>JAUIMM010000094.1:19038333-20439166 GCA_031769625.1 Taudactylus pleione | reverse complement strand
TCCACCGCCCAGCACCCTTCTCCCCTGGAACAGTCTTACCAGTGTCTCTGGGAGTTCACCGGTGCGCCATCGGGGCTCGGTGGGGCATACTCATCAGCTCCTCAGCTGCCACGTACCTCTCCACCAGTTCGACCAACTGGTCTGCGGACTTAGGGTCTGCATGGCTCACCCACTTGCGCAGAGTCACAGGTAATGATCGCAGGTACCGGTCCATCACGACCCTTTCCACGATCTGTGGTCCCATCAGCATCTCAGGCTGTAGCCATTTTGAGGACAGATGGACGAGGTCATGCATCTGTGAACGTGGAGGTTTGTCCTTATGGAACTCCCAGCGGTGGACCCGTTGGGCACGAACAAAGGTGGTGACTCCCAAGCAAGTTAGGATCTCCTGTTTTAGTTTTTTATAGTCCTTGACATCAGCCAGGCATAAGTCGAAATAGGCCTTTTGTGGCTCCCCAGACAAAAAAAGGTGCCACCAGACTTGCCCACTGCTCCTTGGGCCAACTCTCCCTTTCAGCCGTTCTTTCAAATGCAGTGAGATAGGCCTCCACATCATCGCCCGAAGTCATCTTTTGGAGGAAGTGACTGGCTCGTACGGAGTGAGTGGTGGTGGGAGGACCCGTATTAACATCTCTGGGCCGGGCGACCAGGTGCTGTACCACCTCTTTTATGGCTTGGCTGTTTTCCGCTAAGGCCTGGCGGGTTTCCTCGATGGCGACCTGTTGTTGCCTCTGGGCTGTCTCCAAGGCCCAGTTGCACCCTGGTGGATTCCTGCTGAGCCCAGGTAGATTCCTGCTGAAGTTTGTTCGTCTCCTGCTGAGCTCTGGTAGATTCCTGCTGAGCTGCTGTAGCTTGGAGCAAGGCCTTAATAATGTCCTCCATTTTGTCCTGGGGTGTAGGTTGGAAGCTGAACCTTGCCTCTCTGAGCATTCGCTGACGCCTCCTCTATGGGACTCCAAGGACACAGCGTTATTTCCACACTCACAAATTGGGTGTCTGTCCCTTTAATTTAGCACTGTCCCTGCAACTTCAGTGTGTGTGGGTGCCCGCGTTCTCCACCATATTGTGACACAGTTAGGTTAGGGGGTCCCTCTCCTGGGTAGAGGACTCCTTCCTTACACACACACACAGCAGCAGGGAAGCAGCACATCAGTCTGGATGCAAGTACAAGCTGGTCGACGCCAGTCTTTATTGTACAATGACAGAAAATATAAAGAAAACATAAATATAAATCCTAGCCCTGTCGGGGCACTAACTTCACAGGTAGTTCCCTCACTACCAGAACCTGGCAGGGCCTAATGCCCTCGCCAGCAACAAAGCACAGCACAGTACTCACAAATAGGTTTTTCAAGTGTCTCTGAGCAAACTCCCTGCCTGCTCTCCCAGGTGAGACACTCAGCCCTAAACACACTAGGCTTATATTGGCCACTCTCAGGTGGAAAACTAACAATCCTGTTACCAGGCTGCGAGAACCAAAACCTGGAGTGGCCGTGGGTGGAGCCCTCCCTCTCCTCTCACCCACAACCCCCAGGTCCCAAACCGGTTTTTCAAAAAGCCGAAACTCAAGCCTGCAACACTGCAGACTTTCTCCTGGGGGTTAAAAACACAAAAGACAGGAATCTGGGACAAATGTACCTGCCACAGACCACTTCACCAGTGATCCTATCACAGCATATACTGTATATGTATACATGTGTAAGCTTCACTTAGTGACACTTTTTTGTACTCACTATGGGGTATAGATCTAATATCTTAGATCTATACTAAACTATATTATACTATATTAATATATATTAATTAACATTGCTATTAATAAGATTAGAGAGATGTTACATTCATGACTCACAGATGTCACATTCATGACCCAAATGCTCTTTAGTAGGGACGTTTAAAATTCATGTGATCAATAAGTGCCATTTTTCTTTTTTTGTCATATTAACAAGGGGTATATCCTTTTGTTTGTAGACTTTCACATTACACTGTTGATATAAGCAGAGTGCAAATGAGATGACTGAAGGAAGGTGCCCATGATGCAGGCCACACCCCCTTTGCAGACCACACCCCAAAAGCATTGGTCATGCCCCACCACATTCATTAGTCACAGCCTCTGTGGCGGCACACAATAGGCCCATTGTAAATTTCAGCTCCAGGCCCATGTGGACCATAATCTGGCACTGTAGCAAGCAGGTCATAAGCACAAAAAGATCTAAGATGATAATAATGGTTTGAACCAGTGTTTTAGTAGCTTCCAGGGTGAGAAGGGCCTGATTCTGGAAATAATCCAGATGGACTGAATGAATGCTCAGAATGCACTTCAGATACATACAGGATTGTCCAGAAATGTCCTAACACAATAACTCAAGCCTCATCAGTCAATGGATAATGGCAGCACAGATAGAAACAAAGTAATTCATTGCTGTAGCTATGTCCAGAAACATACTGAGTTATGGGATTGACTGTATGCAGGCGCTCAAAGACAGGTGCTGATTTTTAGGATGTTCAATGTAGGTACACTGGAGCAGGTTTTCAGAATGTCCAGTGTTGGAATACTGGAGCAGATTTTCTTGAATGCACTGGAGAATAAAGGTGTGATGCAATACTGCAACAAGTTTTCTGGAAGGCACTGGAGCAGAATTCTGTGAAGCAATTCTGAGAAGATTTTCTGGATCGCACTGGAGCAGAATGTTTTAAAGCAATGCTGAGCAGATTTTTGGATAGCACTGGAACACAGAACACTGTGAAGCTGTACTGGAAGCAGTTTTCTGGAAAGCACTGGAGCAGAATGTTGTGAATCAATAGAGAGCAGGTTTTCTGGAAAGCATTGGTGTAGAATTCTATGAAGCAGTACTGAGCAGGTTTTCTGGATAGCACTAGAGCAGAATGCTGTGATCCAGTACTGAGCAGGCAACTGAACAGGTGCACAATGCAAAACAGAACCTGGAGGCAAGGCACTAACCTTTGGGAGAGTTGTATGCTGGTGACACAGGGAGACCAGGAGCACAAAGCACACAATTCAGCCAGATGAAAGTGTAACCAAAAGTATACAGGAATTAGGCATGATGATCTGGTCCAGATGGAACTGAAGAACAAGTAACAGGGGTAGCCCATGGCTGCTGGATCAGATCATTATCACTGACTTGGAGGATTACCAGCAGAATATGGGACCAAATTGGCTGGAACACAGCAGAGTAGCATCACTGGAGAGAGCAGTATCACTGGTGGGACAGTGATACTGCAGCGGATTGTGACAGGGTGTATGCATAACTTTGTGCCCTCGTGGAAGATATTGTATATGGACCAGAACATTACGTTTTTTTGGCTCCAGAAGGGCACACAGGCTAATTATTTAAACAGTGGAGTGGCAGTCTAATTTGCAGAGACTTGTAAATTGCATCAATAGTTTAACGAATTTGGACAATAAAAGTTCCAGATCTAATAGCCTGTAATTTGAGTAGCCAAACTGCCAGTAGTGATGTGCTTCGGGTTGAAAACTCACAAATTGCCGAAATTCTGGTGTGTATTTAGTATTTTCGTTTTTGCTTAATAAATTATTATAAAAATGGGTATCCCCTATCAGCTAATGAATGAACAACTTAAACAGTTATTTATTTACATTCATTTTTTTTATTCATCTATTCAAGTAATTCATTTATTTATTCATATATTATTTATTGCATGATTTTGTTTTCACAACTTATTTATTTTTCTCATCTATTTCTATTTATTCAA
The DNA here is from genome assembly GCA_031769625.1 of Taudactylus pleione. Classification (NCBI taxonomy): domain Eukaryota; kingdom Metazoa; phylum Chordata; class Amphibia; order Anura; family Myobatrachidae; genus Taudactylus; species Taudactylus pleione. The sequence goes on along the minus strand of JAUIMM010000094.1, from coordinate 20,435,437 downwards.
TTGCATTTCTATTTTCTTACTTCTTTTTCATTATTTATTCTACCACTCCCTTCACTGGACATTTTACTAATCACATTCCATTGCCTTCTGTATGCATATACTATAACCTTATTTATACCCCTTTTACACCAGAGCAAAAACCTGGGTTTTTGCTGGGTCTACCCGGGTCGCAGCTCAGTGTCTCTGAAAAATACCCCAGGTCAAGTGACCCAGCAATCCAACCCAGGTAGCTACCAGGGTTAGACCCAGGATGGACACGGGTAATGGTGCAGTGTAAATGGTGCGACCCGGGTTATCCGACCTGGGTCATGCCTAAAATGAGCTGATTGGTGGTTGTGGAGCAGTCACATTCCCACTTTTTATGACCTCACAGGTTTAGCAGGGCAGACCTGAGTTCAGTGTGAACAGGGCTGACCTTGGAGTAACCCAGATCGAATGTTCAGTGTAAATGGGTCTGACCTGGGTCTGACCAGAGTTGGAACCATGCCCAAAAACCCAGGTCAGACCTGGGTTTTTGGTGGAAAAGAGGTATTATTAATATACCATTAAATAAATTAAATGTATGGTATTTGATCATATAAGTGGGATATTGAATTAGGCGATGGCTGTGAGGTGCTGGCACCCCGACTGTTTTTCCTACAACCTGCCTGATCTAAGCAGCTAACATGCATCTGGCTTTCCTTCCACGCTGAACAGGTCATGAGAAAGAAACTAGCACTTTGAAAATCAAGTGATCAAATAAATACAAATGTACAATTGTGGCATTCACATGTGATATGATTTTTTTACTGATTCCTATGTACTAATGGAATCGGTATGCGATGCCAGCACTCGGGATCCTGGCTGTTAGAATCCCAATGCTGGCATCTCAAAAGGGTTAACATACTGACACTTGTTGGTCGGTATGCCAACCCTCCCCCTCTCGCTACCCTAAACCTAAACCCCCTCTTTGGTGCCTAACCAAACCTCCCCCCTTAGTGCCTGACCTTAACCTCCTCCCCGTGCCTAACCCTAACTCCTTAGTGCCTAACCCTTACCCCGCACCCTAAACCTAAACCCCCCTAACACCCCGATACTTACCTTTGATATCCCGGTGGTCAAAATGACCGTGCCCGGCTTCTGACCAGCGTCGGGATTTCGGTGCAGGTAATAGGAGCGTTGGCATCCAGACCGCCGGGATGCCAAACGCATACCATACTAATCAATACTCTAATATCAATCATAGATTCACCCACTACTACTGGCTTCCATAACATTAGTCTTTTGCTGCACAAACTTTAATATCCAGATATAGAATACCAAAAGCCACTAGGCACAGAGCGCAGCCAGTGTGCCACTGCTAAGGACTAGCATTCTTTGAAAATGTTTCTATGTTTCTAACTTCCATAGAGCAAACAATTCAAATTTACAGTCACTTTGTGATTTTATACATATATGTTTATGGTGGCATGTTTGCTTCTTTCTAGTGTATTGTGTATTGCATCTTTAGTCTCTATAATCAGGATCCCTTACTTATTTAATGGCAACTGTACATATTCTGAACCTTCTGTTCTCATATTGCTTACCCTCATGTTTGCACCTGGAGGGATCTTTTATACTTAATACACTTGTTGTATATGTGAAACAGTAAACTCTTTATTACATATCTATAGAGATGTCAGCAGATTTCAGTTCGGAAAATTACAGCAGCTGTCAGCACTTTTTATTGCTCTACAACTGAGTAGAAGGGAACAACATTTCGGGTGTGGATTAACAGATAGAAAGTAAAAAGGTTGACAGTGTCTAGATGGACACCAGATGTTAGACAATCAATAGGTCGACTGGGACAAAAGGTTGACAGGGATAAACGGTTGACACACTAAAGGTCAACATGTAAGAAGGTCGACAGGTACAAATGGTTGATAGGGTATAAATGTCTACATGAAAATGGTCAACACATGTTTTTTTTTTTTTTTTAGGGTTTAGGGTTAGGGATAGGCTAGGTTTAGGGTTAGGGATAGGCTTCGCTCACACAGTTCGGGCACGGTGGCTCGATACGCTCGCCAAAAGATTATATTCCCCCTCTACAGTATGTCCACGTGGATGGTAGGGAATGACATTGGACAGTAGCTGATGATGTCATCTAGACACTACGAAACACAATGAGGCTGCTAAAATGCTGGGCCTGTGCTATTATATACCCAGGGTGCATTGGGGAGCTTTGGTGGAAGCCTAAAGGTGCCCATCCACTAGACGATTAAGTTGAACGATTGAACGATAACAATATCGTTATCATTCAATTGTTCATAAATCGTTTGCAAAAATGTCTAAAACAACCAGTGATGCACGCTTCCGCTGGTCGTTTAGACATCTATCATCGGGCAAACATGCTGGACCACCAGGTTGAGCATGTTAACATATGATTGATGTGCCTACACTGAACAACTGCTCGTTCAGTGTAGGCACATCACAGACTGACAAACGACTGCACGATTACAATGTCGTAATTGTGCAGTCTTTTGCCTGTCTTCTAGTGGATGGGCAACTCTAGAGGTTCCATCTAAGCTGATATCAGGTTGACCAGTAGGTGAAGCTTATCTATACTAATGTAATAAGAACTTTGTGTCTGTCTGTTTGTTCCAAGTTGGCGCAAAAACTACTGAACCAATTTTAAGGAAAACTGCATAATTTTGTATTGGTAACTCCTAGAAATAGCCTATATTTTGTTTCATCTCAATCCTTCCAGTTAAAGCTGAGCAATAATAAAATCTAAATGTATAGACATCATCAATGCAATTGAGAGGGATGTGGCACCATGAGTGTGTGGCCAGTAAGGGGTGGGGGTAGAGGTGCTTTGGGCTCGCGATCACTTGAATAGGATAGGCTACATAGCAGCCTGTGCACAGGGCACACAGTGACACTGGTGTGAGAGGTGGGTGAATAGGATAGGCTACATAGCAGTCTGTGCACAGGGCACACAGTGACATTGGTGTGAGTGGTGGGTGAATAGGATAGGCTGCATAGCAGTCTGTGCACAGGGCACACAGTGACATTGGTGTGAGTGGTGGGTGAATAGGATAGGCTACATAGCAGTCTGTGCACAGGGCACACAGTGACATTGGTGTGAGTGGTAGGTGAATAGGATAGGCTGCATAGCAGTCTGTGCACAGGGCACACAGTGACATTGGTGTGAGTGGTGGGTGAATAGGATAGGCTGCATAGCAGTCTGTGCACAGGGCACACAGTGACATTGATGTGAGTGGTGGGTGAATAGGATAGGCTGCATAGCAGTCTGTGCACAGGGCACACAGTGACATTGGTGTGAGTGGTGGGTGAATAGGATAGGCTACATAGCAGTCTGTGCACAGGGCACACAGTGACATTGGTGTGAGTGGTGGGTGAATAGGATTGGCTGCATAGCAGTCTGTGCACAGGGCACACAGTGACATTGGTGTGAGTGGTAGGTGAATAGGATAGGCTACATAGCAGTCTGTGCACAGGGCACACAGTGACATTGGTGTGAGTGGTGGATGAAAGCGCTTAACCACATGCATAACATGGCATAACTCGACTGTTATGCAATGCAAGTAAATCTTTATAAGTAGAAATAACAGGCCATAATCTCTTGGCTACCTTTGCAATGGTATTCCTTACTTTAGTACTGTATATAGGTTAGTACACAACAAGGTGGATGATAGCTTTTTTTTGGCAACATTTTTTTTTTTAGGTTATGCTGTAAAAGTATCCCTACAAGGGATTTTGGGCCTGATTCAGCTTGAATCACAACTGCAACTGCGCTAACGCAGACGAACGATTATTGTGTACTGTGCATGCGTATGCATCGCAGTGTGCATGCGCGAATGCCTCGCTGCGATCGGGAGTATGCAGTCCCATTGCAGGGTGATTAACAGGAAGTACCGTTTCAGGGTGGTGACGGGGGATGGTTGGAGAAACGCAGATGTGCCAGTGCATTTGAACGCTGTTGCAGGGGCGTGCATAAATTAGCCACTGCGATACCTTACGCAGCATGAGCTCTCACTGTGTTCGAAGGTTATCAATTTCTGAGTAAGGTCAGACCTTGCGCAAGTGTGCTTGAGGCTGCGATGGTGCTCGATGTTACCGTTGGTTTCGCAGTCTTGCTAAGTAAAACGGATGTGTGTAAGGTAAGGTGGGCCTCATCATGTTGTGCTGCGACGGCATAGCGATCGCAGAGGATTAGCATATCTTCGCAGTGAGATTACGTGCGTAATTGCAGCTGCACTTGCGATCCAATCTGAATCAGGCCCTTTAAGTTTAAGTTGTTTAATGATCTCCAAAGTTTTCGAGCATATTGACTTATGTAGCTTGTCTATTGTTATCTATACAACCAGATCAGATATTTAATTTATTTCTTTTTACCTTATATAATAGTGTTCCCCACATCTCATTTTGGACAAAGCCATCTTTACCATTTGTTTTAATGCTATTTTATGTCATTTGTTTGCATAATAATTCCTTCAATGTACAATGTTGCATAATATGCCAGCGCTATATAAATAGTTATTTACTAACATTTATTTATATAGCATCAGCATATTCCGCTGTGCTCTATGTATAGAGAATAACATATTAGCCTGACTTGACCAATCGTGATGAGGCAATCTCTTCTTTCTGCCTTTGCAGAAGAGCTGCATTTTTTAAATAGTTTTCACTGTTCTATTACGTAATCATATCCATTGTGGTTGTGAAAAATAGCAACTTCCCAAAATTCCCAGTCATGAAAATTCTTATATTTATGTCAAATGTTTATAAATAATCAATGGCACAAAATACAATTAATTGATCTTTAGTTGTGACCAGATTTACAACAACGCTTGTATATTTAAAAATGTAAAATATTATAGGGATAAGAGACACCCAGCCTCTTCTGCACATGTTGTAAAATCTCTTATGTCAGCAGCTGAAACCTTATACACTGCGCTAGTGACAGTGGATCTCACACTCACTGAGCATGTGAGAGCAATAGTCTTATGTAACAATAAGCATGGCTGTGCATACTGTGCAGCCTTCCCACTATCAGGATCTTATCTTCGGCTTCCCTGGATGACTAATTAGTAAAGTGGCTACTATATAACTGTCACATTCACTCTGTCCAGAGCATGTACTGAACAGTGGCAGCAAGTGATGAGACAACATAATCACCTGCAATGTGTTATGGCACCATGGCGGATTCGGATTATGATAAACGATACTTTAATTTTGTTTTTCTGTCTTTCGCTATCTCTCTCCATAGACCTGGAAAGGCTGTTGATTTATTTCTACTGTAGTAAACAGTGCCTTTTTCTATGAAAAGGGTACACTACCAGTACTCAGTAAAAAAGGGTCGGTACTCAGAAAAAAAGGTGCACCTAAAGATACAAGTTAATTCAAGACTCAAAGTAGCTTCCACACTCTGGTAAGTGTGCAGGTACATATTTTATTCATTTCTGAAATGCGTTCACTCGAACTAGTTCTAAGAAATAAAAATTAGATTAAAATAAAAAACAAAAGCTTGCGGTTACTGCGTACCCTTAGTACCACCACAAAAAAATCCACTGGTAGTAAATAATACAGAAGTAATTTGTGTAGCACTTAAATGCCATAACTGAAAATATGAACAACAATTGCAATTCAAACATTTCTGAAACAAAGACTGAGACAGGTAAAGAGGGCAGTCACCGGAGTCATTAGCAACACGGTGGCCACTGCGTTTGTTAGGAAAGTTAAAAATGATCATTTATCATGCTACACTCCTCCCAACTTTTTGGGCCAGGACAGCGCTAATTATCATTTAACTCTTTTCTGTTTGCTAAGATAGGCTCTAAGCCCATATCCCTGCAAGAAAATATGCCCCCCCCAATAAAAAAAAATCTTATTGCCAAAACACATTATGAAAAAATGTGGGAGATGACAACCAGGCCCCTAAGTAGAGCAGATATTTTGCATAAGCCTTAGCACACTGACAAGCGATGGATTAAATATGAGTAAAAGATAATTCCAAGGGGTAAATTCAGTTCACGAGGGGGCGAGTTGCCGTTGCCGTTTCGATCTCGCCTCGGACTCATGGATTTGTGTACGCAGCCCTAAGCCGTATAGCCGTGCTTACTTGCGGACCTGAGTTATTTGCATCTAATTAAATCGACCCCTAAGTGCTATTGGAGTTTTCTGGATGTTTTTCAACTACCTAAAAGATTTTCCGATTTTTGTTTCACAAGTACAAGGATTCACTATGTAACAGTGAGTCCTATCAATAGGAATTGAGAAAGCAAAAACATGCTCCTATATATTATTCTTTATTTTTAAATGAGGAAAAGGTGTTGCGTATCAATGAAAAGAGTTGAGTTGTGGGCCAGTGGAGAAGTTGCCCATAGCAATCAATCAGCTTCTATGTATCATTTTATAGAATGTACTTGAAATGCTATCTCAAAGCTGATTGGTTGCTATGGGCAACTTCTCTGCTGGTCCACTACTCTGCTCTTTTCTCACTATTTGCTCTAGCATCCTGGCTCCTGGTATTATATTTGTGACCCAGACCTCTGCATGTATACCATTTAAAATTCTAATGGTACATACACACGGGACGATCGACAACGATATCGTACGATCTCCTGGGTGTGCTGGATGATCGATATCGATCATCCAGCACACCATGTACCCACCAACGACTATAACGACCTGTGATCAATTATCACTGGTCCCTATAATAACCTGGTCGATATCAACCAGGTTGGCCTGTATGCACGGACGATGGTTGATATTGTTATCGTCCATGCGTACCCGCGCATCACAGGTCGTTGGCCACCGAAAAATGGATGATATGAACGATAACGATATGATCGATTTTGTTATCGTTCATATCATCCATTTTAATCATACCGTGTGTACGCACCATTAGTCTGTGACCCTGATTATTTTACATTCCTGAGCCTGTGACCTTGACAATTACTAAAATTGACCATTCCTTGTATTCTTATACTGTACCACGCTTCATTACCTTACTCCCTTACCACCTAGCTAGTCAGATTAATATGACAGTTATAGGACCGTAAACTGTGGACTTCCAGGAACTAAGGTGTCGATGTATCAAGCAGTGAAGAGTGGAAAAGTGGACCAAAGGAGAAGTTGCCCATAGCAACCAATCAGCATCTACCTATCATTGTATAGAATGTACTTGATAAATGCTGCACCAAAGCTGGTTGCTATGGGCTACTTCTTCACTGGTCCACTTCTCTTTTCTCTTTTCACTGTTTGATACATCAACCCCTAGATCAATGAAACTTTTGCAAAAGTTACTGGTGAAGATAGATTTTACAACGCAAGCAGAATCCACTTACCCAGCCTTCCATATGACAGCCAAGAAGTAGAATTGCTCACAAAAGTCGACACCTGGAACAAGTCAGAACCCCCTGCAAACTGGAATGGTTCTGGACATCTTCTGGGCACTTGGACAATATCCTGACTTTCTATGGATGTCTGGATTGGATCTGGACTCCTACTAGACACCTGCACTGGATCTGGACTTCCTCTTTACCCATTACTAGACCTGGACCCCATTTCCCCCTGGGCACCTAAACAAGATTTGGACTCAATCTGGGCATCTGGGGAAGATTTTTGGGGGAAATGTAATGAACAGTGATTTTTCAGATTTTCTGCAAATTTTGCAGTAGAATTCAAAAAGACACTTTCTTAACGACAATACATGCTGTGTTTTTGTCTATCAGTTACTCCTACCAACTCATACCCTCAGAACTGCCCCTTACTGTATCTACATTTGAGGTACATACCATGCGTCTCTTCCAACCAGTACACACAAAGCCTTCCAGCTCTCATCCTAACCTGCTGCTTAATGCTTCTTCCTCACTGTCTACCCCATGTGTCACCCCTGTCTGTCTGCCCCTCCTCTTTAGAATGTAAGCTCTCACGAGCAGGAACCTCTTCCCTCATGTGCTTCTCCTTCTTTTACTCATATGATCGTCTACTCCAAACTCCCCACAAGGGCACCTAACAGGCCCTGCTGTTTTTTGAGTGTTATGATCGCTATTGCAGCAATGTTTATAAACTATGTTCTTGTACTGCATTGTTTTGTACTGTAAGTCGCTGTTTTCTTGTTTGCTCATTTGTTTATGTACTTTATGAGGTGCTGTGGAACCCTTGTCGTGCCATATAAATAAAGGATAAACATAATCATAAAATTGCCCCTTTAAAGCCTTGATCTGTATATTTACTAAAGTGAGAGTTTTTAGAAGTGGATATGGTGCCCATAGCAACCAATCAGATTCTACTTAACATTTAACTAGCACCTTCTAGCATATAATAGCTGGAATCTGATTGGTTGCTATGGGCAACATCTCCACTTCTAAATACTCTCACTTTAGTAAATTTACCCTCTGGAATTGACAGCTTTACTTTCTGATACTGGCAGTTATCTATGTGATGGCAGCTCTCTCTGTTAGATGAACAACTCAAGGTCTAATTTATCAATGACTTTTATCATTCACAATGAGTGATAAAACTCGTTAGATATGATAAATGGTACCCCAGCCAATTGGCTCCCAACTGTCATTTTTCAAACTGATGACAGTTGGGAGCGGATTGGCTGGAGCAACATTATCATACACAAGTTTTATAACTCATTGTGAATGATAAAACTCGTTGATATATGAGGCCCTCAGTTACATGGACAGCTCCCTTTGTTAAATGGGTAACCTTCCTGCATTTAGACTCTTTAAGATTGGATTTCTCCCTGTGGCGGTGCCTATGCCAGTAGGGCCAGTGCTAGTGTGTTCGGCGACCCCCCTGCAAACTATAAAATTGCTATTTTCTATAAAGGGACACACAATAGTATCCCCAATTCAAATTATCCCACACAGTAGCACCATCTTATTCACATTACACCACATAGTAGTGTCCCTTATTTACGTTGCGACACACAGTAGTGTCCCTTATACACAACGCCCACAGTAGTAGTGTCCCTTATACACATAGGACCTCATTCAGAGTCGGTCGTTGCGGCCACACGATCGTAAGGTAAAAGGGGCCGGATATGCAAATGAAGCGCTCGCAAGTTGCGTCGTTAAGATGGGATCGTTAGCTGGACGAGCGAGGGGAGGATGCGGCCGTAAGACTAAAAAACCGCCCCCTTCTCGTTCCCACTACACGTCATCTCCGGGCATATAAGGATTAATCGAGACCATCGGGAACCATCGGAGCTGGTCGTAGACCTTAAGGTTGACCATACCCTCTCTTAAGCACTACGATCAAGTCAGTGTAAAAACCTCCCATGTCACATGTGCCATGACACTATTTAGTTAATTATGCACTCCCATAAAACGCCGTTTGCATAGTCAGGCACGCCTGCGTTCGGATCTCTACTCCCCCGTTCACAAGCACCTTCCCCTGTTACCACCCACAAACGCCTCATCCTGTCACTCAAACTAATGACCTGGCCAAGTTGAAGGAGAGAGCAATTTCTGATCGTAATAGCTAGTTTGCGCACGCGCATTGCGAATTTTACGCATGCGCAGTTTAGTGAACATCGGTGGCGTACGACCGTGCAGCCGCAACGACCGACTCTGAATGAGGTCCATAATGCTCACAGTAGTGCCCCTTATACAATGCCTACAGCAGTAGTGCCCCTTACAAATAATGCCCACAGTAGAAGTGCCCCTTATAAAATGCCCACTGTAGTAGTGCCCCTTATGAAACACCCTCTGTAGCAGTGCCCCTTATGCAATGCCCACTGTAATAGTGCCCCTTATGCGGTGCCAACAGTAATAGTGCCCCTTATGAAGTGCCCACAGAGTAGTAGTGTCCCTTATGCAATGCCCACAGTAGAAGTGACCCTTATGCAATGCCACTGTAGTAGAGTCCCTTATGCAATGCCCACTGTAGTAGTACCCCTTATGCAGTGCCCACACTAGTAGTGCCCCTTACACAAATGACACACAGACACACACACTCCTGGTTTACCCTGAGTACTGATAGGCTGGGAGAGACATGTGACTGGAGTTCTGGGAGATGCTTAGACTTGGAATGGCCATCTGTGGAATAACCATTGTTGGTAGGTGGTTAACCTAGATGGCGTGTAACCATCTGCATGAAACCATCGATGGTCAGCCCTGCTTAATTGGGCAGCAGGCCAATCAGATATGGTGCTCTGTAGGTAACAACTGGGGGTGGAGCTATGCTTCGTATTTCGGTGCCAGGGAGAGGAAAAAATCAAAACATTGTGGGGCTCTGTGACATCGATGGAGGCGAACCATTGGATCTCCACGATCGATTGCAAACCATTGACCATCAGTGGTTAACCATCAATGATTAGTAATCATTGATGGTCGATGGCTATCTCTAGCTTAGACAGATTGGATCATATGATACAGTCCAAGATGGTGACGCCCATGATGCTGAACAGCAGGAACTGCTGGGAGTGAAACGCCAGTCACATTTATAGATAAGTGACCACAGGTCTCAGGGGTACTGCAGGAGGCCAGCAGTGACACCGATGGCAGTAAGGTGACACCGCCAGACTGGCTATTCTGATCTCTGATTGTTAGATGACCAGTGCCACTATGGCTGCACAGTTTATGGCTGTTCAAGCTGAAGGCACATATCTAGTGTGCGGCTGCTGGCAAGTCGCCCCTGCTTTAATTACATTGCCCTCAGGATCTGTCCAGTGTAGGGTAGTGAGAGTTAGGTCATCTAACTATCAACAGCATCTCTAGAGAATCATGATCAACACTTGAAACTGGATCAGTTCTGGATCAGAAGTGTTGTTATTGCAGACCTGCACTTCACACAATACAGACTTGCAAATTATGGCAAGGTGAAGTGTCTAGTAAGGCAAGCACAGGAGTTTACATTCCCTTTTCTGCAGAGTGAAGGTGCCCATCCACTAGCAGACATGAAAACAACTGCACGATTACGACATTGTAATTGTGCAGTTGTTTGTCAGTCTGTGATGAGCCTGCACTGAATGATCAGTTGTTCAGTGCAGGCTCATCAATCATCTGCAAATATGCTCAACCTGACGTTATCGTCAGGTTGAGCAGCATGTTTGCATGATGACAGATGTCTAAACGACCAGCGGGCATGCGCATCACTGGTCGTTTTAGACATTTTTGCAAACGATTTATGAACAATTGAACGATCGTTATCGTTCAGTCGCTCAACTTAATCGTCTAGTGGATGGACACCTTAAGACTACACAAGTTAACAAAAGAAGAGGAGGTGCAGAATACATTACAATACAATGCAATACAATACAATACAATACAAACTTTGGGCCTGATTCAGAGCCACTCGTAAGCGGCCGCTCGTTCGCTCCGAGCGATGTTTGCCCAACTGCGCATGCGTACGGATCGTTATACGCATGCGCGAACCAGTCAGTGCGGCCGAAATTCATGTGCTCGCAAAATAGCGAATGCCTGATAAATTGAGTGACAGAATGAGGCGTATGTGGGTGGTAACAGGGGAAGGTGCTTGAAAACGGGGAGTGGACATCCGATCGCAGGCGTGCTTAAAGGTCAAAACGGGCGTTTTATGGGTGTGCATAATTAAAACAGCAGCGTCATTGACCACGTCACTGGGTTATTTTATAGCCTGAACTGCTCGCAAAAATGTGGTAGCAAAAACCAACCACAAGAATAGCGAGCACCTCATACCCTGGTCGATGTACTCGATTAATCTAATAAATAGCGGACATGACGTAGGATGCGAGCGGCCAGGGGGCGTAGTTTCCCGAAAAATGACCGCAAGTTTGGTTCGCTCGTTCAGACCTAGAGGCGTGAACAGACCGCAAACAGCGAACGGTTCATTTGAATAGCCACCCCTATTTTCTGGACGAGCGAGCGCTAATTGCGTCCGGCTCTGAATCAGGCCCTTTGTCCCATTAATTCACAGGACTGGATTCTTGAATTTTGTGAAAAAAAGCAGTATGCACAGTTCAGAACTGTTGACAGTCACAAATAATTCTCACAAATAATTCAATAACAAAGTGTACTCCTTGATGATGTAACTACGTAGCAGATGCTGCAATTGTATGTAGAAGATTTTGGGGAGCATATGTATTATTAAGCAAAATCTTAAATTATGATTCCTTATCACTGCAAATCGTGATAAGAGTCTGTCCCAACGATTAGTAGGAAGGAAGTTATCCAATCACTTTACCTGCAGGTTCAAACCACTGCACAGCTACTGCGCTTGCGAGTTCATCAGACCGTGCATGTGCAAGGGGATATGACCAGAGAAGGGACTCTTTGAATCCCTCGCCTAAAAAGATGCTTAATGTAGCCAAATGGCTAATGCCATCTAAAGACGCAGTTAGCTATCAGGGCCATGATCCGGTACTCTACACTTTCTGGAGCTTGATACTGTACATATCACAGTTTAGCAGAATAAAAAAAATCTGATGCGGTCACCACTTCATACTGTACATCTTGGAGATACTGTACTTAATTTTTGTCAAACTCCCCAAAAATGTGGATACCTGCTAATTTCTTTTGTTAAATATTATATGCCCCTTTATTCTTAGTTGTTAATACTGTGTTTACATAGTGTGTCATCTACTATATAAAAGCGAAAATTTGTCCTTCTGTCTTTCTATACAAATCCACAGTTTACAAGCGAAGATCGTGAAATTTTACATACGAGCGTATTAAAACACGGTGGTGGCAACAAAATTTTTTTTTAAATCGAAATTAATTACTGTTAATTTTTACTTCAATAAAAACCACAATTTTTGCTGTACTCTCGTTGTGGGGCCACACAGCATATGGGTAGGGCCTCGGAGCAAGCGTTTTGTGTTGTCATGTTTTGTCATGATCTTAATGTTTATTATCGAAGAGAGCTTTAGCAGGCTTTGCCAGCATTCTCAGCTCTCTGACTATACCAAATTGCACAACAACATTGACTTCTTTCTTCGAACTGTGTCAAAATGATGACTTTACAAGGACCCTGCTGTACAGTGAGCTGCCAAAATATTACGCATTGAATGCATCTCGAAAAGTTTTTATGCGCAGAAAACAGGGAGTCACTGTAGATGGTCATCCTGGTATCAGAGCAACAGAAGCTCTTGGCCGTGTTTACACTGTGCATCTGACAAATTTTGAATGCTTCTATCTCCGAAGTTTGCTTTACACCGTTACAGGTCCTACTTCCTTCGAAGACCTTAGGACTGTTGATGGGGAAGTTTGTCACACTTTTTGTGAGGCCTGCCTAAGGAGAGGTTTGTTGGAGGATGATGTGTAAACAAACATTCTTAAAATCCCAGGCAATGCCGGGTACTCCAGCTAGTTTAATATAAAATAAGAGGTGGATATATATGTCCAGGCATTTAGTTCATTTAATGACTGTTTAGCCATAGTGCAAAGAATAGCCAATTATTTCAGATAATTTATGATATTTATTATTATTTCAGAGATAAATAAATATTCTTCTACTATCCTTCACCATGCCCTGATAATAAACATATTTGCTTTACAGTGTGGCGATTACTTGGGTCTTGTGTTAGCTGTTTGGATCATCGCTCTCTGTATTGGGGTCGTTTCTATGTAATGATACCATTAGGATCCCTGTATTATGGCACAGTGCTGTATATTGAGGCGATTAACACACCAGTAAATTACATACAGTTACATAAAAAAGGGTAAAGATGGCCTTGCTCAAGCTTACAATCTAAGATGTGTGGGAACACATGATTAGGGCTTAATTTATCAACGTGTTTTATCACTCACAATGAGTAATAAAACTTGTTGCGTATGATAATGGTGCTCCAGCCAATCAGCTCCCAACTGTCATCTGTTTGAAAAATGACAGTTCGGAGCTGATTGGCTGGAGCACCATTATCATACGCAGCAAGTTTTATCACTCGTTGTGAGTGGGGGTGGTTGGACTAGTCTGCATGAGGTACTGGAATTCTTCTTTACTAACAATATTGTTTTAGCTACTATGTTATTATTGTAAAACAGAGGTATAACTAGACTAAGGTGGCGCTCATAATCCTCTACTTACCCTTAACATAACAGTCATTCCCATTGAAGTCAAGGAAGGGAAGCATTGATTAGCTGAGATGTTGGGAATGGCTCTCTCAGCCTATCAGCGCTTCCCCCATTGACTTTAATTGAAATGAGCGCTACTGACCCTGTCATTAAGCGTTACACACTGTACTATGTACAGCGTGTATCCGTCTTGGAACGGGATGGTGTTTTTTTGTTTTATATAGACTATGGACTTCTTCATGGACCCAAGAGGATCTGATCCATGGGTTGGTGAGTATGGATTTATTTTTAACAAAGGACTTCCACAGTCGGTGTCTGTGTCCTGTCATTTTTTAAATATTTTCTTTACAGTCGGACTACTTGTGCCAGTGGGCCCTGAATGTCCGGGCATGCTAGAACTTGTTGTTCCACGAGTGTCGGCATGCCAGAGCAGGCTTGCTGGGACTTGTAGTCCCACTGTAAAGTACAATATTATGTACTAATTTTACATGATTAACCCCACATCCAACGCCTCCAGGGATGCTGGTGGATCCTCGGGAGGGAAGACCCCATTTTATTTTTGGGGTCTCGACTTTCCAGTGATTTCCAGTCCTGGCTGACCAGTTTAGGGCTGGTTTTACATTATGGCATTCTGTGACCCCATGCTGTGTGTCATCGTGCTATAGTGTAAGCCCCTCGGCTGATTCAGCCCGTGCTTGTTACTGGAAAAACGGGGGTAACCCACACCAGTTTTTCCCCTGATTTTCCAGTACCAGACCAGACTCAGAGGTCTGGGACTGGTTATGCTTTTGGGTGGGACCTCACACAATTTTCTTTTAATATTAACTCTTTCTTTACTGTTTATCACACCAAAGCCTAAACAGATCATATTGTAGAGTGCTTTGAATTTGCAGCCACGTGCTGACTGTTAGCGGATTCATAATTCTATTTAGCTGCGGAGTCTATCGTATAGGGGGCAATCCAACTGAAATTGTACATGGAAGAAACCGATGAGTACCACCATTTGGACAAAATAGACACTCAAAAACGCAGCTTAGTAAATTAGTGAATTTGACCTCCTAAACTGCTGTCCAAACATGATTCTTAGTAAATAGAAGTCAAACACGATTCTTAGTAAATTTACCGCTATGAGTAAGTTTAGAATAATTATTAGAAGAAGCTTTTTTTTCATAGGTATAAATAAACCATTGCAAATCTAAATGTATGCACATATTATCTGTATTGTGTTATATATACACAGCAGCAATGCAGAAAATCTGGAAAGCGTACTGAAAAGCATAATCATTTCTAATTAAGTTACAGTCTATTTAAAAATCATCGTAGTACATTTGTACTATTTGGTTGCAAAATAAACAACATGATTTTCTTAATGTTGGCGGTGAGTACTAAGAGAATTAAGATAACAAAAATGAAGTCCAGTAAATATAAAAGCAGATTTTGTTTTGCTAGTGCTAAGGATAAAAACACAATATTATTATTATTTTCTACCTTTGAACATGTGACTGGATTTTAAATTGAATTTATTAGTTATACAGTATTACCTACAAGAAAGTTTTTTTTTTAGTATTATTATTAATAATAATAATAATAATCATTATTATTATCGTTAGTATTATTATTATTATTGTTTTGATATTCCATTCATCAAAGGAATGCATAAAGAAAATATTAAACCATAGCACACTGACAAATAATGGAGAAATTATAAGTAAAATATAATTCTCAGCGGCTTACTTATTAAGCCCAAACATGCAGTCACTCCTCCCAAAACTGTTGTTTTCATATGATTGACACATTTATGGGGCTATATGACAAGGAGACATCTGCTGCGCACAGGTGAATTAAGAACTAGGGAGGCCTATGTGCAGTCACCACCCCTATACCTGATTAAATGTGGCTCTTGCTGCTTGTGCAGTGCGCCATCTTACTGATGATAAATTCTGAAAGATGGTGCATGCGCCGAAGAGAGTAACAACTCTGACACAGTGCCAGTATCAGTGCTAGCTCCTGTATGGCACCATCTTTCTAAATACATCACTAGCAAGAGGGCGCCACTCAAAGAGCAAAGGGAGCTGGCACATTGCACGGGCGACACAGTGCCAGTATCAGTGCTAGCTCCTGTATGGCACCATCTTTCTAAATACATCACTAGCAAGATGGCGCCACTCAAAGAGCAAAGGGAGCTGGCACATTGCACGGGCGACACAGTGGTCGGCCTGGGTGCAGGGTGCACGGGTCTGTGTGCCACTAGTCTCTAGCCTCTGGTGCATGCTTAACATAGTTGCCCATCTTTAATTAAAATATTGAGAAATACAGCTACATTCACTTCAGTCAGGAGAGTCATCAGGAATGTTATTCTGAAAATAGAAAAATCTTCATGGTGCTAATTATAGCAGGTGGAGTGGAATCCTGAAACATTTGAGGTGTGGTCCTTTCTTTGTAGGAAAGCATGTGGACCAAATCCAGATGAGTGTAACCAGACATACTGTAGAGAGTTTAGCAGTCGGATGATTTAATAGAATGGTTTGTTGGATTGTTATTCTGACCTCAATATAACATGTCAAAAAAGAAAACTGCATCCAGCAACAGCAGCCAACCAATGAGGATATGGGTCAGCAATTTATATATAGACAATATACAAATTCTAGAGTTGTTGTTGGAAATTAGGATTTGGTATGCACAGCTCATGTCTGTACTGTACCGTATGTATGTCTGTTAGTTAAATTTGGAAATGGATAGATACAATTGGAGGGGTATTCAATATGGGAGTGAAAAGTCCGTGCTGGACTTTTCGCTCCACATCGGAGCTTTTCCTGGGATAAAGTATCGGGTGTGCGCCCGCTTTATCCCCGTATTCAATTAAGAATGAATGAAAACGGGACCCGGCGAATTAGGATCGGCGAAAAAAAATGGGAATTTTCGGGAATTAATTGTAGGACCCCCCTAAAGCTGTACAGACATGGGTGATCACTATGGACATCTCCGTTTTTGCCTGCAAAAGAAAGTCAGGGTTTTAAATAGCCGCGGCAGGTGTTTTTTTCCCGACATTGAAGAAGTGATGCAGAAGAGCACTTAGGTTTTTTTTTTCGTTTTTTTTAGTGGTCTCATCAAATTTGGGGTACATGAAAATGGGTACTAGCATATTTTTAAGTCCCTAAAGTGCACCTGCCACTAATAACCTCTAGAAAACACCTGCCGCATACTTGCAGAATAGCCCTGAACCCATTTCCCTATTTTAAAACACTATTTTCCCCTTTTTTTTCACCCCAAATTTTTAATTTATTTTTTTGGGGTGTCCCTATTTTTTTAAAAAACTTTTTTTGACACAGTTCATTTTTAAATCCCAATTCTGCACTTTTTTTCACCATGTGAAACATGGTGAAAAGTTATCCCCGTATTTTTTCAAAGACTTTTCGCACTTATCGCTGATTCCATAATTTTTGCTCCAAATTGAATACCCCTGTTGGTCTTTCAATGCTTAGAAATGTATGTTATTTAATTGTTGTACTACTAATACTGTTCTTTTTGCTTTCTTTTTTGTTTAGATACAGTTGATTACTGTATTGAATTTAGTAGAGATGAGCGGTTTGGTTTTTGAGAAAACTAAACACACCCAAACTCAGTGGTTCCGAGTCGAAACGAGTCCCAGTTTGTAATCACTCAGAGGTTCTGAGTAGAACCGGGTCTTAACTAGGGTCTTCTCACAATTCTGAAATCGGATTTAAATACCAGATGTTGTGTGTTTTGGATTGCATTTAAGGCCCTCCATTGTGCTTTCAGGTGCTGTGAGGTGATCAAAATTGACTGGAAATTAATGTTATTTAAGTTAAAAATAGTATAGGAACAAACAGGTCCAAATTACATAATTTTAGTTGTTTTTATCAATTATTAAAGAAATCCAAAACCGAAACAAATCTGAACCAAAACACTGTGGGTGGTTTTGGCAAAGCCAAAAATAAAACATGGGGGTCCATGCACATCTCTAGCCTTTAGTGATGTATTACCAAGAGAATCGCATAGGAAAAAAAGAGATACTGTAGAGTTATTGAGCCCTGGATTCTAAGCACACCTAATAAAATTGTAGATATTCATAGCAGGGTCGTACTAAGGGCAGTCCAGCCTGCATCCATATCTAAGTTGTGGTGTGCCTGGAGTGGCACCCCCACTGCTAAGAGAGGTGCTGGGCTATAATGACACATAAACACACCAGACAAAATAATATGGAATGCTCACATTGGACGTTAATATGGCATTACATCACCACCTGCTTTAATGACAGCTCGTATTTTCAGAGGCATGCAATCAATATGAGTCTGGATCACATTCATATCACACTGCACCCATTCCATGACCAAGTGGTCCTTCAATGCAGCCAACTTTGAAGGGTGTTTGTTTCTTCTTTACAGCTTCTTCCAACGCGTCCCAAATTTTCTCAATAACATTGAGACCTGGCTTATTGGAGGGCCATGTGAGATATGGCACGTCAGTCTGGTGAAAAACAAAATAGTTTGCGGCGCCCATGAACACAATTCGAGGAGTGTAATATTAATTGTCCTTTAATATAAGCTCATATACCTGAGTTTAAATAAGCATACAAGAGCATGAATAAAACTCCCGGGAGTGTAAAAATCTATACACAATGTCTATTAAGATCAAATATATCTAATCTTACAGTGTAGAAGTAATAAACTATTTTTTTTTGTTTTATACATACTATGTTTATTACTTTTACACTGCGTTGGCCACTCCATTACAGACAGAATACCAGCTGCCTGCTTCTTCCCTAAATAGTTCTTGCATAATTTGGAGGTGTGCTTTGGGTCATTGTCCTGTTGGAGGTGGAAATTGGCTCCAATCAAGCGCTGTTCACAGGGTATGGCATGGCATTGCAAAATGGAGTGATAGCCTTCCTTATTCAAAATCTCTTTTACCTTATACAAATCTCCCACTTTACCAGCACCAAAGCAGCCCCAGACCATCACATTACCTCCACCATGCTTGACAGATGGCCTCAGGCACTCTTCCAGCATCTTTTCACTTGTTCTGCATCTCACAAATGTTCTTCTGTGCGATCCAAACACCTCAAACTTTGATACGTCTGTTCATAACACTTTTTTCCAATCTTCCTCTGTCCAATGTCTGTATTCTTTTTCCCATATTAATATCTACCTTTTATTGGCCAGTCTCAGATATGACTTTTTCTTTGCCACTATGCCTAGAAAGCCAGCATCCTGGAGTCGCCTCTTCACTGTAGACATTGACACTGGTGTTTTGTGGATACCATTTAATGAAGCTGCCAGTTGAGGACTTGTGAGGCATCTATTTCTCAAACTAGAGACTCTAATGTACTTGTCTTCTTGCACAGTTGTGCACTGGGGCCACCCACTTCTCTTTCTACTCTGGTTAGAGCCTGTTTGTGCTCCTCTCTGAAAGGAGTAGTACACACTGTTGTAGGAAATGTTCAGTTTCTTGGCAATTTATCGCATGGAATAGCCTTCATTTCTAAGAACAAGAATAGACTGTCGAGTTTCACATGAAAGTTCTCTTTTTCTGGCCATTTGGAGAGTATAATCAAACCCAGAAATGTGATACTCCAGATACTCATCTAGCTCAAAAGGCCAGTTTTATAGCTTCTCTAGCGAGCAAACCCATTTTCAGCTGTGCTAACATAATTGCACAAGGGTTTTCAAGGGTTTTCTAATCATTCATTAGTATTCTAATGTGCTTAGCAAACACAATGTACCATTAGAACACTGGAGTGATGGTTGTTGGAAATGGACCTCTATACACCTATATAGATATTCCTTTAAAAAACAGATGTCTGCAGCTAGTATAGACATTTACCACATTAACAATGTATAGAGTGTATTTCTAATTAATTTAATGTTATCTTCATTGAAAAAAACAGTGCTTTTCTTTCAAAAATAAGGAAATTTCTAAGTGACCCCCAAACTTGGGCTATTCCCTCGTTATTTCATTATCAATTAAGCAGGCAAAAGGTCTGGAGTTGATTCTAGGTGTGACATTTGCATTTGGAATCAGTTGCTGTTGACTCTCAATATGAGATCCAAAGAGCTGTCACTATCAGTGAAGCAAGCCATCATTAGGCTGAAAAATCAAAACAAACCCATCAGAGAGATAGCAAAAACATTAGGTGTGGCTAAATCAACTGTTTGGAACATTCTTAAAAAGAAAGAACGCACTGGAGAACTCAGCAACACCAAAAGACCCGGAAGATCATGGAAAACAACTGTGGTGGATGACAGAATTATTTCCCTGGTGAAGAAAAACCCCTTCACAACAGTTGGCCAAATCAAGAACACTCTCCAGGAGGTAGGTGTATATGTGTCAAAGTCAACAATCAAGAGAAGACTTCACAAGAGTGAATATAGAGGGTTCACCACAAGATGTAAACCATTGGTGAGCCTCAAAAACAGGAAGACCAGATTAGAGTTTGCCAAACAACATCTTAAAAAGCCATTACAGTTCTGGAACAACATCCTATGGACAGATGAGACAAAGATCAACTTGTACCAGAGTGATGGGAAGAGAAGAGTATGGAGAAGGAAAGGAACTGCTCATGATCCAAAACATACCACCTCATCAGTGAAGCATGGTGGTGGTAGTGCCATGGCGTGGGCATGTACGGCTGCCAATGGAACTGGTTCCCTTGTATTTATTGATGATGTGACTGCTTTCAAAAGCAGCAGAATGAATTCTGAAGTGTTTCAGGCAATATTATATGCTCATATTCAGTCAAATGCTTCAGAACTCATTGGACGGCGCTTCACAGTGCAGATGGACAATGACCTGAAGCATACTGCAAAAGCAACCAAAGAGTTTTTTAAGACTAAAAAGCGGAATGTTATGCAATGGCCAAGTCAATCCCCTGACCTGAATCTGATTGAGCATGCATTTCACTTGAAGAAGACAATACTGAAGGGAAAATGCCCCAAGAACAAGCAGGAACTGAAGACATTTGCAGTAGAGGCCTGGCAGAGCATCACCGGGAATGAAACCCAGCGTCTGGTGATGTCTATGCGTTCCAGACTTCAGGCTGTAATTGCCAGCAAAGGATTTGCAACAAAGTATTAAAAAGTGAAAGTTAGATTTAGGATTGTTTAGTTTGTCTCATTACTTTTGGCGCCTTAAAAAGTGGGAGGCACATATAGAAACCGTTGTAATTCCTACACCATTCACCTGATTTGGATGTGATTACCCTCAAATTAAATCTGAAAGTCTGCAGTTAAAGCACATCTTGTTTGTTTAATTTCAAAGCCATTGTGGTGGTGAATAGAGGCCAAAACATGAAAATTCTGTCAATGCCCCAATATTTATGCACCTGACTGTATAATTCAAAAAGTGGGTCAATTATATTTACCTTAATGTATTCATCATGCAGGACTTCAATTATGGCCTCACAGGTGTCAGGTATGCTCTCCCCCAGGAAAGAAAGTATATCTGCACACTCACAATAGGTTGGCCTATAACACTTATATGATAAACCCCATAGTAATTATTGATCTTGTGGTATTAAATTATGGGGGTGCAACCCTATCCAACCAAGTTGAACTGTAATATGTATAAGAAAGCTAGGGGTTGTTGCTAATGGGCGCACGTAGAGAAAGTAGATTGAATTAAAACTTGACTTTTATACTTTACGTTATAAAAAATCCCAATCCCTGGGAAGAGTACAGTGAAATATAGAGGTTAAAAAAGACTCCAGTCTAACTGATATAAATACAAATTTGGTGTATAAAGGAAGATAAAAGTGAACACAAAAATGTATAAAAAGCAAGGTCCACTGTTCTGGCTCTTATATTATTGACTCTGTACTATAATAGAGCAGAGTAAATCTATATAGTACAAATATATTAAATGCAATTATCACTAAAACTATATAGATACTCTGCAATGGATAGGGTGGTTCTAAGTTCCGATATTAGATATTATTGGTCTAATATCAACATATGGCAATATTAAGACATGTTATATCAAATAATAGTGTCAAATTCACTGCATAAATTACAGTATTTATTGAGGAATCAAAAGAGTAATGTCCCTCTTATATGTGTGAGATCACTGCTCACTCTATCACCTATGATTCATGCAGTTACAGAGTAAGAATTGCTACAATAGCCACACTAAGATATGATGTATCATTTCTGTTGCAACAGTATATTCATGAGCTCTCATAGAATGTAGCAATCTTAAAATGGTTAGTACTCTGTAGATAACAATAATGTTGTTATTTGCTTTCAAATGCACTAGTAAATTCTGGTGAAGTATAAATGAATTTAAAAGTTTGCCGCAACTATTCATGGCCACATTGGTAATGTCTAACCAAATTGTACTTGATCACATATAAATTATCACATAGCAAGTGTATTGTTCCCCCTAGAAACAAAAAACCTCATATAAGGATTATACTTCATATGGTATTCGATATAGGAGACATAAAGGTTTATTAGCAGCAAATCAAATTGCCCTTCAATATTAGTGTTGAGAGCTCAAGAATATACTATTGCAACAGAAATGATACATCATATCTTAGTGTGACTGACTATTGTAGCAATTCTAACTCTGTAACTGCATGAATCATAGGTGACAGAGAGAGCAGTGATCTCACATATATAAGAGGGACATTACTCTTGATTCCTCAATAAATAATTTAGGCAGTGAATTTGACACTATCATTTGATATCACATATCTTAATATTGCCATATGCTACACTTATAACCATCCTATCCTTTGCAGAGTATCTATATAGTTTTAGTGATAAATGCATTTAATATATTTGTAGTATATAGATTTACTCTGCTCTATTATAGTACAGAGTCAATAATACAAGAGACGGAACAGTGGACCTTGCTTTTTATATATATTTGTGTTCACTTTTTTCATCCTATATACACCAATTTTGTATTTATGTTAGTTAGTCTGGAGTATTTTTTGAACCACTATATTTCACTGTACTCTTCCCAGGGATTGGGATTTTTTATATCGTAAAGAATAAAAGTCAAGTTTCAATTCAATTTACTTTCTCTATGTGCGCCCATTATCAACAACTCCTAGCTTTCTTCTACATATTAATGATCTCCCCCAGGGCCTGAGACAATATGGCGGTGCTGTGCTGCATATCAGCCAGTGTCCTCCCTGTAGCAAGATAGCGCAGTGTAGCCACCAATCTCTGCTCAGGAGAAATGGGCCTCCTCATATATATAGGTGTCCTCCCTTTGTATGTGAGGGGTTACCAGCTGGAGAAGCTCCTGGAAGGATGGGTCATCCATACGTAAGAAATTCCTGATGCCATCAGGGTTGTTCTTACGTATGTTCTGAATCAGGGGCATGTGGGAGAAGGTGTCTCACCTATGCAGCCAATCCTTGGTCCTGTGGCATCACAAGGGGGGTGCGGGACACATCCAGGTGTCACCCGCCAAGGGGAAATACCAAATAGCTGACTCCTCATCAGTGTCAGGAGCCAGGCACTGCACTGCAGTATTATGTGCAGCACTCAGCTCCTGACACAGTGAGGGAGTCCCGGGGGGCAGTCCTTTGGTATGTGAGGTCACGCCCCCTGTCCATGAGGTCATGCCCTTGCCATGAGTTCCCGCCCCCTTTTTCTTGCACGCGGCTTTACCACGCACACTACAACCCTCGGTTGTCACCGCGGGGAAGGACACCACTGCCTTGGTCCAGCAACTCTGATTTTTGCTCCTTTTTCTCCTCCTGAATTGTTTTTGCCATAGCAGCAAGATTACAAGGTCGAACCTTCTTTTTTCTCAAACTCAAACTCATGCTGGGGAATGACACAAACAAACGTACTGTATTCAAACTAGTAAAAAAAATTGAGAGATTATTCAGGGAAGCTTGTTTTGGTCTCGTAATCACACCCCCTCCCTGCCCATTATGCTAATTTTAGGTACACACACTGCAAGCGTAACCTGCAATTTGGAAAGTATTTACGCTAGTACAATCATTTCCTTGTGATATTTCGGCAGCACGGGATCGAAGGTCGCAAGTATGATCGTATGTGTGTAAAGAGCCATAATGAGCAGTTTGCGGGCCGCACCCGAGTGTTACCCTCGGAGGGGGTGACACCAAAATGCTGGCTCCGCTGCAGTGACAGGAGCCGAGTGGTGCAGTGTGACATTCTCCTGCAGCACCTGGCTCCTGTCATAAGAGGAGCCAACAGTGCAGACAGCCCAGTCTCTGGGGGACAGCCCAGTGTCTCTGGTGATGCTTGGCTGACCCCCGGTGTGATGTTATCGGGATCTCCGGTGAGGCCACGCCCCCTTTTTGACCGTGGTTATCCAGAGTGCGCACCAGGTATCACCAGACCCGGTGACGCCTCTGCGTGTGTACGGGCGTATTGGCACTGTGATCAGGACTTTGCAGAACCATCGCATCGAAAGTGTGATTGTATAGGTGTGTGCCTAGCTTAAGACATTAGTAGGCCTTTAAACATCCTCCAAAAGTGTGTGTGTGTGTGTGTGTTTGTTTCAAAATGACACTTCCTGCCTCATCTTCAAATTAAAAAGTACTCTTACAGGTCAGTAAACTCAAACCAATAAACAAATAGAGATTTATTTATGACCACATGAAAAACAAACCATTTCAGAGCTTACTCATTACTATCCTGCAGCCTTTCTGCCACATCATTTATCTTGTCTTCCTTCAATTCCCAGATGTTGTTGACTTATACTGTGTTTACTGCTGACTAGACTTGGACATTTAATAAGTTGACATACAAGTGACTTCAGTGAACAGTATTTACTTTATCTGCATTTTCACCTAGAGATCACCCAGCTCTGCTGGACATAGCAGATTCCTTAGGAACAGATTAACCTGTTTAATAAGAAAACACCAGTCATACAGTATTTTGCTAAATAGATTTAAACTCTTAGACATGCTGTACTATTTAAAGGTGTATGTAATATGTGACTAAAATGGGCACCCTGCATATGTTAACTGAACTTCAGTAAGATTTATTACACAAATAAAATAAAACTCATTACTATTATCATCATTATTACTATTATTATTTGCAACAGTAGTAGGTTTGACATGAAAAATACAGTTATTGTTATATCCTCAATTTCTAGTATATGGTAAATTACAATTCAGCTGTGTTGTTTAGCTGCAGGAAAAGAGTCGGATAAATGGGAGGAGATGACTTAGGGGGAGAAGAATCAAACCTTGGAGAGAGATAAAGTGGAGAGAGATAAATTACCAACCAATCAGCATCTAACTGTCATTTGACAAACACAGCCTGTAACATGACAGTTAGAAGCTTATATGTTGGCACTTTATCTCTTTCTAAATTTTTGATACATATCCCCCTTAATCCAGACTATGAGCTGGCGCAGGTGGAAAAGTGCAGTGGCTGTAGTGATCGTGTCATCATAGTCCTATTTCCGATGCACAATACACAAACATCATGTAATGAAGCCACAACTCACCTTAAATGACGTTATAGGACGTGCATCCCGCACACTTCATTAGGGAAGAATTCTGGACATTCTGGGAAAAAGCTTGAACTTGGTTTGTGTTTCATATTTGTATTTTTTAGTGAAAAGGCATTGCTTTGCGACACATATTTGTTGCACAGAAATATAACAGCAACATTTCAGTTTTGTAACACACACACTGTATATTCTCTGGTGCAAAGTTTTGTAAATCAGATTTCAAGGGACAAAACAATTTTGTAACTCAAAATCAGATTCTCTATATTAATGCAATTTTGTTCTCTTTCCTGCAGTTTGAAAGCTGGTGGTTTCTATTCTTTATTAGACGATTCATATATATAATATAGTGGCAGTTTTTAAACTTTCATGTTTTCAGCAGTTCTTTGGAGGATTTTTCTTTAGCCAAATAATTGCGTATAACAAAACCGCCCTTTTGTGCAGAGTTAAATCTTTCATTTAGATTTAAATACACTCTGTGTTGATCTTCCTACTGTGCTAACAATTCCCAGTGTAAGGGCCATATTCAATTAGGTGCGAAAAGCCGTTTTCAGTGAAAAAGTTTCTCCGGTGACATCATTTCGCCCGGCGAAAACTTATCCCTGTATTCAATTCCAAAGACTTTTCGCCGGTGCAGAAAGTCAATGCATTGGAAAAGGCGAAAAAGATTCGCCTATGAAAGCTGTCGAAAAAAAATGCAGAATTGGGGTTTTGGGGTGCAAACTTGCACCCTTGGGACAGCCCCTTAAAGGTAAACTGTGTCAAAAAAAGTATAAAAAAAATTTAAGAACACCCCAAAAAATACTTTCATTTTGGGGACAAAAAAAAACAAAGTTGGGGGACAAACTTAAAAACTAGTGAAATAAACTCCAGAGAGGTCCCCAAGTATGCCACAGGTGTTTTTAAGATTGCAGGTGCTTGCGGAAGGTGTTTTTTTAATGTTTTTTAAAACTTCACATTAGCAACTTAACTTCCAAATATGCTAGCACCCATTTTCATGTACCACAAATTTGCTGGGACTACTTATTTTGATGAAAAAATATTGCTTAATGCCATTCTTCAGCACTTATGCAAAAAATGCTAATAGCAAGCTATTGGAGAAAAAAAATACCCAGAATAGCTTTAGTAGGGGTACTAGAACACCCCTATAGTGATCCCTATGTTAGTGCAGCTTTTCGGGGGGTACAGACTGTTTTCCCCATTTTTGACAGGACTTTTTGCTGGTTCCGAATTTGCCGGGTTCCGTTTTCCCTGCTTTCTAATTTAATACGTGGATAAGAGGTGACGCGCGCAATACTTTTTCACATGCAAAAGCAGCGATGGCGGCGAAAAGTCCAGCATGCAAAAAGTCCGGGACGTTTCGCACCTAATTGAATACGGCCCTTAGCTGTTAAAGTTACAGATGTATGTGGCCTAATTGGAATGTGCTGCTCATTAGAGAGGAGTGCACTCCAGCACTATCTCCTGCTGCTGCATGGAGCTTAGCAGCCACCTATGGCAAGATAGCCACCACATTCCTTACAGAGCATGCGAGACCCCGTGACCTGGCACCATCTTGTCTATACAGGTGTATGTGGCTTAGACTGTACTGCATGGCTATGCACCTCATGTATTCCTCCGGGGAGTTAGTACATCAGCTGATTATCAGTATCACTACCGCTGTCTCTCTTAGCCTTACCGCTTACTCTGTATTACATACTGTTAGCAAGCACTGACAGCTATTGTTCTCTGAATAAACCTCCAAACCTGCTTAAGGATAAACTTTCTGGACTAACTTCCTTTTTACATTCCGCTGGTGCCTATTGTGTGGGACCACCTTAATAAAATGTACATGAGTTTTACTACAGGAAGACCTCCTAACTACCTACTCGCCCTCTCATAAAGCAAAATTTGTCCCCATAGTGATGCTACTGCTTGT
This sequence comes from Taudactylus pleione, assembly GCA_031769625.1. Taxonomy (NCBI): domain Eukaryota; kingdom Metazoa; phylum Chordata; class Amphibia; order Anura; family Myobatrachidae; genus Taudactylus; species Taudactylus pleione. Next base: position 20,408,062 of record JAUIMM010000094.1, on the reverse strand, counting down.
ATTTTTCGTAAATGATTTTAATTACTAATTGTTTTCTATTTATATCTATTTTGGGTATAATCCATACTCATTAAATTGTGTTTATTTACTCATGGTACAAATGCAGCCACTCTCTTCAATTAGCACTTACAGTACGCTCCTATGCCATTTTTTATTTTAACACATTAAATTGCAGCTAACTTAAAACATGGGCTTGTTGAGGAGGGTGATTGACAGGACAAGTTATGATTCATGCACACTGACTCAAAGGCTAGACGCCCAGGGCTGGAGAGCTGAGGCGAGACAGGAAAGTGAGATGAACAGACAGGAAAGTAAAAGGAATATCCCAGTAAAAACAATGTTGCTTTAACCTGGTATTTAGTCTGGAAGCCTATTCTGGCTCTTGACCTTTTACACAATAGCAGCAGTGATGTTACTAGCAAGTTATTTCTAACCTGTGGGGTACTACAAGTCTCTGTCTAGCAAGCAGACAACGTATGTGCTGTACCAGGACAAATCACTCACAGACAGTGATCAGCATAGGATCAGCATTGCAGTGTGTTTACAGTTACACAGGAGATATCTAACTATCCTGAAAGGGATGTTATTGTGGCTTCATAGGGCTTTCCCTTCGTATGTTCGCTGCGAAAGGTACAGTGCAAGCTACGATGGTGACTACTAGGATGTTTCTAGGCTATGGCCCCTGGTGCCCAATTCCCACATCTGAAGCACTGTACCCTAAATTAATATTTTTTTATTAATTTATAGCAAATTATTTAACTTTTTGTGTGAATTGAATGAAAGTCCTTGTTTATATTTGACGCAATATACGAGGATAACAAAAATAGAAACAAATACAATTATGGGTGTAATTGCAGGCCATGCTTAGTGGCGATGTGCACTGTGGAAATTGGGAAGCCATGGTGTTCTGAAACAATTGTGTGCCACAGCAAGGCTGAAACTAGGAATTTTGTTACCCGGGATAGGAAGGAGTAATTTGGCGCCCCCCGCCTCCCCCCCAAAAAAAGAAATACAGAAAAACAAAGAGGGCATTCTTCTGGCTACATTGAAGGTGTGTGCACTCCCAAAAAAGGGTGTGTGGTTTCGAGCCACAGTAATGCCCCTTACACATTATGCCACAGTAATGCCCTTTACACCTTATGCCCCCGCGACTCATCTCCCCCTGTGTCCCTCCAGCAGCAGGGCTCAGAATCAGACAGGTAGGCTGGCTCAGGCTGCAGTGCCCGGGTGTTCGAGGGCTGCTGCTGCTCATCTGCCCTCTATCCCCCAAAGCTGCTCCCAGAATGCCACGCGGGACAACGTCATGTGGTGTGATGTCTTCATGCCCAGCACTGGCGTTCTGGAAGACTGGGACTCCCAACAGCCACGGCCAAGCCCCCTCAGATCCAGCGCCTGGGGCATGTGCCCTCCTACTCCCCAACCCCTAGTTGCGGCCCTGGCCACAGACCATTACAGAGTGAGTGAGTGAGTGAGTGTGGCTACAGACTGACACTTTTAACTTTATAGCATAAGAGTTGTTAGGTTAGGTCATTGAGTACATAGTAGTATTAATAGCCATAATGCTAAAGGCAATTCTTGAAAATCCTCCTTTAAAAGAATATATAAACATATGCACTTTACGCTGCTCTGAAGGCGGAGCTGCCTAATAGTAGTGCACACAGCCTGGTGTATGTATTTGGAGGTGATTGGAAGGGGAAGGAGAACGACTTAGCACTATCTAAAATGACAGCCACTCCTTTTGGAAGATTGTCATGCCTGCTGGCAGAATGGTGTGAAAGCCACCTCTATATCTATTTATTATGCAGCCCACACCCCTGCCATGATCGGAGCTCAGCTCCGATCGGGCAGTGTTTACTTTAGTTAAAGCTGGCAACGCTGGTATCAGAAGCGATCAGAAGCCTCTGATTGCTTCAGAGACCAGCGTTCCCAGTGATGCAGCACGCAAGTAACGTCATCCGCATCTCCTGCGATGAGAGGAGCCTGCGCCTACTGCCCTGGATCTAATTAGATCCAATCAGTGGTAGCGTCTATGCTGGACAGTGGGAGTGAAGACGGCGTGGATTGGAGTGGTGCCCATTGGCTATCGTGAAGAAAGATAAGTACTGCACAGGTGAGTGGGGCCTGTTCTATACTGGGAGGTTGCACAGCATAAGGGGGCACAACATAAGGGGCATTACTGGGGGTTTTGCATAAGGGGCATTACTGGGGGCTCTGCATAAGGGACATTACTGGGGGCTCTGCATAAGGGGCATTACTGGGGGCACTGCATAAGGGGCATTACTGGGGGCACTGCATAAGGGGCATTACTGGGGCACAACATAAGGGACATTACTGGGGGCACAACTAGGGACATTACTGGGGGCTCTGCATAAGGGGTATTACTGGGGTTCTGCATTAGGGGCATTACTGGGGACATTACTGGGGGCTCTGCATAAGGGGCTTTACTGGGGGCTCTGCATAAGGGGCACTACTAGGGGCATTACTGGGGGTGCTGCTTAAGGGGCACTACTAGGGACATTACTGGGGCACTGCATAAGGGGCATTGCATAATGGGCACAAATTCAGGGGGCATTGCATAAGGGGATAACGGGCACTACTACAGGGGGCACTGCATTGGTTTTTATTAATAATAAACCTTTCAAAACTGCATATAAGACTTATTTTTCATTGCGGCCCACACACTCTTAAGACCTTGTATATTCGGCCCGGTTGGTATTTTGAGTTTGATATGCTTGGCTTAGACGCATGCGCAGTGCGAAAATGATTAAAATCCCTTTGCAAGATGGACTTGTGTGCGACTCTGAATGGAGCATTGCTTAAGGTGTCTAGAAATATTGTATGGGCCCTGTGTACTGTCAGAGTAGATATTCCCTATTATTACTGTATGAATTACATTTACAGATTGGTAACATTTTAAACAATGTTAAGCAGAATATTTGCAGCACTCTGATTTGGTCATGAAGTTTCACGTTTTGCTAGCAGAATTTGTCCCAGTCATATCCCAAATACTGTCTGCCCAGGTCTGTTCATAAAATATAAATTCAGCCAAATACAGAGTTACATGCAATGTAGTTTTGCAGAAGGATCTTGTAATTTTTAGGGGCCTATTCATCATGACATGATCATCATTAGGGATAATTATGCTTTAAACTCGCTGCGAATATAAAAAATCTTTTGGACGCATTCATCATGCCTCCCTAACAACTCTCTTTTTGCAGATTCAGCTTTTCAGAAAAGTGGTACTTTCCCCCTACAGGTGAGGGATCCATAAGGATTTCCTCACTGTGTCTGCCCCCCCTGTATTCCCTGCTGTCGTTCAACCCCCCGCGGCCTCCGGTGTCTGATCCGTGAAACTTTTCACTTTAGCTTCGCACATTTCTTCTCACAATACAACGACCACAGTGCAACGTAGTATACTGACTTCTGATGGTATGGCTGCGGATTTAATTACCAGATACTGTAATATTTTTACTGTGCACTATCATACATATCCATAGTAAGCTATTTTTGCAATTAGTACTTACAGATTTAAATACTGCATTATTGCTTAGCAGCACAGATTAATGCTGAAAATGGGCATGCTGGAAAAACCACTGAATTCCATGCTGTGTGCTGACATTAGGTAATAAAGCAAGTCTAGTCGTCCAGAGTAAGAAGACTGAATACTGCTGTATGTGTGTCTGAGTGCATACTGATGACTAAGGGTTATGAAAGAGGCAGGTAGGCGAAGATTTCTCCAGGACTTGTCATCATGTAACACCTGTCTGCAAGCTTGGGCTGCTGACAAACAACAGAATGACTCTTACTCCGGGAACTAATTGCACCCAGCACTGTCTTTATTTCTGTCTCTGCAACTTTCCCTGAATGTTTCAAATGCCATTAACCTTTGCTCACTTTAGTCATGTTTCTCATATAGCTTTCCATAAATGTTGCCATAAGCTTTACACATTCTTGGGGGTATAATAAGTATGGGTGTCACTCTTTAGTAAAACAGTTGAGTAAGTTAGTGTTGACATAATTACTATGATAGCAGGGCTTGCATACAGGGCCCTCTTACATCTTTTTCTGTTATTACTCAGTATTGTTTTATTATTCTTCTGCTACTGTCTTGTTCTCAATTGTAAAGTGCTATAAAAAAGTGTTAAAAACTAAATTACAATATAAACATGTAGCCAGACAAAGTTAAGGTGCGTACACACTAGACTACTCGCAAAAGATCCAATGTCGTCAACGCTTTCCCTTGAACTCCTCCGGCAACTCCCCTGCACTCCCAGACAAACGGTACCTTGCATAAACTGTCCAATCTGACAAACGATCTGAACAACGACCTTAATCTTGTTAACAAGATTGGCAGATCTTGCCTGCTGTAGGCAAGATCTGAAGATGCGATGTACGACCTGTGGGGACTCGCATCATTACCGTGAGTAGACACTCGTGATTTGTCGTTCCGATGCGTCGGGATCGGGCAAATCGTGCAAAATATTGTCTAGTCCATCCCATCGATCAGTGCACTGGGAGGCAGAGCTGTTCAGTCAGGCCTCTGAACGGTATGTAGTTATATGACCGGTGGCCGCAACGACGCCTGTCATAATCCCGATGCCAAAAAGTAGAATGACGCGGGCCTGATGGAGGTAAGTACGGGCGCCCGTTCTACTTAGCCATGGGGGGGAGGGTTAGGTTTAGGGCACCCTGGGAGGACTTAGTGTTAGGCACCCCCCGGGAAGGTTAGGGCTAGGGTAGGGGAAGGGAGAGGGTTAGACACTGGGGGGGTTAGGGTTAGGCACCCCCCAGGAGGGTTAGGTTTAGGGAGCGGAGAGGGGCGGGTTAGTCTAACTTACCTGCGCTCTCGGCATTCTGTCCTGCCGGGCTCTCCCTGTCGGGATTTAAACCGGCGGCTCCCTCTGAACAGCTCTGCTTCTGACTGTTGACCTGGGGCAAATCCGTGGGGTATATTTACTAAAGTGAGAGTTTTTAGAAGTGGAGATGTTGCCTATAGCAACCAATCAGATTCAAGCTATTAGCTTCTAGAAGGTGCTAGTTAAATGTTAAGTAGAATCTGATTGGTTGCTATGGGCAATATCTCCATTTCTAAAAACCCGTACTTTTACTTTTTACACTTCCTAGAATTTTTAATTTCTATTCCTGAATTCTCCTACTTCTTCGTTTATACCATGAATGCCGTTCAGTTGCTAATTTGCGGTGCAAGTCGCTTTAGAAAGAATTGCTTTTCAGTCTAATCGTGTGGTTCCAAAGCACAAACGTTATTTTATGTAAAAAGGGGTAACACGATATAAGTTTAACAATTAGAGTAAAAAGCAAGTAAATTAACAAAAGGTACAGCTGATACATATGCAATCGCACTGGTCCCAGTATACAGTCATTCAGTCCTGAAGTCTGCGGTCGCAAAGAAGATGTCTGTACACTGAAGCCAGTACACAAGCCTATATACGGTACAGGTTACAGAGATAACAAAGGGACAAGTTGGCAGGTTTTCATTGGTTCTTGCTTCTGGTCAATCTGGTCATTGGTCAGTTCATACGGTGTCATCAGGGGTATGGATCAGTTTTCCAACGGTCAGAACTGGTTAAAACTGGCTACAACACTGCATACAAGAAATAGCATTCTACTCAATAACTCCCTATCATCCATAACTAGCGGACGCAAGATGCGACCTCTTTGACCATAGAAACGGATGTCTGCAAATAAAGAGAGATTAAGTATGATACCAAACATGACATGTCCACTGTATTCTAAACCTTAGTTCTCTTTTAAATACATCATACATCTTAATTATTAGCTAACAATACCTTTAATAACTCTGATTATTATCTATAATGTGTGGGAACCATTTTATATGTATGCGTTCGCATGTGCATCTGAGTGTGGAATTCGTATATATGTGCATCTGTGTATGTGTGTGTGTGAATACATGTGTGCGTGCGCAATGGATAGCGCATTGGATTGCCAACGCAAAGTAGCATCCTAATAACACGCCATCAGACTATAGACGACTATCGTCAGATAATAATTGGAAAGCGATCATACCCAATTATTTGACTTTGACAGTACTCTTATAAAATAGTGTAATTCAAATTAAAACAATAAAAAAAGATACATAATTCCCTGTATTAAAATACGCAGATCATGCCGCAAGGAATTTAAGCTCCAGACCACGTGTCATAGTCAGACATTTAACAGGAGAGCTATCTGTAATTTTATCATATATTATTGCATCATGATGTCCTACTGTATTAAAATACACTACACTACAAGGGAATAGAACACCAAATATTCTATATCAAAATCACACATCTAACATATGAGTTATGAGTAATAGTGTAATAAATGCGCATCTAGTATGATATCTATAATTTAAATATCCCTTGTATTTTAAAGACAAAATACACAGCATGCCATGCAGGGAACTTGAACTCACAACCTCACGTGCCACAGTCAGACACTTTACACATGAACTATTTGCTCCTGTGGAACACTTTTCAATTGTATATATGAAGCTAGTTATAATTCTTAACTTAGACCACTGTAGATCTATAATCTAAATCTATGTAGTGTGTGACTGCAGGATAGTAAAATGCACTGTATTGAGTCAGTTCCTGCAGTTTCCCCTACAAGCCATCAGCTACACAATAGATAGTTCCGCTTAGCTGCAGTGGTCTAAGCTAAGAATTACAACTAGCTTGCATATATTTATAATTACTAGGCTCCATATACAGGACCAAACAGCTTCTGTGTAAATTGTCTGATTGCATTACATAAGGTTGCGAGTTCAAGTCCCATTTATTGTATGTTAAATATTGTGTGTTTTAAATACAGTGGGATTTAATTGAAATATATTATTGATAAGGTGCACTTATTTCCTGTCCTTTGAAGCTAAATCGACTACAGGGGATCGTTGAGAATCGACCCACATTTCGGCAGAGATGAAGTGTGCCAATCATGGAGGGTCTGTTCTAGGGGGTAGCAGCCCCTCTTGCATTTGACAGAACTGCCAGATGGCCAGTCAGTCCTGACTTTAATTGAAAGTAGGTTTCAATGACCAATGTTTTGTTCACAGACTCTACAGTGGTGTCAGCTTGTGGGGAAAGAACTATCAATGACTCATTCTAATGTACCATATCTTTATGCTTGGCCATGCATAAAGGGGAGGATAGCATATATTTTAACAGGTCGTACTAAAGACTAAATAACATAATATCAGTCAATGTATTTATTTGGTCTCCTTTCATTTTCATAAGACACTTGACAAATTCCTGTATTATTATAAATGTTTGGTAGCAAATGTGACCTGGTGATTACCTATGGATAATAATCTGGAGATTGAGGATGGTTTTAGGTGTGTTCATGAGCAGAGGAGTGTGGCAGCATAGCTGTAGTGCTTTGAATGTTATTTAGCATTGTGTTGCAGGTGTGAAAGGGACTTGGAATTTCAACAGTGACTAACGATGCTATGTGAATGATTTTCGATACAGAAGGCAAAAAATTATTTCAAGGACACTTGAGATTGGGTCCCAGACTTTTGCCATTTTGTTTAGAGTAACTGGGGAAAATAGGCATAAAATCTACTCTACTACATTAAATAAATAACATTGGGCAGTCATTTAAAGCTTCATATGGCTATAACCAGTCTACTGTGATACAATGAGCAGTTCAACTTGAGCATAGAACCACACCGGGGACTGTCATGGGAAAATATAGATATTATTCTATGGGTGAGGATTGGATTGCTGGCAAAGGTCTAGCCATGGCCTGTTCCAAGACCTGTCAGTGATTGGAAGATGAGTGGGGTCTGGTTGGAAATTTATAGGCTTCTAACTTTATATAGTTATAGTTTTAGATATAGGACAAATGGTGTCCATGCCCCATATCACTTTATCAGTCCAATCCCGGGATTCAAATACCCGCATTTTAGGCCTCAAATCCTGGGACTCCTCCAATCCCGATCCTGGGATTGACATCCCTATTAGAAGGTAATTAGGATTACTCTAAGAAAAACCACACGTTAAGCCAGTAATGCACTGTGATATTGTTCTGTTCAAATAGATTCAGGGAACAGCAATTGAGGGGTCTATTCATCATCCTTTATTTTCTACAAAAGTAGGTGAAAATTAACAAAAGAATTCATGGAGGGAACGCAGGGATTGGAGACACTGAGGAGCGGATGCAGGTGGGTGGAGTGCAGAGAGTGGGGACACTGGGGACATGATGTGAGTGGGGAGCATTGGACACTTGGGAGAAGATGTCAGCAGGGGGCGGAGAGTGGGAATACTGGGGACAGGATGTGGCTGGGGAGCACTGGATACTAGGGAGAGGATGTCAGCAGGGAGCACAGGGACCGGAGACACTGGGGAGAGGATGCGGTTGGGGAGCACTGGACACTGGAGAGAGGATGCTGCCAGTTAGAGCAAAAAGCGGTGAAGAATGTTGGCGGGGAACACTAGACACTGGAGAAGATGCTGGCAGGCAGCGCAGAAAGTTGGGACTCTGAGGACAGGATGCGGACAGGGAGTGCTGAACACTGGGGAGAGAATGCTGGCAGGGAGCACAGAGAGTGGGTACACTGGGGAGAATGCAGGCAGGGGGCTGCTGGACACTGGGGAGAGAATGCTGGCAAGGAGCGCAGGGGATGGGGACACTGTGGGTAGAATGCAGGGAGCGCGGGACACTGGAGAGAGGATATCAGCAGGGTGCACAGAGAGGGAGGACACTAGGGAAAGGATGCGGGTGGAGAGCGCTGGACACTGGGGAAATGATGCAGGGAGGGAGTGGACACCTGGCAGAGGATGCGAGGAGGGAGAGGGGACACTGGAGAGATGTGACACTATGGGCCTGATTCAGTGCCGCTCGTAAAATGCGAGCGCTCGCTTTGAATCAGGGTGGCCGCGTGGTTTTTTTTGTTCAGTCTCCTGGCCGCTCGCTAAGCTGTTGGTGACCACCCACAGCTTTAGCGAGCAGCCAGATGATGGTTGCGAAGGTCGCGACCATCGGGCTTGCGACAAAACCCTTGTGGTAGGGTCTCGTTCGTCGCAAGCCCCAGTGAGCTTCCTGCTCTAATAGAGCTGGAAGATCACCACTGACATCACCCGTGATGTCAGTGGGGCCGCCCCTCAAACGGCAAGTGTTCCTTCGGGCGTGCACACTGCCCGGCCATCGACCTGCTTGCGAGCGCATTGTGCTTGTGAGCGGGTCTGAATCAGGCCCTGTGTCTGGAGCCACCGCCGTTGTGATCACAGTCACCTGGAGCCGGGGGAGAAGCAGCATCAGGGAGAACTTCTCCTGCAGACAGGAGTACAGATCCCTGCACTTAGCACTGGCTCACGCCTGTCAGTATATATGAGCCTGGCAGCAAGCTGCTGGTAAGCCGACTCCTGCAGTGCTGAGCAGTGGTGATGGGAGCGGGCAGCGGGGGAAGCAGGGGAAGAATCTTGCAGTTAAGTCACCAGTGACCCACCAAGGATGGTATGTTGGCATTCAAACATGTCGCCATTAAATCAGTGTTTACATGGATGAATCTCAACATGGTGAGTGTCGACAATATGATCATTTCGAGATTATGAATGTTGACATTAATGCTGCCTAGACACATAACGATATTTTACCCGATCTGGCCGATTCCGACACATTGGAACAACAGATCGTGTAAAATATGGCCAAATCCTGAGTAAAACATTAGTGAGTCCCCACTCATGATCACAATGCGATGCGTGTCCCTGCTGGCCGCACATCGCATCATCAGATCTGCCTTGCAATAGGGCAGATCTGACAATCTAGGAGGCGATGCACTGTGAAAGTCTGGATGCAGGAGAGATCGTATGAAGATTGGACACCAAATCGTGTGCAGATCGTGTGGAGATCGTGTGCAGAGCTGCCGGGGAGAGTTTCAAGGGAAATCGTACACATTGGCTGATCGTGTGCAGATCGCCATGTGTGTGGCCACCTTTTGACTGTCGATATATCATATCAATATGTCATAACTATATGTATCACTGTGTGGGTCTGCATCTGTTTATAATTATGCTAACACAGCCTTACTGTACTTGTTGTACTTGGCTTACTGCATCACTGCATCGATCTCCATGACTGCTGCTTGTCTTCAATGTTGGTCATTGTTCCTAGGTGCTCACAAATACCGATGGTACGAAATACCGATGGCTGAATAGCCGCTGGTTCTCATACTGACGCCAGAAGCCCGATGAAGATATATCCTGACAGGGGCACGTAAGTATCCCAACCCTCCCCTTCTACCCCCCCTTAACCCTCCCTTGATGGTGCTTAACCCTAACCTCCCTGGGGAGTGCCTAACCCTAACCATCCCCCCGGTGGTGCCTAACCCTAAACCCCCTCCCCACACCCTAAACTTATCCCTCCCCGGCGGGGTGCCTAACCCTAACCTCCCCCTAATGGTGCCTAACTCTAACCCCCCCTCTGTGCTCCCTAAACCTAAACCTCCCCGGGGGGGAGTGCCTAACCCTAACCGCCCCTCGGTGGTACCTAACCCCCCACCCCCTAGCCTAACCCTCAATCTCCCGAGGGGGTGCCTATCCCTATGTCCCTATGAGCCTAAACATAGCCCTCCCCCCAGCAGCTAAGAGCTAACAATCCCTGCTTACTTTCGTTTGGGGGCCGGCCGTCGGGATTTCATCGTCGGGCTGAAGATTGGCATCTGGATTTCGACGCCTATCTTTAGTCCCAGGTCGGACTTCTGACGGTCGGCATTCAGGGCGGTGGTAATATAATTACTGTACATCCTGCTCACACATATGGCATTGAATTTAAAGGAGCAGTACTGCATGGCAATGCTGATGATATGTCACGTTCCTCCTTGCCCAATGTGAGGAGAACAATCGTAAAGACCCACTGGAAGTGTATCACAACATGTTGGTAGAACAGCTACCTATTACTGTACCAATGACATGATCAATTGTGAAACGAGGAAGGACCCTGTGTTATCTAAAGTAATGAATTTGACTCTCAAAGGTTGGCCTAAACATAGCAATGCTCATTTCGCCCAGGAAAGATCAACTTCAGTCTTTCAGGACCTCTAATGTGTGGGTCCAGAGTGGTAATACCATCAAAACTTCAAGTTGTGGAAAATTTGCACTTGGAACACGGGCCCTGATTCAGAGCTCGCAAAAAGCGCTGTTTTTTTTAGTTGCGGCCTCTTGGCCACTCGCATAGCTGTGGGTTACCACCCACAGCTTATGCGTGCGGCCAGGTGATGGTCGCGATGGTCAAAACCATCGCGACCATTGGGCTTGCAATGAGACCCTTGCGGTAGGGTCTCGTTGCCGCAAGCCCCAGAGAGCTTCCGGCTCTAATAGAGCCGGAAGCTCTCCCACTGACATCACTGGTGATGTCAGTGGGGCCGCCCACAAATGGCAGGTGTTCGCTTGGGAACGCCTCCATTTGTGAAGCTACCCCCCGCCACGCCTACAAAACGGGGTGGGCTGTTGATCAACATCGACAGCCGCCGATTGAGTGCTTTTTACACTAGTGCACTGCTGAACGCAGTGAGTGCTTTTTACACTAGTGCACTGCTGAACGCAGATTCCCAATGTTTGGGAATCTGCGCAGGCGCCAGACCCATTCTGCGCATGTGCAGAATGGGTCTGCGAGGCTGCATGTAAACTGGCAGCAGACTGTCAGTGATTGACAGTCTGCTGCTGTTTGGGGACGGGGAGGGGTCGGCGATGCCATCCGTTTCCCGAAACGGAGGCGTGTCGCAGCCATTGCAAGGGAGGGAAGAAGCCAGGATCTCCGTCGGCTAATGGAGATTTCCTGGCCCCTTCCTCTAAACTGCAGTGGCCGGCTGCAGGAACCCATGAGTCACCGCAGCCGGCCGATGGTGCGCATATTATCCGATGCTGTGTTGGACAACACAGCTCGGATAAGTAATGCACAGGAGCTGTGATGCGTCCTGCTACTTTACCATATCTGCAAGAATCGCAATGTGTGCAGCTTTGCAATTACGATCCTTGCAGAATCAGGCCCTGAGTTTGCTGGCATATCCATGGATTGTATGTTTATTATTGCAGTAGATGATCAACCAAAATAGCCATAGGTAATAAAGATGAAATCCACTACAGCTGAAAAAACAATTGCTGTTCTGGGAACCATCTTTTCCTGAAATGGTCTGCCTGACTAAATATGCAATGACAGTGGGCCACAATTTGTGTTCACAGAATTCCAAAAGTTCATGCAAAACGATGGCATTACACATTTTATCTCAGCTCCACACCATCCAGACACCAACTGTTTGATTCGTACAAATGTTCAAAAGAGCTACAGTATCAAGTCCATGCACCATGTACATGTGCCTTTGCAACACAAGATTGACAACTTCCTGTTTCTATATCATAGAACTGAGCGCTCCACTACCGGTCAGCATCTTTATGCAAAGGAACTTGTGGTCTCAATGGGAGTTGATGGCAATAGATGTGAGATGAAAGGTACTGTTACAAGTCGCGGTCACGATTTGTCTCCCTCGAGCAGTTCGTCTTCCCTGGATGTTGTTGTTCTTCCGGTTCCCTCGGTTGCTAGGTGATCGGCGTGCCTCAGGAAGTCACGTGCTATCCTTAGCACTGCGTGATTGGATGGTCCTCCTATTTGTACACACTGGCCTTTTACCGCCTCGCCGACTATAGCGTTCCTGTGGGTTCCCTTGACTCGATTGCATGGTCAGCGTTCTGTTCTGCCTCATGATGAAGATTCTGGTTTTCCTGTAGTGGCTTCCGTGCTGTCTTCGGCTCTCCAGCTTCCCCTACGGCTTCCTAGCCGCACCAATACTACCATGCTGCCATCAGCTCTCAAAGCCGCAGCACCTACTACCAACTTTCTACCATAGGCTTTTGCTGCATCATTGGCACCTTAGCTTCACCAGCAGCTTCCGTGCTGTCTCCGGCTCTCTCAGCTTTCTACCATCGGCTCTTGCCACACCATCGGCACATTTGCCGCACCACCGGCACATTTGCCATGCCATCGGCCTACAAGCTGCACCATCAGCACATTTGCCGCACCATCGGCTCCCAAAGCCACAGCACTTGTTATTGGTGTTCTACCATTGGCTCTTGCTGCACCATCAGCACACAAGCCGCAGCTCTCTAAGCTACACCATGGACTCTTCCTGTTCCAACTCTTTCCCTCATCACTGGATTCCTACCGACACTCCTGTAAGTCTAGGTGGCCGCCTAAGTACCGGTGAGCTATAAATCTCTAAGGGAACAATGGGCGGTTGTTAGTTGTGGAAGACCTCGACAGCCTGAGTTCTAGATTGCTTACTAAATGGTCACTGGAATTCGTAACAGGGACATAATAAACAGTTGCAAACTGTTTATCCAGAAACCTACTTGGACCTTCGACATTGGCCTAGAAGCTTGTCCATGAATAAAAAGGAGAAAAATGGCAACCCGGAATAGTCTCTTCTAAAACAGGTCCTCTCTGTTGATATGTACTATTGGTATAGTCCAGACAGCTTAACCAAGTAACTGAGTTTATTGTGGAAACAGCAGGTACAGGGTAACAGCTGTATACAGGGGTTAACACAATGTGGTATCATGCACTGTCAGCCTGAAAAAAGCAAGAGGTTGCTGGGCTTTGTGGATCACCTGGTGCGGAATTCACCATCAAGCTGCTTACAACTGTGGGGACCAGCGAGGTGCTTGGGCACCGGGTGGTGGCACAAAGTATGTCCACAGCCATTGTGGCTGTGGCTGTGGCAGGGTTTGTAGCATGTGGGGCATGCACCCAGGATGCTGGAATATGAGGACACATGGCTGTGCATGGGAGACCCCCTGAGCCACGGTGTGTCCACCACTTTTGGACATTGAAGTGCTGGAGACAGCGCAGAATGCTGATCGCCTGACAAAACTCAGATGTACATGGTTAAAGCAATCCTAAACCTCCTAGTGTGATTCCTGTTGAGCAGCCTGACAGAGTTCGTAAGGCACCCTAGAGACTCGGGGTGGGATGTACTAATGCGCTCATTACTGCGGAATGTAACAAGAATATCGCAAAGGACAGCTCACCTGATAAGAGCTGTCCTTTGCGATGCTGCCGGGCAGATGGATTTCCAGGTTTAACACCCAGAAGTCCCTCTGGCGTCCGTCTGCACATGCGCAGAAGACCGCTTGGGCTCATGGGAGGGATCCGATTGGATCCCTCCCAAGGCGGAGCATCCCAAAAAGAAGCCCATAGGCTTCTAATGGGTGACGCTACCTGAAGGTGGCTTTACCCAAATTTTCATATGTCTGCATTTCCCTACAGACAGATACACCAGATCTCATTTTGTGCTTTATTTAGTTGGTGTATGAATCTATCTTCTGTGTAATGTAATTCCTGGAGTTCTACAGCAAAAAAGAATGTAACTACCACTGTGTCATGGTTACTAAAGACTTTTATTGCAATATATCACAGACTTACCAAGAACGTAGCGTAGCTATTCGTTAGTAACCAGTGACATTACTAATAGGATACTTCATGACCAATAGTCATTAGTTATATCTACAGCTTATGAGGCACTGGTTTTTGCCAAAATAGCTGCATTTTCATGATTTATATCTCCCAACTGTCCTGATTTTGGTGAAACAGTCCCAATTTGCGGTTCTCAAAAGGGGTAAAGTTTTATTCCAAATGTGGCGTTTCTGGGCAGGTCTATCAGTGGTTTGTCTGAATCGTAGGTGAGCTCATTTTCTCCCTGTTTCTTGTGTCTAAATATTGGGTGGTTCAGAGAGCAGAGTGGCTGTATCTACTGTGTTTAGGTGACAAGTGCTCTTAAACAAGTAGAACAGCTATATATTACAGAGACCTTCTCACTGCTCCAATATAGCAGTTAAAAATACTTTTCATATAAGTTCTGCATAGATGTTGCTGGTAGGGAATAGGTTGATGCATAATAAACATGACTAATATGTAACTTCTGTGGTGCCACAGCCACAAATTAGAGGAACATTAGCATTTGTTAGCCCGGTGTGACAAATTGTTTCTCCATAGTATAATTTGCACTCAGAAACGTTTGGCTTCATGTTTTTCTCTCCACGCTTCCAATATGTAGTGACTGTAGGGAGACTTATTGCGATTGATCACTCTCCAGCTAAGTGCTATGGCTGCTCTTTTGGCTTACATTTGTCAACGGCACACTAGCTATCTATATCTATAATAGACATGAGAACTTACAGCAAGCAGGATCTTGTGACTTGTGTCCTTTGCCAAAGAAGGCATGTGCCTTGCAGCTGTAGTGAGTGACCAAAGGCAGAATGTGGCCTTTGTCTGTGCACAATGTACCAATCATGGTATGTGTGATTTATTGGGATTTTCACTGTCACTTAGCTGTCACATGTAAGGGACAGTGAATTAAATTTGCTAGTAAACTTCTTATATTTAGCATGTTTTTAGCTGCATAATAAATTTGGAACAAACTTCGGCATTCCTTTGTATTGCTATTTAGGTACACTTCCTTTATTACAATGCATACATTTCCTTATAACAAATAAAGTAATATGGAGCAGACATCTTGAATTGTAATTTGGAATTAACTCAGTATGGTGTTTCATATTGAAAAAATAATGCATACTTGCCTAATCTCCTGCATTATCCAGGTGATTCCTGAATTTTGGAGAGCTCTCCTGGACTCCTGGGAGAGTAGACCAGCCTCCTGGATTTCGCCCACTTCACTAATTATGCAATTTAGGATAAATTGTGTCAACATGACACTGCCCCCTACTGCACAATGCAACACCGTCTGTGGCAGCACAAACGGTGTAATGGTTAGCGCTACTGCCTCACAGCACTGAGGTTCGTTGGTTCAATACCCACTACGGCACTAACTGTGTGGCGTTTGTATATTCTCCCTGTGCTTGCGTGGGTTTCCTCCGGGTACTCCGGTATCCTCCAACACTCCAAAAATATACTGGTAAGTTAATTGGCTCCTAACAAAATTACCCCTAGTGTGTATGTGTGTGTGTGTGTGTGATAGGGAATATAGAGTGTAAGCTCCACTGGGGCAGGGACTGATGTGAATGGCCAAATATTCTCTGTAAAGCGCTGCAGAATATGTGTGAGCTATATAAATAACTGGTAATAAATAAATAATAATAAAAAATAAATAAACTCCTCTCACCTGAACATTTCCTTGTGTTCTATTTCATTAAAAGTGCACCACTAGGGAGAAGTATCATGAGTGAAACTGATAGTGATGGGAGACCTCAGGCGTGTGGGTATGCCTATATACGCACCACACACCTTTGGTCTCCCATCATAATCAGACAGCAGCACCACATACCATCAGAAGGGGACAGGCACGTATCCCACACTCTGACCACTGCAAACATCCTACTCACAGTTATCACTCAGCTCAAGATATCTGGACAAGAAATTGTAATGAACTTCCTTCATAGACACTTCATGAATTGAGGGGATGTACTTGGCCCACAGGAAAAAGGAACCAGTGTTGTTTAAACAGACTGGGAGCTGAATAATATTATCAGGCTTACAGGTAAGACCTAACAGTAGTATGGGATGCCACACACTACACTACTCCTTCACTTGTCAATTCGGCTACAGTAATTTCACCTAGTGGGACAAATAACACCACGACTATGCATAGTAAAGGTGCTCCCATAAGGAGTTACCTGTAATCTTCACAGGTAACACATTAATTAGTGGGGTGTCTAACAGTCACCTATTGCTACACCAAGAAAAGGTTGAAGGACCCACTTGACAACATTAGTTTTAATATTTAGTTACTAATGCCACTAAGAGCACTGTGCCTCTTGTCATAATATAATACAATTGTTTTAACCCACTATCAAAGTCTCACTCATGATCCATTTCCATAATACCAAGTACACATATAGTTTATCTGGTGTTGTGCTTAGACAACCCCTATCTGTATCACGATTGCAGGAAGTTGGACACCTCCAGTCTATAGCTGCTCCCGATACCCAGCTTATTATGCCTGATTGCAGAATCCCACCACCCCTATATTACTGCACATATTGGGCCTGATTTAGGGTTGCATGCAACTTGTCTGCAGATATCGCTGCATGGCCAAATAAATGCAGATCTTTGTCTATATTCAGAGTTAGCAGCATCTATGCAGCCACACCACCCCTCTACATCCATTAGTGATTGTAGCCGCCATGTCTATCAGTACATAGAGCCAGCCATAATCAATTTGATGCCCTAGGCAAGACTTTGGCTAATGCCCCCTAGCAGCACAGCTAGTTCCGCCTCTGACCCAGCACCCCTCTCCCACCACAGCACCCATCACCCAGCAGCACAGATCACAGCAGCAGTCAGCAACACCCAACACCCAACACCCATAGCAATACTCATCCACAGATCTGTAACTAGACATTTTGGTGCTCTGTGCCAGCAAGAGCATTGGTGCCCCCACCCCCCACATCTTAAATAGGGACAGCACCCAAAAAAGGGGCATGGCCACACAATAGTACCCCAATTCAAATTACGCCACACAGTAGTGCAACCTTAATCACACTACATCACAGGATAGTTTTTCTTATTCACATTATGTCACACAGTAGTGTCCGTGATACACATTACACAACACCGTATTGTTCCTTGTTCACATTGCACCATACCGTATTGTTCCTTATTCACATTACACCACACAGTAGTGCACTTTATACATGTTATACCACACAGTAGTGCACCTTGTACACATAATGCCACACAGTAATGCTCCTTACACATTATACCACACATTAGTAATGCCCTTATACACATGAAACTCTCAAGAAGTCCATTGGCATAGTGCTAAAGTACACCCTGTTCCTAATTGTCCCTTGACATAAACTCTTGTACCAAGTTCCTCAGTAAAGTCCCAAATAATGGATACTGGCCACATGAGTAAATTTAAAGTCCCTACCAAATGCAATTCAACACATGCCCGTATGATGCATAAGTCACTGTGAAACTCCAGCCCACAACTCAGATAGAATGCAGGGTGCCTGCCAGGCTCTTACTTGATATGGGTGCTGTCTAGTGTGGAAATGTTCCTAATGCATTCATTCGTTTGAAAAACTTTTTTTGGCTTTTCTCCAGAACAAGAAATTGTAGGAGAAATCAGAGCAGATGTATCACTACCCAATGCATTCAGAGCAATTTGAAGGAATATGTGGTACAAGTATTTCAGTGAAATTATTGTTTTCAGTAATCATGCTCTGTCTGGATTTCATAATGTATTTTATCCTAGGACAAGGGGATGGGGAAATCCTGAGCACTAGTGAGATATGTCAATATAGTAAATTACAGATAAATAGATCACTGGTCCACTATCTAGACCAGGCCTGGCCAACCTGTTGCTCTCCAGCTGTTGTGAAACTACAAGTCCCAGCATGCCCTGCAACAGTTTTAGCATTCCCTAATAACAAAACTGTAGCAGGGCATGCTGGGACTTGTAGTTTCACAACAGCTGGAGAGCCACAGGCTAGCCAGACCTGATCTAGACATTAGACCTCATAAAAGAGGAGAATTCGCATCTCATGAGGAGGTGCATCTGAGAGTGTAAATAGTAAATACACGTATAGAAAGAAGAAGCAGAGAATGGAAGTACATATTTCTTTTGCTCATAATACATATTTGCTGATTTAATATGGTGCTTATACTGTAGATACAATATGCAGAAGGTATATGGAATCTGAAATACATTAGGATTTGACATAATTTGATGGTTGCTGCAGGATACTGAGTGATAAACTTTTAAGGTGTGTACACACTAGATGATATGCTCCCTGAGCGATATCGTCTAGTGTGTCCCCAGCAGGGTGTGCTCAATGTCGTTCATGACATTGAGCACATCCGCTGAACGATATCATTAACTATATCGTTCAGCGACGGGCTCTCTTCCCCCATTCCCCAACATGCAGCAACCTGACGACATCGTCAGGTTGGCCTGCATGTTAACCTGATGAACGATGATGACGAACGACCCGCGAGAACGCACGTCATTGTTATCGTTCATCGTTTTTGTGATAAAAATGGACGATAAAGTGGATGACTGAACGATAACGATATCGTTATCGTTCAGTCGTCCACTTTAATCGCCCAGTGTGTACCCACCATTAATTTAAGCAACTGCTGCAGAGAATATTGAGAACTACTACTGTAATTATATTATTTTTGAACTGATATTTCGCTTGCTGGTACAGGTTGAGTCTCCCATATCCAAATATTCCAAAATTCGGAATATACCAAAATACGGAATATATTTAGCATGACTGAGATAGTGAAATCTTTGCTTTTTGATGGTTCAATGTACACAAACTTTGTTTAAGGCACAAAGTTATTAAAAATAAAGTATAAAATGACCTATAGGCTCTGTGTATAATGTGTATATGAAACAGAAATGAATTTCATGTATGTACACAAACTTTGTTTGAGCCACAAAATTATTGAAAATATTGTATAAAATTACCTGCAGGCTGTGTGTATAAGGTGTATATAATACATAAATTCATTCTGTGTGTATATTGGTGTCCCATTCCCAAGATATATCATTATGGTATGCAAATATTCCAAAATAAAGGAATATTCCGATATCCAAAATACCCCTGGTCCCAAGCATCTTGGCTATGGGAGACTCAACCTGTACAGTAATTTATGTGCGTGTACTTTTCTGTATGTACTGTATATGTCCTTAACATTGTTTTATTTAGGATTTGAATACAAGTTTTATTACTTCATTTGAAAAGTGCCCCCCGAAAAAACGAGAGTTTCTCTGATTCTTTTTTCTATATGTGGATATCATATTGACAAGAAATAAAATATTTTCTTAGACAGCATTCCCACATATCTTGTACCATGCAAAACTGATTTATCTAGTAAAGAACATGCATACAGCACGTGGACATTCAGGTGTTGGGAAAGTGTGATACAAAGTATTTTCCTTATATGTTCAGGGGCCGACAAAGGAGCAATGTGAGAGTATCGCAGTAAACGATCACATTGGTCGAAATTTTATCTTCAAAATGAGAAAACATTTTGATGAGAGGTTAAATCGTTATAGTTTCTTGAGTCTAAACATATGCAAATTTGCATGTTCTCAGACTCTATTACATCAGCAGAGTTTGAAAAGTGTGAGAGCTTACTGCTAAACTTTCACATTTCACATTTTCTAAATTCTCACCCTATTACATTATGTCATTCAAGTTGTAGCTCAGTGATGGTGCCTTTTTTAGCTGGGACCCCCAAACTAGCGGTTCCCAATATAATGTATTTAATGATTGACAATGGACCAGACTCAAAGATGGACGGAATTGCGCAACCGCACACAACCTGCTGTACAATTCTGTCTATCTACAATGCTAATACTCTAATGTGCAATCTCAGCACTGCGATCGAGGTAGCAGCCTGGGAGCAGCCAGCCGAGTAAGCCTCAGCTTGCACAGGCTGGCCGGCTCCTGGCTGCTTGTGAGGCCAGGAAATCTGCATCAGTGTACACTGATCCTGGCCTCAGTACTCCCAGAAATCGGGGCAACGTCCCTGTTTCCGGGAACGCAGGCTGTCCCCGCCCCTAAACGCTTCGGTCTGTCAATCAGGCAGAGGCTTGAGGTAACTGTGCGCGAGATCGCAGGACCCGTTCTGCACATGCGCAGTACGGATCCTGCGCATGCGCAGACCAGGAAACATCGAAGATGTGTGCTAAGTGCTAACTATCAGGTTAGCGTAAATCTCTGAATTAGGCCCAATAGGTGAACCTCAAAAACAAATATAGGTTGCACAGATAAATTCTATCCCTTAAAGCACAATGGCTGAGAATTTCAAATTAATTAAATAAATTAGATGTACTATGTATTAATAGATACTCCCCAAGTATTATACAATTGAGCGGATATTATTCATTATTTATTACTTTATTATTTTATGAGCTCTAATTACATCCTAATTTGTTGTCACCATTGTAACAATAATATTATTTTACATTTTAAAAAAAGTTCCTGTTAATAAAGGTGACTACAGTAATAATTAGAGGAAGCCATTAGCACTCACCAAAAAGTGTAATAAAATATATAGAAGTGATATATGGAGCCACTTCCATGTATATCAGCACCAGCTATCAGGATTTTTGTATATGTGTTGTATTCTCCAATTGAATTACCTCTAACTCGCTGGGCATACCTGTATTATTTCCATAAATTATATACAGCACACATGCACAAGCACATGTATTATGTACATTTGTTAGGACAGGTAAACATTCTCATATTATGTTGTATGTGCATCCATCACTGCAATGTAATGTGAAATAAAGGCTTTTTAACAGAGAAGTGGAATTTGACCAGTTAACAGTTGCAGATGGAAAAATGCACATGTAGATTTAAATATGTTCATCAATCTATTAGCACATGCATCGCACTATTTAAAAATTCTATTTTATCCTCAGTATTTTACCCCTAAGAAAAAGGGTAAGAGAAAAATGATTAATGTATTAGCACAGCTTTCTTCTTCATATGTACTGTAAATAAATCCACATATTGATTGTTATACTGGTGCTTGTCTGTGACGGTCAGTCTGCTGGTCATCACATAACTTTCTGTTATCCCCGTCAATAGTGAAACAGGCATGTGTGCTGTCGCTGACTTGTAGCATGTTGTACCAGGCACCACAGCCATTACCGTTTGTTAGTATATCCGGAATGCTTCTGCAAACACACTGCTGTACATATAGTATAAGCCCATTTATTGTCTGCAACTGGCAAAAATAATCTCATGAAAAACTATTTTACATTGCTACACTATCATTTTATATTTTGCAATCATTTTGATTGACTTTTTGTGTAATGGGAAATTATAGACAAGCTGTAACATCTATATTAAATAGAAGATTTTAAATTGTGTATTCTAAAAGTGATTGACAGCATTATCAAAATGCATTCAATGCCTACTCGCAATGTAGTATTGTGTTTTGTAAACCGTATCAATACTCATTAGAATGAAACATATCAATGTATTAGGAACTAGTGAATGTATATACAGAATATTGATTGAGCCAACGCAATGTATGTCATTACTGTGTTTAGGGCTAGGCATTTAAATATAATTAAGGATGCAAAGAACCAGGTAACAATGGATTCATGATAATCATTCATGTCTTCTTAGTTAAATGTAATTTTTCATATGCATGTCATGTAATATTTGCAAGCTAAGCTTTGGAACACATAATTGGGTGTATTAGCATACAATGGATACATTTGTACTGTGCATGCCCACAAAAAATAGGCATATGCCTAGATCCATATGCATACATGTGGTCCTTGTGCCTCATTTTCACTTGGTGAGGTGGGATGAGAGAATAAAGGGTTGTGCAAACACAGATAGTGCTGGATTAACAAAAGGGCAGCAGGAGCAGTCATCATAGCCCCTCACACATAACTTCATCACCAGCATCAGACTGACCCATGGGGTTGTACAGCACAGGCAGAAGGAATTGAGTGAGAAGGACAAGTAGGAGGCACAAGAAAGGTCTTGGACAGTACCAATGAAACGGTGGCATTATGTGAACTGGGGGCACTGTGTGACATAATGTGAACTGAAGCACTACAGATTGTTTAACACATTTGTGCCGCTAGGAGTATTTATACATTATCCTTTTTAATAACATCCCCAGTATATAATTTTGACAAGTTTATTGGTAGGGGCCGGGGCCGGATTTACCATTGGGCAACCCAGGCGCCCGCCTAGGGCCCGTCGGGTCCTAAGGGGACCGTGGCCGGGCCCCATGCCTCGCCCAGCCCCCCCCTGTATCCTGCCCAGGAGATAACCTGCTGCTCTGTGCACTGACTGAGGAGAGATTACATCACAAAGACAGCAGCAGCATGGTCGGAGGTGGAGTTACAGTCTTTCACTTGGGAGCCCGGGGAACCAGAAACAACACTGCAGCGCGTCCCCTCTAATCAACACTGTAATGTGCAGTGTGAGGCTGCTGCTGTCACAGTAAGTTCTCCTCTGCCCCTTACCCCCGCGTTGAAGTCAGCCCACACTCCAAACTCTCTCCCCGCAGCCTGCATTGCCCCCTCCCCACAGAGTAGCTAGCCCCCCCTCCGCAGCATGAGCACTTCTTAACATTCACTGTTCTCCCCTCGACAAAAGGGCTTGTGCGCCCGAAACATTGGTCACCTTGAAATTTATATATATATATTTATTTATTTGTAGAGTCACTAGCTATTGTGTAGGTGTTTATTTTCCTTTTTGTTTTCCCACCTTCTCTCGTCTCCCTCTGTTTGTCCCCCTCTCCTCCCGTCTCTCCCTCTGTATGTCCCCCTCTCCTCCCGTCTCCCTCTGTATGTCCCCCTCTCCTCCCGAGGCCTCTTACATACATACATGGCAATTACTATAATCAAAAGAGCATATTTTATGTATTTTGAAATTTGGTAGTAGTAAGTTAGATGACCTGATTCAGACCCGGTCGCAAGCGCTGAGCGCTCGCAAATGGGTCGATGGTGGCCCAGAGCGCATGTGCATGATGGAGCCGCGTGCACATGCGCGACACCCGGATAGCGTCGGGCAATCCGTCACTCCGGGTCTCGCACCAAAGGGGGTGTGCTGTCGATGTTGAGTGACAGCACGCCCCCTTTGGTGGGCGGGCCTGGTGGGTGGATGCCCAGACGGAGGCGTTCCCATGAGAACGCCTACCGTTTGGGGGCGGCCCCACTGACATCACAAGAGATGTCAGTGGGAGAGCTTCCGGCTCTGTTTGAGCCGAAAGCTCTCTGGGACTTGCGGCCACTAGACCCTACCACAAGGGTCTCATCGCAAGTCCGATGGTCGCGATGGTCTTGACCATCGTGACCATCATCCTGGCCGCTCGCATTAGCTGTGGGTGGTCACCTACAGCAATTCCCCTGTTTCCCCTGTACCCCTGTGGCCAGTCTGACCCTGTTAGGAAATAGCTAGGGATACTACCTAATTATGGTGACCCAAGTGCTAATCTTAATGATAATGCTGTGTGTGTGGCGTAAGGTACCAAAACTAGTGTCTCTGGTACTGTAAAAACAATTAAGACAAAGATAGTTTAAACCAGTATTGCCATTTGTTAAGGTGATGTTAATTTATAAAAGTGTAAAGTTGTAAACCAGGATAATGTTTTTGGTTGGATATTATAAAAAAAGACAAATGGATACAAAGTATTATTAGTGGCTGGAATGTGAGGTTCTACTGGTACAAGGTGTGAGGTAACACACCAAAAAGAAATGAGTTGCTAGTAGTGGGAATCAGTGTGCTAACGTTAACTGGGGGCTGACATCTTAGGGTAATTTATGGCCCGACCAGAAGAATGTGAGATGAAAATGCCAGACAGTAGGTGTATATGATGGACTTACATGTAACAGCACAAGGGGTGGAAGTTGGGGAAGGTGCACAGCCTGGGACGATTAGTGTGAGGACAGGGGAGGGAGTGGTGACGGCAGTGTATGACCAAGTATGGTGAGTCAGTCAGTGGAAGGAGAAGGGTCTGCTGGATAGATGGCAACAATCCTTGCAGTCCTGATGTACTGTAGTAAGTGGTGGTAATGTGTCCCGTTAATAGGTGCTGGAGCTGCCTAAAGAGCTGCATGCTGGCTGTTCAGGACTTATATGTCTGAAGAGCCATCAGCCTTGTTCTGTAACAGTTGCTCTTCTCAAGTGACAGAGGAGATCACAGAAGAGGTACCTAAATTGAAGTCCAAGGAACAGCGGCATGCCAAATGCTGAGGTGCGGCTCCTCTATCTGCGCTCCTCATGAATGTCAGTTGTGATGAAGTCATCAGGTCCAACATTTTCATTGGAGATCTGGCAGCCGGCGTTACCTAAGCAGTCTGATTGACTGCGATAGTGAGTATGCTGCTACGCCCATGTCCGCCAAACTAGATGGCACTAGCGGGGTTACTGCAGCTGCGCCCTCCAGGCCACATTGTCCCAGGCATTAAGCCCTGCCAGCCCGCCCCTTGAGTCGCCCCTGAATGATCGGATTTGTGTACAAATCTGAATCAGGCCCAGAGATGTATATATGCTAGTCAGTAGCTGCGTTCCTTCAGGTGCCTGAGAATGGTACAAATACACACTGATGATGATGATGAGGACAATGGCCAGAATAACAACAAACTGCAATAAGTCCAGCACATCCAAGTTGGGGAAAAAAGAATAAGTTCACGTGTTTCAGGAACTATAGTACACAAAAGTAGAATGCAGATATTATGACTTGTTTCAGATGATCCTCAAATAAAGATGACTCAGAAAACACGTGTAGAGCATATTCATTGTTTCCACCATATCCAACGGCGTAGCTAAATATTTCTACAGGCCCCCCACCAGCATGGTGTGGTGCTGTCACAGGCAAAGCCAGCTCCATCTCTCCTCACTTATTCTAGGAAGAGAAATGGCCAGATGTGTAGTACTAACACCACTCAGACATTAGGGGTAGAATTGGATTATGGCCATGTTATATCATCATTTGTTTTTAAATATATTTGTATTAATCAAACTTACTATATGCTATTCACCATTCATTAAAACTTGTATGTCAACCAAACAGGCAGACAGTGCAAACAGTAGATTATTTAGAATCATAATGGCTAAAATTTGCATATATGCAAAGTATTTTGCAGTTTATGCATTATGGTTGTAATTTATGACATGTTACTATATATAGGAAGGCTTAGATTCACTAATAAATCAGCTAGGGAGTTATGCTCCTTGCAGGAGACATGGGTGAGTGGGTACATGTGTAGCCACAGCCACGCCTCCTCCCAGTGAGACAGAGATGGAGTGAAGTGCCCTGCAGCTGCACACTGCTGAGAAGCCACTGGCAGACTTATTAGGTGCAGGTGGAGGGCCGGGCACATAGGAGCTGCACTCCCTGCACCTACTGTAGCTATGCCTTTGACCATATCCTACTCACAATATATGTTTCTTGCCAGTATGCGTATATCAAACATAAAATCTTTATGCTCTTCCTTTTGGTGTGGTCTTATTATTAAATAATTTCAAATTAAAAAAAAGCTCCATATAGTGTATTACTATTTATTGCAATAAAACACACACTTACAAAATCATTCATGAATGAGGTAAGCGGAATACATACCAGATTGATGATAATTTGCACTTAACAGATACTGAAAGCCTGGATGTTAGTCCCAGTATCTGGTGAAGAGGCCTTCTGATTCTCAGAGCCGCCACTGTAAAGACTCCCAGGTTTTCGGCACATACAAGGAAGAGCAGTATTGGTAATTACCCCTTAAACCACCATAAGCCTTCATCTGGCCCTGACCACAGACAGAGCAGAGTTAGGGGGTAACTGCAGGCAGATCTGCAAGGAGACGTACATATGTCAGTACAGTAGCTGCATTCCTTCGGGTGTCTGGGGGCTGGTGTAAAATGTAACAGAGTGCTGAGGTAAGCATGACAGCCTATAAACCACTAGGCAGGTTGTGTGTAAAACTACATATACAGCAGTCTTGCTGTGCTGGTGAGTAGCGCACCCCTTCAATACACTACATAGACTGATTTCACACTAATGTGGTCTACAGCTCCACCTAGCTGGGTGGGCTTTATGTCTGTCATTGGTATGGGCAGGGCCGCAACCAGGGGGGGCTAGAGGTGCACGTGCACCGGGTGCGCTGTTGCACCTGCTGCCAGTGTCCCCCAGCCTGGTGCCGCAGGGAGGCTCCAAGCCGAATGCCTGCTGAGATTCTGTTACCAGCTGGCACCCGGCTCCTTCCCTGCAGTGTCGCGGTAGCCGGAGTTCTCCAGCTTCCGGCTCTTCCCTCGGGCACTATGGGAGAGATGTCATGATGTCTCTCCCATAGTTCCGAGGAGCAGCTGGGCGGACCAGACGGTGGCTCACGTCGGAGCGGGGTTTAAGGTAAGTAATGTTTTTTTTTTGTTTTATTTTGTAAGCGGCACTACAGGGGCATTTCTCTATGGGCACAGCAGGGGCATTACTACATGGGCAATACAGGGGCATTACCATATGGGCACTACAGGGGCATTAACATATGGGCACTACTACAGGGGCATTGCTATATGGGCACTACTACAGGGGCATTACCATATTGGCACTACAGGAGCATTACTTAATGGGCACTACTACAGGGGCATTACTATGGGGGGGCATTACCATATGGGCACTACTACAGGGGCATTACCATATTGGCACTACAGGAGCATTACTTAATGGGCACTACTACAGGGGCATTACTATGGGGACATTACCATATGGGCACTACTACAGGGGCATTACTACAGGGCCATTACTATATGGGCACTACTACAGGGGCATTACCTCAGGGGGCATTACTATAGGTGCACTGCTGAAGGGTGCATTACTATAGAGGCACTGCTGCAGGGGGCATTACTTTGGGGGAATTACCAGGGGGGCGCCAAATTACTGTCTTGCCCTGGGTGACAAAAATCCTAGTTTCGGCCCTGGTATGGGAGTCAGAAGTCCCTCACTTCTCTGTCTTTGTTGCTAGGGCAATTTTTCCATGTCAGCTGTTGTTCAAAAAGTGAACTTGCTCCACTGAGGCCATTCTTTCTTCTACCACCACACTATTTTATTTAATAATAAAGCAAAACAGTTTCACTGCACTCAGCAGCAGGGGTGGCACTCATGGCTTAAAATGTTCAGAAAAGATAATACTCCAACTGACCACTGATATATATACAGATGCTCCCAGGTTCATTGTTGCCGATTGCGGCACAAATGTGCCCGCAAATTGAGCTACAGCGTATCCCTGTTCATGGGAGTGCATCTCTATTCAAACATATGGAGACGCACTTGCGCGTCCCCAATCACGGGAGTACCTCTCCATAGGATTGAATGGAGACGCTATTGCGCATCTCCAATCTCGGGAAGGCATCTCGCGCCACGCATAGCGTGATTCGCTCCGCTATAAGCAACAATGAAGCTGGTCAGATCTGTATATTAGAGATGAGTGGTTCAGATTCCTAGGAATCCGAACACGCCTGAACTTCCAGGAACAGAGACGAGCCATAGCTCAGATCTCCCTGACTGCCTCGGATCCCTACCCAAGCAAAACCTCGAGATCCTGCTGTCGGATCTCGTGGTTTTGGCTCGGGTACCATTTTCAAAATTCATATTGAAAGCAATGGGCTGACCGCTGATTGTCTGAGAGAGCCATCTGTCACGGCTCTCAGCCAATCAGTGCTTCCCCTTAGGCTTCCATGGGACAAACAGATGCAAGATAGCGGCCCCCACCGCACCAGGGACAACACCACCCACAGTGCCGACACCGCCGCACCCCAGCACTGCCAACACCGCCTCATACTGAGGACACCACCGGCACACCTGCACTGCTGACAATGCTGGCACTGCCGACACAGCCGGCACCCCAGCATTGCCAACACCGCCGGCACATCCGCACTTAGAACATTGCAGGCACTCTCACACTTAGGACACTGCTGTCAATACCCCACTGCCGAAACCACTGGTACCCCTGAACTGTCGACACAGCCAGCAACCATGCACTGAGAACACCGCCGTCACCCCTGCACGGCCGACACTGCTGACATCCTCTCACTGAGAACACTGTTAGCACTCTTGCACTACTGACACCACCAGCACTCCCGCACTGAGAAAACTGCCGCCACCCCCAAACTGCCGACACCACCAGCACCCCCGAACTGCCACCACCACCAGCACTCCCACATTGAGGACACTGCCGCCACCCCCGCACTGCCGCCACCATCGGCACCCCCGCCCAGCCGACACCGTTGGCATCCCCGCACTGAGGACAACGCCGGCACCCTCTATCACAGTAAGTGCACCATTGGTGTATCCAACTGCACTGTATCCAACCCGCACTTAAAATTAACATTATTGAGGTTAATAATATCCTAGGAACAAAAAAAGGGCCACATTTTATGATTTTAGGGTTTTTAGGCAATTTTTGGAGAAAAAAAATCCAAAAGCAAATTCAGTCTCGGTGTTTTGGCAAAACCAAAACCGGACTACGAAATTAGAACGAAAACCAAAACGAGCAAAAATGGTCCGGCGCACATTTCTAATACTGTATATATAATATATATATATATATATATATATATATATATATTTGAATAGCAAAAAAACTGCGGCACTCACAGCTCCTTTATCTTGTTAATACCTTCTGAGGGTACCTGGGCATTTATGCAAGTATAACAGTGGAGTGTGTATATTGGAATGAGTGGAGCGGAGAGGAGTGGAGCATATTTGCAATAGACAATGCCTAAACAATGTTTGTTTTTTAAATGATTATATTCTGCATATTCTGATATCAGAATGTACATAAGGTATATGGAAATATGTATCCCCATCATTGAATTATAGAATTGCATTACCATATAAAAGCTATATAAAGCCTGGCCTATTTATTATACTTCACAGTAGGAAGTGCATTCATGAGTAGATTTTTTTACTGACAGCATTAACATTTTAGTTTATTAATTGCAATATTGCAAAATTATATATATATATATATGTTTTTTTATATAGTGTTTAGATCTAATGGTTGTTCGTTATGCACTTCGAGCAGAAGTTGTCATCAGTAACTAGGGTGCTTATGCACACTAATGATGATAAGGACAGTGGCCAGCACTACCTAGCAGCTATTGATTGGCTGATTGGAAATCACCTTTGAAGCTAATAGGTGCTTTCATCATTGATTGTGCCTTTATTACCTCATTTGTAGGTGATGTATCATTCATTGAAACCTAACAAGGTAAACAGCTGGATAATCTTGAGATGCCTTTTAGTCAACATAGAGTATGCGTGTAAATACATAATATTAATGTGCAATTTTTAAAGCTTATTTAATTTAATTTATATGTGTCCAATTCAGCATCAGCCCATGTATGGCTATTTGTTTGGTATTCAATTGTTAACAGTAACCAAGAGCCTATTTGCATACAAAATAAATGTCTTTCATGACTGTAAAACATGTGGGCGTCTAATGCTTCTCACTTCCCACAAAGGCGCCGAATTGTTCACCTTGCACATATCAATGAACAAACACGTATTAGATATATTAGATTGATTTCACTCTGCAGTAAAAAGTCTTGTACATGTTTAGCAGCTTTGTCAATCTGACTGGAAGTACTAATGGGCCCATACATCAGAGATGGATGTCCATAATCCAGCGATGCTGCAACCCGGCATCGCAGGATCGTAGAAATAAAACATGTTGGATTTCGGCGATTTGACACTCGCGATCAAAAAATCATCGCAATTGTCAAATCGGGGACATTTAACATGTGAAATGTATGCGATCCGGCGATGGATCGCAGAACATCGTTGTTGAGCGATCGGAAATATCCAATGGCGATCAGAAATTTCCGATCGCAACCCTTCATCACGGCGATCCGTCGCAGATGTATGGACACCTTAATGAAAGGGTAAAAATGTCACGTTCAGCTTACTGCCACTTTGGGACCAAACCAGTCATTATTTAAAAGTGTAGTTATTTTTAAATTGCTGGCTAAAGGGGTCTATGTACTAAGGTGAGAAAAGGGGGAAAACGTTAAAGGCAGAGAAAATCCCTGTACATAACACTTCTCAGTATGTACTAAAGGGATTTCTGCAGCCTGCCAGCACTACAATATCGTGCTGCACCTGGCTCACTTAGCGCTGCCATAGCTACCTATGGCAGCACTAAGTGTCCCAGGTGTTATTAAGAGGTCACATACCATCGGGTGTCTTCTCCAGCGTTGATATCACCTCCTGTAGCTGCCGGTATCTGCTTCTTCCCATTGGAGAAGCAGGAAGTCCTTATTGTCATTTTCATGCTTGTTAATAAAGTTTTTACAACTGCAGCTGGCAGCCATGAGAAGGTCAGTGACACACAGGCTGTCAGAGGAAAGGGGTCTCAGCTGCTACCGCCGAGGGAGTGGCTTAACACTCTCCCCGGCAGGTCTATTTTTAGTAAACGCTGCGGTAGCCGGATCCAGCTTCGCAGCGGTATAAAGTGAAGCTGGAGCTGCTGTTTCTCAGAGAAAAGAGCCACCTTAGTACATAGACCCCTTTGTCCTTTATTTATTAAAATGATTACACAGGGGGTATCTTTATTACAAGTGCTCCCCTGTGTAGACTGTCAATTCCACCAGTCTAGAATCAGACTAATGGGTTGATTCAATTAAATATAACTATGTTGCATCACCAGTGACTAAGTGCAGCTATATGCTGCACTTATGATACCTCCGGATTTGCAGATTTTTGTTCGCAGCCCCTCAAGGCTGCGTACAAAAATCCACAAGTTGAGATCAACTTGAGTTTGGTGAGTTGTGGGTCTGTTGGCGGCATTTCCATGCCGTTACAATAGCAATTCGTCCCCCTCAAGCCTAATTTAATTGACCCCTATGAGACTGTTGTGTATCTAACAGTGAGCTCTATTCAGCATTTTCATTATTTTTTATTTGAGTTACCCAGGTAGAAAACTGGACCTTGAAGTATACCTGCAACCTTCATTTTTTTACATATATCCAGGATAACTATGCAAATTAGGAGTAAATGACGGTGCAGACTGGCATATTCTCATACCGTTTGGAACGGGGTATATCAAGAGCAGACTGTGTCACAGAACAGAAATCAGTATAGCTTTCAAAATCATTTGAGTTTCGGAAATCACTGCAGAACAGAGGGGGTGATTCAGCTGCCGACGGATATGCTATTGCAGCTGCTAACATGTTAGCAGCTGCAATAGCTGTAATATGGTAATGCAACAGGAGGCGTCACACTTCCTGCATGCATTACTGATCCGAGCTACCTCCAAGGATGCAGCATCGGATCATCTGCAATCCCTTCAGCCAACTGAGTGACCATAAGTAAAGGCTGCTGGAGATCCTGGCTTCTCCACTCCCCCCCAACGGTGGTGACACACATCCATTTAGGGAAACAGAGGCCGTCCCTGCACAGAAACGGCAGCAGACTGTCAATCGCTGACTGTTTGCTGCCGGACAGCGTACGGGATCACAGACCCTTACTGCACATGGGAAAGAAATACCGGGTACTGGAGTCCCATTCCTGGACAGAAATGGGCCTGCTCGCAATGGCATTGCATGGCTGTGATCAATCCCCCCTGCTGTTTGTAATCTACGTATACTAAGCTTTGCCAGGATCAAAGATTGTGGATTGATTATGCTGTCTGCCACAGTCTGAATGTATTGAGTGCAGAGCTGCTCATGAGCCTGCCAGGCACTCTGATAAGACCCCTAGGGAGGCTGCTGTAAGATGAGACAGTGAGTGAAATACCAATAATGCACACTGTTTAATGTCAAAATTTATCATGCAAACACAGAGGGCTGACTAACTCCATATTTCGCGTATGTGGCTGTTGGAAAAGTGATATAACACAGCACTTTGGAAGAGATTAGAGTGTGACAATGTGTATGAAGCCAGCTCCTCAGCCCCAGAACATCTGTAATTTAAGAGTGTCCTGGTGTTATGGGATTGTGTGACACTGTGTGGCCTGACAAAGTTCAAACCTAGGTAAAAACCTAATCCTGGTCTTGTTCTCTACATTCCCTACTCCCATACAAGTGTGAAGACGAATACTGGCACTACCACATAGGCTCCCAAGAGCCCATTTGACCTGTGGAGGTGACTTCTTTGGACTTTAACTAGTGGGAGCAACATGGTGGCATTAATCTATATCTGTTAATAAGTATTGAGTTTAATTTCTTTCGTATTATAGTTTCACTTTTTTATGTATAAATTAAGCATTGCCTAGCATGATATATGCTGGTGAGAAGATTACAATTCACCTATATTATGTATCTCACAAGAAAAATCAATCAATTAATACAGATTATTACAGCAGGCTCATAACAGCTCTGCAGAAGGGGAGCTCTGGGAGAAGGGTTAAATGGGGAGGTAAGCAAAGGAAGTGTGTGTTGGATAGTAATGACAGTGGGTCCTGCTGCTGTAGCAGCTGCCACTTGGTAAAGGGGCCTATCCATTAGCAGATAAAATGAACGATTGAACGATATATCGTTCAATCGTTCTGCATATCTGCTAATGGATAGGTCCTGAACGATGACAGATACACATTCCCGCGGCCGATAAATCACATCTTTCTTCTCTCCAACATGTCGGTCAATTATCGCATATAGCTGTAGGATATTAGCAATATTGTGCAGTTTTTATGCGGTAAACGACGAATGACGAAAGATATTAGCAGCAGCTACAGAGCGCTACAGAGAAAAAAATCCACTCCCTGAATGATGTCATGCGATATTGTTCATCATTTGCCAAAATCTGTCATGTACATGACAGATATCGTTCAGCACAGCCACCGGAATTTTCAAGGGATAACTTTTGTCTTTCGTCGCTCAGAAATACATCTGCTAATGGATAGACCCCTTAACAGGCAGCAGTATGCATCTAATAGTTAGCTGTTCTTCTACAAATGATTGTTTCCTTTTCAAAAGCCCTCTGTAGGGCAAAAATGGCTTCCAAAAGGGGAATTCAGTTAGGCATGGGGAATAACTCTTAGTTTCTCACCCGGAGCTATCCAATGATTTGTCATTTTCCCAGCTCAGTAAACCCTGGGTTACTGTGTGGTAACCCATAGATTCTGTGAAAAGTGCTGGCTGGAATTTATGGGTTTCCCCACACGTTAAATACAGAACTCTGCATTTTAATGCAGATTTTTCCAGCTCCTGAGGCTGTAAGGAAAAATCCACCATCTGGGGCTTAGCGTGCAGGGTACCCACAGCTAATTGAATTGGGCAGCATGTTCAATTAGCTGCGGGATAAACACCATGCCTATTGCTGCATACATACTGAACGATCTGTACCACCAACGACTTGAAAGATATCTTTCAGTGAAGTCATCCTGCCACATCTATGAACAGGCAAAGTTGACAATATCTCCAGATTGGCCTGCATGTATGGACGATCATAGATATCGTTATCGTTCATGCGGGAACGTGCATCGTTGGTCGATCACTGCATAAAAATGAACAATATGATATATCGTTGAACGATATCGTTATCGTTCATATCGTTCATGGATATCGTACCGTGTGTACGCACATTAACTGAATTCCAAAGAGTCAGCCTGCCCAGGCTCATAGATCTAGGATGTCATGTGATGGCAGAGGGTAGAGAAGGCGGAAGACACAGTGTTAACAAAGCTCAGAGGGGTGTTTAGAACTTCCCACTGCACCATGTGGCATGTGACTGTTTGTCATGGTAGCCTAGAATCATAAAATATTAATAGCAGCTTGAAGAAAATAAAAATAAGGGAACATGGTAAATACCAACATTCTTATTGCTGTGTTAATGGGATTGCTGCAATAACATTGTTTTTCAACTACCTGGTTTAGGTAAGTACATTTTGAATTTGCTTTATCTTACATACATTTGTATAGTATTGTTGCCTTATGGTACATTCCATTCAAGCTGCAGATAGTGGACTTGAACAGCTGATACAATAGAAATCATTGATTTTTATTGCGACTGGGATTGTCAGTAGAGATAGACAATTCCCCAAATACTTGATGGACTATAAACACTACTTACTCAAAACCACTGTCCACCCTTCAGGTTATGTGTGACCTGGCCTGCAATCTAACAGGAAAGTCAAAACCTATTTCCACACTTGTACATCTGAGGTTAAGCTGGGTTAATCCTTTAGGAAACAGCTGATCATAAAACTGTCTACTTTGTAGGGTCTAGCTCAAAACTCTTGTGTGGATGATCAACTACAAATGCATACTTTCCTGACAGTTACATTTATGGGGATGGCTTTTATGACAATTGTATAACTAATATGGATATTTATTAAATGCAATAATAAAAATGCATTTAAGCTTATTCCCTCCACATTTAATAGATATTCCTTTCTCACTGCTAGTTATTAAATTATTGCAAATGGTTGAGAGCAAGTTGCAGCATAATTGAATTCAATAGCATTTATTAGCTGGTGTAGGCATGATCTCTTTTTTAAACAATTGCTACTATCTTTACCCATGCATTAAAATGCAACTTTTACAACTACCAACTGTACTATGTAGTTCAAACAACCATACTGTAAAGAAATGTCAGCGATCAGAGATTTATGTTCCTCAGGATCTAAATGCAAATGCTATCCACAGAATAAACTGATTACCTTACACCAGTGGTTCCCAAACTTTCTTGAGTCACAGCGCCCTAGAGTATCAGCATTTTATTTTTTGATTGCCAGTCACATGCACTGGTTTTGCCAATCTCGCTGATCATAAATAATTTGATTTTATCCCAGACCACTAACCCGAGGCACCCCTGCAAGTGCCCTCAGGCACCCCAGGGTGCCACGGCACCCAGTTTGGGAACCACTGCCTTACACAGAGCAGAAGCTGATGCTGCATGCATACTTATTAAATTTAAGAATGAATTATACTATACTGCTCAGAAGCAGAGGGATGGCCTATGTAGTAGAACAAGCATCACTGAGTCACCTCTCTCTTCAGGGCCCAATAGGCATTACACCTATTGCAGTGGTGGTGAAAAATTTTCTGCACCAGACAATTACAGTTATTCATGAAAATGCAGCAATCAGTTTTCTTGGAACAGCAAATGATATCACTGAGTGAATTCTTATTTTGAATATTGGTTCAACCGACAAAATGGCTGCCTGCTCTCTATGTAGGTGACAGATGCAGGATGACCTTAGAACAAGCTGTCCTAGCCTTTATTGTGTGACATTTATACCATAATTAAACTAAAAATAAACTTATTCAGTAGTAGCGTAAAAAAGAAGGTACTTATAGTTCCAAAAGTAAATTATTTAATTATGAAAATTTTTAGCACATACTATACTCCCCTAGGGTGCAAGAAGTAAAGTTTGAAAAATCCTTTCATGCATCATCTGAATAGTTAGCATCAGAGCCGTAACTAGACTTTTTGGTGCCCTGTGCCAGAGAGTAGCATTGGCGCCCCCCTCCCAATTTTTTCAAACAGGGACATAAGATAGTGCACTTGAAAAATGGCCATGGCTTCATGGGGAAGGGCCAGGGATGAGATAGGGGTACTCCTGGGGCAGCCGCAGGTGCTGGGGATAAAAAGAAGAGGAAGCTACAAGAATGATAATAAACAGGAAAATTGACAGGCCAATACAGCGCCCCTTGCCTTGCGGTGCCCTGTGTCATAGCACAGGTCGCATTACCCTAGTTACAGCCCTGGTTAACATGTCTAAACCAAAGTGTGATTGAATTCACTATATTGTACCCATAGACATTGTTCAATATATTTTTACCATAGCACAATATGATTCAGAAAACAAAGCTTACGCACAGTGGTCACAGCATCAGTGTTTTACGTACACATTAAGTAACATCAAAAGTGACACTAAAATTCCTTTCACTGCATTAAGCTTGAGGGGAAATTCTCAGGTAGCTCCTAATTCAGTAATGAGTCAGGTATGAAAAATGTGTTAAACCATACAGTCTTTTTGACAAATAGCCTAGATCATTTTTGGTGAGATCACTTAACACCATCTAAAAACCCGACTAAGGTTAAATTCACAACAGTGTGAGTGAGACATAATATACCCTTGAAGTATGTATAAAATGTTATCCCTCTACAACACTTGGAATTTCTTCATTATAGCCGTCTAGAATGAAATGAGCAGTCCAGTCTAGTTTTACAGTAAAATGTTTTGAATATAGGTTATTTCCATTATTTTCTACCTGAAACTTTTTGTTCCTTTATGACCCAGTTTGCTATGAAGGAGCATTTAATATTGTGCAGGTCTCTATGCAATATGTGCTTTCTCAGTCAGGGAATAATAACTACCAAATGTCCCAATAGAGTGCGTAGCATTGTATACTGACAGCACGAGTCGAGCCATGAGCTCTCCCAGGCAAATGGGAATAGGGAGAAACATATTTATTGTGATAATCACACTGTAGTACATAGGTCACAATGTAAAAAAAAACAAATTGTGCCTGCTGACAAGTTTTATTTCACAGAATGGGTGAATATGACCAAGAAACTGTCGTACATTCTTTGACATTCAAGAGAAAATACTTGGGCTTTTTATGCAATGGTTACATTTATTCTCACATTGGGCTTTTTATGCAATGGTTACATTTAAAATATTTTAGATGCTGAGGAGGTTTTAACCTCCTCAGATTCCCCCCTCTCTGTCTCAGGGACTGGAGGTTTAGGGTTTACCACAGCGCCTAGGGCGCAGGGCTATGATAGGATCCAAGATAGCGGGCCCGCAGATTTATTTCACCAACCCCCTTTCAACCACTTCCCTAGGCCGTTTGCGCAGCAGGATAGAGCTACCCCTTATGGGGGCTCTTGGCCCAGATTGCTGGCTCCAATGTCAACCCCCCCACCCGCTGCGGGGCAGCAGTTCTTGAATTATGGGTCTGGCCCCACCCCCACCCCTCCATTTGGTTTTTCACCTTACTTCAGCCAGGGTTTATATCAGCAGTCAATCCCAAACCAGTTCATGGGTCCGAGCCGGCAATTTTATGCCACCTCATACGCGCAAGCGCCGGGGTTTTTTCCCCAGCAGTTCATGACCGCCCCAGGCAATTTTGTACCCATGCACCAACAGGTTCTTTTTAATCCTGGGCAGCACGCACGCCAGCAGCTGGTGCGTCAATCCCCCCTTCCACAAGCCCCTTCCCCGCCCCCGCCATCTACCCCAGCGGTGCGTCCATCTTCCCCTACACTAGCCCCGCCCCTACCACCTTCCCCAGCATTTCCTCCAGCTACGCAGCCCCCATTAACTTCCCCACCACGGAGCGCACCCCCCGCGCCTGTTGCTGTATGTCCACCATCGGCTCCCGTTGCTAATGCAAATGTCTCGAGCCCGCAGGTTACATTAATTCAGCCGTTGGCATCCGAGGCATCTTCAAGGGATGTCGTCACTGATGTAAGCGCGGTGGGCGCACCGCACAACGAGAGTCAAGCCTCCTCCTCTAGGCATGCCCCCGAGGTCCCGTCGGCGTCTGGATCAGGTGAGATGAGCATTGCAGTTCCTTCAATTGAGCAGCTATCACACTCTGATGAGTCTTCGGACTCCTCTAGTTCTGGGGAGAGGCCGCGCAAGCTCATGAAATACTTTGTGCAGCAGTTGAAGGGTAAGGGCAAGAGTCCAAAGAGAGCGGGTAGTATAGCGGCCAGCTCGGCTCCAGACGCTTCGGGGGATGCCGTCCATTGCTCCAACACGGCAATATTAAGGGGAGTTAGGTCCAAAATTAGAGAGCGAATTTGTAAAGGTCGTTATGTTGACATGTTCGCCATCACTCATGACACTAAGAAGGCGTTAGACGCAGCAAAAAAGGGGGGTGTGGCAGCTGAGGAGGCCAGGAGGAGCTATCAGAATTGGCTGACTGGTATATATGTGTTTGCTGCCTGTTATATCGAGACACGCCCAGCTGAATGTCTGAATGTGCTGAAGTACCTGCATTTAGTGCAGGGTATGCAGGTCGCAGCTAGGTACAATGTTTGGAGGCAGTATGATGAACTGTTTAAAAAAAAACAGGATGGCCAGAAAATTTTTAGTTTTGGGTGCAAGGACGTGGAGGTAACGCAGCAGACCCGATCAGCTGTCGAGCCTACGGTGGGACGTAAACATCCCTTTCCAGCCCGCCCCGGATATAATACCGGAGGCAAGGGGAAGTGCTATGCGTTTAATAACGCCCAGTGTAGCAGAGGGGCCAGTTGCCGCTACCGACACGTGTGCATGCTTTGTGGGGGATGTCACCCTGCAAAGGAATGCAATCGCTCAGGTGGTTCCACAGCAGGAAGAGGGGATCAGCGTACAGGTGCTAAATAAAGCTGTGTCTCCAATTAAGTTGGAGATATTAGAGCGTTGGTTGAGGCGTTATCCTCTTAAGGAGGAAGCGGCCTTCCTATTGCAGGGTTTTAAAGAAGGTTTTAGGTTACCGTTGGTTCGTCCAGTTTTAGTTTTAGCTAGAAGAAATCATAAGTCAGCTAGGGATTTTCCAGAGGTTGTGGCGGAAAAAATAGAGGTGGAGCTGAGTTTGGGGCGCATGTGTGGCCCTTTTGCCTCACCGCCTGTGGAAAATCTTTGCATTTCCCCGCTGGGCGTTGTGCCAAAGAAGGAACAGGGAAAGTTCAGGTTAATACAACACTTGTCTTACCCGGAAGGAGCGTCAGTTAATGACGCTTTAGATCCGGTCGATTGCAGTGTCACATACCAATCATTTGAGGATGCACTTGGTATCGTGCGGGATTTTGGTAAAGGGGCTTTATTAGCAAAGATCGATGTTGAATCAGCCTTTAGGTTGCTCCCTTTGCATCCCGAATCATTTAAGTACATGGGTTTCCGGTTAGGCGATTCCATTTACATAGATAAGTGTCTTCCTATGGGCTGTTCTATTTCCTGTTCCTTTTTTGAGTGTTTTAGCACCTTTTTTAGCAGGCACTGGCCATTCGGGCGTCACACATTATCTTGACAATTTCCTGTTAGTAGGGCCGGCCGATAGCGCAGTCTGTAGTGACCTGCTATTTTCGGTGAAGGCGCTTTTTGGTTCATTGGGGGTTCCCATTGCACACAAAAAGACCAAGGGCCCTGTTACTAGTTTATCTTACCTCGGTATTGAAATCGACACTGATTTGAGTTTATGCAGGCTCCCCTGTGAAAAGGTGCGGAAGATCAGCGAGTTGTTATTGCATTTTACATCAGTTAAGAAAATAACTTTGAAGCAGCTGCAGTCGCTACTAGGCTTGCTAAATTTTGCTTGTCGCGTCATTCCCATGGGAAGGGTTTTTTGCCGCAGGCTGGAGCGTGCCTCTGCAGGCGTTAAAAAAGCTTGCCACATGGTCCGCCTTTCGGCGGACATGAAGGAGGACTTTAGGGTATGGTTAAGATTCCTACGAGAGTTCAATGGGGTTCGCATTTGGCTCGCTTCGTCTGTAGCCAATCGCGAGCTTCAATTGTTCACAGACGCATCAGGGGTATTAGGTTTTGGAGCATTTTTTCGCGGGGAGTGGTGCGCTGAGGCTTTGCCCGAGTCGTGGCATTTGGAGGGTTTGACGCGTAATTTACTCCTGTTGGAGCTATTTCCAATTGTGGTAGCGGTGGAGCTCTGGGCTTCAAAGTTTAGCAATCGGAGTATAGTATTTTGGTGCGATAACTTGGGGGTGGTCCAAGCCATTAACAATCAGAGGTCAGTCTGCCCCCAAGTGCTCAGGCTGCTTAGGCATTTAGTTTTTGTCTGTCTGTTGAGAAACATTGATTTTAAAGCCAGGCACGTTCCTGGTGTGGAGAATGAGATAGCGGATGCCTTGTCTCGGTTCCAGTGGGTGAGGTTTAGGTCATTGGCACCGGCTGCCAGGATTCATGGTTTGCCTTGTCCTGATTTTGTCTGGTAAATCATAAATCCGGCATGGAAGGACTCGCTCTGAGGGCACTTGCGCCAGGTACGTTGAGGTCTTATTCCACAGCTTGGAATGAATGGCAGGTTTTTCTTGCAAAATCCGTGAAGGGTAAGGAGCTGCATGTCAGTATGTCTGAATTTGTGTGGCAGGGGCATGAGAGTGGTTGTTCAAAAGCTTCTATGTCTGGCGCCTTAGCTGGCATTTCATACTTCTCGCGAATGTACGGTTTGACTGATCCTACGAAGTCATTCATCATTACTAAAGCAATGAGAGGCTGGGCGAGGGAACAGGCGACTCCGGCCGATTCCCGTAAGCCAATAGATGTGTATATGTTGAGGGATTTAGTTTTGGCAGTCTCAGGAGTAGCTAAAGGTGAATTCAAGGCAAATTTGTTTAGTTTGGCTTTTGTGCTGGCATTTTTTGGCACTTTACGGGTTGGGGAGTTAGTGGCAAAAAATAAAGCATCAGTCAACTCAGGGTTGCTTCTGTGTAATGTTGTAGTTAAAGAAAGTGCCATACTGTTAAAAATACAAAAATCAAAAACGGATCAGATGGGCCGGGGGCGTTGGATTTCTGTTCCCTCGCACCCTGAGCTGAGCATCTGCCCGGTCACTCTAGCCAACAAATATAATCAGCAGCGTCCAAAAGGGGGAGCTCAATGGCTTATTCATGAAGATCTATCCCCTCTATCTAAGTTCCAGTTTGCAAGCGTTTTCGATAGATGCTTGATAGCTTTGGATGTGCCGACTGAAG
The DNA here is from genome assembly GCA_031769625.1 of Taudactylus pleione. Classification (NCBI taxonomy): domain Eukaryota; kingdom Metazoa; phylum Chordata; class Amphibia; order Anura; family Myobatrachidae; genus Taudactylus; species Taudactylus pleione. Next base: position 20,366,959 of record JAUIMM010000094.1, on the reverse strand, counting down.
AGTTCGGCACCCATTCGTTTAGGATTGGGGCGGCAACTTGCGCTGCAGCATCAGGTTCTTCCGCGGAGGCAATCAAGCACTTGGGTAGATGGAAGTCTTCAGCTTATAAGGGTTATATAAGGGGCGATAAGTTGCAGAACTAGTGGCGCCCCTGGCGAGTTTGTTATTTAGGTAACCCAGTGCCTTATTCTACCCGCCGCTAGGGGGGATTGGAGTTCTTTTCACCTTTGCCCTCAAAGAGGTTTGGTGTTGTTCACCTCCATCTGGGTCACCTAGACAACTCAGTTTTTCCCCTTCCATGTTTTCGTTCTGTTTTAAGTTTTGTTTAATAGTTAATTCAAAGTTATTAATGTTATGTTATACTGCTTTTTCCCATCACAGGTTTTTTGGAGAAAGATTGCCGGGTGTGGATTGTTGGGCATTCTTTTGTTTACTGGGCTGGCAGGCATAATGGGGCCAGTTTAGCCCATTTTAAGGTCCGTTGGATAGGGTTGAGAGGTTTTAGGTGGAGCGGCCTTTTGGACCTGCTATGGCAGTCAGAGAGCAAGTGGGGGACCCCTGACTGTCTGGTCGTGCACTTGGGTGGTAATGACCTTGGCACGTGTAAAGGAGTGGAATTGATCATTGCCATTAAGCGAGATTTGAAATTAGTAGCGGAACGTTGGCCACTGGTTAAACTTTGCTGGTCTGAGATGATTCCAAGGAGGTTCTGGCGAGGTACACAAGGTGGGGCGGCCCTAGACAGAGTAAGAAGGAAGCTGAATGCTGCAGTCTCTCGGTTTGTGGTTGGCTTGGGCGGGCGTGCTATCAAGCACCCTCGTCTTCGATATGAGGAGGCACATTTATATAGGCCAGATGGAGTGCACCTCACTGAGGAAGGTTTAGGGTTTTTCGTATCTGACATTCTAGCCTCATTGGAATAGTTAGTAGGGGCTGTGTTTTTTCTTTGGTGGCGTTACGTGGCCATTCCTTTTTGTCCACGTTGTTGGCGGAAAGCAGTGCTCCTCGGCGGCTCAATTTAGCGCAGCAGAGCTTGGCTAGCATTCCTCCTTTGAGAAAAGTGAGTCGGTTGCTACCTTAAGGGAGAACCAGGTCTTCATCCTAGGGAGGGGCCAGCACTATGCTAGTTAAGGGGGGGTGGTTCTACCCAGGTTAGCTCGCGCAGGGGGTGGAGAAAACGCCACCCCATTTTGGTAAAGCGATCAATTAATTATGAGCTGTGGACCGAGGTAGCACTGCTTTTTCGCCACCAGGACTAATTAACAATTCTAATTTCATATAATAAATTTGGCTGTGACCTTTTTTACCAATTCTATACAGTTGTCTGTGTCTTATTTATTAGTTAAGTTATAGCTTAAGAGTGTTGTGTAAAATAATAAAACTATGGGTGACTTATTCTCACATTGGGCTTTTTATGCAATGGTTACATTTATTCTCACATTGGGCTTTTTATGCAATGGTTATATTTATTCTCACATTAGCATTTTGGAATTAAACGTAGTTTTGAAAGCAATAAACATGGATTTTTTTTTTCCTCTCAGACATTCACATGCATTATTTTAATCGTCTGGTTCTGCAAAGATGAGCGTAGGACATGGCTAGCCCACAATATTTAATTGGGGGGCCTTGACCTAGACATTGTACATTGGCTCTAGTTTTTAACATCGATTTTTCTATTGAATTTACCTGATTTAAATCAATCATAGGCAATAGAAATATCCTTACAATAATTCAAATTAGTTCCATATTGAATGTGTCTATAGGTTTTGGAAAAAAGTGAATGAACTTCAAAATTGTGAAACTGAAATTCTCCCAAGTGTTATTCCTTTCTTCTTAAGTCACCAACGATATCCTATATGATGAGTTGTAAGTCCTCTGGATTCTGGAATTATACCCTCTCACCAAGCAAAATCACCCAAAAAAAGGCCCAATGGCCATTTGTTAGTAGAAATCAGAATATTTTTATTCTTGATAAAAATGATTACAAATTTAACATTGCTTATAGTACATCACATTTTAAAAGGGAGCCATATTTTTCACCACAACTTTGGAAGAGATATAGCTGCTTCCTGCCAACACCTTGTGCTGGGTGTGAGTTCAATAACAGGGACTTCACCAATGCCAGGTCAATACGGCACCAGAAAACAATGCGTTTCGTCCCTTAAATGGGACTTCTTCAGGGGTGTTAGCACAAAGTCTCAGAAGTATGATAAATGCAAGCATCATCGTATTGAGTATTTCACAGAATAACGCTCCCTGAACCAGCTGTAGCTTCTGGATTATATATGTATATATATGCTGTATATATATATATATATATATATATATATATGCTGTATATAATTTTTTTTTTTTTCCCTTGCACACCACTTTGCTTGGGGTCAGCTCAATCAGCTCCCAGTTTAAGCGCATGTCTACTTCATTGTACCTCTTCTGCTCCCAGAAGGCCTAAGCAGTAGTGAAGGGTAGCTGCATGTCAACCACTGGGCCCTGATCAATAAGAGTTAATAATGTTGCAGGTCCAAGCAAAGTAATTGCCACCATAGTACCAATATATAAGGAAAGAAGGACAATTAATAATATATACATTTTAGAGTTGCTTATTTCAGCTCAAGCTGCAGCAATCCAGTTGCGTAAACAGTGTTAAAAAAATGAGAGCTGAACATTGAGTTCTGGATGATTTTTCTCATGTTGGAAGTTATGTGTGATAAATACATTCTGTATGAAGCTGCAATTTTTTTTAATTTAAGTCCAAGACATTACAGCAATTGTTTAAAACATTTTGAACAAATGAACAAGGAGCATGGTTAGCTGTTAGCTGTTCTCTGTTCAAGAACAAAGTGTTAGCTTATCAAAATATGTGGCTGAGGGAAACTCACCGGCAAGATTGATGTGGCTTATTTAGCATTAGTTTGTATGTGTGACTGCAATATAACATTAGGTATATGTAACAGCCAGTGCATGTAACCTGACCCTTCAGCACAGGTAAAGAGCCTAGCAGCTGTCCTGTCAAGCCTCTACTTTCTCATCTGTATTGTATAGATCTCTACATGAAAGACTCTTTGTGAACTTTTTATTTTAACAGGTTCTTTTTGTGGCTTACAGTCCTTAAAAGCTTCAAAACATTCAGCTGTAATGACTCACTTAGCTTATTAATGGTTTCAAAGGATGGCCTCACACGGCAGTATAACTGCAATTTATGGTCGTGTACCACAACAGAAAACTGCAAAATAAAAGGTAAGCGTGACATGACTACTTGTCATTTAAGCCACCTGTAATAGGAATGTAACAATATCATGCTCACTGATGGTCTCAGAAGAACAAGGCCAGCGTAACATTCAGATCCGAAGACAGAAAAAGAGGTGCGGGCACAGTACAAACTGGGGATCATTTAGGAAGTGATGACGGAAGTGAAGTGCAATGTTGATGAAATTTGTATTTGTGCAGGTTCTTTTAGATGTTACCAGCTCAGATATTGATTCTCATCTTATACTTACAACTCCATTTAAGAATGAGCCAGTCGCTAAAGGGGTTATGTTCTCAGGGGGTCATTCAGACCCGCTTGCGAGTGCAGGATGCTCGCAAGCGGGTCGATGGTGCTGAATTGCACATGCGCACGACGGAGGGAGCTCCATCGTGCGCATGCGCGAGACCCGAATAACAACGGCCAAGCCGTCGTTATGGGTCTCGCACCAAAGGGGGCATGCTGTCGATGGTGAGTGACAGCACGCCCCCTTTGGTGGGCGTGCCGGGGGCATGGCTGCCAGATGGAGGCGTTCCCTTGGGAACGCCTACCGTCTGAGTCCGGCCCCACTGACATCACTAGTGATGTCAGTGGGAGTGATTTTGGCTCTGATAGAGCCCAAATCACTCCAGGGCTTGCGGTCACCTGACCCTACCGCAGGGTCTCGTCGCAAGCCCGATGGTCGCGATGGTCTTGACCATCGCGACCATCATCATGGACGCTCGCTACAGCTGTGGGTGGTAACCCACAGCTATGCGAGCGTCTATGAGGCAGCTCCAAGTTGAGGGAGGAGGGCCCTGATTCAGAGCGAGCGCTCTGGTCAGAGCGTCCGGCTCTGAATCAGGCCCTCAGTTCCGTATTGAACAAACTTCAGTATGCTTAGCTTACTGCTGTTTGTCACTGTATTATGCCATATATTTACCATTTAGCAGTACAGTCTCCATGGCTGGCAATGGTGACCCAACAAAAGCTTTTCCAGCTTCAGCACAATCCAAATGTGGGGCCTATCCATTAGCACATAAATTGAATGATAGAACTATATAGTTCAGTCGTTCAATTTATCTGATATGGATAGTCCCTGAACGATGACAGATGCGCACTCCCGTGGCCGATAAATTTTATCTTTCGTCTCTCCAACATGTTGGTCAATTATTTCATATCGCTGCCAGATATTAGAAATGTCTGGCAGTTTATATGCGGTAAACGACGAACTATATTAGCAGCAGCTACAGAGCACTGGAGAGAAAAAAATCCACTCCCTGAATGATGTCATGCAATATCGTTCATCATTCGTCTTTTGCCAAAATCTGTCATGTACATGACAGATATCATTCAGCACAGCCACCGGAATTTTCAATAGATATGTTTTGTCTTTCATCTTTCAGAAAACATCTACTAATGGCTGTTGGTCAATTATCGCATATCGCTGACAGATATTAGAAATATCTGGCAGTTTATATGCAGTAAACGACGAAAGATATTAGCAGCAGCTGCAGAGAAAAAAATCCACTCTCTGAATGATGTCATACGTTATCATTCATCGTTCGTCTTTTGCCAAAATCTGACAGATATCGTTCAGCACAGCCACCGGAATTTCAACAGATATCTTTTGTCTTTCATCTTTCAGAAAAACATCTGCTAATGGATAGGCCTGATGCTGGCAGTAACAGACTGCCTGCAACAGAGCGGAGGCCACCGCCTCCGAAGAGGATGTCCCTGGACCTCACCGCCCGATATGCCGGCTCCCCCCTCCCCCAACCGCAAAACGCTCCATGGGATAGCACATCGCATCCCCTGATCGACTGAACCTGCAGTAAGATCAGGAGGTGCGATGTATGACCCCATGGGTGTGCGCTAAGCCTGACATCAGGCCCATACACGGTGCAATATAGCAGCCAAATCATACCAATCTGTCGGATCGGCTGCTTTATCACACCGTATATGGCCCGCTTTAGTGTTTTTTGTTATTTACCCTGTTATATGTTACAAAGTAGCAATAACTTATAATACCAACCAGTGGTGGCTCCAGAGGTGAGGCTGCAGCACAGTCCAAAATTCAAATAGGGGAGCCACACCTACTGCCACCCCAACTGCTGCCAAACATCTCTGGCTGGGACTCAATGACAGTTGGTGTGGCTCCCCAATTTGAAGTTTGGACTGCGCTGCAGCCCCACCTCTGGAGCTGCCACAGATATCAATGTAGAGTCCTGGGACCTGATTGTGAGTCGGACGCAATGTTGATGTCAGACGCAGTTGAGCATTTTTTTTTCTGCTGTACATGCATCTAAGTCACACTGCACATGTGCCCAGAGTCCGTGCGCACAGAGTTGAAGTTGTGGGTGGGATGCACGGTCTCAGAAATGTCTTGAAAATGTATTGGGCATTCCTGGGTGGTGACAGATATGTGGCTCTCTGTCACCACCCAGGTGACACACAAAGATGATCTGTATTTTGGGCATCTTATGGGAGTCTTACAGGTGTGTCATTGAAGTGGTTGCAGAATCAGATGCTTAATCACTCACAATGGAGGCCATACTCTGATGAAGAATCTGTGCCTTGCATGGCGCTGGTGCAAATTTCAATGGGTGAAGCAATGGTTGCGTCCAGTGTCGAACTGGGACATGAAGGGCCCACCAAATAATGCAGTGGTAGGGGCCCAAGCCTAAATGGGTGTGGCCAGACACCAGAGGGGTGTGGCCAGCCACAACAGATGGACTTGGCCAACTATTAGAGAAGACATGCAAAGAACAGGGCCCCTTTATAAAAGAGGGGACAGGGGTGAGTCAGAACTACCCACGATGATTGGCATGAGGGCAAATTTTGGAGTAGTTTCCACAAAAACAAATCATGCACCCACGTTCATCCATGATACTGCCCCTCCCCTAGGGAAGGGGGTGGGGCTCTCAGGCAGTGAGGCCCACTGGGGATTTCCCCTGTATCCCTGAGGGCCAGTCCAACCCTGGCTGTGTCTAAAGATGCACCAAGAGGTATATGAGCTTCTAAAGACACTCAACTTGGGAGTCTCCTTCCACATTCAGAAGCAGGGCTGTACACCAGGGGAGGGCTTGCAGCATAAAGTCACAAACGTAATACCGCCACAAGACGCACACAGATGCTGCAGCATCCGACTAATAATCAAAGCCCTAGTTACTAAACATTCAAATTCAGTTAGGAGTCATTGGCGAATTGTGTTCCCCTCTTTGTGGAATTTTGCTCTAAGGAGTGTAAGATATGTCAATCTTCCATATTCTGGAATCATGATGAGTTTTTTTTTGTAACATAATAAACACTCTTACAACAGAACAGTAAGTGCTTAAAAAATTAAATCAGGAATATGATGTGTTCCCTAATGCTATCTCACAACTGTCACACTATTGTCAACAGTAACCAATTAGATCAATTAGCGCCAATCCTATACACATATTCAAAATAATTATCAGCTATATGTACAGAGAAAGGTTTACTCCCGACTAGGAAGTGTCTGTGTCACCGCCAGATGAACCAATAAAAATAAAGGACAAAAAATCAGGTAGCGCAAACCAACCACTGTTAGATTGATGGAGTCAAATATGTAAAATTAAAAAATAAAAAACATTTATTACTTACATACATACTTCTACAACATAAAAACATCTAGCAAGCTTGCATAATTACACAAAATCACCACCAGTACTTTATACTGCATCTTCTGAATCCTCCTGTGAGTTAATTAAATATGAGTATAGAGTAGACCTGCTAGTCAAATTCAGAAGATGCTGTATAACGAGTACTGATGGTGATTTTGTATAATTATGCAAGCTTGCTAGATATTTGCATGTTATAGAAGTATATATGTATGTAAGTAATAAATGTTATATATTTTTTAATTATACATATTTGACTCCATCAATCTAGCAGTGGTTGATTTGCGCTACCTGATTTTTTGTCACACTATTGTGTTGTTCAAGTTTAAAAATCATTGTTTTAGTTCCACTAAACACAATGATTCTTCATTGTCCTTGGAAGCACCCCCATCATCCTGACAAATAATACCATTTGAGAATAATTAAATTGGGGTAATGGTGTTACTTGTATATGTATACCCACTTGTGTATTGAAGGGCTGTGTGTCACATATATAGGTCAATGGAACCCTAAACATTGAGAGTGTTGGGTGAAATGACACGTGCATGCTGGATGCACAGCTAATGTAATCATGGCTTTCAAAGGGGTGACTAATATGTCTGTATGCGAAGATAGAGAGATAAGAACTCATATAGAACCCTGCTGTGATAGCAACTCTTTCCTGGAAATTATATTCAAAGAGGCAGACACAAGTTTGTAAATTAATTTGTCTTTGCTTTTAGTCGTTTCAAATATACTGTAAACATAATTTTTAAAAGCTATACCATTTACCAAAGATAATTATAATGTCATGCAAGGTTTGTATGAAAAACATCAGTATCTATCTATCTATCTATCTATCTATCTATCTATCTATCTATCTATCTATCTATCTATCTATCTATCTGTCTGTCTCATATATCTCTCTCTCATTATCTATCTATCTATCTCATATCTATCTCATATCTATCTCATATCTATCTATCTATCTATCTATCTATCTATCTATCTATCTATCTCATATATGTCTCTCTCATATCTATCTATCTATCTATCTATCTATCTATCTATCTATCTATCTATCTATCTATCTCATATATGTCTCTCTCATATCTATCTATCTATCTATCTATCTATCTATCTATCTATCTATCTATCTATCTATCTATCTATCTATCTCATATCTATCTATCCTTCTGTCTCATATATATCTATCTCATATCTGTCTATCTATCTATCTATCTATCTATCTATCTATCTATCTATCTATCTATCTATCTATAATTAGTCTTATAATATCTATAATTTATTTTTTTTCTACATTTTGGATGCAAAAATGTTTGCTCTTTGATTCCCTTTCTATGTAGGAGGAGATCTGGGTAAGATCCTGGCGTAAGTGCTCAAAGGAATGAAGAAGGAAACAAATCAAGTATCTGAGAGAGCATCTGTGCAGCCCTGACAGCTGGCAGATGGCGTTGGGTGGCTCAGTACTTTAATGGTGGCCTGCAGGAGAAAGAGGAATCAGTTTCCATGACACATTGTCCTTTCTCTCTATCCAGCTACCTGGTTTTGTTCTATTTTGCAAAATGAAACCCTTAGTTGCAAAACATATGTTTTCATGTCTTTAATGTGCGTGTGCTTCTAAAGACAAGATGAAGTCAAATGAAACAGAATTGTGAAGATGGTTTCTCAACTGACATAATATGTTGCAAACATAAGGTTAGCTTAATAATATAGATTAATGGTTAAAGAAAATACAATGTGTAGAATAAAAAAAAATTACCATATAGGTCCATGAATTAGAATTGCAGGTCAACACCCAAATGTGTAAGGTACTTAAACGATTGCTTCCTAAAAAAATATAGACCGAATCTGATTGGTTGCTATGGATAACACAACCAGTTTCAGTTTTATAAGCTTTAGTAAATTTACCCCTCTGTCTCCTCATCTATTTCACATGCTTACAGTGCTGCCTGCAACCACCAGATCAGTTGCCATTCAGTGGCTAGCACAGCAGTTGTCCTTAGATGAACTCATTTATTGAAGCTCGGTATATTCAATTAATCCTTATGTGTTTTGTGGGTTTTTGTTTTGCTTGAGTGCTTTCTGGGCATGAAGATACCTGCCCAAGGTACATTTATAGCATTTTTTTTATAGGTAAAAGATATAATACATTTAAATTCTTATTTATAATGGTCTCAAAATGAGACATAGGCAATGACAAGAAAAAAATTAAGTAAGAGGCAGGCATAGACAAATGTCTCATCACTGACAATCACCCTGAAGAAGTTGCAGCAGTGAATTTACAGCAGCCTCCTACTGCTATTACTGGCAGAACACTTATGTGAGAGTGGTGGGCCCAGGTGCAAGAATATGATTTGGGCCCCCCTATGCAGTGCCCCCAGTAGTGGTCCCCCTATGCAGTGCCCCCAGTAGTGCCCCTTATACAGTGCCCCCAGGAGTGGTCTCCCCTATGCAGTGACTCCCAGTAGTAGTCCCCCCTATACACAGCCCCATTAGTAATCCCCCCTATGCATTGCCCCAGTAGTAGTCCCCCCTATGCTGTGGCCCCAGTAGTAGCCCCACCTATGCATTGCCCCGAGTAATAGTTCCCCATATACAGTGCCCCCAGCAGCGCCCACCCACCCCATACAGTGCCCCCAGTAGTGGCTTCCTCTATACAGTGCCCCCAGTAGTTGCCACCCCCCTATACAGTGACCCCAGTAGCACCCCCATGCTGTGCCAGTTCATGTGCCCCCTTACACACACACACAAAAACACAACTTACCTGAATATCCGCTCCTGCCATGACTGCAGCTGTCCGCTCCTCGCGGCCCACTCCTCTGTACTATGACGTCTCTCCCATCACCCGCTGCGGGGGGAGCTGGAAGGCGGAGCTCGTGAGTGAGCTCCAGCCGGCTCACTCCATGGACACAGCAGCCAATGAGAGTCTGTCTGACTCTCATTGGCAGCAATAACAAACACACAGCCGCCGCTGGGGGCTGTGTGTTTGTTACAGTGTAGTGCTGACCGCTCTCACTACGGTCTGCACTACACTTGTGAGGACATTAGTGGCGAGTGAAGCGGCGGCTATGGGCCCCTGCACCACAGCGGCCCCCGGTGCAAGCCACCGGCTGCACCGCCGCTAGTTCCGCCACTGGTGTTATGTTACATTTAGAAGAAGTTGAGATATTTACAATTAATGTTAAGTTTGACATTTGACCTGAATTGGACAAGGCACTTTTATTCACAAAATATATCAATAAATAGACTACCAACATTTATATGAACATTGTTACTATGATCCCTAGGTCATGACACCTATATCCATTAAAAAAGTAATTTTTCAGAAAATTGTTACATAACATCTGCATCCACTCGCCTCTTAATTTATTTTATTACCAGCTATTTATATAACGCACATATTACATATCACTTTACAGAGAATATTTGGCCATTCACATCAGTCCCTGCCTGAAGTGGAACTTACACTTAATAGTCCCTACCACATGTAAACACACACATACACACTAGGGTTAATTTTTGTCAGGAGCTAATTAAATTATCTGTATATTTTTGGATTGTGGGAGGAAACCCACACAAACAGAGGGAGCATAAACATGGTGGTAATCTATAAAATGTAAATGCTGCACACCTACAACATTATCAATTCTATAACATGCTTCAGGGTATGGACGTATAAAAAGGAGAGGGGGTCTGCCTCTGTGCAGTCTCAATCCGGGCCCCTCCTTTCTAGTAGGGATGATTAGTTCTAATTTTCCTGCAATATTCAGATTTTTCCAGCCAAAAATCGGGTCTCATGAAGAGGCAAAATGTCATCTTTCATTGACAAACATCATCATTCCTGGACAAAGGTCCATGAAAGATGACGTTTGTCCTTGAAAGATGACGTTTTGCCTTTTTCTGAAACCTGATTTTTGGTGGGAAAAATCTGAATTTAGCGTGAAAATCCGAACTAATCTGAGTCTGCACATCCCTACTTTCTAGCCGGCAGCGCCAGTGAGTAGTCTGTGCCACTATACAGGTCTCCAGGCAAATGGCATGTTGGCTGTTTTACCAGGGACTTTTCTACAGTGCACGCGCAGATTGCCATGAAAATGGCTGTCGTGCCACCTTCCGGGATGTTATTGCAGAACTGCTCCCGGGGGTCAAATCAGGAATTAGAAAATGTTAGTAAATACTGTACTATTCAACAGGATAAGCCAAATAGTACACTTTTACTACAAAAACACTTTTATAAATCTGCACTAATAACTATAGACTTACATTATGGTCTAATGATATTTCTCACTCTAACTTAGATGGATAGTGTGGTAAAAGCCTTTGGAGGGACGAGAATACAGGCTACCTTGTGCTACACCACTTCCAGTATTGTTAGTACTGGATAAACAGCTTGCTAGGATAAGTCCTTCTTAAGATTTACGGTAGGTTCGGTTTATGGAGTGAATGCAGCACCTGATAGGATAGCTGTGATTGTTAGGTAAATCATTATAAATCACTGTGTTATCCAAGACATTGATCTAACAATTAGGGGTCTATTCAGCAATAGTGACGATGTTGCCCAGAATATTATCGGGCAACATCGCCATAAATATTTATGGAAGCTATTCAGCATTATATTGAGCAGGGACAGCAGTTGCGGTAACAAGCTATCCCTGCGATGTTACAGAAGGCATTGTTATCGGTTTCCAAAAACAATACCTTCTGTTACTGCTACTGTGCATGCTCAGTCATGCGCTTCCAAAAAGTCTCCGGCCCTGCTTTGAGATGACCGCCGACGGGTAAGTGCATCTCCAGCCTGTCCAAAGTGATTGACATGTGTATGCAGGCTTTATATTAGTCTGTATACAAGTATATTTATGTGCTTTTATATTTAACATTTAAATGTTAAATATAAAAGCACATACATATACATGTATACAGGCTACTATAAAGCCTGTGTACACTTGTCAATCAATTTCGGCAGGTTTAACAGGCTCTAGAGTGTCTTACTTGTCCGCGGTCACTGCAAACCAGGGACGGAGACTGGGCAGTGTTACACGATGCTGCAGGAACTTATGGGAAAATTTCCCTCTGTCCCTGCAGTTTTTGGGGAATATAATGTAATTTCTTCATAAAACGCCATTCTGAGATGGAGTTATATAACGTAAGGATTTTTCGAGTAATTTAACGCTTTTTTTATTTGCTGAATAGCAAAAAGCATTAAAGCACTGTAGATAGAGATCAATGGCTGATCCCTACAGTGCGGTACTCTGCCAGATGGGAATTAATGGAGAAGATAATTTCATTATCTTCTCCATTAACCCATTGCTGAATAATGGATTTACATAAAAAATGCGGAAATTATGTTTTCCACATTTTTTATGTAAAAAAAACATTGCTGAGTTGACCCCTTAGTCATTCAGCTGGGTTGATAAAACTCACTTGTACAATTGAATCTATAATAAGCAACAGACAGTAGTGGGTTTTGGATAATTTGATATTTTCCTGTTCTCTCTTCAAGGCAGCTTTTATCCAGCTTGCAAAACAGTAAAACTGTGAGGTATAGAGGAAGCTGACTTGGCAGTGAGCATACTGCAGTTACCTCAGAAAGCAAGTCAGACAGCCAGAGCAAGGAGCTTGCTTCCTCCTGGACTAGCTCCCTTAATACTTTTCGAGGAAGCCTGCCGGGAGAGAGCATAGTGCATAAACAGTGCTTGAGTTAAAGTGTCTTGATAGAGTGAATGGGACACAGGGCTCTATGGGGCCCATTTATCATAAACTATGTGAGGCATTTCCCCAAAAAACACCCGTTGGGGAGATATTACCAAATAATTAGTATACCACCGACATGTATTATTGATATCCGATATCTGCAGCTGCCCATCTATTTCCGACAGCATCATCAGCACCATATGTCATTCTGGAGGTAGGAGGATATTCCCCTCTATATCTCATTCTGAAGTTTGGCCCCCGCAGTTAATGCCATCTAAAGATGGCATTGTGCAGCTGTAGCCTACGGGCTACACATCGCAAAACTAGCAGGAAAAGAGTTCCGGAGGAACACTCCCCGCCAATGGCCGTCGTGCATTCATACGCAGAAGCCCGGCACAGGAATGAAGAGACAGTCTCTTCACTCCAAGCACCTCGCAGGGACGTCTCCTTTCAGAGCTCATTTCCCTGTAGGGGCTATTTGATAAATGGTGGCGCTAAGATCGCATCCTGCAATGCGGTTGTGGACACTAGTAACATGCCCAGATCACATTGCAAACGTGATTGTTGATAAATGACCCCTATGTAGTACAGCCAAAAACAACATCAGAGGGCCTGGTGACAGGACCTTCATAAATCTGCTGGCTTTATTCAAGTCCTATTCTGCAATCTTACATAGCAGACAGTTATAGGCAAATACCATTCTGATGAGTATCAGCAGGTTAGCATAAAGCTTTGAAATATTAAAAGAAAAAAGTAACAACTGTTGTATTATATAACACATTGTATCACTTTCTATATAAAGCCTTGATACTGATGTGACTGAAGCAGCTGTTTAAAGGGAACAAATGTTTTTTTTCCCCTTACTTTTTTCCCTTTCTAGTATTAGTAAAAAAGAAAATGTCTCTAGGAAACACATATTGAGTGTCAATCCCTCATTTTCATTGACTTTCTGTAATGGCCACAACCTCCCATATTGCCCTAACTTTGATGTTGAAAAGATTAAACAGAAAGTCAAAAAGGAATGTCACCTGATGAGTTGCTTGATATATGAGAAGACAGGTACAAATGTACGTAAATCCCTCACTCAGCGGAGATCAAATACTAACACTATCATGCTTATAAGACATGCCGTGTTTGATCAGGAGGCACTTGAATAAAGACGTACATCTCTGTTAAAAGTTATAATGTTTGTTTTTCTAATGAAGTGTCTTCTTATAGTGAATTAAAAACAAAAATACAAATATACCTTCTTATCTTTTGTTTGATCTGCATTACCTATTATTGTTTTCACATAAAACGTAACCTTGTGTTTAAGCTAAGGGGCTTATATTATTGTTTTTATTATATGGAGTAAATTTCATGTACTAGTTCAGACAAAGTTTATGGAGGTATTAATTTATTTGTAATAGTATGTACTTAACCATTTGATCAAATCCAGCAGTAAATGAACACGTTACTTGACAATATGAAATTACATTTAAAAGTATATATACTGTAGTTCGTTTTCTTCAATCCTTATAACCATCAATTTTGAGCATAAGGCTTGTATTATGCAGGGTGAAAAGTCAATTAACATGCCTCAAGAAATGTACATTTTTTTTATTGACATTATTGGACAACAGAAAATGCATGCCAATGCCAGACACATATTTATCTAGCATTTCCATGTGGTTAGGAGGTTTGGAGAAATGTTATGTTATATATCATTAAATTCCTTTACCCAGTCTTCTAATGGAAGGGGGTAACCCACTTCTATTTGCCTTTGCACTGATTTGATAATGGATGTTGAGAAGATTAAAATGACATGTCACCAGATAGTTTATTGGATGTTACAGTAATTTATTTAGGATAGTGACACATTCTAATTTAAACAGAGGAGAAGAGGCAATGGTGTGTATTAAGGTATTTGTAAAATATTGCATTGGGAAAATAATTTAGAAGTAGTGTACAGTTAATCACAAAAATACCTCTGGTGCTGTATGTCACTGATCCAGATATAAGTCTGGACCTAGTGAGTCAGTCCTAACACTGAACGTTGAAGGGCAGTGATAAGTATTAGAAACTCAGGGCCTGATTCAGAGCCGGGCGCTATTTGCGCTCGCTCGTTCAGAAAAAGGGGCCGGATATTTTAATAGAGCGCTCGCTCTTTGCGGTCTGTTGACGCCTCTATGTCTGAGTGAGCGAACAAAATATGCGCTCGTTATTTTGTAAAGACGCCCTCTGGCCGTTCGCATCATACGTCATCTCCGCTATTTATTAGATTAATAGGCGTCTGAACTGCTTGCAGTGCTTGTGGTAGGATTTTCCTACCGCAATCATGCGAACAGTTCAGGCTAAGAGACAACCAAGTGACGTGGCCGATGACGCTGCTTTGTTAATTATGCACACCCTTAAAATGCCTGTTTTGACCGTTTGGCACACCTGCGTTCGGATCTCCACTCCCCGTTTTCAAGCACCTTCCCCTGGTACCACCCACAAATGCCTCATCCTGTCACTCAAATTAGCAGGCACTCGCTATTTTGTAAACACACGATTTCCGATCGCACTGACTGGTTGGCCCATGCGCATTATGACCCATACGCATGCACAGATGGGCTAACATCGCTCAGAGCGAACGAGCGGCCGCTTACGAGCGGCTCTGAATCAGGGCCACAGTCCTAACACTGAAAGGTGGACGGCAGTGATGAGTCCTAGCTACTCAGTCCTAACACTGGAAATTTGAGGGCAATAATAAGTCCATGGGCACAGAGAGGGGGGGAGCAGGTAAAGTTTACCCGGGCCTGGGCTTGCTAGAGGGGCCCGGCTGGGGCCCAGGTCCGGCGTCGCCCCCCCCTCCCTCAGAGCAGCTCAGCACACAGCTTGTGCTGGGCTGCTGTGTGAGACTGCTTGCGGCTGCTGCAGCAGCCGGAGCAGTCTCCTATGGCTGTGGGGGGGAGCGATCACACTGATCGCACCCCACCCCTGCTTAGCACTGGGCTGGGGGGATTACAGCGCCCCCCTCCCCGGCACTCATTAGTTCTTTTTTTCAAGGGGGCGTGGCCACGCCTCCCGCAATTAGACCACGTCCCCTCCATTACCCAGGCCCGGCCAGGCCCTGGGTAATAGAGGGGACGTGGTCTAATTTTCAGTCCTAACACTGAAAATTAGAGGGCAGTGATGAGTCCTAGCTACTCAGTCCTAACACTGAAAATTGGAGGGCAGTGAGGAGTCCTAGCTACTCAGTCCTAACACTGAAAATTGGAGGGCAGTGATGAGTCCTAGCTACTCAGTCCCAACACTGAAAATTGGAGGGCAGTGATGAGTCCTAGCTACTCAGTCCCAACACTGAAAATTGGAGGGCAGTAATAAGTCCTAGCTACCCAGTCCTAACACTAGAAATGGGAGGGCAGTGATGAGTCCTAGCTACTCAGTCCTAACACCGAAAATTGGAAGGCAGTGATGAGTCCTAGCTACTCAGTCCTAACACTGAAAATTGGAGGGCAGCGATGAGTCCTAGCTACAGTACTCAGTCCTAACACTGAAAATTGGAGGGCAGTGATTAGTTCTAGCTACTCAGTCCTAACACTCGAAATGGGAGGGCAATGATAAGTCCTAGCTACACAGTCCTAACACTGAAAATTGGAGGGCAGTGATGAGCCCTATTTACTCAGTCCTAACACAATAATTTGTAGGGCAGTGATGAGTCCTAGCTACTCAGACCTAACATGGGAAATGGGAGGGCAGTGATGAGTCCTAGCTACTCAGTCCTAACACTGATAATTGGAGTGCAGTGATGAGTCCTAGCTACTCAGGCCTAACAAAATTGTAGGGCAGTGGTAAGTTTAAGCTACACAGTTCTAACACTGGAAGTTATAGGGCAGTGATGAGACCTACAGTAGATTCTCAGTCCTAACACTGAAAGTTGGAAATCAGTGATGAGTCCTAGCTACTCAGTCCTAACACTGAAAGTTCTATGGCACTGATGAGTCCAAGCTATGCAGTCCTTACACAAGATGCTGGAGGCTAGTGGAATCTATTCAACCTTAATAGCTTTTTTGTGTGCTAGAAGAAAATCTGCAATGATAAGGCAGACTTTATTGCTCGAGAACCTCAACTAAGGGTGGATCATGAGATCAGTTATAAAGACAGTTATTCTCTATTATTATTATTATTATCATTTATTTATATGGCGCCACAAGTGTTCCGCAGCGCCTTACAAAGTACAAAAACAAATTGTATACAAGTGACTTACAAAACAATACAATACAGGACATGGATAATATATATTGCTACATTAGCGACCATATCACCCAGATAAGCAACAGAGCATAAGCAACCAAGTGTTAGGTGCCCTAGTGGTGAGTAAGAAGTAAATTACACAAGAGGGTAGCTGGCCCTGCTCGTGCCAAAATGTTTCTATTTGGTGGCCGAAACTAGTCATGATGCTGGTCAAATGCACATGCTAGATGACAATTCTCTATATTACTAAGTGAAAAAACATTTCACATTCTTTAGTTAGTTAGTCTACTAGTACTATAGCAAATCAGGGAGGATTGTTGTTCCATAGAAAGGAGGTGATGCTTCATTGGTCTACAGTAAACACCCTGATCATGTACACAGTTGTTAGCAGTATTAGCATTTTTACTACTGCTATACAACACAATCATTTCATAGGCATAACGTATCAAATCCATTAGACATTGTGAATACATTTGCCTCATACTATTACAAACTTTGTAATGTGAAAGTTGACCCTCTTATTCCCTTACCCATCTCTGCTACACTCCAATCTTGTCTTCAACATCTTATGTACCAAGCCCTTTTTACTAATTCTACTTCTTCTCTGACACTCCCAAGGATTTGTAAACAAGGTCATTTAATAACATTAATCAAAGTAACTTTAAAATACTTAAAAAAAGTAAAGTTTTAGGCTAGAGGAGCACCACAATTTGACAAAACATTTTTCTTCCCTCTAGTATTCTCAATCTACAGTAAATGGACCCTGGAGGTTAAGTAAATCTTACCCATTTGCAGATCTGGTACAAGATTAAAGTCACCCTAAATAACCTGAGCTCCTCGTCTCTGAGCATGGATCTCAGGGGGTCATTCAGACACGTTCGCGAGCAAAGGACGCTCGCAAACCGGTCGATGTTGCCCCACTGCGCATGCGCACGACGGAGGGAGCTCCGTTGTGCACATGTGCAAGACCCGGACAGCGACGGGCTCTCCGTCGCTCCGGGTCTTGTATCAAAGGGGGCGTGCTGTCGATGTTGATTGACAGCACGCCCCCTTTGGTGGGCATGCTGGGGGCGTGACTGCCAGATGGAGGCGTTCCCGTGGGAACGCCTACCGTCTGAGTCCGGCCCCACTGACATCAGTAATGATGCCAGTGGGAGAAATTTTGGCTCTGATAGAGCCAAAATCACTCCTGGGCTTGCGGAAGCGAGACCCTACCGCAGGGTCTCATCGCAAGCCCGATGGTCGCGATGGTCTTTGACCATCGCGACCATCTTTTTGGCCGCTCGCATAAGCTGTGGGTGGTCACCCACAGCTATGCGAGCGGCCAGGAGGCCGCTCCAAATTTAGCTGGGATGGCCCTGATTCAGAGTGAGCGCTCTGGTCAGAGCGTTCAGCTCTGAATCAGGCCCTCAGATAACAATTTCCTGAGAAATGATGGGTATAGTAAGCATACACCAACCAGAATCAGATATCTTCAAGTGTTTATATCTGGGAGAATGAAAACAGGTATTTAGCCATGAATAAAAGGGCCCATTATCCTTCAACTTAAGGAACCATTATCAGTGAATATGTTGGTGCACTGCTAGTCAGACTTTGGGAAGGATTTTGATTAAAAAAAATGTGTCGCTGTGCGCTCGCAAGCGGGTCGATGGTGGCCCAGAGCGCATGCGCACGACGGAGCCGGCTCCGTCGTGCACATGCGCGAGATTCGGATAGCGACGGGCAAACCGTAGCTCCGGGTCTCGTACCAAAGGGGGCGTGCTGTTGATGTTGAGTGACAGCACACCCCTTTGGTGGGTGGGCCGGGGGCGTGGCTGCCCAGACGGAGGTGTTCCCATGGGAATGCCTACCGTCTGGGGCCGGCCCCACTGACATCACAAGTGATGTCAGTGGGAGTGCTTTCGGCTCTGGTAGAGCCGAAAGTACTCTTGGGCTTGCGGCAACGAGACCCTACCACAAGGGTCTCATCGCAAGCCTGATGGTCATGATGCTCTTGACCATCGCGACCATCATCATGGCTGCTCGCTATAGTTGTGGGTGGTCACCCACAGCTATGCGAGCGGCCAGGAGGCCGTTCTGGAAAACCAGAGGGCTGGCCCTGATTCAGAGCGAGCGCTCTGTCAGAGCGTCCGGCTCTGAATCAGGCCCTCCATCCAATTACCTCCCCTATAACACAGTTCAAACAAAATTTACATGTATTCTTCTATACTCAAACAATTCTTTGATTCCAGACCAAAATTGCTGCCAATGTTGCTTTATGACTGGATGAAGCATTCCACTAAGCTCTTGCTATATGTAGCACTTAATGACATGTATCAAATGCCTATTTCCCTATAGACTGCAAGCTTGCAAGCAGGGTCCTCTTACCTCACTGTCTGACTGTTATCACTCAGTATTGTTGTATTACTATATACCCAGATGTAAAGCACAATAGAATATGCTGGTATTCTATAAATAAATCTTAATAATAATAATAATAATAATAATAATAATAATAACAATAATTATTATTATTATTATTATAATAATAATTTATTATACACTGCTTCATCTAGCATCTGCTGGATACAGTAAACATTCAACTAAAGTATTAATACTTACTGAACATATGAAGCAGCACTCAGGGGTTGGTGTGCACACAGAGTGAGCGCAGGGATGACAGTTTAAAGAGCAAAAAATGTGTATATTAGAGATTGCTTCACTACACAAAACATGTATTCAATTAAAGAAGAATTCCATTCAAATATCATGAATAATTAGTTATTGATTGATAATATACAATACTATAGCTTTACAAAATTAAACCGCATGAATTAGTTTCTTTGATAATAAACCACATGTGCAACTAAGCTCAAAAGCAGTTAAAATATATTTGAAAACAGCATTGATAAGGCACTTATACATAAAGTATCAGCTACTAAAGGTGTGAAATTGACTTTCTTGGAAATATAACAACATGAAGTGAATCATTTCAAAATAATTATACAGTATCTGGTTTTTTTTACAGTTCAGAAAATCAAGACATAAGTTACCTAATGGTGCATACACACGGTCAGATTTCCCTGGTCGATTTGAACGATAACGATATCGATCATCTCGTTATCCTTCAAATCGACCAGTTTCTGGCCCCCTAAAACGACCAAACCATGGCCGATGTGCGGGCACGGATGGTCGATATCGATATCAACCATCGCCCGTGCATGCAAGCCAACCTGGTCGATATTGACCAGGTTGGCCTGGTTACTATAGGGACATGCGATTGTTAATCGCGGTTGATATAGCCGTTGGGGGGTCGGTGCATGTGCTGGATGTTCGATATCGAACATCCAGCACATGCAGGACGATCAGACAATGATCGTTATCATTATCTGATCGACCAGAAGTCTGACCATGTGTATGCAGCATAACAAGTATCCGCAAATATCTAAACCATAAATAATGAAGCTGTGATCTGTTATCTGTTATCAAACTGAATTGATCTACTCTTATAATGCAAGTAAACTCTAATATAAATTTATTTTTCAGATAATTAAATTGTCTATTATGATTAATATATTCCTCTTATACCCACATATTGTAGTTGCACCTGATATTTAAAAAAGCCATCAGTTCACAATCTCAATTTTACACATATTTGCTTGTGGTACATAGGGGTCTATGGGCCTGATTCAGAGCCGCTTGTAAGCGGCCGCTCGTTCGTTCTGAGTAATGTTTGCACAACTGCGCATGCGTACGGATCGAAATACGCATGTGCGAACCAGTCAGTGCAGCCGAAAATCGTTTGTTCGCTAAATAGCGAATACCTGCTATTTTGAGTGACAGGAGGTGGCGTTTGTGGGTGATAACAGGGGAAGGTGCTTGAAAACGGGGAGTGGAGATCAGAACGCAGGTGTGCTTAAAGGTCAAAATGGGCGTTTTATGGGTGTGCATAATTAATACAGCAGCGTCATTGACCACGTCACTGGGTTATTTTATAGTCAGAACTGCTCGCATGATTGTGGTAGGAAAAACCAACCACAAGAATAGCGAGTAGTTCATACGTTGGTCGATGTACTCGATTAATCTAATAAATAGCGGACATGACGTAGGATGCGAGCGGCCAGGGGGCGTAGTTTCCCAAAAAACGACCGCAAGTTTTGTTCGCTAATTCAGACATAGAGGCGTCAACAGCCCGCAAAGAGTGAACGGTTCATTTGAATAGCCACCCCTTTTTTCTGAACGAGCGAGCGCAAATAGCGTCCGGCTCTGAATCAGGCCCTATGTACTAAGGGGAGATAAGGGGGCCAAATCGTAAAGACAGAGAAAATCCCTGTACATATCGTTTCTCGATATGTAATAAAGGGTTTTCTATGTATTCTGCCTGCTAGTGCTAAGTGAGACAGCTATTATTAAGGAGTGTAGACACCGACAGTATGTTGTCTTCTCCAGAGCTGATATCATCACTTAAAGGTGCCGTAATCTGCCTCCGGCAGAGGAGCTGTAGTCAGGAAGTCCTCTGTGCTGTTCTGTATGTTTGTCAATTAAGTTTTTTTACTTCTTAAAAAGCATAAAGCTGCTATGCTTGTTCTCACAAGACTTTAGCAGGGATAGGAGACCAGCTAGCCATCTTAACAAAGGTGACTGTGTGCTGTAGTAAAAGAAGACCAGGAATTTCGGTATAAGTATTTGAAATTGGAGAGCACTACTGCATACACTCCATTTTCTTCCTCCAGGAGGTTTCATTCCCTGTTCCAAAATGGCTAGTGGACTTAGCTACTGTGCATGTGCGGAGCCATCTTGTCCCTTTGTTGACTGTGACAGTGGGAGACAGTAGTCTACCACTTAGCTCCAGAGAGACCCCGGCATTATTGCCACCCACAATGACTTCCAGCATCACTGTACCACTACCTAGTCACTAGATATACTCACCGGCAGGTGAGTTGTATATCATCCTGCTCCACTCCATCAAACAAGTGTATAACAGTGAGTGTGGCTGTATCTCATACAACACCAATAAAAACACTCCACTGGTTAAGCAATTGGGCTGTTTGTAGTCTCAAGGCATCCGCTGGTGTGTACTGGAACTTTGTGGTACCTTCTGTACACACCTGTACACACATATTTCTAACAGGTTATGGGCCCATGCACACAAATATTAAGCAAACAGGCTTCAAGCTACTAGAATGCCCACAGCAGCACACAGACGCCAACTTGGCCACATGCAACACACAGACTGCTACAAGACACAGGAAGAGGACAGCACAGAGCATTTCCAGCGCAGTGTATCAGCACAGAAACTAGTACAGAAGCTGCACAAAGCACAGATTGAAGACAGCACAAAGTGTTTCCAATGCAACGTGGAAGCACATAAACTGATTAGAGCAAGAAGCTGCATAGATGTGTATATGAGGACTGAAGCTATAGAATGTGAAAGGCTGGGGAAGGTCACAATAGATTCAGGTGCAGAACCATGTTCAGATAATATAGAGTGAGCCGTGGGTACCATAGGCTTAAGAGTAGAGCAACATGTGTACTCTATTATATGTAGGAAAGGAGTCAGCAAATGACATGTGGACAGCACTGCAGGCAGCATATCAAGATGGTGGCCTCATGAGAAGAATTAACTTAAGACCAAATTATGTGATTGCAGCAGTATGAGTAAATAGATTGACAAAGTTATGTCTGTTTTTCAGCAATTATTGTCTGTTAGAGTGAAAGTAGATGATGAAGATATTGCTACTGCAATGCTACAAAACGTAACTATTGAGACTGACTTTCTAGTTGTGGTGTTGGAGGCAAACAACGAAACATTAACTACAGATACAGTTAGAGCAAAGTTATTACAGTTCCAAGATGTATGGCATGTGAGTCAAACACTGAAAGCACTGCATTACATACAAAAAGTAAAACAATCAGAAAATTCAAAATCACAAGCTACCTATCACAAGATAGGTCACAAAGCATTTGAGTGCAAGCAAAATAATGTGAATTATATACAAAGGAAGATATGCAATAGGAAAGATGAGTCAGCCCTGAGTGTTACAGATTAGTACAGAAAAAAATGTTGGTACATTGATTCAGGTGCAAAAAGGCATTTCAGCTGTAATAAAGAGTGGTTCACCAAGTTAACCAAATGTGACCCTATCACAATTAAAGGAATTGGCAATCAAGTGCTTACAGCTACAAAAGTAGGAACAATTAAAGCCTACCTGAAAGTTGGGAAAATAATTAAAGCCACAGAGATCAAGACATGCTTTATGTACTGTACCAGAAATGGGAATAAATCTTCTAACCATCAGTGTTCTAGAACAGAGAGGTATCAGAGTTCACTTTGCTAAAGGACAGTGCATTGTGAGAAACAGAAGAGGGACCATCATAGCTACAGGCCCAAGGTGTCAGCAGTTGTGTATCCAAGATACACAGCACTGGTATGCAATGATGACAACTGAGTCATAGTCACTGTAAGTCTTGCACATAAGACTTGGTCACCTTGGATACAACAGTGTTCAAAAGCTACAGAATGGGATGGTCACAGGAATGTCAGTGACTGACACAGAGAAACCCATATGTGAGAGCTGTAGATCAGGAAAACAAAGTCTGTCATTTCCCAAGTTAGGAAGCAGAGCTACAGCACCACTTGAGATAGTGCATACAGATGTGGATGGTCCAATGGAACTAAAGTCATAAACTGAATACAGATACTTCGTAACATTTATAGATGACTTCACAAAAATGACATATAATTTATCAGAGAGAAATCTGAAGTAACAAAGAAGATTGTAGACTACAAAAGACTTGTAGAAAATCAAACTAGTCAAAGACTCAAGCAAACATTATAAGTGAATGAGGAGTTACTGTATATTCAAGAAACAGTGCAAGTTACAGAAAAGTTGGAAGTTGATATGCAAAATAAGTGTGTGTCACTGGATGTGCCAGCAGCTGGAACAGAGGCTACCAGTGTGAAAGTTAAACCAAAGAAGGTCTTCTGTAAGATCAAATATTGACCAGCCACCTAAAAGGTATGATGAGGAATTCACAAATATTGCATACAGTAAGCCTCAAGACATCCAGTAGCCAAAGTTAAAGTCTGATTGGTGTAAATGGAAATCCAAGATAGGCAAAGAAACTTTGCAAGATTTATAGGTCACAAGTGAATCAAGAATCATGAGAATGACAGCAGTTCTGATTTTGTGGGTCAAGAGACTGTTGTTATAGCTCATGCTGTCAATCAGGAGAATCTTGATAATGTATCTACCAAGAAGATTGGATCAGAGTCATGTGATATGTTTATGTACTTGACCCTCTTTCTTTTACAGGTAGCTACAGAAAAGCTTTGATTTAATGTTTTTGTAATATGGAGAAGCTTGTAGTGGGGGAAGAGGAAGGTGTTTGAAGTCAAGTTCACTTTATTTCTTCCATCCAGAGAGTTTTATTTCCTGTTTCAAGATGGCCACCAGACTTAGCTACTGCATGGTGCCATCTTGTCACTGTGCTGAGTGTAACAGTGGGAGACAGTAGTCTCCCACTTAGCTCAAGAGACCCCGGGAATTACCGCCACCCACAATGCCTTCTGCTACACAGTCACTAGATACACTCACTTGCTGGTGAGTTGTATATCATCCTGCTCATTTCAAGTTCTGCTCCATTAAAACCTGCGTATAACAGTAAGTACGGCTGTATCTCATATAACACCAATAAAAAAATTCCACTGGTTAAACAAGGATGCAGCCACTGGCTTCAGCACGCACAGAAAATGGGGGAGACATGCCATAATGTTCTGCAACGCTGCCTGTCACGGCCCCTAACTGTAGTCCAGGGTACTGTGAGCAATTTTGCAGAGCTATATATGCACATGTGCTGTGCAACATCTGTGCATGCACAGATCTCACACCATCGGAGATGTACGTAAAACTTTGTGTACATCTAAGAATTAGGCCAATTGTGCAAGGTATTTACGCTTCCAACCAACTCTCTATAGCCCACAGTTATATCATCACACCTTCACTGAAATGTGCCAACCTACAGTAAGTATGCCTGTTACGCTCCCTCAGTCGCAAGTGAAATGTGTATGCCATATCAAAACAAGCACATTATGTTCCACAAATGGGTATCAGGCCGAAAATGTTCAGCTCCATCCAATTACATGTCCATAGCCAAAATGGGCTTAGATTATTATTATTATCCTTTATTTATATATCACCACAAGGAGTTCACAGCACCTTACAAAGTACAAAAACAGAAACCGCATGAACATAAAACACAGGAACAAAAGTGAAATACAATGCAGAACAGTGTAGAACATGAATATAGTTTATAAACATTGCTGCATCAGCAGTCATAAAACTGAAATAGGCATCTAGTGGAAGAACCCAAAGGTTAGATGCCGTAGTAGTAGGCAGTTTGGAGGATATGGAGGTAGAAGAAAGGAAAAGAAAAGCATATAAAGGAAGAGGGCCCTGCTCGTGAGAGCTTACAGTTTATCTGGACACCTTAGAAATCTGGAACTTTAGGGCCCTATTTAACAAGGAGTGATAAGGGATTCATCACTGTTTCCCTATGTTAAATGGAGCTGTTGCCAGGGGCAGAACTATGGGAGTCAATGGAGGCGCCTGCTGCCAGGCGCCAGTACTGAAGGGGCACCACCTCCATTGCCCCCAATATATTCACCCCAGTTAGGGCTGTAAATATGTACCAGGAGTGTACCGTCACGGCTGCCCAATACGTAGCACCTCTTCCCGGCACCTGAGAAGCTACCATTTCCATATACTAGTGGACATCATCACATGCCGCTTCCACAAACCAATACCTTGTCCTGTTTTTTTAGGGGGGCACCAAATTATAACTTAGTGCTGTTTTTCAATTGATGTGCAGCAGCGCTAGTCATTTTATGTTTGCCCATACAAAATGTATGGATTTGTATATTTAACAACGAGCGTTTTTTTAACACCGCTAGTTGGACTTCTTGTAGTTCTCCAAGGCACAGCAGCTTTTATTTAGCGCTGATGACCGCTAAGGTCCCGGTGGGGAGGCTGCGGCATCTGGGTCCTTACCCACAATGCACTACAGCAGATCCTTCTCCGCCTCTTCCGTCCCGCTCTCTGCCATTTTCCTCCCATTCTCTCCACCCCTTCACTCCAGCTCTCTGCCCCCTCCTTCCAGCTCCTTGCCCCTTCTCTCCAGCTCTCCACCCTCTCCTTCCTGCTCTCTGCCCCCTCCCTCCAGCTCTCCGCCCCTTTCCTCCAGCTCTCCGCTCTCTCCTTCCTGCTCTCTGCCCCCTCCCTCCAGCTCTCCGCCCCTTCCCTCCAGCTCTCTGCTCTCTCCTTCCTGCTCTCTGGAGTCCACACTAATCATCTTCACTCACCGGCGGCCGGGGGGAAAGGGTTAGCAAAACACAGCTGGCTGTTTCATTAATACTACCGCTTGCTGGTGAGCAGGTCAATGTTAAATACAAGTAAAGTAAAATAGAAATGCGGCAAGTGGCAGCACTATATTGCACCTAATATAAAACTCGCTAATAAATTGGGCCCTTAGTATTGACATTTTAACTTAGCATACCTCATGAGAATCATACTGAATAAGCAGGTGGTGAATAGGGAGTTCCTGAATTTGTATTTGCGCCAATTAATTGGAATTTGGTTGCAAAATGTGTGAACCTTATGGATTTCACATATTTGTACTGCTTTCATTCACCTGTTTGAGCATGTAAAATGTTTATGAAATAAAAGAGAAAAATAAATTGCAAGGCAGCACTGTTTACACAGCTATGTGGCAAATGCAGTAAGCACACTAGATGGTATATTAACTAAAGGTCGATTTTAATTGATTTTGATCATTTTAAAATCAAAGAAAATTAATCAACATTGATATTGTTTTTTGGGGGCTAAATAACACATTTACTAACAGCCAATTTTTTATTTGATATTTAAGTATTAGTAAATGTGTGATTTAGCCCCAGAAACATTGATGGCGATCGATTTTCATAAATTTTAAATCGATCAAAATCGATTAAAATCGACCTTTAGTAAATATACCCCTAGTAGTCTGGTCTTCTAATAGTTACAGATCCACAGACATTTTTCCTCAGGACAATCCAGTTTCTATGGAATTGCTATTTTTTTTTTCAATATATTACACATGTGACATTCGTGTACTTTACATTATATGCACTGTGAATAGCTTTTAAAATTAGTCATGGACGACTAGTTTTTGAAAACTGGGGAAATTTGCAGCACAGTTGTATATAAACCCATACTGGCACCACCATATATTAAACTAATCCAGCCCTTACAGAAATGTTCCAATTTACAATGCAGGTCTCAGTACCTACACATTAGCAAAAACAGCAGCCTATGCAGATTTTGAAACATTCTATGAAGGAGACAACAGCAAAGGGATAATTGACACCCTGCTACCACATCTGCGCATGACACATAAAAGGAGTCACTTATCCTTCTACAAAAGTAATTGAACCTTTGCTGCCCCAGCTCTAAACTTTATGGTTGGGCTGAAATTATGCTGATTTATCTTAATCCAAAACCTATGCATATATTTTAGGACAACTTTGATGTTAGTTTTTAGAAAAGATGCATAAAAATAACCACTTCCATTATGCTTTTTGCTTTAAATAGAAACAACATTAGAATGTCAAAGCTGCTTCCAATTTTACTAGCGATTTAAAGAGCCAGTTAGAGATTCAGGAATGCCTCAGAGCCACATCACAGAGTCAGAGGGGTAAACATTAGACTGTGCTCATTTTATCTTGCAACTGTGCAACACTGTTGAACTGGACTGAACTTCGCACCTAGAACCGGCAATATGTGGATGAAATATGCAATCATGTGACGTTAGGGATTATATGGGTTCAGAACTGAGAACTGAAAGTTTATTTTTTAAACTATGGAGCAGAAAATCTGTAAACCTATATGCCCTTGTGCATACAGACAACAGGGGTTTTCCATGACCTCAGTTGCTCTCAAGGTTGTGACTTGGAAACTACAAGCCATTTACTATAGCCTTGTCTCTTATTATCTTTTGAAACTAATCTTTAAATGTTTTCTCAAATAAATTTACTTTGATGATAATCATGATCAAGGATATGGTATCTTATATGATCCTGTTTTCCTATATCATTTTAACTAACACTAAAATAGGGCAGTAACCCCCTTTGACTTCAGTTATACCCCTTTTCCACCTATATTCTGGGTCTGACCCGGAGTTGGAACAAAGTTCCTATCTGGATCAGACCCGGAATTTTGCAGGCGCCGACTCGGGATATTCCCGAGTCGGTGCCGCTCACACCGGAGTCGGTCTGCATAGACCCGGCTTTCCCGGCGTCAAAGTGGACGCTTGGAGATTACGTCATCTCCAAGAACCACTGAAGCCGGACCAATCGGCCGGCTAGCAGCGCACTCCAGGTCATCGTGACCCGGAGTGCGCTGTTCTCACAGCAGGGTTTCACGGGCTACGCCCGTGTTAAACCCTGCTAGTTACCTGGGTTGGATTGCCGGGTCACTCGACCCGGCGATCCAACCCTCTCCCCTTTTACACCAGAGAGCTGCCCGAGTTAACCCTTCAAAAACCAGGGTTTTAGCTCCGGTGTAAAAGGGGTATAAGTAAAACCGCTGATTCCCTGTCCTCATACCATAGTAGTTGCTGACTCACTGTATATTTCCAGCTACTGTGAATTTTGAAAGTGTGTGTGGCTAGGCCAGTTGTCGGCATAGCGGTTATCATGATGCATCTGATTGGATGAACCTTGGAATGGTTTGGCTCATTAAATCAGGTGCATTGAGATGTGCCACACTAACTGTGTTTATCACAAAATAATCCACATACTGAAGCTTGGACAATACTTGTAAGTGAGGTGTGCATTTATATACTGAAGAATTATCAGCATTTTATTTACATGGTTCTTCCTCTAGCAGAGCAATGATAACTCCTGACATCCCTTTAATGTAGGTGTATAATACTTGGGAAGATTACTGCATAGGACGCTACAGTAATAGAAATCATTTTTGGCACTAGCAGCACTACTTGGTGTTTCTAGCTTCAAAAGCCAATGATTCATGAAAATTTGAGGTGTAAGTTTCAGTAATGGTGGAGCTTCCAACAGAAGGCAGTCATAGGGGTCTATTTACTAAGCAGTGTTAGGAGACAGAGTGAAAAGTGATAAGGTGCCAGCCAATCCGCTCCTAACTGCCATCTCACAGGCTGTGTTTTTAAAAAAATGACAGTTAGGAGCTGATTGGCTGGCACCTTATCACTTTTCACTCTGTCTCCTAACACTGCTTAGTAAATAGACCCCTTAGTTTCTAGTAGGAGTGGAATAAATACAAAGGGCCTGGTTCAGAGTCACACGTACACCTGCTGCAATTGCAGCCACTTTTCATGCTCAGATATAACTGCGAAATGTAGTCAGCCACATCTATGATCCTGTGGAAGCCATCACTATTAGCATGCATTTTACTGAGCCAAATCTTCCTGCAAAATATATGTCTGAAATCAGATGGATATCTGCATACAGCATGCGCAATTCTGATTAGCCCACAACCTGCCTACATGGCACACATCTTATAACCTATAACTTTACTGTGTCTATTAAAATGAATATCATTTATTATGATATAAAGTACTTGCTGCCATCTGCGGGTCTGCTGGGACTGGAGTCCTGGGTCCAGACACTTGTCAGATGGGGGGGGGCTACCGCCCGGTTTTGCCGACCACTGCCCCCATGGGTTTGCTCCAACCCGGCATGCCGCTCTGAGCCTCTTACTAGTTACTTCCTGATTACAGTGACAGGGCACCCGCGTGCCCCTGTTTCCACCCCAGCTCACCCTCCCACTTGCTAATAAAGTTTAAGTTTTGAGTTGGCGCGTGTGACGTCACGCCGTGCCTCTAGACTGGAGAGGAGCTGCAGCGCAAGAGGAGCATCACCAGGAAGCCAGAAGGTAAAAGTCATGAGTCAGCGGGACCAGGGAGCTGGTGTAGCCGGCACCAGTGACCTGGCCAGCAGTGGGGACTGTACAAGGCTATAAGGCACACTGGTATGCTTGATAAGTTTAGGTAAAAAAAATTGTTTTGTAAGAATAAGGTAGCGGGGGAAGGGAGTGGGCCCTGCCAATTTTGTCAGACCAGGCCCCACAATTTCTGTTGGCAGCCCTGCCGATATGCACTTCTTGGTGTAAAGTGAAGTGTTCCAATGCAGGACAAGGCTGAAAGATGCAGTGCATGGAAAGAAACACATTGCATCAGAAATATTGAATAAACTTTAGGGCATATTCAATTGGGTGCGAGAATAGCAAAAAACCCGCACCTTCAAAGTTTTTCCTGCAGGTGCGGGTTTTTTGCTATTCAATTAGGTGCGTGGTTTTTTTTGCACGCCGGGAGGTTTTTATACTTGCACCTCCAAAGCAAGCGTAATTTTTCCTAAAATTATTAATTTTAGGAAAAATCAGTGGGACTTGCTCTGGCACCCCGCCGACACCCCTCCCCCCCCTTAGGACTAATTAAGCAATTGGAAGTTTCCAATTAGCTTAATTAGTCCTTAATTTCTCACCTTCCTAAGTGCTGTATTCTGCATCTTCTTCTGCATCCAGCGTTGGGAGCCGCCTCTTCTGCAGCAGGGTGAGTATGTAGTGTGTGTGGTGCCTATAAGTGTGTATGAGTGACTGTGTGTGTTTGCATGACTGTGTGTGTGACCCCCACTCCCAGTGTGCCCCCCCAGTGTTGGTGTGGCCTCCAGAATGGGCGCTGAGAGAACTACATCTCCCAACAGCCCCTGGAGCCTCCCAGGAGCCCCCGGGACTCACAGCAGCCTCCTCTCCAGTAGAGAGAGGGGAAGCCACCAAGAACCACGGAGACCACCGGCCAGGTAGGTGAAGATTTTTTTTATTTATTTATGCGGCATGGGGTTTTCAAAGCTGAAAACCCTGCGACCACTATTTTTAAAAATTGAATACCGCATATAACGGGAGCGCGCATACCCGTGGTATTCCTAAATTGGGTGCGAGGGGCATGAGGTTTTTTCCTCACTAAACCTCTCGCCCAATTGTATATGCCCCATAGTGTGCAAGAATTGAACAAACAACTAAATGCGAACAAAACATAACTATACTCAACAGTCTATCTATTGCCACTCATGGTTTATTTTGTGTTTCATATCAATAACAGATATTCACTAATCATCACTTTTCTAAACGTATAAATATAATACTGTAGCAATGTAATGCAGTATAATACTGCAAAACACCAGTCATCAATTTTAACAGGTGAACAGGTTTGAGCAAAATGCCTCTTGATTGTGTGATTTTTCTTGAAACTAGATATACTTTTAAAATGAAGTAGATAGGGTTTTCCTATAGCTACGAAGGATATACTCTGAATGGGGTTAATATTTTCACTACTGTGTATTAACTAGAGAAACATGATTGCACTTCTGCAGCAAAATTATTTTTACTACCCAGGGCAAAGGCTCCCTCTAGTGGATTTGCTTATTTTGTTTCATTTCATTCCAATTAAAATGTGTGCTATAATTAAACCTAATCATATGAGTCCAAGTTGCATGCAAACAACTCTCCCTAAAGCTGCATACACACGTAAAGATTTTCTGTCCAACCATCCAACTAGTTGATTGGTTGGAATGAAAATCTGGTAAGGTATGAAAGCAAATGACAATCAGCAATTTGCTCCCAAACGCCGGAAAATGGACAAAAACTGTTGTTTGAACAAATTGTTTAGATCAAACATTTAACAAACTTGTATTAACGACCATTTTCATCTGTTTTCTGGCATTTAGGAGTAAATTGCTGATGATGAGTTACTCCCATACCTTACCAGATTTTAATTCCAACCAATCAACTAGTTGGATGGTTGGACAGAAAATCTTTACGTGTGTATGCAGCTCTACTCTGTTATATGATAATAATGACCTAATACAGTATCTGCTTCTATTTGTTTCATTCACTTATATATCCAGGATTTCTCTATCTTGCACTACATAGCATTTCATTCCAGCGAGCCAAGGCTGTCAGATTCTTGTGCTACTATCATATATATATAGGGGCTGAGTCATACATATCTCTCTTCACGAATGCAAATGGCGAGTTTTTGCTTACATCGTATTCACAGAAGCGAATTTACGCATTTTTGTGCATGTCCGTCCTATTCGGAGTCAGGTGCAGTTTGGCCAGATCTGAAGTAGGGCATTTCCAGGCGTGAATACCCTGACTTGTGGAAGCTTCATGGGAATGTATCAAAAGCTTTGTGTGATTCTAAGTAGTGAAAAAGAAGCCTGTATCTGGTGGATCTCTTGCACCTAGCATGGGGCTGATGCAAGTGGAGATGTTAGTGATGACAAGTGCAGCGGCCGACGTAAAATCAATGTGCAGCACAGTTTCCTCCTGCACATGCACAAAACCCCACATTAGTTGAACGGATCCTCACATTAACATAAAATGGCAAATAAAGCTTCCACTGCCGCCACTTTGAGTGCAACTTAGAATCAGCCCATAATTCCTAATATTCTCCTGGACAAGATCTCAATGTGATTCAGGTATGTGCTTGTTTACTTATACCGAACTCAGGGGTTACCTAGACCCCTACTCTCAGGACTAACTGTAGTTTTCATTCATACGGAATCGGTATGAATGACCGCAGGGCGAGAGCCCGACGGTCAAAATCCCGACGCTGGCAGGCCGAACAGCGGAGATCCCTACAGAGGTAAGGAAACTACCTAACCCTCCCCTCTCCCCCCCCCTAACCCTAAACTTCCTTAAGGGGTGCCTAACCCTAACCTTCCCCCTGGGGTGCCTAAACCTAACCCCCCCTCCCTGCACCCTAAACCTAACCCTCCCGGGGGAGTGCCTAACCCTAACCTTCCCCTGGGGGTGGCTAACCCTAACCCCCCCCCCTTTCCCTAGCCTAACCCTAACCCTCCAGGGGGGGGTGCCTAACCCTAAATCCCCCCTGGGGTGCCCTAAACCTAACCCTCCCCTCCGCGGCTATGAGGACACGCGAACCATACTTACCTTGTTCGGTCAAGCGTCGTTCTGGATTCCGGCATCGGGATTATGATAGGAGTCGGTATTTCGTGCCTATCAATAATCCCTAGCTGGCATACTGCCGTCGGGATTGTGACTGCATCCCATTCATACATCTGATAAAATTACCTTGATTTAATTATGAGCCGATTCCTACCTTTCCCTTACATTACACTATCAACAAATGCTCAGAGACCATTGAGTCACTTATATGGTGTGAGGATGTGGTGCAGGAGACTACTGCATGCTGG
Source organism: Taudactylus pleione (assembly GCA_031769625.1). Lineage (NCBI taxonomy): Eukaryota > Metazoa > Chordata > Amphibia > Anura > Myobatrachidae > Taudactylus > Taudactylus pleione. The sequence continues at coordinate 20,333,913 of JAUIMM010000094.1, read as the reverse complement.
TGGTTTGCAGTAGAGTACTACATTTTATTGACTTAGCTAATGGCAGAGCACACTGTTTGCCTTTATTTGATGTATATTGATGTATGAAGGAGTACTATTAAGGTAGTAGAGACTGTTTTGTCAATTCCTTTTGGAGGGGGTGGCTCCTATGAAGTATATTAATGACCAATTATGCAAGGAAAACGTAGTACAGTTAAGTAAATAATGTCCATGGTATGCAATATGGCATTTTAGGATTTTGAAACATGAAACACAAACACCCTTATGACATGAAGTTTTCTCAGTGTCAGGTCCTGTGCGGGTGTAGTTCTAGGCTTGTCATGCAAGCCTCATATGTCCTGAGAGCTCAATGTTGGCACACCAGGGTCATCATTTTGGGTAGCACCTGTTTTCTGGCATAAGTTTGTCTACTACCATGGGGATTCTCCAACTCTGAATTACAGAAGTGTAGCCTTAAGCCTTCAGAAAGTGAGCCACAGGTTCAGTACTGTAGCTTTTTGTATCCATTATACTTGGGCAGAACTGGATAAGGAAATCTCATAATGATCAACTACTGGCAATAGCCTGTTAAAGCCTGTTGCTTGCTCCCTCAATCCCAGGCCTATATACTGTATAGCAGCATCCTGCGACACATTACCAGTTATTGAACTTGCTTTTTTTAGATCAGCGAACATACTGTACTGTTTATTCTTGGGTTGGGTACAATTGGTCGACAGTTATTATGGTGACATTAATCATGTCAACATGACAATGTAGACATGGCCGAACTGAAGCATGCTGAGTACATTGACAGTAATCATGTTGATAGTCATCATGTCTACATGGATGATATATTGGGGAAGGGCCAGGGAAGAGATAGAGGAGGCCAGGAGATGCTGGGGATAAAAGAAGAAGCTACAAGTGAGAATGATAATGAACAGAAAATTGACAGGCCCAAACAGCGCCCCCTGCCCTGTGGTGCCCTGTGTCATGGCACAGGTCGCACCACCCTAGTTACGGCCCTGGTTCAGGCAGCGATGTCTCAGCAGCAACATTACAGTAAGTATTAAACCCCTCTTCCCCTATCCTAACCATAACCATCCTTCTAGTGCCTAACCCTTCTGGTGGCACCTAACCCTAAGCGTTGGCATCCTCAGACTGTCCACATTACAATTAATTATAAATGGACAAGAGTCCTAGGTGAAAAAGTCCTGGAACTTGGGATTAGGCGTGAAAATCTCTGTCCTGTAGAAAAAGTAAGGGAAAACTGGGGTAGGTCTATCTGAATTGGGCAAGGGCATGGGACTGTCCTGAGCTTCAACAGATGCAGCTTCAGGGGAGCCACTGTCCATGATAATGGGTGTTCTGACACTTTCAGTGGGTTTCAAGGCAGGTGGATGTGGAGATTCTGACACCCCCAATAAGTGGCACCTGTTTTGCTCATACAATACACCATCTGCTTCCACCACATAGCTGTTGGACCTGTTAGAGGATCCTTGCATAGTGCCAATTTTATCAAATACACAGAGATCTGGATCCAAACCGCCTTCCCAGGTTACAGGAAACAACAAATAGGAGGATCTTTCATGGATTTTAAGCCTTAGCCTGGAATTCAGTAGAGCATCTTGCATGTTGTTGTCAGTATTTGACTTGAGTTAAGGCTTGATGGTGGGAATGAAGGTGCAAGTGTGCCAGATACAAGGCATTGTGCAGGAGAATGAAGAGTACAACACCAAGACAATGTAGACATGTCCGCAGAAATTAGAACCGAAAGGTGAACATCAAAGTACTAGAGTACAGGGCTACAAATGAGCATAGACTTGAGACAAGAGATAGCAGCATTTTGGCAATCCAGTCAACACCACTTAGTGTCATTATGCAGGAGCTGGTGGAATGGGACAGTGACCTCATTGCAGTGTGACAAAACTTTTGAGAGTTAATTGGTCATACAATAGATGTGCTGCAGGCCCAGCTCGTCTGTGGGGGTAGGCATCTTTTGGATAGCCAGTGTCTTGGTAGGGTCTGGCATAACACCCTCGGAGGTCAGGAGGTGACCAACATACAGTACCTCAGCCACTCTGAAATGGCACTTGTCAGGATTAAATTTTATATTGAACTCATGGATTCTCTGATGGGCTTTTTTGAGGCACATACATTGGTGCAGCCTCAAATCAGGATGCATCTATAATACAGGGATACAGGGGTATCCCTCGCAGAAATGCTCCATGCAGCACTGGAACACCTTACTGCCTCTGTATATATAGTTTGCCATATAAAGGAAAGCATATATTCCCACAGGTGTCCTGAATGTGATGATTCATTGCCCAGAGTAATTTTCCAAAATCCACATCCTTATTGGGCTTATCAGCAAGCACTTGTTCCATGGTTTTGTGACATAGAGGGGTATTCAATATGAAACGTTAACTTCACTGTCGAAGTTAACGTTTCATATCGGAGTTTTTACCTGCGTTAAAGTATCGGGCGCGCTCCCGCTTATACCCATATTCAATATAAAATTAACGAAAACGGGAAACTCCGAAGTTGGATTTGCGCAAAGTTACGAATTTTTCCTTAAAAAAATTGTAAGACCCCCCCTAAAGTTGTAAAAACATGGGGGATCACTATGGGTACCCCCGTTTTAGCCTTTAATTGAAAGTTGGGGAATTAAATAGCCGCAGCAGGTGTTTTTTTCCAGACATTGAAGAAGTGATGCAGAAGAGCACTTAGGTTATTATTTTAAGTGGTCCCATCAAATTTGGGGTACATGAAAATGGGTGCTAGCATATTTTTAAGTCCCTAAAGTAAATTTTTAAAAATTCTGCATATAATTCTATTCTTCAAAACATCTGCCGCATACTTGCAGAATAGCCCTGAACCTATTTCCCTATTGTTATACAATTTTTTTACAATTTTTTTTCACCCCAATTTTTAAATTTTTTGGGGTGTCCCTATTTTTTTTTTTTACTTTTTTTGACACAGTTCTTTTTTAAATGTCATTCCCAGGGGTGCTGGCTATTTTTAAGCCTGCACCCCTAAACCCCAATTCTGCACTTTTTTTCGACACCTATTCAATGGTGAAAAGTTATCCCCGTTTTTTATCAAAGACTTTTCAAAACTGCGATAAGTCTTTGAAATTGAATACGGTGTAAAAGTAAAACCTGCGATAATGACATCATACCTCCGATATAAACCCAAAAACGATGTTATCGCTCCCATATTGAATACCCCTAATAGTCTCATAAAGGCCTTGTTCAGGTACACTGACTTTATGCTGATTTGTACAGGGCAATCCTTTTTCACTACAGCAAAAATGGCCGATAGCCACTGAGTGGCTTCCACTACTGGTCAGTGGCGTAAGTTCATACCAGACGCCCGAAGGCAAGTTGTAATTTGCTGCCCCCCCCCCAAAGACAAAGGCAGCAGCTGATGGTCTGACATGGAGCTCTCAACTAGTGTATGGTGGCTTATCAGGTGCCGGAAAGAGGTGCCATGTATTGGTCGGCTGTGTTGGTACACTCCAGGTGCATAGTTACAGCCCTAAGTGGGGTGAATATGTTGTGGGCAATGGAGGAGGTGCCCCTTCAGAGCTGGAGCCCGGCGGCAGGTGCCTCCATTGTCTCCCATAGTTCTGCCCCTGCTACTGGTGCAATGACTTCTAATACCATCATGCAATTTAACTCAGCACATGTCTAGGAGCACAAAGTGTAGGAGAAATAGATTTGCCCAGATGCATGTGAATGTGACCGGAACTTCCACAATAGTATTATAGTTGAACAAATCTGGAAAGTCCTGTTGAATGACATGACGTTACATTTGGCGCCAGTGTAAATTTTTATTTTTATGATGTTATTTGCCTCCTTGTCTGTTATGCTGGTGAATATTTCCCCTTGTTTAGACCTAAGTGCTATGCTTTCACAGTGGAAACTGGCATATGATATGTTTTCTGTTGCAGCTTCCATTGTGCTAAACCAGTGTAGTGGGCTGCTGGAGTGTGCGATATGAGACTGTCTGTCTTCTTTCTTAGGCTTGGGCCTGCACTATAGTGATTAATTTTTCCACAAGCTTTGCAGCGTTTGAGAATATTAGTGGGCATTCCTCAGAGGTGCGAAGGGGGGTGGTGAAGCTGACAAGGGCGTTACGCTGAAAGCAGCTGCTTCAAAGACGCACAGTCACTCACACAGGAGGCCATACTCAGATGGAGAAACGGCATGTGCATAAGACTGGTGCAAGTTTCAATGGTGTGACCAAGGGTGTGTCTAAATATGCACAGTGATGACAATGCACTGTCTGAATGAAGACGCCGCAAGTGCGCGTCTCAGTTGTTGGAAAATCGGATGCGGCATTAGCATAAGGAGGCATACGTAACTGTGGCAAAATACCCATTTTTTCCCCCCCGGCCTCCAGGCCGCTCGCTAAGCCGTGGGTGATTATTGCGACCATCGGGCTTGCGACGAGACAGTTGTGGTAGGGTCTCGTCCACCGCAAACCCCAGTGAACTTCCTGCTCTAACAGAGCAGGAAGTTCACTACTGACACGTGTGATGTCAGTAGGGCCGCCCACAAATGGCCGGCGTTCCTAAGGGAACGCCTCCGTTATTGTGCAGCCACCCCCTGACCCGCCTACAAAACGGGGCGAGCTGTTGATCAACATCGACAGCTGCCCCGTCTTGTAGCGAGCCTCAGAGTGCACTTCACGCCGCAAGTGCACACTGCCCGACCATGGACCCGCTTGCGAGCGTTATGCGCTCGCAAGCGGGTCTGAATCAGGCCCTAAGTGTGCACAAGTTGCAGCATTATTAGCCTGTTGATGTATAATAGATATTTGTAAAGATTGATGATACAATAAAGACAGCTCATTTTAAACTCTTAATATTTGCCTTATAAAAATCCAATAAATGACTTTGCATGTCACATTATCTGTGACAGGAGTAAGTTGCTGCATGCTACAGTAAGTAGGCCCTCTGATTGCCCCTCTGTTACATCACCATGTGTGATACAGAGCATTGTGCAGCTTTTACACTATGAGCATAGTGCTACCGAAGACCAAGTAAGGAAGTATCTGGGAGTGTTTCCTCCATGCACTGTGAACAAAAACAGATTACAGCTCTAATCTGCTTAGTCATACAGTATTGACATGCCTAGAGAATGTATTTTACAGGCTGGCTGCAATATATTTAATTAAAGATATATCTGAAGTAAGAGCAGGTTTCACACCATTGCGATTTATAATTACACTACCATTTGGCTAGTGGCAAGGGGCTATAATCCAACTACTGTACTGAAGGGGGAGAGGAGGCAAAATAGCAATTACACCTAGTGCTGAGGAACTTGGCTCTTCTGGTGTCCTATGGAGCACTAGTACTGTCCCATTTTACTGTGGAGTTTGGAAAATATAATAATCTGTAGTCTATTTCCAGGACTAACTGCAACAGTAACACCCATATGCTTCAATATTAAACAGATTTTATCATACGATTTGGGTTAAGTGGGCACTGGGTAACTGTTCTCCACTGCTGAGAAGGGCAGAGTGCTGTTATTTACTTCAACCAGTTCTTTTCCTATGAAATCAGGAACGCTACTGTTGAGGAGGATGCAGCTGGTTCCATTGTCACTGGAGGCCATATTACACAGGAATAAGGGGAGAACACTGGTTTCCTAGCATCAGCCCGCGTACAATTGCTTTGTACACAGGTTTACCTAATTCTCCAGTTGGTGTTAAATATTTAGCAACTTTTTATCAATTGATTCACTCAACTCCACTGAGAACTTTCTGATGTCTGATATTGGAAAAGATTTATGTTGCAATAAAACGGTTACATTTTACATAAATTCCTAACGTCTTCTGCTTTTCTTGAGTTACTTTGCATGTTTCATTGCAGTATCCAAGTATTTGTGCCATTATCCGTAAACTGCTAAGTAAGCACTCTGAGTTCTCCTCTGTTACATCATCATGTGATTGGGAGCATTGTGCAGCCTCAGAATATGAGCATAGTGCTACTGAAGACCAAGTAAGGAAGTATCTGATACTGATAGCGCTTTCTCTGTGCACTCTGAACAGAAACAGATTACAGATCTAATCTGCATAGTCTTGTTTGCATGCCCAGAATATGTATTTTTGCAAGCTGTATGACATCAATTCATTTAATTACAGAAATATTTCATATAGCATAAAAATATGTACACTTGGTTTTTGACAGCTGTAATTCACAATTAAACATTATCAGTGGCAAGGGGTAATTTGTTTATTCTGATGCCAGATGGAGAAACAAGGGGAGATGTATCAACAGGGCCGGTGCAAGGATTTCGGGCACCCTAGACAATATTTCAGCAACTGCCCCTGCTCCCTCCAATTCATAATATGCCGTGCAGAGTCCCCAGTTTATAATATGCACAGCAGTGTCATACACAAACACACAAACACACTAACACTGCCAGCACTCATACATAGACACACACACTAACCCTGCCAGCACACATACATACACACTAACATTGTCAGCACACATGCATACACACACACACTAACACTGCCAGCACTCATACATACACACACTAACAGTGCCAGCACTCATACATATATACACACACACTGCCAGCACTCATACATAGACACACACACTAACCCTGCCAGCACACATACATACACACTAACATTGTCAGCACACATGCATACACACACACTAACACTGCCAGCACTCATACATACACACACACTAACAGTGCCAGCACTCATACATATATACACACACACTGCCAGCACTCATACATAGACACACACACTAACCCTGCCAGCACACATACATACACACACACACACACACACACTAACCCTGCCAGCACACACACTAACCCTGCCAGCACTCAAACACACACAAACCCTGCTAGGATGAACACACACATACACACACTAACACTGGCAGCACTCTTACATACACACACACTAACACTGCCTGCACTCATGCATACACACCCACACATACACACACTAACACTGCCAGCACTCATACATACACAAGCTACCAGCACTCATATACACACTAACACTGCCAAAACTCATGCATACACACACTCACACACTAACATTGCTAGCACTAATACATACACACACTACCAACACTCATACATACACACTAACACTGCCAGCACTCATACATACATACACACTAACACTGCCAGCACTCATACATACATACACACACTACCAGCACTCATACATACACACACACACACACACTAACACTGCCAGCACTCATATATACACACTAACACTTCCAGCACACATACATACACACACACACACACTAACACTTCCAGCACACATACATACACACACACACTGCCAGCACTCATACATACATAACAGAGAACACTTACCTGGCTCCGTTCAGCTGCAGCAGCAGGCCTGTTCCTCATGTTGCTTAGGGGGGCGTAGCTTCCGTTGTGACAGTCTGGCAGCTTCGGAGGGAAGGAGGGGAATGCAGGGGAAAGGGCTGTCATCACTGCTGCTGAGTGCTGACCCTACCGGACTGACAGGTGAGATTGCAGTGCCAGGGGCTGAGGGGGATCCGGAGGCTTGCAGGGACTGAATCAGGCATCCTTTCTCTTTTTTGTGTGTGTATCCAGAAGCGCCCTCTAGTGGCTGGCGCCCTTAGGCACATGCCTAAACTTGCCTAATGGTAGCGCCGGCCCTGTGTATCAAGCAATGTAAAGAGCTTCTACCAATCTTATTATAGAATGTACTTGATAAATGTTATCACAAATCTTATTGGTTGCTAGAGTATGGGCAACTTCTCCACCCTTTACACTGCTTGATATATCTCCCCATAGTCTTTAAACCAATCTCCAGGATTTATTATCTTTAGTTTTCGAGCTTGAAAACTCCAGTTCCATCTGATCCAAATTGCTTGGTAAAACCAGACCTTTTAATTTGTGAAGTACTAAAAGCACCCCACAGCATACTTGCCAACTCTCCCTCATTGTCAGGGAGACTCCCTGAAATAGCAGCAATCTCCCTGTCTCCCTGAAGAGTCCAGCAATCTCCCTAATTGCACGTTACCCCCATTAACGAGCTGTTCTATTAAAAAAAAATATATGTGTGTATATATATATATATATATAATATTCATTCAAATTGCATCATTAGTAACATTTCCCTTCATTAGTTATATAATGCACAATGATCCCTATGCATTTTCTGAAAAGTATCAGTGTGTTTTCATCAACAAGTAGATCTTACTAACTGCTGGGGTTCGTTTATTTTTGGATGTAAGTTAATTTTATGGATGTTTTCTCAGATGTAGCAGGACACACCCACTTTACCGCCACACTCATAGTTGGTGCTTTCACAATCTCCCTGAAATGCTTTTTCAAAAGTAGGCAAGTATGCCCCACAGTACTTGCACTTGTAGTACCCAAATGTGCAGTACAAATTTTAACCCTGTAAATAATAATAAACTACTGCATCATTCTTAAATAATGCTCTCATAAGTAATTAAATGTTTAATGCCCCCCAAATTATCAACTAGTTTTTACCCCTACTAAATGAGAAAAATAAATAAACTACTACGCCCATAATAAATATCTGCCTAACATCTTCTTTTTGTCTTGGTCTCACATAATACAATGGGAGGATGGTAATTCATATGGCAAAAAAAATGTAACAGACTGCTGCTGAAATGCAAAATATATAAAGCTACTATGCGCCCAGCTAGCTAAAAGCAGGGCAGCCAATCAGAAGCATTCTCTTATCTGTGATTTGTAAGAAACCACTCCTGATTGGCTGCCCAGATATTAAATAGCCAAGCTCATAGGAGCTTCATTCATTTTGTGTTTAGTGCTGCTCAATTTCTGCTGAATATTCTCAATTTCAGTGGATTGTCCCGTGATCCCATGATTAGGACATTCATCCCGATTTAATGAAGGTTGGGGGAATTTCCATAAAAACACTGGAAAAGCCAATAGGGAGAGGCACATCTACAGGTAGCTTGGTCATGGCCACTATGACGTGGCCAGGCCTCATCCCAAATTACCATTGGTTGTTGTTGGGGGAAATACTAAATTAGAAAGTGCTCTCCACTGCCCTGGGTGCATTCTGCCCTTTTTGTATTTTTAATAATTTATTTTATAAAGTGCCTGTCTTATGAAATCAGAAACATTATTGGATTATGGAGAAGATGGCGCTACTCCTATTATAACTGCAGGGCCAGATTGCATATGAATAGTAGAGTGTAAAATATGTTTCCTAGCACCAGACTGCTCTTTGCATACAGGACTGTCTGATTCTCCAGTCAAATATTATTTAGTCAATTGCTAAAATGCAGTATAGTATAAAAATTGTCTCAGTTGATTCACCCACCTCTGTTCAGAGCATCTTTATGTTTAATAGGCATTTCAAAAGATTTATGTGAAAGCAGCTCAGTTTTAAGTAAACTCCTACCATGCACTGGCGTCACAAGGGGGATGTAGGGGGTGCGGGCTGCACTGGGTGACACCATCCGAGAAGGTGACACCAAAATAGCAGAGCTGCTCTGCTATTTTGGTGTCACTCCGTCAGATGGTGTCACCGAGAAGCCAGAAACCGGAGATAGGCAAGGGAGAGACTGTGGACTGAACCAGCAGCTGCTGAAGCGCTAGGTAAGCCCACTGTGTGCTGAGAATGGGGGGGCGGGAATGCCCCCAAGAGCAGCATGCATAAACGGCATGGCTTCATGTAGGGAAGCCACGCCCCTCCCTGCACGCGTGCACCTACGGCGCGCAGAAGAACTCCGACCAGCCGTACCAGGTGTCACCCAGGTAAGTGACGCCTCTGCTACCATTTATCATTTGCCTTGGTGATAACATAGGTCCTATTACTGAGATGAACCTACGACGATTGCAGCTGGGAAGTAATGGATGTTCTAACTAGAGATGTGCATGGACCCCAGTGTTTTGGTTTTGGCTCTTTTTCATCATCGTGTTTTGCTTTTGACAAAACCACCCTCAAGTGTTTAGGTTCGAATTGGGTTTTGGATGAAAATCAATTTAAAAAAATTGATATATATAAATAAATCATGTAATTTGGACCTGTTTACATGTAATGCAAAACTCAAGTTCTTTTTTTAAATCCGAACTGACTGCAGAACCGAAATGCGACTCTATTCGACTTCGAAACTAAAAATTATTCTGAACTAGGACTCGATTCGACTCGGAACCCATAAGTTCGGGTGTATTTGTATTTCAGAAAAACCGAACTGCACATCTCTAACATAAACCAAGTACAGAAAGTATATGCTTACGATAACGATGATGATTGTCAATGTTACCTAACTGCTTCTGATTGTCTGATGGATATGCATATATTATGTGTTGCGATAGTGTTTTATATATAAAAAAAATCATTAACAAGATAGCTGTACTTGCTGTATTAATAGTTTTTTTAATTATGTTTTATTGAAATCTAAAAATGAATTTCACAATTCACAGTAAATCAAATGGTTAAAAACACAGGTGTGAATGTATGTGAAATATGCCAGACGTAAACCATGTGCTTTTGCTATAGGCGCAGACCTGCACAATGCATACGTCTCAGCATACTGTATGGGCTTAAATATATTTTACTGCACATCTCCTTGGAGCACAAATTATGTCCAATATGCATCACCGATTTTACATCAGGCCCACAATCAGGGCCGGATTTACCGCTAGGCAATCTAGGCGGACGCCTAGGGCCCGGCAGGTCCCAAGGGGCCCGTGGCCGGGCCCCCCGGAATCCGGCCCTGCAGATAACAAGCAGCTGCTCAGCGGGTGCAGGCTCACTTCCTGACATTCTCAGCGGGCGCAGGCACGCTGTGACGTCATGTCACATGATCATGCCTGCCAGGAGCTGAGCAGCAGCGCCGGATTATAGTGAGGGCGACGGGCGGTCGTCCCGGGGCCCCCACACATAGGGGGCCCCCACACAGTGTCCCCAGCACTATCCCAAAGATGAACAGTGTGTTTTTTTTTTCAACGGACTCGGAGCCGCCTGTCGCGGCCCGCGATTAAGCCCCGCCCCTCCCGTTTTTTGGCTCCGCCCCCTACTGCTGGTCTGCTGCCTCTGAACTAAGTAGTAATTTATATATGTATGTGTGAGTATATATGTATGTGTGTGAGTATATATGTATGTATGTGTGTGAGTATATATGTATGTGTGTGAGTATATATGTATGTGTGTGTGTGTATATATGTATGTGTGAGTATGTATGTGTGTGTAGATATATGTATGTGTGTGAGTATATATGTGTGGGTGTATATATGTATGTGAGTATGTTTGTGTGTGTATATATGTATGTGTGTATTTATATGTGTGTGTGTGTATGTGTGTGTATGTATGTATATATATATATATATATATATATATATATATAATATATGTATGTATGTGTGTGTATATATGTATCTATACGTGTGTGTGTGTATATATATATATGTGTGTGTGTGTGTGTACTGTGTATATATAATATATGTATGTATACAAGTGTATATGTATGTATATTAGACACACACACATCAGGCAGACAGCCCAATGTATGTATGTGTGTGCATAAAATATATATATATATATATATTGAAATTTTTATGGACTTTTTTTAGGGTTTTATTTAATGTGACTCTTTGAAACACTCACACCCCCTGCCATCTCTCAGCAACGCATAATGGGTTAAATGTATGATAGCGGCACTTAACGTGCCGCTATAACGCTTCCTGCTTCGCCTCTTTACCGAGGCGAAGCAGGAAGCACTACCGATGAGATGTAAGAACATCTCATCGGCCGCAGAGGGGGAGCGTTAACTCCCCCCTCCGGCGCTACCCACTAGAGACCAAAGCGCATCAGCCTAGTGCTGATGCCCTGCGTCTCTTTCCCGGCCGCCTCCACTGAGCATGCGCGGGATCTCGCAAGTATCGCTGTCCCTGCTGTGGAGATAGGCTAGCGCCAGGCTGTAGCTGACGATAACAACAGCAACAGCGGGCCGAACGGTCAGGCGATATGACCGTTCGTACATGGCCCAGGCTATCGGCGCTGCTATCTTGTAGATAGCAGCGCCGATAATGACATTGGTGCATAGCGCCTCTGTCATTTACCGCCCAGACCCCCGATCATACATCGGGGAGAAGCAGTATCAGCGCACATAACGTGCGCTGATACCGCTTCTGGGCTTCATACATCTCCCCCATTGTCTGATAACCTGTTTGTTATCCTGCAGTGCAATCATCATGTCTAATGTATACAGTATCTAGTACAATCTCTGGTAGCATGCTCTGTGATTATTCTACACTAATGTACTCACCTCCCTTGTTCTGTCACACCACTACTCCCCAGTGGTCCCCCTTCTTTCATCACCCTCTTTCGCTATACTTGTTTTCCACTTTACTATTAACTCTTCCACCATTTTTTCCACTCTTTACCTCTCTTTTTTTTGTTCCCCATCCTCATTTGCTCCCTCTTTAACATCTTCACTTCACTCCTGGCAGACTGTCTAGTATCGCCTATGGCTAGCAGGGAGGGGAGATATGTGCTGTTCTGTAAGAGGTAAGGGGAGCGGGGTCTGTGCTGTAAGGGGAGAGCAGCCTGAGCTGAGAGGGGTCAGTGATGTGAGGAAGAGAGGGGTCAGTGATGTAAGGAAAGAGAGGGTCTGTGCTGTGAGGGGTTAGGGTTCGGCTACGAGGGGGAGGATTAGGGTTAGACTGCGAGGGGGAGGATTAGGGTTAGGCTGCGGGGAGGGAGGGTTAGGGGTAGGGGTAGAGATAGGATACTTACTGACAGGTGTCCTAACTTTGTCGGGATGCCGGCATCGGAATTCTGAGAGCCGGCATCCCGTACCCAACCCATACATACATAGCCGACGTTTCAAGGTCGCAGTTCAGGGTGCTGTACAGGGGCATGAATCAGAGGTTAAAATGTGGTTTATTTATTAGGTTGGTGTGTACTTCTTAACATGTTGACAATTTTTGCCTTATATAATTGAGTTGCTGTTTTTGGTAGATTTGGGATACTTTCTTTTCAGTGTTGTTAAATGATATGTTACTAGTATTTATAATATTTAAATTTATTGTTCTGCATTGTTTATCTAAAGAGCTGATGAGCCACAGATTGCAATAGACGTGGGAGGGGGGCCCCAAAATTTGTATCTTGCCTAGGGCCCCATGAGGTCTAAATCCGGCTCTGCCCACAATAAGTTACTCTGCATGTCACATTGTGGCAGCATTGAAGTATTTTATACCATTATCTGCAAGCACTCTGATTTCCCTATGTTACATCAGCATGTAATTTACAGCAGTATGCAGTTTTATAAAATGAGCCTTGTGCTACCGATGACCAAGTAAGGAAGAATCTGGGAGTGTTTCCTCAATGTACTCTGAACTGAAATGGATTACAGCTCAAATCTGCATAGTCATGTCTGCATGCCTATAATAAGTACTGTAGTTTACAAGCTGTGACAACAATTCATTTCATTACAGGAAAATGTCAATCAAATCAGTAAAAGTAAGTTTAACTTGGATCTAGAAAATTGCCATTCCTAATCATACTATCCCCTTGGGGGGATGCAGTCAGGAAGCCGACAGTCAAAATGCTGACCGCCGGCTTCCCGATTGTCAAATCCTGGCAGGGGTCTAATGATAGGCGTCAAAATCCCGATGCCTATCATTATCCCTACGCCGGGAGCTCGAAGCACGGCATACCGAACGAAGGTAAGCCAGGCGCCGGGCGCGGACAGCCATGGGGGGAGGGTTAGGTTAGGGGCTCCCGGGGGGATTTAGGATTAGGCTCTCCTGGGAGGGTTAGGGTTAGGCTAGGGGAAGAGGAGGTTAGGGTTAGGCAACCCCGGGGGCGAGGTCAGGTTTAGGTACCCCCCCGCGAGACTTAGGTTTAGGCAGTGGGGATGGGGGGGTTAGGTTTAGGCACTAAGGGGGGGGGATAGGGTTAGGCACTAGGGGGAAGGTTAGGGTTAGGCACCCCTAAAGGAGGGCTAGGGTTAGGGGGGAGTAGGGTTAGTTATACAAACCTTTTTAGCTGTCGGGATCATCACTGCTGCCGGTCTTCCAGCATCCGGATTTGAACCGTCGGCCATAGGTTCGGCGGTATTTCATACCGATCCCCCCTGGACATTGGCAAGGAGCTGTAACTGTGGTTACTGTACTGTGGTGGAAGAAAGGGTCTAGGAGAGCAATAAAGCCCAGTGCTGGGGATTGCAATTTGGTTCTCTTGGTGTCAGATGAAGTACAAGTCTTTAATTCCACTTCCACCTGTTAAAGTGAGGTTTAGCATAAATAAATAATCTGCCTATTGCCAGGGCTCTAATTACACGCCCAGTGGCAGCCTAAGGTTATAATATTACTGCCCAGTTTGTGATTTAAGGTCCTCGCCAATAAAAAGGCTGGAAGGGTCATTGTATATTGGACTAGGAATCAATGGGACCTAGTTACATGTATAAATAAATAAATTAGATAAAGTTTAAGTAATCATGAACAAATTATTTAGTCAACATTCCTTTTTTGCATAGTCAATTAATTCAATTTCAGTATCAAAAATCAAATGACCATTTACTGAATACCGCAATCACTAAGGAAAAAGAGCATTGAACCAGCAGGGGAGCTGAGATGAATGTTTGGTTCCCCATCAGAAATCTTATTTACGTATTCATCTCTTTACTTCGCAGATTCAACATCTTAGTGTAATGCCTCATTTCTCCACTAACAGTGGGTGCCTACAGGAGTTTAGAGCAAACTAAGTAACTTTGGGCCAAATGCCCATGCACAGTGCAAATCCGCAAGTGGACTCAACACTCCACTATTGGTGCAACATTGTGATCAGCATCAACACTTGCGATGCCCTATGGTTGGCACAGTGTCCTTCTGAAGTTTCTCTATACATAGCCTCTGTGGCTGCTGCTCTGCGGTTGAGAATGCAGCCGCATTCACTGACACTTCAAAAACCAAATGTGTTAATCCAGCAGAGCTGCAAAGAAAAAAATATAATCTGAAATAATCAATTAACTTTTCAGGGAAGGAAAAATTGATTATTCCCTAAAAAGTGAATTGATTATTTCAGATTATAGGTTTTTTTTTTCATATATAAATATACAGTGAACTATTTAAAGGGGATTGGACACTGAATTTGCAGCACTTCTGGATTAACACATTTGGTGTTTGAAGTGGTATTAAAAGCGGCTTGTTGAGACGGCGCTGGTGTTGGAGGCAGCTGCAGTAAATAAGGAAGCGCTCCGAGGAGGACCGTAATATACTGTTTGCATTCACTAACACGCCCATGACACTCATAGTACGCCTATGGACAGCCTTTTCTTGCGTTCACTTCAGGCCGCCTCCCAGTCACCTCTCAGAAATACTCATGGCTTTCCACCACCACCACCAGCAGCTCAAGTGGGAGAGATTCCATACGCAACCCTGGTCTCTGTGTATGCACTGTGGTAAGAAAGCGCTGTAGGGGTTTCCAGGACTTCTCGCACATGCACAGTAGCAAATAATCGCTTAATTGTGCAAATAAAGACCACCTGAATCAGTCCCTTTGTTTTAAACAGTACTTATGACCAATCATTTCAATCTTTAATGTATTTAGCTCATACAGTAGTTTATGATATCTTGGGCAGGATGCATCAAGCATTGCATTTTAGATGCGACACATCCATCCAATCATCACATGCATACCAGTGTTGGGACTTTCAGGTTTATAATCTGGGGGAGCCACGGGGGACCTTGGGAGTGATCCTATTGGATCCCTCTTGGGGAAGTTTCCCAATAAGGAGCACATAGGCTTCTATTAGGCAACGCCATCTATAGATGGTGTTGCCTATCGGGTCCAAGTTCGGAAAGCTTTGCTTTATTTAAAGGGGTTTGAATGCAATTTAAGCTTTGATGCATCCTGCCCCTTGTGTTTATTAGCTTAGTCTACTTCAAACATCTAGGGGTATATTTACTAGAGATGTGCGGGTTCGGTTTTATTCGGTTTTGCTCGGTTACGTTCGGATCTCAAAAACAGCATCTTATTGGCTATACGGCTCCCACATGTTTTGTATAGCCAATAAGATAAATCCGAACTAATAAGAATTTGCGCTAATTCTAGAATCTAAAAAGCATCAATTCTTGGTGGCTTTGACTGCTGAATTTAAAGCAGCAATAGTATTCATTGCTTAAACAGGCTTGTTTTGCATTTATTGCTATTGCCGTTTTAAATTGAATGGCAAAGGTGACGAGAGTCGACAGCTTTGAAAACCCACAGATAAGTAAATGTACCCCTCTGGGTGTTTCAGGGTATAGTGGGAGAAGCTCAGAATGCCAAAGACCCAACAGTGCCAGACAGGGCTCACTCAGTCTGCCTATAGTCTTTTTCAGATACAGTAGCAATTGGACATAGTAGATGTTTAGGGTGAAAGTACAATGAATAAATACGTTACACACACAAAATGTCGAAATATCCCTGCTGTATTCCAAAATATATCAAAGCAAGATATACAGCTAGACTATAGCCAGTAGAAACAGAGCTATGAGTGTCAAGACAATCTAGCATTTATGTGATAAAGGTCAATATTTTTAGAAAGAAAAAAAAATCTGTGTGAAAGTTCAAGGCAGAATGATTTCACTTGGAGCAACTGCTATTATGCCTGTATTGAAAAGGGATGTTAAAAATTATTTCCTAAATGAACTGAATTACACAACAAATTGGGTGTCTGTACCTACTTCTTTTATTGTAAAAGGAGTAATTTACATTGTCAGTTCTAGCTAATTATTTGATCCCTGAGTTTCTGTTTCTTTATAAAGGGAACAATTGCTGGGCCATAACAAGGCAGAATGCTGATGGGGAAGCACAGTCACTTTCTTGAGGCATCCTCTTTCAACCTGCAGGTTCCCTAAAGAGGCACCATGTTGCTCAGAAAGGCGCAGAGTGTGTCTTTGGGACGTGCCCGAGACCCATCCTCCTGGAATCGGCACTCATCATATGACATCATAATATCACAAGTGGCAGATGGGGGGTGTCAGCCCAGGGTGCTTCTGAGCCCCTCTATAGAGCTGAACAGTTGTAAAGTAAATAAAATTTGAGGATAAACAAAAAGCACTCCAATATGAAAAACCTGTTTATTGTACAATAAAAAAATATATAGTAAATTCATTGACTAGCTGGAGTCAATCGGTGAATATATAATCTACTAAAGGAAAACTTTCTCAACACTTTATATAATTCTGTATATGTAGAACATCAAAATTTCATATATGGCATCAATCAATGAATAATAAAACATACTAAACATAATCAACAATTAGTCAAAGCAGATAAACATTTCATTCTCAAAGTAAAGTATTGTTGGTAGAGATGGGAAAAGCAATTCAATAAATTTTAGAGATTTACTGTTGGTGAAGTAAATTCATGAATTGATCATGATTTGTCCAAAATTCAGCAAATAAGTAACGCCCATTGGAGAATCAGGCCAATCACAGTGAATGTAATGTAACAGTCCATTCAGGAACCATCAATATATGCATATATCCTTATAAAAGCAACTTGCAGCCCCTTGGCCACTCATTCTTCCTAAATTATATTTGGGTTCCTCTCTGTGAATGTAGTAGCGCGTGCTACAGAAAAATAAGAACCCTCCAATGTAATAATATAATGAAAGCTGCACTCCCCATATGTATCATCTCTGGAAAGCTAAACTTTCTGGAACTTGTACCCGATAGGCAACACCATATATGGATGGCATTGCATAATAGAAGTCTATGTGCTTTTTCTGTTTAATTTCCAATCCCTCCTAGGGTCATCCGTGGTTGGGCAAGCACAGAAAAACTCCAGGGTAATAAACCTGGCGGCCCTCACACCACAAAGGACATCTCTTTTCAGAAGAACTGTCCTCTGCAGTTTTAATTGCAAATCTACATGCATATGGCATTAATATGGCATTAATAAATGCTGCTATGCATGCGCTAAGTGGCGGGATGTATCGCATGCAATTTGCAATGCATAATACATCCCGCCCTTAGACTGCTTATGATGGCAGGTAAAAATAAATGTGTAATATGTATTATATCCACCTATTTGGTGTTAAATTAACAAAAATGCAAAGAAAGAAGGCTAAAATAATGCATAAAGGGGTTCCTCTTGAATTGCAATAACTACATTGGACCACAGTTACAAGGATAGAGGTACAGGGAGTTTCAACCCAGAATGACGGACTGTTGGAAGTAATAATGAAATCAGCTGTAGTTAAAACAATATGGAATACTGGATTCTGAGAGTCACAGTACCTTGCCTTAGAGCAAGCCTTTTATCTACTACTTTATTTTCTAAATGATGATAATTCACTAATACCTCTAACTCTTATAAAGTACATTGTTTTGATTCTATAATGCCTGTAATGGCAACAAATGTGGGTGATTATTCCTCCACACAGTATGACTGCATGACTTACATAAATGTTATGTCTCAGTTCTCAGGTTGCCAAACCACATGACTACTATCTGATTCTATCCCCATGAGTGTGCCTGTCGTCTTCAGGAACACACATAATGTCCTTTAAAGCTGCAGCAAATGTACAGTGCATGACTCAACTGACAAAATGTGCAGCTTCACCTGGTGTACAGTGATAGTTCTATTCCACAGATACTGTATGCTTCCATAATATTAACCCAGTTTTATTCATAGTCTAATAGATATTTTCTGTTATCTTGCAGCTTTTACTACATTTAGCATAACTATACAAATTTTACTAAATATTTTGTATACTGCTTTTAGACTGTACTACTCTATATACCAGATGTTCCCAAACGCGGTCCTCAAGGCTCCCCAACAGTTCATGTTTTATAGATATCCATGGTTGAGCACAGGTGGTTAAATCACATTGACTGAGGTACTAATTAAGGCCCTCATTCAGAGCCGCTCGTTAGCGGCAGTACGCTCGTTCCGAGCGATGTTCGCACATCTGCACATGTGTACGGTTTTTAGTACGCATGCGCGAACCAGTCAGTGCGGCCGAAAATCGTTTGTACGCTATATAGCGAGTGCCTGCTATTTTGAGTGACAGAATGAGGCGTATGTGGGTGGTAACAGGGGAAGGTGCTTGAAAACGGGGGAGTGGAATTTGAATGCAGGCGTGCTTAAAGGTCAAAACGGGCGTTTTAAGGGTGTGCATAATTAATCCAGCAGCGTCATTGACCACGTCACTTGGTTTTTTTAAACTCAGAACTGCTCGCAAAATAGCGGTTGAAAAAACCAACCACAAGAATAGCGAGCAGTTCATACGCTGTACGATGTACTCGATTAATCAAATAAATAGCGGACATGACGTATGGTGCGAGCGGCCAGGGGGCGTTTTTATCAAATAAACGAGCGTATGTTTTGCTGGCTCGTTCAGACTTAGAGGTGTAAACAGACTGCAATGTGCGAACGGATCATTTGAATAGCCACCCCTTGTTTTTGAACGAACGACCGCAAATAGCGAACGGCTCTGAATGAGGGCCTAAGTCTACTGAGCTACTAATTAATACTATGCAGAATATCAAACACTAATAAAAGTTCTTATTTGGAAAATTTACTTTTAGTCCCATTAGCTAATGAGGTGCAAGTTTCTGTAAATATATTAACATCCTTCATGTGGACAGTCACACTACTGCATTGTACACACTGGGCTCCATGCAAAGCTGTACACCAGTCTGATTTAATTGCTCCTGCACTGTTGCCCTGATTCAGGCCCGCCCGCGAGCGCACAGCGCTCGCAAGCGGGTCGATGTTTGGCCCCTGCGCATGTGCCGACTCGTGATGTTAGTAGTGGACTTCCTGCTCTATTATAGCAGGAAGTCCACTTGGGCTTGCGGGAGGCGAGACCCTACCACAGGGTCTCCTCGCAAGCCCGATGGTCGCGACCATCATCAGGCCTCTCGCACAAGCTGTGGGTGGTCATCCTCTGAATCAGGCCCAGTGTGCATTAAATGTGTCTAGTTGCCTGTGGGCCTGATTCAGAGTTTTATGCAAACCTAACAGCTTACATACACCTCCGATGGTTCCTGATCTGTGAATGCAAAGGATCTGTACTGCCCATGTGGTTATCAATATCTGCAACAACGGCTGCAGTGCCTCCTTAGCTGTAGCATGATGGACACGCTGAGGCCGTTTGGGGGTGGGGAAGGGTGGATGACGGCCAGCATCCCAGAAGACAGGTGCGTGTCAGCCCCGTTTTCGTGCCCGTGCAAGGCCAGTGTCTGTGTCTTCCAAAGCAGCTTCACTGGCCCCAGCTCCGTGAATTTCACCGCCATCCTGAGTAACCCGAGGGCTACTCAGATTGCCGATATTCACACAATGTTGCCTAAATGAGAGTGCCGTTACAGAACCAGTTACACCTTTTCAGTGCAAGTGCAGATACAGATAACTCTGCATCACCCGTACTTGTGTACACTGGGTTTAGTATCACACGCAGTGCAAAAAGCTCCACAAACAGGCATACACTGCACTCTGCATCAGCCCCAATGAGTGTCTAAAGAATGGATACTTTGTTGTACACACTACAGAATCTACTGAATGTGCTGAATTCTTGAAAAACAAAATTGATCAGGTGGATACATTGCAGAAAAATCTCCTTCCCAGTAACAGTAGCATCTGTAACATTACATATCCTATACATTGTCATCATTCTCACCTGGAAGGATCGGGATTATTCCAAGACGTGTTGCCTAAATTAAACAGGGCTAAAGTGATTTAATATCACTTTTCAGTCAAATAATATAATGTCTTAAGGCGTAACAGCAGATATTTTTATTACATACATGAATCAGCTCATGCTAAAATCGTTGCTTGAAGGCTTTGCTCTCTTGACATTTCTCTGTTACCAATACCTTTGAAGACTAGTACTGTGCCATGAGAGCAAAAGGCAGAAGCTGTATTTCTCAAAGATTTGTCTTTTAAGAGTCTTTGATCCACAACTGAAAAGATTTTCTGTATTACTTTGTACATTATCATGATTTTTTATATACTTGCTGTAGATTAAGGAACCATGGCCCTCATTCAGACCCACTCGCAAGCGGGCGCACGTACGTTAGGCGTACGTACAAAAATATTTAAATTCAATGGCTCGCTCGTATTTTCGTTCGCATCTAAAATTCCTCCCTAAACTCAGGCGACCCCTCCTCTAACTAACGAGCGTGCGAAATAGCGAGCGTACATCCCCGAAATGGCTTGAAGGGAACGCACGCACAAGTGAAACCGGAAGTGGCCTTGTCAGATGTCGATTACCTGCTCCTTTATTCTGCCTACCTCCCTCAATTGTATCATGCCAATCAATGTATCAATTAGCTTAATTTTTTTTTTTTTTTTCAACACAATGCAAGAAACTTTACTCTTGTCCGTGTTTGTGTTTACCCGCAGAATACGTACGGATGGAACATTCGCTTTTATTGTTCAAAAAACATGTGAACCACAATTAAACAATTGTTCTATTGCTGTGGATCCCCGCATATTTTCCGGGGTTCATTTCTTTATTTAAATTTGCAAACGCATGTCACTGCATCAAGCCTATCATAACTCTCCAGAGATTTCTGGCCCTGTTGAACACATGACTCATACACTAACCAATAAAATTGCTCCTGTTAATTTCCAAAATACATTAGCCAATCAGAAATTTTAACCACACTTTATCAAAAATGTTTTGTATGAAAAACTCCATTGCCATCATGAGAGCCTCCGCATTCACCAGGCGCGAGCTGCTGGTGCTTACGGAGGTGATGGATAGGCGGATCACCAGCCAGCCTCCACCCATCACCAACCGGCAGAAGCGCTCCGCGTATGCGGAGGCACGGTCCCGCCTGCGGTCGTTGGGTTCACGCCGCAACATCGGGCAGCTTGAGCGCAGGTGGTCAGACCTGCAACGGCGAACGCCCCGCTTGCTGGCATGCTTTCGCATGCAGATCGTTGAAAGTAAGTGTTATGTATTGTGGTTTTCATGTTTGTGTTTGTGGGGCAAACTGCGTGTGCATGTTTTCCTGTCTGTCCTATTAATTATTTGTCCTCATATCTGCGTGTGCATGTTTTCCTGGCTGTCCTATTAATTATTTGTCCTCATATCTGCGTGTGCATGTTTTCCTGTCTGTCCTATTAATTATTTGTCCTCATATCTGCGTGTGCATGTTTTCCTGTCTGTCCTATTAATTATTTGTCCTCATCTGCGTGTGCATGTTTTCCTGTCTGTCCTAATAATTATTTGTCCTCATATCTGCGTGTGCATGTTTTCCTGTCTGTCCTATTAATTATTTGTCCTCATATCTGCGTGTGCATGTTTTCCTATCTGACCTATTAATTATTTGTCCTCATATCTGCGTGTGCATGTTTTCCTGTCTGTCCTATTAATTATTTGTCCTCATATCTGCGTGTGCATGTTTTCCTGTCTGTCCTATTAATTATTTGTCCTCATATCTGCGTGTGCATGTTTTCCTGTCTGACCTATTAATTATTTGTCCTCATATCTGTGTGTGCATGTTTTCCTGTCTGTCCTATTAATTATTTGTCCTCATATCTGCGTGTGCATGTTTTCCTGTCTGTCCTATTAATTATTTGTCCTCATATCTGCGTGTGCATGTTTTCCTGTCTGTCCTATTAATTATTTGTCCTCATATCTGCGTGTGCATGTTTTCCTGTCTGTCCTATTAATTATTTGTCCTCATATCTGCGTGTGCATGTTTTCCTGTCTGTCCTATTAATTATTTGTCCTCATATCAGCGTGTGCTTGTTTTCCCTCTATTTCTGTTTTTTTCATTCTACTCCTTTTTGCATGTTTTTTGTTGCTGTTTTTTTTTTTTTAATTTGGGCCCCGTATTTGCCCAGAAACTAACCTCAATTTGTTTGACATATTTTAGGAGGACAGCCAAGACTACGCTGTCACCGTCCGGCCAGACGGCGTTCCCGGCCACTATCCCCAACCCCCAGCCAACACTCCACCCCAAATATTTCCCCTATACCCCACTCCTCCCCAGCCTTCCCAGACCCTCTCCCGGAACTGTCGGGCCTCCTTCCCCTCCGTCCCACTTCCCCCTCTCCTCCACCCACCCCTCTTCCAATTACCCCCTCCCCGGAGTCCATCATTACCCCTCCCCGTTCTTTGGGGAATGAAGGCTCCTCCTCCGAGGAACATGGAGGGACTTCCGGAGCTCCCGTTTTGGCTCCCGGTATGTTTTTATTTCTCATTTTTTTTAACCACAAACTGTTTGTATGTAATCATGTGTCGTGCCTTTATTCGTGCTTGTTTGGTTTACTTTCGGTGATTTAGCAGTTTGCCTTTACCTCTTCCTGCTGATTTCAACATACACATATCACACCTGTGTGAATTTGTACATAGGCCTTGTATTTTTGCCAGCACCCCCTTTTTGTTTTGGTTTTTCTTTTTTCGGTTTAGGAGTGATTTCGTTGTGTTTTTGTTTTTTTAATGTGGATTCCCTATTGTTTTATTAATCCACACACTTTTCTCACCCACAGAGGAACAGAGGCGTCGTCAAGAGGTGGAGGATTGTGTTGGCCAGATGCGCCAACATGTCATTGGCCTTCTTGTGGCCCTTGACCGGCTGTCTGGCATCCTTCGCCAGTAGTTTTTTTTGTTTATTTTCGTTTTGTAAATAAATTTTGTAGTTCTAATATATGTTCTGGCTCATTCTTTTTTTCTAAAACACAAATAGTTTTCCCTGACATAAGTAGACTGTTCCTGCAAGGATTTCCCTTTTTTAAAAGTTAGATTGTATTTTGTATTTGTATGTTAAACAGCCACAAGAAACACATAACAGTAACAATGTAATTTCCCTTTTTGGGTGTAGTGTCAATTAGATATTTCACCATTTTACAGGTTCCTAGTTGGTGTGCAAGCTGCTTAGGCCAATCTTCAAAATCCAAAGGTTTGGACAGGCTTCCTTTTGGTGTGGGTTGGGAACCTGCAAACATATTTCAGTTTACATCAACTGGTGTCAGTACTGGATTACCCCTTAGTCAATTGTAAGGTGTGTTAACCTGGTTCCACTTGCTGTTAACGTCCAAAAAAAGAAGACCATTTCACTCTCCAAACATTTATTCACAACATAAATGAGAAGTCAAAGTGGTCAGTCCCAAAACAAAAAAACAGTGATAATCTCAAATACAACACATACAAATAAAATATTTAATTAAAAAAAACAATCAAGAACTGGTTGACGAAGGACCATGCCAACATGATTCCACAAACATGGCGTTGCGATATGGGTTCCAGAATATATGGACAAAATCACCAGATCCAGGTTTGGTAAGGGTAGCAGGAAGTAGTGAGCGTTGGAGTGGCAAAGATTATGTGAACAAACAGAAGATGGTGAAAAAAAATAAATAAATTAGATGTTCGCAAACAAACACAAACACATTAGGTATAAACACTGTAGTTTGGGTCAAACTTACCTAAAAAATCTGGCCACCACATCATCGCGTATGGCCCCCCCACATACTGACCTCCGACCAACCTCGGGGGGGCCATCCTCAGGTAAGGCATCCTCTGGCTGCATTGGGACACCACTCCTTATGGCGATGTTGTGAAATATCCCACACAGGACCACAATTTTCGACACCATATCCGGCAAATACATGAGCTCGCCACCAGAGCGGTGGAGGCATCTGAATCGGCCTTTTAAAAGGCCGATACAGCGCTCCACCACTTGCCTGGTGGCTGTAAGTGCGGAATTATACTCACTTTGTGGGCCTGGTGTGGGAGCCAAATAAGGAGTGAGCAGCCAGGACATGCAAGGGTATCCACTGTCTCCTGTGAAAAATAAGAGACAACATCAGGAACACTGTGTATCAAGCTTAACATTGTTATGTACTAAAGGTCTCCACTTACCCAGAAGCCACGCATCACCAGCTTGTAGGTTGGTTAATTTCTGCCATATCCCTGATTGCCGGATGACGAAGGAGTCATGTGCACTTCCTGGTAACTTAGCATTCAGGGACAGGATCTGGAGGGAGGCATCACATACCACCATTACATTCAGGGAGTGATAGTGTTTCCTGTTTCGAAATATTGCCTCCAGCCGTGCTGGAGGCTGAAGTGGTATGTGAGTACCATCCACAACCCCTATGATGTGTGGGAAGCCAGCTATTTGGTAAAAATTGGCCTTGGCCACACTAAGGGCACCCATATCCAAAGGCATTTGAATAAAATGATGGAGGTGCTTGAAAAGTGCCTCCATCACTGCCCTCAGGATCCGGGAAAAGGAGGATTGGGAGATGCCTGCCACTATTCCCACCGTTGTTTGAAACGATCCTGAGGCACAGAAATGTAACACCGCCATAAATTGCGTCAGTGGTGGTATTGCTGTTGGACTGTCAATTTGCCGCTCAAGATCACTTTCTATTAATGAGAGAGTGTCTATGATGATTTTGGGAGGTAGACGGTAGCGTCTTAAAACCTCATCATCGGGCATTCCAAAAAGGGTGACACGTGTTCGAAATATCTGGGGCCTTGCATGCCTACGATGCCTACGCCTGGGATGAGATTGAGGTTGGTCGGCTTCCGGGAGCATGGCCAGAACAATCCTCCCCAGATCAACCTGAAATTCCAAAATTTAAAAGTAAGGCTTTTGACCCACCCCAAAACTATATTAAAACAACTTAGCTTGATGATACCATCCATTGCTGCTTACATGCCGGGGTATTGTCATGATACGTCCAAACTGAAAATAAACAACAAAATTACTTGACACATTTCACTCTGTGCATTTTTGTGGATACATTTTGTGCTAGACCAAAGTTCAAATATGCCAAACACCCATTTAGCAAAACCGCAAAGCGACATTTAACACAGTACATCAAAACGGGTCGAAATGTTGGCTCAAAAAGCGAAAGCTAAACCATCAAAAAGTTAGATTGATTATTAAGCTGTTTAAAATGCGCTAATTAGTTCGCTAATACAAGTCACAAGAGTAACTACTAAAAATGTGCTAATTAGTTCGCTAATACAAGTCACAAGAGTAACTACTAAAAATGCGCTAATTAGTTCGCTAATACAAGTCACAAGAGTAACTACTAAAAATGCGCTAATTAGTTCGCTAATACAAGTCACAAGAGTAACTACTAAAAATGCGCTAATTAGTTCGCTAATACAAGTCACAAGAGTAACTACTAAAAATGCGCTAATTAGTTCGCTAATACAAGTCACAAGAGTAACTACTAAAAATGCGCTAATTAGTTAGCTAATACAAGTCACAAGAGTAACTACTAAAAATGCGCTAATTAGTTCGCTAATACAAGATAAAAAATGGACTTACCAAGAGCAAATATCTAAGATGCAAAATCAAAAGGTCTTTGGGGTCGAAAATAAACAAAATCTAAAATAGAATAAATTAGGTATCCAAAAATTACAAAATATACGAAACACAATGAAACAACAATTGAACAAAAGTTAGACTTCACAAAACTTACCAAATCAACAAACGAGGTCCCAAAAATATAAACCAACAAAGATAACGGAAAAAAAAACGCAAATCTAACCAACAAACGATTCTCCAACCTCCAACTCCTTTCTACACAATCAATAAACTCCAGCCAAGATAACCTCCAACAATCCAAAAACGCCACCTCGACTTGAGACACACCAAGCCATAAATAGTGTTTCGTTTCCCGCACAAATTAAGGAGGGATCATAGGGCCGCACAATCAATGATGCGGCCGCAAAATAAGGACGCATGTATAAATACGTCACGATAACACATTCAAATTCTGGTGTATTTCTTGTTTGGACCGCAGACATGGCGACAGACCAGGGAAAAAATGCCCAAGAGTCAGGCGGTAAGTCTTTCATGCATTTTCTATCAACGATTAATTTGAAACATAAGATGAGGCAAGTTGTGATTTTGCGAATTCTGTAAATTTACACAAATAGGTGAGGAGGATGACATGGAAGAGGCTGCTGGGCCCAGTATTCCGGCCAAAGCGGCCAAAAAAAAAAGGCAGCCACATTTCACAAGAAAGGAGATGGAGGTTTTGATCCAGAAGTGTGTGGACATCCTGCCACAGGCAGACAGGAATATGAGTCTAAGCCAGAAGTGGAGAATGTGGGAAGAGGTAGCCGTTGCTGTCAATACGGTGGGTGATTATGTCCGTCTAGCCCGGGATGTCAAACGGCGGTAAGTAAACCCTTGCCCCCCCTAAAAACAAACCCCATTTTAAACCAAAGGATAATGGCTTCCATTTTTCCCCACAGATGGGGCGACTTCAAATATCGCCTAAAGCAAAAACTCGCGGACAGGGCTAGGCATGCAAGGGGGACAGGTGGGGGTCCCACCCCTGTGTCATTGGAGTTGACGGATTTAGAAGAGCTGGCACAGGGGTGTGTGCAGCCTGTGGAGGTGTTTGGCGTGTCCAACATGGATACGGACATGCCAGACTTTGCGGCTCCTCATGTTGGCCCAGGTAAGTATTGTGATGTCACCAACTCTGAAATGCTATTGTGCCAATATGTAGATTCTAATGTGAGTCTTTTCTCATTTTTCCAACAGAGACACAGGCGGATGAGTCTGCTCCAGAGGGAAGCCTTGGCCGCAGAATTTCTGCTGGCTCTGCAGGGGAGGAACCAGTACATCCGGCTGAGGACCCTGCAGAAGCCAGTCCAGGGCGTGCCCCCTCGCAGGCAGTGGGCCTCCTCACAGAACTCAATTTCAAATCGGATTTCCATACGGAGATTCTGCAGAGGATGGACGCCAGTCTGCTACGGGTGGCTGAGGCCCTGGAGCAAAATGCTGCGGCCAACGTGACCATTAGTCAGGCCCTGGCGGAAAATACCAGGGCCAACATCCGCATCGCCGATGCCCTGGAGCAGCTCGTTCGCCAGCACATGGTGGAGCCGACCTCCCTTCCTGCCGGAACATCAGGATCCTCCACCTCTGGCACAACATCAGCCAATCCTCCAAATGTGCCTAGCCCTGTGCCTAGTCCAGAGGCCACAACATCTGCCTCTGGACAGGCCAGCCCGATGGCATCCCGGACCCGGTCTGGCACCCACCCTCCCCCATCCAAACGGGCGAAAAAACGGTGACAGCAATGGCGACTTTTCCCCACACTCCTTCTGTGCTTGGCTCATATTCCTTTCTGGTCAAAACTTCCCTCTCCTTTCTTGTGAAATGTTTTTAAGTTATTTTTGTACGTTTATGTTATCAGTTATTGTTTTTTTTTTTTTGATAACAAGTATCTTTGGCAGAAAAACTAAAAAAAAATATTATGCCAATTGGTTTGTGTTTAAACAATAAATTTATGAAAAAAATCTGACATTGTATTGTGACATTATTGGACAAATGGGTTACATTTAATCCTGGCCCTAAAGGCAAAAAAGGACACCAAAAACCATTTCATTTGTATAAAAAAAAGGCCTCTTGAAGGAACGTTTAAAAAAACACATAACGATGCAAATTGCACATTAAAAAAAAAAGGGGAGCTAATTAAAACATGATGACATTATTGTCACAATAGGCCATAAACAACAAATTGAGGCCAAAAAAACCCCCAAAAAATGTACGCCAATTGATTGGGTAATCCTGACATTAGCAGGTATGATTTCCACCTGCGTACGGTTTTGTGCTATCCCAATAAACTGCTTTCCAAACACATACCAAGCCGGTTTTCAATACAACACTAATTGCTTTTGTGACCACCCGTGATTAATCGCTGCAACATCGTGGAGTCCCGGGACGGAGGAGAAGGCCAACGCCAATGTGGTCGAGTAATCCAGACCCGAAACTGTGTGAGCATTTTGAAGGGAAAGAGGATGTTCCAGTGACGTATGTGACGGTCCGAACACATTTGACGTTCGCATCTGCTAATGTATGTACGCCCCAAAAACGCCTTGCCACGCCTGCGTTTTTCCATCTCCACCCCCGTCAACACCCAAAAATGCCCTGTTCTGTCAATCACATTTGACATGTCACTTCCTGTACGCTATTTTAGGAACGACAGATAAAAAGCTCGCAATCTGCCGTACGCACATGCGCAGTGTAACACCGACGCATGCGTGGTTAGTCAACATCGGAACGCAACGAGCGTACTGCTGTTTGCGAGTGGCTCTGAATGAGGGCCCATGTTTGATGCTAAAATGTACACATTCAACAAAAGATAAATGCTATTGATAAATGAAAACGCATTGATGTAAAATCATCCGTGTATTGTATTGTACTAGAATCAAGATGTTGTACAGCTGTGTAATTTCCAGCTCTCCAACAATACAGTATGTTGATTCGTTATTTGATGTACCAAAGATCATACCACACACAGAACACATAGGGTAGATGTTCCCAATCTCAGCCATTACAGTCCACGTTTGAAGGATATTCATGCTTGAGCCCTGGTGATTTAATTAGTACCTCAGTCAATTTGATCTAACCATCTGGACTCAGGCATGGATACCTTGTAATGGTGGAGTTTGGGGACCTCTGACTTAGGGTGTCCTTTATAAATGTGTTTCTTTCTGTTTTTAAATAAATATTACCAATCGCCATTGTTTTTCATATGAGTTATGCGAGAGGAGATGGTGTTCATTGTTGAATTAGCAAATTGTTGCTCAATAGGATGAACAGACCTCGGCAGCAATTAGGGAAATTGTTAGTTTCATAAAAATTGTGCAATATAGTACCTACAGTAATATGATCACTCTAGTAAATCTCAGCAAGAATTTTTGCTGTGTGGTATTACAAAATGGTTGACTTAACTGTTTGGTCATTAATAAATTAAATGATTTGTTGCAGTTGAAATGTAAAAATATAATAGTGTATGAGGTTGGAGCTAAGATCCAAGAAGATATTATCCAGGAAGATATAAACTAGTGGAACTTCTTTATTTAGTTGTTACCCGAATGAACGGGACAGTGCATACAAGTATAACAAGAATATAGTTCATAAAAATGTATTTCACACAAATACTATAATAGCATAAAAGGTACAAGAATAACAGACCAATAGATATGTACAGCACACACAATCCCAGCTTGTCCTTAAAATTCTCACCCCTTTCTCGGTGGGCTAGTGCTTATCAAAAGCAAGGAGGTCCCAGGTCAAGCAGCTCGGTACCACCTCAGCTGACTTCTAGAGGCCTGACTTGGGCAAAAAGGAATCACCATGCCTGATGGGGAGACCCCATCACCACTAATGACAGTTTACTGTAGTTCATGCTACGGTGACCTGATGTCACTCTCACATCCTCTGCCATCATCTCACCAAGATAGTGAGAGTTAGTGGTGGAGTCTCCAACTGTAAGGGTTAACAAACAGTCTGAGGGCATGTGGAGAAACCAGAGGGGCAAGTGGCACACGTCAGCATTGTGTGTGTGTGTGCTGGCGGAGGTTTGTCATATAGTGAACTTGTAGGAGCCAATGGGTGTTGTAATTTAGGAGGATTCCTAAACAGAGGCAAGCCACCAACAGAAAGATAAGTTTTTGGTTGCACATGTGCAGTTGAGACTGGGAGATGCCAGATGGAATGACCTGGCAAAGCATTATCGTTGTAGTGATGAGGGTGACAAAAACCACTGCTGATGGTGTGCTGAGTGACCACTGCAGAGATGCCAGAAGAGAGTGAGACCGAGAGCCAGAAACAGTGTGTCAGCATGGGAAGCCGCAGCTGAGATCTGTGGAGGCCGTCAGTAAGTAAAGGAGATGCAGAGCTACTGAGAATTGCGAACTGTTAAAGAGCCTTAGGGGTAAATATACTAAAAATCGCATTGTTCCAAGATTGCAAAATTTATTAAAGGCAAACTTGGGTGACAAATGAAGAAACTCTCTGTAATACATGGGTGAAAACACACACAGAAATAAATACACCATTGGCCAAACTCGCAGGTACCTTCCCTAGACAGTAATGCAACACTGGAATTATATGATCAGGGCTGGACTATAGGTTGGGCAGACGGGGCGGTCGTCATGGG
Organism: Taudactylus pleione; assembly: GCA_031769625.1. NCBI lineage: Eukaryota > Metazoa > Chordata > Amphibia > Anura > Myobatrachidae > Taudactylus > Taudactylus pleione. Next base: position 20,303,019 of record JAUIMM010000094.1, on the reverse strand, counting down.
GCCCCCACACATTGGGGGCTCCCACACTGCCGCAAGCATTCCGGACCACTCTGGAACTCTCTGGCCGGCTCTCGGCAGCCGAGAGCAGACAGCAGTGACAGCACACTCATGAGTCACTGTTTCCTCATGGCTGACGTTGGAAGCCCCGCTCCCTGATTGAGAAATTGGAAAGGGGGTGGAGCCTAATGCTGTGAAGTGCCAGCCCCCATAAGAAATGCTGCCTGACCTGTCTGATCCTGCTGCAACAGGCAGTGTGTGTGCACTCTGGGTCTGATTCAGACCCGCTCGCGAGCGCTGAGCGCTCTCAAGCGGGTCGATGGTGCCCAAGTGCGCATGCGCACGATGAAGGCGGCTCCATCGTGCGCATGCGCGAGACCCGAGGCTGTGATGTTATGTCATGTTACTGTGTGTATGGGGCTAGTCTCTGTGCTACAACTTGAGGTGGGAAAAGCTTGTGGAGTCATGACCAAAGAAGAAGGAAGATTCACAGGGGTTGCTGTCTCAGCTATAAGGTACCATCTACTTCTCTGTGTACACACCAACACCTGCCCAAGATGATAGGGGTCCATGCTATATGTCTGCGTGCCTGGTCCACTGGAGAAGGAGGAGGTGAGTCCATCTGTTTCATTTATATTGGCCCCCACAATTTCTGATGACATCTGTGGTAAAGCCCATGATACAATGAGTAGGAGTAGTATAGCTAAAGGAACCTTTGTCATAACTGGCATACTGTTTACTTATCTACTTACTAATGTACCTGGCTCATGAGAAAACAACTTCACTTTTTAGGTCATTATGATGTTAGACTATTTTGCAGGGCAAAATTATTAAGTAAAGTTGTCATTTCAATACCCTATTCTCTATGCTGAGATTTAAAATGGAAGTGATAGTCTATAGTTTGCAAATGAATGCTTTTTAACTTGCCATTTCTCTCTTATTCAATACATTGTCCTCTTTTATCTTTAACAGAAATGCAAAAATGTACTTTATTAGTAATAAATGTCCAATCCCACAACGTAAGTTAGTGCGTCTCTGCCGCTTCCCTTACATAGTAGGAATATTTATGTTAACTGTGATTGCAAACATGAAGCGTAGTGAACTATATTAAGTGTGAGTAGGTGGGAGTCATTTATAGAAGATGTCTAAGAAGAAAAATGTTATATTTATTTTGACAGACATTTCTCAAAAGTAGACAGGCAGATGATAATCGTATTCTATCCACTCTTTTTAAATCAATCTAAGAGACACTTGAAGATAATCGAAAGTATTGTGATGTAATGAAGAAAAAACGAATGCAAACTACAGTAAGCGAATGACGCAAAAGCTGTTCTGTCTTACAGAATTTAGTAATCTTACACAGTGTTCTCCCCAGAACATTTTTCCAGCCGGGAAAAAAGCTGCAAAGTCTGTAGGATATGGTCCTTTTAATACAGCTCCCAGATACTGTCCCCACTTGCAAGCTCCCAAAGTGCCGGATGGTAGGCTGGTTCTTGCCGGGTGGTGCACCCACAAAAAACAGCCTGGGGAGAACACTGTTACATTAAAAAGCTATGTTGGGCACAGCACAACTATTTTTTTTTACAATAATGCAGCCTAAATACAAAGCAATAATAATGTAATTGTACTTGCAATCAGAGAGGCTAATTCATTAATAGTTTACAAAACTATTCTGATTTAATTTCCTAATTGAGTACCAGCAGGGCTTAAAGTGGTCCTGGAGAGGTGGTGGAACTCATCTCCCCCGCCGCCTTCTTCCCCCTCCCCTCCCCTTCCCCTGAGAAAGCATTGGGGGCTATGGCAGTGTAAATAAATTTTAGCTGCTTTTTTAGCACTCCTGCCATCAGCTGAGACTATAATGTTAAGTCACTTAAAAAGAAAAAATAATGTTCTATATCGTCAGTGTAATTTTTCTGCCATGCCTGTGAGGTTTTTTTTTATATGGGGTCCTCACAAACTATTCTGTCACTATGCCCCATGTTTTTTTGCAACCCCTATTTATTGCCTTCACTTGATTCTTTCCTTACATATATGCTGGTTTCTCTGAAATGAGGGGCCTCTGAAGATATTGAGCCCCCTAGGCAGTCAGTGAGTGGCTCTCTGTCTGTGGGACTTCTGTGCAGGGTTCCAGCTACCATGAGAGGTGATGGAACTCAGTTCCACCCCGTTCCTGCCCACTTTAACCCTGAGTACAAGTGTTCATTAACATTATTGTAGGTACTCGTGGAAAGTTGACCATATTTTGTACCCAATAACAAAATCATCAGGTCCACCTACACCTAGTGCTTTTAAAAGTGGCAATACTAAACAAAAAAAGAAAAAAAATCCTAATAGGACAGCCATATATGTATTTGAAATTGATAAATACATTTTGTAATCAACTATACAATGTTGTATGCAGCAGCACCCAGTTACACACCCTTCCCCTTGCATTCAATATTAACATCCCAGCAGCACCCAGACACACACTCTCTTCCCTGTTTTCACTGCCAATACCTCAGCAGAACCCTCCTTGCATTCACTGCTGTGTCAACACCCCAGCAGCAGCACCCAGACACACACTCTGCCCCCAATTGACTACCAACACCCCAGCACAGAAACACTACCTGTTGCTGATCAGGGTCTTCTGTTTTTGATATTTGCTGCCCCCAAAGCAACAGCAGAGGAAGTAGATCCTATGTGTGTGAGGGGGAAGAACCAACAAAGGGTAGAGGGCCAGGCACTCCAGCTCGGTACTGCCTCTTTTATCTACATTGGTGCAGTTTACTTGCTGGAGATCAATCCCTAGAGACTGGTGGGAACCCTGGGAGATGGAGGACCATGGCATATGCCCCGCAGGGTTCACTGCTTATCCCTGTTCTGGGGTGCATAAAGCAGAACCTTGATCAATGGAGGAGGTCAGTGCACGCCCTTCAGGGCTGGCGCCCAGAGGTGACCCCCCTTCCTTTGTCCCCTGTATGTACGCCCCTGCTCTATACTATAACATAGAGGATTAACAGTATTCCTAATGCGAGAGAGATATGTCATATTCATGGCATCACTAAGTGACCCTTGGACTCTTTAAAAGAGACATTTTCAGATTTATGTCATCACTATGTGCCATTGTGTTTTTTGTCATGTAAGGTCACTTTATCAAGTGGTGTTTCCATTTGTTCATTTGTAGACACATTACACTATTGATGTAAGGGTTTTGAAAGTAAGGGCCCCCACAGCACAGGTCAACCCCTCTGTGCAGAATACACCCCCACAACACTGGTTACAACACACATCACTTGTCACTAACCACAGCACAGGCCACACCCCCTGTGCAGACAACATCCCTACAGCACTAACCAAAAATAAACATATAGTGCTGACAGTGATCAGCTGTGGTTGGTCAATTTAAATTAAAACAATCCCAGGAGTCAGATGTCAGGCAGTAAAGGGTAAATGTAACAGCCTACAAATTGCAGACATTAGCGAGTTCCGTGCGAGACTGCCCGATGTTTTAAAGTTAACTAGATAGATTTCTGTATAGTGAATGACGCTAGGCTTTATATGGATTAAAGCTCAAAAAACCTTATACATATGACTCATAAGGTGAAAATATTTGAATAGGTAGATTTTAATGCTACTGGTTTAAAACACAGTCATGTGAACATGAATAAGCATGAATAAAACATATGACAACTTAGAAAAAAGACATAAATGACAAAAATTGGGGACTTATTCAAAGGCAGAGCAATAAAGAAATTGCCATGTAGTCCGTGTAGCTTGCAATAAACAATGAGGTCCCAGGCCTTCCAGCTCGGCACCACCGCAATAGGTTTGAAATTGGACCGTTTTGGGGATTTCAGTTGCAGCAAGTCCTTTGAAGTCCCGGCAACTAGTACCGTAGTTTGCAGCAGATAGGTGATATTCTAATTGTGTTTAATTATCCACATTGTATATTTTAATTGTGGTATAATAGTGTATGAGAATTGTGTGCTTATTGTATGAGGTGAAATTAATTCGTAACATACCCTTTAACATATATATGATCTCCTTTTTACTTTTCGCCCTAGTTAGTTACAACCAGGGCCGGATTAAGGGAGGGGCGACAGGGGCGGTCGTCCCTGGGCCCCCACACCCGGAGGGGCCCCCACAAGCAGCGGTGCGCTGTCTGCACCCGCCGCTAGTGACCCCTACGCTAGTGTAGTGTAGACCGCGCAGTGAGCGCAGTCTACACTACACAGTGACATACACACAGCCACCGGCGGCAGCTGTGTGTATGTTACAGCAGCCGATGAGAGTCAGACTCATTGGCTGCTGCACAACGGAGGGAGCCAGCCGGAGCTCACTCATGAGCTCCGACTTCCGGCTCCCCCCGCATCTGCTGATAATGGGAGAAACGTCATGACGCTGACGTCTCTCCCATAGTGCAGTGGAAGAGCCGGGACTCGGCGCGGGCAGCGCCGACTGCGTGAGGAGCGGGAATTCAGGTAAGTGGTGATTTTTTTTTGGTTTTGTTTGTGTGTGCATAGGGGAGGGGGCAGCTACAGGGGGCACTGCATAGGGGAGGGGGCAGCTACAGGGACACTGCATAGGGGAGGGGGCAGCTACAGGGGACACTGCATAGGGGAGGGGGCAGCTATAGGGGACACTGCATAGGGGAGGGGGCAGCTACAGGGGACACTGCATAGGGGAGGGGGCCGCTACAGCGGTCACTGCATAGGGGGACAGCTACAGGGGACACTGCATAGGGGAGGGGGCTGCTGGGCTGCTACAGAGGTCACTGCATAGGGGAAGGGGCCGCTATAGAGGTCACTGCATGGTGGGGGGGCAGCTACAGGGGACACTGCATAGGGGAGGGGCCGCTACAGAGGTCAATGGGGGCATTATATAAGGGGTACTGCATAGGGGGACCACTTCTGGGGGAACTGCATAAGGGCATTACTACAATGGGCACTGCATATGGGGGACCATTACTATGGGCACTGCATATGGGGGACCATTACTATGGGCACTGCATAGGGGGGGACCACTACTGGGTCTGGGGACACTACTGGGGGCATTATATAAGGGGCATTACTACAGTGTGCACTGCATAGGGGGGACCATTACTGGGGGCACTGCTACTGGGGACATTGCATAAGGGGCCCCCACAAGTTTGTTGCCCAGGGGCCCCCACAGACCTTAATCCGGCCCTGGTTACAACCAGTACTAAATTAAGGTCCACATGGGCCTGAAGATGAAATTTACAAAGGGCCTATTGTGTGCCGCCACTGGGGGTGTGACTAGTGATGTGGTGGGACATGACCAGTGCTGTGGGGGTGTGGTCTGCACAGGGGGTGTGATTAGTGATGTGGTGGGACATGACCAGTGCTTTGGGGGTGTGGTCTGCACTGGGGGTGTGACGTGATGTGGTGGGACATGACCAGTGCTGTGGGGGTGTGGTCTGCACAGGGGGTGTGATTAGTGATGTGGTGGGACATGACCAGTGCTGTGGGGGTGTGGTCTGCACAGGGGGTGTGATTAGTGATGTGGTGGGACATGATCAGTGCTGTGGTGGTGTGGTCTGCACAGGGGGTGTGATTAGTGATGTGGTGGCACATGACCAGTGCTGTGGGGGTGTGGTCTGCACAGTCTGTGTGGCCTGCATCAAGGGCTGTGCTAGTGCCTTCCTTCAGTCACCTCAACTGCACTCCCCATTCCGCTTATATTAACAGTGCAATGTGAAAGTCTACAAACAAAAGGATATAACCCTTGTGAACGTGACAAAAAATGAAAATGGCACTTAGTGATCACATTAATACCTATATTAATTAATATATATTAATATAGTATAACATAGTATAGTATAGATCTAAGATATTAGATCTATACACCATAAGCAGTACGAAAAAAAAATAGTAACTAAGTGAAGCTTACACATGTATACATACAGTATGCGCACACTAATACATTATATATGTAAAAACAGAGTATCCGCCACCCTATTTCTGTCCAAGAACCCATTAATCAATTCCGCCATGAGCACCAATTAACCCGTCTCTCCCCGATTCATTATCAATCCATCCTCTAAGCACCTATTAGCACATGAATTCACCCTATCAGCTCTCATATAGTGCCCCTCACACAGCAGCCACTAATACACTCACTTAGCACCTATTAACTCCACCCCACCCACCACTCATTTCCACAACCAGTGTCCATTAACATATGCACACTCCCATGCACACACACGTACACACCACACACATACGTCAAAGTATAAACCCCTTCTTAACAGTTTTGCCCTCTGTGCCCTCAGAGAAGGATAAAAATCCCTGTTGAAGTCAAATAATTGAATATGATCGCTCACAATTATTATCTGACGATCTGGTCGTCTATAGTCTGATGTTGAGTAAACTACGACGCTACTTTGCGTCGCACAATCTGATGCTCTAAACTGCGAATCCACGAACACATACACTGATGCACATAACGCAAACACACATATAAAAGTATATATACTTATACATACGGACGCTCATATGAGTACGCACAATACTCACACATGGACGCTCATTTGCATATGTGCAAGATGGTTCCCATTCACAATAGTTAATAACCAATGTTATTTAAGGTATTTTCAGCTAATAATTATGATGTAATATGTACTTAAACGAGATCTAAGGTTTAGAGCATAGTGGACATGTCATGTTTGGTATCATACTAAATCCCTGTTTATTTGCAGACTCCCGTTCCTATCGGCAAAGGAGTCGCATCTTGCGTCCACTAGTTATGGATGTTAGGGATTTATTGCATAGAATGTTATTATTAGTATGCAGTGTTGTAGCCAGTATTAACCAGTTGTTCGGCGGGAAAACTAAACAAAGAGACCGTTGGAGAACTGAGACATGCCCCTGATGACACCGTATGAATCAACCAATGACCAGACAATACAGAAGCAAGAACCAATGGAAATCTGTAAACTAGTTCCTTTGTTAACGTAGAACTCTGTAAGGTATGGGCACTGCATATGGGGGACCATTACTATGGGCACTGCATAGGGGGGGACCACTACTGGGTCTGGGGACACTACTGGGGGCATTATATAAGGGGCATTACTACAGTGTGCACTGCATAGGGGGGACCATTACTGGGGGCACTGCTACTGGGGACATTGCATAAGGGGCCCCCACAAGTTTGTTGCCCAGGGGCCCCCACAGACCTTAATCCGGCCCTGGTTACAACCAGTACTAAATTAAGGTCCACATGGGCCTGAAGATGAAATTTACAAAGGGCCTATTGTGTGCCGCCACTGGGGGTGTGACTAGTGATGTGGTGGGACATGACCAGTGCTGTGGGGGTGTGGTCTGCACAGGGGGTGTGATTAGTGATGTGGTGGGACATGACCAGTGCTTTGGGGGTGTGGTCTGCACTGGGGGTGTGACGTGATGTGGTGGGACATGACCAGTGCTGTGGGGGTGTGGTCTGCACAGGGGGTGTGATTAGTGATGTGGTGGGACATGATCAGTGCTGTGGTGGTGTGGTCTGCACAGGGGGTGTGATTAGTGATGTGGTGGCACATGACCAGTGCTGTGGGGGTGTGGTCTGCACAGTCTGTGTGGCCTGCATCAAGGGCTGTGCTAGTGCCTTCCTTCAGTCACCTCAACTGCACTCCCCATTCCGCTTATATTAACAGTGCAATGTGAAAGACTACAAACAAAAGGATATAACCCTTGTGAACGTGACAAAAAATGAAAATGGCACTTAGTGATCACATTAATACCTATATTAATTAATATAGTATAACATAGTATAGTATAGATCTAAGATATTAGATCTATACACCATAAGCAGTACGAAAAAAAAATAGTAACTAAGTGAAGCTTACACATGTATACATACAGTATGCGCACACTAATACATTATATATGTAAAAACAGAGTATCCGCCACCCTATTTCTGTCCAAGAACCCATTAATCAATTCCGCCATGAGCACCAATTAACCCGTCTCTCCCCGATTCATTATCAATCCATCCTCTAAGCACCTATTAGCACATGAATTCACCCTATCAGCTCTCATATAGTGCCCCTCACACAGCAGCCACTAATACACTCACTTAGCACCTATTAACTCCACCCCACCCACCACTCATTTCCACAACCAGTGTCCATTAACATATGCACACTCCCATGCACACACACGTACACACCACACACATACGTCAAAGTATAAACCCCTTCTTAACTGTTTTGCCCTCTGTGCCCTCAGAGAAGGATAAAAATCCCTGTTGAAGTCAAATAATTGAATATGATCGCTCACAATTATTATCTGACGATCTGGTCGTCTATAGTCTGATGTTGAGTAAACTACGACGCTACTTTGCGTCGCACAATCTGATGCTCTAAACTGCGAATCCACGAACACATACACTGATGCACATAACGCAAACACACATATAAAAGTATATATACTTATACATACGGACGCTCATATGAGTACGCACAATACTCACACATGGACGCTCATTTGCATATGTGCAAGATGGTTCCCATTCACAATAGTTAATAACCAATGTTATTTAAGGTATTTTCAGCTAATAATTATGATGTAATATGTACTTAAACGAGATCTAAGGTTTAGAGCATAGTGGACATGTCATGTTTGGTATCATACTAAATCCCTGTTTATTTGCAGACTCCCGTTCCTATCGGCAAAGGAGTCGCATCTTGCGTCCACTAGTTATGGATGTTAGGGATTTATTGCATAGAATGTTATTATTAGTATGCAGTGTTGTAGCCAGTATTAACCAGTTGTTCGGCGGGAAAACTAAACAAAGAGACCGTTGGAGAACTGAGACATGCCCCTGATGACACCGTATGAATCAACCAATGACCAGACAATACAGAAGCAAGAACCAATGGAAATCTGTAAACTAGTTCCTTTGTTAACGTAGAACTCTGTAAGGTATATAAACTGCGTCCCGGTCCCAGTGTGCAGACATCCTCACAACCTGTTTTGTACTCAGTGTTGTGAAATCGAATATCCGTTCTTTGGGTGATCTAAGGAGCGCTGATTAGAATCCAGGGACAAGAGAGAAAAATCTGTTTCTTTTATTGTCACTTTGCGCCGCAATAGGCCATTCGCAAATAGCGTATGCGTCTTCCCTGTATTGATGCCACATGTTTAAACAATCGTTGTAATAGATAGTCTTGTATCACTCTGAATTGGTATTGCCACTAGGGAAAGCATTTTTCTGGCCAGAAAACAAAGGTATATGAATGTGAACGTATGATTGTAATGTGAGAAGAGAAAAAGAAGGCTTTTTCTACACTGTCAAGAGAGAGAGACAGGAGAGACTCGGTAGGTGTCTGACGAGGCTCAACTACTACTGAGTAGCTATACACAGCAGGTATACTGAGCGAGAAAGCGAAGGCGCTTTTCTCATCCGAAGCCCCAATAGTAATCGCAAAGTCCATTGATAATCGGTAATGTCTCTGGGCAATGCGATCAGACTGCATGGTAGTGAAACCGTGATTGTGACTTGGGGGTCATGGGAGGAAATGCCTGGAAAGGGTAAGTGTTATTGGAATACTTAAATTCTACCAGTGGAGAGTAACTCAAAGTAGGAAGCTTGATAGCTTGGTAAGTTGAAGTTGTACGGAAAGCAGAATAATTGCATAGGCTATTTTCTGTTCCCTCGTTGTGCACGCTAACGAAAAAACGCTTAGCGGTCGGCGGCGCATAACGGGTTGAAGTGAGTGGACACATCTTATTTAATTAGTCCAGTCCTGAAATCCATAGTGAGAGGCAAAAGCTTGTGCTCAGATGGGTGCTAAGCAATCGCAAGGGATGGTCGTGGGTGAACTGCTTATGAATGGGCCGGCTGGATCAGCAAGGTATATAATGAATGAGAAGTATGGCATGTATGCAACTGTGTACTGTGACATATGGGTCAAAATTACCAAAGGATGTGTAAAACCCTTTCCTAAAGTTGGCAGTTTCGATTTAGAGGTACTGAATACTGTTAGAAATAACATATGTGTAGTCAAATCTCTAAAGAAAAGAGTAAAGTATAATGACTGTTTAAAGTTATGGTAACACGAGGGGAACACGTGGCACGGTGGTGTATGTGTGTCGCAAAGCAGTGTACTCACACCGCTAGGTAGCGTGCACATGCTGCAAAGTAGCGTGTTCATGCCGCAAAATGGCGCACACACGTGGCATAGTAGCACGCCGCAAAACAGCATACTCATCCCACAAATGCAAGACGCCGCCCGGTAGCGTACCCACACTGCAAGGTAGCGTCATCACGCATAAAGGAGACAGCGTAAGCGCACCTCGGTCGCCATATGCGACCACAGGTGAAAGTACAGCCGATACTAAAAATAATAAAAAAATCATAATAACTAACTTGTATCCTGATTTAAGTCCCCTCCAGGAAAATGTTTTGGTAGAAGATGATGAACCTACTATAATTTCAGCCATTACACATGCTGTCAGGGCCGCAACTAGGGGGGGCTAGAGGTGCACGTGCATCGGGTGGGGATTGCGAAGGGGTGAAAATAGCTGACAGCCATCCGGCGGCCATCCGAAAATGTCCGCCACCAAAGAGGAGACAAATGCTAGAGGTCCTTACTGGACCTCTAGTGTCTGTCTCCTCCTTGGCGGTGGCCATTTTTGGAGGGCCGTTTTCAGTAGAATCCATGCGGACTAGCTGTCCGCATGGACTCTGCTGAAAACGGCCCTCCAAAAATGGCTGCCGCCAAGGAAGAGACAGATGCTAGAGGTCCTACTGGACCGCTAGTGTCTGTTAGCAGACAATAGCGGTCCAGGAGCGGAAGTGCCGAGAACGCTGGCGCTGCCGGGAGAAGATGCTGAAAGTTGCATCTTCTCCCGTGAAATCCCATGGCAATGAGCATAAACCCCCCTGGAAATGAGCATAAACCCCACTGGAAATGAGCATGTAACCCCTGGCAATGAGCATGAAACCCCTGGCAATGAGCATGAAACCCCTGGCAACAAGCATGTAACCCCATGGCAACGAGCATGTAACCCCTGGCAATGAGCATGGCACCCCTGGCAATGAGCATAAATCCCCTGACAATGAGCATGAAACCCCCTTGGCAATGAGCATGAAACCCCCATGGCAACAAGCATGAAACCCCATGGTAACGAGCATGTAACACCTGGCAACGAGCATAAACCCCCTGGCAACGAGCAGGTAATTTTAAAGTAATTAGAAGCCTTACTGTGGGATTTAAAATGGTGTCGGGCAAATATGTATGTAGGCATTACAGTGTGTGGCATAATGTGTAATGGGCATCATGGTGTGTGGAATAATGTAAGTCACTATACCAGGGACATCTGAGTAGTGCACTGCCTTATGGAGGAGCAAGGACAAAATCCAGGTACAGGAAGGGAGGGGGCGCCAAATTGCTGCCTTGCACCGGGTGACGGATATCCTAGTTTCGGCCCTGATGCTGTTAATATATTAGATGTTCCACAGAGAGGAAAGGCAGTGATCCAACCAGCAGGGCCAGCAGCTGAAATGGGTGAGACTAGTGGAGACCGTACTAGGAGAGGTAATCCTGAACAAAGTGAGGTGGTAGGTGCACATCCGGTCTGTATAATTGCAGTTCCCAATGGGAAACCGGACAAAGATGGTATAGTTCCCATAAGGAATGTAGGAATGCCTTGTCCATGAACTAGACCAGAATTACATTCAATCATGTCAGATTTTCCAGACCCTAGGAAAGAGTTAGCCAAATGCCAGAAATTTATTAAAGATTTGGGTAATGCTCATGAGCCAACTAATAAGGATTGGCGAGTGGTGTTAAGGGCCTGTCTCCTCTCCAATACTGATGTGCAAAAGTTTGTAAAGGATTGTGTATTGAAGGAGGATGAATCCTTAACTGATGAGGATAACCAGGACAATATAAAACATATAATAACACAACAGTTTCTCATGGAACAGCAGATCAGCTTTACACTCCGCACTATGGAATATCTTTGGGAGTTAAACTTATTAATACATTTCACAGCAAGAACATGTAGACCATATATGTTAAAAATATATCACATCAGAATAATGGGATCACTCCAGCGGATTAAGAACTACACTCAAAGAAAGCTCAATAGCATTTATATAAGTAAAAGTACCTGTCTTCTCTTATACATGAACTACCAGTTAAATATTAAAATTTATCTGAGTTACTTATACACAGAGGGCCTGATTCAGACCCGCTCGCGAGCGCTGAGCGCTCGCAAGTGGGTCGATGTTGGCCCAGTGCGCATGCGCACGATGGAGCCGGCTACATCATGCGCATACGCGAGACCCGGATAGCGATGGGCAAGCCATCGCTCCGGGTCTCGTACCAAAGGGGGCGTGCTGTCGATGGTGAGTGACAGCACGCCCCCTTTGGTGGGCGTGCCGGGGGCGTGGCTGCCCAGATGGAGGCGTTCCCATGGGAATGCCTACCATCTGGGGCCGGCCCCACTGACATCACAAGTGATGTCAGTGGGAGTGCTCTTGGCTCTGACAGAGCCGAAAGCACTCCAGGGCTTGCGGAAACGAGACCCTACCACAAGGTCTTGACCATAGCGACCATCTTCCTGGCCGCTCGCTATAGCTATCACCCACAGCTATACGAGCGGCCAGGAGGCCGCTCTAAAAATTAAGAAGGATGGCCCTGATTCAGAGCGAGCGCTCTGTCAGAGCGTCTGGCTCTGAATCAGGCCCAGAATGCATGCTAATGTGTATTGCATATGCACCCAGTGGCACTGTTACTGTGCGGACCAATCATCTCTCTGCAGCTTCCTATTGGGCTGCGGGGTCACATCTCTGTCTGTCAGACATCTTACGCTTATTGTCATAAAAGTTTCATATATCGCCACAAAATAATTTTTTATGATAAATAGGGCCCAAATTGTCAAAGTGAAAATGAAGCCTGATAGGTTACTGGTCATTTTTCCTGTAATACACAGCAGAAAGTATAACAAAGATCAGTCTATGATATTTCTGACTGGAACCGACTGGCTATAATTGAGAGATTATTAATATGAAAAAGAAGAAAGAGAAAGGATGAGTTGTTCTGGTGCACTCTAGGAAATAATTCACCGTAAAGATGATATGAGAATTCCAAATTGTCCTATATAATAAAATATAACCTTTAATAATGATATTCTAAAATATGCTAGAAATAAGTAGACGAAATATAAAAAAAATAGTATAAAGAGTGAATAAAGTATAGAAAAGTGAAATAAAATATATTGCTATAACCAAGTGTGTGTGTGTGCATTCATTAATCAGAACCTGTTATTGGTCATGAGTACTCTCAATTTGAACAAAGAAAGGAAAAGCCTGGATCTTGTATAATGTGTTAGTAATGATAGGGTAGGTATCTGAGTTATTGCATAATATGATATCAAAATAATCCGATAGGCAACAACACAAGAAACAGAATAATTACCCTTGGTGTAGTTTATTCCTCAATGTTGGATGCCTGAATACATATAATATAGATTCAGTGGAATCAGCTATTAGGGAGCTTGTTTATGAAAAACCATTGGGCCTGATTCAAAGCCGGACGCAATTAGCGCTCGCTCGTCCAGAAAATAGGGGTGGCTATTCCAATGAACCGTTCACTCTTTGCGGTCTGTTCACGCCTCTAGGTCTGAACGAGCGAACAAAACTTGCGGTCGTTTTTTGGGAAACTACGCCCCCTGGCCGCTCGCATCCTACGTCATGTCCGCTATTTATTAGATTAATCGAGTACATCGACCAGGGTATGAACTGCTCGCTATTCTTGTGGTTGGTTTTTGCTACCACAATTTTGCGAGCAGTTCTGGCTATAAAATAACCCAGTGACGTGGTCAATGATGCTGCTGTTTTAAATATGCACACCCATAAAACGCCCATTTTGACCTTTAAGCACGTCTGCGTTCTGATCTCCACTCCCCGTTTTCAAGCACCTTCCCCTGTTACCACCCACATACGCCTCTTTCTGTCACTCAAATTATCAGGCATTCGCTATTTTGCGAGCACATGAGTTTCGACCGCACTAACTGGTTCGCGCATGTGTATAACGATTCGTACGCATGCGCAGTTGGGCAAACATCGCTCGGAGCGAACGAGCGGCCGCTTACGAGCGGCTCTGAATCAGGCCCATTATCTGGTGTTATGACACAAGTACAAGTATCAGTCACCGCTGAGAATCACTTCATGTTTTTTTAATTTTTATTATTGACAATATGGCTATAACACTCTATTGTTCAATAGACACACTTGAACTTTGCACTTTTTTAATTGATGATAACTATGGTACACTTTCATATATTATGTTACACCTTTTACTTTGTATAATATGATTTAATCTCTATTTATATACAATCACATACACTTATTTAATGCACTAAAATATTTGATATATTATTATAATTAATTTATTGATGTTATTGGGATGACAATCTCATAGTATTTTTAAAAATAAAATAATAGAATATTGTTTGATTTTAATATTTTTCATCTTTATTTTAATTTAATACACTCATCCCCTATGTAGGTTATTATAATCCATTATTGGATCTAGGAGAACGTTTCTATTCTTTTGAGTATTAACAATAATAATTATTTAAATGTAACTGATAGTTCTTCTTTTCTTTTTTGATTGATTCTACAAATTATGTGGATATATATGAATGATATATAATATGTGAGATCCGAAATAGACGATTCGTTCCCACTCTTGCTGGTATAATCACATTTACCATTGAAAATAATGAATCCCAGACACATCTCTATGACGGATATGAGTAGGGGTATTTAAACCGGATCTGATGTAACAATCGGCTTACCTTGACAAAGCCAAAGGGCGAAATGCGCATTGGGACATAGCGTGCCACGTGTGTGTGTGTAAAATTGGAAAAGCCTGTTTGTGTAGTAATGCCGAATATGTAATAGAACAGTAAAAATTCAGTAGCGTTTGCAAAGGTTAATCAATGTTTAACAGTGTTGCATTATCAGAAAGCATTTCTGAGCAAAAAATGAAGAATATAATATCGTAACAGTTATCAGAGCCGCGAGATTTAACTACGTTGTAAAAACATCTCCGAGCAGGGGACATAACGTGCCACGTGTATATGCAAAACTGGAACAGCCTATTGTGCAGTACCTCTGAATATACAATAGAACAGCAATAATCCAGTGGCGTTTGCTAAGGACAGCGAATGTTTAACAGTGTTGCTTTATCAGATAGCATTTTTCCAAGCAGGGAATAAATGACACAATATTGTAATAGTTAATACAATTGTAACACTTAACAGTGCTGTATTAATAGATAATATTTCCACATAGGGAACAGAGAATACAGTATTGATATATCTATTAGAGCCGCAACATCTCAGCGGTGTTCTCAGGAGATTATCTATATATGCCAATACTGCGCTATTCATCATGTTTTAGTTTATCTAGCAGGGAGCTGTCAACAGGATTCCTGATTACTAGATACTATTTACCCAGTTATTTAGGTGACTGATATACATATATTATCATATGACACCAATACGGAGGATGAGAGAGGGTTTCTAAGTTCATTCGGAATTTACACCATCAATATTGCCAATAAAATCCATCAGAATCTACCCCTCGTTTAATTATATGTCTGAACTTACCCCATGCTTCATTGCGTGACTGAATAATTAATAGAGCCGCAACATTTTAGCGGCGATCTTAGAGACAGCCATTTTATAACGTTATTTGTGGGGCTCATAGTGCCACATCTAACTTTTACCATACAGCTGTGGAACCAGTTATTCAGTCTGGATAATATGTGTATTTATGATACCCTCCATACTGCAGTGTCTATATATTGATCACAGAATAAAATATCAATACATTCTTGGCCCATATATACATGAGACCAATTGAAACTAAGCGATTATAGACATCTCTATCTGAGTAAGGCTGATATTAATATTGGGCAGCAACTAGCCCTAATAACCTTAACGGTTATTTTTTACATGATATACATTTGATTCATGTGAAATAACTCGACTTATATCAAACAATACACCAGCGTCTCAGATGGATATAGAAGCTAGAATACTGAGATTGCCTGTTCAGTACTAACTACATGATAATGCTACAATCTAAGTAACAATTGATGTAGCAACATTGTTGAATATTTTAATACTGTTGCTGATTCTCAGCGGTGACTGATACTTGTACTTGTGTCATAACACCAGATAATGGGCCTGATTCAGAGCCGCTCGTAAGCGGCCGCTCGTTCGCTCCGAGCGATGTTTGCCCAACTGCGCATGCGTACGAATCGTTATACACATGCGCGAACCAGTCAGTGCGGTCGAAACTCATGTGCTCGCAAAATAGCGAATGCCTGATAATTTGAGTGACAGAAAGAGGCGTATGTGGGTGGTAACAGGGGAAGGTGCTTGAAAACGGGGAGTGGAGATCAGATCGCAGGCGTGCTTAAAGGTCAAAATGGGTGTTTTATGGGTGTGCATATTTAAAACAGCAGCGTCATTGACCACGTCACTGGGTTATTTTATAGCCAGAACTGCTCGCAAAATTGTGGTAGCAAAAACCAACCACAAGAATAGCGAGCAGTTCATACCCTGGTCGATGTACTCGATTAATCTAATAAATAGCGGACATGACGTAGGATGCGAGCGGCCAGGGGGCGTAGTTTCCCAAAAAACGACCGCAAGTTTTGTTCGCTCGTTCAGACCTAGAGGCGTGAACAGACCGCAAAGAGTGAACGGTTCATTGGAATAGCCACCCCTATTTTCTGGACGAGCGAGCGCTAATTGCGTCCGGCTCTGAATCAGGCCCAATGTTTTTTCATAAACAAGCTCCCTAATAGCTGATTCCATTGAATCTAAATTATATGTATTCAGGCATCCAACATTCAGGAATAAACTACACCAAGGGTAATTATTCTGTTTCTTGGGTTGTTGCCTATCGGATTATTTTGATATCATATTATGCAATAACTCAGATACCTACCCTATCATTACTAACACATTATACAAGATCCAGGCTTTTCCTTTATTTGTTCAAATTGAGAGTACTCATGACCAATAACAGGTTCTGATTAATGAATGCACACACACACACTTGGTTATAGCAATATATTTTATTTCACTTTTCTATACTTTATTCACTCTTTATACTATTTTTTTAATATTTCGCCTACTTATTTCTAGCATATTTTAGAATATGATTATTAAAGGTTATATTTTATTATATAGGACAATTTGGAATTATCATATCATCATTACAGTGAATTATTTCCTAGAGTGCACCAGAACAACTCATCCTTTCTCTTTCTTCTTTTTCCTTGAAACAGTTTATGAGTTTGGTAGCACCACATCCCTAATGTATCGACAGAATAAATAATATATACTGAATAACTTGAGAAATATATACTCATTAATAATAGGGATTGGTAATATATCACCCATTCTGTGCAGATCTTATATTTTTTGAAGTTAGTAGATTATTAATATGGCCACAATTATATACTAGATAGAGGAAATAGGGACTATTTCTCCATATCTTAAACTGCTTAGTGTTTCGACAGGATGAAACTTTCAGATACATCAACTGCCATAATGTATGTGACCTTTAGGACTACGCTCAACTGCACACTGTAGCTGCTTGTGACATCACAGTTACTGCTGACATCACACATTTACTTGTACAGCTGCTGAAACCCTTGAAGCTCTGTTTTCAGAAACTTCAAACTCTGCAGTCATTTCTTGTGATACTGCAAGTTTGTTTTATTCTCTAAGAGCCCTATTGTTGTCTTCTGACATATTATGGGAACTATAAAGAGAAAAAACCTCCAGCCAAAGCAGGGAGACGGAGAAATCAAGTTAAACAGACCAAAAAATCATAGAGATGCAGAGGAAA
This sequence comes from Taudactylus pleione, assembly GCA_031769625.1. Lineage (NCBI taxonomy): Eukaryota > Metazoa > Chordata > Amphibia > Anura > Myobatrachidae > Taudactylus > Taudactylus pleione. Next base: position 20,285,139 of record JAUIMM010000094.1, on the reverse strand, counting down.
GCAGGCAGGCCAGACAAAACCACCCAAGAGAGAGGTGAGAATAAACAACGCATTTATTGCAGGTGTTCAGAGAGGCTGGAACAGGTTTGCTGGATTTCTAAGTAAGAAAAGAGATCAGTTCATAATAGCATGCAGCAGATGTCCCAGATTTTGGCGAGTGAGACACAGGAGAAACTGACTTTGCTGAAGATCCAGGGGAGGGATGCTGTCATTGGACAGGCCAGACAAACCTTTCAAAGAAAGAGATGGCCAAAAATAAATCATGCAGAGCAGCTATACAGAGATGCTGGGACAGGTTTGCTGGATTTGTAAAAATGAAGATAATCAATACATAACAGCAATTATCAGAGGCCAACCAGGCAGCCCACCAGTTCAGCAAGCTGCAGAAGAGAGCTGCTCTATGCCCACCAGCCACCAAAGCACAGAGACTGTCCCTCTAACAGTGGAAACATTCCACTTAATACTTGGAGAGGGAGTTTATGGCAAAGTGATGCTGGCAACAGATGCTATTCATAGGGAAATAGTGGCAGTTAAAATCTTAAGGAAGAGAGCACTAACAGATTATGAGGACAGTTTGGTAGAGTGTCAGGTCCTTGAATTGGCACATTAGAGCAATTTTCTGATCCATGGCTATGCAGCCTTCCACAGAGAGCTATCTATACTGTGTAATGGAACTGACTGGTGGAGGAAATCTGTTCAATTTCATGAAGGAGACCACAGAGCTGGACCTCACTACAATAACATTTATAGCAGCTGAACTGGTTTGCGGTTTGCAGTTTATGCATTTATTAGGAATAATTCATCGGGACATAAAATTGGATAACATTTTGCTGACCAACAAGGGTTATGTCAAGATCACTGACTTTGGTTTGGGACTAGTGAATGCGTATGGAGACTTTGGTGGATCACCTGGCTGTAATGCTCCAGAAATGATAAACTGCCAGCCATACAGTGCAGGTGTAGACTGGTTCGCATTTGGTGTTATTTTATATATACTCACAATAGGACTGTACCCTTTCCCTGGAGAGTCAACATCAGAGGTAAAGACAATGGCCCTCATTCAGAGCCGCTCGTTAGCGGCAGTACGCTCGTTCCGAGCGATGTTTGCACATCTGCCCATGCGTACGGTTTTTAGTACGCATGCGCGAACCAGTCAGTGCGGCCAAAAATCGTTTGTACGCTATATAGCGAGTGCCTGCTATTTTGAGTGACAGAATGAGGCGTATGTGGGTGGTAACAGGGGAAGGTGTTTGAAAATGGGGAGTGGAGATCCGAACGCAGGCATGCTTAAAGGTCAAAACGGGCGTATTATGGGTGTGCATAATTAATACAGCAGCGTCATTGACCACGTCACTGGGTTATTTTATAGCCAGAACTGCTCGCAAATTTGTGGTAGCAAACACCAACCACAAGAATAGCGAGCAGTTCATACGCTGGTCGATGTACTCGATTAATCTAATAAATAGCGGATATGACGTATGGTGCGAGCGGCCAGGGGGCGTTTTTAACAAATAAACGAGCGTATGTTTTGCTCGCTCGTTCAGACTTAGAGGTGTGAACAGACTGCAATTTGCGAACGGATCATTTGAATAGCCACCCCTTGTTTTTGAACGAACGACCGCAAATAGCGAACGGCTCTGAATGAGGGCCAATGATCCTTACACAAGAACCAGCATTCCCAGGCCTTACTGCTCCTGTAACAGAGGACATTTTAGCAAAACTTCTGTGCAAAGTCCTTCCGGCTAGAGGTAAATGTGCGAGAACACTTCTTCTCTTTAATTAACTGGGAAGAGACAAAGACTGGAAAAACTACATCCCCAGTCACACTGCACAAGGACTCTATGGATCTGGATACAGAACAGCAAATTCAAGTGCCCAAAAGTGAAGTTTTCAAAGAACCAATTACTGCCACGAACCAGAGATTTTTTGACAACATTCAATTTCTGTGCCCCATATGGGGTGAAACTTATCACAATGTGCCAATGGAAATAGATACTATACCATCAGACGAAGACTGGCACTAATGTAACCAAAAAAATCTGCAGGTCTAAAAACATCTTTTCCTGCTATGTGTGCTGCCTGCCCCGACCTATGCTACATCCATCGAGATGCACTGTCTGCCGCCTAACCCAACCTCTGCTATGCCACTGGAGATGCACTGTGTGCCACCTGCCCCAACCTCTGCTACATCCCTGGAGATGCACTGTCTGCTGCCTGTCCCATCCTCTGCTATATCACTGGAGATGCACTGTCAGTCACCTCAATTGCACTCCCCACTCCGCTTATATCAGCAGTGTAATGTGAACATCTACAAACAGAAGGATATACTCCTTGTTAACATGACAAAAAAGAAAAATGCCACTTAGTGATCACATGAATTTGAAACCTCTCTACTAAAGAGCATTTGGGTCATGAACAGGGGCATATTTATAATGGGTGCAGGGTGTGCGGTGCACGCGGGCCCCTAGGTCCAGGGGGGCTCGCACCGCATACCCTGCACCCATACTTTAAAAAAATATTTACCTCTCCATAGACGAATGGAATAGCGCTACACAAAATGCCTGGAAAATGGCCGCCACAGCCATTTTCTCAGCATTTTGCGCATGCACAGTAGGAAATCACTGGGAAAATGGAGCGGCATTGTCCAGTAGACTCCGGGCACACTCTGACAATTCACTGACAGAAGCTGGGGAGAGAGGAGGGGGCCCCGGACGAGGAGTGAACATGGGCCCCTCCTCTCTTAAAACGCCCCTGGTCAGGAATGTGACATCTCTCTTTATAAAAAGCACCTAATCTTATTAATAGCTATACCAAGAAGATATTAGATCTATACCCCATAGTGAGAATGAAAACAAAAGTCACTAAGTGAAGCTTATACATTTATACATATGTATATACACACACACATACATTATATATGTAAAAGCAGAGAAAGATGGCACTCCAAGGACTGGCACACTGTAGAAGATATATGTGCTGACAAGTATTTTGTCTACATTGTGCCAGTCCCTGGAGTACCACCTCTCTCTGCATACATATTTACCGTTTGGCTTTGGAAGGCACCAGGGCATCATATACTGTATTGACTGAATTAAAAAAAGTGTTCAGCGCCAACAGTAGAAGGTGAGCTGGGTGCAGGGAGAAGGAGGGCCCAGACCCAAGGAAGTGCAGGGTTTCTAGGTGCCCTAGGCAAAACTTCACCCTAAAGATCCTGCTTCCCCCCACCTTCCCCCAAATACGCTCTTCCCAGCCATAGAAATTACATAAAACCTTACCCACATGCTGTTGACCAAGTTTTGAGAAAAATATTTCAGTGTGTACTAAGGACAATATTGCCCAACGGAGATTTCCTTATGCCCTGATTGGTGAGTCCCACACTGATCAGTTGACTTTGTTTCACTGGCCCTAATTTGAGGGCAGCTACTTAACACTACTTTGCAGAAGGAGACTCAGCAGACAGTAGGCGGGAGTTACCTGTGAGCTGTGAGGGTTTTGCAGTGCCCTCAATTCATAATATGCCAGGCAGTATTGCCCACAATTCCTAACATGCAATGCACTAGTGCCCCCAATTCATAATGCCACTCAGCAGTGCCCCAATGCATAATTTGTAATGCCACTCATCAGTGCCCTCTATACATGATATGCCACATGACAGTGCCTCTAATAAATGATATGCCACACATCAGTGCCCCAATACATGATATGCCACACTACAGTGACCCAATAAATGATGTGCCACATTACAGTGCCCCAATACCTAATTAAGCCATACATTAGTGCCCCTAATACATGATATGCTGCACATCAGTGTCCCTAATACATAAATATGCTATGCAGCAGTGTCTCCGGTTCACTAAGTATACAATTACACATGTAAATAATTTTCCCATGCTAAGTGCTGGGCACTCTAGACCAGCCCCAAAGCCATACTTAATGTGGATTTCTGCTTGTACCTCAAGAGGGTATGAGTAAAAATCTGTGATAAGTGCAGCCTCGAGGCTGATCATGCAAAACAATTGTATAGCTTTAGAGGAGAGCTAAACTCCAACCAACAACTGAATCAACTGCAATATGTCCATTCACTTTCACCCCCATTTACCCCCAGCAAAACATTCACTCATCCTGCCAGCACCCATTAACCAATTTCCACCGCACAGTGGGCCTTATTCAGCATGGATCACAATTGCAGCAGCGTACACAGATCACCAATGGTGCGCACTGCATATGCGTATGCACCGCAGTGCGTGTGCAGTTAGAATTGCAATCGCGCACGCAGATTCAAAACCATTGCAGAGTGAGACAGGACATCAGCATTGTAGGGGTGGTGATGGGGGAATGGTTAGAGAAACGCAGACATGCCTGTCCATTTGAACACCGTTTCCTGTGCGTGCATGAATTAGCCACTGCGACAACATATGCAGCTTGAGTACTCACTGCGTGTGACGAGAGTTGCAATTTCTGATATTGATCAGGGCTGCTGCAATTCTGCGTGAGGGGCCGATGTTACTCGATGTTACCGATGCATACGCAGGATTGCGAGGTCTTACAGATGTGAGAAAGCGGTAGTGGGTGTCTCTATGCCAGGTAAACAGTTGCAAGCATTAGCATATTTTTGCAGCAGAACTGCATGCGTAATCGCTGCTGTGATCGCCAGGGCCGTAACTAGGGTAGTGCGGGTATTGCGCCCGCACAGAGAGCACATGCCCTGTGGGTAGAACTGGCCGCTTCAACCCGCAATCATGCCCACTAGTCTTCTAGAGCCCACTACATGTATAATAGTAGCGGTGTGCCCATTCCTCCAGCGCTGGGTTGCAAGCCTGCAACTGGAGGAGACTGAGACCGTGCCCCAGATCTCGTCCCCTCCCCCGGCTCTCATCACAGTGACACAATGCAGAACCTTGTTAAACAGGTAAGTGCTGCTGGGGGGGGGGGGATTTGTAATGTGTGGCATAATGTGTAAGTGGGAGGGGATTACTACTGTAGCACAATGTGTAAGGGGCATTACTGCTGTGGGCATAATGTGTAAGGGGCATTACTACTGTGGGCATAATGTGTAAGGGGCATTACTATTGTATAGCATAAGAGGCATTACTGCTGTGTAGTGTAACATGTATAAGTATTCATTATCAAACCTCCCTCCCAGGACCCATTATCACATTAATTCACCTTATCAGTTCCCGTATAACTCCCCTCACACAGCAGCCAGTAATACACTCACTTAACACCTATTAACTCTGCCCCACCCACCACTCATTATTCCATTCATTGATCAATTTCCACTACCCAGTGCCCATTAACACATTCGCCCACTACCCTCGTACACACCACACCACACACATCCATACACACCACACCACACACATACATTCATACACACACACGTACAGTCCACACACCTATATACATACACCAGACACATATATATATACACACGTCCATACACCCACATATACACACACACACACACACATATACACATATATATAGAAACACATCAATCATTAAGTGATTTTCCTCACCATGGGGCCACTAAAGAAATAACTTACCAGGGTCCATCTTTGTCTGGGGGCGGACAGGCTCAGGAGGACCCAAGTGAAGAAGAGGACTGGAGTAGAGGGAAGGGGTGTCCACCACACTGCCTGCACACTGCTCGGCTCTAAGCACTGATCTCACTGACAAGTGAGAGTGTCAGGGCCGGAGAAGTCAGGGGCCTGGGAGAATGACCGCAGTCTGTGAAAGGAAAAAGGTTTTCTTGTCAATGCTGTTAGTCTCCTGTGGGCCTATTTTTAATCGGGCCCTGGACCTGCAGCTCCACCCACCCTATTGTTAATCCGGCCCTGCTTAGAACCTCTAGTCTCCATTTCACCAATGTGCCTTTGTTCCCCTGTCTCCTGTCTTTCTGCCTACCTTTCGGGCAGGGCCAAATTATAGGTGGGTCAGTCGACCAGGGGCCCCCCACATCGTACCAAGCAATGCCCTGATCGGATCCCTCTGGACCAGTTGACACTCCCTGGCCGGCTCATTTTGGCTTTTACTTGAGACTACCGGTGGAAGCTATGCCTCCGCCTCTACATTGGGTGGCCCAGCCACGGCTGCCAATCAAAACCCTGCCCCCTCGCTGGCACATTGCCACTATTCGCGGGTGCATGGGTGAGGACGGGGCTTAATGCAGTGACATGACCGCCCCCATCAGAAACCTGATGCTAGAAGCCTGTAACACAAACAGGTAGTGTGACACTACTAGTGTCAGTGTGTGCTTGTGCTCTCTCCCTCTGTCTCTCTCCCCCTCCCTCTCTCTCCCCAATTCTCTCTCTCTCCTCCCCCTTCCCTCTATCTTTCCCTTTCTCTCTCACTCTTTCCCACGATTTCTCTCACTCTCCCTCCCTGTCTCTGGGGGTCATGGCAATTTTATTGGTAGGGGCTCCCACAAGCCTTAATCCGGCCCTGTTGTTGGGTATAGGTTCATTGAGTGGGTGTATCATTGTGTTAATGATTATTTTATATTATCTTATGTAATCACGGACAATTGCATAGTTTCATCTCTGTTTATTCTCTGTATGGTATTGTGGACACCTTGTGGCACCATAAAATTAGTAGATAATAATAATAACAATTCTATACTTTCTTCCCTTATTTCACATCTCAAAACATAAGAAGTCAAAAGTGTAAGATGAAACCAAATAAGCAGACACAATATCATTGATTAAGGATAAGCACTGAAACAACTTTATCCTTACCCATATAAATGTGTTTGGAGTACCAGAACAAAGAAATCTCCTGCAACTATCCCCCCTCCCACACCAGAAGCTCCGCAAATCGCCACCTCCCACAATCCCCCACTGCTGGATGTTCCATGAAAGAGTGACAGATGACAAAAGACAGGAGAAGGAAAGGGAAGGGGGAAAGAGTGGGGGAGATGGGAAGTGGGGGAAAGGTTCCCAATGGAATACCCCTGTGATCTGTATTTGGACCAGTGCTTTTTAATATTACTATTTTTATTGGTGACATTGCAAATGTTTTGGAAGGGAAAGTATGACTTTTTACAGATGACACATAGGTATGGAACAGGATAGACACACAAGGAGGGCTAAAATAAATGATTGATGATCATGGTAGACTAAAGAAATGGTCAAGAACGTGGCAACAAAATCCTGCACTTGGGTTTGAAAAACCCAAAGGCTAAATTAAATATTAGCGCAGGGCTTGACAAATCCCAGGGGCCAGGTCGCCATGGCTACCAGATTTTGCTGCCTGGCTACCAGATATTGCAGTGAGGCAGATCCTCATCAGCCCCGGCGGAGATTTGTGCTTATAGTATTGCAGTGTTCATATCATGCACAGGAGTGCATGTGCTGAGTATCATTTGCGGTGACTGCTGTGCCTCTGTCCGTCCCGGCCTGCACTGAGGACTCCTCTCCATCCTGGCCTGCTCTGATCCCTGCTGTCTGTCCCAGTCTACACTGATCCTCCTCCAGTACGTCCCGACTGTCTACTGTCTCCTATCTCTGGCTGCATAGAGCTCTCTGGTAGTAGGGTCTATGCGTAGCCAGGGATTGTGGAGTGGCTTCAGAGGAATAGTTGTGTGACCACGAGGGGAGGAGGGTTTTGTTGTACTTTCTGGCACCATTATTTGATGTGAAATGTGGTCCGTTATTACTGGAGGGTGGGGGGTGGAGCAGGGGAGCTGTGCAGAGCAGTGAGGTGGCCTCCATTTTACTGTATTCTTTCAACTGTGTCCATTTTGTGGACTAGTATAGTGTGTATAACAGTTATATAACACACAGAACTGTGCGCCTAACTCACTCCTGTAGTTTTTTTGGGGGGACAGTGGTCTGGCTCCTACACTTTCATCCTGGCTCCTAGATTTTAGAAAAATTTGTCAAGTCCTGTATTAGCGTCACTATAATGGAAACTACTGAGGACGAAAGGGATCTAGGAGTCACTATTTCAGGTGACTTAAAGGTATGTAAACAATGTAAAAAAGCATTGAGAAGGACAAAGAGGGAGGGGGGTTCAGGGTAATTTGAGGAAAACACTTCACAGAAAGGGTAGTGGATAAGTGGAATAGCCTCCCATCAGAGGTGGTAGAGGCTAATACAGTAGAATAATTTAAACATGCTTAGGACAGACATAAGCATATCCTTACAAAGAACTAAGGATCAAACAGGGTTTGAGGTTACCATAAGGTTTTAAAAAGGACAGACTAGAAGGGCCAAGTGATTCTTATCTGCCATCAAATTCTGTGTTTCTATAATGGGTCTGTAAAACTAGTAGCTAATATTTGAGTAAATATTTACATATTTAACATTCACAGCTCTTTAATATTTTGCTAAAATGTAATGACGAAACAGCATTGCATTTATCTTTGGTAATCAATTATGCTAGGCCTGTATTGTATGTGTTAATGATTTCCTTTATAACATTACCAACACATAAATTCCTCAGTTGGGTATCTTGTGATAAGACCATTTGTACCATAATATCCTAGAAAACACTGTAGTTCCAGGAATATTTGCGGTGATACATGGTCTAATTTCTGAATAATATGCTTACATCTTCTCTGTTTGATGAATGCCTCTGTAACTAATTTCACATCATTTACTGAGCAATATGGTGCCTGAAAACACTGCCATAAGAATGATTTACAATGATGCTTATGAATTCCAGGTTGCAGAAGGCATCCTGGCTGCTCACAAATTTCTAGAAGTATATTGCTACTTCCAGTAACAATAAAATAAGGATTAAATGAATGCAAAGCAAATAACAGTAAATCGCTAAAAGGAAGGTTCAATAATATATATTTTTTAACACTTTCCAACAGTCCAGTATATTGAAAAAAATAGTTTTATATGATCTATTTTACTACTGAATCTACAATAATACAAACAATGGTAACAGTTAACAGACTGTTTAACAACATATGGGGTGATTTATGAGATACTGTAACTACAGCTATATGTGTTTGCTATGGATAAGAGCCCAAATGAGCAGTGTGTATCTCATTCAGAATTTGTCTCAATTTCTACCTACTGTATGCAGAGTTTGTTGGAAATGACGTGTGTGCAGTTGTTGATACTACAGAGTTATGTAGGCACACACCAGTGGATGTCTCTAACTATCGACAGCCCAATTACTTAACCAGTGGTGCTAGTTTATTGAGAGATAGCAGGTACAGCCGTACTCACTGTTACATGCACACTGGTAATGGAGTGGACCTTGAGCAGAGCGGGGTTTCATACAGCTCACAAGCTTGTAAGTGTATGCTGCTTGTGGTTAGTGACGCAGCATGCTGTAGCAACTTTATAGCAAGCAGGGGCGTCAGAATGATTTTATGTTGGGAGGGCAAAGCAATCTTTCCGATGCCCGACCCTCCCTCCCTCACTACAAACATGAGATGTGCCCAACTCTGCATTGGTAGCAAATGCGCCTCTTTTCTCATACAACTAACAGAATGTGTTAGGAATATGGCACGAGGTGTGGCTTCACTGTACTGATGGTCATATGCAGGGCCGCCATCAGGGGAGGACTGCATGGACTGGAGTCTCAGGCCCTGATGCTCGGGGGCCCACCACCTGAACGATCCTGCCCACCTGTCACCGCACAATAAAAGAGGCTGACAGTACAGTCCCAGCCCAGGGCCGCCTTCCCGCTGCGCCTATCTACGCCGCAGCAGACACCGCGGCCGGACACACGGCAGGCCTGCCCGCTCATAGTATCACCCACCCGCCTGCCACTAATCCTTAGAAGATTGGGAGTGACAGGCCTGCTCCGACCCACGGCCCATACGCTCCACCTCAGCTCCTACCTACGCAGCATAGCGGGGCTTAGCTGCTGCTCCAGGCGCCGGCTCCATCTGGTGGAGTGGTGGTGCCATCGGGGGCATATTATTCAACTGCTTAGAGGATTGTCTTTATGGGCGCACAAGCTGCTACTTAAACCATCAATCTTCCAAAAAAGGATTTCACCATAATCCAAATAAATAGACAATTAATAGCGCTAATAAACAAAATACATATAGGATACAATACTTAATACATCTCTTAATGGTATGGTGTCCAAATGGGAAAAATGTTGAAGTTGGTTCAGTGCTTTCGTATTTAAAGTTCACTCGACATGAAAGAGAATATCGAAAGGATACAATGTGTAGTGATGTCTTATTGAATACATAACATAATTCTTGTATTTCTGCTGTATAAAATATCGTACCCCACTCACAATTGAATAGGGGTAGATCTATATATCAAGGTATCTTTCAAATACATTTTTTTTTTTTATGTAATGAAACACTTGTGGTGAGCGTACCCCAACTCACCATGTCTAGATAATGTATGTTCTCATCAAAGTATCTTTAGTAATAATAGCTCAATCCGGCGTACCCAGACTCACACTAAGCATTGAGATAACATGTTCATAAAGGTATCTTATTAAAGCCCAAATGACAGCGGCGTACCCGCACTCACGTAAGATGTTAAAGCAAATCAAATGAAAAGGTATCTTTTTTTTGCAGTTAGATCAAGATAACGTACCCCAACTCACTCTGTGTCAGATGTTTAGACTCTCGTAAAGGTTTCTTTTATATCCCAGGTTTCAATCTGGATCTCTCCACAAAACAACAAAACCGTTTTCTTTTTCTCCAAAGACAGGGATATATTTAATATAGGGTCACATGGGGTATAAAACTGGGGGAGTCCCCAACACAAATTACTGGGGATAGACACTTTACATGCAGATAAAAAAATGTATTATATTATCTCCAGAGGATAAAAAGCATTCAATACATAGAAAAAAACTTTCCATAAGAAAATATAACGAAAGTCCATAAAATAAAAAAGTTGATCAGCAAAGTCCATAAGATGAAAAAAGCTACTCACACCCCTTATATATCAACGCATTTCGGTCTGGGACCTTTCTCAAGATATGCCAATGGTGTGAGGAGCCTGGTATTTAAGGGTCCATGAGCCTATCAGCTATAACATGAAGTGGTCATTATGCAAATGTCATTCATTTCTGATTCAATATATAAGCGCTCCTTACCACCTAATTCTATGTCATTGTGATACAATAAATGTAATAAAAGTCCTGGGCCCCACAATTTCTGATGGCAGCCCTGGTCATATGTACTCATGGCCTGATTCAGAGTTGGGAATAGAGAGATTATTTTTGCATGTAGGGTAAATACTGGCTGCTTTTACATGTAGCCCACAAATACTGCACAGCTTTATTATTACTCTACAACTTAGATGTCAGTTTGGACACCTCCCTCCCAAATCTAAATCTCTTTGCACATTTTAACCTGCCCCACCTGCAGTGCAGCATGGTTTCACCAAGATGATCAGTTGAGAGAAATATCTCTCTCTATTCCCAACTCTGAATCAGGCCCTCAGTCCCAACTCATACACATTACAGTAAATGGCAGGAAAGTGTAGATAAGATGTACCAAAGTCACTTGGATGCTAGTCAAACAAGATGCAAATATACAATTTTGCATACTAATAAAATTATATCAGCAGTCTTCACCTTCTCAAAGAGAGTAAAAAACATGCTTTATTTTTTAAAACTGAGTGTCTGGTACATTACTATCCTGCTATTAGATTGCAGCTGAAGCAGTTTTACTATATTTGCATAAACTGATGTGTTTTAGACACACTTGCAAATCCAAAGCAGCCTGCAGTTATCGTCATGATTATCAGCTTGTAAATTGCATCACAGGTTTAGGGGTATATTTACCAAAGTGAGAGTTTTTAGAAGTAGAGATGTTGCCCATAGCAACCAATCAGATTCTAGCTATTATCTTCTAGAAGGTGATAGTTAAATGTTAAGTAGAATCTGATTGGTTACTATGGGTAACATCTCCACTTCTAAAAACTCTCACTTTAGTAGATATACCCCTTAGTATCTACAACTCATGTCTTTCCAAACACACCCTTACTGTACTTCGGCCATGTCTACATACCCCCTGCAAACCCTGTCCATACCCCTTTGGCGCAGGGAGATGTAAAATCCGACCCCTTCATTAGGGTAAAAGACACACATAGCAAAATGATGTTCATGCACAATACAAAACAGAGTAACTTATGGCCACAAAAGCCACAACTTACAATTATGTCCAACTCTAAATGTGGTCCTGTACGTTCCTAATGCCCGTAGACATATTTTATTTTTCACAGGGTGAGGTTAACTGAAAGTGCTATTCTACTGCATTTATCACTACATGCAGGTGATTTTTTTTTGCTATAGGCTATATGTAGCACAATTATTAGTTGTGCTTATAGCTATACTGCATATACTAAGTGTAAAAGGAAGTACAATCTCTTTAAATGTTATTACAGTATAATTGCGTAATTTCCAGGAATGCCCAGGAGACTCCTGAGTTTGGGAAGTCCACCACCCTCCAGCATTCTGCCCGCTTCCTAGTGAAATAGGTGGGATGAGCGGCCTGGATGATGCGATACTCAGTGAATTGCATCATCCCAAATTTCCACCATGCGATACTGCAATTTACTGTATTGCATAGCTGAGGGTATAGGTTGGGGGTGGGGGGAACTCCTGATGGGGTGAAGAAAAAACTAGCTTAGTATTCATGTATTCATGGAGCTATCTAATAAACTCATCCTTCCTGTAGCCTAACCCTATCCCCCCCCTTAGCCTAACCCTAAACCTCCCCTCCCGCAGCCTAACCCTATCCCTTTCGTCCCACAGTCTAACCCTAGCCCACCCCTCCCGTAGCCTAACCCTGAACCACCCCTCCCGCAGCCTAACCCTAACCCTCTTGTCCCACAGTCTAACCCTAGCCCACCCCTCCCGCAGCCTGACCCAAACCCATCCCACCCGCAACCTAACCCTAACCCACCTGTCCCGCAGCCTAACCCTAGCCCACCCCTACCCGCAGCCTAACCCTAACACTCCCCTCCTGCAGCCTAACCCTCCCCCTAGTGCCTAACCCTAACCCTCCCCAACCCTAACCCACCCCTAACGCAGCTTAACTCTAACCAGTGGCGTAACTAGGGTATTTGGAGCCCAGGGCAAATTTTAAAATGGAGCCCCCCCACCCCCATATGCGCAGTGAAAATGGGCGTGGTCACTTAAAAATGGGACATGTCAACTTGACACACCCCTTTATCATCACTCGGAACATTCCTTTCCATATGCACCTTAACCCCAGTAGTACCCCTTATACAGTACCCCCAGTATGCAATGTCCCCAGTTGTGGTCCCTCTTGTGCAGGCTCATAGTAGTGCCCCTTATACAGTACCCCCAGTATGCAATGCCCCCAGTAGTGGTTCCCATTATGCAGCCACTCATTACTTCCCCTTATTCAGTGCCCCCAGTACTGGCCCCCCTTATGCAATGCCCCATGTAGTGGTCCCCCCCATGAAGTGCCCCCATGTAGTGGTCCCCCCCATGAAGTGCCCCCAGTAGTGGTACCCCCTTATGCAGTGCCCTTTATATAGTGACCACAGTAGTAGTCCCCCCTATGCAGTGCCCCCAGTAGTGGTACCCTATATGCAGTGCCCTTTATATAGTGCCCCCAGCAGTAGCCCCCCATGCAGTGCCCCCAGCAGTGATCCCCCCTATCCAGTGCCCCTTATACAGTGCCTGTCTGACGCTCATTGGCTGCCGGTTAACACACACATCGCTGCCACGCTGGCGGCGATGTGTGTGTTAAACTGCATAGCCTGAACCCGCCTCCCACCCTCCTTCTGGCGCTATTGGGTAAGCGCTCAGGGGGAAAGAAGGGGCTCGGCTGTGCAGCACAGGACCCGCGCCGGGCGCAGGGAAGCCTAGCGTTGGTCCTGTGTAAATGTGTAGCGCTGACCGCACACACTACGGTCAGTGCTACACTGCCTAACTAGGACGGGCTGGGACGGACCATGGCCGGGGGCCCCCTACTCCTCTCATAGCCTAACCCTAGCCCACCCCTACCCGCAGCCTAACCCTAACCCCCCTGTCCCACAACCTAACCCTAATCCATCCTCCAGCAGCCTAACCCTAAACCACCCCTCCCACAACCTAACCCTCACCCTCCCATCCTGCAGCCTAACCCTAGCCCACCCATACCTTCTGCAACCTAACCCTAACCCTGCTGTCCTGAAGCCTAACCCTAACCCTCCTGTCTCACAGCCTAACCCTAATCCTCCCCCTAGTGCCTAACCCTGACCCTCCACCAACCCTCTCTCTAACCCACCCCTCCCGCAGCTTAACCCTAACCCACCCCTCCTGCAGTCTAACTCTAACCCACCCTTCCCGCAGCCTAACCCTAACCCTCCAGTCCCGCAGGCTAACCCTAGCCCACCCCTACCCGCTGCCTAACCCTCTTGTCCCACAGCCTAACCCTCCCTTCCCGCAGCCTATCCCTAACCCACACCTCCCGCAGCCTAATCCTTACCCACCCCTCCTGCAGCCTAACCCTAACCCTCCCCTCCGACAGCCTAACCCTACTCCCAGGACCTAACCTTCCTGTGGCTGTCGGGCTGTGACTCCTGCCTGACCAGGCTGTCACAGAAACCAGCGGGGAATGGGCAGACACAGACGGCCAATGCCGGACTCTGCACATGCAGCATGTAATGGATGCTGCTGCAGAGACCTTCCAGCGGGGGCAGGCACCTGGCAATGCGGGCGGGCGGCGGTGGTACACCTGGCACACGCAGGCAATGCACAAGCCTCTATGTTGGACTCTGTAGCTTGGATGGTGCAGAGACCTTCAGAAGGGGGACGGCTCCAGGCATCCGGCAAATGCAGGCCGCAGGCGGACACCCACCAGACGCAGGCAAGTGGGTGGGGGTTTCATCTACAGAGGAACACTCCCAGTCCTCCAGACTCTTCCAGCGGGGGATGGACGGCACATGTGGGGGATGGGTGGGCGAGTGGTTGGGCAGCGACTCAATGAATGACAGGCCAGTGTTTTCACTGAGCCAGCTACATAAAAACACACTGCAGCTTGCTTAGGGGGTTGACCTAGCGGGTGAAGATCCCCGCAGTCTTCTCTCCTTTCAATTAGAGGAAAAAAAAATGTCTTAATTGCTTGAAGTGCCAGTGTGCCATACCGCAGCATAGTGGCACACTTCGAGCACTGCCTCAAATTAGCAAAGCGCTCGCAAGCGGGTCGATGGTCTCCCACTGCGCATGTGCTGCCTCCGGTGTGCGCATTTGCAAGACCCGTCCAGCGACGGCAGCTCAGTTGCTACGGGTCTCACTACAAGACGGGGCGGCTATCGATGGTGAGTGACAGCTCGCCCCGTTTTGAAGGCGGAGAGGGGGGGTGGCTGCACAAATGCAGGCGTTCCATTAGGAACGCCTGGCATTTGTGTGCGGCCCTACTGACATCACTAGTGATGTCAGTAGTGAACTTCCTGCTCTATTAGAGCAGGAAGTCCACTCAGGCTTGCAGAAGCCGAGACCCTACCACAGGGTCTCTTCGCAAGCCCGATGGTCGCGATAATCGTGACGGACTCCAGGCCGCTCGCACAAACTGCGGGTGGTCACCCACAGCTTTGCGAGTGGGCTGGAGAAAAAAAAAGCCCTGATTCAGAGCGAGCGCTCGCTAGCAGTGAGCGGCTCTGAATCAGGCCCTTAATCACATCATTCATAACTTAACTTATGATTTGCTTGTATGAAACAGTAAGGCACTCTTTTTAACTTTTAAAAGTATCTTTTTAACTTTTAAAAGTATCTGTATAATAAGCTAATCCTTTTGGAAACATCAGATATACCTTGACAATAGTTTAAAAAAAAATCTAAAAAAAAAAAAAAGTGTAGAAACTCCATGGTACTGTAAGATACAAGCAATCTCTATTCCATTATTTCATTTGGCAAGACAGCAACTTTTATTTCAGAAGGCAAATGAGGATGGAAAACAGCAAATCAAAAAGCCAAAACATTGCCCTGGCCAATTTCCAGAGCCTGATTACAGAGCCGTTCATTTGTATTTCCATTGTCAGCCTGGAAAGTATTTCCACAATAATTACATTGAGTTTCCAGCTAATTTTCCAATGTTATTAAATATTTATAGATCATAGCACACTTCTGCCACGTGAAATATGTTATCAGCTGGCTGTACTTTCACACTGTATTTCTAAGTGGCGACAAATGTAAGATAAGAGTTCAGCCTGCTGGTCACAGCAATACTACAGTACTCACAATGCCATGTGGTTACAAGCAGCGTTCCCCAACTAGGTGGAGACAGTGCATTTTCATTTATTCCCCTTTTACACCAAAATTTCGGGTCTGACACAGGATTTGGAACAAGGTTCCAAAACAGTGCGTGCGTGGGCCTATGGGGGCAGTGTGTGTGTGTGGCTATGAGAGCAGTGTGTGTGTGAGGCTATGGGGGCAGTGTGTGTGTGTGTGAGGCTATGGGAACAGTGTGTGTGTGAGGCTATGGGGGCAGTGTGTGTGTGAGGCTATGGGGGCAGTGTGTGTGTGTGTGTGGCTATGGGAACAGTGTGTGTGTGAGGCTATGGGGGCAGTGCGTGTGTGTGTGTGTGTGTGTGTGTGTGTGTGTGAGGCTATGGGAACAGTGCGTGTGTGAGGCTATGGAGACAGTGTGTGTGTGAGGCTATGAGAGCAGTGTGTCTGTGTGTGTGTGTGGCTATGGGAACATTGTGTGTGTGAGGCTATGGAGGCAGTGTATGTGTGCCTGTCCTCCCGGTTTTCGTGGGAGGCTCACAATTTTTCGGGTAACCCCCCGCACCCCCGGAAGGGTAGGTACTTCTTGCGCATTCTGCCCACTTCCTAGTGAAGTTGGCAGAATGGGGAGAATTTCCACTGCAATCGCGGGTCCCCGTGTAGGGGTGGGGCATAATGACGCAATTCTCCATGAATCGCGTCATTTAACCCCACCCCCTATTTAAATTTAAGCCAATTACGGCAATTTACACCAAAGGGGCAGAGCTTAATGACATACCTCATCAGGCCCCGCCCCATCACAGCCCACCTGCTTGTCCTCCCCAGGCTTCTCCCGGGGAGGACAAGCAAAAGGTAGGCAAGTATGCTATGGGTGCAGTGTGTGTGTGAGGCTATGGGTGCAGTGTGTGTGTGTGGCTATGGGAACAGTGTGTGTGTGAGGCTATGGGGGCAGTGTGTGTGTGTGTGTGTGTGTGTGTGTGTATGAAAGCTATGGGACAGTATGTGTATGTGAAGCTATCGGGGCAGAGCGTGTGTGAGGCTATGGGGCAAAGCGTGTGTGAGGCTATGGGGGCAGTGTATGTGTGTGTGAGGCCATGGGGGCAGTGTATGTGTGTGTGAGGCTATGGGAACAGTGTGTGTGTGAGGCTATGGGGGCAGTGTGTGCAGGGGCGTATAGAGCACTGCCGGAGGCTATCGGGGCAGTGTGTGTGAGAGGCTATGGAAACAGTGTGTGTGTTAGGCTGTGGGGACAATGTGTGTGTGAGGCTATGGGGCAGTGTGTATGTGTGTGTGTGTGTGTGTGTGTGTGAAGCTATGGGGGCACAGTGTGTATCATAGGCAAATGCAGGGGGGGTTTCTGGTTGCCTGAAAACCCTCTCCCCAGCCCACACCATGATGACCACAATAGAAAAAGCATATAATACTAAAGTTGCATATGTTTAAGATTATCTCAGTGTCACAAATTAAATAATTAGCACCATCTGTTGATCTTTTAAAATGTGTGAGCCAGTAATGAATACACTTGTTCACCAACTAGGGGCAGTGTATGTGTGTGTGAGGCCATGGGGGCAGTGTATGTGTGTGTGAGGCTATGGGTGCAGTGTGTGTGTGTGGCTATGGGAACAGTGTGTGTGTGAGGCTATGGGGGCAGTGTGTGTGTGAAAGCTATGGGGACAGTATGTGTATGTGAAGCTATCGGGGCAGAGCGTGTGTGAGGCTATGGGGGCAAAGCGTGTGTGAGGCTATGGGGGCAGTGTATGTGTGTGTGAGGCTATGGGGGCAGTGTATGTGTGTGTGAGGCTATGGGGGCAGTGTATGTGTGTGTGAGGCTATGGGGGCAGTGTATGTGTGTGAGAGGCTATGGGGGCAGTGTATGTGTGTGTGAGGCTATGGGGGCAGTGTATGTGTGTGTGAGGCTATGCAGGCAGTGTGTGTGTGTGTGTGTGAGGCTAAAGGGACAGTGTCTGTGTGTGAGGCTATGGGGGCAGTGTATGTGTGTGTGAGGCTATGGGGGCAGTGTATGTGTGTGTGAGGCTATGCAGGCAGTGTGTGTGTGTGTGTGTGTGTGTGAAGCTACGGGGGCAGTGTCTGTGTGTGAGGCTATGGGGCAGTGTATGTGTGTGTGAGGCTATGGGGGCAGTGTATGTGTGTGTGAGGCTATGGGGGCAGTGTATGTGTGTGTGAGGCTATGGGGGCAGTGTATGTGTGTGTGAGGCTATGCAGGCAGTGTGTGTGTGTGTGTGAGGCTACAGGGGCAGTGTCTGTGTGTGAGGCTATAGGTGCAGTGTGTGTGCGTGCGTGAGCGAAAGCTATGGGGACAGTTTGTGTATGTGAGGCTATAGGGGCAGTACGTGTGAGAGGCTATGGAAACAGTGTGTGTGTTAGACTGTGGGGACAATGGACCTCATTCAGAGGCGTCGCTCGGGAGCGATAGGTCGCACCCAAAGTGATCGAGAATATGCAAAACGAGCGCTCAGTCGCAAAGCACATCGCAAGCGCGGAAACACCCACAACAATGAAAGCACACCTCCTATCTCTACGACCTAATTCAGAGTCGGTCGCAGGCAGCAACCTACGTCAGCACGATTAACACCTGTTACATTGTTAATTGCCTATAAACATCTGTTGAGGCAGAAACCATCGCCAGCACTCGCAATGCTTAAGGTAGACCCTGAGCAGTAGCGTCGTTATTGCAACGAGATGACGTGTGTTGTGACTCGCTCAGTAATATATGCACGCCCTTAAAATGCCCTTTTTAAGGTCAACCATGCCTGCGTGCGCACCACCACACCCCCATTCACAAGCACCTTCCCCTGTAACCACCCACAAACGGCACGTAATGTCAATCACAGCTACAACCTCGTAGTGTCTAGCGAGCAAGAGGATTGTGGTCGGGAAGACAGGCTTGCGCACGCGCACTGCCATGTACACGCATGCGCAGTTGACAAAACATCGCTCGCGATGACAAATCGCTCCGTACGACCGCCTCTGAATGAGGTCCAATGTGTGTGTGAGGCTATGGGAGCAGTGTGTGTCTGTGTGAGGCTATGGGGGCAGTGTGTGTGTGTGTGAGGCTATGGGAACAGTGTGTGTGTGAGGCTATGGGGGCAGTATGTGCAGGGGCGTATAGAGCGCTGCCGGAGGCTATCGGGGCAGTGTGTGTGAGAGGCTATGGAAACAGTGTGTGTGTTAGGCTGTGGGGACAATGTGTGTGTGAGGCTATGGGGCAGTGTGTATGTGTGTGAAGCTATGGGGGCACAGTGTGTATCATAGGCAAATGCAGGGGGGGGTTTCTGGTTGCCTGAAAACCCTCTCCCCAGCCCACACCATGATGACCACAATAGAAAAAGCATATAATACTAAAGTTGCATATGTTTAAGATTATCTCAGTGTCACAAATTAAATAATTAGCACCATCTGTTGATCTTTTAAAATGTGTTAGCCAGTAATGAATACACTTGTTCACCAACTAGGAGATATGGAAAATATGCACTGTTAGGGGTGCACTGATATAGACCATCTATAGAGTCAATTATTAATACTGCATAATAATACACTATACAGTGCATAATGTGACCAATCTGTACATATATGTCCAGGGCAGTGCAAGGTTCTTTTGCTGCTCCCCAGACTCCCGAACTAGCTCAAATGATCTGGGATGGAGCCCAGATCTGAAATAAAAACATTCAGCTCAGGCAGGATGGCCCCACCTACATATAATGGCATGCTGTGATCGGTGTGTGTGAGGCTATGGGGGCAGTGTGCAGTGGCGTAACTACAGCCCCCGCAGACCCTGCGGTGGCTTGAGGGCGAGGGAGCTTGTGGGGCACTGTGGCTGCAGATTGCATGTGGACTAGCCGTCCGCATGAAAACTGCAGAAAGAGGCCCTCCAAAAATGGCCGCCGCCTCGGAGGAGACAGATGCTAGAGGTCCTACTGTCCCTCTAGCACTGCTGGGTGGGACTGCTACTAGGGGTACTGCTGGGGGGACTACTACTGGGGGCATTGATGGGGGGGACTACTACTGGGGGCATTGCTGAGGGGGAGGGGACTACTACTGGGGGCATTGCTTGGGGGGGCTACTACTGGGGATACTGCACTGGTGGGACTACTACTGGGGGCACTGCACTGGTGGGACTACTACTGGGGGAATTATATAAGGGGCACTGCATAGGGGGACCACTACCTGGGGCACTATATAAGGGGCACTGCATAGGGGGCCACTACTGGGGGCACTGTATAAGACCCCTGACAACGAGCAGGTCATTCAAAATTAATTAGAAGCCTTACTGTGGGGTAAAAAATGGTGTCAGGGGGCAAATATGTAAGTGGCACTTTGGTAATAGGCATTACAGTGTGCGGCATAATGTGTAATGGGCATTATGGTGTGTAGAATAAGGGGCATTACTACAAGGAGGAGAAATACTGCAAACTGTCTAGGGGGGTGGGGCACATTTCTAACTTTTGCACTGAGAGCCAAATTACGTATAAATGGCCCTGTAATAATTTTACCAAAACGCCACGGGGGGGGGGGGGGGGGGTGAGAAATATTTTTGGCAGGGGGGAGCAAATTTTATAGCTACGCCACTGGCAGTGTTTGTGTGTGTGTGTGACTATGGGGACAGTGAGTGTGTAAGGCTATTTTGGGTATTCCCTCCCAGTATGTTAATAGAATTTATATATATATATATATATATATATATATAAATAAATTAGAAAAACTGGGGTGCACTAACCAGTCTTCTGAATAAAACTCCTTCATTAAATTCTGACATATCTTAACAAAGCTCCAAACTTGGGACCGAAACATTGATTTGATGTGAAACCTGCTGTGTCATAATTTAATAAAGGAGTTTTATTCAGAAGACTGGTGAGTGCACCCCATTTTTTCAAATTTTTGTCTTTTATGGGTGGTTTTGTGACTCCCTTTTGGGTAAGCTACCCCAGCAAAATGTTTGTGAAGACGTGAGTGTGGACCTATTTGGAATTTTATATATTATATTATATTAAAGCTAGTTAAGTACTAATTCTGCCCTCTTCATGGACTGGCCACACTCGCTCTAAAATCAACCATTTGGAAACCCCCCTCTAGAAATCCTGCGTTTGCCACTGATGTAATATACTGTATATTGCATTCCACATTACCAGGCACTTGGGTGTGCTACAGAATCTTCTCTAGTACAAATACATTTAAAGAGTTGAAATTTGACAAGTATCAAGCCGGCTTGCGACAATAACTAAAAGTTAATACTATGTGCACAAACGTTTAAACTGGCCAGGGGACATTCTTTTTGTACAGTGTTATTATTTGTGTGGGTACATTGCCTATAGTAACTATTAGTAACTATTAGTACACAGAATAATTTATAACTGTTAACTAACATAGTAATTGGAGGTAACTATACAGTAGTGGTAAGGTGATATAATTGAAGTGTTTCATAATTGTGTTATAGTGTGCAATGTATTATTGTTGACTAAGGGCCTGATACACTACGGATCGCAATTCTGCTTATACGAACGCATTGCAGTTGCTAATATCAGCGGTGATATATAAATGTTTGCATTCACATTGCAAACGCAGCCAGACATAAGGACGCCCTCTTCCCCTTATTCACATCCGAATACTAGGGCAACATAGCGACACAATCGGTAACATCGATTAACATCGGACCCATATGTACACTTGCACAAATCCTGACCTTACTCAGAAATTGTTAACAGCCATGCACGCTATCAGTGCTATGGCTGCTTATGGCCACGCAGTGGATAATTTATGCATGCCCCTGCAACGGCATTTAAACGCACTGGCACACCTGCGTTCGCCCGACCCCCCCCTTCACCACCCACAAACGGCACTTCCTGTCAATCGCTCTGTTCTGTGTCTGTGTGGCCTCTGCAAACCCAGTTCCAATCGCAATTGCTAGTTCACAAATGAACACTGTGATGCATAGGTATGCGCAGTACACAACAATCGACCGATTGCGTGCGTATTAGCAACTGAGTTCCTTGCTGAATCGGGCTCTAAGTGCATAAGAATTTCCAGAATTAAAGAAGCGCTCCAGTCTAATATATATATGAATTTATTTTCAAAACACATTGTGTGATTCTTGGGGTCAGGTTGCCTTCACCTCTCTGCAATGGGAGAAATAGAAAACACCCCTGACACAGTGTAACCCATTCTTCAAACCTACCAATACACCGCACATTGTGGGGATTGTAACAATGGCAACACTTCCACTTTGTTTTAGAAGCCTTATTAAATGTACCCAAGTAACTTGGGACTGTACTACTGTTGTAGAATAGCTTCCATAGGAAGTGATGAAACGTAACAAAAAGATAGTGATTTTATATCTGTAAAGGTGATGTCCTCACAATTATCATTATAACTTGGCATCACAGGTTAATGAAGAAAACTAATTAAATTGCCTTGGGTAATAATTACAATGCGTTATGTGTTACTGATGTTATTTGTGCTCAGAATGCTGTCAGCATTCCTGTTACAGTAAATAAGTGGTTTTAATGCATAATAGTAGTTATGCCACTATTGGGCTTCAGCAAGAGTTCACTTTACTAAGATGTTCACATACATCTGCTTAAAAAAGTTAAATAGGTCCCATATATAAACACATATGCATTTATTTAGTACTTACTGTGTTACGATCATTCATAAGATAAGGGCCCTCTTACCTGGGCCGCACAGGGACTGTAGCGGTGGGTGCGGACAGCCAGGGGCTGTTCCAGGGGCAGAACTATGGGAGACAATGGAGGCGGCTGTGACAGGCATGGGCGCCGAGAGGGGGTGGAGCGGGTACAGTTTACCCGAGCCCGGGCTTGCTAGAGGGGCCCGGCATCACCCCCCCCCCTCCCTCTCAGCAGCCCAGCACACAGCTTGTGCTGGGCTGCAGTGCGAAACTGCTCGCGGTCTCCTATGGCTGTGGGGGGAAGCGATCACACTGATGACCACTCACAGCTATTGCGAGCGGCCATGATGATGGTCGCGATGGTCAAGACCATCGCGACCATCGGGCTTGCGACGAGACCCTTGTGGTAGGTTCACGTGGCCGCAAGCCCCCAGAGAGAGGACCGGGGGGTGGCTGCCCAAACGGAGGCGTACTCATGGGAACGCCTCTGTTTGGGCAGCCACCCACTGGCCCACCCACCAAAGGGGATGAGCTGTCACTCAACATCAACAGCTCACCCCCTTTGGTGCGAGACCCAGAGCAACGGATTGCCCGTCGCTAGCCGGGTCTCGCGCATGCGCACGACGGAGCCGGCTCCATCGTGCGTATGTGCTGTGGGCCACCCTCAACCTGTGTGTTTGTGAATTGTGTGCACTGTACGAGCATCCTCAAAGCAGCAGCGCCAAGCGTGCGTCTGTCTGTTAAAGGGTGGTGTAACCCCCAAAGTGCACTCCAACATAAATAAAAAAAAATTCTGTGTTTGTGAATTGTGGGCCTGATTCAGAGCCGCTCGCTGGTAACCATGCGGAAACACTAGTTTACTTACCGGGCCATTCATCATCAGGGGTCCTATAGGACCCCCTGATATTCAGCAAACTCCGAAAACTGAAAGTTTTTGGAGTTTGCTGCTGAGAACAAGCGCCATCTTCGGACGGCGCTTGCTCTCGTAGCTCTGCTCCTTCCTATGGGAAGGAGTTCTGGGGATGCGAATACGGATCCGAGTGGACTCCCCGGTGGCTGTGTGCGTGCGTGGCCGGGCTGACGGGGAGGAGGTAAGTAACGCAGCTACACCTGTAGCTGTTATACTAACCGAGGGGACAACTTCTTTTCGGAGCAGCTATCCCAGCACCGGAGGATGATGAATTGCTCCAGTGTAATCTATCCCCGCTGCGAGTTGTATACTTAAGTATCCCTCACAGCGAGATCAATACTAAATCATCGGAGGCCATACAGCCTTCGATGATGAATAGGCCTCATATTGTCCAATATATCACCTAAAGTGTACCCAGATTAGCAGCATAGGAGACACAGAGACAGTCTATATTACAGAGTCAGAAGTATCGGGAGGCAATCGGGAAGCCGACTGCCTAAATACCGGCAGCCGGCTTCCCGACTGTCTTATCCCGGCAAGGGTGAAATGCCGGGCGTCTAGATGTAGATGCCCGCATTTCCCAGACGCAGGGAGACCGGCGCCCGGCATCACGATCGTAGTGATGCTGGGCGCCGCGAGCAGTCAGCCGCGGGGGGGGGAGGGTTAGGTTTAGGGCTCCCGGGGGGGACTTAGGGTTAGGCACCCCCCCGCGATGGTTAGGGATATGGCTAGGGGGAGGGAGGGTTAGGGTTAGGCAACCCCGGGGGGGACTTAGGGTTAGGCACCCCCCCGGGGGACTTAGGTTTAGGCAGCGGGGGAGGGGGTGGTTAGGGTTAGGCACTTGGGGGGGAAGTTAGGGTTAGGCACCCCTAAGGAGAGTTAGGGTTAGGGGGGTTAGGTTAGGTTAGTGGATACTTACCTATCCACGATCGGGATTTCCAGCGCTGTCGGGCTTCCGCTGCGTCGCACTCTGCTTCTGTCGGGCTGCCGCTGACGGGAATCGAACCGCCGGCCATGCGGCCGACGGTATTTCATACCAATTCCGAAGTATCACCACCAGTCAACAGCACAGAAATAGTCTGATTGTCAGGACAGATTTATAAAGGGAGAGATACTGGTGAAGTGTGATTTAAAACAGAGGTGAAGATTCACCACACAGGCCAATATAGAGGATAGTGCTACCAGCCCATGTTTGCATAATACCAACCCTGGTGCCTCAGTCCCCCAAAGTGCACTCCAACATAAATAACATTTTTTCTGTGTTTGTGAATTGTGGGCCTAATTCAGAGCCGCTCGCTCTGAATCAGGGCCGAGTTTTTTTTTTGGAGCGGCCTCTTGGCCGCTCGCATAGCTGTGGGTAACCACCCACAGCTATAGCGAGTGGCCATGATGATGGTCGCGATGGCCAAGACCATCGTGACAATCGGGCTTGCGACGAGACCCTTGTGGTAGGGTCTCGTTCATCGCACGACGGAGCCGGCTCCATCGTGCGCATGCGCTGTGGGCCACCATCGACCCGGTTGCGATCGCTCAGTGCTTGCGACCGGGTCTGAATCAGGCCCTGTGTGTGGGGCGACCAAGGGTTAAATATTGCTCGGTCCAGCATGCCCGTCCGATGCGATATGGGGCAAATTTAAAATGTGCAGAGAGATTTAGATTTGGGAGGGAGGTGTCCAAACGAACATCTAAATTATAGAGCAATAATAAAACTGTGCAGTATTTGTGGGCTGCATCCAAAAGCAGCCAGTATTTACCCCACATGTAAAAAAAAATTATGTATTTACACCCCTTGCATTGCAATATGGTTTGCCCAGGTACACAGTTAAGTGCTAATTCTCACTCTATTCCCAAAGCTGAATCAGGGCCAATTATCCCTATGGCTACATGCATTTTCTATTAAGTATCAGGGTGTTTTCATCAACAAGTAGATTTTACTAACTGATTTGGGGCTCATTTACATGTGTTTATGAGACGCTTCTCAGATGTAGCAGCACACGTCCATTACCACCACACTCATAGTTGTTGCTTTAGCAATCTCCCTGACATGTTTTTTCAAAAGTAGGCAGGTATGCCTCAGCCACTCTTCAGCCACCCCGCAAATGACCACTGAAGCGTGAAGTCACTTATACACAGTGCTCCTCAGCCATAACTCCCCCTCCTCCCCACAGCCACTGTTAAGTCCTCAGCAACAGCTCAGCAAATGCACACACTTAAGTCAATATCTCTGTTACAGGCACAGCTCCTTAGCTAGCTTCCCTCCCCACCTCAGACTCAGAACCTGCAACTCATAATACATACTACTCCCCTCCTTGCTTATTACCGCCTCTGCTCTGGCGCAGCCACTGTTCATCCCCCCATCCCCATCTCTCAGCACCTCCTGTCACTCACTGTCAACTGTCTGCATGCTGAGTGACTAGCTCCTCTACTATGAACTACCACCTCCACACACCTCACTGTTTTACTCAGGGCACTGACAGGCTGTGAGTGTGATGCTGCGCAGTTACTCACTGAGTCTCTGAGTCACGGTCACCGGGCCGGTGGTCCACCTCCTCTCAACTCGTCGGTCGATGTCTACTCCGTCTGGGGTCACACAGGCGTCCACCCAGTGCTCCAGAGTCCGCACGCTTATGCTGGCCCATCGCTATTGGCCACAGATGGCTGCCACCCACCCGCTAGCAGCAGCCAGTTACTACTGCGCACCACTGCCAGTGCTAGAGAGCCCAGCCACATCATTCACCACCGCCGCCCGCCAGAGTCAGAGACTGCGCGGGCAGGGATGGCGTGTGACGTCACTCCGGGCCTGTCCAGCCCAGCACTGCCCAATAGGGGAGGGACTGGTGGTTTATTATTATTATTATTATTATTATTATTATTATTATCACTTATTTATATGGCACCACAAATGTTTTGCAGCGCCTTACAAAGTACATAAACAAGTTGCAGACAAACGACTTACAGAACAATACACTACAGGACCAGGACATGGATAATATATATTGCTACATTAGCGACCATAACACTCAGATACAACAGAGCATAAACAACCAAGTGTTAGGTGCCCTAGTGGGGAGTAAGAAGTAGATGAAACTAAAGTAGAGAGAAGCACAAGAGGGTAGAGGGTTTAGCATAGAGCCGCGCACCGTGGGTGTGTCTCGAAGCAGGATGGGCAGCCGGAATTCTTAGAGAAAGCCAGAGTGACAGGGCCGGCCAGGCTGCTGTCAGACAGGGAAAATGGCGCCAGAAAATCAGAGCACCCACTGTAGGTGGTGCCCTTGTGCGGCCGCTCAGGTGGAACATGAATAGAGCCCTGGAGGAGGAGGTGTAATGTGCGTTGTTGCACAGCCCCTGACCGCCCACAGCCGCCATGCCTTTCAAATATTTTGGGGGGGCCAGCCACCCCTTGCCCCCCCTTCTGTTCCGACACCCATGGATGGTACTTTAGGACTGGAGTTGAGAATCCCTGCTGTATAGACCTGTAAATTCTTCCATGTTTTACAAAGGCATATAAGTTTGATATCTCCTGATCTCAATATTTTAACCCACAAGCTCCTGGAGTTCTTGAAATTGGGAGACATGGGGCAATTTCCCACTTCTACTTTGCTAGTGGCAGTAATGAGGAATTCCAAAACTATACAGCAGAGCCCCTCTATTTCTTTTGATGGGTGAAATAGCGGATCTAGGGCCTGATTCAGACCCACTCGCGAGCGGCTGTCCGCTCGCAAGTGGGTCGATGGTCTGTACTGAGCATGCGCACGACGGAGGGAGCTCCGTCGTGCGCATGCGCCAGACACGACGAGCGAAGGACTTTCCTTCGCTCGTTGTGTCCGATCAAAGAGGGCGTGCTGTGAATGTTGATTGACAGCACGCCCCCTTTGGTGGGCATGCCGGGGGCGTGCCTCCCTGACGGGGGCGTTCCTACGGGAACGCCTCCCGTCAGAAGCCGGCCCACTGACATCACTAGTGATGTCAGTGGGAGTGATTTTGGCTCTGATAGAGCCAAAATCACTCCGGAGCTTGCGGTTGAAAACCTCAACCGCAGGCTCCGGCTCGCAATTTCGATGGTCGCGATGGTCACGACCATCGTGGCCATCAAAATGCACGCTCGTATAGCCTGTGGGTGGTGACCCACAGCTATACGAGCGTCCAGGAGGACGCTCCATGAAAATGGAGCCCGGCCCTCATTCAGAGCGTGCGCTCTGCTCAGAGCGTACGGCTCTGAATGAGGGCCCTAGTGGACTATGGCAGCCAATAGTCTATTGTAAAAGTAGCTAACTGGGCTTATTCATCCTTTAGAGAGAGCTCTACGTGTGCTATAACAGCATCCGGGGACAGTACCTACAGACAAGCTGGTGTCCCAGACAGTAGTGAGAATCACAGGCTAGAGTATACATTATATCTTCTCCCATTGCTCACACCGTCTTCTGGCTTGAGCTCACTGTCTTCTGGCCTCTTCCGTGGCCTGCGGTTCTGTTCTTCCCTGGAGCTATTCTCTCTTCGAGCATTGCCGTCAGACTGAGGTCTTATCGCTTACAGTAGTAATTATAAGACACCACGAGGGGTCAAAGCTATGGCACAGTGAGAAGTTTGAGTCCTATTGGGAGAAAAGTTCTATATAAAGAAATTTATTATTATTAACTTCACATATCCTTCCTCTTCATTAGAATCTATTGGAACTACTATCACCCACTTATTCATGTAGCCCAATCATAGAAGATGCCATATTTTCTCTGATTGGTGGTATAGCATGGTGCAGTGGGCTTCCCTCGTTCCAGTTCCTGTCAGTGACTAGCTGACTACAGTGGCATCACTGTGGTCGGTGATACCCAGTGCGTCAAATAGAGCCCCTGCACGCGCCTTTGGCACCTGCACACAAAAAGGGGGCATGGCCTGGTAGTAAGGGATGTGGCCTCATAACACCCGCCTGTTTACCCACTGTGGGCTGCCCCCAAAGACTCTGCCCACACTGCTGGCTACTCCTCAGTGACTGGGAACTGGGTGCTGCACAATAACATAACAGTGCAGCGCCCGGCTCTAGGTCACTGAGGAGGATCTAGCATCTTGGTGTCACCCCTTCGGAGGGTGGCACCCAGTGCGTTCCACACCCCACGCACCCCCTTAGCGACACTACTGGCTGGCTGCTCTATGAACTGCTTGTCCAACTAAATTGGCAGTGGAAGTGAAGCAAAAACTGGATCCCGTTCAGGCCGTAGTGTCACCTGTAGTAAGCAGATCACATGATTCAAACACACAGAAGGGTTTCTGGGCAGTGGTAATACCCTTACCAAGTGCTCACCTGGGGTCCAATGTTAAATCATGTTGCATCCCTGCAATAATCCTAAACTAAGAAATCATCATAGATTGCAAAACAATATATATATTTATTTCTTAAATTTTCCTATCCATTTCTTTCAATGACAATCTTATTGTATTTACTGGATTTAGCACAGCTGTTCTGAGCACAGAACGGCATGTGAGTACTTTAGCTCAAGCATGAGAACATTTTCTAATGTCCTGAGGCCATGTTTGTCAAATATATTTTTAGGCATTCACACCCTTCAAGTTCATATAGTATTCATTATATAATTGAAAAGGCCTGTCTGACTTCAAGCACCTGTAATACATTCCCCTGTACTCTATCATGGATGGATTATGCAGTGCGACATGTTTTTTCCAACTCTTGGCCAAAATCCAAAGTAAAATCCAGACCTGGCGCATGGTATTCTAGTGAGGTAACGGGGAAAACTTAACTGTCTGACTATGCATGTCACATAGGGCCTACTCTATTTGTGCCTCTTACTTCCCATGTGGACAAAATGAAGAACTGCAAGAAGAATGCTTCATCCTGCTTAAACTTGCTTGTGGTTTTCATGTTTACTGTAAGTCTGCTGGTGGATAGGCAGCTTACCTTGTGCTATAGTTTGTTTTCATATACTGTACTGTACGTCTGTACCATAGAGCCTTATCTCCCTAATCATTACTGTGCAGTAAACTCAATACTTCAGTTACAGGTTGTTCAATAACTTGTCTTTGAGACTTGTTTACTTCTATATTGCCTGTAGGTTTTAGGGTCTGCATGTTGTAAAACACACTGATGTAAAATAAATATATAAATATATAAAAGCCTTACAAAGTGAAAGTTCACTGACAATGTAAATCTACAAACATGACCAGATTGTAAGCAAAAGGGTGAATGGAAGTATGTTCCACAATCCGCATTTTTTTAATGCGGACATAATAAATATTTTTCGCGTAAATTCACAATGTGAAAATTATTATTTTGATGCAAATGTACCAATTTTCCTTTGACAGGAGATGGGCTCCGTTAAAAGCTGTCCTGGTAAAGAGCTTGAAGTAGTGTAATGCTATCATATTGCTTCCTGGTTCGGGGATCTGGTGGATCCAGAAGAATTTAAGAAACAGTAGCCTATAGACTAATAGTGCAGAGCTAGACTAATATTGGCTAATGGCATCTGGAGATGGCATTACCTATAACTTTCCAGAGTTTGGTAAATCCGACTGCATAGCGCCCCCATGGAAGCCTGCAGCCGGAAAGGAGGGGCCGTTGCAGAGATCAGCAATATCTGCTGCAATTCCCCCATGGTACATCTGGGGATATCCAGGCCCGCTGAGAGCCACGGCAGGCCTTGGTAAAGGGGCATGGCCTAATCATGGGAGGCATGGCCACGCCCCCTTTGAGGAATAAAAAGTTTTGCAGCTGCTGCGCACTGGCGAGGGGGGCACTCTGAGCACTCTCAGCCCGGTGCATATCCAGTGGGGGGCGCAATCAGCTTGATCACTCCTCCACAGGCATAGGAGACTGCTGTGGCTGCTTCATAGCAGCCACGAGCAGTCTCCCAGTGCAGCCCAGCATACAGCAGCGTGTGCTGGGCTGCTGTGATGAAAGAGGAAGGGGCGGTACCGGACCAGGGCCCCCGCCGGGCCCCACCAGCAAGCCCGGGCCTGGGTAATTTGTACCCGCTCCCCTCCCCCAGGGGATATCCAACACAGTGTCACAGCCACTTTGACTTGTGCCTCAAAACACTTAGTGAATCATTACAAAGTTTCATAGAGTTGCAACTGCCAATAATGTGATGCATCCACATGAAACAATATAAATGAAATAATCTGCAATAGATATAATGTAAGCAGTGATGTTGCAGAATATTGGTGGGAAAGCTCCAGGTGACAGATATATACAGTATTAGCGTTCCCGCTAGGCTGTTTTAGCGGGGCGCGGCGCCCTGCCCTCCTTCTGGAGGGCAAAAAGCACCCTGCCCTCCAGGAGGAGGGCAAAAAGCGCCCTGCCCTCACAGCCTGTGAGGGGGGACAAACATGCGGTGACCCGGTCACCGCCGGAGAATAGACGCCGGGCGCATGCGCCCGGCATCTATTCTCCCTTTCAGCAGTGCTTGGGGGCTGCCCGGCATGTCCGTAAGCGCCGGGCACGCCCCCAAGTATGATGAAAAGGGGACGCATCTTATAGACACGCCCCCTTTTCATGACCACGCCCCCTTTTCGGGCGCGCGCACAAGGTTGCCCTCTCTAGCTCCGGCGCCCTGCCTGCCGCCGGAGCTAGAGTGAACACTACAGTATATATATATATATACATATTACCAGTGCTAATCCAGACCTACTGCGGCTGCTGAAGGAATAAATTGTGAAAGCTACACAGAGTCACACTGTTTTTTAACTATGTTTGTATACTAAGGACGCACTTCCGGATGTTGTCAACCAGAAGTGACGTCAGACATAGTCAAAACGAGGGACTTGAGTCTTGTTTGTTAAGGGGTATAAAAAGCGGCAACCCCAGACCAGCAGTACACCTTGATGAAGTCCAGTCGTGGTTGAAACGCATTGGGACAGCTGCCTCATGCCTGGAATGAACTTACTACAGATAAGCATTATATGAACTCTTTCAAGCTATGCTAATTTTCTAACATTTTTTAAAGCAATTTTTAAAGAGACTTTTAGAAATGTTTTCTAAAAGTTTTAATTGCTTATTATTGTTTATCTAGGTGTATCCTTCGGTGCTTTTATATCTATAATACTGATTTTTTTATATTAATTGGGTTGTTTTTTAAATATTTATTAACACAATCCTTGCACTTTATACAACATAAGATTTACACGTATGTGCTTATATATGTATTTATTGATCAATTCCTGGAAACAGGAATAAGACATCTAAAAGTATTTATTTATTGTTTTTTGTTTATGTGTCTATATGTTTTGATATTAAATTGATACAAGTTAACTTTTAACATTTGGACATAATATATTTATTTTTGCACTCTTGCACATTTTGTTTGTTATAATATATATGTCAGTCGCTTAGGACCTGGTACATTCACATTATATATATATATATATATATATATATATGTATATATATATAGCAAATAAAAGATAGCAGCACCCCACGACTAATGTTAAGAACACAGATTAAACTTCTTATCATTAGTCATGGAGTGCCGCTATCTTTTATTTGCTATACGGGACCTGGTGGTCCATATATATATATATGCAGCTACGGTGCAGCACTCCCTTATAAAAAAAACACACAGACCACCAGGGACATAAAGGAACGTTTCAGTACTTTAAGTACTAGCCATGCTGTAGTTAGTACTTAAAGTACTGAAGCTTTCCTTTATTTCCCTGGTGGTCTGTGTGGGTTTTTATAAGGGAGTGCTGCACTGTAGCTGCATTTTCAATCCTTTTTGTGCAGGCACCCCTGCAGGATATGCATCGTCTTTTGGCGTGCCGGACCTCTTGAACTGTATATATATATATATATATATATATATATACAGTCAGGTGCATAAATATTGGGACACTGACATAATTATCATATTTTGGCCTCTATTCACCACCACAATGGCTTTGAAATGAAACAAGCAAGATGTGCTTTAACTGCAGACTTTCAGCTTTAATTTGAGGGTAATTACATCCAAATCAGGTGAACGGTGTAGGATTTACAGCAGTTTCTATATGTGTCTACCACTTTTTAAGGGGCCAAAAGTAATGGGACTATCAACTCAAAAGCTATTTCATGGACAGGTGAGGGCTATTCCCTGGTTATTTCATTATCAATTAAGCAGGTAAAATGTCTGGAGTTGATTCTAGGTGTGACATTTGCATTTGGAATCAGTTGCTGTCGACTCTCAATATGAGATCCAAAGAGCTGTCACTATCAGTGAAGCAAGCCATCATTAGGCTGAAAAATCAAAACAAACCCATCAAAGAGATAGCAAAAACATTAGGTGTGGCCAAATCAACTGTTTGGAACATTCTTAAAAAGAAAGAATACACTGGACAGCTCAGCAAGACCAAAAGACCCGGAAGACCACGGAAAACAACTGTGGTGGATCACAGAAGAATTATTTCCCTGGTGAAGAAAAACCCCTTCACAACAGTTGGCCAAATCAAGAACACTCTCCAGGTGGTAGGTGTATATGTGTCGAAAGTCAACAATCAAGATAAGACTTCACAAGAGTAAATATAGAGGGTTCACCACAAGATGTAAACCATTGGTGAGCCACAAAAACAGGAAGACCAGATTAGAGTTTGCCAAACAACATCTAAAAAAGCAACATCCTATGGACAGATGAGACAAAGATCAACTTGTACCAGAGTGATGAGAAGAGAAGATATGGAGAAGGAAAGGAACTGCTCATGATTCAAAACATACCACCTCATCAGTGAAGCATGGTGGTGGTAGTGTCATGGTGTGGGCATGTATGGCTGCCAATGGAACTGGTTCCCTTGTATTTATTGATGATGTAACTGCTGACAAAAGCAGCAGAATGAATTCTGAAGTGTTTCGGGCAATATTATATGCTCATATTCAGTCAAATGCTTCAGAACTCATTGGATGGCGCTTCACAATGCAGATGGACAATGATCCGAAGCATGCTGCAAAAACAACCAAAGAGTTTTTTAAGGCAAAAAAGTGGAATGTTATGCAACGGCCAAGTCAATCCCCTGACCTGAATCCGATTGAGCATGCATTTCACTTGATGAAGACAAAACTGAAGGGAAAATGCCCCAAGAAAAAGCAGGAGGGTTCTTGGGGCCTGGCAGAGCATCACCAGGGATGAAACCCAGCGACTGGTGATGTCTATGCATTCCAGACTTCAGGATGTAATTCCCTGCAAAGGATTTGCAACAAAGTATTAAAAAGTGAAAGTTAGATTTAGGATTGTTTAGCTTGTCCCATTACTTTTGGCCCCTTGAAAAGTGGGAGGCACATATAGAAACTGTTGTAATTCCTACACCGTTCACCTGATTTGGATGTAATTACCCTCAAATTAAATCTGAAAGTCTGCAGTTAAAGCACATCTTGTTTGTTTCATTTCAAAGCCATTGTGGTGGTGAATAGAGGCCAAAATATGAAAATTCTGTCAATGTCCCAATATTTATGCACCTGACTGTATATTCGCAAGTTATTTCTGTGATGCTTTTAGATCTGTATGAATGCATAAAATGTATGTAAAAAAATAAAAAGTTAAACTTTTTGTAAAACATTAATTGGCAGATGGTGTGTTGATAGGCCAGTGGTGGCGAACCCTGGCACTCTAGCTGCTGTGGGACTACATATCCCAGCATGCCTTGCCACAGTTTTAGCGGTCCCTAAGAGCAAAACTCTGGCAGTGCATGCTGGGATATGTAGTCCCACAGCAGCTTTAGTACCAGGTTTGCCACCACTGTCTCTCTAAGGGTGTAACTAAAATTTTATGGGCCTCATAGCAACATTTTGAAAGAGTTCCGGACTTCAACCTGAGACCAAAACATGAAGACAGTGAGGGCAGAGCTGGACTAAGACCCCACTTGGTCCTAGACAAGATACTGTCCCTGTGTTCCATATATATATATATATATATATATATATATATACATACTGTATATATCATCATGCAGTTTATCTCTCACACAACTCACCCCCCCCCACAGCTCTCCCAATTCACACAGCTAATCCTACATAGAGCTCTAGCTCTCCCACCTCACACAGCTTTCCTCCCATACTTGCCTACTCTTCCATAATGGCCCGGAAGGCTCTCGAAAAATGTACGCCCCAAGAGTGGGCAAGTCTCCCGGTCGGCACCAGCTGGCCGCCCTCTCCCCCCCTTGCAACCTCCAAGCCGGCATTCACTACCCCCACCAGCCACCCACTGATAATAACAGTGGCCAGTCCGAGGGGAGCCAATTAAAACTTTGCGCTGAATCTTTCAGACATGAACCCCAAAGTGTTAGGGACTTGCCCGACAAGAGGTGACCTGGACGGTGGTGGGCAGGCCCATATTTTTGGCCAAACATATGCTAACAACCATATGATATATAATTGTAATATTTATTGCAGTTTTGAGTAGTAATGATTGCTTAGTGCATCTGCATCTGTTTTTTCGATGAGTGACAGACATGGACAGACAGTGCCAGCTCAATTTTAATCTGGCACCGGTCTCGAGCTAATCGGAACTTGCAGTAGACCTTTAAATGTTACAATTCACCAAGCATGCTACCTTTGTAAAACTCAAAAATTATACTATGTGCAAGTGCATGTTAAAAATTATTTCTGAACATTTAAGATGGGCCAATTAAAAGGCCGCATCTGCGTTTCTGTTCGTTCCAGTGCAAACAAAGCCCTGTAAGATTCCGGAGTCTGCGTGTTGGAACTGAATGTATCCTAGGGTGTTAGTTACATTTAGAACTAGATACAACAATGAGAAAAGCAGAATTTGTGACTGAAATGCCTCTGTTTATGTACACAACAGGCAGAGCTTTACCCTAAGTTGCCACAACATAGATTTGTTGAAGCATGTTCCGTTCTACATGCGGGTGAAAGTTCTGTACATTGTACTTTCCTGTCCTGTCAAGTTCTTACCAGCTGTATGTTTTTGTCAATAATAATTCTAAGCACACCAAACTCACAAGATACTGTATACTGCATACCATATAAATTGGATGAAAAAGTATACATCACACAAAAGAGCAGTGCAGGTCAAGATTATAAAAAGCAATATGAATACTAATAGAAACTTGTCACGTATGGCCTATACCATTTAATTAGATTGGTATTAAAATAAAAGAATGGCAACTCTGAAAGCATCATTGGATGCATAATGATTTGTAAATATGTAACTTTTTTCAATAATGAAACACAAAGTTGGGGTAGAGTAATGGTGTATATGTATGTGTAGCAACATATTCAGATGTGATTGCTTTTCCAGATATGCCTCTTTGAATGCATATTTATTGTGGGTGCTGCACGGCTGGTGCAGATATACAGAATGCTAATGATTACAATCAGCACTATCTAGCTTGTAGTGATTGGCTGTTTCCATATTCACTAAGTAAACATACTTATACCCTGGTGCAAACACTACCATTTTTGATGGACGCATCTTGAGATACATGCGACTCAATGAACATAGGAATTTCTTTTAAATACATTTTTATACCTAAGCTTGGAGTGCAAATACATCCAACTCTAAATGAAGCAGATAGTGTTCTATTTTCTTATTAAGTTTAGCTTTATATTATGTGCTGTAGCAAATCTTTTACATCTACTCTTCATTCTCTGCACCATACTGGTTTCCGGAGTCATCCAACAAGCACCAGCTGGCTGTTGGTGGATGCTGGCACTTCTAGTGCCGCAATAGGTTGTCACTCTACCATAGATATATAAATAATATGCTTTCTAACCCAAAATGCCAGGTTTTGCCTTTAAAAAAAATCATTGTTTTAAATTTGCAGTTGCTAATACGCACGCAATCGTCTGATTATGACCGGAAGTACCATTTGTGGGTGGTAACGGGGGGGGGGGGGTGGTCGGGCGAACGCAGGCGTGCCTGTCCATCTGAATGCTGTTGCATGGGCACGCACAAATTATCCACTGCGTAGCCATACACAGTGTGAGGACTCATAGCGCGCGTGGCTGTTAGCAATTTCTGTGTAAGGTCAGGACTTGTGCAAGTGTGCGTATGGGTCCGATGGTACTCGATTGTACCAATGGTTTTGCTATTCTGCTAAGTATTACGGAAGTGAGTAAGGAGCCCATGCTCCACTCGATCTGCCAATGTGTATAACAGTGAGTATAGCTGTACCTGCTTTTCCTTCAATAAAACCACTACACTGGTTAAGTAACTGGGCTATTAGTAGTCATTTGGCATCCACTGGTGTGTACTGTACAGAAGCTCTGCTATATCAGCCAGCCTGTACACACATATTTCTAACATTTACTGTTTTATGTACACCATGAAATGGATTGTTCCAAAATTACTATTGCAAGATGATAAAATGACAAAAAAAATAAACCTAATCTGTCATTGTATGAAAGCAGCTAGACAGATGTATGACCTGTAAATTATCCAGTGATCTGTACTGACATATGTTCAAATAGGAGCCTGTTACTAGGTAGAATCCTACTTTCTATGTAGAGCAACAGCTGGGAGTCACTACTCAGAATCAGCTAGGAGGCATCCCTATCCATCACACCAAGTTTATGGCTGAAATCTGTTCTCTGACAGCTTCCTTAAGTAGTTACACATGCAATGAACAGCATAAGTTCTAGCCCGGGGAAGATAAATAATACCCATACAGTATGTACCTACATAATAAATCTAAAGCACATAGTAAAAGTTGAACAATATGAGCTCCATAAAACAATCCAACCCAGCAACCCACTTTCAAAGTGCATGCCCTCTTTACTGGAAGGAGCAAATGTCTCCTATTACAAGTATAGGGATGAGACCCAATATCTTGGACCTCAAAGAGGGCAGAGAATTGATGTCTGTTATGTTCTGGGTTGCTTGTGGACCCGGGGTGGTAGCAGGAGCGATCACAGAAGCAGATGTGAAAATAAAACTAGGATTTTTAATAAGTGCTTGAGTAGACATATACTGTGGCAGTAAATAAAAGTCCAGGAAAATATAAATGTGCACAAGAGTTCTGTGGTGGGAGCAAAAGGGTTAATGTCCAGGTAGAAACAATTAGAGCTGTCCAGGTGTGCAGGTAGTGAAACTGAAAATTATCAAGCCAGGTTTGCAGGTAGTGAACTGAAAATAATCAAGCCAGGTTTGCAGGTAGTGAACTGAAGCGCAGGATGTCAGCAGGCTCAGGCACTCAGGTATGGGCAAGGGTGATGGAGGAAGTGGGGTAGTCCAGTGGGAACTAGGAGCTGACAGGCAGACTGGCAGACAGGGAATTCACAGGAACAGGAAAGCACAGAGAACTCCCTCTCAGCTAGGCTGAGATACACGTTGCACTGGCAAAGAAGGAAGGCACTGACCCTTCCTAAATACCCCATGCCGTGCTGTTACTGGCCGGAGGGAACATGTGACTCACCAGGATTGGCCAGCCACATCACATGGCCAGAATGCAAGATGGCGGCGCCCATGCCAAAGGGAACGGAGATGCCGCCAGGCCTCACCAGCGCAGAGTGACAACAGGGCTGCACAACAACGCGCGCAGCCAAAGCCCCCCGCCAGACACCAGCTCCGCCACCAGACAGCCCGCGCCACAACGACCTCACAGGTAACACCCGCCTAGCGCCATGCTGAAATACCCTTGCCGTGACAGTACCCCCCCTTTTGGGGTGGCCTCAGGACACTCACCAGGCTTCTCTGGATGGGCAGAATGGAATCTCCTGATGAGTGAGGGAGCGTGGACATCACGAGCATCGGTCCAGCAATGTTCCTCTGGACCGTAACCTTTCCAGCCCATCAAATACTGAAGATGACCTCTGCACAGATGAGAGTCCAAGATCTGGGCGACTTCAAACTCAACTCCTCTCTCCGTCTGGACTCGAGGAGAAGCAGGTAGAGCATTATGGAACTTATTCAGGACTAGGGGCTTTAATAAGGAAACATGGAAGGAATTGGGAATTTTTAGGTATGGGGGTAACTGTAAACGGTAGGCCACTGGATTAATGACTTCTGTTATGGTGAAGGGACCGATGAAGCGGGGTGCGAATTTCATAGACGGAACTCTTAGATGAAGGTTCCGAGTAGACAACCAGACCTGGTTTCCTACTTGCATGCGTGGAACTATTCTACGCTTCTTATCGGCCTGGGTCTTATAGCGAGAGGATGCCTTCAACAAATCAGACCGTACTTGAGTCTAGATGGCAGCAAAATTCTGCACCGTGTCCTCCACGGCCGGAACATCGAAAACAGGCAGGCTTCGGAATTCGGGAACACGAGGATGAAGGCCATATACAACCTGAAATGGCATTTGGTTAGTTGACGAGTGGTAGGAAGCATTATGTGCAAACTCAGCCCACAGCAGCAAGGCAGCCCAATTGTCCTGGGAAGATGACAAAAAAATTCTTAAGAAAGTCTCTAGATCTTGATTAACTCTCTCGTGGAGCCGTTGCTTTGCGGATGGTAGGCCGTGGAAAAGTTTAACTTCACTTGAAGAACAGAACACAAAGCCCTCCAGAATTTTGCAGTAAACTGCACA
Organism: Taudactylus pleione; assembly: GCA_031769625.1. Lineage (NCBI taxonomy): Eukaryota > Metazoa > Chordata > Amphibia > Anura > Myobatrachidae > Taudactylus > Taudactylus pleione. The sequence continues at coordinate 20,246,008 of JAUIMM010000094.1, read as the reverse complement.
CCACGGTCAGAGACAATTTCAGCAGGAAGGCCATGTAGACGAAATATTTGTTGGACGAACAACTGTGCCAGGTCAGGGGCAGAAGGTAACTTCTTCAACGGTATATAGTGGACCATCTTAGAAAATCGGTCTATTACAACCCAGATAGTGTTGAAACCTTGAGAGACTGGCAGGTCTGTGACGAAATCCATGGAGAGATGCGTCCATGGACGTGATGGAGTAGGTAATGGAAGCAATTCCCCAGCTGGAGCTTGTCGTGATGATTTATGCTGGGCACAGGAGGAGCAGGAAGAGATAAACTCCATTATATCTGCCTTCATAGAAGGCCACCAATAGTGTCTTTTCAGGAACTCCAAGGTCTTCCGAGTGCCTGAGTGCCCTGCAAAGCGAGAGGAATGTGCCCAAGTGAGAAGCTGCTTCCTTAATTCCGGGGCCACAGATGATTTTCCCGTAGGACGCTGAAGTTGTAATGCGGCGAAAACTCTTGATTCCAAGACAGGGGTATTGCTTTGATTTTCAGATTGATCATAACAGAGGAGAGATCTCGATAGGGCATCAGCCTTCTGATTAAGTGCTCCAGACCAGAAGGTCAGGGTGAACTGAAACCTGGCAAAGAATATTGCCCAGCGGGCCAAACGAGGATTCACACATTGGAGGTTTTTGAGAAATAGGAGATTTCTATGGTCCGTAAATACAGTAAATGGAAACTTGGTGCCTTCTAGCAAATATCTCCATTCCTTCAACGCCAACTTTACAGCTAGTAGTTCTTGCTCACCTATGGCGTAGTTCCTTTCGGCAGGAGAGAATTTTTTAGAAAAGAACCCACATGGATGGACTCGGTTGTCCTCATAACGTTGAGACAAGACTGCTCCCACAGCTTCAGATGATGCGTCTACTTCCAACAAAAAAGGCCTGTCCAGATCGGGTTGTCGAAGAACTGGTGCTGAGATAAAGGCCTGTTTTAGAAGATGAAAGGCAGACTCTGCCTCAGGTGACCATTGGGCAGGATTAGCACCTTTGCGGGTCAAGGCTGTAATGGGAGCCAGCAGTGTAGAAAATCCCTTAATGAAGCGTCTATAATAATTTGCGAAGCCCAACAATCTCTGGATGGCCTTCAGTGTCTGAGGTCGGGTCCAATCCAGAATTGCCTGTACCTTCTTGGGGTCCATGTCTAAACTGGAGCCAGATATTACATAGCCGAGAAAAGGTACACTGGGCACTCCAAAGACGCACTTCTCCAGTTTGCAGTAAAGGTGGTTTTCTCTCAAACGGGTCAAAACTTCTTTAACATGTTCTTGATGTTTAGCCACAGAGGGTGAAAAAATCAGTATGTCATCCAGATAGACAACAACCGAAACATATAACAGATCCCGGAAAATCTCATTAACGAAACTTTGAAAGACAGCAGGGGCATTACACAATCCAAAAGGTATTACTAAATACTCGAAATGTCCATCTCTGGTATTAAAAGCGGTCTTCCATTCATCGCCAGCTCGGATATGAATGAGGTTGTAAGCCCCTCTCAGATCTAATTTCGAAAAAATGACAGAGTCCTTGACCCTATCAAACAACTCAGTAATCAGGGGAAGAGGGTATCGATTCTTTACAGTAATGTCATTAAGGCCTCGATAATCGATACATGGTCTTAGACCACCGTCCTTCTTGCCAACGAAGAAAAACCCAGCTCCGGCAGGTGAAGTAGAGGGGCGAATGAACCCCTGTGCCAGGTTGTCCCGGATGTATTCGGTCATGGCTTGAGTCTCAGGCAAGGACAGCGGATAGGTACGACCACGAGGTGGTATCTTATCAGGTATCAATTCAATTGGACAGTCCCATTCCCTATGAGGCGAACATCTGATATTCCTTGGGAATGGCAGAAGAAACTAATGGAACTGTCTTTCTCACAGGTCGAATTTTTGGAAGACAGGATTTCTGACAGTCCATACCCCATGACAGAATCTGCATAGAACTCCAATCAATCCTGGGATTATGTTGACGTTAACCAGGGTAGACCAAGAACAATTTCTTGAGAGGCCTCTGATATCACCAGGAATTTTAAGGACTCAGAATGAAGTGCCCCAATTCGGACCAATACTGGTTGAGTCTCTTTGGTGACTATCCCGTTAGTTAGAGGGCATCCGTCTATAGAGGTCAGAGAGATGGCATGGTTGAGAGACAAACAAGGAATCTGAAATTTATCTATGAAACTAGACGTTATGAAATTTCCGGCTGCTCCTGAGTCGAGTAGAGCAGTAGCAAAGACAGGTTTGGGTTTAAGATCCAAGGTTAGGGTAATCGTGAAATCTTTAATTTTTGGAGACGGGTTCATAACTCTTAACTTGATGTCTCCAGGGTCAGTTAGGATTTGGCATTTCCCGGTTTACGGGGGCAGGAGATCAGCAGGTGACCGGACTCTTTGCAGTACAGACAGAGGTTCTTTTGCATTCTTCTCTGACGTTCTTCTTTAGAGAGGTGTGTATGATTCACCTGCATAGGCTCCTCTTCAGTAGGGGAAGGAATGGGACGGGTAGAAATGGAGGGGGTAAATGACCTTTGCCGGTCAGTTCTGTTTTTTTCAGCCTGACGTTCCCTGAAGCGTAGGTCAACTTTGATACACAACGAAATCATGTCATTCAGATTAGTAGGAAGCTCTCGAGTGACTAGATCATCCTTTAGTCGGTCTGACAACCCATGCCAGAAGGTCGAGGTGAGGGCTTCCTCATTCCATTTGAGCTCTGATGCTAAAATTTGAAATTGCACGGCATATTGACTGACAGGATGGACCCCTTGTCTCAGTGTCATGATGTTTGATGATGCTGATACAGTACGCCCAGGTTCATCGAAAATCCTCCTGAAGGATGACACAAAGCCTGTGTAATTATCCAGCAGCGGATCTGAGTGCTCCCAGAGTGGGGAAGCCCATTCCAAGGCCTGGCCGGATAACAGAGAGACTATATAAGCCACTTTAGTTCTTGCAGTTAGAAAGTTGTCAGGCTGCAGGGTAAAATGTATGTAACACTGATTTAGGAATCCTCGGCAGAGTTTAGGATTGCCGTCAAATTTATTTGGTAAAGGAAGACGTAAGCGGGGAGATGATCTGCCTCCTGTATTTCCAGACGCTGATGCGGATGTAGATGCTGGTACTTCTGGGGTAGAAAAGGAAGTTTGCAAACTATCCTGTCGCTTGGACATCTCTTGCAGAAATTGAGCCATCTGATGCTGCATGTTTTCCAGATTTTCTAAACGACCAAAATGCACCTGAACAAATCCACTCCTGACTCCTGATCCGTGGCCGGCTCCATGGGGCCAGTGCAAACTGTTATGTTCTGGGTTGCTTGTGGACCCGGGGTGGTAGCAGGAGCGATCACAGAAGCAGATTTGAAAATAAAACTAGGATTTTTAATAAGTGCTTGAGTAGACATATAATGTGGCAGTAAATAAAAGTCCAAGAAAATATAAATGTGCACAAGAGTTCTGTGGTGGGAGCAAAAGGGTTAATGTCCAGGTAGAAACAATTAGAGCTGTCCAGGTGTGCAGGTAGTGAAACTGAAAATAATCAAGCCAGGTTTGCAGGTAGTGAACTGAAAATAATCAAGCCAGGTTTGCAGGTAGTGAACTGAAGCGCAGGATGTCAGCAGGATCAGGCACTCAGGTATGGGAAAGGGTGATGGAGGAAGTGGGGTAGTCCAGTGGGAACTAGGAGCTGACAGGCAGACTGGCAGACAGCGAATTCACAGGAACAGGAAAGCACAGAGAACTCCCTCTCAGCTAGGCTGAGATACACGTTGCACTGGCAAAGAAGGAAGGCACTGACCCTTCCTAAATACCCCATGCCGTGCTGTTACTGGCCGGAGGGAACATGTGACTCACCAGGATTGGCCAGCCGCATCACATGGCCAGAAGGCAAGATGGCGGCGCCCATGCCAAACGGAACGGAGACGCCGCCAGGCCTCACCAGCGCAGAGTGACAACAGGGCCGCACAACAACGCGCGCAGCCAAAGCCCCCCGCCAGACACCAGCTCCGCCACCAGACAGCCCGCGCCACAACGACCTCACAGGTAACACCCGCCTAGCACCATGCTGAAATACCCTGGCCGTGACAGATGTCCTTTTTAGGAAGGAAAAGACTAAACAGTTCCATAAAACAGGGAACGTCCATGTAAAGGTGCCCTCAACAAGTCTTTATGACATCTAAATATTTCCATCATGCAGAAGGAGATCTCAGTTCTACAAATTAGTGCAAAAGTGAATGTGCTTGTGAATTCCACTCCACTTATTACAGATGCTGCTAGAATCTGTATTGTAGAAGATTATTTCACAGATAACACTAAATATAAATAACAATTTAGTATTCTGTTTTTATTTAAATATATTGTTAAAAACTATGGTAAGTTAATATGAAAATGCTAAGGTCTAATATGCAAAAATATTGGACAGAGCTTACAATTTGGTACTGAAGCCAAATATCATCCATTAATTGTTATTGAATTTTCAGTCTGTCTCCGTTGACATGTGAAAGATCCAGGCCCCATACAAGTTGCAATTTGCAGCCAATCAGGTCTGAACAACCTGTAATGGACAAAAAGTCACAGCAAGTCCCAGGGTGCCTAGGAACACTGAGGTTACAAATCTAAAGTACTGTACTGTGTTTTGTTGTTGTTTTTTACCTAACTGAATTTAACACATTGGTTTTCAATGACAGATATGAGTCCTTAATGCCTCTTGAGTAAACAAGCAATATTCATCATTGTGAATGTGAAAGCTTATCCAGGGAGATTGAGATCAGCAGCTCTAGAGCCTGTTATGTAAATGGGTTCCATTAAATTAGCTTATTTTAATTCACAACTGTTAGTCAGTGATAGTCTTCATTTGCTCAAATTAATGGCTGTGCCAAGTTCCAAGTGAAAAGTGAGAGAAGGAATACATTTTTTGTGGGATATTAGCATTTTCTGGCAAGGTTTTAGCCCTGTCGGAGACAGGTGCTGATCTATGTGGGTTATGTGCATAGATTTTCCTGTGAGTCAGTAGCTGACCCACATGCTCTTCAAGAGACAGGTGACAGATTAATCTTCTGCGGCACTTATGTGATCATAACTTGCCTATCTGCAAGACAGACTTATAATGCTGTTTGCAGTCCATGTGTCTGAGCTGGGATAAGACAGCTGGAGTGAAAAACAAAAGCCATCGTGCTTGTGTGTGAGACACCTTATTTATATGGCTTCTGCGGGAGGTCTGAGGCATACAGGAAAATATATGTCAGAAACTGGCAAAAGCAATAAGTATTATTAATTTATTATTTGTTTGTGTCAACCTATCATCATTGTATAGTGTCAAAGCAGAGTTTTCTGTTCTTTAGGGCAGGATTAAGCAACATTTTCTAATTGATGATGAACTATTACACCCAGCTAGGTTACAGAGCAAGCTAGGAGTCTTACATCAGCAACAGCTGAAAAGGTTAATGTTGTCTACTTTAGACTTGCTTCCTGCTGCAATGAGCATTAATTTATTACTTTGATTACTAATTAAAACTTACAAAATAAATAATGAGAGTGAGGTGACAACGGAAATGTTTTCTTACATGTATCAGTACTGTAACAAGTATTTAGGTCAGCCCCCTCCATGTCTCTCCCTTTGCCCCTCTCCATGTTTCTCCCTGTGCCCCCCTCCATGTTTCTCCCTGTGCCCCCCACCATGTCTCTCTTGGCCCCCTTCCATGTCTCTCTCTTGGCCCCCTCCATGTATCTCATTGCAGCCCCCTCCATGTATCTCATTGCAGCCCCCTCCATGTACCTCATTGCAGCCCTCTACATGTATTTCATTACAGCCCCCTCCATGTTTCTCCCTTTTGCATCCCTCCATGTATCTCCCTTTGCTCCCCTCCTCCTTATCTCTCATTGCAGGCCCCCTCTATAGCTTTCATTGTGACCCCCTCTAAAAGTTCTCTGTGCAGCCTAGTTATCTATACAACCTCTCTATAGTTATCTATACAGCCCCCTCCCTTACCTTTAGTTGTGATCACCACCTTTCTGCAGCATCGCTCCTCAGATCACACAGGAAGTGAGATCAACGCGCAGTGCATTGTGGGATTCCATTCAGCCTCATGAATTGCCATTCACTGCCTGCCGCCTGGCCTTGTTACATGCCACTGACAGGACCGATCCCCCCACTTCGCTCATGGCATCAATCCCTCTCCCAAGAACCCCGCTGCACAAAAAAAAAAATATATATATGTAAAAAGAAAATTATTCTAAAGAGGCTTATTAGGTCACTGGCGACCCGCGGCACCCCAGGGAGCCGCGGCGCACAGTTTGGGAACCACTGACCTAGTTCCTTCCAACAGAAGGAGCAACATTTTGGCACTGTAATTACATGTCTTAAGCTAGGTACACACTATATGATTATCTGTCCAATCTGGCTGTTTCCTTCGAAAATCTGGTAATGTATGGGAGCATATGGCAATCGACCATTTGTTCCCAAACACTGGAAAACATTTATGTAATTTAATAAATAGTTATTATATGGTCATTAGCATATATGCCTCACTATTAGACCTCAGTGCTATCAGTGACTAAATAGCACACTCATTAAGAAAGTGAAGGAAATATTACCCAGAGTAAATCCACCTTATACATTTTTATGCATAAGTTTGGCGAACAAATACATCCAACTCTAAATGAAGCAGATAGTGTTCTATTTTCTTATTAAATTTACACTAGCTGTATATTATGTGCTGTAGCAAATCTGTTACATCTACTCTTCTTTCTCTGCACCTTACTAGTTTCCGGAGCCATCCAACAAGCACCAACTGGCTGTCGGTGGACGCTGGCACTTCTAGTGCCACAACAGGTTGTCACTCTACTATAGATATATAAATAATATGTTTTCTAAATAAAATTGCCAGGTTTTGCCTTTAAACCTGCGGGGGCCAATATGTGATGCTGCCAATATGATAAACCTATGAGGGATGCGACTGCCTGAGGGAATGGAGGGATCACAGCAGGAGATTCCTGTTGCTGTACCTCCTTAATACATCCTGGGGAGACTTAATATTTGTGGTTAACCCCCGAAAATGGGTGTTTTGGGGGATTATACCTCAAATATACAATGATAAATGGGCCCCTAAGAGAATAAGTCGCTCTCTCAGAATTGTCCAGAATTCGAAAGAAGAGAGAGAGAGACGCTCAGCTGTGACATGTCACCCGCTGATTGGTGTGGCAGCAGTGGCAGTCTCGAGAGACTCGCAGACACATCTGCCGCTGTAGCTGCACTGGATGTGATTACCACTTGTCTGGCTCCAGAAAGTCTGTCCAGAGTAACAGTCATGGGGACCAGATTCGCGCCCAGCTACGCCAATTTATACATGGGCAAGTTCGAGGACGCCCAAGTGTGGCATGGCAAATGTGGCGCATCTCTGGTCTTCTATGGCCGTTACATAGATGATCTTTTCATTATTTGGGATGGGGACCTATCTTCTTTCACAACTTTTGTCACTTCCCTCACTTCTAATTCTTTTAATTTATCTTTCACTCATTGCTTTCATAAGACCACTGTTAATTTTTTGGATGTGACCCTCAATGTTGTTAATAACAGAATTGTTACCTCCAATTATGTTAAAAACATTAACACCTACTCGTAAGTACATTACAACAGTGCACATTACAGCCCATGGAAGAAAATCACCCCAAAAGGGCAACTTATGCACCTTAGGCGTAATTGTACATATATAGAAACTTTCGCACTACAGGCACAGGTTATGCTGAGGGCTTTTAAGAAGTGTGGCTATCCAGATAAATTACTAGAACAAGCTTATATGGAGGTAACAAAGATGGAAAGAGAAACATTATTAAAACCTAAAATACCCAAAAGTCATCGTAATAATAATGTAGGGGTAAATGAAGACACCAAACATCTGGCTTTTGTCTGCAAATTCAACAGTCAAGCTGCAGACATTAAGAGAATTATAAGGCGTAACCACCAGCTTTTAAAACACGTATATTGGGGAAACTTCTACCTGGTAACCCTCAGGTTATATATAGGAAAAATACAGTAGGTCTATAGAAATTATACTGGCTCCCAGCTATTTAAAAATGGGAAAGCAAGATAAAAAGGAAGGAGGTTCAGACTGGTTAACAGTAAGACCAGCTGGCTTCTATAAGGGTGGTAAACCTAGATGTAACATGTGTTCCATTATGGACAGAAGGACTACCACCATATTAATACCCACACAAAAAGATAAATACACACTAAAGAACTTTATGAATTGTGATACCAATTTTATTATTTATGTACTTACCTGTGGATATGACCTACATTATGTGGGCTGCACTACGAGGTCCTTACTCAGGGCCGGCCCTAGGCATAGGCATTATAGGCAAATGCCTAGGGGCAACTGGAATGCCTAGGAGCATCCCAAGCCTAGGGCCAGATGTAGATCTTTTTTTCTTTGAGCTGGCTCGGGTTCGGCAATCCGAGCCAGTCAGGAGGCTGCAGCAGCAGGAGGACACTTTTCACACAGACAGTGTTTACTTTCACTTTCGCTGAGACAGCTGCTGCAGAGTGCAGAGGAGAAGCCAGGCAACACCTGCGGAGCTGCTGCTAAACCCTGCCCCACCACACAGCATAAAGGTAAGAGCTGGATGAGGGGAGGCAAACACATACAGTATGGAGAGTGGGGGCTGATGACACTGCTATGGGAGGGGGGAGATAAAGACATATGGGGAGTAGGGGCCCAGGAAGCTGATGATACAGTAGTTACTGCTATGGGGGCAATGGGAGACAGATACATATGGGGAGTGGTTGCTGATGACACTGCTATGGGAGGGGGGAGATAAAGACATATAGGGAGTAGGGGATCAGGGAGCTGATAGTTACTGCTATTGGGGTAATGAGAGACAGATACATATGAGGAGTGGGGGCTGATGACACTGCTATAGGAGGGGGTAGATAAAGACATATAGGGAGTAGGGGTTTGTCGGAGCTGATGATAGTTACTGCTATTGGGGTAATGGGAGACAGATACATATGGGGAGTGGGGGCTGATGATACTGCTATGGGAGGGGGGAGATAAAGACATATAGGGAATAGGGGGTCAGGGAGCTGATAGTTACTGCTATTGGGGTAATGAGAGACAGATACATATGAGGAGTGGGGGCTGATGACACTGCTATGGGAGGGGTGAGATAAAGACATAGGGAGTAGGTGGGGTGTGAGGGTATGCCTGTACTGTGAGTGATGGGTGCTGTCTGTGCTGTGCTGGGTGAGGAGAGCGGTGCTGTAATCTGTGCAGTGAGTGGTGCTGTACTGTAATGTGTGTTGTTAGGGGTGATAGGCTGAGTGAGGGTACTGTACTGGCAGAGGGGTGTTGGGTGCTCTACTGTGATCTGTGCTGTGCTGGGTGAGGGATTCTGTACTGGGAAAGGGTTGCTGTGTTGATTGAGGGGTGTTGTGATCTATGCTGTGTGAGGGGTGCTGGGTGAGGAGTTCTGTACTGGGTGGGGGTGATGGGTGCTGTACTATAATCTGTGCTGTGAGGGGTACTGAACTGTAATCTGTGCTGTGAGGGGTGCTTTACTGTAATCTGTGCTGTGAGGGGTGCTGTGCTGAGTGAAGGGTACTGTGCTGGCAGAGGGGTGTTTGGTGCTGTGCTGTGATCTGTGCTGTGCTGGGTGAGGGGTGCTGTACTGGGAGAGGGTTGCTATGCTGATTGAGGGATGTTGTGATCTGTAAGGGGTGCTGTGCTGTAATATGTGCTGTGTGGGGTCCTGTGCTGTAATCTGCTGAGTGTCAGGTGCTGGGAGAGGGGTACTGTACTCGGTGAGGGGTGATGGGTGCTGTGCTGTAATCTGTGCTGGGCGAGAGGTGCTGTACTATAATCTGTGCTGTGAGGGGGTGCTGTGCTGAGTTGAAGGGTACTGTGCTGGCAGAGGGGTGTTTGGTGCTGTGCTGTGATCTGTGCTGTGCTGGGTGAGGGGTGCTGTACTGGGATAGGGTTGCTATGCTGATTGAGGGATGTTGTGATCTGTGAGGGGTGCTGTGCTGTAATATGTGCTGTGTGGGGTCCTGTGCTGTAATCTGCTGAGTGTCAGGTGCTGGGAGAGGGGTACTGTACTTGGTGAGGGGTGATGGGTGCTGTGCTGTAATCTGTGCTGGGCGAGAGGTGCTGTACTATAATCTGTGCTTTGAGGGGTGCTGTACTGGAAGAGAGGTGCTGTGCTGGGAGAGGGATTCTGTGCTGTGGGGTGTACTGTGCTGGTTGACCGGTGCTGTGATGGGTGAGGGGTGCTGTGCAATGAGGGAAGAGGAGTGCTGCGAGGGGAGAGTTTGCCCTGTACAATGCCTTCTGAGGTGGGGGTATAATGAACATTCCCCTAAAACCTGTCCCTTTTCTCTTTAGTTATAGCAGTGTGCTGTGAGGGGAGCTGTGAGGGGAGAACCTGTGATTTTCTGCTGGGAGCACAAGACAAAATATTGCCTAGGGCACCAAATTGGTTAGGGCTGGCTCTGTACTTATGAGTATGCTTTATGGAACACAAACTGAATATTTTAAAGAAATGTACTAATCATAGTGTTCCACGTCATTACAGCCAAGTTCATGATGGGGATCCTGGTTGACTCTCTATTATAGGGATTGAAACAATACTCCATACAGCTAGAGGAGGGGACAGATTTAACAAACTTTGCTGACAGGAAGTATTTTGGATACTTCAATACGATTTATTATACCCGGGAGGTTTAAATGAGACTATAGAGCTCAACTCAGTAATATAACTAGTCAGGGTTCGATCAATATATGGGAATATACTAATACCTATATATACTATTAAAAGTAAATTGATATAATGAGGGTTTATAATTCCATTAGCTATCCTTGTGACTATTTGAAAAGTGGACCTTTAAGTACTAAGAGTTTTTTGAATTATTGATGGAGACCTATGTCTGATAACCGCTAATATCTAAAATTAGAATCTATAGATTGTTAAATTATTTTGTTAACCTATGTTATATAAGGTAAAGAGGGCCCCTCACAATACTCTGAATATAGCTTTATGTGTATGTATATCTTTATATATTTTTATTATTTCTTTTGTTCTATACCACCCACCTTTTCTATCTTGATGAAGGTTCTAACCTCATACAGAGTGACACAAAAATAGGGATAAGTTTGTATCATAATATTCCTTTCTGGAAAAGACATAGAACGAATATTTAGAAAGGTTTAATATAGTCCATATTTATATTTTAATAAATATGTACTTTTGCGCCATTTTTTGAATATGTTTACTATATGTCTAATAGACTTGGTATCTAGGATATTATATGTATCAAAAATGAAAACTATTATTGCAAGTTCTCTTTTCCTTTTCCCTTTTTTCCTTTTTTCTTTATAATGTATATATATATATATATATAGATCTATAATAATAGTAAATAATAATATTAGCTTGTATAAATCTATATGTCCATTATAATCTGTTAAGATGACAATATAGTATAGTAATGCCTTATGCTACGTGGTCTCATAATATGTAAATAAGTACTAAATTTGATGATAGTTATGTTACGAACATCGTAACTTAAAGCCATGCTATGATACGGCATTTCTTTATATGAGATATTTATGCAAATATATAAGATACTTTTAAACCAATCACGGATCAACTACTTTTAGATATAAATGATCCATAACAGTCTATCATTCTTGTATCGAAGGTTGCAGAGCAACCATTCGGATAATCTAATGTGTAAACATAATTGGTTGGAATAGACCATGTGGCTAAATAATAGGTCACATGATTGGTATAACTCTGTGACATGCCACTTCCTTATCGGTAGTTACTTAGTAACCATACAAACAGAATCTAAATTGAATCGTGACTGGTTGCCTACAATCACGTGACCGGACTAGCGGTCACGTGATCAGAGGTTTATGATCTTGTATTTAACCCATATACAATTACAGTGATCAGGTATGTTCAAAAAGGTTTTCTTTTGGGTAAAATAAACTAAATAAGATTGCCTTCCTGTTATTTATTCAAATGAATGAAAAATTATAAAATTCTATTATTTTCTCCATTTAAAGTACCTTACTAGTCTAGGCCTGCTTTTACTTAACAGAATCGACTTAGTTTTGCTTTTTTAACAACTATCCTCTTTCAACAATAACAATAATTTTTTTATTTGTGATAACGTAGCTGGTAGTCACATTTGAGACACATAACACATTCAAATCTCCTCGCTAATGCTGGGAGGAGGCGTGGCAGTGCTCTGCTGAGCCTGCTGGGACATCCTCAGACCACAGCCACGCCTCCTAACAGTATACAGCGAGGAGCAATGGTGAGGACCGAGTGATGCAGTTAGCAAATCTCCTGTTCCTTTGTTCGGCACTCTCTCTGTCCCACCACAACCGCAACCAATTTCCTGCCGTATGGGCTTGTTTTGTTCAGTACGTCCTCGTCTTTTGTTGGGAGTTAGCACTGAGGACCTCATTCAGAGTCCGTCGTAGTGGCCGCACGGTCATACGGGCTACGGCCGCAAAATCATAAACGGAAGCGATCGTACGGCTGGTCGATCGTAAACAAAGTGACGCCCATTTGTTAGCACTGCACCGCCTCTAGCTACCGACTGATCTGATCGAACGAACGAGACAGTTGTAGTCAGGCGCTGTCACTCGCTGTATGCAAATTATGTTGTGATGGTTGTGGCCATATGTGTTGTATTGATGGTCACATGTAAACTATCGAACAGCTTGTTATTAGCTTGTTGTCAGTTATCTAATTAAGAGTGTTTAACTCTTGCTGTTCTTTTTATTCAGTTTTTTTTAATGTGTCAATAAACTTTATTGTTTCTTTTGTGGGTGTTTTCCCCGTTCCAAAACAAAGTAATGTTTATTATCTGTGAATGTACTGTTGCTAATTGTGTTAACTTTAAAAATGCATGTGCATTTTGCGTTAGGATCATTTGCACTCTTATGTTTGCAATTGCACACTGCGTGTTTTATCCAATCAAATCTGACCTTATTTTTCGGGTCACATGATTAAAGGATTGTCCAATAGTGTTTTTTTTTAGGAAACTGAGTAAATATTTTAGCCAATCATCTTTATTTTACCCCATGTATATTTCATGTTTTCTGTAAAATCGGCCATTGCCATCATGAGAGCCGCGGCCTTTACCTGTCGGGAATTGAGCATCCTGGTAAACATTTTGGACAGGCGGCTTAGAAAAGCCCAGTCTCCCATTTCCAACCGCTTAAAGCATGCGGCCTATGCGGATGTGAGGAGAGCCCTTCGCCGTGCGGGATTTCGGCGCAATATAGCGTAACTAGAGAGGCGGTGGTCCGATTTGCACTGCCGGTCGCCAATCCTTTTGGCTAATTTGCGGGCGCGATTACGCAGACGTAAGTATGCATTTGTATGAATGTTAAAATTAGTGGACTGTTAAAAATGTCTGTTCCTTTTCCAATTCTTTTATTAAATGTAAACAAACCCTCCTGTATGTTGTCCCTATTGTCCTGAATGTGTAAAGTGTACTTGTATTGTGTAGCCGAAAGTGAAAACTAAACTTAGATTTTTTTAATATCTTTAAATTTTAGAAACACAGCGGAGACAGAGAAGGGCCGGCAGATTTGGCCGCAATGCAGGTCCCAACCTGCAGCCCTCCCCCTCACCTTCCCCATCCGCTCAACCCAGCCCTCCCTCCCCACCACCATACTCCCCCAGTAACCCTCCCTCTTCCAAAACTCCCCTAGTATTCCTCCCTCCCCTGCCCACTCATCCCAAATCACCACTCCCGTGCCCGAGTCCTCAACCCAAATATCCCCTCCCTTGGATTTTTTCCAATCCATTTCCCCTCCCACCATTCCACCATCTCCAAATTTCTCTCCATCTCCAGCACCATCTCCATCGGGTGCTTCCTTGCCACGCTCTGATGGTATGTGTTTTTTAATATTATGTTTTTTTGGGGTTTTTTTGGAGTGTTGTTGTTATCCATGTTTTTTTTTAAAAGATTTTGGCTGTGTTTGTTTTCATTTTTACAGTATGGGTGTCATAATCATTGCGCAGTAATCCTGTTACTCAATATTTTGTGGTTATGTTTTGTGCCTGGGCCCTTTTTTTTTTTTAGGGTGCCCAAAAATGTATGCCTTTTGGGGTTTACAAAATGCTTTTTTTTTGGTGTAAAAATTGATTACATTTTGATTTGTATTGTAGATTTAAATAAAACATGTCACAGAACTTGGGAAGGTGATAGGAAGCAGACTAACCTTGTTAATGTTGTGTACACTGTGTTTAAAATGTACTAAGATGTAACTTCATTAGGAAAAGTGATGTTAGCCATAGCAAACAAACACATTGTAGTTTTGGATTATCAAGAACATTCTAGAAGTGAATAAGTGCAGTGTGTTTTAAGGATATGGCCATCATGACTTAAGAATACACCTCCCAGTTGTTTAAAAATCATCCTAGTGAATTTTTGATTATGCCACATAGTTAGGGTTTCAAAGTGTTTTTACACCATAAAAGTTTCTACATAATAATAATGCTGTGTGGAGTCAACTTTAGAACACACCATATCATCATTGTGTCAACCCACTGTTTGGGACATTGAATAATGTTTAATGTTAAAATGTGGGTCATTTTTTAGATATTTTTAACCTACAAATACATTTTTCTGTCCACAGATCTAACCAACATACTTGTTGGAATACGTGAGGAGCTCACTCGAACAAGTGGCCATCTATTGGAGGCCTACTGCTGCCTACAGCGGATTGTGGGGAGTCTGGAGCGGTTTTAGTTTTTTTTTTCCCTTTGTACATTTAAAATTTTTTACATTTCCAGTAAAGTTTTTGTTCTAAAAACATTTGTCCTCTTTTTTCATAAAAATTAAATGGTGTAATTCTGCATTTCAAATACTTTGTAAACAAAGCTGGGTGACTTTCCATAGTGTAACTAATCCAAAAATGTTTATTTTAACCTTAAGAACATTTGCAGTAATGTTTTTTTTGTTTTTTGTTTGGGGTTGCCCTACATTATCCACCTCAAAATGGGTTTCAAAATACATTTACACCAAACCTTTTTTTTTGTAAAACATTTATTAAATAACAAACATGTTGCCAACATGCTTTTAATTGTAAAAAGCATTTCATCACAGAATAACACAAAAAAAATGGCCTCAGGTTTTTCTTAAAAAAAATATCTTGCTTAGTCAGACATAAACAACAAAAGCAAAACTCAAACATAATATTTCTTTTTTAACAGACAAAATTAAAAAAAATAATCAAAATTAACTAAACATGTGGTGGTATATCCGGAAAAATTATGTTAGTTGTCCAAAAACAGTACAGGGCATTGCCAATGGGTTCCATTATTTTTTCAGTTTCAAAAAGTGTTGTGATTTTTGAGAAAAAAAAAAAAATTAGGTTCAACTTAAAATACATTTGCTCTAAGTGTAAAATTAAAAATAAAGGTAAAAATTATTACCTAAAAAATCTGGAAACCACAGAATCGCGTCTGGCCCCCCCGACAGCATCACAACACCTTCCTTCGGGGGGCCATCTTCTGGCAAGGTATTCTCTGGCTGCATGGGTACTCGACTCCTTACTGCAATGTTGTGTAAAATCCCACACAGGATCACAATGCGAGAAACCATATCCGGCGAGTACATGAGTGCACCACCAGAGTGATGGAGACACCGGAACCGGCCCTTTAAAAGGCCGATACAGCGCTCCACCACCTGCCTGGTGGCAGTAAATGCGGTATTATATTGAGTTTGTGGCCCTGGTGTGGGATTCAAATAAGGAGTCAGCAGCCAGGGCGTGCAAGGATATCCACTGTCACCTGATGGAAATGGGACACCAAAAGATCCATAAATTGTCAATGAAAACATGTTTACACTATTACTATAGCTACATACTAGATTTATACTTACCAAGAAGCCACGCGTCACCAGCTTGCAGTGTGCTTAATTTTGGCCAAATCCCTGAATGCTGGATCATGTACGCATCATGGCTGCAGCCTGGAAATTTGGCATTCAGGGAGAGGATCTGGAGGGAGGCATCACATAGCACCATTACATTTAGCAAATGGAAATGTTTACGGTTCCTATAGATTTGTTCCCTGCATGCAGGGGGCTGAAGTGCTATGTGAGTGCCATCCACTACCCCTATGACGTGTGGGAAGCCCGCAATCTCAAAAAACTTCTGCTTTACCACATCAAGGGCTTCCATATCCAAAGGCATACTAATAAAATGTGCTACATGATTGAAGAATGCATCTAGCACACGCCTCAGGATCCGTGAAAATGAGGGCTGGGAGAGGCCACCCACCAGCCCCACAGTGGTTTGGAAGGACCCTGAGGTGCAGAAATGTAACACCGCCAACAACTGTGTAAGTGGTGTGATTGCTGTAGGAATGTTAATCTGACTTTCTATATCATTCTTTATTATTGAAAGAGTGTCTATGATAATATTTGGAGGCAGGCGATAAGTGGTTACAACCACATCATCAGGCATTCCAAAAAGGGTGACACGTGTTCTATATATCTTGGCCCTTGCATGGCTCCTATGCCTACGCCCAGGAGGAGGCTGAGGAAGGTTAGTTAGGGGCAACATGGCCACTCTGAGCTGGCCCACATCGTTCTGTAAAATTAGAATTTAAAAAAAAAAAGTGTTGTTGAGAAAGAATTTTCAATATTTTTCGAAAAATACTTAGCTTAGTAATAATGGTGCATATTCTTACAGGGTCGGGCTGTGCCATCTTTGGGAACCCCTACAGCTGTTGCTTGTGTACGGGTTTTTATTTTATGGAAGAAAAAGAAAATAATATTTAGACAAAAAAAAAACATCTATTACTACTATTATTGTTAAAACAATCCTTAACTTTGAAATTGGGCAATATTAAAAATGGAAAACATAATTATTGTTTTATCATTAAAACCACAAATGCATTATTAAATGTAAAAAAGACAGCATAAAACACTTCATTATTAAATACAACAAACATTTAGGTTTTTAAAAACACACACAAGCACCACTCAAACAACACACACAAGCACCACTCAAAACAACACACACAAGCACCACTCAAACAACACACACAAGCACCACTCAAACAACTCCAAACACTATAAACACTAGCAATCGCTTCCTGCACCACAAATCACTCCAACTACAACCCACAAGTAAGGGAACATTTGGCTTTGCCTTAAATAATGCTAAAAAAACCCACAATGATTGAATAATGCAGGCAAGGTGTGCATTGTACGTAGGCAAATAGGGATGCACGGGTGACCAATCCAGGGATGCGCTCACATCTTGGACAACCCACGCAGTGATTACTGAATGCAGGCAAGGTGTGCATTGTACGTAAGCAAATAGGGATGCACGGGTAACCAATCCAGGGATGCGCTCACATCTCCGACAACCCATGCAGTGATTACGGAATGCAGGCAAGGTGTGCATTGTACGTAGGCAAATAGGGATGCACGCGTAACCAATCCAGGGATGCACTCACATCTATAAAATTGTCATCAAAAGCACTATTCTTCATGCTCTCTCACAAGTTTTGAAAATGGCAAGCGAGGAGCATGGTGGGCAGAGGACAAATGAGGCAGGTAAGTGTTAAACACATTTTTAAAAAAAACACAATAACAGTTCATATCTTCCACAAATGCATTTTTTAAATTAACAAAATTAAAAAATATTGTGGGTGCTGGGAATCTACTACCACCACCAGAGGAGGAGGAGGCGGGGCCAAGCAGGCCAAGGCCCAGAAATCCACCGTTTTTAAGGCTAGAGCTTGAGACATTGGTGACCATGACAATGGATAACCTTGTCCATGCCCCAAGAAATATGGGGGCTGGAGCCAAAGACAGGATTTGAGAGGAGATATCCAGGGCTGTTAATGCTGTCAGGACAACCCACAGACCCATGAAAGTCGTCAAAAAAAGGTAAAAAAATGATATTGTGAGTGTACTGAAGTCAAAAGTGAGATCTTAATTAAATAAACTAAAAATTAAAAACTGCCAAATCACATTGTCAGATGGACCGATTTCAAATACCAGCTGAAGAGGAAGCTACGGAGTAGGGTGGACCATGCTGCGGGGACAGGTGGTGGTCCCATACCTGAGGAGCTGACCTTGACGAGGTTGGAGACGTTGGCTCAGGGATGTGTGACGGAAGAGGAGATAGTCGGCGTGTCCACTATAGACACTGACATGGCCGACTTCAATGCTCCACATGTGCAAGAATGTAAATATTTTTTGGACTCAAAAAAGTATAAAGCTAAAACGTGTATGCATTTTTTTTAATAAAAAATACAATTTTTTTTTTTCCAGACTCAGAGGAGGTAGTGCCTGCTCCTGAGGTCAGGTCTGGGTCCAGCACAGATGGAGACTCTGCAAGGGAGGATCCAAGTACTCCATCTGGGGACCCGGTGGAGTCTACTCCAGGGCAACCATCGGAACGAGCAGTGCCTCTCCTCACCAGGTTGGTCTCTTAAACTCAGGAGAACAGATGTGTTCTTCTGAGGATGGAGACCACTCTGGTGAGGGTGGCGGTGGCCCTGGAGACCATTGCTGGGGCCATAGATCGTTGGCCCAATACCCAGGAGCAGGCAAACCCACCTGCCATGATGGAGCGAGACTCCCTTCCTCCCAGGACCACCACCTCTGGCAGCCCAACAACCACCCCCGCAAGTATGGAGAGCCCTATGCCTAGGCCTGAGGAAATACCATCTACCTCTGACCAGGCCAGTCGGCGGGTTACACGCCAGTCGGCTGTCCGTAGCTTACCTCTTCCTCCGAGCCGGCCCAAACGATGCAAGTAGCCCTGGATATCTCCTCCCTCACCTCTTGTCCAGTCCCCATATTTCTTGTCACCAATGTCTCAAGCTCTTTTTTTTTTTTTTAATTTTAGAATTGTGTTTTTTATTTTTTTATTTTATTTATAGGCAGATGTTGCCCTAAAAATTGTAACTAAAATTGTGATTAAAGGCTAATTTCCTAAAAATAAAAAATGTTATTAACAAAATGTCTAAATTTAACTATATCAATGTATACATGGTTTAAAAAGTATGGTATCTGAAAAGGCTGCTACGCAAAACACAATGCTATATGTTTTAAAAAATGCCCGAAAAAAATAAGTTTAAAAAGCACAAATAAACAGTTGTGTTACGAATTCCCTAATGCACATGCAAGTGAAATCATTTACAAGGTAATTAGCAGTGTTCATAGTTACAATGCACCAATCTTAGCTGCTTGGTTTGTGTTGTTCCAATTAGAAACATCACAAGTAACATCGGATTAACGATTGTACTGTTGTGGTTTACGGACTCTTCTTGCCTACCTTAGCCTGGACGATCATCCTGTTCGTAGAGTGACGTTGTCATGCATCCGCAATTCATGGTTGTACGAAGCACATAATTTATGCACTCCCCTAAAAAGCCTGGAAACGCTGAAGCACGCCTCCGTTTGCAGACCACCACCCCTGTATACACCCACAAACGGACTTTCCTGTCAATCAACTTTCGCAAGCCACTTCCATTTCGGAAGCCCTACAACCGACAGTAAGGCTTAGATAAATGAGTTAATTAACAAAGGAGGCTGCAGAACAGGAAGCAAGGAGCACGGTGTCCTTGCACTGACAAGTGTCCTTGATCAATATTCATCTGACTACATACACATCACTTACCCAACAATGCCCAGTGTCAGATAGAATATATTAGTCTTTCTGCAGTGGTAAACATTATAATGTCATATATATATATATATATATATATATATACAGTCAGGTCCATAAATATTGGGACAATGACAGAATTTTCATATTTTGGCCTCTATTCACCACCACAATGGTTTTGAAATGAAACAAACAAGATCTGCTTTAACTGCAGGCTTTCAGATTTAATTTGAGGGTAGTTACATCCAAATCGGGTGAACGGTGTAGGAATTACAACGGTTTCTATATGTGCCTCCCACTTTTTAAGGGGCCAAAAGTAATGGGACTATCAACTCACAAGCTATTTCATGGACAGGTGTGGGCTATTCCCTCGTTATTTCATTATCAGTTAAGCAGGTAAAAGGTTTGGAGTTGATTTTAGGTGTGACATTTGCATTTGGAATCAGTTGCTGTCAACTCTCAATATGAGATCCAAAGAGCTGTCACTATCAGTGAAGCAAGCCATCATTAGGCTGAAAACTCAAAACAAACCCATCAGAGAGTTAGCAAAAACATTAGTTGTGGCCAAATCAACTGTTTGGAACATTCTTAAAAAGAAAGAACGCACCAGAGAGCTCAGCAACAACAAAAGACCCGGAAGACCACGGAAAACAACTGTGGTGGATGACAAAAGAATTATTTCCCTGGTGAAGAAAAACCCCTTCACAACATTTGGCCAAATCAAGAACACTCCCCAGGAGGTAGATGGATATGTGTCAAAGTCAACAATCAAGAGAAGAGTTCACAAGAGTGAATATAGAGGGTTCACCACAAGATGCAAACCATTGGTGAGCCACAAAAACAGGAAGACCAGATTAGAGTTTGCCAAACAACATCTAAAAAAGCCATTACAGTTCTTGAACAACATCCTATGGACAGATGAGACAAAGATCAACTTGTAACAGAGTGATGGGAAGAGAAGAGAAGGATGGAACTGCTCATGATCCAAAACATACCACCTCATCAGTAAAGCATGGTGGTGGTAGTGTCATGGCGTGGGCATGTATGGCTGCCAATGGAACTGGTTCCCTTGTATTTATTGATGATGTGACTGCTGACAAAAGCAGCAGAATGAATTCTGAAGTTTTTCGGGCAATATTATATGCGCATATTCAGTCAAATGCTTCAGAACTCATTGGACCGTGCTTCACAGTGCAGATGGACAATGACCCGAAGCATACTGCAAAAGCAACCAAAGAGTTTTTTAAGGCTAAAAAGTGGAATGTTATGCAATGGCCAAGTCAATCCCCTGACCTGAATCCGATTGAGCATGCATTTCACTTGATGAAGACAAAACTGAAGGGAAAATGCCCCAAGAACAAGCAGGAACTGAAGACATTTGCAGTAGAGGCCAGGCAGAGCATCACCAGGGATGAAACCCAGCGTCTGGTGATGTCTATGCGTTCCAGAGTTCAGGCTGTAATTGCCTGCAAAGGATTTGCAACAAAGTATTAAAAAGTGAAAGTTAGATTTAGGATTGTTTAGTTTGTCCCATTACTTTTGGCCCCCTAAAAAGAGGGAGGCACATATAGAAACTGTTGTAATTCCTACACCGTTCACCTGATTTGGATGTAATTACCCTCAAATTAAATCTGAAAGTCTGCAGTGAAATCACATCTTGTTTGTTTCATTTCAAAGCCATTGTGGTGGTGAATAGAGGCCAAAATATGAAAATTCTGTCAATGTCCCAATATTTATGGACCTGACTGTATATATATATATATATATATATATATATATATATATTAGGGATGAGCGGGTTCGGATTTCTGAAATCCGAACCCCCACGAGCCCCCCTGATCCGAGTCGTATCCGAGTCAGGTGCAACTTTTCCCGCCTGACTCGGATCTGAAATCGAGGCAAAACATCATAATCCCGCCTTCTGGATTCTATAAAAGGTCCCCGCATCAGCGCCATCTCTCACTCCGGCTGTGGACAGTGAACAGGGAGGGTGGGAGCTAGGGCAGGCTGGGCTGTGTTGTGCTGCTGTTGTCAATAGGGGCTAGCTGGGCTGTGTTGTGCTGCTGTCATAGGGGCTGGCTGGGCTGTGTTGTGCAGTCAGTTGTCCATAGGGGCTGTGTTCACTCCAAAGTCTATAGGGGCTGGCTAGACTGTGTTGTGCAGTGTCCCATAAAGGCTGTAGTCCTAGAGGGGTGCTGTAGTGTTGTCCAGGGGGTGATCTGTGCATCAGGGGTGCTCCCCCAAAGTGCACTCCAAAAAAAAAAAAAGAATTATTTTTTTTCTGTGTTTGTGAATTGTGTGCGCAGTAGCCGCACGTCCATCAACAAAGGAGCAGCGCTAAGCGTGCACCTGTGTCATAAGTAAAGGGCCGGTTGGCTGGTCCGTTAAAGGGTGCTGTAACCCCCAAAGTGCACTCGAAAAAATATATATATTTTTTTGTGTTTGTGAATTGTGTGCACTATACGTGCATCCTCAAAGCAGCAGCGCCAAGCGTGCATCTGTCTGTTAAAGGGTGGTGTATCCCCCAAAGTGCGCTCCAACAAAAAAAAAAAAATCTTAATTTTTTCTGTGTTTGTGTGTGAAATGTATGCGCAGTAGCCGCACCTGCATCCTCAAAGTAGCAGCGCCAACCATGCGTCTATCTGTTAAAGGGTGGTGCAATCCCCAAAGTGCACTCCAACAAAAATAAAACATTTTCTTCGGTGTTTGTGAATTGTGTGCACCGTACGTGCATCCTCAAAGCAGGAGCGCCAAGCGTGCATCTGTCTTTTAAAGGGTGGTGTAACCCCCAAAGTGCGCTCCAACAAAAATAAAAAAATATTCTTTTTTTCTGTGTTTGTGTGTGAAATGTATGCGCAGTAGCCACACCTGCATCCTCAAAGTAGCAGCGCCAAGCGTGCGTCTGTCTGTTAAAGGATGGTGTAACCCCCAAGGTGCACTCCAACAAAAATAAAACATTTTCTTCTGTGTTTGTGAATTATGTGCACCGTACGTGCATCCTCAAAGCAGCAGCGCCAAGTGTGCATCTGTCTGTTAAAGGGTGGTGTAACCCCCAAGGTGCACTCCAACAAAAAAAAGTAATTTTCTTCTGTGTTTGTGAATTGTGTGCACTGTACGTGCATCCTCAAAGCAGCAGCGCCAAGCGTGCGTCTGTCAAAGGTTGGTGTAACCCCAAAAGTGCGCTCCACAAAAAATAAACAATTCTTTTTTTTCTGTGTTTGTGTGCGAAATGTATGCGCAGTAGCCGCACGTGCACCAACAAAGGAGCAGCGCCAAGCGTGCGCCTGTGTCCCATAAGTTTGTTAAAGGGTTGTGAAACCCCCAAAGTGCTCCAAAAAATAAAAAAATATTTTTTTTCTGTGTTTGTGACTTGTGTGCGCTGTAGCCGCACGTGCATCAACACAGTAGCAGCGCCAAGCGTGCGCCTGTGTCATAAGTCAAGGGCTGGTTTGGACATCTGGTCCGGACTGAAGGACGTGCCAGCAATTTCTGACATGTCTACTGTCACTGCATATGATACTGTCACCACTGACAGAATGGTGGAGGATTACATTGGTGACAGCATCCAAGTAGGGATGTCAGACAGTCCGTACCTGTACTGGCAGGAAAAAGAGGCAATTTGGAGGCCCCTGTACAAACTGGCTCTATTTTACTTGAGTTGCCCCCCCTCCAGTGTGTACTCCGAAAGAGTGTTTAGTGCAGCCGGGAACCTTGTCAGCAAAAGGCGTAGGAGGTTGCTTCCACAAAATGTGGAGAAGATGATGTTCATAAAAATGTATTATCAACTCTTCCAGGGAGACCAGCCTCCAGAACGTACATAGGGACCTGTGGTGGTGGATTCCAGCGGGGACGAATTAATACTCTGTGAGGATGAGGATGTACACAACACTGAAGAGGGTGAGGAATCGGTGGATGAGGAGGATGAGGATGACATCTTGCCTCCGTAGAGCCAGTTTGTGCAGGGACAGATTAATTGCCAGCTTGTTTTGTGGGGGCCCAAACGAACCAATCATTTCAGCCACAGAAGTGTGGCAGACCCTGGTACTGAAATGATTGGTTTGTTAAAGTGTGAATGTCCTGTTTATACAACATAAGGGTGGGTGGGAGGGCCCAAGGACAATTCCATCTTGCACCTCTTTTTTTTCTTTGCATTATGTACTGTTTGGGGCCTAGTTTTTCAAACTGCCATCCTGTCTGCCACTGCAGTATCACTCCTAGATGGGCCACGTGTTTGTGCCGCCCACTCATGTCGCTTAGCATAGTCATCCAGCTACCTC
Source organism: Taudactylus pleione (assembly GCA_031769625.1). Lineage (NCBI taxonomy): Eukaryota > Metazoa > Chordata > Amphibia > Anura > Myobatrachidae > Taudactylus > Taudactylus pleione. Next base: position 20,222,061 of record JAUIMM010000094.1, on the reverse strand, counting down.
GGTGCAACCTTTTGGACTTGTATATTGTGAGGTGTTCAGAATAGACTGGAAATGAGTGGAAACTAATGTTATTGAGGTTAATAATAGCATAGGAGCAGGAAAACCCACAAATTCTGTGATTTTAGCTGTTTTTATGCTTTTTTTCAAAAAACTACAGATCCAAAACACAAAACACGGAAGGGTGGTTTTGGCAAAACCAATCCAGATCCAAAACACGAAGAAAGATCCAGATCCAAAACCAAAACGCGAAAAGTGGCCGGTGCACACCCCTAATATATATATATATATATATATATATATATATCTATATATATAGATATATATATATATACATATATATAAATATATATTAGAGATGGGCGGGTTAGGAACTCAGCGTTCCGAACCCACCCGAATTTCGAGGATCCGTGGCAATCCGAGCCAAGCTGAGATCTCCATGCCTGCCCCGGATCCCTCACCCGAGGCAAAACCTCTTTCACGGCTCTCAGCCAATCGGCGTTAAGCCCATTTAATATGCGCAGTTGCAAAAGAAGATGGCGCCCACCATCCCCAGCTGCCGACACCACCGCTGCTGACACTGCCAGCACCCCTGCACTGCTGCCCCATGTCAGCGACCCCCACACTGCCGGCACTCCCACACTGAGGACACCACCAGCACCCCTGCACTGCCGATACTGTCAGCACACATGCACTGAGGATACCGCTGGCACCCCCGCTCTGCCGACACCCTGCATTAAGAACACCCCTGCACTGCCGACACAGTCATCAAACCTGCACTAAAGACACCACTGGCACTGCTGACATCGCCGTTACCCTTCATTGAGGACACTGCCAGCACTTTCATTCTATGTACTGAGGACACCGTCAGCAACCCCTGCACTGCCGACACAGCCAGCAAACCTGCACTGAGGACACCGCTGGCACCCCCAGTCTGCTGACACCACCGATACCCTGCACTGAGGACACTGCCAGCACCGCAGCACTGCCATTCCATGTACTGAGGACACCATCAGCAATTCCGCTCTGCCGACACTGCTGTCACAGTAAGTGCACTATTGGTGTATCCAACCCACACTGTATAACACACTGTGTCTGTGTTGGAAATTGGAAGCTGAACTGCCAGATGTTAGTGCCGCCCACTGTGTCACTTAGCTTAGTCAGCCAGCTAGCTGGATGCAAACTTTTGGCCTTGACTAAATTTAAAAAATAATATTGTGAGGTGGTCAAAATTGTTTGGAAATGACTGGAAATAAATATTATTGAATTTATTAATACTGTAGGAACAAAAAAAAGGCCCATTTTGTGTGATCTTAGCTGTTTTTTTTATTTTTTAAGAAAAAATCCAGATCCAAAACCCGAAAACAAAACACGGAGGTGAGGTTTTGGCAAAACCAATCCAGATCCAAAACCAAAACACGGGGGTCGGCGCACATCCCTAACATATATATAAAAATATATATAGAAGAGGAGGAGATTCCTGGCACTTAAACGGTATGCTTGCACTGGTGCCTTCCTTTTATAGCTTAATCCAATATAGTGTGCAGAGGCAATGACGGCACTCGGTGTCTTTCTTTGCAAGGTGTATCTTTAATCAACGTTTTGGGCATCCGCCCTATATCAGGAATATACATACCACAATGTGCTCGGTACATATATACAACTAGCATACCCCATCATTGCTTGATCACTCACCTTGACCATGCTGCAGCCGTCCAACATCACCCGGTCCCACTCGCCAACATAGTGGCGTCGCATCCCTAGTGAGGTCATTCCACTGAGTTGTCCAGGTCAGCGACTCAGCTTCTCCCCCAGAATGGTTGTCAAGACAACTTACAAACATAAATAAACAATCTTTAGAGTGAGAAAAGTTCTGATCACTTTCCCAGTTATATCGGCACAAATATACATTGTTATCAGACAAAATAGACATCAATTTTCAAATATCTTTTTCGATTTATTAATGATGACAGGAAATAATAGAACATCCCATAGATAAAAGCTACTACACGTATACAAAGGCTAGCTTGTAAGAGCTGTTTAGCTCGATTACCACCTCTAATGCTGGCAGGGATATGGTCAATAAACAGTAGGGGTGAGCGGGTTTGGATTTCTGAAATCTGAACCCCCCCGAGCCCCCCTGATCCGAGGCCGATCCGAGTCAGGCTCGACTTTTCCCGCCTGACTCGGATCTGAAATCGAGGCAAAACGTCATCATCCCGCCTTCCGGGTCTCGCGGGTTTTGGATTTTCTATATAAGGTACCCGCGTCGGCGCCATTTTCTCACTCGGCTGTGGACAGTGAAGAGGGAGGGTGGGAGTTATGGCTGGCTGGGCTGTGTAGTGTAGTGTAGTGTAGTGTAGTGCAGTGTAGTGTTGTGCTGTGCTGCGCTGTGCTGCTGTTGTCCATAGGGGCTGTATCCACTCCTCCAAAGTCCATAGGGGCTGGCTGTGTTGTGCTGTGCTGCTGTTGTCCATAGGGGCTGTGTCCTCTCCTCCAAAGTCCATAGGGGCTGGCTGTGTTGTGCTGTGCAGCTGCTGTCCATAGGGGCTGTGTCCACTCCTCCAAAGTCCATAGGGGCTGGCTGTGTTGTGCTGTGCTGCTGTTGTCCATAGGGGCTGTGTCCACTCCATCAAAAGTCCATAGGGGCTGGCTGGACTGTGTTGTGCAGTCAGTTGTCCATAGGGGCTGTGTCCACTCCAAAGTCCTGTGCAGTGTCCCAGTCCTAAAGGGGTGCTGTAGTGTTGTCGAGGGGGTGCTCTGTCCATCAGGGGTGCTCCCCCCAAGTGCAAAAAAATAAATATTTTTTCTGTGTTTGTGAATTGTGTGCGCAGTAGCCGCACGTGCATCAACAAAGTAGCGTCAAGCGTGAGCCTGTGTCATAAGTAAAGGGCCGGCTGGCTTGACCGTTAAAGGGTGCTGTAACCCCCAAAGTGCACTTCAAACAAAATAAAAAAATATTTTCTGTGTTTGTGAAATGTGTGCACTGTGGCTGCACGTGCATCAACAAAGGAGCAGCGCCAAGTGTGCGCCTGTGTCCCATAAGTAAAGGGCCGGCTGGCTCATTTCTTAAAGGGTGGTGTAACCGACAAAGGCCCTCATTCAGAGCCGGACGCTCTGAGCAGAGCGCTCGCTCTGAATGAGGGCCGTCCTCCATAAAAATGGAGCGTCCTCCTGGACGCTCGTATAGCTGTGGGTCACCACCCACAGCACATACGAGCGTGCAGGATGATGGTCGCGATGGTCTTGACCATCGCGACCATCGCCAGTGCGACCAGAAGCCTGTGGTCGGGGTTTTCGACCACAAGCCCTGGAGTGATTTTGGCTCTATCAGAGCCAAAATCACTCCCACTGACATCACTAGTGATGTCAGTGGGGCCGGCTTCTGACGGTAGGCGTTCCCTTGGGAACACCTCCGTCTGGCAGGCATGCCCCCGGCACGCCCACCAAAGGGGGCGTGCTGTCAATCAACATCGACAGCACGCCCCCTTTGATCAGACACAACGAGCGAAGGAAAGTCCTTCGCTCGTCGCGTCTGGCGCATGCGCACGACGGAGCTCCCTCCGTCGTGCGCATGCGCAGTGCACACCATCGACCCACTTGCGAGCGGACAGCTGCTTGCGAGTGGGTCTGAGTGAGGCCCAAAGTGCACTAGTCTCCAACAAAAAAAAAATTATTTTCTGTGTTTGTGTGCGCCTTAGCCGCAAGTATATATCAATATAACATAAATGGAGGATCAAACTTTCTCTGGTAAAAATAAAATTGGGAAAGATCAAGAACCACTTCCTCCTAGTGCTGAAGCTGCTGCCACTAGTCATGACATAGACAATAACATGCCATCAACGTCGTCTGCCAAGGCCAATGCCCAATGTCTCTAGTAGAGGGCACATACAATCCCAATTGACAAAGGTCAGGAAAATGACCTTAAAAAAAACATTTAAATCATCTGAAGAGAAACGTAAACTTGCCAATATGCCATTTACGACACGGAGTGGCAAGGAACGGCTAAGGTCTTTCCCTATGTTCATGACTAGTGGTTCAGCTTCACATGATGATGGAAGCCCTCCTCCCACTAAAAAAATCAAAAGAGTTAAGCTGGCAAAAGCACAGCGAAGAATTGTGCGTGCTATGAAGATATCACAAATCCCCAAGGAGAGTCCAAGGGCCTCATTCAGAGGCGGTCATAGGATGCAAGCGGTCGTTCTGAAACAGGGCGGCCACTTGCATCCAGAACGGCCACCTGCTGGTGAAAACACTGTCAGCTGAAGCGGAACGTGACACGTCAACAACTCCTTCTTAATTTTCTCCCGCAACTTGGGCTGCCAGGAAAAAAATTAGGTATCCTAAGCAACCCGCTGGCGGTGATGCAGGGCAGGCAGGACCAAGTTTGGACATCTGGTCTGGACTGAAGGACCTGGCAACAATTTCTGACATGTCTACTGTCACTATATATGATACTGTCACCATTGACAGAATGGTGGAGGATTACATCGGTGACAGTATCCAAGTAGGCATGTCAGACAGTCCATACCTGTACTGGCAGGAAAAAGAGGCAATTTGGAGGCCCCTGTACAAACTGGCTCTATTTTACCTGAGTTGCCCCCCTCCAGTGTGTACTCCGAAAGAGTGTTTAGTGCAGCCGGGAACCTTGTCAGCGTAAGGCGTAGGAGGTTGCTTCCACAAAATGTGGAGAAGATGATGTTCATAAAAATGAATTATCAACTCTTCCAGGGAGACCAGCCTCCAGAACGTACAGAGGGACCTGTGGTGGTGGATTCCAGCGGGGACGAGTTAATACTCTGTGAGGATGAGGATGTACACAACACTGAAGAGGGTGAGGAATCGGTGGATGAGGAGGATGAGGACGACATCTTGCCTCCGTAGAGCCAGTTTGTGCAGGGACAGATTAATTGCCAGCTTGTTTTGTGGGGGCCCAAATGAACCAATCATTTCAGCCACAGTTGTGTGGCAGACCTTGGCGCTGAAATTATTGGTTTGTTAAAGTGTGCATGTCCTGTTTATACAACATAAGGGTGGGTGGGAGGGCCCAAGGACAATTCCATCTTGCACCTCTTTTTTTTCTTTGCATTATGTACTGTTTGGGGCCTAGTTTTTCAAACTGCCATCCTGTCTGCCACTGCAGTATCACTCCTAGATGGGTCACGTGTTTGTGCGCCCACTCGTGTCGCTTAGCATAGTAATCCAGCTACCTCGGTGCAACCTTTTGGACATACGTGCGCCTTAGCCGCACGTATATATCAATATAACATAAATGGAGGATCAAACTTTCTCTGGTAAAAATAAAATTGGGAAAGATCAAGAACCACTTCCTCCTAGTGCTGAAGCTGCTGCCACTAGTCATGACATAGACAATAACATGCCATCAACGTCGTCTGCCAAGGCCAATGCCCAATGTCATAGTAGAGGGCACATACAATCCCAATTGACAAAGGTCAGGAAAATGACCTTAAAAAAAACATTTAAATCATCTGAAGAGAAACGTAAACTTGCCAATATGCCATTTACGACACGGAGTGGCTACCTAATCCAGCTACCTCGGTGCAACCTTTTGGACATAAAAACACTACTGCGAGGTGTGAGGTGTTCAGAATAGACTGGAAATGAGTGGAAATGAAGGTCATTGAGGTTAATAATAGCATAGGAGCAGTTAAACCCACAAATTCTGTGATTTTAGATGTTTTTATGTTTTTTAAAAAAAAAATACAGATCCAAAACACAAAACCCAGAACCCAAAACACGGAAGGGTGGTTTTGTCAAAACCATCCAGATCTAAAACACGAAGAAAGATCCAGATCCAAAACCAAAACTCAAAATACGAAAAGTGGCCGGTGCTCACCCCTAATTTTAATTGTTTCTAATCTAAAGTGTGCACCAATGGGAAGTACTTTTTTTTTTAAACTTATTTTTATTCAGGAAGGAACAAACAAAAGCAGTACATAAATCATACAATAGCCAATATAATATGGTTGAAAGATACATTTGGTATATCAACGAAATTACAAAATCTAAGATAAAAATGAGAAGTGAAGTACACAGTATATAAATCCAGAGCCAACAGCGTACACGCTTTGAATAGGAAAAAATTATATCAAAACTGACAGGCGTGGTTGACACAACAATCAGATCAGACCTTGGAGGCGGTTGCTGGCAGATTAATTGGAGCAACCTCTAATAATAATCTAGTCTTGTACCATTGAGTGGAATGGAAACATTTATGTATTTGAATTTTTAAGTCTACTGACAGAGAGTCTATGAATCCCTCCCAAATTTGGAAGAGTTTCTCTGTGCGTTCCTCTTTATGTATTGAAGCCACCAGCCAGTCCATATGGAACACATGAAATATTTTAGCTTTAAAAAAATGTAAAGAAGGAGGCCCCCTGTGGAACTACTGGTGTGAAATGCATTTATGAGCAATAGCAGAAATTATAAGCGTCAGTTTTTTCTTCACTGTAGCATTGTAGTTGTAGAGGGTACAAACCCCAAAACCGCCCATTCTGCTGTTAGAGGCAAATGGTTGAGAAGGTAAGTTGTAGCAAACCGCCTAACTTGTTAACAAAGGTAAATTATAAAAGGGCAATCCCACATATAATGCATGAATATGGCGTCTAGAGTATTACATTTAGGGCAGGCCCCAGAGTCGGCGATCTCTATCAGGAATCTACGATGTGGAGAGAGATATCCATTATGGAATATATTGTAAACCATCTCCCTATACATAGAAGAAGATAATGTTCGTATGGAATAGGAAACAGTTTTTAAAAGAAGGTCTATTGTCAATTGAGGAAAAGTCTGTGTCCAAGAAAATATACCTACCTTTGATTTAGTCAAATCTAGAGGGTCATGTAATAATCTGTAATATATTGAAATTGCTTTCCTACCTGATGAAGAACTAGCTAATGTAATGTCTAAGGGATTGGACCAGTCTTGTACAGAGAGATGTCTGATAACTGAACTAGCATAGTGCTGAGCTTGATATAAAGCCAGAGTGTGTGAATGAGGTTTACATACTTATCCACAAGTGCCTGTACCTGGGGGGAGATTTTGCAGTTTCATTTACCAATACTCTGACATGGGATATACCCCTGGATTGCCAGGAGAGGAAAGGTTGTGTTGCCTGACCGTGATGGAATTCGGGGTTGGCTACCAGGGGTAAAAATAATGAGTGGTGACTATTGAGACCCTTCCTATATCTAGTAGTGTGCCAAACAGTACAAGAGGACATTAGAAGTGGGTTCTGAGAGACTATAGAGGGAATTTCCTGTTTATGGTTGTGTAGGAAAGACAGGAGGTGTTGGTGTGGTAGAAAGGATTTCTCCAATTCCCCTAGCACTTCCTTTATAATCTTGGATATGTTAAATTCATATAAATTATGAATATTGTTTGGGAGAAAAATTCCAAGATATTTGATGGAGTTGGAGACCTATTTTACCCGATAGTTTGCACACCAGGATGGATGTCCCTGGGAACCTAAAAGCATGCCTTGTGATTTGTCATGGTTAACGGTAAAGCCGGAAACCACACCATATTCTCCCAGTTTATGCAGTATAGAGGGCAGTGTGAGTTCCGGATGTGAGATATATAATAACAGATCATCTGCAAAAGCCATAAACTTTGTCTTGTGAGATCCTAATTTTACACCCTGAAAAGTAGGTCAAGATTGTAATAATCTCAAGAGGGGGTCTAGAGTAATATTGAATAGGAGTAGGGATAAGGGGCACCCCTGCCACATGCCTAGTGAAACAGTATTTAGGGGTCCACATTCACCATTAATTATTAATGAGGTAGAGGGCGTAGAATATAAGTACCTAAAAAACTGGGAGAAATCACTTCCAAAAGCTCTAATCTAAAATATCCGCAGCAGATAACACCAAGAAACAGTATCAAAAGCTTTCTCCGCATCTAAGCTGAGAAGCATAGTAGGAGCATTATTCTTGTCATTGGAAGCAGAGATAATTGCAGCCAAAGCAGTGTGAACCCCTTTTATCGAATATCTATCATGAGTGAACCCAAGTTGGTGCAGAGTCAAAATATCTGGTAAAATGGACTGAAGACGGTTTGCCATGATTTTTGACAGTACCTTGAAGTCTTGGTTTAGCAAAATTATGGGTCAGTAGGAGGATACTAGCTTGGGGTCAATGTCAGGTTTCGGCAGTAAAATGGTATGAGATTCAGTAAAGTTAGGGAAAGGAATGTGATCTTTATGAATCCCTTTGTAAAGTGAAGTGAGAATAGGAACTACTGAAGTATTTCCCAGTAAAATGCCTGACCCTGGAGATTTATTGTTGCGAAGTCTAGATATAACCATAGATACTTAGGCCCTGATTCAGAGCCGGACGCTATTTGCGCTCGCTTGTTCAGAAAAAAGGGGTGGCTATTCAAATGAACCGTTCGCTCTTTGCGGTCTGTTCACGCCTCTAGGTCTGAACGAGCGAACAAAACTTGCAGTCGTTTTTTGGAAAACTACGCCCCCTGGCCGCTCGCATCCTACGTCATGTCCGCTATTTATTAGATTAATCGAGTACATCGACCAGCGTATGAACTGCTCGCTATTCTTGTGGTTGGTTTTTCCTACCACAATCTTGCGAGCAGTTCTGACTATAAAATAACCCTGTGACGTGGTCAATGACGCTGCTGTATTAATTATGCACACCCATAAAATGCCCATTTTGACCTTTAAGCACGCCTGCGTTCTGATCTCCACTCCCCGTTTTCAAGCACCTTCCCCTGTTACCACCCACATACGCCTCCTCATGTCACTCAAAATAGCAGGCATTCGCTATTTAGCGAACAAACGATTTTTGGCCGCACTGACTGGTTCGCGCATGCGTATTACGATCCGTACGCATGCGCAGTTGTGCAAACATCGCTCGGAACGAACGAGCGGCCGCTTACGAGCGGCTCTGAATCAGGCCCTTAGTTTTCTTCAATATCTCAATTAAGGATCTCCCGTTGGGCAGTGGAGAGTTTGGGTTTTGCTTCATCTAACAAACGGTCATGAAATGGTCATGAAGGAGAGGGTCAGTTGAAGAGGCTGTGTATAATGTTGTATAGTATGAATGAAATCTAGAAAGCACGTCTGTAGTAGAGTGAACCTTTGAATTAGTCAAATTCTTGCCATTTGTTCTGAAGTGATCCGATCGGCCCAGAGCGAATGGGAAATGCCAGAATCTAGTAAAAATGGCGGATTCGTGAGTATTGAAACAAACGGATATAGGAGCGTGTTCAGAAATAAGAATATCATGTATTTCGACTAAATTGACCATTGAAAGCACCTGACCAGAGCGCAAAAAATTTTCTTTTCACAAAGAAGAGCGTTATACATAGGAGTGAAAAGTGTAGGTTCTATCACATGGGTTAAGAATTCTCCAAACGTCATGAAGATTATGGAGATTTTTTAGTAAATGGAGACTCATATCCCCTAAAGTAGACTGGGGGGAGGCCCATCGAGATCTATCAAGAAGAAAATCAGCCACACTATTAAAATCTCCACCCACTATCAGATTTTGAGTGGTACGCTGCAGTAATAAATTAGATCTAGCGCGGAAGTATTGCATGTTAGGAGTTGAAGGGGTATAAAGATTAAGCAATGTATATAGTGTTCCTCTTATTAGTACTGTACATCTAGAAAAATAAATCTACCCACGTTGTCTATTAAAGAGTCAACTATGAAGGCATTGAGTCAACTATGTAGGCATTTGTGAAATAAAACTGCAACACCACGTTTCTGAAAAGAATAGGAAGCAGATACAAATTCCCGTATCTAGGTATCCCGTAAAGACATGGACTGGGAAGCAGCCCAATGAGTCTCCTGTAAAAATACAATATCTGGAGACAATCGCTTTAAGTGAGTAGTTACTTTTTGCGTTTCACAGGGGAGTTTAATCCTTGTACATTCCATGATACTATGTGAATAGTTTCTAGGAGGATTGGTGATGTTGTGCACAGACATTAACCAACACCTGTTCTGTAAAAAAACAACATACTGATCATAGTTACCAATTTTCTGGTCCCCCATCCTAGCCTCTGGGGGAGACAGTAATCCGCACCGTGAAGCCATGCCGACCACTCCTGCCAGCCTCCACAGAAAAGAAGAAAGCACATACAATTAACCGATAGTTCAGTTTTGCCATGAACCCGTTCCAATCCTTATATTTTCCAAAATGCTCCTACATTTTCGAACCAATTAAATGAGTCGAGATGTATAATACATCATACAGGTGTTGAGAACATTAACCAACTGCTTAACATTTGACAGCAAAAATAAAAACATAGAAATAATGAAAATAAAGAGAAATAAATGGATGAACTCCCAACAAAGAGTGGAAGATTTGTGAAAATACGTGTCTCTCTTATAAAAGTAACATTGTAAATATAATTTCCCCTAATTTTTCATCTAGGGGAACGAGAAGAGGGGTCATTGGGTGATTGCAATGTGGAGACAAAGTGCCGCGTTGAGCAAGGATCATCAAAAAAATTGGACATTCCCATTAATGGTAACCTTAATTTATAAAGTCAATAAAACTGCGCTTGTGATTAAAGCAGCTTATTGTTATTTTAAGTTTAGAAAGGGGGGGTAAGATAAGCGCTAAAATATTGAATTGGTATATCAATGAAAGAATAGGAATTATATATTCTGACTGTGTATAAAAAACAAGTAAAGAATATGAAAATAAAATATATATAAAATATATAATTATATAATTCTATAATATAATAGAAAAATAAAGGGTTTCAAAAGATTAAAAATAGAGAAATTTAGTTCATATATTGATGAGACCTGAAAATAAAAAATTCATTAGCAAATGTTTAAAGCTCCTTTGAGAAAAATTTAGAGTCCGGTGCAGGGTAGTTGCCGGGAGCCGGTCTGCAAGTTGGACTCTTGCCGGCGCCTATCCTTTGATCTGAAGTGCAGTTGTGGAGCACAAAGATTGCTTGGACTAGCCGAAGTAGCCGACTAGCAAGGAGCTCTTGTTTAAGATGCGTCCTTTCATGAAGGCACGCCCACCGGAAGTGGGAAGTACTTTTTTGTTCTCTTTGTTTATAAACATCTGAGTGATAATCAGCTCTTTGGCAATACTGGCTTGCAGCAGTAAGAATAAACTCGCTAAGCCTGTGTTGGAAGCCTTTGCACATGCGTCACCTGGCTTTGTCTGTACTCACATGTGCAGTAAAATAGAAGCCCTGAGAGTTCCATTTTCAATTAAAAAAAGAATAAAAGAAAATAAATATATATATATAAAAAGTAAAGAATATAAAATAAAAATATTAATAAATTAAAAATAGTAAAAAAGTGCTATATGTAATAAAGCATTTTTTGTTCTAATAATCTTCTGCTATCACCATCCTGAGATGGCTATAGTGATAAGAGGACTCATGTGTACATGTATCATAAAGCATTGAAACGCATTTGCTGGTGAAACCCGGCAATAGCCAGCACTGGACAATTAGGAGAAACACAGGCCCTGATTCAGAGCCGGACGCTCTCACAGAGCGCTCACTCTGAATCAGGGCGTCTTTTTTTTTTTTATGGAATGGCCTCCTGGCCGCTCGCATTGCTGTGGGTTGCCACCCACAGCTAATGCGAGCGGCCAGGATGATGGTCGCGATGGTCAAGACTATCGTGACCATCGGGCTTGCGACGAGACCCTTGTGGTAGGGTCTCGTGGCCGCAAGCCCCAGAGAGCTTTCGGCTCAAACAGAGCCGAAAGCTCTCCCACTGACATCACTTGTGATGTCAGTACGGCCGCCCCCAAACAGTAGGCGTTCTCATGGGAACGCCTCCGTCTGGGCAGCCACCCCCCCGCCCTGCCCACCAAAGGGGGCTTGCTGTCACTCAACATTGACAGCACGCCCCCTTTGGTGCGAGACCCGGGGGGATGGATTGCCCGTCGCTATCCGGGTCTCGCACATGCGCACGACAGAACCGGTTCCATCGTGCGCATGCACTCTGGGCCACCATCGACCCGGTTGCGAGCGCTCAGCGCTTGCAACCGGGTTTGAATCAGACCCACTGTCTCCAGCAAAACTGGGTGTTTTCCCTGAAGAAATGAGCTTTGTACCTTTAGTACATATGCCTCTGTATTACATAAGTATTGTAAATAAAACCCTAAATGTTAAGTGCTTGGCTTGAAATACTATTTTATTGCTGGAAGTGCTCCCACTTCTGAACAGTTTAAACAAGTTTCTTAGAAAGAACAAATGAGTTGGCAAGGCACTGCACACTCCACATGTCAGGGTGACCTACTAATCCTGAGCACTTAGCTCTGGATATGAGTAGAATAAGCTTTTTTTTCTATGAAGAGAATAACAAATCTATATATTGTGCCTTTGTTTCTCCCTGTTATAAATTTCTACTTGAATTGTAGCCCAAAAGCAAATTATACTTATGGTTTATCAGGTTATGTGTACAGTAGTTGGTGGAAATTCTGGGCAGCATATAAAGACTACAAGGTCTAAATCCTACAGTACCTAGGCTATACAGGTACTAAAAAATAAATAGTAATACATACGTGTATATTATTTTAACATAAGGTTATTCTTATATCTCCAATAAAAAAATTGCAAGTCTTTTCTAATACCCCTTTCAGACATCTCGAGATTCCCGGGAATTTGGCCTGCCTCAGCCAAATTCACGGGTAGCCAAGTCTGTCTGAAAAGTACCTACCCAGGAACATGTTCCCGGGTAGCCGCCCCTGCAATCGAGCAGGGTTTTTCCCGGGACTTAAGTCCCGGGAAATTACCCTGCTTCTGTCTGAATGGTGCTACCCAGGAATTTACTACTCCCGGGCAGCACCAAGCAGCTTTTACATGTAGCTGACAGCGCAGAGCGTCCTATAGGACGCTCAGCGCTGCTGCTCTGAGTTGGCAGCGCAGAGCGTCCTATAGGACGCTCAGTGCTTCCGCTCACCACCCGCTCACACTCCCGCTGCACCACCACATAGCATCGGGTGACGGGGTGAGATGCTGGCTCGCTGGGGGTTCTGCCTGCCCGGCCACTGTAGAGGTGAGAGGCGGGGAGGGCTGGGTGGGACGCTGCTGCCGCAAATAAGGGTGGGTGACTGCTCTTCGTGCACCTGTACCCGGCCTGTCCGGCCCTGGCACCTCGGCCGCTGCTCTGCTCTTCTCTGTGCCCGTGATCAGTGCCAGGCAGGAGACTTGTGTCCAGGGGAAGCCCAGCCAGAGGCCTGGGGATTTGGGCGAGCTGCCAGGGCACCCATGGGAGGTAGTTTGGGGACATGTTGGGCAGTGTTTCAAATTATGTGCACCCCCACATACACAGCATGCCAGTCACAGGGGGCACATAGTTGTGTGTGATCAGGGCCTGGCAATACTCACATCAGCTCCACCTCATCTTTGTGTCCAGCAGTTGCCATGTAATCTTAAAAACCCTGCTCTTGTCTGAAAGGGGTCTACCTGGGAATTTGTAGACATTGTAGTGTGAAAGGGGGGTCTCTACCAAATACCCGGGAATTTGCACAGGAGAAATTCCCGGGTCTGAGCAGGAAATTTCCCAGGTCGTATGTCTGAAAGGGGTATAAATAACTTTAGAGAGTTTAAAACAAGAAACTATGGAACCTGTTATAACTTATAACTAGGGGTGTGCACCGGCCACTTTTCGTGTTTTGTGTTTTGGTTTTGGATCTGGATCTTTCTTCGTGTTTTGGATCTGGATTGGTTTTGCCAAAACCACCCTTCCGTGTTTTGGGTTCTGGGTTTTGTGTTTTGGATCTGTATTTTTTTTTTAAAAAGCATAAAAACAGCTAAAATCACAGAATTTGTTGGTTTCTCTGCTCCTATGCTATTATTAACCTCAATAACCTTAATTTCCACTCATTTCCAGTCTATTCTGAACACCTCACACCTCACAATAGTGTTTTCATGTCCAAAAGGTTGCACCGAGGTAGCTGGATGACTATGCTAAGCGACACGAGTGGGCGGCACAAACACGTGACCCATCTAGGAGTGACACTGCAGTGGCAGACAGGATGGCAGTTAGAAAAACTAGGCCCCAAACTGTACATAATGCAAAGAAAAAAAAGAAGTGCAAGATGGAATTGTCCTTGGGCCCTCCCACCCACCCTTATGTTGTATAAACAGGACATGCACACTTTAACAAATCAATCATTTCAGCGCCAGGGTCTGCCACACAACTGTGGCTGAAATGATTGGTTCGTTTGGGCCCCCACAAAACAAGCTGGAAATTAATGTGTCCCTGCACAAACTGGCTCTACGGAGGCAAGATGTCATCCTCATCCTCCTCATCCACCGATTCCTCACCCTCTTCAGTGTGTACATCCTCATCCTCACAAAGTATTAACTCGTCCCCACTTGAATCCACCACCACAGGTCCCTCTGTACCTTCTGGAGGCTGGTCTCCCTGGAAGAGCTGATAATTCATTTTGATGAACATCATCTTCTCCACATTCTGTGGAAGCAACCTCCTACGCCTTTCGCTGACAAGGTTCCCGGCTGCACTAAACACTCTTTCGGAGTACACACTGGAGGGGGGGCAACTCAGGTAAAATAGAGCCAGCTTGTACAGGGGCCTCCAAATTGCCTCTTTTTCCTGCCAGTACAGGTATGGACTGTCTGACATGCCTACTTGGATGCTGTCACCGATGTAATCCTCCACCATTCTGTCAATGGTGACAGTATCATATGCAGTGACAGTAGACATGTCAGAAATTGTTGCCAGGTCCTTCAGTCCAGACCAGATGTCCAAACTTGGTCCTGCCTGCCCTGCATCACCGCCAGCGGGTTGCTTAGGATACCTAAGTTTTTTCCTGGCAGCCCCAGTTGCGGGAGAAAATGAAGAAGGAGCCGTTGACGTGTCACGTTCCGCTTCAGCTGACAGTGTGTTCACCAGCAGGTCTTTGCACCTCTGCAGGCTTGTGTCGGCCGGAAAGAGAGACACCACATAGGCTTTAAACCTAGGATCAAGCACGGTGGCCAAAATGTAGTGGTCTGATTTCAACAGATTGACCACCCTGGAATCCTGGCAAAGCGAATGAAGGGCTTCATCCACAAGTCCCACATGCCGAGCGGAATCGCTCCGTCTTAGCTCCTCCTTCACTTTCTCCAGCTGCTTCTGCAAAAGCCTGATGAGGGGAATGACCTGACTCAAGCTGGCTGTGTCTGAACTGACTTCACGTGTGGCAAGTTCGAAGGGCTGGAGAACCTTGCACAACACGGAAATCATTCTCCACTGCGCTTGAGTCAGGTGCATACCCCCTCCTTTGCCTATGTCATAGGTGGATGTATAGGCTTGTATGGCCTTTTGCTGCTCCTCCATCCTCTGAAGCATATAGAGGGTTGAGTTCCACCGCGTCACAACCTCTTGCTTCAGGTGATGGCGGGGCAGGTTCAAGAGTGTTTGCTGGCGCTCCAGTCTTCGGCACGCAGTCGCTGAATGGCGAAAGTGGCCAGAAATTTTTCGGGCCACCCAAAGCGTCTCCTGCACGCCCCTGTCGCTTTTCAGAAAATTCTGCACCACCAAGTTTATTGTGTGAGCAAAACATGGGACGTGCTGGAATTTGCCCAGATGTAATGCCCGCACAATATTGGTGGCGTTGTCAGATATCACAAATCCCCAGGAGAGTCTAAGTGGGGTAAGCCACTGGGCGATGATTTCCCTCAGTTTCTCTAAGAGGTTGTCGGCGGTGTGCCTCTTACTGAAACCGGTGATACACAGCGTAGCCTGCCTTGTAACGAGCTGGCGTTTCTGAGATGCTGCTACTGGTGACGCTGCTGCTGTTGCTGCGTAAGGTGATACATCTACCCAGTGGGCTGTCACAGTCATATAGTCCTTAGTCTGCCCTGTTCCACTTGTCCACATGTCCGTGGTTAAGTGGACATTGTGTACAACGGCATTTTTCAGGACACTGAGGACACTTTTTCTGACGTTTCTGTACAGTCTCGGTATCGCCTGCCTAGTGAAGTGGAATCTAGACGGGATTTGGAACCGGGGACACACTACCTCCATCAATTGTCTAAATCCCACTGCACTAATGGCGGATACCGGACGCACGTCTAACACCAACATAGCAGTCAAGGCCTCAGTTATACGTTTTGCTTCAGGATGACTGCTGTCGTACTTCATCCTCCTCGCTAAGGACTGTTGGAGGGTCAATTGTTTAGTAAAAGTAGTGGTGTTCCTACTTCCTCTCTGGGATGATGAACGACTCCCAGCAGCAGCAACAGCAGCAGCGGCAGCAGTAGGCGTAGCAATGCAGGATCCTCCAGAGGAATCCCGGATAGGAGAGTCAGTCATGCCAGTGACATGGCCTGCAGGACTACTTCCGATCCTGACTAAGGAGGAAATTGACGAGGAGGGAGTTGATGGTGTGGTTTGCAGGCGCTTGGATACAACAGGACAACGGGATTTAGGTGTCCCTGGACTGCTTACGGTCTTAGCCAAAGTTTCTGAACTTGACAGTAACTTTTTATGAACGCGCTGCAGGTGCCGTATAAGGGAGGATGTTCCTAGGTGGTTGACGTCCCTACCCCTACTTATTTCACCTTTACATATGGTACATATGGCAAGACAGTTGTTGTCCGGATTTGGATAGAAATATTGCCAGACCAAAGAGGTGGAATGTTTGGTCTTCTGCCCAGGCATGACCGTGATGGGCTTTTTCATCCCACGGACAACAACTGTCTCCCCCGGAGCCTGATTTAAACAAACCACATCACCATCAGAATCCTCCTCGCCAACTTCCTCCTCAGCGCCAGCTACACCAGTATCCTCATCCTGTTGTACTTCAACAGTGACATCTTCAATTTGCATATCAGCAAGTGGACTGTGGGTGCTCCTTTCAGCACTTGCAGGGGGCGTGCAAATGGTGGAAAGAGCCACCTCTTCCCGTCCAGTGCTGGGAAGGTCAGGCATCGCAACCACCACCACACTTGGACTCTCCTTGGGGATTTGTGATATCTTCTTAGAAAGCACAGTTCTTCGCTGTGCTTTTGCCAGCTTAACTCTTTTGATTTTTTTAGTGGGAGGAGGGCTTCCATCGTCATGTGAAGCTGAACCACTAGTCATGAACATACTAGGGATCGACCTTAGCCGTTCCTTGCCACTCCGTGTCGTAAATGGCATATTGGCAAGTTTACGTTTCTCTTCAGCTGATTTAAATGTCTTTTTCAAGGTCATTTTCCTGAACTTTGCCATTTGGGATTGTATGTGCCCTCTACTATGACATTGGGCATCGGCCTTGGCAGACGACGTTGATGGCATGTTATCGTCTATGTCATGACTAGTGGCAGCAGCTTCAGCACTAGGAGGAAGTGGTTCTTGATCTTTCTCTATTTTATTTTTATCGGAGAAAGTTTGGTCCTCCATTTATGTTATATCGATTTGATATATACGTGCGGCTAAACACAGAAAATAATTTTTTTTTTTGGTTTGGACTGGAGTGTACTTTGTGGGTTACAGCACCCTTTAACGGTCAAGCCAGCCGGCCCTTTACTTATGACACAGGCGCACTCTTGGCACTACTTTGTTGATGCACGTGCGGCTACTGCGCACACAATTCACAAACACAGAAAATAATTTTTTTTTGGTTTGGACTGGAGTGTACTTTCGGGGGTTACAGCACCCTTAACGGTCAAGCCAGCCGGCCCTTTACTTATGACACAGGCGCACGCTTGGCACTACTTTGTTGATGCACGTGCGGCTACTGCGCACACAATTCACAAACACAGAAAATAATTTTTTTTTGGTTTGGACTGGAGTGTACTTTCGGGGGTTACAGCACCCTTTAACGGTCAAGCCAGCCGGCCCTTTACTTATGACACAGGCGCACTCTTGGCACTACTTTGTTGATGCACGTGCGGCTACTGCGCACACAATTCACAAACACAGAAAATAATTTTTTTTTGGTTTGGACTGGAGTGTACTTTCGGGGGTTACAGCACCCTTAACGGTCAAGCCAGCCGGCCCTTTACTTATGACACAGGCGCACGCTTGGCACTACTTTGTTGATGCACGTGCGGCTACTGCGCACACAATTCACAAACACAGAAAATAATTTTTTTTTGGTTTGGACTGGAGTGTACTTTCGGGGGTTACAGCACCCTTTAACGGTCAAGCCAGCCGGCCCTTTACTTATGACACAGGCGCACGCTTGGCACTACTTTGTTGATGCACGTGCGGCTACTGCGCACACAATTCACAAACACAGAAAATAATTTTTTTTTGGTTTGGACTGGAGTGTACTTTCGGGGGTTACAGCACCCTTTAACGGTCAAGCCAGCCGGCCCTTTACTTATGACACGGGCGCACGCTTGGCACTACTTTGTTGATGCACGTGCGGCTACTGCGCACACAATTCACAAACACAGAAAATAATTTTTTTTTGGTTTGGACTGGAGTGTACTTTCGGGGGTTACAGCACCCTTTAACGGTCAAGCCAGCCGGCCCTTTACTTATGACACAGGCGCACGCTTGGCACTACTTTGTTGATGCACGTGCGGCTACTGCGCACACAATTCACAAACACAGAAAATAATTTTTTTTTGGTTTGGACTGGAGTGTACTTAGGGGGTTACAGCACCCTTTAACGGTCAAGCCAGCCGGCCCTTTACTTATGACACAGGCGCACGCTTGGCACTACTTTGTTGATGCACGTGCGGCTACTGCGCACACAATTCACAAACACAGAAAATAATTTTTTTTGGGTTTGGACTGGAGTGTACTTTCGGGGGTTACAGCACCCTTTAACGGTCAAGCCAGCCGGCCCTTTACTTATGACACAGGCGCACTCTTGGCACTACTTTGTTGATGCACGTGCGGCTACTGCGCACACAATTCACAAACACAGAAAATAATTTTTTTTTGGTTTGGACTGGAGTGTACTTTCGGGGGTTACAGCACCCTTAACGGTCAAGCCAGCCGGCCCTTTACTTATGACACAGGCGCACGCTTGGCACTACTTTGTTGATGCACGTGCGGCTACTGCGCACACAATTCACAAACACAGAAAATAATTTTTTTTTGGTTTGGACTGGAGTGTACTTTCGGGGGTTACAGCACCCTTTAACGGTCAAGCCAGCCGGCCCTTTACTTATGACACAGGCGCACGCTTGGCACTACTTTGTTGATGCACGTGCGGCTACTGCGCACACAATTCACAAACACAGAAAATAATTTTTTTTTGGTTTGGACTGGAGTGTACTTTCGGGGGTTACAGCACCCTTTAACGGTCCAGCCAGCCGGCCCTTTATTTATGACACAGGCGCACGCTTGGCACTACTTTGTTGATGCACGTGCGGCTACTGCGCACACAATTCACAAACACAGAAAATAATTTTTTTTTTGGTTTGGACTGGAGTGTACTTTCGGGGGTTACAGCACCCTTAACGGTCAAGCCAGCCGGCCCTTTACTTATGACACAGGTGCACGCTTGGCACTACTTTGTTGATGCACGTGCGGCTACTGCGCACACAATTCACAAACACAGAAAATAATTTTTTTTTTGGTTTGGACTGGAGTGTACTTTCGGGGGTTACAGCACCCTTAACGGTCAAGCCAGCCGGCCCTTTACTTATGACACAGGCGCACGCTTGGCACTACTTTGTTGATGCACGTGCGGCTACTGCGCACACAATTCACAAACACAGAAAATAATTTTTTTTTGGTTTGGACTGGAGTGTACTTTCGGGGGTTACAGCACCCTTAACGGTCAAGCCAGCCGGCCCTTTACTTATGACACAGGCGCACGCTTGGCACTACTTTGTTGATGCACGTGCGGCTACTGCGCACACAATTCACAAACACAGAAAATAATTTTTTTTTGGTTTGGACTGGAGTGTACTTTCGGGGGTTACAGCACCCTTTAACGGTCAAGCCAGCCGGCCCTTTACTTATGACACAGGCGCACGCTTGGCACTACTTTGTTGATGCACGTGCGGCTACTGCGCACACAATTCACAAACACAGAAAATAATTTTTTTTTTGGTTTGGACTGGAGTGTACTTAGGGGGTTACAGCACCCTTTAACGGTCAAGCCAGCCGGCCCTTTACTTATGACACAGGCGCACGCTTGGCACTACTTTGTTGATGCACGTGCGGCTACTGCGCACACAATTCACAAACACAGAAAATAATTTTTTTGGGGTTTGGACTGGAGTGTACTTTCGGGGGTTACAGCACCCTTTAACGGTCAAGCCAGCCGGCCCTTTACTTATGACACAGGCGCACGCTTGGCACTACTTTGTTGATGCACGTGCGGCTACTGCGCACACAATTCACAAACACAGAAAATAATTTTTTTTTGGTTTGGACTGGAGTGTACTTTCGGGGGTTACAGCACCCTTTAACGGTCCAGCCAGCCGGCCCTTTATTTATGACACAGGCGCACGCTTGGCACTACTTTGTTGATGCACGTGCGGCTACTGCGCACACAATTCACAAACACAGAAAATAATTTTTTTTTTGGTTTGGACTGGAGTGTACTTTCGGGGGTTACAGCACCCTTAACGGTCAAGCCAGCCGGCCCTTTACTTATGACACAGGTGCACGCTTGGCACTACTTTGTTGATGCACGTGCGGCTACTGCGCACACAATTCACAAACACAGAAAATAATTTTTTTTTTGGTTTGGACTGGAGTGTACTTTCGGGGGTTACAGCACCCTTAACGGTCAAGCCAGCCGGCCCTTTACTTATGACACAGGCGCACGCTTGGCACTACTTTGTTGATGCACGTGCGGCTACTGCGCACACAATTCACAAACACAGAAAATTATTTTTTTTTTGGTTTGGACTGGAGTGTACTTTCGGGGGTTACAGCACCCTTAACAGTCAAGCCAGCCGGCCCTTTACTTATGACACAGGCGCACGCTTGGCACTACTTTGTTGATGCACGTGCGGCTACTGCGCACACAATTCACAAACACAGAAAATAATTTTTTTTTGGTTTGGACTGGAGTGTACTTTCGGGGGTTACAGCACCCTTTAACGGTCAAGCCAGCCGGCCCTTTACTTATGACACAGGCGCACGCTTGGCACTACTTTGTTGATGCACGTGCGGCTACTGCGCACACAATTCACAAACACAGAAAATATATTATTTTTTTAGCACTTGGGGGGAGCACCCCTGATGGACAGAGCACCCCCTGGACAACACTACAGCACTCCTTTAGGACTGGGACACTGCACAGGACTTTGGAGTGGACACAGCCCCTATGGAGAACTGACTGCACAACACAGTCCAGCCAGCCCCTATGGACTTTGAAGTAGTGGACACAGCCCCTATTAACAACAGCAGCACAACACAGCCAGCCCCTATGGACTTTGAAGTAGTGGACAACAGCAGCACTACACTACACTACACTACACAGCCCTAACTCCCACCCTCCCTCTTCACTGTCCACAGCCGAGTGAGAAAATGGCGCCGACGCGGGTACCTTATATAGGATCCAAAACCCGCGAGACTCGGAAGGCGGGATGATGACGTTTTGCCTCGATTTCAGATCCGAGTCAGGCGGGAAAAGTCGAGCCTGACTCGGATCGGACTCGGATCGGGGGGGCTCGGGGGGGTTCGGATTTCAGAAATCCGAACCCGCTCACCCCTACTTATAACTAGAGATGAGCGATTCGGATTCTGTGGAATCCGAACCGCTCCGAACATTGGGGATCCGAGTCCACCCGAACCCTGTTCGGGTGTTCACCGCCTGACTCGGATCCCCGTTCGGGGCCGAACGGCGGCCGCCTGATGTCGGATTCTCACTAGACAATCCGACATCAGGTCTCCTCGCGTGTAGGGCAGAGCGCAGTGATAGCGCTCTGCCCTACACAGACACAGACACACAGCCGCCAGCGGCAGCTGTGTGTTTGTTACAGCAGCCAATGAGAGTCACACAGACTCTCATTGGCTGCTGCACGGAGGGAGCCGGCTGGAGCTCACACATGAGCTCCGTCTTCCGGCTCCCTCCTCAGCGTGTGACAGAGCGGACGGCGCGGGAGCGGGGATACAGGTAAGTTTTATTTTTTTTATTTTTTTACTTGTCAAAGGTCCGGGGGCGCTACTGGGGGGGGGGTCTGCACTACTGGGGGGGTCTGCTACTGGGGGGGGGGCTATACTACTGGGGGGGCCATACTACAGAGGGGCCTGCTACTGGGGGGGCTATACTACTGGGGGGGGTCTGCACTACTGGGGGGGGGTCTGCTACTGGGGGAGGCAATACTACTGGGGGGGCCATACTACAGAGGGGCCTGCTACTGGGGGGGCTATACTACTGGGGGGGTGTCTGCTACTGGGGGCGCCATACTACTGGGGGGGATCTGCACTATTGGGGGGCCATACTACAGAGGGGCCTGCTACTGGGGGGGGGGGGGCTATACTACTGGGGGGGTCTGCACTACTGGGGGGGGTCTGCTACTGGGCAGGGCTATACTACTGGGGGGGCCATACTACAGAGGGGCCTGCTACTGGGGGGGGCTATACTACTGGGGGGGTCTGCTACTGGGGGGGCCATACTACTGAGGGGCCTGCTACTGGGGGGGGCCATACTACTGGGGGGGCCTACTACAGGGGGGGCCATACTACAGGGGGGGGGCCCATACTACAGGGGGGGCTACTACTGGAGCAGCCTACAACTGGGGGGGCCTGCTACTGGGGCAGCCTACTACTGGGGGAGCCATACTACTGGGGGGGCATACTACTGGGTGGCATGCTAATGGGGGGCATACTACTGGGGGGGCCTGCTAATGGGGGACATACTACTGGGGGGGGCCTGCTAATGGGGGGCATACTACTGGGGAGCATTCAACTGGGGGCACTGCATAGTGGACCGTACTACTAAGGGGACTGCATAGGGGGCACCACTGCTGGGGGACATTGTGTAAGGGACACCGCTACTGTGGGCATTGTGTAAAAGGGTCACTACTGTGGGCATTGTGTAAAAGGGGCACTACTGTGTGTCGTAACATAAATAAGAGACACTACTTTATGGTGTAATGTGAATCAGGCCCTATGTGCGGTGTAATGCTAATAAGATTGTGCACTGTGACTCCTAGGGCCGTAGCCCACTTTGTAAACAAGTACTGTGACTCTGCTGGCCGTACCCCACTGGGTGGGTGCACTACTTTTCATTTCTGCCACTGCTGTGTGGCAATGTGTCATAGATGTGCTTTATACTGTGGTGTCTGTGTCGTTGTGCCGCTGCTTTGTCGCTTAGTAACCAGTCAGCTCACTGCAACCTTTGGCCAATAATGTTGAAACAATATTATAAGCTGTGATATGGTCTAAATTGACTGGAAATTAATGTTATTGAGGTTAATAATACTCTAGGAAGAAAAAAAAGACCAATTTATGTGATTTTAGCTTTTTTTGT
The DNA here is from genome assembly GCA_031769625.1 of Taudactylus pleione. NCBI lineage: Eukaryota > Metazoa > Chordata > Amphibia > Anura > Myobatrachidae > Taudactylus > Taudactylus pleione. The sequence goes on along the minus strand of JAUIMM010000094.1, from coordinate 20,198,707 downwards.
CAATTTTTGTAAAAAAATCCAAATCCAAATCCAAATCCAAAGCCAGTCACCGCAGTTTGGCAAATCCAAATCCAAATCCAAAGCCGGACGACGAATTAGAACCAAATCCAAATCCAAATCCGGCAAAAATGGTCCGGCGCACATCCCTACTTATAACATGTAATAATTTTATTTGGAGATAAATAAGAGTGTAACCTACTATACTACATAATATGTATGTTCAATTCAACTACATGTTGCCGGTCATATACTGTATAACATAAGGGCCTACTTATTAATAACTACTCTATAACCCCAAAATAAGCAATTCTTATGACTGCATTGGTGATTTGGAATGCTTTTACAGAGCTAATTACTGTGTGGCTCTTGCTGGATCATTTGCTCCGATTAGATCCTGTCGCTGCAAAAGTGTATATTTACTAATTATTGGGTATTATTGCTGTATTTGCAGCAATAAGAAATTATTGATCGTCCGGGTGTACTATTAATCACATGCAGGGACAGGTGCTCGAAAAAGTGTATTGGTGGGTACACACTGGGCGATATTACTGAGCGACTGCACGATTACGACATCGTAATCGTGCATTCGCTCAGTAATCGTGCACAAATCGTGCACTGTTATGTCGGAAACGACCAGCGATGCGCACTCCCGCTGGTCGTTTCCGACATTGTCCATTGCCTGAACATGCAGCACAACCTGACGATGTCGTCAGGTTGCTGCATGTTGGGGAATGGGGGAGAGAGCCCGGCGCTGAATGATATCGTTAATGATATCGTTCAGCGGCTGTGCTCAATGTCATGAACGACATTGAGCACAGCCTGCCGGGGACACACTACACGATATCGCTCAGGGAGCATATCGTCTAGTGTGTACGCACCTTAAGTCTCCCTCTATTTTTAGGTCCTCTACTAGCAGAGGTCCACCTAATTGGAGCAGCTGAACCAGTGAACCAGTGTACGCGCGATATAAGGGTTCATTTTGTACACATATATATATATATAAATATATATATCTATTATTGTTATCTTTTATTTCTATGGTACCACAAAATATCCGCAGCCCTGTACATGGAATACACATAGTCAAAGTGTTATTTGACATATAATGCAAATACAAAACAATGTAAATTGACAGATCTAGGGAACACACAGCTATAAAACAGCAGATTACAATGGCAATGACACAGGGGAGGATAGGGCAACTCACTGTATCTTGTAGGGCAAATGCTGGTAGATTGCAAAGGAGGGGAATGCAATTTGGTACTCAATGAGCCTGTACACAATGTAAGAGCCAGCTTACAATATCAGATACTTGGAGATAAAACACAAGGTGCAAATTGCGAGGGGTGACATAGATAATGTTAAGGGGAGAACAAGAGGAAAAAGGGACTACGCCCAAAAACTTATATTCTAAATGGAATGGTGAACAGTAAGAGGGTGAACTGGGAAGAAGAGCATATCAAGGAGAGGTAAGTGGTGATTTGGAAGGAGATTGGTAAAAAGTCTCACTTGGCAAGGGACTGAGTGGCCTATTCATGATGTTAACGGGGTCCGAATGGGCCCCAATAATTAACATTCTGAATCGCCGCGGCTACCGGAGCAATTCATCATTGCTCCGGCGCGGTGAGAGCTGATGCGATATCAGCTGTCCCTGCGAGCCCCTTTTCTGCTCCTTTTCGGAGCAGTGAATCTTTTCAGTTCTTCTGTCGGAGCAGTGACGGGATGGCGCATGCGTGACCTACAGGTCACGCTTGCGCACAATAGCCCAGACGTCTGGCAGAGGGATCTGAAAGGATCCCTCATCACAACTCGGACTTCCTTCCCATAGGGAAGGAGTGGGTTGCGATGTCAGAGCAGGAGCATTTGCCATCTGAAGATGGCGAATGCTCTCGCAGTCAAGCTCCGAAAATATTATATTTTCGGAGCTTGATGAATTCTGTCCCCATACTAGGGTATGGGGACAGTGGGCCATTCCGCAAAAGGAATGTAAGTAGAAGATATCTGTGATATCTCCTGCTTTACCTTCTTGATGAATGTCCCGATAACTTAATTTTTACAATTGCAGGTGAAAAATAAGAGATATGGTAAGAACTTATCCTTGTTATCTCTATTCTATGAAGTCCATAGGGTCCACAGGAGACCTTGGGGTATAGGCGATGATGCCTCCCAGGATGCACTGGGGCCCCTCTCCTATACCCCGCCCCCAGGCTAAGGCACCTTCAGTTACGTAACAAGCCAGTGGCTGGAGGAGGAGAAAAAGAGAGAGAAGAAAGTCTTGAACACACCAGTATCACATTCTCACACAGAAGGAGACGGAAAACCAGTGACCAGAACACAGCCCATCTGCAGCACAGGTGCGACAGGGTGGGGGTCCTGTGGACCCTATGGACTTTGTAGAAATAGAGATAACAAGAGTAAGTTCTTACCATATCTCTTATTTTCTGCATCAGGGTCCATAGGGCTCCACAGGAGACCTTGGGGATGTCCCAAAGCAGTCTCTTCAAGGGTGGGGATGCTCCTGTGCAGAAAGGAGAATCCGCCGCCCGAAGGCAGCATCCTGAGAGGCGAAGGTATCAAAGGCATAATACCTCACAAAGGTATGGACAGAGGACCACGTTGCCGCCTTGCAAAGTTGAACAGCTGAGACACCACAGCAAACTGCCCACGAAGGACCCACAGACCGAGTGAAATGAGCAGTAATAGAGGGCGGTACTGGAAGGCCCTCATGAGTATAAGCCTCAGAGATCGCCATGCGAATCCACCTTGCCAATGTTTGTTTATTGGCAGGCCATCCCTTCTTATGGAAACCATAAAGGACAAACAAGGAGTCCAATTTTCGAAGAGAACTGGTACGGGCAACATAGAAGCTTAGAGCACATACCACATCCAATGAGGCCTCACCAGCTGAGAGGTCTGGGGATTTAAAGGCCGGCACTATTATTTCCTCATTAATGTGGAAACTAGACACCACCTTAAGTAAGAATCCAGGGCGAATCCGAAGCACCGCCCTGTCCTGGTGAAAAATCAGGCTCTGAATCAGGCCCTTTGTTCCCAGTGGTGAGGAAGAAAGAAAACAAGGTGGGAAGGAAAGTGGTGGAGGGAGGGGGGGGGATATTAGTAGGTTGTAAGGAGATTTCATTGCTGATCTATCCAGAATGACTGTACTTCATTAATATGTTAAAGTATACAGTTAATGTATACATTTTGCATATTTGTAGATAAAGAAAGACACATTTATCATAGGCAGCTCTCTCTAGCATTATAAATAGAATCCAGTTCAAGTAATACCTGTAACCAGGAGTGAAACAATTTTGGTGTTTTTGTATGCAGCACTACAAACTAGAGATGTGCACAGACCCGTGTTTTCGTTTTGGCAAAACCACCCTCAAGTGTTTTGGTTCGTTTCGGTATTGGATTTCTTTAAAATGTCTAAAAACAGCTAAGATCATGTCATTTGAATCTGTTTACATGCAATCCAAAATCCTAGATCTATTTTTTATATCTGAGATCCTAACTTTCGAGTAGACATGAGCCGAGACTTAGTTCTACTCGGAACCCCAAAAGTGATCCGAGCAGAAACTCAGTGCGTCTCGGGACCACAAAATGTGGGTGTGATTGGTTTTCAGCAAAGCCGAACCACTCATCTCTACCACCAACATATTACACTGTATTTTACAACAAAATAAATTTGTTCAGACAATAGCTGGAAATAATAATGTTGAATTTGTCAGTAACGATATGCCTCCATTGTCTTTTGTGATCAATAGAAATGATTCCCAAATGTCATAAGTTACTAAAGGTTAACGAGTGTGAGTGCTGCGAGCAATGTCAGAAATGGCCAGATGCAAAAAGAAACTACTAGTCAGAAAACATGGCTGTACACATCCAGCCACTTACTTCATTTTACACATTTGTTCAGCAGGAAACATTAACAAACAAAAAACATACTGTATTTTAGGCATCAAAACAAATCAGAAGATTATCATGCACTAGCATGCTACAAATAACAAACAGTTTACAGTTAGTACAGAGCATCGTATTCTTTCTCAGATCATTTAACATTATTAGCAGTTGACATAACAGTAGTACTATGAGTGAAAGGATGTCCTTATATTGTTCATTAAAACTACATGCCAAAAACAATCCAAGTCAATGTGTACTTGTTCTAGCTCAGTTGCTTCTTGTTCATTCTTCTGTACTAATAAAAGGGACCAGAATCACGCAGCTCTGTTTTATTAGCCCTTTAATAAAAAGACACAACACGTTCTGGAAATACATTGCCTTCTAAATAAAATGAGCTGTTCCTAGAAGAACTCTCTAGCCACGTTGAACATAGCTGTTATGTTTAATGTAACATAGTGCTGTCACAGTGCTTCATGGGATGGGCTTAAACTTGTTATAGCTGCATCAATGTGAACCAAATCTAATTAAAAATAAAACTGTTATGCAATAATGTCTCTGGAGCAATGGGAAAATTATGTCTTATGGTTCTAACCTTTGGAAAGCCTATATTTAAGAGCATTAATATATGTAAGTAACAAGCATTTCTGTGCAACAGTCACGATTATATGCATCGGAGATCACATACAGCATAGGGACTGATGCAAAGTTGAACATACTCCAGTTTGCGGAGCATATTTTGTATGTTTTCACACTGAGCAATCTCCGGAACCACTTGTACGCAAGTATGGGTGATGCAGAGTCATTCGCATCTCAGTCACATCTCCAATTACCAAGTGGCCACGGCATTGAGAGGGATGTGACCAATCCAGGGAGGAGTGGCCATGGCCCCTCTTAAAAAATGATAAAAAATAGTATGTGCACTGCACAGAGGGGCATCAGCGGCCACACAGGGTAGGAGGGGACATCAGGGCAGAGGTCGTGTGCATGTAGGTGGGAATCTCTCCCCATAGGTGCCGTCTGCCGCAGGTGGGGCTATGTTGTTTGTCCTTTCTCCTTCAGACCACATAGCCCCACCTACTGTAGCCAACACCTACTGTATGGGGAGAGACTTCTTCCTGAGTGCACATGCTCCCCGCCCTCACGTCCCCTCCTCCTCACCGCTGTACTGGGGGGGACAATGTCCAACTTATCATCTCTGATGGGCTCCTCTAATAGGCCTGGGTAATTATTACCCACCTCCCTCTTGGTGCGCCTGCCAATTACTACTGAAGGGTTGTAAGTGAGCTATATTGGGCGTTCTCATGTAGGCAATGTTCAAAGAGCACGTATCAATGGAATTGTTGTCTATGCAGACATGTGCAGTAGCATAACTAAATAGAGCAGTTTTCAGATTCATCTTTTGCACCAAAGATAGGGCTGGTCCAAGTGCTTACTGATGATCATGAGTGGTATCAATTAGGGGTGAGCGGGTTCGGATTTCTGAAATCCGAACCCCCCCGAGCCCCCCCGATCCGAGGCGGATCCGAGTCAGGCTCGACTTTTCCCGCCTGACTCGGATCTGAAATCGAGGCAAAACGTCATCATCCCGCCTTCCGGGTCTCGCGGGTTTTGGATCCTATATAAGGTGCCCGCGTCGGCGCCATTTTCTCACTCGGCTGTGGACAGTGAAGAGGGAGGGTGGGAGTTAGGGCTGGCTGGGCTGTGTAGTGTAGTGTAGTGTAGTGCAGAGTAGTGTTGTGCTGTGCTGTGCAGTGCTGTGCTGCTGTTGTCCATAGGGGCTGTGTCCACTACTTCAAAGTCCATAGGGGCTGGCTGTGTTGTGCTGTGCTGCTGTTGTTAATAGGGGCTGTGTCCACTACGTCAAAGTCCATAGGGGCTGGCTGGACTATGTTGTGCAGTTAGTTGTCCATAGGGGCTGTGTCCACTCCATAGTCCTGTGCAGTGTCCCAGTCCTAAAGGGGTGCTGCAGTGTTGTCCAGGGGTGCTCTGTCCGTCAGGGGTGCTCCCCCCAAGTGCTAAAAAAAAAATATTCTTTCTGTGTTTGTGAACGTACATCAACAAAGTAGTGCCAAGCGTGCGCCTGTGTCATAAGTAAAGGGCCGGCTGGCTTGACCGTTAAAGGGTGCTGTAACCCACAAAGTACGCTCCAAACCAAATAAAAAAAAAAATTCTGTGTTTGTGAATTGTGTGCGCAGTAGCCGCACGTGCATCAACAAAGTAGTGCCAAGCGTGCGCCTGTGTCATAAGTAAAGGGCCGGCTGGCTTGACCGTTAAAGGGTGCTGTAACCCCCAAAGTACACTCCAAACCAAATAAAAAATTTTTTTCTGTGTTTGTGAATTGTGTGCGCAGTAGCCGCACGTACATCAACAAAGTAGTGCCAAGCGTGCGCCTGTGTCATAAGTAAAAGGCCGGCTGGCTTGACCATTAAAGGGTGCTGTAACCCCCAAAGTACACACCAAACCAAATAAAAAAATATTTTCTGTGTTTGTGAAATGTGTGCGCAGTAGCCGCACGTGCATCAACAAAGTAGTGCCAAGCGTGCGCCTGTGTCATAAGTAAAGGGCCGGCTGGCTTGAACGTTAAAGGGTGCTGAAACCCCCAAAGTACACTCCAAACCAAATAAAAAAATATTTTCTGTGTTTGTGAATTGTGTGCACAGTAGCAGCACGTGCATCAACAAAGTAGTGCCAAGCGTGCGCCTGTGTCATAAGTAAAGGTCCGGCTGGCTTGACCGTTAAAGGGTGCTGTAACCCCCAAAGTACACTCCAAACCAAATAAAAAAATATTTTCTGTGTTTGTGAATTGTGTGCGCAGTAGCTGCACGTGCATCAACAAAGTAGTGCCAAGCGTGCGCCTGTGTCATAAGTAAAGGGCCGGATGGCTTGACCATTAAAGGGTGCTGTAACCCCCAAAGTAAACTCCAAACCAAATAAAAAATTATTTTCTGTGTTTGTGAATTGTGTGCGCAGTAGCCGCACGTGCATCAACAAAGTAGTGCCAAGCGTGCGCCTGTGTCATAAGTAAAGGGCCGACTGGCTTGACCGTTAAAGGGTGCTGTAACCCCCAAAGTACACTCCAAACCAAATAAAAAAATATTTTCTGTGTCTGTAAATTGTGTGCACAGTAGCCACACGTGCATCAACAAAGTAGTGCCAAGCGTGCGCCTGTGTCATAAGTAAAGGGCTGGCTGGCTTGACCGTTAAAGGGTGCTGTAACCCCCAAAGTACACTCCAAACCAAATAAAAAAATATTTTCTGTGTTTGTGAATTGTGTGCGCGGTAGCCGCACGTGCATCAACAAAGTAGTGCCAAGTGTGCGCCTGTGTCATAAGTAAAGGGCCGGCTGGCTTGACCGCTAAAGGGTGCTGTAACCCCCAAAGTACACACCAAACCAAATAAAAAAATATTTTCTGTGTTTGTGAATTGTGTGCACAGTAGCCGCACGTGCATCAACAAAGTAGTGCCAAGCGCGCGCCTGTGTCATAAGTAAAGGGCCGGCTGGCTTGACCGTTAAAGGGTGCTGTAACCCCCAAAGTACACTCCAAACCAAATAAAAAAATATTTTCTGTGTTTGTGAATTGTGTGCGCAGTAGCCGCACGTGCATCAACAAAGTAGTGCCAAGCGTGCGCCTGTGTCATAAGTAAAGGGCTGGCTGGCTTGACCATTAAAGGGTGCTGTAACCCCCAAAGTACACTCCAAACCAAATAAAAAATTTTTTTCTGTGTTTGTGAATTGTGTGCGCAGTAGCCGCACGTACATCAACAAAGTAGTGCCAAGCGTGCGCCTGTGTCATAAGTAAAGGGCCGGCTGGCTTGACCGTTAAAGGGTGCTGTAACCCCCAAAGTACACTCCAAACCAAATAAAAATTTTTTTTCTGTGTTTGTGAATTGTGTGCGCAGTAGCCGCACGTACATCAACAAAGTAGTGCCAAGCGTGCGCCTGTGTCATAAGTAAAAGGCCGGCTGGCTTGACCATTAAAGGGTGCTGTAACCCCCAAAGTACACACCAAACCAAATAAAAAAATATTTTCTGTGTTTGTGAAATGTGTGCGCAGTAGCCGCACGTGCATCAACAAAGTAGTGCCAAGCGTGCGCCTGTGTCATAAGTAAAGGGCCGGCTGGCTTGAACGTTAAAGGGTGCTGAAACCCCCAAAGTACACTCCAAACCAAATAAAAAAATATTTTCTGTGTTTGTGAATTGTGTGCACAGTAGCAGCACGTGCATCAACAAAGTAGTGCCAAGCGTGCGCCTGTGTCATAAGTAAAGGTCCGGCTGGCTTGACCGTTAAAGGGTGCTGTAACCCCCAAAGTACACTCCAAACCAAATAAAAAAATATTTTCTGTGTTTGTGAATTGTGTGCGCAGTAGCTGCACGTGCATCAACAAAGTAGTGCCAAGCGTGCGCCTGTGTCATAAGTAAAGGGCCGGATGGCTTGACCATTAAAGGGTGCTGTAACCCCCAAAGTAAACTCCAAACCAAATAAAAAATTATTTTCTGTGTTTGTGAATTGTGTGCGCAGTAGCCGCACGTGCATCAACAAAGTAGTGCCAAGCGTGCGCCTGTGTCATAAGTAAAGGGCCGACTGGCTTGACCGTTAAAGGGTGCTGTAACCCCCAAAGTACACTCCAAACCAAATAAAAAAATATTTTCTGTGTCTGTAAATTGTGTGCACAGTAGCCACACGTGCATCAACAAAGTAGTGCCAAGCGTGCGCCTGTGTCATAAGTAAAGGGCTGGCTGGCTTGACCGTTAAAGGGTGCTGTAACCCCCAAAGTACACTCCAAACCAAATAAAAAAATATTTTCTGTGTTTGTGAATTGTGTGCGCGGTAGCCGCACGTGCATCAACAAAGTAGTGCCAAGTGTGCGCCTGTGTCATAAGTAAAGGGCCGGCTGGCTTGACCGCTAAAGGGTGCTGTAACCCCCAAAGTACACACCAAACCAAATAAAAAAATATTTTCTGTGTTTGTGAATTGTGTGCACAGTAGCCGCACGTGCATCAACAAAGTAGTGCCAAGCGCGCGCCTGTGTCATAAGTAAAGGGCCGGCTGGCTTGACCGTTAAAGGGTGCTGTAACCCCCAAAGTACACTCCAAACCAAATAAAAAAATATTTTCTGTGTTTGTGAATTGTGTGCGCAGTAGCCGCACGTGCATCAACAAAGTAGTGCCAAGCGTGCGCCTGTGTCATAAGTAAAGGGCTGGCTGGCTTGACCATTAAAGGGTGCTGTAACCCCCAAAGTACACTCCAAACCAAATAAAAAATTTTTTTCTGTGTTTGTGAATTGTGTGCGCAGTAGCCGCACGTACATCAACAAAGTAGTGCCAAGCGTGCGCCTGTGTCATAAGTAAAGGGCCGGCTGGCTTGACCGTTAAAGGGTGCTGTAACCCCCAAAGTACACTCCAAACCAAATAAAAAAATATTTTCTGTGTTTGTGAATTGTGGGCCTGATTCAGAGCCACTCACAAGCGGCTGTCCGCTCGCAAGTGGGACGATGTTGTGCACTGCGCATGCGCATGACGGCGGGAGCTCCGTCGTGCGCATGCGCCAGACGCAATGAGCGAAGGAAAGTCCTTCGCTCGTTGTGTCTGATCAAAGGGGGCGTGCTGTCGATGTTGATTGACAACACGCCCCCTTTGGTGGGCGTGCCTTCCTGACGGGGGCGTTCCCAAAGGAACGCCTACCGTCAGAAGCCGGCCAACTGACATCTCTAGTGATGTCAGTGGGAGTGATTTTGGCTCTGATAGAGCCAAAATCACTCCGGGCCTTGCGGTTGAAAACCTCAACCACAGGCTCCGGCTCGCAGTTTCGATGGTCGCGATGGTCACGACCATCGCGGCCATCAAACTGCACGCTCGTATAGGCTGTGGGTGGTGACCAACAGCTATACGAGCGTCCAGGAGGACGCTCCGGAATTATGGAGGGCGGCCCTCATTCAGAGCGTGCGCTCTGCTCAGAGCGTACGGCTCTGAATGAGGGCCTATGTGCGCAGTAGCCGCACGTGCATCAACAAAAGTAGTGCCAAGCGTGCGCCTGTGTCATAAGTAAAGGGCCGGCTGGCTTGACCGTTAAAGGGTGCTGTAATCCCCAAAGTACACTCCAAACCAAATAAAAAATTTTTTTCTGTGTTTGTGAATTGTGTGCGCAGTAGCCGCACGTACATCAACAAAGTAGTGCCAAGCGTGCGCCTGTGTCATAAGGGCCGGCTGGCTTGACCGTTAAAGGGTGCTGTAACCCCCAAAGTACACTCCAAACCAAATAAAAAAATATTTTCTGTTTGTGAATTGTGTGCGCAGTAGCCGTACGTGCATCAACAAAGTAGTGCCAAGCGTGCGCCTGTGTCATAAGTAAAGGGCCAGCTGACTTGACCGTTAAAGGGTGCTGTAACCCCCAAAGTACACTCCAAACCAAATAAAAAAATTGTTTCTGTGTTTGTGAATTGTGTGCGCAGTAGCCGCACGTACATCAACAAAGTAGTGCCAAGCGTGCGCCTGTGTCATAAGTAAAGGGCCGGCTGGCTTGACCATTAAAGGGTGCTGTAACCCCCAAAGTACACACCAAACCAAATAAAAAAATATTTTCTGTGTTTGTGAATTGTGTGCACAGTAGCCGCACGTGCATCAACAAAGTAGTGCCAAGCGTGCGCCTGTGTCATAAGTAAAGGGCCGGCTGGCTTGACCGTTAAAGGGTGCTGTAACCCCCAAAGTACACTCCAGTCCAAACCAAATAAAAAAATATTTTCTGTGTTTGTGAAGTGTGTGCGCAGTAGCCGCACGTGCATCAACAAAGTAGTGCCAAGCGTGCGCCTGTGTCATAAGTAAAGGGCCGGCTGGCTTGACCGTTAAAGGGTGCTGTAACCCCCAAAGTACACTCCAGTCCAAACCAAATAAAAAAATATTTTCTGTGTTTGTGAATTGTGTGCTCAGTAGCCGCACGTGCATCAACAAAGTAGTGCCTAGCGTGCGCCTGTGTCATAAGTAAAGGGCCGGCTGGCTTGACCGTTAAAGGGTGCTGTAACCCCCAAAGTACACTCCAAACCAAATGAAAAAAAAATTTCTGTGTTTGTGAATTGTGTGCGCAGTAGCCACACGTGCATCAACAAAGGAGCAGCGCCAAGCGTGCGCCTGTGTCCCATAAGTAAAGAGCCGGCTGGCTCATTTCGTAAAGGGTGGTGTAACCCACAAAGTGCACTACTCTCCAGCAAAATTAAAAAAATATTTTCTGTGTTTGTGTGCGCCTTAGCCGCACGTATATATCAAATCGATATAACATAAATGGAGGACCAAACTTTCTCTGATAAAAATAAAATAGAGAAAGATCAAGAACCACTTCCTCCTAGTGCTGAAGCTGCTGCCACTAGTCATGACATAGACGATAACATGCCATCAACGTCGTCTGCCAAGGCCGATGCCCAATGTCATAGTAGAGGGCACATACAATCCCAAATGGCAAAGTTCAGGAAAATGACCTTGAAAAAAACATTTAAATCATCTGAAGAGAAACGTAAACTTGCCAATATGCCATTTACGACACGGAGTGGCAAGGAATGGCTAAGGTCTTTCCCTATGTTCATGACTAGTGGTTCAGCTTCACATGACGATGGAAGCCCTCCTCCCACTAAAAAAATCAAAAGAGTTAAGCTGGCAAAAGCACAGCGAAGAACTGTGCGTTCTAAGAAGATATCACAAATCCCCAAGGAGAATCCAAGTGTGGTGGTGGTTGCGATGCCTGACCTTCCCAGCACTGGACGGGAAAAGGTGGCTCTTTCCACCATTTGCATGCCCCCTGCAAGTGCTGAAAGGAGCACCCACAGTCCACTTGCTGATATGCAAATTGAAGATGTCACTGTTGAAGTACAACAGGATGAGGATACTGGTGTAGCTGGCGCTGAGGAGGAAGTTGGCGAGGAGGATTCTGATGGTGATGTGGTTTGTTTAAATCATGCTCCGGGGGAGACAGTTGTTGTCCGTGGGATGAAAAAGCCCATCACGGTCATGCCTAGGCAGAAGACCAAACATTCCACCTCTTTGGTCTGGCAATATTTCTATCCAAATCTGGACAACAACTGTCTTGCCATATGTACCATATGTAAAGGTGAAATAAGTAGGGGTAGGGACGTTAACCACCTAGGAACATCCTCCCTTATACGGCACCTGCAGCGCGTTCATAAAAAGTTACTGTCAAGTTCAGAAACTTTGGCTAAGACCGTAAGCAGTCCAGGGACACCTAAATCCCGTTGTCCTGTTGTATCCAAGCGCCTGCAAACCACACCATCAACTCCCTCCTCGTCAATTTCCTCCTTAGTCAGGATCGGAAGTAGTCCTGCAGGCCATGTCACTGGCATGACTGACTCTCCTATCTGGGATTCCTCCGGAGGATCCTGCTTTGCTATGCCTCCTGCTGCCGCTACTGCTGTTGCTGCTGCTGGGAGTCATTCATCATCCCAGAGAGGAAGTAGGAACACCACTACTTTTACTAAACAATTGACCCTCCAACAGTCCTTAACGAGGAGGATGAAGTACGACAGCAGTCATCCTGAAGCAAAACGTATAACTGAGGCCTTGACTGCTATGTTGGTGTTAGATGTGCGTCCGGTATCCGCCATTAATGCAGTGGGATTTAGACAATTGATGGAGGTAGTGTGTCCCCGGTTCCAAATCCCATCTAGATTCCACTTCACTAGGCAGGCGATACCGAGACTGTACAGAAACGTCAGAAAAAGTGTCCTCAGTGTCCTGAAAAATGCCATTATACCCAATGTCCACTTAACCACGGACATGTGGACAAGTGGAACAGGGCAGACTAAGGACTATATGACTGTGACAGCCCACTTGGTAGATGTATCACCTTACGCAGCAACAGCAGCAGCGTCACCAGTAGCAGCATCTCAGAAACGCCAGCTCGTTCCAAGGCAGGCTACGCTGTGTATCACCGGTTTCAGTAAGAGGCACACCGCCGACAACCTCTTAGAGAAACTGAGGGAAATCATCGCCCAGTGGCTTACCCCACTTAGACTCTCCTGGGGATTTGTGATATCTGACAACGCCACCAATATTGTGCGGGCATTACATCTGGGCAAATTCCAGCACGTCCCATGTTTTGCTCACACAATAAACTTGGTGGTGCAGAATTTTCTGAAAAGCGACAGGGGCGTGCAGGAGACGCTGTGGGTGGCCCGAAAAATTTCTGGCCACTTTCGCCATTCAGCGACTGCGTGCTCCTGACTGGAGCACCAGCAAACACTCTTGAACCTGCCCCGCCATCACCTGAAGCAAGAGGTTGTGACGCGGTGGAACTCAACCCTCTATATGCTTCAGAGGATGGAGGAGCAGCAAAAGGCCATACAAGCCTATACATCCACCTATGACATAGGCAAAGGAGGGGGTATGCACCTGACTCAAGCGCAGTGGAGAATGATTTCCGTGTTGTGCAAGGTTCTCCAGCCCTTCGAATTTGCCACACGTGAAGTCAGTTCAGACACTGCCAGCTTGAGTCAGGTCATTCCCCTCATCAGGCTTTTGCAGAAGCAGCTGGAGAAAGTGAAGGAGGAGCTAAGACGGAGCGATTCCACTCAGCATGTGGGACTTGTGGATGGAACCCTTCATTCGCTTTGCCAGGATTCCAGGGTGGTCAATCTGTTGAAATCAGACCACTACATTTTGGCCACCGTGCTAGATCCTAGGTTTAAAGCATATGTGGTGTCTCTCTTTCCGGCCGACACAAGCCTGCAGAGGTGCAAAGACCTGCTGGTGAGCACACTGTCAGCTGAAGCGGAACGTGACACGTCAACAGCTCCTTCTTCATTTTCTCCCGCAACTGGGGCTGCCAGGAAAAAACTTAGCTATCCTAAGCAACCTGCTGGCGGTGATGCAGGGCAGGCAGGACCAAGTTTGGACATCTGGTCCGGACTGAAGGACCTGGCAACAATTTCAGACATGTCTACTGTCACTACATATGATACTGTCACCATTGACAGAATGGTGGAGGCTTACATCGGTGACAGCATCCAAGTAGGCATGTCAGACAGTCCATACCTGTACTGGCAGGAAAAAGAGGCAATTTGGAGGCCCCTGTACAAACTGGCTCTATTTTACCTGAGTTGCCCCCCCTCCAGTGTGTACTCCGAAAGAGTGTTTAGTGCAGCCGGGAACCTTGTCAGTGAAAGGCGTAGGAGGTTGCTTCCACAAAATGTGGAGAAGATGATGTTCATCAAAATGAATTATCAACTCTTCCAGGGAGACCAGCCTCCAGAACGTACAGAGGGACCTGTGGTGGTGGATTCCAGTGGGGACGAGTTAATACTCTGTGAGGATGAGGATGTACACAACACTGAAGAGGGTGAGGAATCGGTGGATGAGGAGGATGAGGACGACATCTTGCCTCCGTAGAGCCAGTTTGTGCAGGGACAGATTAATTGCCAGCTTGTTTTGTAGGGGCCCAAACGAACCAATCATTTCAGCCACAGTCGTGTGGCATACCCTGGCGCTGAAATGATTGGTTTGTTAAAGTGTGCATGTCCTGTTTATACAACATAAGGGTGGGTGGGAGGGCCCAAGGACAATTCCATCTTGCACCTCTTTTTTTTCTTTGCATTTGCATTATGTACAGTTTGGGGCCTAGTTTTTCAAACTGCCATCCTGTCTGCCACTGCAGTGCCACTCCTAGATGGGCCACGTGTTTGTGCCGCCCACTCGTATCGCTTAGCATAGTCATCCAGCTACCTCGGTGCAACCTTTTGGACATAAAAACACTATTGTGAGGTGTGAGGTGTTCAGAATGGACTGGAAATGAGTGGAAATGAAGGTTATTGAGGTTAATAATAGCATAGGAGCAGAAAAACCCACAAATTCTGTGATTTTAGCTGTTTTTAAGCTTTTTTTAAAAAAAAATACAGATCCAAAACACAAAACCCAGAACCCAAAACACGGAAGGGTGGTTTTGGCACAACCAATCCAGATCCAAAGCACGAAGAAAGATCCAGATCCAAAGCCAAAACACAAAACACGATAAGTGGCCGGTGCACACCCCTAATTAGTATACAAAGCAGAACCCAGTGGCATAAATAGAACATTGTGGATCCCATAACAACATTTTCAAGGGGTCTCTGTGACCGGATGACCTCTCATGCTACCTGATCACAGGTTAGTTTTTTTGCTCACTGGATCTTTGTGGTATCAGTGATTCCCTCTTACCGTCAGTTACCGCCTGTTACAGACTATGCCCACTGCGCCACCACCAGTGACACCACCAAACTTCTATCATCAACATTTGGAACCAGTTACATACACACAGGCTCCTACACTGGCATCTGGAACCACTTCCTCCAGGCTACTACCATCGGCACCTGGAACCGCCTTTGCTGCATATGCGTAGAAAAGCTGTAGCCACACCTGCTGATTGGTGTTGGCTGATACCAACTGATCCCTTGCAATGGACCAGGCTCTGCACGGCAGCTGGCAGAGGGCTAAAGCTGTGAGACACTGGGCTCAATCCAGAACAGCCGGAGAACAGAATAGCGTTTGGCGCAATGCTGTTGTCGCAGGATTCAGATGTAGTTGTTTGAAAAGGCAAGATGTTTATTGCTCAAATAGTCTTAAAACGACTCTTCCTCTTAGTTTAAGGGGGTCAGCATACTAATGTTTCACAGTAGTTCAATCCTTCTTGATGTTCAAAAAGATACACAGGCCTCGTATATATCGTCAGAACACATAATACAGCATGGTGAAATCCTCACAGTTGGTCTTGCATACCAATCAGACCATCTATCCCAAATGTAATTACAACTCACAACCCACAGGAACTGGTAATTTACTTTCATCCTTTGATACATTTATCACACATAGTCAAAATATCTATGTAGGTTAACCAGCAATAGTATTAGCATTCGTCTTCCTCCAATGTGCAGGAAATCATGGAAAACAAACTTATTTTTTTTCCCCAAGAGCATAGACACACAAGAGACCACCTCAGGGCCATTTGACACTCTTCACACCTTCCCACAGAAAACTTCAAACCTCACTTGGAGTGCAATGACCACAAAAGATCTTTCCATTAATCAGACCTCTTGCTAGGAAATGACAATTAGCATTTATTTCCCTGCAGTCACAGAAATTGGTAATTCCTTATACAAAAAGTGCATTTAAACACATCTTAAATATATTTAAACTAGGGATGTGCAGGCTCGGATAGGTTCGAGTTTGCACGTTGAGTTCGGATTTTTCTCTCCAAAAAAACGGAACTCAGAAAGAGGCTAAACGTCATCTTACATGGACGAACATCATCATTCCTGGACTTTTGTCCAGGAATGATGATGTTCGTCCATGTAAGATGACGTTTAGCCTCTTTCTGAGTTCCGTTTTTTTGGAGGGAAAAATCCGAACTCAACGTGCAAACTCGAACCTATCCGAGCCTGCACATCCCTAATTTAAACATGTAATAGACTATTAAATATTCTCTGCTTTATACACCAATGCATTGCAGATCAGCTGCAGTGTTTTACAGCAACATATATATATATATATATATATATATATAAATATATATATATATTATCTTTGGCTTGACAAAAGCGCGGATTAAAGCGCTGAAACATTGCAGTTTAAGCACTGCTGAATTGTGTGGATACTATATATATATATATATATATATATATATATATATAACTGACTTAAATATATGTGTGCATAACTGTTGGCACTAGTCCCATCTTCCAGTGCTGGAACTTGTCTATTAAAAAAAGGTTGCAGAAACTCGAGGGTTAACCCCTTCAGTGCTGTAGCGGCCTTTTTAGCCACGAAGGCCGGGTCTCCGGGCCACAATCCCCAATGCTTCTAGAGAGATAGCTCTCTTCACAGTTCTCTGAACCTGATCTGTAGCCTAGGGACAAGGTCTTGGAGGAGTGCACCCAACCTGTGTACCCTATTGGTCAGTGGCGGATTCAGGGGGGGCGACATTGGGGCTTGTGTCCCCGTAATTTTTTTGTCATTTTTGTTTCAATATGCAGTTCCTGACCCAGCTACTGTACTGTATGTGCTAGAACCTGCTCATTTCAGCAGGCTTTGAAGGCACAATCCTGATATTATGTCACGCTATGTGCCACTGCAGAGGAGCCTAGAGTCAGTCGCCGTTCAATCAAGCAGACTCAGGTAAGTTTGTATGTGTCATGAGGGGGCAGTGAATGAGCTAGTAGGGGGCATAAGAGAGTGTGCTGGTTGGTATGTTTTTTTGAAGGGGACACTTTGTGCCGTGAAGGATTTAGTGTGTATTGGGAAAGGGCAGTGAGAGGGGGAGGTAGGCAGTCTGGGGGTCAATGTGTGTGCAGTAAGTACCATAAAGGGGCAGTGAGTGATGTAAGGGGACAGTGAGTGAGCCGTAAGGGGGGTCAGGGAGTGATCTGGGAGGTGGCCTGAATGCTGTGAGGAGGGGCTGTGAGGGAATCAGTTAGTGCTGTGAGGGGGCCAGTTAAGGGGGAAAGTGAGTGCATTGAGGTGGACATATTGGGGTTCAGTGGGTGCTGTGAAGGTATCAGTGTTTGTGCTGTGAGGGGTCAATGAGCGCTTGTGAGAGGTTCAGTGAATGTCAGGAGGGGGCTGTGAGGTAGTCAGTGCGGGGGCCGTATGTGATATGATATTTACGGGATATTCCCCGAAAACACCTTTTTTGGGGGGGGGATACCCACAAATAATACAAATCCCATTAATGTATGAAGGAGAGACCACAGCAGACGTCTCTGATATTTGCTGTGCTCCCTCATTTTCCAACAGAAGTATTCTGGAGTTTGGCCCGGATAGGATAATGCCATCTCTAGGTGGCATTACACTATAGTAGCCTATGGGCTACTAATTCGCAACCCCCCTTAAGTGACCTCTCCTCTTAGTAACACCTGGGACACTTAGCGCTGCCATAGATGGCTATGGCAGCGTTAGTTGATCCAGGTGCAGCATGATATTGTAGCCTGCACTTAGCACTGGCAGGCTGCAGACAGAGAAAATCCTTTTAGTACATACTGGGCAGCGGTATGTACAGGGATTTTCTCGTTTTTTACTCTTTTCTCCCTTTATCTTGTATAGCAACAATAATAAATTCTGATTATCGAGTCTAAGGACCATATTCATCACCACTTATTGTGCCCTTTTTACAATTTCTTCATAATGAATAGACCCCCTAAGATCTCAATAGTAAGTAATATGCCCCTTAATGTCTAGATTTTATTCTGATTACATATGGATGATGGTTTGTTTTTCTCATCCTGTGTTTACAAATTCAATTACATTTTATTATTCTGGTATATTGCACAACATGCTCTTTTAAATATTTTGTCAATCATGTGAGTGCATTCGGAACATGACACATGTAAATAAATGAAATCAGATGACTGGCAGGTATTGCCCTTCTCCTCTTCCAGGAATTTGGCTCCCACACATCTAGAACAGCTGTCAGAATATTTGACTTTGTAAACTGTTAAACCATGTACCTCCTCTCCCTCTAATGATTAAAGGTGATCAATAACATGACCTTACGTTGAATGTCCCTGGCTTGTGCCACTACTATGTTGATTTCTCTTTGGCACAAATCTGTGTTCAGTTCTAAAGCCAATGTATTCATTTCATTTTTAGTACTTTAATAATTCCTCTATGTGTATCTTACAGTATCTGTCTTAGCAGGGCAGCAATAGGACACAGGAGAAAAACAATTATAAAGGAATTATTGAGGGAGGCTGCAAATATATCAGTTAGTCATTAGGACTCCATTAGCGGATCATTGGGAGGAAAGTTGATGACCTTTACAAAAACATGGAGGCGTTTTATTTGTCTGTGTGTGTAATTTGTATTGTATGAAATCTGAGCACTTAGGATAAGAATGCTATGTCGTTGTTATTTTGTTGCCATTGGTGCACAAAATGACAGCACTTAAGCTAAGGTGTTCATCACATGTTTAGTGCAGTTGTAATTGTTTGCCATAGTAGTTTAATAACAACTTACTCCCTCCAAAAACTGCACAACAACTTTGCGACTTGCTCAATTATTTCCATATTTTTTGCTTACTTTTATAGACGTGTCTGGATTGAAAAGACATCGGTATTATGCTTTTTATTGTGTAGATAGATTTAGAATGACGTACAAGTCTGAACCCTTATATATGACTTTTATCAGCTGAACTATTTTGTACTGTATTCTGTGTTAACCATAGTAGACCAATACCTAATACAGCACCCACCATGAAATCATGCACGCTAGGAATATGCAAACTGACTGACTTTTATCTGATCACTTACCATAAGTAGAAGCCCATTTTATCTACTTTTTCAGTCAAGTGCTAAAGGCAATCCTAAAGCATTTCACAATTTTATTTTCTTCCTATTCATCATGGTAAATAGACTATAGCAAGTACATGGAAAGTACATAATAAGTAAACTATGGTATGTACATGGTAAGTGCAGCTGTAAGTGGCAATATGTGCAATGCCCAGTAAGGCTTGCCTTTCGCTGAACTCATATTTTGCCCACTATTGGATTCCCGTGTCTACCACTCTCTAGACCTTTACATGATACTTGCTGCAGAGTGTTAAAGCGTTTGCTGGCCTCTCCTCCATGTTCTTAAAGAAAAGTAACAATTTTGCCATTTCACAGTGGAAAACTAATTTGCCTCAGGTGTAATACATTTTTTTTTCCACCAAAGAATTAATTTGTTTATGTATTATTCATAATGGGATATGCAGAGAATTGACCCCAAATTGAAAACTGAAATGTACCCCATCTTGTCAATAGGCCCTAAAAACTGTTACATGGTACAGTATTGTAGACTTTGCTTCTTGGTATATAGAGCCATATAAGTGTCTGTACGGAGAATCACTGTAAAAAGTGATATATGTGAAAGTAAAACATTAGCAACTGACCAAATAAGCGTTCAGTTGTACAAACAAGTCAGGGTGGTCTGTGGGAGCTAGAGGGGCTTCCAGTACTAGCTGCCTCAGATAATGTGACAGGGTCCTGTTGTGGCTTCCCACACTCACACTGCCTTTTGCTGCTTTCCTCCCTATCATGTCACCTGTTGCCTGTGAACTCACTGTGCCCCAGAGATACATTCATAAAATTCTAGCTGACTTCATTTCCTTCTGCTATGGCTTTAGTTTAGCAATACAAAATGACCCCCTCAGCTTTGCACAGGTGTCTACTAAAAAGTCTGACATGATTTGTGTTATAACAAGCAGGTAGTGAGCTCATGAAAGTGATTTTGCTGCTGTTAGTAGCAGTGCAGCCATCCAGTATTTCTACCTCTAATCACTAATACCTCTTTTCCACCAAAAACCCTGGTTCGACCTGGTTTTTGAGACATGGTTCCAACCCAGGTCAGACCCATCTCAAACACCATTTACACAGCACCATCGATCTGGGTTATTTTCAGGTCAGCCCCGTTCACACTGAACCTGGGTCTGCCCTGCTAAACTTGTGAGGTCATAAAAAGTGGGAGATGACTGCTCCACAACCACCAATCAGCTCATCTTAGGCATGACCCAGGTCGGATAACCCGGGTTGCGCCGTTTACACTGCACCATTACCCAGGTCCATCCTGGGTCTGACCCTGGTAGCTACCTGGGTTGGATTGCCAGGTCACTTGACCCAGTTTATTTTTCAGGGACCCTTTTACACTGAGCTGCGACCCGGGTAGACCCAGCAAAAACCCAGGTTTTTGCTCTGGTGTAAAAGGGGCATAATTTAGCTAACGGGGGGGGGGGAAAGGGGGTGATTCAATTCCGGGTGATGTACACATAGTGTTTTTGGAGCAGTTATTAGGTGTACTACACGACCATCCATCTTCGCTGGTTCTCTTTCGCACCCAATATAGGGAAGTCAGCAAAGATTTGCCACTGAACATCACTGCACATTGCCGAGAACTGAATCAGCCCCACGATATCTAACTAATGTGGCTGTTGCACCTTATCATGGTGAATATTTATTAATTATTGGGTTTTAGACATGATAATTATAATTTCCTATCACTGCGCATCGTGGCAATAAGAAAGTAAAGATCACCTGGATTTACCATTTACCATTTACGGTGTGTTTGTTTTTTCAGGAAAACTGAACCATCTCTAGTAAAAACCTCATTACATCTCAAATAGTATTGTAGGAAACATTTTAGTTAATTTATGATCACTATAGTATATAAATACTGTACATTAACCGGCAATACAAGGTACACATGGTAATCCTTTTGATTTGGAAAGTCATGTTCATAAAATAATTGTTCATGATAGGAGTAGTGATATTGAAATGGCAGTATATACAGTAGCATTGTATGTATGCATATAGCTTTAGGGAATGTTAAGGTGATTTTTAGATCAATATAACATTCAGGTAACAGTGACTGGCTTTCAGTGATGTTTTTCAGTGCTCAAAGGATTAAATGCTGGTGAACAATTGCAATAGACCATTGTCATTTTTTAAATTAGCAACTATACCTCTAGCAAATCAATGAAAAGCCACTCTGGATTAGTTGTTATGGCAGCCTGTCATTAATGGACTTGAATTGAAGTGAGGTTTTTTTTTGCACAATGTCACTACAGATCACAGTAAGCCTTGGATACCGGGGCATGCTTGCATACCAAATTCTACAGGTGCCAGCATGCTGTGGTAGACATGTGTTTCTGACACTCATAGTTCTACAACAGCCCATGTGCCCCAGCAGTTAATGGCTGTCGGGGCATGCTGGTACCAGGAGTGCCACATATGAAAATATTATAATTCTACAGTATTAAACTTCAAGGCTCCTATTTACTACAATCTATGGTACTTGTGTACTTTACGGACTCATTGCAGAGATGTACTTTACGGACTCATTGCAGAAAGAACCCAAGTGTTCTACACTCATTATTATTATCCATCATGGTGATGTCTAAATCCCCTTCACGGAGAGGACCCTGACGTCATCAGCCAGTGTCCAGCGTCATTCCCTACCATCCAAGTGGGCAAAGAGGGGGAATATAACCTTGTGGCGAGCGTAGCGAGCCACCGAGCTCAAAGCATAGTGAGCGCAGTGAGCCTGCTAGGGGACAACTTTCTTCTTTAGGTGGGGACAACTTTCGGTACTTGTGTACGTAAAGTACACAAGTACCATTTAAAACATTTATTGGGTTCTCTCTGCAATGAGTCCGTAAAGTACACAAGTACCCAATCTATTTAGACCACAAAGCTGATCATGGGGGGACCAGCTCATGGTTCTGCTCTATCTGTCATAGCATAGCAAGAGCCGGGGAACTGGGGGGAACCCTGCTTAACGACATCTTCAGATGGCGTTATAGCAGGGCTCCCACTCGGTATTTTTTCAAAATTTCCCCTTAGTAAATTTCAAGCAGATCACATTCCCATTACAAGTATGGGAAATACAATCTGCTTGCTAAAGAAATGCAAATTAAAGGGCTTGGAGTAGTTTTTCACGATAATGTCTCCAACTGCCCTTTAACACATTTCAGTGATCTATTTGAATGGCTTCATTGTACCTTGACACAGTGTAGGTGTCATGCCTTTTCCCAGAGAAAATGAGAGTTATGGTAAAACTTACCCTTGTTAAATTTCTTTTTTTGAAGTCCATATGGTCCACAGGGAGACAGTGGGGTGTAGGTGGTACTCGGAGGACCGGACACCAACAGCAGAGCTTTTTCTGTCCCAGGATGCTCCGGTCCTTCCCCCTATACCCCGCCCACAGCCTGAAGGCAACTCAGTTTTGTTAATAAGCCCATGGCAGGAGTAGGATAGGAGAGAAGGAAGACTAGTACACTGAAGAATCACACTCTCACACAGAGAAGAAAACGAGTGACCAAGAAAAGAAACCCATAGAAGCCAGGTGCGTCAGGGCAGGTGTCCTGTGGATCCTACGGACTTCGAAGAAAGAGAGTTTACAAGGGTAAGTTTTACCATAACTCTCCTTTTATTCTTCAGGGTCCATAGGGCTCCACAGGGAGACAATGGGGATATCCCAAAGCAGTTGTTCAAGGGCAGGGATGCTCCTGAGCTGAGAGGAGAACCAGCGTCCAAAGGAAGCATCCTGACAGGCAAATGTATCAAAGGCATAGAACATAAGAAAGGTGTGGACAGAAGACCACATGGCCGTCTTGCATAGTTGTTCAGCAGATGCACCACGGCGGGCTGGCCACGAGGGACCCACAGAGCGAGTAGAATGAGCAGATAATGTAGCCGGCACAGGAAGACCAGCCTGCGTGTAAGCCTGTGAAATAGTCATGTGAAGACATCTGGCCAGAGTCTGTTTGTTAGCTGGCAATCCCTTCTTGTGGAGTCCATATAGGACAAAGAGGGAATCCGTTTTCCTGATGCAACCAGTACGGTCCACATTGATCTTCAGAGCACGGACCACATCCAAGGAGGCTTCATCTGCCGAGAGGTCTGGTGATTGAAAGGTCTGAACTACAATTTCCTCATTAAGAAGGAAATGAGAGACCACCTTGGGAAGGAAGCCAGGGCACATTCGAAGAACAGCCCTGTCCTGATGAAAAATCAGAAATGGGGAGCAACAGGATAGTGCCCCTAAATCCGATATCCTACGGGCAGATACTATAGCCAGAAGAAAAAGTCTTTGCAGTGAGCCATGTGTTGTCTACTGAATCCAGGGGTTCAAATGGAGGTTCCTTAAGTGTGTGGAGAACCAATGACAAATCCCCCAGAGCCACAGGAGGGACAAAGGGAGGTTGTATACAGAGAACACCTTGCAGGAAGGTGAGCAATTCTGCGCTGGAACCAGATGGACAGAGCAGAGACATGCACTTTCAGAGAGGCCAGGTGGAGTCTGAGATCCAATCCAGCTTGAAGAAAGGCAAGGATTCTAGAAACCCTAAAAGCTTGAGGGTCATAGTTTCTGGTGCACACAAATGGAAATATGTATGCCACACCCGGTGATAAATCCAGACAGAGGCCAGTTTACACGCTCTGAGCATGGTCTGGACCACAGAGCTAGAAAACAATTTAGACCATAGGAGGGATGTCTCAAGCGCCAAGCCATCAAAAACAGATGGGCCAGGTCTGGATGTAGACAGAGACCCTGAGACAACAGGTCCAGTCATTGAGGAAGTTGGAGAGGAGCGTCTATGGAGAGACTTTGAAGATCGGAGTACCAATGATGTCTGGGCCAAGCTGGAGCTACCAACAGGACCGTGCTCCCTTCTTGCTTGAATTTCCGAAGAACCCAAGGAAGAAGGGAGACTGGAGGGAAGAGGTATGCCAAAAGGAAGGTCCACTTCACTTACAATGCATCCACAAAGGCTGCGTTGGGGTCCCTTGTTCTGGCCCCATACACTGGAAGCTTGTGGTTGTGTCGTGAGGCCATGAGGTCCACGTCTGGTAGACCCCATTTGTCCACCAGGAGCAGGATGTAGAGACCACTCCTCTGCATAGAGGTTGTGATGGCTGAGGAAATCCACTTACCATTTGAGAATCCCCGGGATGAACACTACGGAAATGGCTGGGATGGTGTTCTGTCCATGTGAGAATGTGGGACACTTCTGCCATTGCTGACCAACTTCGAGTGCCTCCCTGGTGACTGAGGTAGGCCACTGCTGTGGCGTTGTCAGACTGTACTTGTACTGGCCTGCCCTGAAGAATATCCTGAGCCAGAGTGAGGGTTTTGTAGATGGCTCGGAGTTCCATGACTTTGATCTGTAAGATTGCCTCAGCTGGAGTCCAGCATCTTTAGAAGGAGTGCTGGCCGGCCACTGCACCCCACCCACAGAGGCTTGCATCCATGGTGAGGTGTTTCCAGTCTGGGATCAAAAAGGGGCGACCCTTGTTTAACTGGGACATCTGTAGCCACCAGGATAGGGACAGGCGATCCTCTGGAGAGAGGCCCATTGTCTGGCATCTAAGCAGATGGGGCAGCCCATTCCACCTGGAGAGGATCAGGTGTTGTAGGGGCCTGGAGTGGAATGGAGCGAACTCCACCATATCGAAGGTGGACACCAATGATCACAAGGTCTGCATTGCAAAGTGAATTGACACTCAGCGAATGTGGAGTAATCTGTGCCCATGGTGCTGTAGTGCAAAGATTTTGTCTGCTGTCAGGAAGATTCTCTGAGTCTGAGAGTCCAGGAAGGCTCCCAGATGCACCATTCTTTGAGAAGGGGTCAGGGAAGACTTTTTCCAGTTGATCAGCCAGTCGTGTATTTGTAGAAAGGCAATGGTTACCTGTAGTTGGCAGTGAAGAATCTCTGGAGAGCTTGCTAAGAGCAAGAGATCGTCCAAGTATGGGAGCAGTCTGATCCCCTGACGATGAAGATAAACCACCATAACTGCCATGATCTTGGTAAAGACCCTTGGAGCTGTAGAAAGCCCAAAAGGCAGTGCTTGAAGTTGATAATGTTGCTGTAGGACAGCAAATTGGAGATATAGCTGATGAGTGGATGCTATAGGTACATGTAGGTAAGCGTCCTGAATGTCCAGAGACACCATAAAGTCCCCAGGCTCCATAGCCAGGACAATAGAGCATAGGGTTTCCATACGAAATCTGGGCACCCTGAGAAACTTGTTCAGAGACCTGAGGTTGAGGATAGGCAGATGAGACCTACTGAGCTTCTGAACCAAGAAAAGGGTAGAGTAATAACCCATCCATTGCTGTGATGACAGGACCGTAATTATTACCACTGAGAGCAGCAAGGACTGATTGGCCTTCTGGAGAAGCAGGGCTTTGCTTGGGTCCAATGGAGGTCCTGTGCAAAAGAACTGCTGGGGAATGAGAGAAGTGTAACTGTGGGAGACCACTTCTTGTACCCAGGGTCTTTGGTGGTCTAATGGCAGAATTGGGCGAACTGAAGAAGTCGGCCTCCCATCCTGGGAGCCCCCAGAGGGAGACCCAACCCGGCAGGCTAAATTTGGTAGGTGGATGCCTGTTTGGTCCTAGGCTTGGAGGCCTTTGTGGATGTCGACTGCCATGAAAAGGACTGACCTTTAGCTTTTCCCTGGGGACGAAAGGACCAAAAGGATGACATCCAAGGCTTTGTAGGAGATGCATAGGGAAAGAACGCCATCTTAGAAGCTGCCAATGTAGTCACAATCTTGTCCATTTCTGGGCCAAACAGAGACTCCAAAGCCTTTTTAGAGTCTGAGTCTGCCTTCCATGAGCAAAGCCAAATGTTACGGTGGGCTACCACAGAAATAGCAGATGTTTTGGAAGCTACAGTAGGAGACCAGTATCCAAAGCTGCTTCTCCTAAATAGGAGGCTGCATCCCTAATGTGAGAGATGTAGGACAGCTGTTCCCGAGAAGCATCAGAGAGAAATGAGTCTTCTACGGCGTCTGCCCAACTCTCAATGGCTTTTGCCACCCAGGCCATAGCCATGGCAGGACAAGTAATAGCTCTTGTATAGACTTCAGGCAAGTTTCAATCCTTCTATCCGCAGTATCCTTTAAGGAGGTTGCTGTATGGATAGACAAGGTAGAGTTCTTAACCAGGCGTGTCACGTGGGAATCTACTGCAGGGGAAACATCCCACTTAGTGCAATCAGTAGCTGGAAGAGGGTAAAACGAAATCAAGCGTTTAGGCAGCTCAAACTTTTTATTTGGTGTATTCCATGCTTCACTCATTAGATCAGAGTGAGGAAACTCTGGCAAAACTACCTTCTGTCATTTACAGAGTTGCTATTTTGCCTTATGAGTGGGTTTTATATGTTCTATTTAAAGAATTGATTTTACAGCTCTCACTAGTGCAGTTATATCCATTTTAGAAGGCGGATCCTCCTCCCCTGAGGGGGAGTCAGAGTGAGAGAGGTCTATGTCTTCTGCCTCCCCAGACGATAGCTCAGAATCTGATAGCTGGGTGCACTGGGAAGATAACACAGCATGCTTAGTAGTTTTTCTAGGTAAGGGTCTCTCCTTTTGCAACATTTGTTGAAAGGTTGTAGAGGTAGCCGCCAGACTCTGCACTGAGGTAGAAAGTACATCTACCGATGGAGGAGGCAAAGCAGGCACTGGATTTGCATGCAGTACTTGTTGTGGCCATCCCATAGGGGGAGCTCATTTTTGCCAAGACCTGAGAAAAAGAAGCCCAGGTGGGTCCTGAGGAGAGGCTGCAGGGGCCGATGGGCCAAGGTACCATATAACAAGATGCACATAGACCATCTTTCATGAGATCCTCTGAAGCTAAACCTGCTAAACAGGACTTACAACAAACCAGAGTGGGAGCAGTAGCCTGCTTGCTACTCTTGCCTTTGCTAGACATAGCTGCAAGGATAGTATAGCACACAATCTGGCACAGTGCAGTGAGCAACACAGATATACATACAATATGGCACAGTGCAGTGAGCAACACAGATATACAGTATGTGACAGCCCACACAAATACAGGTAGATGTGAGGTACAGTGAACCCCCTATACCTCAGTATTCTAGGGTTATAGTGAAAGAAAGGGAAAGGTATAAGCTGACAGTTGAGAAAAATAAATAGGCAGCAGCGCTAGCACAAGTCACATACAATGCAGAGAATATAATATAACTGCGGCACTAACTTCATCTACACAGACCACAGTGGCTGGTAGGAAATCGCGCTGTATAACCTGACTCCTATGAGGGGTATACAGGGAGACTGGACTAGGCATTCCCGGAAACCTGTGGCTGTTGCAGAAAATGGCTGCCATGAGTCTCTGAGGGGGTGGAGGGTGAGGGAGGAGCAGCTCAGGGACGGCAAGACCGCAGTGAAATGGTGCCCGGAGCTGGAGGAAGGTCCGCAGGGAGAGGGCCTTCTTCCCTATGCTGACATCAACCACCGGGTCCCTGGCCTCAGCTGTCCCCTGCGTCAGTATACGTTATGCCCTGGTGGTCTAGTGGAGTCCCCGACGAACGGTGTCTACATTACTGCTTCCGGTCTCTCTCCTGAGATCGTGGCTATGACTGCGCATAAAATAAAGCTTGGGCTCCTTAAAAGCAGCCCCACTGTATAACTGTGATCCAGCTCCTGCCGGATATCAACAAAACTGAGTTGCCTTCAGGCTGTAGGTGGGGTATAGGGGGAAGGACTGGAGCATCCTGGGACAGAAAGAAGCTTTGATGTTGGTGTCCGGTCTTCCAAGTACTACCTACACCCCATAGTCTCCCTTTGGAGCCCTATGGACCCTGAAGAAGAAATACCATGTTCATGTTCTGTCAATCAATAAGTGTGGGAAATTCTGCCTCAGGGGCCACTCCTTTGTCCATGGTAGCCACTAGGTGATGCTGTCTTTAGCTCAGACTTCCATTACACATCAATGTAACTGCTGTTCCTTATGCATATCTGCCAACAGGATTACGTTTTGGTGGTTAAAAGAGTCTTACAAGCAGGGGCAGAACTATGGGAGACAATGGAGGCGCGTGCCGCCGGATGCCAGCACTCAAGGGGCATCTCCTCCATTGCCCACAATATATTCACCCCACTTAGGGCTATAAATATGTACCCAGAGTGTACCGTCACGTCTGGGATGAACTTTCGCCACTGTTTACAAGGGAAGGGGTGAGCTCACTGGGCATAGTAATATGGGTTGATGCGTGTTTGAGCCCTTATTATCCATTCAGGATTGTTGGGAGGTACGCTTATAAAACATCAGCAAGATGAGCAGTTTTATCTGCCAATGATGCTCCAACAAGCACACTGTTTTCAACCACATTAAGATCTCTTCCTCTATTCATGATAGCCAAAATAGTGGGCACCTGGACCTTACTAACATTTTATAAATGGCCCTAACCATGATGTGACTTTAGCTACATTCAGCACCTGATGTCATTATACTTTGTAGTCTTCATTCACTCAAGCGCTTCTGTGATGTTTTCAGTTGTATCGTTATTTTCAACCTCGATCATGTAAACAATTATTGAATAAAAGCTATTTATATGATAATAAGACTTCCTTATTTTAATAAAATTCTACAATATTTAGATTATAAACTTTCTTCTTATCAATTAAATTTAGTTTCAGTCTGCAAATAAAATGGTAGCTCCTAACTTGTAAATCCTGGAAAACAGGATGTTCAACTATTGCTGCATTCCTCTTTAATAAGGTAGCAATATGCTATTTCAAATATGTTATTAATCTCACTTTTATTATAAATTATAATGACAAACAAACAATTGGCATAAATTATTTCTTTCATAACTTTTTAACAGATTTGCTCAAAATATACTTTATTAAGCAGGCTTAGGGGTCTAGTTACTAAGCAGTGTTAGGAGACAGAGTGAAAAGTGATAAGTTGTCAGCCAATCAGCTCCTTACTGCCATCTCACAGGCTGTGTTTGAAAAATGACAGTTGGGAGCTGATTGGCTGACACCTTATCACTTTTCACTCTGTCCCCTAACACTGCTTAGTAAATAGATCCCTTAATAGGGTTATCTTTTATAGATTAATAGGTTGATAATGCATATCTGTACTAGAGAAAATATTTAATAGGTGCATTATTTAAAACACAAAAAGCACACGTATGTTACAAAACAGTAGGAAGGAGGCTGCAGAGAGAGAACACCTAAGGTATGTAGGCTAATCAGGACTTAACCCACCTCACAGTATCCAGTTGCAAATCTACTAAAGGACATCTGCTGTGCTCACTGTCTTCAGTGTCACTGATGTACCGACAATGTACAGACATGGTATTAATCTGAAAACACAGCTTTAATGGAGTGGGTGAGACCTCTGGTACAGTATAATAATTTCTTGGGGGGTATTATACATGATCTCAGATCTCAGTCCTGAATTTCTCTCCTGGAAAGCTGCCTTAATTCAGAATTGAAGTTTATTCCATATGCACCTTGACTAATGGATGTGTTATTTGTAGTACTTTCTATTATTATATGCAACTCAACAGACAACAAAAAAGTTGAAGATACCATTACAAGCCAATAGTGTAAATAGTTATAATAAAGCATTCCAGCGACTTCATATGACTAAAATAAGAGCACATTGAAATCCCAATTGTTACATGTACTACCCCAACCCAAACAATTACCATGTATACACAGAACATTGCCTGCAGGAGTCAGGGAGTGACAGCAGCTCTGCGTGTGCAGGACATAAGGAGAGGCCACACAACATTTGTGATTGGGTATTCCACCCAAATTTAAGTTTTCCTTTCTTATCATTTGGTCATTTATTAAAGGCCAATCTAAAGATCCAATATTTCTAAATGACCATCGCTAAAATCCTTCAACCTTGGGTCTAGCGGCAGCCTTAAGGACAGGAACTATATTGTGCAGGGGCATAGCCACAATCTCATAGGCCCCATAGCAACATTTTGAAGGGTTCCCCTGCCTAATATTTCATCAAGACACCTCTCTCTGCAGCAATTGTTCATTTTATGAACCATAGTAGTGCCAGAGTTCACAATATGCCACATTGTGGTGCTGCCAGTACACATTATGCCACACAGTGTCTCCAATTCACATTATGCCATAGTGTCCCCAGAACATATTATGCCACACTGAAGTGCCCTGAGTTCATAATATGCCACATTGTAGTGCACATAGTTCATTATATGCCACATTGTAGTGCCCCAATTCATATTAAGCCACACTGTAATGCCCCCACTTTATATTATGTCACTGTAGTGCTCACAGTTCATTCTGTGCAACATTTCAGTGTCTCCAGTTCATATTATGTAACATTACAGTGCCCAGCTCAGAGTATGCCACATTACAGTGCCCCCTTACCATTAACATCCATTGCACATGCCACTCACTGAAAATGGAATGTCACCCCATTGAAGCCAGGCAAGGGGATGGACCCAATTGCTTGGCAGGCACTTCTGGGAACTTGGTTGATAACTATATGCCCTGATCCAGGGTCTTCTACACCTCTGGGCACCCCTGCACCCACTATAGCTATGCCATGGTGTTTAGTGTCTTGTGGATCCACAATCACTGCTGGGACATTATATTGTGGCACCTGTAGAACATTCCTATAATGGCATGCACACTGTGTAAAAGCAGAGAAGATTTCTTTTAGATCTCCTGCACTAATAGACCTAGGCTAAATGCATTGCTCTATTCATGTGAATGTAACTTTTAGTGTCTTCATGTATAACATTTGCACTTATTCCACTATTCTTCCTAAAGAAAGCCCTACTGTATCTCAACTTCCCCACCAGTTCATACATAAAATCATCCAGCATAAAACCCTTTGGTTCTGTATATAGTAAAAAAAAAAACTCCATGTGAAACACAATGCATTGTAAATTTGTGACAATGGATTAGTCATTCATTTCCAAAATACCTGTTATTACTATGGAGTTAACGTTGGTCGTTCAGAGATCTGAGGGCATCTGTGACCTATATCCTGTATCTGTTTTCCTGGTTTTATTTGCATTGCAACTGAAAATTGAGCACTTGTTGGCTTTTTATGAAATAAACAATCTTCAGATTACAATGTGTTATTGTTTTGTAATATAAAACGATGGGATATTGTCATACTTTGTGTTTTCATTCTACAGCCCTGGAGTGCATGTCTGTTTATCTTTCTTTGCTTATGAACATTAGCCCAAAGCAGCTTATGCAACAGTCAGTCATAATAAGAAAGCAGACCTTGCTGATGAGAACGCTAATGCTTTTAGTGACCTCTAGTGGTGTACATACAGTATTTGTATTGAGAACATTTAATTAGGTCAGTGTTCTCGTTTTCTTGTACTATCTACACATGCTCATTGAGTTCACTATTAAAAATGAAAGCGTACAAGTACAGTAACTAAATAATGCTGAATGACCAGATGTACTCAAATTTGAGATTTTTATTCAGATAGGGAGGTACTATACAATTTACCAATTGCCACAAACATTCTGATTGACCTTCACTTTATCAAAAACACAAAAAATGCTTATCAATCTAAATACACTTTTCACAGTGGCAAAATGTAAGTAGTATGATGCAATAGTTTTTAAACATGTGATGTAATACATAATATAGCAACAACACAAATCTGACTCCAAATTTCTGTTAAAGCATATGGCCCATATGAGGCTCATACAGCATGGGATGCCTGTCTGTGTTGTTTTGAATTAAAATTCGAAGTCAGTGGTCAATACATGATAGTAAATAGCAATGACATGCAGACACTAGTGGGATAATACAAGATAGCACATAAGAGGAAACATAATTGAGGAAAATATAAGAGAATCTCTCCCATTTGTTGAGCAATCTAAATCTGTGCTGAACTCTGGATTCAGGCTTAGAGAGAATTGTGGGTTAGTTCATGGAAGGCATAATGGGGCAGATGTACAGTATGAAGCTCTGGAAAGTGATAAAGTGGAGAGTGATAAATGAGCAGCCACTCAGCTCCCAACAGTTATGTTACAGGCTGTGTTTGAAAAATGACAGTTGGGAGCTGATTGGTTGGTCATTTATCACTCTGCACTTTTAACTTCCCAGAGCTTCGTACATCTGCCCCATTGTGCCTAAAGTTCTCGAATAATAGGCTGGAGGCAGTAACCTGATGGTGAGAAGAGGCAAGAGTACTGGCTTGGGATGGATTAAGGAGGAGTTAATGTTGTTCAAACTGTTTGCCAAAATCTTTGCAAACCATGGACATGATTCATTACGGATCGCAACTGCAATAGCGATCACGCACGCAGTCTCACTGCAATAGTGTGCTAATCCGTTGCAATCGCTATGCTGTCACAGCACTACATAAAGAGGCCCACTTTAATTTTACACACATCTGTAATGTTTAGCAGGACTGCGATAACCATCGGTAACGTTGAGTACCATCGCAGCCTCATGCACACTTGCACAAGCGCTGACCAGACTCTGAAACTGCTAACTTCAAAGGCAAAAAATAAAATATGGCACCATAACATTGTGGTGTTGACCAAACTGATGGCCATCCCTAGCTCCGAGTCCTCTGGTTACCAAAGATGGCAATGGTGACACAGACCATTAATGTTATTATTATTATTACCAGTTATTTGTATAGCGCACACATATTCCGCAGCGCTTTACAGAGAATATTTGGCCATTCACATCCGTCCCTGCCCCAGTGGAGCTTACAATCTATATTCCCTATCACATGCACACACACATACACACGAGGGGTAATTTTGTTAGGAGCCAATTAACCTACCAGTATATTTTTGGAATGTGGGAGGAAACCGGAGTACCCGGGGGAAACCCACGCAAGCACAGGGAGAATATACAAACTCCACACAGTTAGGGCCGTAGTGGGTATCGAACCAACGACCTCAGTGCTGTGAGGCAGTAATGCTACCATTACACCGCCTGTGCTGCCATGTTATGTAACTTTTCTATGAGGTACCATTAATGGTTTTACAATTAGTCATTTCACGCATGCACAGCATGTGCATCGGCTTGGGGCTGCTACGTTTATGAAAAAGCCAGGGACAGGGCTCAGCTGTGGCTGACAGCAGGCCATCCCATTTCCGGCATGACAAACTGTGTGTAGGAGCTGGGGGTGGTGCAGGGCTGCTGGCTGCCAGCCTAGTAGCTTTGGGCAGGAACAGTAACACTGTAAACTGCAAAAAAAAACCATAGAGCCCACGGCTACCATCAACGGCGGGAAAGCATCTGCTTCTCTGCCATTGATGGTAAAAGTTTCAACATTGACCATAGACCATCGATGGTTTTGATTAATAAGGTCGATGGCCACCCCTACTCAAAGCCTTAGCAAAAGCGTATCGCACCTGGGGGTAGGAGGGAGGCAAAGCAGTCAACCCGACCAATGAGGGAGATGGTGGGGGAGGGGCAGGGCACACCATAGGCATTTACTAAGTAAGGTAGTGTAGCTGCATCCTCTCTGTGGACTAAAGTTGGGTACACACAGGAGTGTTATGTTGTTTTCGGACGAATTGGAACGACATATTGGCCGGATCATTCAGTGTGTACGGCCAATCTGCGCGCTTACACGGTCATTGCCAATATCTTCCGGTCGGCTGTGCTGCATGGTCAGCCTGACGATATCGAGGGATCAAGGGATTGTTCCATCCTTCATTACATTGTTCTGATGTGTACCGTGGACACGGAATGGGTTTGCCGGCTGTCGGGATGCCTCTGGTCACAATACCGACAGCGGCATCCCGATGGTTGGTATCCTGACAGGGGTCGGGTAAGTAAACTTACCCTCTCCCTTCTCCCCCTAACCCTAACCCTCTCTTCTTGTATCCTATCCCTCCCCACCTCAGACTGTAACCCTCCCCATTAGTTCCTAAACCTAAGTCTTCCCCCTTAGTGCCTAAACCTAACCCCCCTAGTGGTGCCTGACCCTAACCCTCCCCCTAAGGGTGTCTAACCCTAACCTCCCCCCCAAAAAAATCTAACGCTAATCCCGCTAAATTACCTAAACCTAACCACCCCCCTGCGACTAACACGACGGGCACCCCGGCTTACTTTAGTTTGGGCACGCTTACTCCTGGATTCCAGCGTTGGCAATAAGATAGACGTCGATATTTCTACGCCTATCTTAACTCCCTTGTCGAGATTCCAGCATTGGTATAGAGAGCGGCGACCTCGTGGCCGCCGGTCTCTTAACTACATCCCGTGGACACGATATGTTGGCCGTCATATCGTCCGTGTACACATCACTCTAGCTTTAGAAGATGAAAATGTAGCTAGTGAACAGGATTGCAGAGAACCTGCTATAGCTGACAAAAGATTTGGGGGCTGAATTTGAATTGGGAGCAAAGAAAAAAAAATGCAAGTAACATTGCATCTGGAACAAACCATGCGGCACTGCATGGGGTGCAAATACAATTATTATTTCTACATGTGCACCTCCGTTTGGCCAGCCACACCCCCTGCCCACCTCAAAAACGGGGCGAGCTGTCAATCACAATCGACAGCCGCCCCGTTTTGGTGCAAGACCCGTAGCGATGGAGCACCCGTCGCTGGCCGGGTCTCACGTCCCACTTGTCAGCGCTGTGCGAGCGCTGTGAATCAGGCCCACAGTCCTTCCTGCAGTGAAAAATGGTTTTAAGGTGCAAAGTTACTTGCTCTTTTTTGCTAGTAAAATGACTGGAACCCTATAGCAGGTGCAGTTTCTCCAACCATATATGGCCGCCTTTGTGAGCAGTCAAGCGTCTGTGTATGCAACCACTTTCACCAACACGCTCACAAGATAGATCATCTCTGTGCATGCACTAAGACACCTCTCTGTCACCACCCAGGGATACCAAACTACATTTTTAATACACTTTTCCTTGTGTGTACCTGAAATTACAACCACGACTCTGGGGATAATTTAGAGATGGACGCCGTACATACAGCCGCTTGTCTTTGTATGTAATGACGTTGCAAAATTATGCAAAAGTCGCAGCTTATGTAAAAAGATGCCCATTGCTGTCTTCTCCTGATCTGATGCTGCATCCGAAGACGCAGCCATCGTAGTAACTGTGTGAATGCTGGACATCTGAGAAACTCTCAGGTTACTGAGGACGTCCAGTGAAATCACGCTACTGAAGCCAGTGAAGCTGCGTCCAAGGACTCAGCCACTGGCTTTGTCACGCTCAGAAAACAGGGCTGACAGGCATTTGAGGCTCTTAGAAACATAGAATTTGACGGCAGATAAGAACCACTTGGCCCATCTAGTCTGCCCCATTTTTAAACATATTGTCATCTCAACCCTTATTGATCCTTACTTCTTCTGAAGGATATCCTTATGTCTATCCCATGCATGTTTAAATTGCTCTACTGTCTTAGCCTCTACCACCTCTGATGGGAGGCTATTCCACTTATCCACTACCCTTTCTGTGAAGTAATATTTCCTCAAATTTCCCCTGACCCGATCACCCTCCAGTTTTAGAACATGTCCTCTTGTTCTAATACTTCTCTTTCTTTGAAGAATGTCTCCTTCCTTTACCTTGTTAAAACCATTTATATATTTGAACATTTCTATCATGTCCCCCCTTTCCCTTCTCTGCTCCAAACTATACATATTAAGATCTTTTAGTCTTTCCTGGTACGTTTTGTGGTGTAGACCTTGCACCATTTTAGTTGCCCTTCTTTGTACAGTCTCTAATGTATTAATATCCTTCTGGAGATATGGCCTCCAGAACTGAACACAGTATTCAAGATGAGGACGTACCACAGACCTATACAGAGGTATTATCACTTCTTTCTTTCTACTACTGATTCCTCTCCCTATGCAGGGCCGTAGCTAGGGTAGTGCGGCTGGTGCCATCGCACAGGGCACCACAGGTCAGGGGGAGCTGTTTGGGCCTGTCAGATTTCATTTTATTATCATTCTTGCTTGTAGCTTTCTCGTATTTCATCCCCAGCATCTCCTGGCCTCTCCAGCTCTTCCCTGGCCCTTCCCCATGAAGCCATGGCCCTTTTTTGGGTGCATTATATCCCTTTGAAAAATGAGGGGGGCGCCAATGCTCTTTCTGGCACAGGGCACCAAAAAGTCTAGCTCTGTCCCTATTCAACCAATTATCTGACTTGCCTTCCTCATTGCTTTGTTACAATGTTTGCTTGCCCTTAAGTCACCTGAAATAGTGATTTCTAGATCCCTTTCCTCTTCAGTAGTTTCCAGTATAGTGCCATTAATACTATAATATCCTTTGGGGCTGTTGCCTCCTCCAAGAGCCAGCAGCATGTCAAACCAGATCCGAATATGTGCAGTGTTGCTCCTGAGCATTGGAGATGTGCATTCACATCGAATTAACGTACATATCTGAATCAGACCTCTGCACGGACACAATCGGGACACATGCATGGTAGGACTTAAATGCATGCGCAGCAGCAGCAAAAAAAAAAAAAAGCTCCACTATGTCCACAATCGGCATTGCGTATACCTCTGAATCAGGCTCTGTGTGTGGCTGCACACTACGTAGACCTGCTTAGCTGTAATGGGTTACTTTAAACTGACCATTGAAGCTAGCTTAATAAACTTACAATTACAAGGCTTCATATCCAGGAGCAAATATTTCTATGGGAGAAATGTAATATTGTGTGACACACAATGAGGCATATTCAATTAGATGCGAAAAGTCGGAAAAGTTTCGCCTGCCGTATGTTTTCGCTGACTTCGCGTGTTTTGGAGGCGAAAACTTTTTGTGCGTGCCCCGCTATTCGCCCTATTCAATTCCAAAGGACACGAAAACGGGACCCGGCGAAACACAAACAGGCGAAAAGTGCTGTCAGATTTGGGGAAAACAACCTAACACCCCCCAAAAGATGCACTAACATTGGGGATCAATGTAGTTGCCCCCGAATATCCCTACTGAAGTTATTTGGGGTACTTAAATGCTCTCAATAGCTGCTAATTAGCGTCTTTGCACAAGAGGTGAAGAATAGCATTTAGCATTTTTTTTGTGAAAATAACTAGTCCCAGCAAATTTGGGGTACATGAAAATGGGTGCAAGCATGGTTAAAAATTGTAAAAGTGAAGTTTTGAAAAACGCACCTTCAGCAAGCACCCGCAAACAAAAAACACCTCCCCCATACCTGCAGACCCCCCAAAAGCTTATTTTGCTAGTTTTTAAGTTTGTACCCCAACTTTGTACTTTTTCACCCCCTTTTTCAAAGTAATTTTTGGGGGCGTTCTTCGCTTTTTTTAAAGATTTTTTTGATGTAGTTAAGCTTAGGGGACCTGTCCCAAGGGTGCAGGGTGGTTTCCCCACCTTTGCACCCCAAAACTGCAATTCTGCACTTTTTTCCGCCTGCTATTCATAGGCGAAACTTGTCCGCCTATTACATTGCATTTACTTTCCGCGTAGGAGAAATGTCTTTGGAATTGAATACGGGTATAAGTTTTCGCTTGGCGAAATGACGTCACCGGCGAAACTTTTTCACCGAAAACAGCTTTTCGCGTCTAATTGAATATGCCCCTTAATGTTTAGGACTAAACAATGGCCCTGATTTAGCGGTGAACACAGTGGTGATGTCAGACGCAAGTGGCGGCCAATGTTTTCAGTCTACGCATACTACCGCTTCGCAAAGCATAAGCGTCCCAAAGGTTACTTCCGGGAGTCGAAAAACAAATTCAGTCACAGAGAGCAGCAATTTTGGTGGGTGTTTCAAGGGGGTGGCTAGCCACATGTGGGCGTGTCACAGGTGTGTTGCACTGGCGGATATGTTCAGACAGACATTCTGGTGCAATGTCCAATGATGCGACCTATGGGCCTGATTCAGAGCCGGACGCTCTTTGAGAGTGCTCGCTCTGAATCAGGGCATCCCTTTTTTTTTTTTAAAGACGGCCTCCTGGCCGCTCACATAGCTGTGGGTGACCACCCACAGCTTATGCGAGTGGCCAGGTGATGGTCGCGATGGTCAAGACCATCGCGACCATCGGGCTTGCGATGAAACCCGTGTAGTAGGGTCTCGTGGCCGCAAGCCCCCGTGGACTTCCTGCTCTAATAGAGTTTGGTTTTGGTTCTAATTCATCATTATGGTTTTGGTTCTGGTTTTGGTTTTGCCAAAATCACCATCACGTGTTCTGTTTTTGGATCTGGATTTTTTTTATATTGATAAAAACAGCTAAAATTTTATAATTTGGGCTGGTTTTTTTTACTACAGCATTATTAACCTCAATAACAATAATCTCCAGTAATTTTCAGTCAATTTTGACCACCTCACATCTCACAATACTGTTCACCAATATTGGCCTAAGGCTGGCTGGCTAAACTAAGCAAAAGAGCAGTGGCAGTTTAAAAATATATAGCACATTTATGAAACAATGCAACAAAGCAGTGGCAGACAGGATGGCAGATTTATAAACGATACGACTCCAAAGAAATAATATTTTCATTAATTAAGAACCAGATTAGACAGAGGGCCGAGGGCAGTACAGGGAATTGGGAGGTGAAGTATGTAGTGGAAGACAGGTAAAACAGAATGATCGATTGATTAAAAAACAAATTAGAATTGAGTTGTGGCCTTGCGAGAGCTGTTATGCAGCAACTGAGGAGTGAAAAGACAACAAAAGAATACAATGTTAATAGCCAAGGATTCCTGATAAGGTTTTCAAGAGAAGCTGGCCATACTACCACCCCTCCCTTCCTCCTAGTTGGGTAACACAACCCTGTACTACGAGAGTCTGAATATGAGGGGAACTAGCTCAGAGGCCCAAGGACAGTGCAATAAAATGGATGTGGAGTATGTAGTGGAAGACAGGTAAAAAAGAATGATCGATTGATTAATTAAAAAAATGTAAATTGAGATGTGGCGTAGCGAGCGCTGTTTTGCAGAAAATGAGAAGAGAAAAGGCCATAGAAGAATACTATGTTAATAGCCAAGGGTTTCTCACGGTAATGGGACTCTAAATACTTTTTTTAACACAGTATACACAACAGTGTTTAATTTTTTTTCTTTAACACAGTGCCTGAACACACAAAACAGTGTTATATAATTTTTTTAACAGTGCCTGAACACACAACACAGTGTTTATTTAATTTTTTTAACAATGCTTGAACATACAACAGTGCCACAGAGCACACCTAGTAATGGAACCCTAATAATGTTATTTTTTAACACATTGCCTGAACACACTACACAGTGCCACATAGCGCTCCTAGTAATGGCACCCTAATGATTTTATTTTTTATCACAATGCCTGAACACACAACACAGTGCCTTACAGAGGTCCTAGTAATGGCACCCTAGTAGCTTTTTTTAACACAGCGCACACAGCAGTGTTTTATCTTAATTTTTTTTTTACCACAGTGCCTAAAGAACGCACAGTGTGGTCCTACTTGCTTTTGGTTTTTTTAACACAGTGCCTGAACATACAACACAGTGCATCACAGTGCTTCAATGGCAGTGGCAAGATCCAGCACCAGGAAGATGACATTTTGCCTTGTTTTGGGATCCAAAGATGGCAGGAATACCGGAGCCAGGGCTCGGATTGACTCATAATCCCTAACTCGGGTGTGTTCATATTTTAGAAATCTGTACTAGCTTCGGGAAGCCGAACCAGACTACCATTTCTGCATGTGTAATGGGCCTATAAGTGATACTGAATAGGCCCTTTAGTCTTGGAATGGCAGATTTCTTGGGTAATAAGTGATCTGCTTTGATACTATATGTTGAAATCTCTTGTTGTAATGTATTAAACATATTGTTGCTGAGTTGAACGCAAATCAGCCGTATACAGTATGCTTCTGTTTTGTGTGTCCGGAAATAAGACATATCTTTGCCCATCCTTAGGATGCTCCAGGGGCTGTACAGATACTACAGGCTGCAGAGTGCATGTCTGGAGTGTCCAAAGGATGCCCTGGGTGGCACTTCAGCAGCGATACTGGCTACAGGGTGCCATTCCAGGCATCCTGCTAGTCAGGTTCAGGTACTGTGGGGCAGAGATGGTGCCGCTCACAGACCCCTGTGTTCTGTGTGGCGGCATCGCTTGCACGGGAACCGGTCAAAATACCAACAGTCGGGATGCCGGTGCTTAGACTCACGATGCCGGAATCCCGACACCTGTTAGAATCCCAATGTCACGGCCAGGGTATTTCAGCATGGCGCTAGGCGAGTGTTACCTGTGAGGTCATTGTGGCGCGGGCTGTCTGGTGGCGGAGCTGGTGTCTGGCGGGGGGCTTTGGCTGCGCACGTTGTTGTGCGGGCCTGTTGTCACTCTACGCTGGTAAGGCCTGGCGGCGTCTCCATTCCGTTTGGCATGGGCGCCGCCATCTTGCCTTCTGGCCATGTGATGCGGCTGGCCAATCCTGGTGAGTCACATTTTCCTTCGGCCAGTAACAGCACGGCATGGGGTATTTAGGAAGGGTCAGTGCCTTCATTCTTTGCCAGTGCAACGTGTATCTCAGCCTAGCTGAGAGGGAGTTCTCTGTGAATTCGCTGTCTGCCAGTCTGCCTGTCAGCTCCTAGCTCCCACTGGACTACCCTGCTTCCTCCATCACCCTTGCCCATACCTGAGTGCCTGAGCCTGCTGACATCCTGCGCTTCAGTTCATTACCTGTATACCTGGCTTGTTTATTTTCAGTTTCACTACCTGCACACCTGGACAGCTCTAATTATTTCTACTTGGACATTAACCCTTTACTCCCACCACAGAACTCTTGTGCACATTTATATATTCCTGGACTTTTTTTTACTGCCATTATATGTTTACTCAAGCACTTATTAAAATCCTAGTTTTATTTTCAAATCTGCTTCTGTGATCGCTCCTGCTACCACCCCGGGTCCACAAACAACCCAGAACATCACAGTTTGCACTGGCCCCATGGAGCCGGCCACGGATCAGGAGTCAGGAGTGGATTTGTTCCGGTGCATTTCTGGTCGTTTAGAAAATCTGGAAAACATGCAAACATCATGACACTGAGACAAGGGGTCCATCCTGTCAGTCAATATGCCGTGCAATTTCAAATTTTAGCATCAGAGCTCAAATGGAATGAGGAAGCCCTCACCTCGACCTTCTGGCATGGGTTGTCAGACCGACTAAAGGATGATCTAGTCACTCGAGAGCTTCCTACTAATCTGAACGACATGATTTCGTTGTGTATCAAAGTTGACCTATGCTTCAGGGAACGTCAGGCTGAAAAAAACAGAACTGACCGGCAAAGGTCATTTACCCCCTCCATTCCTACCCGTCCCATTCCTTCTCCTACTGAAGAGGAGCCTATGCAGGTGAATCATACACACCTCTCCAAAGAAGAACGTCAGAGAAGAATGCAAAAGAGCCTCTGTCTGGTCACCTGCTGATCTCCTGCCTCCTTAAATCGGGAAATGCCAAATCCTAACTGACCCTGGAGACATCAAGTTAGGAGTTATGAACCCGTCTCCAAAAATTAAAGATTTCACGATTACCCTAGCCTTGGATCTTAAACCCAAACCTGTCTTTGCTACTGCTCTACTCGACTCGGGAGCAGCCGGAAATTTCATAACGTCTAGTTTCA
This sequence comes from Taudactylus pleione, assembly GCA_031769625.1. Lineage (NCBI taxonomy): Eukaryota > Metazoa > Chordata > Amphibia > Anura > Myobatrachidae > Taudactylus > Taudactylus pleione. The sequence goes on along the minus strand of JAUIMM010000094.1, from coordinate 20,156,998 downwards.
TAGATAAATTTGAGATTCCTTGTTCGTCTCTCAACCATGCCATCTCTCTGACCTCTATAGATGGACGCCCTCTAACTAACGGGATAGTCACCAAAGAGACTCAACCAGTATTGGTCCGAATTGGGGCACTTCATTCTGAGTCCTTAAAATTCCTGGTGATATCAGAGGCCTCTCAAGAAATTGTTCTTGGTCTACCCTGGTTACGTCAACATAATCCCAGGATTGATTGGAGTTCTATGCAGATTCTGTCATGGGGTATGGACTGTCAGAAATCCTGTCTTCCAAAAATTCGACCTGTGAGAAAGACAGTTCCATTAGTTTCTTCTGCCATTCCCAAGGAATATCAGATGTTCGCCGATGTTTTCTCTGAACAACAAGAAAATATCTTACCCCTCATAGGGAATGGGACTGTCCAATTGAATTGATACCTGATAACATACCACCTTGTGGTCGTACCTATCCGCTGTCCTTGCCTGAGACTCAAGCCATGACTGAGTACATCCGGGACAACATGGCAAAGGGGTTCATTCGCCCCTCCACTTCACCTGCCGGAGCTGGGTTTTTCTTCGTTGGCAAGAAGGATGGTGGTCTAAGACCATGTATCGATTATCGAGGCCTTAATGACATTACTGTAAAGAATTGATACCCACTTCCCCTGATTACTGAGTTGTTTGATAGGGTCAAGGGCTCTGTCATTTTTTCTAAATTAGATCTAAGAGGGGCTTACAACCTCATTCGTATCCGAGCTGGCGATGAATGGAAGACCGCTTTTAATACCAGAGATGGACATTTCGAGTATTTAGTTATGCCTTTTGGATTGTGTAACGCCCCTGCTGTCTTTCAAAGTTTCGTTAATGAGATTTTCCGGGATCTGTTATATGTTTCGGTTGTTGTCTATCTGGATGACATACTGATTTTTTCACCCTCGGTGGCTAAACATCAAGAACATGTTAAAGAAGTTCTGATCCGTTTGAGAGAAAACCACCTTTACTGCAAACTGGAGAAATGCGTCTTTGGAGTGCCCAGTGTACCTTTTCTCGGCTATGTAATATCTGGCTCCAGTTTAGAAATGGACCCCAAGAAGGTACAAGCAATTCTGGATTGGACCCGACCTCAGACACTGAAGGCTATCCAGAGATTGTTGGGATTCGCCAATTATTATAGACGCTTCATTAAGGAATTTTCTACACTGCTGGCTCCCATTACAGCCTTGACCCGCAAAGGTGCTAATCCTGCCCAATGGTCACCTGAGGCAGAGTCTGCCTTTCATCTTCTAAAACAGGCCTTTATCTCAGCACCAGTTCTTCAACAACCAGATCTGGACAGGCCTTTTTTGTTGGAAGTAGACGCATCATCTGAAGCTGTGGGAGCGGTCTTGTCTCAACGTTATGAGGACGACCGAGTCCATCCGTGTGGGTTCTTTTCTAAAAAATTCTCACCTGCCGAAAGGAACTACGCCATAGGTGAGCAAGAACTACTAGCTGTAAAGTTGGCGTTGAAGGAATGGAGATATTTGCTAGAAGGCGCCAAGTTTCCATTTACTGTATTTACGGACCATAGAAATCTCCTATTTCTCAAAAACCTCCAATGTGTGAGTCCTCGTTTGGCCCGCTGGGCAATATTCTTTGCCAGGTTTCAGTTCACCCTGACCTTCCGGTCTGGAGCACTTAATCAGAAGGCTGATGCCCTATCGAGATCTCTCCTCTGTGATGATCAATCTGAAAATCAAAGCAAAACCCCTGTCTTGGAATCAAGAGTTTTCGCCGCATTACAACTTCAACCTCCTACGGGAAAATCATTTGTGGCCCCGGAATTAAGGAAGCAGCTTCTTACTTGGGCACATTCCTCTCGCTTCGCAGGGCACTCAGGCACTCGGAAGACCTTGGAGTTCCTGAAAAGACACTATTGGTGGCCTTCTATGAAGGCAGATATAATGGAGTTTATCTCTTCCTGCTCCTCCTGTGCCCAGCATAAATCATCACGACAAGCTCCAGCTGGGGAATTGCTTCCATTACCTACTCCATCACGTCCATGGACGCATCTCTCCATGGATTTCGTCACAGACCTGCCAGTCTTTCAAGGTTTCAACACTATCTGGGTTGTAATAGACCGATTTTCCAAGATGGTCCACTATATACCGTTGAAGAAGTTACCTTCTGCCCCTGACCTGGCACAGTTGTTTGTCCAACACATATTTCGTCTACATGGCCTTCCTGCTGAAATTGTCTCTGACCGTGGTGTGCAGTTTACTGCAAAATTCTGGAGGGCTTTGTGTTCTGTTCTTCAAGTGAAGTTAAACTTTTCCACGGCCTACCATCCGCAAAGCAATGGCTCCACCGAGAGAGTTAATCAAGATCTAGAGACTTTCTTAAGAATTTTTATGTCATCTTCCCAGGACAATTGGGCTGCCTTGCTGCTGTGGGCTGAGTTTGCACATAATGCTTCCTACCACTCGTCAACTAACCAAACGCCATTTCAGGTTGTATATGGCCTTCATCCTGGTGTTCCCGAATTCCGAAGCCTGCCTGTATTCGATGTTCCGGCTGTGGAGGACACGGTGTGGAATTTTGCTGCCATCTGGACTCAAGTACGGTCTGATTTGTTGAAGGCATCCTCTCGCTATAAGACCCAGGCTGATAAGAAGCGTAGAATAGTTCCACGCATGCAAGTTGGAAGCCAGGTCTGGTTATCCACCCGGAATCTTCGTCTGAGGGTTCCTTCTATGAAATTTGCACCACGCTTCATCGGTCCCTTCTCCATAACAGAAGTCATTAATCCAGTGGCCTATCGTCTACAGTTACCCCCATACCTAAAAATCCCTAATTCCTTCCATATTTCCTTATTGAAGCCCCTGGTCCTGAATAAATTCCATTGTGCTCTACCTGCTTCTCCTCGAGTCCAGACAGAGAGAGGAGTTGAGTTTGAAGTCGCCCAGATCTTGGACTCTCGTCTACGCAGAGGTCATCTACAGTATTTGCTGGACTGGAAAGGTTACGGTCCAGAGGAACATTGCTGGACCGATGCTCGTGATGTCCACGCTCCCATGCTCATCAGAAGATTCCATTCTGCCCATCCGGAGAAGCCTGGTGAGTGTCCTGAGGCCACCCTAAAAGGGGGGGGGGTACTGTCACGGCCAGGGTATTTCAGCATGGTGCTAGGCGAGTGTTACCTGTGAGGTCATTGTGGCGCGGGCTGTCTGGTGGCGGAGCTGGTGTCTGGCGGGGGGCTTTGGCTGCGCGCGTTGTTGTGCGGGCCTGTTGTCACTCTACGCTGGTAAGGCCTGGTGGCGTCTCCATTCCGTTTGGCATGGGCGCCGCCATCTTGCCTTCTGGCCATGTGATGCGGCTGGCCAATCCTGGGGAGTCACATGTTCCCTCCGGCCAGTAACAGCACGGCATGGGGTATTAAGGAAGGGTCAGTGCCTTCCTTCTTTGCCAGTGCAACGTGTATCTCAGCCTAGCTGAGAGGGAGTTCTCTGTGCTTTCCTGTTCCTGTGAATTCGTTGTCTGCCAGTCTGCCTGTCAGCTCCTAGCTCCCACTGGACTACCCTGCTTCCTCCATCACCCTTGCCCATACCTGAGTGCCTGAGCCTGCTGACATCCTGCGCTTCAGTTCTCTACCTGTATATCTGGCTTGTTTATTTTCAGTTTCACTACCTGCACACCTGGACAGCTCTAATTATTTCTACTTGGACATTAACCCTTTACTCCCACCACAGAACTCTTGTGCACATTTATATATTCCTGGACTTTTTTTTACTGCCATTATATGTTTACTCAAGCACTTATTAAAATCCTAGTTTTATTTTCAAATCTGCTTCTGTGATCACTCCTGCTACCACCCCGGGTCCACAAACAACCCAGAACATCACACCCAACGCTGGCATCTTGACTGCCGGCCTCCCTACAGTAAGTAATGGGGTTAAGGAGAGGGTTAGGGGTTATGTTTAGGCACTAGAGCAGGGGTTCCCAACCACAGTCCTCAAGGCACACTAACAGTCCAGGTTTTGAGGATAACCATAGTGGAGCACAGGTGACTTAATTAGTACCTCAGTTATTTTGATTTAACCATCTGTGCTCTAGCCTGGATATCACCAAAACCAGGACTGTTAGTGTGCCTTGAGGACTGAGGTTGGGAATCACTGCACTAGAGGGTGTAAGGTTTAGGCACTAGTTGGGTAGGTTAGGTTTAGGCACTAAGGAGGAAAGGTTAGGGGTAGCATTTCGCATACAGATGCACCCGCAGTAGCACACAGAATACAGGCATGCTGCATATAATTTTAATCAGCAGAAGCTGCTTGTGCATCATATTCGCATTGCTGTGTGAATAAGATGCATTTGATTGCATGAAAAGAAGCTCAGCGCTAACATGTCACACGTCTCTCACTCTCATAAGTAACACAACTTGTAGTACATGGAGGATAGATGTATGTGGACACATCTGTATCCCACCCATATTAGTTAACTATTTGCTAGGCTGCAGGGGATGCCAGATCGATTATTTGGTCACATTACAATGATACTATATGGCTTCCATAGCAATCCTTCTGGTTTTTAGCATTTAGGACACAGCACTCACATTAAGCACTGCTATATAGTGATCTTATACCTAGTAGCATAATTTCCTACTATATGGAGATACAACAGTTTTGCTCATATTTATGTTTAGTTTTTGTTTATAAAAACAATGTTCCACATCTAGTTTGCAAACATTTAAAACAATTATATAAATGGTGCACATTACACACTGGGCAGATGATCAATGTATATCTGTGTTCTTAAATGTTTTTATTCCATAATCAAAAAACAGAAGGGACATTTTTGGAGCCTTCTGCACATCTCCGTTGACCAAATACTTGTTATTAGTAAAGGTCTTCCTGGAAAGAGCAAAGACTGAGGAAATCTCACTTGTGTTTCCTGCTCAGGAGGTTAATGTTCTCGTAAACACTCACTGTCAGTAGCCCCTCCTTTATAGCAGCTTAGGGAGGGCAATGTTAAAGAACAAACGGCATTGAGAAAGAAATGTTCTACAGAACTAAAAGAGCAACATATATTTACCATTGCAAAAAAACAAAACAAAAAAAAAACTGTTACCTTACGGTCAGTAATGTCAAAAGATAACATATTATTGACAGGATTCAGAGTCATCGTTTGTGGACATAAGTTGCCCTGGCTTTCCTGAGAAACCCCAAGCTCTGGATTGATAATTGTTTCTTACTTATTGTTCACCCCTTCAACTCATTTTTAGAGGAAGAAATTACTTATAAGTACTGTGCTGATTTTATAGTAAACTCCAGCAGTGTCAGACTGGAACAACAAGGGAATGCAATGGTAATGCATTCCCTAAAGGGCAACAGTGCACTGCTGAAGTGGTGTGTCCAACTGCTTGAGGGGCAAAAGCAAAGATGAATAACTGCCCTAACCACCTTACCTCAGTGATTTTGTGCAGTACAAGAGGAATAGTTATCATATTAGCCATTGAGAAGGCAATCTCCAACCCTTTCTCATACACATAAAATACACAGGTAATACTGTGTGCACTACTGTTAGCTGCATGCAGCTCTCACTTCACAAGCATTATTGATTATTGTCAAGTAGAACATAACTCCAAACTGTCCTTGCAGTGAACACAAAGTTCTGGCTGAATGGGGTAGTTATCCAAATTCAGGACTGCCCCGTCAGTATCAGGAGAGTTGTCAGACTGTCCTGCTCTCTCCTACCAGTTCTTACACTACCTGCTGCTCCTGGGCTGGATCCTGGAATGCTGGGGCTGTAGATGTGGTGTAGAAAACCTGAAGTGACCACTTTCAGGAGTCAAAATGTGCTTACTCAGCAAACATAACTAGACCTGCTTTGGCAGGTCATACATTTACATCCAGGTACGTGCAGGCAGGGTAGCCAGGGTAGGCAGAGCCTCCCCTGTCATACTCCTGATATTTTATATAAAAATGATTAGAATAATACAAAGAAGATATTTATAACTTATAAACATCTTCTTTGCTTATTGTAATCATTTTTATCATTTACACTCACCAGCTTTGTGGAGCTTCCTTGGACTGCAGGGAGATGAGAGATGAGGCAGCAACAGCTCAGCATTGCTTCTGTATAGTCAGACACTGTTTGCAGAGCTGGGGGTGGGGCCACACCATGGGCAGTAAGCTGCACAGAAAGAGAGCTAATAGAGGCATGCCTTTGAGTATGGGGGGGCGTGCCTTGAGCATTGATGGACACCTTGGATGTGTCATGTGACCAGGAAGTGCACTGCAGTGTTTAGAGATCAGAGCTCAGTCAGCAGCAGCAAGAGAAGACACAGTGATGCAGTTAGGAGAATCAATGGACACTGAAGCTTAGTGTAGTGAGGGGAGATTTACAGTGATTATGGGGTGAGTCAGGCTCCCAGCACTCAGACTCATCTCCATATGTGCTTCCCCAACCATTGACCTCACCGCATGTCTGTCCTTCCCTTTAAGATATAGATGATGGACAATGCCTAGAGTGGCAGTAAGCTGAGAAGGGGCAATAGGTTAGTGAGATAAAGAAAATGAGAGAGAGAGCCATTGAAGAGCTACCACTAAGTTACATAGGGCCTGAATAGAGATGGCTGCATATCATACAGTCACTGCATCTTTGTACACAGCGCCTGAGTGATAATATGCTTGTGTCACAGGAGCCATCTTGTGTAAATAGACACCTCCTGACTGCTTCTCTAATCCGCTGCTGCAGAGGAAGATCAAAACCTGCAGAACAAGATCTACACATGTGCAGTGAGGCATCTGTGCGTGCGCAGATCTCACACCATTGGAGATGTACGTAAACCATCGAGTTGGGCTTGGATACCTAACCAGAACTCGTAATGATAGAAGTGTGACCGGTTGATGATTTCCAAGAAGCCTACCTGAGCATTCAGGCAGGTCAAATGATAGTCTTGAGTCCAAAGGTATGGTCATGGGCCCTTCAGATCTTGACTCCTGTGAGGTGTAGTACTGGTAGTACTTTTCAGGTGCATGAAAGGGAGGGGTCATATCAAGTAGAAAAGGGAGGGGGATTTAACCCCCTATTGTTCTTCAGCACACTGAATTATACTTGCAACAATATATCAAAACTATATGGTAATAGAACTTCAGAGATATTGGTTGCATGCATTTGCAAATACATGGTTCTATGGCCCTGATTCAGAGCCGGACACTCTGACAGAGCGCTCGCTCTGAATTAGGGCCGGCCCTATTACTTTTTTGAGCGGCCTCCTGGCCGGTCCCATAGCTGTGGCTGACCACCCACAGCTATAGCGATCAGTCAAAATGATGGTCGCGATGGTCAAGACCATCGCGACCATTGGGCTTGCGATGAGACCCTTGCGGTATGGTCTCGCTGCCGCAAGCCCTGGAGTGCTTTTGGCTCTATCAGAGCCAAAAGCACTCCCACTGACTCACTAGTGATGTCAGTGGGGCCGGCCCCAGACGGTAGGCATTCCCATGGGGACGCCTCCATCTGGGCAGCCACGCCCCCGGCACACCCACCAAAGGGGGCGTGCTATCAATCACCATCGAGAGCACGCCCCCTTTGGTGCGAGACCCATACCGACGGCTTGGCCGTCGTTATTCGGGTCTTGCACATGCGCACTTGGGCAACATCGACCCACTTGCGAGCGCTCGCGAGCGGGTCTGAATCAGACCCTATGATCACAGTGACCTGGCTGCATAATATGATACATGTTGACCGCCAAAAATAGCAGACATAAAGGTAATGAATTATAAATACCTATTTATAGATAAATAATATCTCTGCACATTTGAAGATACAAGGGTGGTTCAATAAAAAAGGTAACAAGACCTCTCACATGTGTAATGTTCTCTATTTCATTCTAATTTCCCGCCAGGCCAGAGCACGTAGACCACTGCTTCCCCTCACCGCCATTAGACCACGGCTCATACCAGTCATACTGTCCCAACATCAATTGTAGGATGGCGGGGCTGGCAGAAACATGGTCAAACATTGAAGTGTTTAGTGTGATCAGATTTCTGCGTCTAAAGGGCACATCGGTAGCTGAAATTCATCGCCAACTTGACCAGGTGTATGGTGATAACTTCATGCCATAGGAACAGGTTCTGGTTTGGTGCACTGCCTTTGATAATGGTAAGACAGATGTTCAAGATAAGTAATAATCCAGCCGGCCAAATACGTCCACCTCAGATAACAATTTGTGCCGCATTGAAGGTCTGATTCAGGAGGACAGACGCATTAGTTAGTGATATTGCTGGTGAACTGAACATCTCAGTGGGTACTGTGCACAACATCATTCATGAGCAACAGGAAAAAGGTGTTCACGCTGGGAACCGAAGCAACTCACAGAAGTTCACAAAACCAATAGGATGGAATTGTTTCTTGTGCACTTGACGCGGTACTATGAGGAGGGAGTGCAGCTCCTTGTTACAGGAAATGAAACGTGGTTTCATCATCTGACACTGAAGACGAAGCAAGCATCCATGACATGGAAACACGCAAATAAATTCAAAACAACTCCATCAGCAAAGAAGATGGCAACTGTTTTTTGGGATCACAAGGGCATGCTTCTTGTGATGTGAATGCTGGTCACTATTGTGACACATTGAGCCAGTTGCAGAGGGCAATTTGTCAACAACCACCCGGGTTGCTGCAAACAGGCGTCATATTGATGCACGATAACTCCAGGCCACACTCAACCAACCTCATGCATGAGTTGTTTGTTATGTCGCCACCATTGGGAGGTGCAGTACTGGACCAGGTTCAAAAAAGAGAAAAAGGAGGTCTATATAGGACGCACATAGTAGATTAAAATATAACTTTTATTAATGTGGCATTAAAATATTAATTGTAAATAAGTAGAGAAATATAAAATGATGGTAATAATGTGCAAAAAATTAGGAAAATGTGTTTAAAAATTGGAATGTCCCGCTGTTTGTCTGTACCTGTTATTAATATAATTAGCCCATACCATACAATTATGATATAAATGTAACACATCACTAAAGTGACTATTTCTAGCAATAAACTGCAACAATGTGACTGTATTTGTGATTACCGGAGATTACTGCTATAGGGTATAAGCATGTGGTAGTTATCACGATAAGACATCTACTGGCCCGGAATAACACTATATCAGCAGGGTAATTATAAATTGATATTAATAACCTCCATATTTACATTTAACAACATCTATTGGTCCTAAATAAAAACTTATTAGCAACAGAATAATAATTGTGTGAGATAATCTAATTGCAATATCCAACATACTCCCTATTTTTCCTTAAGATAATTACAATCTTAGGGAACATCATAATTGTATGGTACGGGCTAATTATATTAATAACAGGTACAGACACACAGCGGGACATTCCAGTTTTTAAACACATTTTCCTAATTTTTTGCACATTATTACTATCATATTATATCTCGCTACTTATTTACAATTAATATTTTAATACCACATTAATAAAAGTTATATTTTAATCTACTATGTGCATCCTATATAGGGAATCGGTATGAAATACCGCAGGCTGCATGGCCGGCGGTTTGATTCCCGGCAGCGCTTGGCCAACCACAGCAGAGTTCCCGGCAGCGGAAGCCTGACAGTGCTGGAAATCCCGATCGTCGATAGGTAAGTATTGACTAACCTAACCTAACCCCCTAACCCTAACCCTCCTTAGGGGTGCCTAACCCTAACCTCCCTCCCAAGTGCCTAACCCTAATCCCCCCTCTAAGTGCCTAACCCTAACCGCCCCTTCCCCACTGCCCAAACCTAAGTCCCCCGGGGGGTGCCTAACCATAAGTCCCCCCCGGGGGTGCCTAACCCCAACCCTCCCTCCCCCTAGCCTAACCCTAACCCTCCCAGGGGGGTGCCTAATCCTAAATCCCCCCCGGGTGCCCTAAACCTAACCCTCCCCCCCCACGGCTGTCCGCTCGCGGCGCCCGGCATCCCTTCGATCGGGATGCCGGGCCGCTGTCTCCCGGCGTCGGGGAAATGACAGGCGTCTACATCTAGATGCCCGGCATTTCACCCTCGCCGGGATATGACAGTCGGGAAGCCGGCTGCCGGTATTAAGGCAGCCGGCTTCCCGATTGTATACCATATATAGACCTCCTTTTTCTCTTTTTTGAACCAAGCCTATAACTTTAGGTCTATGACAGCACCCCCTATCTTAACAAAGAAATGCACGATAAATCATGAACATTTGGGGGTCTTTCCGTATCAATACCAATTTATTTCTCTGTGTGATAGAAATCTTCTTCCTCGCTAACATAGTACTGGACCATCCTCCCTACAGCCTTGACCTGGAACCAAGTGATTTCCATCTCTTCGGACCTTTGAAAAAGCACCTGGGTGGAAGGCAATTGCAACCAACAGTGAAGTTCAGTAAGCTGTCATGTCCTGGTTTCAGGTGCTTGATTCTCTTTTCTTCTATGCCGGGATAGATGCCTTGGTGCACCATTGGAACAAATGCTTAGACAAGTATGGGGACTAATGTGGAAAAATAATCTGTACCAAGGCCATAACATTATTTATACGTATATGTACGAGTTGAATTAATTTATGCAATGAGAGGTCTTGTTACCTTATTTATTGAACCACCCTCGTATATATGATTTGATCTGCATGTTATGATTGTCGGAGCAGGAAGCAGTCGGGAAGCTGGTGGACGAAATCACGACCACCGGCTTCCCAACTGTCTAATCCCGGCAAGGTACAAATGACAGGCGTTGAAATCCCGACGCCTGTCATTAGACCTACCCCGGGGCCCGACATGCGGCTTACCGAACGAAGGTAAGCCGGGCGCGGACAGCTGCGAGGGGGGGAGGTTAGGGGCTCCTGGGGGGGACAGGGTTAGGCACCCCCTGGGAGGTTAGGGTTAGGCTAGGGAAAGATGGGGTTAGGGTTAGGCACCCCCCCGGGAGATTTAGGGTTAGGCTGCGGGGAAGGGGGGGTTAGGTTTAGGCACTTAGAGGGAGGTTAGGGTTAGGCACTTGGGGGGGAGGGTTAGGGTTAGGCACCGCTAAAGGAGGGTTAGGGGGTAAAAATACGATAGTTAATAACTTTCTAGCTTCGGGATCTTCACCCCTGCCGGGCTTCCATTGTCGGGATTAGAACCGCCGGCCATGCGGCCATCAGTAAATCATACTGCTTCCCGTCAGAGCCTACCATATGTAGCAGTCATTAGATTTAAAAAAAAAAAAAAACCAACAATTAATTGGACAGAAATCTCTGTATAGTTGGTATACCTGATAGCCCACATGATTTACATTTTATTGTGCCAGTTTCATTATACTGTTTGGCTAATAGTAGATTAGAAGGTTTATACCTATCTGTCCTAACTTTACACAGATATACGATTTTATATCATAGAGGGATAGAAGGGTTTGTTTGGTATGACACCAGTCTTTCTGTATGGCCATAAACATAGGGTTTCTACATTAACTAATAGGTTGTCAATACAAAGGTTATACAGTGACAATCTTTATTTGTTACTAGTTGGGTTGAAGAAAGGACCTTAAAGTACATCTGCAACCTTCATTGTTTACATTTCAGACCAACATTGGAGACCCTGGCATATGAAAATGTGCTTGGAGGACATTAGTAACTGTCAGTGCAGGTGCAGTGTGATAGTTGATCCTCTAACTCACTGCTCTTCCATTGGAGCTCTGCCTGCTCCCCACTGGTACATATCAGCCTGTGCCTTCAGATCAGTGCAATTTTAGGCAATGGAAGACATCCTGAGAAAACTTGCATAAACCAAAATTTCAAATCAGAGACTCCACAGCCTACTTGGTGGGCACCACGTAGACCTCCATTGCTCTAACAAACTTTAAACCAAGGCAAAAACCTAATCCTGGTCAAACTACACCACCATGCTAAATTACAAAACTATGACCGTGCATAAAACACAGACAAACACACACTTTCCTGCTTATGACAGTATATAGATGTATGCTCATTCATGAATAATTCTTTCAATTGTCACTTCTTGACTGTAGTTCAACGCTACAGCAGATATTGAAGGTTCATGTTGTTATACAGTTTCTACACACATTAGATTCCAATATAGGAGCATAAGTTATTGTTATTACACCAATAATATACACTCCCGATTCCAATTTAGGAATTAAACATACAAAAATACACAGTGGGACACTTGTTTCTAATTCACATTTTCTTTCTTTATTTCACTATTATGTACAGGATTTGTCTTTATGTTATTATGTTTCTTAACTATATTCTAATTTTAGTAGAATCAAATAAAAGTTATTTTATTTAATTATCTCTGTGCGCCTCCCTATAAAAGAAGGACCAGGAGTTAATATGTTGCTTAGTGAGAAGAATACTATTTCTGCTAAATATGTAGAAGAACGTGATCGAGAAGAAGTTGACAATCATGATAAGTGATCAAAGCTCTAGAATTAGATTGCTTTAACTGCAGACGTTCAGATTTAATTTGAGGGTAATTACATCCAAATCAGGTGAACGGTTTCTATATGTGCCTCCCACTTTTTAAGGGGCCAAAAGTAATGGGACTATTAACTCATGGACAGGTGTGGGCTATTCCCTCATTATTTCATTATCAATTAAGCAGGTAAAAGGTCTGGAGCTGATTCTAGGTGTGACATTTGCATTTGGAATCAGTTGCTGTCGACTCTCAATATGAGATCCAAAGAGCTGGCACTATCAGTGAAGCAAGCCATCATTAGGCTGAAAAATCAAATCAACTGTTTGGAACATTCTTAAAAAGAAAGAACGCACCGGAGCGCTCAGCAACACCAAAAGACCCGGAAGACCACCGAAAACAACTGTGGTGGATGACAGAAGAATTATTTCCCTGGTGAAGAAAACCCCTTCACAACAGTTGGCCAAATCAAGAACACTCTCCAGGAGGTAGGTGTATATGTGTCAAAGTCAACAATCAAGAGAAGACTTCACAAGAGTGAATATAGAGGGTTCACCACAAGATGTAAACCATTGGTGAGCCTCAAAAACAGGAAGACCAGATTAGAGTTTGCCAAACAACAGCTAAAAAAAAGCCATTACAGTTCTGGAACAACATCCTATGGACAGATGAGACAAAGATCAACTTGTACCAGAGTGATGGGAAGAGAAGAGTATAGAGAAGGAAAGGAACTGCTCATGATCCAAAACATACCACCTCAACAGTGAAGCATGGTGGTGGTAGTGTCATGGCTTGGGCATGTGTGGCTGCCAATGGAACTGGTTCCCTTGTATTTATTGATGATGTGACTGCTGACAAAAGCAGCAGAATGAATTCTGAAGTGTTTCGGGCAATATTATATGCGCATATTCAGTCAAATGCTTCAGAACTCATTGGATGGCGGTTCACAGTGCAGATGGACAATGACCCGAAGAAAACTGCAAAAGCAACCAAAGAGTTTTTTAAGGCTAAAATGTGGAATGTTATGCAATGGCCAAGTCAATCCCCTGACCTGAATCCTATTGAGCATGCATTTCACTTGATGAAGACAAAACTGAAGGGAAAATGCCCCAAGAAAAAGCAGGAACTGAAGACATTTGCAGTAGAGGCCTGGTAGAGCATCACCGGGGATTAAACCCAGCGTCTGGTGATGTCTATGAGTTCCAGACTTCAGGCTGTAATTGCCTGCAAAGGATTTGCAACAAAGTATTAAAAAGTGAATGTTAGATTTAGGATTGTTTAGTTTGTCCCATTACTTTTGGCCCATTAAAAAGTGGGAGGCACATATAGAAACCATTGTAATTCCTACACCGTTCACCCGATTTGGATGTAATTACCCTCAAAATAAATCTGAAAGTCTGCAGTTAAAGCACATCTTGTTTGTTTCATTTCAAAGCCATTGTGGTGGTGAATAGAGGCCAAAATATGAAAATTCTGTCAATGTCCCAATATTTATGCACCTGACTGTATATCTGGACCCAAGTCCTGGACTCAAAAAAAAAAAAAAAAAATATAGTAAAAAAAAAAAAAATTAAAATGACTTTTATATTTTTCTGTGTGTGTATGTGCGCGCGTGTTAGGCTTAACCGCAGTACCGCACAAGATCCAGTCAGCAATGCAAGTTGCAAGCTAGTGCTGCCCGACTCCAGTCATGCTAAAAAAAAAAAATCAATCAAAGTGTCTTTTATATTTTTCTGTGTGTGTGTGTGTGTGCCTGTTAGGCTTAACCGCAGTACGGCATAAGATCCAGCCAGCAACGCAAGTTGCAAGCTAGTGCTGCCCGACTCCAGTCGTGATTAATCTGTGCTCTGGGCCCAAGTTCTGGAGCATAAAATTTTTTTAAATCAATTGTCTTTTTTTCTAATAATTGTATGTGTGTCTGTGCGTGTTAGGCTTAGCCGCACAAGATCTAGCAAGTTGGCAACGCAACCTAGTGCTGCCCGACTCCAGTAGTCATCAATCTGTGCTCTGGGAACAAGTTCTGGACCCGAAACCCCCCCTCCCCCCCAAAAAATTTTGTCTATTTATTTTCTATGTGTGTGTGCGTTAGGCTTAGCCACACGAGATACAGCAACGCAACCTAGTGCTGCCCGACTCCAGTCGTCACCAATCTGTGCTCTGGGCCCAAGTCCTGGACCCGAAAAAAAAAAAGTGTCTTTTGTATATTCTTTTTCTGTGTGCGCACGACTGCACGTGTGAATTTTGTAACCGCACCTTAGCTACACTTTTGGTGCTTGTGACACTGCTTCAAGACAGCAGAAAATATGGAGGGCTGTCACATGACAGGAGAGCAAGGCCAAGAATCACATGTTGTAGCTGCCGCCAGCAGTCATCATGATAATGCAAGGCTGTCAACTTCCTTGTCCTCTATGAAGGCCCATGCCTTCAATCCTCAAGGGTATCCCAACCATCATCTTTGCACAGTCCTCAACTCTATTAATAATTATATCAATCAGTTTTGAGCCAGCAAGCTGGATGCAACCTTTTGGCCCTTTAACTAGATGAAAAAAAATCAATATTGTGAGCTGTGAGGTAACCAAAATTGACTGGAAACGAGTGGAAATAAATGTTATTGAGGTTATTAATACTGTAGGAACAAAAAAAGGCACATTTTATGTGATTTTAGCTGCTTTTTTTATTTTTTAAGAAAAAAAATCCAGATCCAAAACCAAAACACGAAAACAAAACACCAAGGAAACAAATCCAAAACCAGGGGAGATCCAGATCCAAAACCAAAACACAAGGGTTGGCGCACATCTCTAGTATAAATATCACTTTGTAAATAAATATATTCATTATCCCCCACTGTTGGTTATTCCTAGGAATATGTCCAGGTAAATTAAAAGAAAACACTGTATGTTTCTTTGAAAATTATAATTTTATGACTAATCTTAAGAACTGTCAAGAATTATATCTCCTTACTCTCCATTTGCTTAATTAGATTTCTTAGAAACAGCTTTCTAGAAATCAATGCTGGTACTTAGGTAACCATCCCATTTTATAGACATAAATCTGAAATACTGCGTTAAATGCTGACAATTACATTAATCTTTCACATCGTAATGCTATGAACAAATGAACAGAAACTTTATTTTAAAGTGAATAGTCTAAGGGACATATTCAATTAGCCGCGGGGTTTACCCTGTGGCTAATTGCAGCGCCAGACCCTGTTCAATTAGCGGGGATACCCCATGCGCGAGTCCCCGCAGTCGGACTTTACCTCACAGCTCATGGAGGTGCGAGGTAAAATCCGCATAAAATCCACCAAATCGGGCTAACGTGCGGGAAAAAAACCCATTGATTCCGCAGTTTACACGGAATCAGTGTGTTTACGCGTATGAGTCCTGACTGCTTTGTTATTTTTCTCTTGTTGTTTATACTCATACCCTGCTTATCAGATTCAAGTTTATACTGTATTATAAAGTGTCTTTAACAGGTTTCCTTTCTACAGCTGTTAGCCTATTTATTATTAAGTTACCAACTGCTACCATTTACTATAATGTCAACTCTGCATTTATTATATAAGCCAGGCAAACAACAAGTAAATTAAATGTGTAAGCCAGACAAATGGCATTTTGAATGCAATAAATCCCACCACTAATTGCTTGCACAGTGGCATTTAGTAACGCCGTATGCATTGGTGTAACTACCATAGGTACAAGGCGTGCAGCTGCTATGGGCCCAGAGCGGAGTGTGGGGGCAACTTCCTAGGCAAAGTTACATGTGTTATATAAATTTTTTTACAATTGGGTGGTACATAGGGGTCCTTACATACTTTTGCAATGGGGCCTTTAAATACCTAGTTACATCCCTGCCCATTTGCATATACAATTGCATTTAAAACCGCAAAGGATAGCTCTTCCAATAAGAGCTGGCCTTTGTGGTGTAAGGACTTTCTGACCCAGATGTTTTACTTTGCATGCATGTCCATCAACCAGTGTATCCACGAGCCGCAGGGGACACTGGGAGGGATCCTATTGGATCCCTCTTGGGGAATGATGCTGTAAATAGGTTACAGGCTTCTATTGAGCTTCTAGGCTCCTGTCAGATACAAGCTCTAGAAAGTTTTGCTTTCCGGAACTTAGTGCATAAGGGGAATGCGGTCATACCTCTGAAAACTGCTGTTTGACCGGATTTTGGGCTTGATGCATCCCACCCAAAATGTGGCTCTCCAGCGTAATTATGCACATATGTGCCTCTCTGATCATCAACCCTATACTGTATATAGGTACAAGCAGAGCCGTAACTAGACTTTTTGGTGCCCTGTGCCAGAAAGAGCATTGGCACCCCCCTCATTTTTCAAAAGGACATAATGCACCCAAAAAAAGGCAATTGTTTTATGGGGAAGGGCCAGGGAAGAAATAGGAGAGGCCAGGAGATGCTGGGGATCAAATAAGAGGAAGCTACAAGCAAGAATGATAATAAACAGAAATTTGACAGGCCCAAACAGCGCCCCCTGACCTGTGGTGCCCTGTGCGATGGCACTGGCCGCACTACCATACTCTAGCTACGGCCCTGGGTACAAGCCACTACTGCGCTATTTTGAGTAGTCACCATTAAAATTCTCTTTTTGATGGCTTGTGAATCCAGATGTAAAGTGTATGGCGATTTATGTCCTGCCTGTCATCACTTTAGGACCACCCCCTTTATTAATACTTAGAGATAATTATCTTGTCCATTTTATTCGTATTAGCCTGGTTTATGTTGATGAATGAACTATATAGCATGTGTGGAAATAAATCGCAATGCCCATTGCAAATCACTTTTGTTGGGGGGAAGGGGAGCAGTAGGTATCATAATCTACTTACCATATTGAATGATTCTGTTCTGCTTTTCTTTCAGCTCCATAGTGGAAGAGTAGAGCGGTGATCTCAACAGCAGGTGGGCACATTTCGCAGGGTTTCCCATCACTACTGGACTGATTAGCCACTGCTTCAGCTGCTCTGGCGGTAATTACTCCCATACTATGGCTGGCACTGTCATACATTTCAGTATTTTTATTACATTGGTAAAATGCATTTCCCAGAATAAAGTGCACCTAGAAGCTTTAAAAGACATCTTGTTTATAGTGTACAACAAAACATAGAAAAGCCTACTTAAGGAGGTTCTTATTACTAGTACAATCTCAGGATGGCAATAGTAAGATCTGTGAATGGAATAAATGCTTTCCTTGACTTGAAACAAGACTCAATCCGTTCAGAATCTAGAATTTAGGGCGGAACCCCTCTCTGTCAATCACATTATAGAAGGTACTAAATTGGACCAATTAGAGCTTTTACTGATCACAAACAAGATAGACATGTGAGTGCTAATTAGGATTTCTGCTGATAAAGTATTTAGAATGTGAACCCCTGATGGAACCAACCTCTAATTCAGACTGGATAAAGCAAACATTCCAGTCCTTTAAAGGGCACTTTTAAGGTGGGTATCCACTTATAGATATACAAACGAGAGCATGATTGCAACATTGCAGTCGTGCTCTCGTTTATATGTCTAGTTATGTGCCTAGACTGAATGTTCACTCGTTTAGTCCAGGCACATCCCTCATCCCCGCACATGCTGAACCTGATGAGATCGTCAGGTTGGGAAAGATTCCTGGACTGCACAACCTGAATATATATATAATGGGAGTTGCTACCTGATGAGGCTAATTGCAGGTGCACAACTCCAAATTATTGATAATATATAAATGCAATTTTGCAATCAATAGAGGTTTTTAGCATAATCATGGCCAAGGTTATGAGCCTACCCACCATATCCAAGTAACCTCTTTAGGATAGGTCCCTAACATACTAGGGTTCAAATCCAGAATGCAGGACTCCCCCAAACTGGCCCAGCTAGGCTTCCCCAGGGCACCGCCATAGTAAGAAAAGTTCAGTTTAAAGAGATAGATAAAAGCAGCC
This sequence comes from Taudactylus pleione, assembly GCA_031769625.1. Taxonomy (NCBI): domain Eukaryota; kingdom Metazoa; phylum Chordata; class Amphibia; order Anura; family Myobatrachidae; genus Taudactylus; species Taudactylus pleione. The sequence continues at coordinate 20,138,644 of JAUIMM010000094.1, read as the reverse complement.
ACAGCTGCATATAAAGAATGAAAATAAAAAAGTGAAGTACATGTATATTAAACACACAGTGAAGGGTTAAAATATGTTATAAAAGAAAAATGTGTTATAATGCGGTGCCCTGAAACAGATTAACCAAAGCAATCTTGGGGGACCCACGCCCCAAAAATGAACCAAAGTTGCACTACAGTATATAACTTGTAGGACTTACCTAGAATTGTGCCTAATACCAGTGTGCATATACATTACAGACTCGATGCTTTTAAACCAATAAGGAAGGGTGCTAATCCAGACTGAAGGCATCTCCTTTCCTTCAGATGTGCACTAAAGCACATTAAATGGAGTATATGGGAAAGATTCCTGGACAGCACAACCTGAATATATATGATGGGAGGTGCTACCTGATGAGACTAATTGCAGGCACAGAAACAGACAAATCTCAGGTGCACAACTCCAAATTATTGATAATATATAAATGCAATACAATTTTGCAATCAATAGAGGTTTTTAGCATAATCATGGCCAAGGTTATGGGCATACCCACCATATCCAGGTAACCTCTTTAGGGTAGGTCCCTAACATACTAGGGTTCAAATCCAGAGATCACGATTGCGACATATCAGTCGTGCTCTCGTTTGTATATCTAGTGATGTGCCTAGACTGAACATTCACTCGTTCAGTCCAGGTACATCCCCCATCCCCGCACATGCTGAACCTGACTAGATCGTCAGGTTGACCAGCATGTACGGGCGATGTCGGGTGTTGGAAGCGACCAGCGGATACATGCATTGCTGGTCGCTTCCGACCAAAACGTGTCCGATGTATGCACGATGCATGCGTGATTTGCAAGCGATTGCACAATAATGACGTCGTTATCGTGCAATCGCTTGGTTAAATTGCTAAGTGGATACCCCCCTTTACTCTTAGGAGGGCTAGACCTCATACAGTACTAAGAAACATTCTAAAGAGCTCCAAGTTGTCCAAGTATCAATTTCTCTATACTTGACACGAACATAGTGTTGGATGAGAAACAAACCTGTCCTATGAATGACTTCATTATTTTTTATATTCTTTGCTATATTCCCTGTGTTTACAGTTTATGAAATTTATGTTGATCATATCTCAAAGTGTACAGAAAAATGCCTAGCGCTAAATATAGACAGGGAAATCAGAAAAAAATGCAGCAGAAAAAAAATAAGGTGATTGTCAACCTTATATATTAGATAAACAAGAGAAAAATCTGCGCTTTTTAATCTGTACTGGGACACCAGAAATATCAAAACATGAGAAATAAATGATATAGATTTAATATGCTGAATTTCAGCACAAATAAACACATAAATACATAAAGAGTTGATCAGACTCTATTCGAAACAAACATACATAAACACATTGATTGTACAAACAATAGGTAACAATAAGTAGCAATATACAGTGTCCTGTGGACACTAATATAAAATATTTGTATCCGTAGGAAGAGATACAAATAGATATATACTCAAAATAAATTATATTCACAAATAACCAGACAATCACATCAATATGGATATTGAACAGGCATGAAAGAATCACCTGTGTGGCAAATTAACCCTTAAAATAAAGGGAAACAGTCTAGTAAATGGCACCAGTCATATGGAATATTTAAATGAGCAAAAGGATATAATAATAATATCCCAAATGCTGGTGACCTATCAAATGTCAATAGGCGTGGAGATTCCTTGTATTATTTATTATAAATATAAAAGTTACCTTGTAACAGGTCAGGGTTCTGTAAATGAGAGGAGAGCAACTTTGTGGTAATAAACCCTCTAGATGCCTGCTGGGTACCGTGTCTATACCGCAGTGGCTGGATGATAGCAAGGTGGTAAATGGCTCTTGTAAGGTAACTCACGGAGGTAAAATCCTCTCCAGATATCCTCAATCACTGGAACACTGTAGATAGGGAACGATGGGCGGTGTGAATGAACCGCAATAGAGCACCGGGGGATGGTAGCGAGGTGGTAAATGGCTCTGGTAAGGTAATTCACAGGGGTATATTCCTCTCCAGATATCCTTAATCACTGGAGCACTGAAGAAAGGAACGGTGGGCGGTGTAAATGAACTGCAATAGAACACCTGGGCGCTTCAGGATGGTAGCAGCGTTCAGGATAGCCACAGCAGCCAGCTGCTATCCGTCCCAAGGAAACAGTGTGAAGACAATTAGCGGTCAGTCACTCAGACCAGAGCAGCAATTGGTCAGGCAGGGTCAGCCGTTCAAAACAAGGAGACCGGCACACAGGTAATCGGGTAAGGACAGTTCCCGTCTCCAATTAATAGGAAGTTGGCAGCAATGTAGCTAGTATGTTTGTCAGCCTTCAAATGAATAGACCAACGGGACAGATACTGACTCCAAAACCAGTTCAGTTGTGCAGAGGGAAACAGCAACGCGTTTCGTCTACAGCTGTAGCCTTTTTCAAGCCAGGATGTTTCTCTATATCCGTTGTAGGGTTTAAATAGTACTAGAACAGAGTTGATTGGTCAATCAATTAATCTAGTTTTAATTTAACCCCCAATGTTATGTTTAGAAACAATATAATGAACTCACAGTAATTTAAATTCAATACAAAAATATATTACATGTACAATGTACAGAATTTGTTTTGACACAAGTTAAATAATTTTAATAAAAATATATATAAAATAAAAATATGTAATATAATAAAATTAAAACTAAAATTAGTCATGATAAATTAGACAACAATCATTACCAACAAAAGGCTAATGTTAAAATCTGATGTCCCAGCACAAACATGACCTATTTTGTCATGGTATAACAATAATATTTACAAATCAAGTATTCATAGTCATCAATCAACAATAATGGCAGCAACATTATTAATCTTGTTATCGTTAGAGACAATTCTATAGAATATCATTACAGTTACCATAAGGAACAATGATGAAGAAAAAGGATGTATATATGAGAAACATCCTTATTTGATCTAATTGAAACAATTTAGGTCTATATACCAGTGATACATAAAGAACCTAGAAAGAGTGGGGAACTCAACTAAAAAGGAGGAGAAGGGGCGGACCGAGACCGATCAACTGACCAGACAGTACATGTCGAGTGGCGACGGTCCACCCCTTGTCCCCAATAATAAACCAAATTAAACCCAAACTCGTGGGTTCAGTTGCAAAATTCAAGTGCTTCATTCAAGCCATCTGGAGAGAGGGTTTGAAGTTTAAAAATCCACTTGGATTCGGCTTCACATAATCTCTTATATCTATCACCGCCCCTACTGGTGGCACCTATAAACTCTATCCCCATGACCCTCAAACAAGCAGGGTTGTTTTGGTGAACCTCAGCATAGTGTCTAGAGACACTATGCGTCACCAAACCTTTCTGGACATTCAATCTATGCTCGCGAAAGCGTTCTTTTAATGTCCTAGTTGTGCGACCAACATATTGTATGGGACAACCGCAACTAAGTGCATACACCACATAAGAGGACGCGCAATTAATATAACTATCGATATCAAACTTATTGCCTGTTTTAACCGAAAGGACTTTTTTATTAATATGTTTACATGTAAGACATCTCGTTCGATTACAGGGAAAACATCCTTTTGGTTTATTTGGGAGCCAGGTATTAATACTAGTTGTTTCTTTTGAGCTTCTAGAAAAGGTGCTTGGGGCTAGAAAGCTTTTTAGATTTCTATTCTTTTTGAAGACAATGTGTGGTTTTGGGGCAATATTAGAAGAAAGTATTGGATCAAGCAATAAAATTTTATAGTTTTTGGTGATAATTGCTTTAATTTTATTTGACTCATTATTAAATTGAGAGATATAAAGTAAAGAAGTATCTTTTTTGTGTTAGATTTATTCATTGTCTCTAAGGGTGCATCCATGGTATTAACATCGTTTTCTAAAATACTCATAGAGTCAACATTAGCACTGGTATAGACATTCGTGTCATGAGACTGAGATTTGTGTGTCAAATCAGCATGGATAAGAGCGCTCTCCACCAACTCCAGGGGGTAACCTCTATTTAAGAAGTTTACTTTCAATTTATCAGCATGTAAATAGAAATCTTCGTCTCTTGTACAATTCCGCCTAACTCTCCCCATTGACTCTTAGGAATATTGTCAATCCACAGACGATAATGTCCACTTTTATAATGGAGGTACGAGCTAGAGTCCACTTTTTTAGTATAAAGAGTAGAGATAATTTTATCTTTTACAACGGACAAAGTGACATCCAAAAAATCAATAGAAGTGTGACTAAAGTGCGAAGTGAAACATAAATTCATATTATTAGTGTTCAAAAAATTAGTGAAATTCTGAGCAGAAAGAAAATCCCCATCCCAAATGAAAAATAAATCATCTATGTAACGGCCATAGAACACCAGACTCGCTCCGGCTGGTCCATCCCAAATATATCGATCCTCAAATAAACCCATGTAGATGTTGGCAAAGCTCGGAGCGAAATAATACAAGGAATCTCCACGCCTATTGACATTTGATAGGTCACCAGCATTTGGGATATTATTATTATATCCTTTTGCTCATTTAAATATTCCATATGACTGGTGCCATTTACGAGTTTCCCTTTATTTTATGGGTTAATTTGCCACACAGGTGATTCTTTCCTGCCGGTTCAATATCCACATTGATGTGATTGTCTGGTCATTTGTGAATATTATTTATTTTGTGTATATATCTATTTGTATCTCTTCCTACGAATACAAATATTTTCTATTAGTGTCCACAGGACACTGTATATTGCTAATTATTGTTTGTTACCTATTGTTTATACAATCAATGTGTTTATGTATGTTTGTTTCGAATAGAGTCTGATCAACTCCTTATGTATTTATGTGTTTATTTGTGCTGATATTCAGCATATTAAATCTATATCATTTATTTCTCATGTTTTGATATTTCTGGTGTCCCAGTACAGATTAAAAAGCGCAGATTTTTCTCTTGCATATCTCAAAGTGTACTTTAAGAACCTAGATTAAAATGAAATACCCCTGCTATTCTACACTAAACTAAGGGGGGAATTTAGTTAGTTGCAAATAACATTAATTTTCATAATGTGTCAATGTGTTTTCATCATTGTATAATTGTTCAGTTAATTTACTGTTTTTGGCAAATTGATTAAATGCTTCGCTCCACAAATGGCACGTGTAAAATCTGATTATTGATAAAACATTGTCAAGCAGCCCGTGAAAGTCTTTAGTAAGGAAATTATAATTTGATATTAACAGATAAATTAACAGATAAATCATTTATAATTGCAATAAGTACATTTTCTGCGAGGTAAAATCCACGTAAAAATCACCAAATCTAAAACATGTAGAATATCTATCTATCTATCTATCTATCTATCTATCTATCTATCTATCTATCTATCTATCTATCTATCTATCTGTCTGTCTGTCTGTCTGTCTGTCTGTCTGTCTGTCTGTCTGTCTGTCTGTCTATATCATTCTTGTTACAAAGCTGCCATAGTGATAAAATAAAGGCAAATCATGGTGACAATTTTTAATCACCATGAAAAGCAGGAATATAATGAATTACACTTTTTGCAATAACCATATGGACGATAAATAGTGCCCAAAACAGTGAAAAGACGTACCCCTAAACCAAACGATAATGGTTGCTATGATTGATGTTACTAATTGAGCATATAAAATAATTGATAGCATGTGTTTTTCCCATAGTCTGCATAAGTTCTGTGATGTATCTTAAATTTGATGATGTATAGCTTTCTATTTTCATGAGGTGCAAACTGATTTTTGAATGTATCACCAATGCGCAGTCAATATCTTGCGATACTTCACAGGTTTAAGTATTTGAATGTTACTTCTCGAGTCTACCTGTAATTTAGTTAGAAGAAAACTTGTAGTCAATATATTTTTCATGAGTGAGTACACTGAAGAGTATGAAAAACACGTGGATTGAAGCGTGTGAGGGGAATAACTCACACCTACATTTATAACTAATTACTGCGAGAGTAGGAATCTGCTGATAATGAGACTGATCAGGGGCGCCGACAACCTCGCAGGTCCTGAAGGAAGAAGGGGGCGTGACCTAATAGCGGAAGGCGTGGCCATGCCCCCTTCGGGGAATAAACAAAACCATTTTTGCAGCGGGTGCGCTGTGAGCCCCTCAACCCGGCGCATAGCCAGTGGGGGGCGCGATCAGTGTAATCGCTCACCCCACAGGCATAGGAGACTGCTGTGGCTGCTACTTGGCATGTGCTGGGCTGCTTTGATGTAAGGGGGGAGGGGGGGGCTTAAAACCTGGCCCCCGCCGGGCCCCTCCAGCGGCCCCCGCCGGGCCTCTCCAGCAAGCCTGGGCCTGGGTAATTAGTACCCATGGTAAATCATATTTGTTGTGTAAACACAGGGCCTGTTTCACCAAGGAATGCAGTTGCTAATACGCACGCAATTGGTCGATTTATTTGCATTGCGCATGCGTATGCATCGCAATGCGTGTGCGCGAACTAGCTATTGCATTCAAAACTGCGTTTGCAGAGGCTACCCATACCCAGAGCAGATTGATTGACAGGAAGTGCCGTTTGTGAGTGGTGACGGGGGTGGTCGGGTGAACGCAAGCGTGCCAGTGCATTTCAACGCCGTTAAATGTGTGTGCATAAATTATCCACTGCGATACCAGACACCGCCTGAGGTCTCTTAGCATGCGCAGAAGTTAGCAATTCTTGAGTGAGGTCTGACCTGCCTTAACTGTGCGTATGGGTCCGATGTTACTCGATGTTACGGATTGTTTTGCTATGGTGCCCAAGTATATGGATGTCAGTAAGGGGAAGTAGGCGTTCTTATGTCAGGATGCAATCGCAATGTGAATGCAAACATTTAAATAGCACCGCTGATATTAACAACTGCGGTGCTTGCGTATAAGCAGAATTGCGATCCTTGCTGAATCAGCCCACATTTTGCAAAGCCAAGTTGCACTGCTTTGTCATTAAAAACTTCTCGACACTCCTTCCTATATAATGCATTAGCTAAACATAGATTGATAGCTTTACTGATTGCATTCTTGAAGATTAAAAAAATTATAGATATAGAAGATAAGTAATCTTAAAATTGCTTCTGAATGGCATACTTTTTGACTTATTAAATGTTTATAGCTTCTCTACAGCGGTGATATACAATTAATACACTTCAGGGGCCACACGGGTGGCCATCTAACCTTCGAAAGGGGAGCACATTACTCTTAATCTTAGTAATAAATTGAATAATGCATTTAATCAAATAGACACCTATTTGTAATAATGTATCAGCGGGCATTTAAAAAAAGTGTTACAGCTATAACACAAATAAGACCAATGATTGATTTACCTAGGGGCTAGAGGCTCCCCAGTAAAATCCCCCTCCAGGGCCAGCAACAGAAATTGTGGGGCCCAGCACTTTGATATCTCTGTCCCTTTGTTTCCTTTTAATAATAGATACAGACAAATCACAAATGCACAACTCCAAATTACTGATTACATATATATTATGCAATAAAATTTTGCAATCAATAGAGGTTTTTAGCATAATCATGGCCAAGGTTATGGGCCTACCCACCATATCCAGGTAACCTCTGTGGGGTAGGTCCCTAACATACTAGGGTTCAAATCCAGAGCGCAGGACACCCTTAAATCAGCGCAGCTGAGTCACCCCACGGCACCGCCATAGTAAGAAAAGTGAAATATGAAGATAAGAGCAGCTATGGCAGCATAGAAAGGTAAAAATACTAGCACCCCTCACTTATTGGTTTAAGAGCATGGAGTCTGGTTTGTATATGCACATTAGTACATACTTGCCTACTTTTGAAAACTAGTTTCAGGGAGATTGCATGTTGCAACAGACTGTGCTGACGCTGCTGAGGGTGCGTGTCATATTTCACCCAAAGGGCGTGTCTAGCTCCACCTGTGGACATGTCTAATGCTTTTAATTCAAATGTAGTTTATATGGGTGTTCTGGTACATACTCTTTCCCTATAAAGTTGGGTTTGGTTAATAAATAATAATAATAATAATTTTATTTATGTAGCGCTTTTCTCCTAAAGGACTCAAAGTGCTTTACATTTGCCTTTACAGTACAAAATACAAAATAAGCTTAAACAAGGGAGATTAGTGAAATGCTTGGGTGAATAGGTGAGTCTTTAGTCTATGTTTGAAGGATTCTAGAGTGGAGACCTCTCGAACTGTGCAGGGAAGTGAGTTCCAATAGGTTGGAGCCACAAAACTGAAAGCTCGGCCCCCAGACGAATTCCGTGAGATTCTCGGTACTGTTAATAGTCCTTCATCAACGGATCACAGTAATCGAGTGGGACAGTAAGGAATCAGAAGCTGCTTCAGGTACCCTGGGCCATGGTCATGAAGGGCTTTGTAAGTTATTAATCCATTCTTGAAAGCAATTCGCCATCTGACAGGCAGCCAGTGAAGGGTGGAGAGAATGGGTGTTATGTGGCTGGAACGGGGCTGGTTGGTTAATAGCCTGGCAGCTGCGTTTAGTACCATCTGCAAGCGGAAACCGAGGTAGAGGGCGTTGCAGTAGTCTAGGCGTGATGATATAAATGCATGTATGACTTTAGGTAGATCTTCTGAGGGAATTAAGTGCTTGATTCTGGCTATGTTCCTCAGATGAAAGAATGAGGATTTGATTGTGGCTGATACCTGATGTTTAAGTGTCAAGCCACTATCCAGGACAACACCAATAAAGGTAAGCATGGCAGAATCTGTATGGCTTTCAGTCCTAAAATGTGCAGGAATCCAAATCAGAAATGTTGTGAGGAACAGTATGCATTCAATTATATAAAAGTACTTTGAAGAGATTCTTTTTATATAGCTGGTTTCTTATTACATCTCAGCTCCAAAGAATTATTAACGTGATGCCATCCATCCATTGTGAGGTATAGTACAGTACGTATAGCTGTTTGGGTATGGAATCACGGCACTCAGGATGCCGGCTGTCAAAACTCTAACCTCCCCCCTCCCGCAGTCTAACCCTAACCCTCCTGTGGTGCCTAAACCTAACTCCCCCCTCCCCCTCGCAGCTAACAGCTAAGGGCATCCACTGTACTTACGATCGGGATGCCAGCTGTCGGGGTCCTGGCGTCGGCATCTCCATTCATGTCAGGATTCCGGCGCCGGTCTTCTGTCCGCATTTCGGAATACCAGCGCTGGCATTTCATCAGCCTGCATCCCCATCTTAGCTTTTTGAACTAAATCCCCATATAGCTATAGTATGTCAGTCCTATACTATAATGTAAAGCTGTGCAATAAGTAGCATGTCTCCCAAAATGTAAACAGTGGCTTGTAAACATTTTTTTTTGCATATGCTAATGTTTAACCGTAGCTGGTAATAGTCTGAACCTGAACCTTATATCTGACTCGTCTTCTGTAAATGTTTCTGTCTTCCTCTGATGAAGCATCTATGTCATGGCAGGAGAATTTCTCTGCTATGCTTAGCATAAATAAATGTGCCTACTGTAGAGAGCACCTGCTTCTGAAGGGATACTGCAGCTGTTGTGATAGATGATGACCTAAATTTAAGTTGTGCACATGTTAATTTCTTTCTTTAACATAATGTCAGGCAACGCATAACAAATACAAAAAACACATACTAGATAAATCAACATGAACATAAGAGATTTTAGCTAGAAATATATATATATTTTTCTGATTCTGCAAATAAATATAGACACATGGTAGTCAATGTGCCTGTTTTCATTCCTGAGGCATCTCTATGAGGGCTCACATTATGTTATACAGTGGTGTAGCTAGAGGTCACTGAGTCTAATTCTAAATGTGAGCAGGATCAGGGCCGTAACTAGGGTAGCGCGACCAGTGCCATGGCACAGGGTACCGCAGGGCAGGGGGCGCTGTTTGGGCCTGTCAATTGTCCTGTTTATTATTATTCTCACTTGTAGCTTCCTCTTCTTTTCTTCCCAGCATCTCCTGGCCTTCCCTTATCTCATCCCCGGTGCTTCCCCATGAGGACATGCCCCTTTTTCAGGTGCTCTATCTTATGTCCCTATTTTTAAAAAATGTGGGGTGGGGCGCCAATGCTTTCTCTGGCACAGGACACCAAAATGTTACGGCTCTGAGCAGGATCACCACCTCTTCCAATGCATAAATCATGCACACTCTGCTTTACCTCATATACAGTATAATGCATCTTATAAGAGGAGTGTATGGGGAGTAGATGGTAGGTATTAAAATTATGTGGGGCTTCTGGAGGCTATTTATTTAATATGGTATTGGTTGGGGATAATAAATGTTTTGTATTAATACAATATGAGCTCTTTATTAGAGATGAGCGGTTTGGTTTCCGTTGAAACCAAACACACCCATACTTAAGGGTTCCAAGTCGAACCGAGCCCCGGCTTGGGTCTTCCCGCCAAGCTTGGATCCCAAATGAAGGCAAAACATCATCTTCCCGGCATCGGATCTTTCATGTTTTGAATTACATATTGAAATGCCTCCCTTGTGATCTTGCACCATTTTACACAGGAGACCAGAGGGAGAGGGTGTGGGACTGGGCTGCATCACTGTGAGGCATTCAAAACCACCATTAGGAGGAGTGGACTCGAGTGCTGTTAAAAAACCCTACAGGGGCACTTTGTCGTTAAAAAAAAATGCCATTAGGACAGGAGCAACGTGTTTAACTTAAAAGGGCACAGTTGTCATTTTTAAAAAAATGCTTTAAAAACATGCCACTAGGAATGGAGCACTGTGTTTAACTTAAAGGGTCAATGTGTAATAAAAAATAAAACACCATAAGAGCGCTGTGAGGCAGTGTGTTGTGTGCTCAGACACATTTATAAAAAATGAAAATGATAAAACTTGTGTATTCAAAAATATAATGCCATAGGGGTGCTATCTACTAGGAGCACTGTGAGGCACTGTGTTGTGTGTTCAGGCACTGTTATAAAAAAATAATATGATAAAACTTGTGTGTTAAAAAATATAACATCATTAGGTGCCACCCTTATACGAGGAGCAGTGTGAGTCGATAAGGATCAGTCGATAGAAGAGCAAGAGCAGCAACCCAGTACTAGTGTTGTGGCTGCTGCCAGAAGTCATAATAGTACTTCAACATCTACTAAAGGTAGTCGAGGGGAAATGCAGTTTAAGAAAGGGCACCTAAAATCTAAACAGTGTTTCGCAATGTTAAAGAAAACATCACCTCTAATAATGAAGGGAAAATTTACTGCTGAAAAACATAAAATTGGCAACATTCCACACACCACACACAGTGGAAAGGAAAAGCTTAGGTAGGCCATGCCATTCCTTTTTGAGTGGTGTTCCTGATACTGATGTTTCAGGCACTAGAATGCCTATTGCCGAAACCAGGGCCAAATACAGTCAGGCATCTTCTGCAACCTCACCTGCAACACTTTCTCACTTTAAGTCTACATGTGTCACCTGTAAACAGGCAAATCAGTTCACCAAAACAAAACTAAGGCTGAAGAACAAACTGTGGGCATGATTCAGCAAGGATGGCAAGTAAGCGATTGCACGTACCTGGCCACTGCGAGAATATGCCAATGAATACATATGCATGGCAATCGCAACACAAGATGCAGACGCCCAGCACTACATAAAGCCAGCCCACCTCCCTTTACTCTATGCTTGATCAGTACACAGGCTTGCAAAAGCATCAGTAACATCGAGAACCATCGAACCCATATGCACAACTGTGGTAGCCCTGACCTGCCGCAGTATTGTGGCAGCTTACTGTGTACATCGAAACGTACGGCTTTGTATGCCACCGCATGAGATTAATTATGCATGCCCTTGTAACACTATTCAAATGCACAGGCATGCCTACATTTGCATGACCACCCCCGCCACCACCCACAAATGGCACTTCCTGTCAATCAACATTGGAGGTCTCTCCATGCTAACTGCGTATGCCATGCGATTCCTTACTTGATCGCAATGACTGGTTCACGCATGCGCATTGAGATGCACACACATGCACAGAGACGCAACATCGGCCAACTGTGAGCTAATTCATACTTGTGATCCTTGCTGAATCAGGCCAAGTATGTTCTGAAACTTCATATTACCTGGAGAGAGTCTAAGTGTGTCAACGAGTGCTATATGTGAATCTGACATTTCTGACACTGTACTCCTGGAGAAGTCTCCTTTCACCATTTCCACACTGCAAATGTGGGAATGAGCAGCAGTAATAAGTAAATATGGTAACTTTGAAATTGAGGATGCTACCGTGGAAATGCAACAGGATGAGTAGGATATTTTGACACTAATGAGGATGTTGATAAGGAGGATGTTGTTTGTGTAAAAATAAGTCAGCCACCAGTGGCACCAGTTTTTTCCCATGATAAGAAGAAGGACGTTGTCTGGGCATTAAACCAAAAAGCAACTTCTTTCGTGTGGAATTTTTTTTGCCCAAATCTTGACAACATTTGTCAAATAATCTGCACAATTTGTGAAGCTAATGTAAACAGAGGTAGTGACGTTAACCATCTAGGAAATTCCTACCTGTTACGTCATTTGCAGCGAGTTCATGCAAATTATTTGGGGAAATATAAAAAATCCTGTAAAAAAATAGATGAAAACAAGCAGTCCTGCATCAGCTACCAACAGCATGGATAGACCTCAGCACCTGCAATCTCCACCGCCAACACCTTCATCATCAACCTCCTCATTAAAGATCAGAGGACATCCTCCTGCATCTAATTTGTGAAAGATAACTGACTCCTCCCCTATGCAGGATTCCCCAGAAGAATCCTTGCATGCTAGGGCTGCTGCTGCTGGGGGTACATCTTCATCCCAGAAAGGGACCAAGTAGAGTAGTTTCAAACAACAATTGACTGTGAAACAATCCTACAATCCTTTGCAAGAGGAAACAAGTATGAAAGCTGTCATCCAGTTGCACAGCGAATCACTGAAGCCATGACGGCTATGCTAGCATTAGATCAGCATCCAATATCCGCTATCAATGCAAAGTGGTTTTAGACAGTTAATTGAGGTCCTGTGTTCCAGCTACTAAAAACCATCTTGATTCCATTTTATCAGAGCAGCAAATCCTCACCTGTATTTGGGATGTTAAAAAAGAATAACAAGTTCTTGGCCTAGAAAATGCCATTGTACCCACTATCCACTTAACCACAGATATATGGACAAGCAGCGCTGGTCGAACTAAAGATTACATCACTATTACAGCCCACTGGGTGGGTGTATCACCATCAGCAGCACCAGTATTTAACACTCAATGCCAGCTCATTCACAGGCAGGCTACTCTCTCTATTATTGTCTTCAATAAGAGGCATACTGGTGTCAACCTGTTAAAAAAAAAACCTCAGGGATGTTATAGCAAGATGGCTTACCCTGCTAGGAGTCTCCTCAGGATTTGTCAGTTCCGATAATGCAAGTAATATTGTGAGAGCATTACAACTTGGTGAATATTTTACATGTTCTATGTTTTGCCCACAAATTTGGTGGTTTAGATATTTTTTTGAATAAAAGGGACGTGCAAGAGATGCTGTCTGTGGCCCAAAACATTTCTGGACATTTTCGGCATTCAGCAACCACATGTAGAAGGTTGCAGCAGCTGCAAGAACAGTACTTTTTGCCATGCCACCAACTGAAGCAAGAGGTAGTGACCAGGTGGAATTCTAACCTTTATTATGTTTCAGCAAATGGAGGAACAACAACAAGCCTTCCAACAAGCCCTGTCCAACAAGACAGTAGGGGGAATGTACCTTAGTCCAGCACACTGGCGAATACTCTCTGTTTTATGTAAGCTACTGAAACCATTTGAAGTAGTAACAAATGAAGTGAGTGCATACACTGCCAGCTTGAGTCAGGTGATACCCTTAATAAACTATTGGAAAAGTAGGTAGATAAATTGAAGGAGGAGATAAAACAAAGTGATTCTGCTAAGTCTGTTAGACTTGTAGATCATATTCTTTATTCACTCTGCCAGTTCCAAAGAGTTTTTCAAGATTTTGCAATTGGATCACTATATGTTGGCAACCATGCTTGTTCCTAGGATCTTTATTTCCAGCTGACACAGATCTTGAGAGATGCAAGAACAACAACAAGCCTTCCAAACCTACACAACAAGCCATGACATAGGGAGAGTAGGGGGAATGCAAAGAGCTCCTTGCCAACAAGTTGTCAGCTCAAATGGCATATAACACAACAACATCCCCTCCTTCAGTTTCTCCTGCAAATGCTGCTGCTGGGAAAAACACCTTTTCCAAGAGACCCACTGGGGGTGAGAATGATGCATCAACTCAGCGCACCAAAGTGAAACACCATTTTGACATCTGGTCAGGCTTAAAAGAATTACCCACAATTATTGAAACCTCTACTGTGATTCAATCTGATACAATAAGGGATATATTTACAAAAGTGAGAGTTTTTAGAAGTGGAGATGGTTCCCATAGCAACTAATTAGATTCTAGTTATTAACTTCTAGAAGGTGCTAGTTCAAAGTTAAGTAGAATCTGATTTTAAATCTAATTGGCAACACAATTTTCCTTAAGAATTTTTTTAACAGAATTATGAAGCTAATTTAGTATTATTCAGGTAAATGAACAAGATAATTTTATGGCTTTTTCTCAATTGTTGCAAAACAATATCAAGTTTCAGATTAAAAATTTTTAAACACTCAATCGTTTATGTTTCTTCCACTACATACATACATGCTCCACCTCCATTTCATTGTACTGCCCTTGGGCCTTTGCCCTAGTTCTTGATTAATGAAAACATTTTTTCTATGGGGTTGTATAGTTTATTAAATTGCCATCCTGTCTGCCACTGCTATGGTGCAATGTTTCACAGATGTGCTATATTATTTTGAATTGTTGTGTGCTTGGGCTGCTGCTCTGCTGCTTAGTTTAGCCAGCCAGCCTTTGTCCAACATTGGTGAACAATATTGTGAGCTGTGAGGTGGTCAAAATTTACTGAAAATTACTGGAAATTAAAGTTGTTGAGGTTAATAAAACTGTAGGGACAAAATCATGCCCAAATTACATAATTTAGTTGTTTTTGTCAGTTTTTTTTTTCTTTTTAAATCCAGATCCGAAACCAAAACACATGAGGGTAGTTTTGGAAAAATTAAAACACGATAATAAATTAGAGCCAAAACCAAGACACGGGTGTGTCCATGCACATCTCTACTCTTTATATTAAAAGAAGGCTAATTGAATGCAGCCCTATAAATAGACCTATTTACCCTTATTATTAAGTATGAATATTTATTTGATGTCAGGTTGGGGGAAATAGGCCTGTTTATTAATTGCATATGCTGTGTTGGCCCAGTGTAGGGGGAAATAGGCATACTTATGCAATATTAATTTTATTAGTTTAACTTCCAGGAATGGTAGGGATGCAGGATGCATACAGTATTTGTTAAATATCTTGAATTGAGTGTAAAATACCATAGCTGAATACAATCAATTTTAAGAAAGACTTAATAAAGATGGCAGTTTATTTCAAATATAGTATTGCATTCACAAGGATATCAAGTTGAATGTGATATTAATTTAATGGTACAGTTAATTGAGGTGGAAGGAGGCAAAATTATAAATCGTGGGTACTATTGCTTTAATGTAAGGAGTTTTTGGTAGGTTCACTCATTCCTTGACTTTTCCAGGTGGTAAAACATTGTTAACCCTTTCCAAATCCAATAAATATATATATTCCAGGATCCAATAAAGCAGCAACTTAGTGTGAGGATACCTGCATACTAGCTCTTCATGCTCTGCTTGGTGACTGGTCTTCCTACAGGTCAGCCTTGCGCATTGTCCCGAACCTTCCAAGCATCTAAACATGGGTTTATTAAGTCATCAAGGCAAATAGTTATGTAAGACAAAGGGGCATATTTTTCACAATACACATTTTTAACGCAACAGAGAAGTATCCAGAAGAGTTTGTGAAACAGTAGTCAAAAAGTTCCTATAGGTGAACACCATCTCCAGATGGCGTTACCTATTGGGGCCAAGCTTGGTAAATCCGACTGCATAACAGCCTCCATAGAAACCTATGGAGGCTGCATTCATGGTCGGAAATGGAGGGACTGCGGCGGATATCTGCTGCGATCCCTCCATTGTACATCTGTGGGATTCTTGATATTTACGGGTACCCCCAAAAAACAGTCTGCAAATTTTTAATGATATATGCCCTTTAATGTCACAGTCCACCCTGGGGGTTTGGGCAGGCTTGCCTACCCTCCCGATTTGGCCGGGAGCCTTCCCGATTTTTGGGTGCCGCTCCCGGCCCCCCGGAAAGGCAGGCAAACCTCCCGGAAGTCTCCGACCCTCCCCACCACCCCCCCGAAAAAAACTGAAATACCCGCAGCAGGGGGCCCGGTGACGCGATTTGCGCAGAATCGCGTCATCACCGCCCTGCCCCCTGCTTCACAATGCCGAAAATCATGGCATTGTGAAGAGGGGGCAGAGTCAAGATGACGCGATCGTGCGGCCCCGCCCCCGGCTCCGCCCCCAGTGTGACACAAAATGGCTGCCCCGCCCCTGGCCCCGCCCCTATGGCAAGCCCCGCCCCCCGCTATTAGCCGACAATCAGCTCCCTCCTGGAAGGCTGGAGCTGATTGTCGGCAAGTATGGGGTTGTGTGAAGGGGTGCATATTAACATTTTTCCCTGGATCACCAAGAAGTTTAGTGCAGTCGCACTAAAACAGCTTCTAGGAACTGCATAGACATCAGCCCATAGAAACACTGTAAGCCCTTTGGTTAGCTGTGTGCACTTTCTGCTGGAAGCTCTTAGTGCTGCTAATCACACACCAGACTGGCAATCTCAGGGTGAGGAGCTTCCTCCCTCTAGGACTGCCAGCATGATTAGCACTAGAGCTTCCAATTGGAAGCCGCTACTTGTACACACCTCCATGGGGCTGGTCTATCTGCTGCAGGGTCCAGGACAATCTCCACTCCTTAGGCATACTGGGGGGCCGCAGCTCTGCAGCCACCTAAGTAAAATCCACCACTGATGGTATTTATTAGATTAACCTTGTCCATGACTACAATAGTGCATACTTTGTTTCTTTTTGTTTTAAAACACTATCTTATTTTTCTGAATTTAAATGTGCTAAAATAATTTAACTGGGGTGTTTCACAAAATATGTATCATATGACAGATGTGTTAGCAAGTGATGGCTGGAGAGGTGGAACTACCACAATTTCATGGAGTTCGAAGGCTACATACTGTGCCCAGAGATGAGGAGGGCTCCCGAGCTGCCACGACACCTGCACCCACTATCATCTCCTATTATCACTGACACCTTTTGGCTATTAGTCTATGGAAATCAATATAATATCTGTCTCTCTCTGTTGCAGTTGGTTGCAGAATGCAGAATATATAATATTTCAATCTTCCCACTATCCTGGGTGGGTGAGATGCCCTTCTGCTAACACCATTTGAAGTATCTGAAACAATTGCTAAATGTGGTATATTAATCACTGCAGAAAGTATGTCAGAGGCACGTGCCCTTACAGTGACTGCTGGCTAGTCACATTGAAAAGCATTTTTGAGCTGCTTGAAAAGAAGGACTCAGTGCTCCCCTGAGAATGACATCAGTCGTACAGTATGATATACTTCATCATTTGCTTACAGCCTGCCAAATGACTTTTGCTTGCATTATTCATTTTTAAAATACTGACAAAGAGATGGCCTGTACCTTAATATATGCAGTAGTAAATAAGTAGTAATGAAATAAAGAATAAAATTATATGTGGAGGAGCACTGATAATATAGCGGTTAGCAATAAATGAAATATAAATATAAAAATGTATATATATATTAGGGGTGTGCACCGGCCACTTTTCGTGTTTTGGTTTTGGATCTGGATTGGTTTTGCCAAAACCACCCTTCCGTGTTTTGGGTTCTGGGTTTTGTGTTTTGGATCTGTATTGTTTTGGGAAAAAAGCATAAAAACAGCTAAAATCACAGAATTTTTTTGTTGTTGTTCCTACACTATTATTAACCTCAATAACATTAATTTCCACTCATTTCCAGTCTATTCTGAACACCTCACACCTCACAATAGTGTTTTTAGACAAAAAGGTTGCACCGAGATAGCAGGATGACTATGCTAAGCGACACAAGTGGGCGGCACAAACACGTGGCCCATCTAGGAGTGGCACTGCAGTGGCAGACAGGATGGCAGTTTGAAAAACTAGGCCCCAAAGTGTACATACAGTTCTTGGTGCTGCTACTTTGTTGATGCACGTGAGGCTAAGGAGCACACAAACACAGAAAAAGGAAAAAAATAAACTGTTTTAATTTTTTGGGGCACTTTGGGCGTTACACCTCCCATCAACAGACCAGCCGGCCCTTGACTTATGACACAGGCGCACGCTTGGCGCTGCTACTTTGTTGATGCATGTGCGGCTAAGGCGCACACACAGAAAAATAAAAAAAATGTTTTAATTTTTTGGGGCACTTTGGTGGTTACGCCACCCTTCAACAGACCAGCCGGCCCTTGACTTATGACACAGGCGCACGCTTGGTGCTGCTACTTTGTTGATGCACATGCGGCTAAGGCGCACACAAACACAGAAAAAGAAAAAAAAAAGAAAATGTTATAATTTTTTGGGCCACTTTGGGGGTTACACCACCCTTCAACAGACCAGCCGGCCCTTGACTTATGACACAGGCGCACGCTTGGCGCTGCTGCTTTGTTGATACACGTGCGGCTAAGGAGCATACAAATACAGAAAAAGAAAAAAAAGAAAATGTTTAAATTTTTTGGTGCACTTTGGGCGTTACACCACCCTTCAACAGACCAGCCGGCCCTTTACTTATGAAACAGGTGCACGCTTGGTGCTGCTACTTTGTTGATGCACGTGCGACTACAGCGCACAAAAACGCAAAAAAAAAATAATTGTTTTTTTTGCACTTGGGGAAAGCACCCTTGATAGACAGAGCACTCCCTAGACAACACTACAGCACCCCTTTAGGACTACAGCCTTTATGGGACACTGCACACAAGTCACAAACACAGAAAAAAATATTTTATTTATTTTTGCCGGCACTTTGGGGATTACACCACCCTTCAACAGACGAGCCAGCCGGCCCTTAACTTATGACACAGGCGCACGCTTGGCACTGCTCCTTTGTTGATGCACGTGCAGCCACAGCACACACAAACAGAAAAAAAAAGAGTTGATCTTTTTGCACTTGGGGGAAACACCCCTGATGGACAGAGCACTCCCTGGACAACACAACAGTACCCCTTTAGGATTACAGCCTTTATTGGACACTGCAAAACACAGCCCAGCCAGCCCCTATGGACTTTGGAGTGGACACAGGGCCTGATTCAGACCCGGTAGCAAGCGCTGAGCACCCGCAACCGGGTCGATGATGGCCGACAGCGCATGCGCACGACGGAGCCGGCTTCATCGTGCGCATGCGTGAGACCCGGCTAGCGACGGGCACTCCGTCGCTCCGGGTCTTGCCCCAAAGGGGACGAGTTGTCGATGTTGAGTGACAGCTCGCCCCGTTTGGTGGGCGGGCCAGGGGGGTGGCTGCCCAAACGGAGGCATTCCCATGAGAACGCCTGCCATTTGGGGGCGGCCCCACTGACATCACAAGTGATGTAAGTGGAGAGCTTCCGGCTCTATTAGAGCCGAAAGCTCTCTTGGGCTTGCGATGGACGAGACCCTACCACAAGGGTCTCGTCGCAAGCCTGATGGTCGCGATGGTCAAAACCATCATCCTGGCCGCTCGCAATAAATGTGGGTGGTCACCCACAGCTATGCGAGCGGCGAAGAGGCCGCTCCAAAAAAAAAGGCAGGCCCTGATTCAGAGCGAGCGCTCTGTCAGAGCGAGCGCTCTGTCAGAGCGAGCAGCTCTGAATCAGGCCCACAGCCCCTATGGACAACAGACTGCACAATACAGCCCAGCCAGCCCCTATGCACTTTGGAGTGGACACAGCCCCTATGGACAACAGCAGCACAGCACAGCCCAGCCGACCCCTATGGACTGTGGAGTGGACACAGCCCCTATGGACAACAGCAACACAACTCCCACCCTCCCTCTTCACTGTACACAGCCGGAGTGAAAAATGGCGCCGACGCGGGGACCTTTTATAGAGTCCAAAACCCGCGAGATATTACAGCGGGATGATGACGTTTTGCCTCGAATTCACATCCGAGTCAGGCGGGAAAACTCAAACCTGACTCGGATCCGGCTCAGATCGGGGGAGGGGGGGGAAGGGCTCTGGGGGGTTCGGATTTCAGAAATCCGAAGCCGCTCATCCCTAATATATATATATATATATATATATATATAAATATATATATATATATATATATATATTAGGGATGTGCAGGCTCGGTTCTACTCGGTCCCGTTCGGTTTTTTTTATCGAATCTTTTTGGCTATCCAAAACTTGTGACAGCTGATACCCAATAAGATTCGGTAAAAAAAACCGAACGGAACCGAGTAGAACCGAGCCTGCACATCCCTGATATATATATATATATATATATATATAGAGAGAGAGAGAGAGAGTCAATTTTTGTTGGCACTCCTTAAAATGATAAATAAATTTGTCCCATCTGCTCCGGTGCTCAATACAAAAAAAATGTAGATACCACAAAAAAATCGGCACTCAGAGACTATCACAAATATGAAATATATTGAAGGCAATGTTTCGGGGTACAACCCCTTTTATCAAGCCACAGTAGACAATAAAAACACATAGATCATCCACTTACCCCTTAAATAGTGATAAACCAGTCCGTCCATGTTTCCATCTCCACGAGACCCATCGCCGGATGCCGTAGGAGGAGTCACATCCGGCTCTTGTGTTCCAGCGTCTCCTGGCAACTTCGTGTCTGCGTTCCACTGGAGCAACACCCATGGCGCACGCGCAGTCATCCAGAGTCCTGGCAACCTGCTGCCTGTATACTCCTGGGTCATCCCCTGTGGCGCACGCGCAGTCGTCCAGAGTGCGTCACACGCAGGAGTCCTCAACCCCAATCTTTAGCCCTCCAGCCTTGGTCCGCTGAGTAAAGAATAATGGCAGGATCAATAAAAAGTGAACATCAATCACCACCATACTTTACATATATAGAAAATAAACAAAAATAAAATGAAAAAAACAATCTAATGAAAAATAAGAATAATAAAAAAATACTGAAAAAAGGCTAGAAAAAATTAAAAAAGAAAATAAGAAAAAATAACCTATATAAATCTCTCTAACAAAAAATATCATATGGCTAATTCAAAACCAATATATATAGAGATAACACATTCAATGGTGAATCAAGATAGAACATTCCAATTAATTTTGTCGTTAAGTCCATTTGGACTAATAGTGTTCAGTTTAAAAATCCATTTTGTCTCCTTATTCAAAAGGATCTTTGCTCTATTGCCTCCTCTCCTTAGTTCAATGATGATAATGTATGCTTGGCCTCCTTAAAATGACGTGCCACCGGTTGTTCACACTCCTTGCCAGACAATATAGATCTAATGGCCGAACGGTGCAGCGCCATTCGTTCTTTAAATTTCCGCGTTGTTTGTCCAACATAATATAGATTACATGGACATATGATGATGTATACCACATGAGTGGTGTTGCACGTTACCACTTGTCGGATATCATAGACAACGTCTTTATGGGGATGTTTAAATGTTTTACCACTAAGAAGAAAGGTGCATGTAACACAGTTATGGCATTTATAGCAGCCTGCCGGTTTGCTATATACATTGGGGGCACGTGGAACATTCATTAATGTCTGTTCGTACAAGCATGTCTCTTAGATTTTTTCCACGTTTGAAAGCTGTAATCGGTCTGATCTCTTTTAACCCAGACAGCTCCTTGTCCGATGAAACAATTGGCCACAGAGCTTCAGTCGCTCTAAGAATGATAGGACTTGTAACAGTAAAGTCACACGACCATGGTAGAATTTTATCAAAGTTCTTATCTTTGGCTTTCAATAAATCGTCTCGAGACATCTGTAATACTTTAGATTTTTGTTGCAATAATTCAATCTTATTATAACCTCTCACTATGAATTTATCAATCAGTTGATCCAATGCCTCCGGTAGATTATATTTATTGCTATTAATACGTGCTACCCTCATCATTTGTGATAATGGGAGACACCTCTTCAAAGCTGGTGGATGGTGGCTGGTGGCTAACAAAAAGGTGTTCCTATCAGTATCTTTGTGATAGACACTTGTAACTATCTTGCCATCTAGAATTTTCACATTAAAGTCAAGGAAATGGATCTCCTCAGTACTATATTCATATGTGAACTTAATGGTGGTATTCATGTTGTTAATCTCATCCATCAGTTCTTTGAGCAGATCCACACCTCCTGTCCACAACATAAAGACATCATCTATGTAACGTCTGTATAAAAGGATATGTTGTTGTGCATTAGGGTTAATGACTGTTCCACGTACTCCCAATGTATATAGCAAACCAGCAGGCTGCTATATTGCCATAACTGTGTTACGTGCACCTTTCTTCTTAGTGGTAAAACATTTAAACATCCCCATAAAGACGTTGTCTATGATATCCGACAAGTGGTAATGTGCAACACCACTCATGTGGTATACATCATCATATGTCCATGTAATCTATATTATGTTGGACAAACAACGCGGAAATTTAAAGAACGAATGGCGCTGCACCGTTCGGCCATTAGATCTATATTGTCTGGCAAGGAGTGTGAACAACCGGTGGCACATCATTTTAAGGAGGCCAAGCATACATTATCATCATTGAACTACATTATAATTGACCATGTACCAGAATTAAGGAGAGGGGACAATAGAGCAAAGATCCTTTTGAATAAGGAGACAAAATGGATTTTTAAACTGAACACTATCAGTCCAAATGGCCTTAACGACAAAATTAATTGGAATGTTCTATCTTGATTCACCATTGAATGTGTTATCTCTATATATATTGGTTTTGAACTAGCCATATGATATTTTTTGTTAGAGAGATTTATATAGGTTATTTTTTCTTATTTTCTTTTTTCATTTTTTCTAGCCTTTTTTCAGTATTTTTTTATTCTTATTTTTCATTAGTTTGTTTTTTTCATTTTATTTTTGTTTATTTTCTATATATGTAAAGTATGGTGGTGATTGATGTTCACTTTTTATTGATCCTGCCGTTATTCTTTACTCAGCGGACCAAGGCTGGAGGGCTAAGGATTGGGGTTGAGGACTCCTGCGTGTGACGCACTCTGGATGACTGCGCATGCGTCACAGGGGATGACCCAGGAGTATGCAGGCAGCAGGTTGCCAGGACTCTGGTTGACTGTGCGTGCTCCATGGGTGTTGCTCCAGTGGAACGCAGACACAAAGTTGCCAGGAGACGCTGGAACGCAAGAGCCGGATGTGACTCCTCCTACGGCTTCCGGCGATGGGTCTCGTGGAGATGGAAACACGGACGGACTGGTTTATCACTATTTAAGGGGTAAGTGGATGATCTATGTGTTTTTATTGTCTACTGTGGCTTGATAAAGGGGGTTATACCCCGAAACGTTGCCTTCAATATATTTCATATTTGTGATAGTCTCTGAGTGCTGATTTTTTTGTGGTATCTACATTTTTTTTGTATTGAGCACCGGAGCAGATGGGACAAATTTATTTATCATTTTAATGAGATGTCAACAAAAATTGACTCTATTTATTGTCGCAGTGTGCATGGATGGCACATTGCTTCCGTTGTGAGGCACCCATCTTCAGCTGTTGTTTTTTTCAGTTTTTGTTTGCGATATATATATAAATTTTTTTCAACTACTGAGGCAGTGATTCAGTAGATCCTGTGATATTTGTTATTGATCATGGATAGATCACAAGGAACATCATCTACTATGGAACAGGCTGGATGTAGAGGGGTCGTTACCCCCAGAGGTGAAACTTTCAGCTATTCAGAGGCTGAAATTGAAAGTATTTTCTTTAAAGACATAGTAACCTCAAATGACCCTGGAATGAGTGGTGAACACCTATTTAATCAACTGTTCAAATTGAAACGTAGAGAAATTGACTTTTTACTACATGGTATTACCTTGTCAGAATACTACAGAGAACGAAAGATCCCCCGTGGGTTTAGGGTAAAAAATACTCCCACCATAGGTCATCATAATCCAGATTTCGTGAGAAAATGGATTGCCATTTTAAATAAATGTGCATTAGATTTAATGGTTCTAGTTATTGATGAAGCGGGTAAAGAGCTCAAAATGACAAAAGAAAAAATTAAGGAGTTTGAAAAGCTACATACTAAAACTTTAGAAGAAGATCTCAGCAGTAACTGGATTCCAAAACTAGAACAACAATGTGAGCAATATAAAAGAGATCTGCTTAAATTTAAAAATAATAAAAAACTTGCAGTGGATGCAGATTACGAGGAGAATAAGGTCTATAGGTGGCTTATGGGGGACACAAGATCTGGACAGATAACGGATTTTAGGGGACGCCGTAGACCATGGCAACCTAATAGATCTCGTAAAGAATTACAGCATTCTTCATACAGCCATAGCGACAGTGACTTTTTATTAACCGATTCAGATGATAATACCAGAAAACAGATGGTCCCTTTAGATCAAATGACCACCCCGGTGGAGTCTATTACAAGTGCAAAGCCACCCGTAGGGGCGGGCAAGGGCAGAGGAGGAAGAAGACCAACCAAAAAAACAACATAGTGTTCAATCTATCAAATAGGACCCTTAGTGAGACAGAAATGAGTGTACTACAAAAGGGTCTATCCTTTGTCCCTACCAATTTTCATGATGTCTTCCACTGGAAAAAAGATCTACATGCATTTTCTCGTAAACTTCGATTAAAATAATTTTTTCAAGATAAACAACAAGTGACATCAAAGGAACCTGTGGAGAGATTTTTGACTAATACAACCCGGTCCATGTTTGATCCTGTTTCAAATAATTCTTCACTAAAAACTTTTACTAGATTATTAGATGAATCGGTGTGTAGGTTTCAAGAGGCACCTGCTAAAATTCGGATGAATCTCTCCTGAGCAGAACGGATTGCATTAAAAAATTTGAAGTCATATGAAGATCTAATAATTCGACCCACCGATAAGGGCGGGGCTATTGTCCTGCAAAATATTGATGATTACAGATTGGAAATCCAGCGACAGTTGTCGGAACCTGGGGTATACACTATGCTGTCTAAGAATCCAACTTCTGATTTTCAGAAAGAACTTCTGAACATCCTGATTACAGCTAAGGATGAAAAGAAAATATCGGAAAAATTGTTTAAAGCTTTATATTGTGAGTACCCCATTGTTTCTATTCTTTATATGCTCCCCAAACTTCACAAAGATGCCACTAGACCACCTGGTAGACCTATAGTATCTGCTAGAAGCTCCTTATACCAACCGGTGGCCCAAATGTTGGATCAGATATTACAACCACTTTTACCTCTGGAGGAATCGTTCTTGAAGGATACCACAAATTTTTTGACTCTATTGATCAATTTGGATAGTGTCCCTCCTAACACTTTGCTTTGTTGCCTGGACATGTGTAGTCTCTACACGTCGATACCTCATCATGAGGGATTGATTGCAATGAGAGACTTCCTAATTCAACATCTGTCACCGAGTGCCTTTGAACATGAATTTTTTCTAACTTTGTTAGAATTGACATTATCAAGGAATTTTTTCCTCTATCATGGCGATTTTTATATTCAAAATCGAGGCTGTGTGATGGGATCAGCATGTGCACCATCTTATGCGAATACGTATATGTTTTGGCAAGAAAAACTGATGTTTTTATGTAACCCTAATGCACAACAACATATCCTTTTATACAGACGTTACATAGATGATGTCTTTATGTTGTGGACAGGAGATGTGGATCTGCTCAAAGAACTGATGGATGAGATTAACAACATGAATACCACCATTAAGTTCACATATGAATATAGTACTGAGGAGATCCATTTCCTTGACGTTAATGTGAAAATTATAGATGGCAAGATAGTTACAAGTGTCTATCACAAAGATACTTATAGGAACACCTTTTTGTTAGCCACCAGCCACCATCCACCAGCTTTGAAGAGGTGTCTCCCATTATCACAAATGATGAGGGTAGCACGTATTAATAGCAATAAATATAATCTACCGGAGGCATTGGATCAACTGATTGATAAATTCATAGTGAGAGGTTATAATAAGATTGAATTATTGCAACAAAAATCTAAAGTATTACAGATGTCTCGAGACGATTTATTGAAAGCCAAAGATAAGAACTTTGATAAAATTCTACCATGGTCGTGTGACTTTACTGTTACAAGTTCTATCATTTGTAGAACGACTAAAGCTCTGTGGCCAATTGTTTCATTGGACAAGGAGCTGTCTGGGTTAAAAGAGATCAGACCGATTACAGCTTTCAAACGTGGAAAAAATCTAAGAGACATGCTTGTACGAACAGACATTACTGATATGAATGTTCCACGTACTCCCAATGTATATAGCAAACCAGCAGGCTGCTATAAATGCCATAACTGTGTTACATGCACCTTTCTTCTTAGTGGTAAAACATTTAAACATCCCCATAAAGACGTCGTCTATGATATCCGACAAGTGGTAACGTGCAACACCACTCATGTGGTATACATCATCATATGTCCATGTAATCTATATTATGTTGGACAAACAACGCGGAAATTTAAAGAATGAATGGCGCTGCACCGTTCGGCCATTAGATCTATATTGTCTGGCAAGGAGTGTGAACAACCGGTGGCACGTCATTTTAAGGAGGCCAAGCATACATTGTCATCATTGAACTACATTATAATTGACCATGTACCAGAATTAAGGAGAGGGGGCAATAGAGCAAAGATCCTTTTGAATAAGGAGACAAAATGGATTTTTAAACTGAACACTATCAGTCCAAATGGACTTAACGACAAAATTAATTGGAATGTTCTATCTTGATTCACCATTGAATGTGTTATCTCTATATATATTGGTTTTGAATTAGCCATATGATATTTTTTGTTAGAGAGATTTATATAGGTTATTTTTTCTTATTTTCTTTTTTAATTTTTTCTAGCCTTTTTTCAGTATTTTTTTATTATTCTTATTTTTCATTAGTTTGTTTTTTTTCATTTTATTTTTGTTTATTTTCTATATATGTAAAGTATGGTGGTGATTGATGTTCACTTTTTATTGATCCTGCCATTATTCTT
This sequence comes from Taudactylus pleione, assembly GCA_031769625.1. Classification (NCBI taxonomy): domain Eukaryota; kingdom Metazoa; phylum Chordata; class Amphibia; order Anura; family Myobatrachidae; genus Taudactylus; species Taudactylus pleione. The sequence continues at coordinate 20,111,487 of JAUIMM010000094.1, read as the reverse complement.
TACTCAGCGGACCAAGGCTGGAGGGCTAAAGATTGGAGTTGAGGACTCCTGCGTGTGACGCACTTTGGACGACTGCGCGTGCACCACAGGGGATGACCCAGGAGTATGCAGGCAGCAGGTTGCCAGGACTCTGGTTGACTGCGAATGCGCCATGGGTGTTGCTCCAGTGGAACACAGACACGAAGTTGCCAGGAGATGCTGGAACGCAAGAGCCGGATGTGACTCCTCCTACGGCTTCCGGCGATGGGTCTCGTGGAGATGGAAACACGGACGGACTGGTTTATCACTATTTAAGGGGTAAGTGGATGATCTATGTGTTTTTATTGTCTACTGTGGCTTGATAAAGGGGGTTGTACCCCGAAACGTTGCCTTCAATATATTTCATATTTGTGATAGACTCTGAGTGCTGAGCAGGGGGAGCAGTTGTAGTACAAAACTGGAGAGACTACAACCAGGAAATCCTAAGTCAACTTACAGATGTGAACACGTACACCAAGATTAGTTAGAACCCTATGAAAGAGGTCAAGAACAAAGTGGACACTGTGCTACAAGAAGCACTCCTATCACACCGAATTGATGAAGAGATTTTTACATATCTGACAGTTCAATATCCTATATGCCCTATAATATACACCATGCCAAAAATTCATAAGTCCCTTACCAAGCCTCCGGGCAGGCCAATTATCTCCGCCGGAGGATCCCTCCTCCAACCACTTGCCATCTTCGTTGATTATCACCTTCAACCCCTTGTTAGTAAGATACCAAGTTATATCAAGGACACCGGTGCATTCATTGAAAAATTAAAAGGAGTCAGTATCAAGGGGGATACACTGATGGTCACTATGGATGTATCCTCTTTATATACTATCATTCCACATGAGGAAGGATTATCAGCAATAGAGGAAGCCCTTACCTCAATCAAAATGGAACCAGAACAAATTAGACTCCTGATTGAATTTGCTGGATTGGTTCTTGAGAATAACCACTTTAAGTATAAAGAATCATACTACTTTCAATGCTCCGGGACTGCAATGGGGTCGAATCTGGCACCAGCCTACGCGAACCTCTATATGGCTAAGTATGAGGAAACCTATATCAAACCGCTCTTTGGTGCACAGCTACTACTCTACTACTCTTTCTTAGGTTTATAGACGACATTTTCCTCCTTTGGAAAGGTACGGAAGACACATTCATCGACATGATCGCACAACTTAATTCACTAGACCATCCTGTAAGGTTTACATACAACATCCACAGTGAATCTATTAACTTCCTTGACATCACGATCTTCAGAGAAGGCAACAAACTGGGCACCACTCTATACAGAAAGGATACTGATCGTAACCTGTTCTTGCAAGCTACAAGCCACCATTCCCCTGCACTAAAGGACAGTCTTCCCATTTCACAGTATCTCAGGGTCTTACGTAACAACTCGGACACAAGCAGACAAGAAATCCAATAAGTAGAGATGACCACACGGCTCAAAGAAAGGGGATACTCACACTCATTGCTTCAGACCTGCTTGTTAAAGGCAAGAGGCAAATACCACAATCCTCTACCAAAACCGGCTGAGGAGGGCCGGGTCATTTATGTCAGTCACTATACCAACAGGTCTAAATTGACCGAGAGATCTGTCCGGCGTCATTGGCCCATTGTCCAATCTGATTCCACCTTACCATTTAAGAACAGCAAAGCACCAATGATGGCATACAAACGAGGACCCAACCTAAGACAATTATTGCTTAGACCAACATTAAATCCTGAGCCCTCAGACTCCATCATTAAGGTCATGCAAAGTCGTCCAGGTAGCTAACGATGCGTGGGGTGTAGCTCCATGATTCTGGGCAACACCTTTGCACATCCTCACACTGGCAAGCCAATAAAGATCAAATGGAGGTTACATTGCAAAATGGACCATGTTATTTACATTCTTATGTGTCCTTGTGGCCTATACTATGTCAGCCTTACCTCCAGAAATTTCAGGGAAAGGATGGCGAATCACAGAGCATCCATCAGGACGGCCCTTAATAGTGGAGAATCAGACAAACCTGTTGCCCGACACTTTCTACAAAGGGGACATCAAGTGGCCACCCTGAAATGTAAATGAATCGACTGGTTACCCCCCCTGAACGAGGGGGAGATAGACTTGCCTTACTCAAGAGATGCGAGAGCAGATGGATTCATAGGCTTGATACCGTAGCTCCACGTGGTCTCAATGAGAACTGTCCACTGAGTGTCTTCCTCTAAAGAGACGTTTTACTGCCATTTTTCAGTACTTGATTACCGAATAATTGCTCAACATAGTTCATATTTAATATATAATATTGCCCCTGTTGATTACTTGCTTTGGTAGTCATGTATAGGGTACCCTCAGCTCCTATAGTCCCAGGTCCTTCCTCATACTCATATATTCCCAATAGTTTTTTTATTTATTATTTTCTATTTTTTATTTTTATTTTTTTATTTTATTTTAATTCAATTTATGTATGATTTATGGCTGCCTGCATTGCCCGATATCGCATACCAAGATATATGGACCCTTATGTATCACCATGTATGCTGTTTTTACATCATTGTCCTCTTTATATACATGATTGTTTTATCTACAGCTTCTATCTTATTACGATCATAATAGCTGATAGTTATCTCGGCCATTCCTCTTTCAAGATGGCCGACAGCACTGGATATTCTGCCCCACTTCCTGTTACACTATTAGCCCCACTTCCTGCTGTGCCATGCTGCTTTAGATTTGTATTCCTGCAGCTGTATATTAGTTCAAATACAAGTCCAGCCACCTTCTTAGAACCGCGCAAACACCACTATTGGACACACAGGCACTTATAATACGGTGCACTATATCGCACACGCACGCTTCCGGTTTTTGGCAGCGCTGACGCACTTCCGGTCACGGGGTGTATAAACCCTGGAGTCTGACACAGTGTTTGCACCAGCTCATCCCTTGACAGACCAGCGCACAGGTAGGACACAGCTATGGCTTGCCTTTAGACCTTTGTTATTTTTTACATAGACTCACCACGCTGTCACTCACCTATGGTTATTTCAGCATGATCTGATATGTGGCGTGTGCTAGTTTTTCATTATTTTTCAATATTTTTTTATTACTTATCATATATATTATCATGTTTCATGCACTCTTTGGTGTGTTTTTTCTACAATGTCAGTCACGGTGTATTGTGCAGGTATATGCATACTACACAGTCACTGTATATTATGCAGGTATATGATGTATACATATCAGGATTCACCCAAGATTAGCATATGTGTGTGGTTTACGAATAGACATATACTTTATGGTTATATTTGCCTGCACTGACAGCTTTTGTACTAGGTCATGTTCTTTATTCCGTTATATGTCTGAACACTGCTTTCATGATCCATTTATAAACACAGAGATTATGGCATTTATACACATGTATGATTGAAGGGCCTGTTAGACTTTGCATGCTGACGTTGTTTATATGTATTCCCATGCAGTTACTATGATGTCTAGAAACTCAATGCCTTGACAAAGGTCCATGTTGGACCGAAACGTTGGCTGGCAAATTACATTGGTATATTATTAAAAGCTGATTAATGTTGCTGAAAATCTGGAGAGTGCTTTTTTCTTTTCATTAAGAAATACAATTGATATTGCAGCTCACCCCTCTGTACACATTGCAGCCTCAATAATCTACTCCCCTCTTATGAACACACATGAGCTATTTACTTATCTTTCTAAATTGACCATAACATCCACAACCTGTTGCCATAAAAAACTTTCATACAAAACACAGAACTATATTTATGTCTCTCTCCTTCTACTTCTCTCAGCTGGTGACATATCACTAAATCCAGGCCCTACACACATGCTCTACTCACGGAATATAAATCCAGCAAACCTCAGACACATCACATGCCTCCCATCACCCTCCAAAACACTGAAATGTGCCTTATGGAATGCACACTGTCTGCAACAAACTAACATCCATCCATGACCTCTTTATTTCTAATAACCTCAATCTTCTGGCATTAACAGAAACATGGCTCACAAAAACAGACACTGCCTCCCCTGCAGCACTCTCACATGGTGGACTACACTTCACACATACCTCCAGGCCTGGTAATAGTAAAGGAGGTGGAGTAAGAATACTACTGTCCCAATCTTTTACATACACAGTTATTCCACAGGTACTATCCCTTACATTTACATCATTTGAAGTACATTCTATTAGGACTTTCACTCCTTTCTCTCTGCGCATTGCTGCTATCTATCGTCCACCTGGACAACCCAATCAATTTCTGGAACATTTTTCTGCCTGGGTCCCTCACTTCCTATCCTCTGACATCTCCACCATCATCATGGGTGATTTCAATATCCCCATTGACAGTCCACAATCCCCTCATGCCTCCAAACTTCTCTCCTTAACATCCTCTCTTGGCCTCTCCCAATGGACTGACTCCTCTACTCATCAAGATGGCCACTGCCTTGATCTTGTATTTACCAGACTATGCTCAGTCTCTGATTTCACTAATTCTCCTTTCCCTCTCTCAGATCATAACCTTATCACCTGCACACTCTCCTCCATTACATCAGCCTCAATGCCAAGCAAATCATCCAAACCTCCTCAAACCCGCAGAGATATTAATGCTATTAATTTTGAACAACTATCCACCTCTCTGCAACAATCACTCTTACCTATTTCTACTTTCACTTCTCCTGAGACTGCTGTATCACACCTGAACCAGACCCTAGAACTAGCCCTTGATGAAGTAGCTCCAGCTACCCATCACATTCCGCGTAGACTTAGACGTCAGCCGTGGCATTCCAAATTCACAAGACACCTACAAAAACTCTCACGTAAAGTAGAACGTCAGTGGCGAAAGTCTCATACTCCAAGTGACTTCCTCACGTATAAGACGATCTACCACTCTTATCGTAATGCACTGGATAATGCCAAACAGATATATTTCCAATCTGTTATCTCTGCCCAAGCCTCTAACCCCAAGCGACTTTTTAATACATTTAAATCACTTCTTAACCCTCCATCACCCAACCCACCTGCTACTATCAGTGCACAAGATCTTGCTTCCTATTTCAAAAACAAGATTGATAATATCCAAAATGAAATGGTATGCACTTCCTCAGCCAGGATCTTGTTCAATTTCCTACCTGAACCCAATGGCACATTCTCATCATTTGACCCCACTAATGAAGATGAAGTAGCTACACTCTTCTCATCCTCCTACTCTACTACCTCTCCTCTTGATCCTATACCCTCACAAATCAGTAAAGCTCTGTCTCCTGTGCTCATTCCACACTTAACTAAAATCTGTAATCTCTCTTTCTCTACTGGTATCTTTCCATCACTGTTCAAGCATGCAGTGATCACTCCCATTTTGAAAAAACTAAATTCTGACCCTAACTCTCTCTCAAATTACCGTCCTATCTCCCAGCTACCTTGCCCCTCCAAGCTACTGGAGAGACTTGCCTACACTCGCCTCACACACTTTCTTAACACCCACAACTTATTGGATCCACTTCAGTCAGGCTTTCGTTCCCAACACTCCACTGAGACAGCACTGGCTAAGGTAGTAAATGATCTGGTCACTGCCAAGGCTAAAGGCCATTATTCACTTCTAATTTTTCTAGATCTCTCAGCTGCCTTTGACACTGTTGACCACTCTCTTCTCATACAAACACTACAATCCATAGGTCTTCAAGACACAGCCCTTTCTTGGTTCTCATCTTACCTATTTAATCGCTCTTTCACTGTTTGCTTTTCTGATTCTACCTCCACTTCGCTACCTCTATCAGTTGGAGTACCACAAGGTTCAGTATTAGGTCCTCTGCTTTTCTCAATATATACCACCTCTCTTGGCAAACTAATCAGCTCTTTTGGTTTTCAGTATCATCTGTACGCGGACGATACTCAAATTTACCTATCCTCCCCAGATTTGTCACCATCTGTGCTGGTCCGTGTCACTGAATGTCTCTCTGCCATTTCATCTTGGATGTCATCTCGCCACCTCAAACTTAATATATCCAAAACAGAATTAATTATATTTCCACCAGCCAATAGCAGTTACCAACCTGATATCTCTATTACTGTTGACAACTCGACAATCTACCCCACCGCACAAGCTCGCTGCCTAGGTGTGATCCTTGACTCTGAACTGTATTTTGTTCCCCACATTCAATCTGTCTCTAAATCCTGTTACATACATCTAAGAAACATAGCCAAAATTCGATCATATCTTTTACGCAAGACACTGCAAAAACTCTTATACACGCACTCATAATTTCCCGCATTGACTATTGCAATAGTCTCCTTATTGGTCTTCCCAAAAACAGGCTCTCCCCACTACAATCCATTTTGAATGCAGCTGCGAGGTTGATCTTTCTCACCAAACGTTCAGTGTCTGCTGATCCACTCTGTCAGTCCCTCCATTGGCTGCCGGTCTTCTACTGTATTCAATTTAAAATACTTACACTCACACGTAAAGCTATTAAACAAACCACACCAACATACATCTCTTCACTTATCTCAAAATATCTTCCAACCCGACATCTCCGTTCTGCACAAGATCTGCGTCTCTCATCCCCGCGCATTACTTGTTCCCATGCACGGTTACAGGACTTTTTTCGGGCTGCACCCACCCTGTGGAATGCCCTCCCATGCACAATAAGACTTTCCACTAGTTTCCAAACATTCAAGCGTTCTCTGAAAACTCACCTCTTTAGACAAGCTTATCAGATTCCAGGACTGCCCACCTAACCTTTTATAGCTCCCTATCTAACTCTCTTCTTATAGTAAACACCTAACACATCTTCTCTTTCTTCAATTGAACATCCTCCTAACCCTAGGCCAACTTTCCAGTGTGATTGGATTATACAGCCCACCAAGAATATCTGCAATTGGGCTGGACCAATTTGCAATAGCACCTCTCCTTGTGTATCAACACCTATTTCCCTATAGATTGTAAGCTTGCGAGCAGGGCCCTCTTACCCTTATGTATGTCATGTATGTATGTCTTTTACAACCCAGTATAATGTTAATCTTGATTCAAATTGTAAAGCGCAATGGAATTTGCTGCGCTATATAAGAAACTGTTAATAAATAATAAATAAATAATAAATATATATATATTGTAGTCTTATGCTGGAAAAAAAATAGCAGGGAACCCCACTGTGCTATATTATTGTTTCATTTACTTTTAATAACTTTCCATATGGAAAATTGGAGAGTGTGACCACAAAATATTTATATAAACAAGATGCTTCAGTGCTGTGGATTGAAGCCAATTGTTTATATAACTATTTTGTGATCACACATTATATGGCACCCCAATTTTCCATATGGAAGTCAAATTTTGTCAGCTTATTCCCCAGGTGCTCATTAACATTAACTGATATGCTTGGGTGTGGTTCTGTCTCTTTAAGCCAGTACCAGAACCCATGTGTGTGATAGCTGGAACAAAATGAGGTGCTGCTCATATTGTTGAGTGTCAGTATAGGGACTGACAAATTATTGCAGTATTTTGGAACTAATATTTCCTGAATTTAAATATATTACAGTTTGGAAAATAAGCAGGTGAGTCCCGAGTTGGTGTGATTTTATTTAATTTAAATAGTCTGGTCACATACCAAAGGCACCGCAGATGCTTGAGTGACGTGGATTGTAGCCAATTGTTTATATATATTAGAGATGTGCGCCAACCCCCGTGTTTTGCTTTGAATCTGTATTAACTTATTGTTTTGGTTTTGGCAAAACTGTTCTCACAGGTTTTGGATTTGTATTTTTTTTTTTAAATGATAAAACTGCTAAAATCACATAATTTGGAGCTGTTTTTGTACCTACAGTATTATTAACCTCAATAACATTAAATTCCTGTTTTTTACAGTCAACTTTGACCATCTCACAGTTCACAATATTGTTTTCATCCAGGTTTAGCGACAGCAGTGGGCAGCACAAACACATGGCAGTTCAACATCCAACATGACACATCTACAAAACAGAGTGGCACTGCAGTGGCAGACAGGATGGCAGTTTACTATAAACTATATGATATTCAGTAGACAAGGAATCTTCACAAGGGTTGAGAGAGAAGCCAAGAATCTTAATAGTTGCTCTGCACTGCAGAGCAGCTAACTCCAAATCAGCCTATCATATACTAAAAAAGTGGAGACTGACCTGCTAACCATACTACCCCCTCCTCACCAATTGGGTAACACACCCCTGTAGTACATTTTAAAAAATGTAAGAAGGCCATAAAATATTACTGTACATTGTCAGTAGCCAGGGGCGGATTGGGCCACCGGGACGTCGGGACATTTCCCGCTGGGCCGGGCCCCCTGCTCCTCTCAGTGGCTCCCACTACCCCTCCCCTCTTTGCCTGGCCGATTCTTATAATTGTGGCCACTGCGATAGAAGTCGCGGTGACTGAAGATGCTGACGGCTGCGGCAGCTGCCTGTGAGCTGTGGCCGCACATGAAACAAATGACCTAGTGCAGCCATGGCAATGAGGGGCCGGCCGGGGATAACTCTTATCGGGACACGGGGACCGGGGCCTCCGCCAGCCTGTCTACAATGATTACTTCACACTGGCTGGTCCCACCCCACGGACCAGCCAACCTATCACCAGGCTCAGAGTAGGCTGTATCAGCCCTCCTCTTCCTGCTCCTCGGCTGACTCAATGCCTGCGGCTGTGCATGCCTCCTCCGCGTCCTCTCCTCACCACACTGACTGGGCCCAGGCAGCTCCCTGCTCTTTTCACAGTTGGACAAGGTAGGATAAAATCCACATCGAGGATGGTGCAATTGCTGGAGGTCATGGGGCTGAAACACTCAAAATACCCATGTGTTACAGCCATGCCTTAGATAACTATTAGAAGTAAATAAAATATTTTAAAAAATGTAAACATGTATACAGTATGTAAAAGTTTCCATACCATGACTTGATATGTCTGACTTTACATTCAAATGTCATGTGCAGTGTAATGTACTATTCTCAATCAGTGGGCCTGATTCAACGAGCATTTATTTACTATTGCGCATACGCAAACACACTGCGAATGCACAGCAATTGCAATGTGATTGTATTTGCGTAGAGGATACATCCATCCAAGTGAGTGACAGGTCAGCATTTTGGGGAGATAATGGGGTGGTCAGAGAAAAATGCAATAGTGTCGGTCCGTTTGAACGCTGTTTCACAGGTGTGCATAACTTACCCCTTGCGATCGTTTTCACAGCAGGGCTGCTTACAGAAATGTCCCGGGCTGGTTTTCCATCCCAGTCCGCCCCTGTCAGTAGCCAAGGAGTCCTCAAAATGATTGAAAGAGAAGCCTAGAATCTTAATAGCTGCACATGCAGAGCAGCTAACTCCAAATCAGACCATTGTATACTAAAAGAGGAAACTGACCTGCTGGCCATACTACCCCAGCCCCAATTGGGTAACACACCCCTGTAGTACATTTAAGAGCACTAGAGAGTCTGAGTATGAGGGATATTACATGCAATAAAATTTGGATTTGGATTTTGATAAAAGACAAAAAAAAAACCTGGACACCAACTGCAACACACTCAGTTCACACTACGAGGAGACACAGCGATTGTATACACATGAACAAAACGCACTGGGAGACAGCAATGCAGATTTTTTTTCCACTTTTTAAATGCGCAACTCAGCTGACACTGCATACAGTCACAGTGCATATATGTAGGTGAACAAAATGCACTAGGGGATAGCACACAGTGGGCCTGATTCAGAGCTGAACGCTCTGACCAGAGTGCTCGCTCTGAATCAGGGCCTCCTACCTTTTTTTGGAGCGTCCTCATGGACGCTCGCATAGCTGTGGGTTACCACCCACAGCTATAGCGAGCGTCCATGATGATGGTCACGATGGTCTTGACCATCATGACCATCGGGCTTGCGACGGAGACCCTGCGGTAGGGTCTCCCTGCTGCAAGCCCTGGAGTGATTTTGGCTCTATCAGAGCCAAAATCACTCCCACTGACATCACTAGTGATGTCAGTGGGGCCGGCTTGAGACGGTAGGCGTTCCCATGGGAACGCCTCCGTCTGGCAGGCACGCCCCGGCACGCCCACCAAAGGGCGTGCTGTCAATCAACATCGACAGCACGCCCCCTTTGGTGCAAGACCCGGAGCAATGGAGAGCCCGTCGCTCGCCGGGTCTCGAGCATGCGCATGACGGAGCTCCCTCCGTCGTGCGCATGCACAGTGGGGGAACATCGACCCGCTTGCGAGCGTACTGCCGCTCACGAGCGGGTCTGAATGACCCCCAGAGGTAGTACAAACAACAATAGAAAAAAATATTTTTTCCACTTTTTTAAATGTGCAGCTCAGTTGACACTGCGTGCAGTCACAGCGCTTATATGTACGTGAAGAAAACACACTGGGATAGCGCACAGATGTAGTACAAACAACAATAGAAGAAATTATTTTTTTTCCACATTTTTAAATGCGCAGCTCAGCTGACACTGGGCCTGATTCGGCATGGATCGCAATTCTGCTTATACGCACGCAATGCAGTTGCTAATATCAGCGGGGATATGAATTCACAATACGATCTCAGCCAACAATAAAAATAAATATTTTTTCTTCTTCGGGGTCCATGGGGTCCACAGCCATTACGTTGGGGTATGAATCCCGGTCACCAAACAGTTAACACAAACGAGCTCTCTGCTCCCAGGATGCATCGGATTTCCTCCTCATATACCCCACCCCTTGCCTCAGGTAGCCAGTTCTTCCCATTTGGTGTGTTCACCACATAGTGGGACTGCGGGAGCAGTCCTGCAGACGAGTAAAAAAATAGAAAAAGAGAGTTTTACTCTCTATCTCAGCGGGTGGTCTGAGCTGTCCTGGAAGCAGCCTCGCACCTGATTGGAGGCGCACCGGCCACGCGCTGCAACTACCTCCTCCGGCGCCGCACCGCTAGCCTTGGCAGGTCCATGGCTGTGGATTCGGCAGGGGCTCTCATGCCCTGGACCGCAACCAGATCAAGGGGATGGCAGGTAAGCATGTGGTGGTCCAGCCTCCGGCGGTAGACTGGCCGGAGGCGCGCTGCAGTCAGGAGGCATATGGCTTGTTCTCCTAGCCTAGACCGCCGAGATTTGATGTTCCTGACCAGCCGGGGCTTGTGGCGGCGGCCAAGTCAGTTTACCGGGCAGGTCCAAGCAGCATAGGGGAGTACGCTTCCCCGATGGCCCCTCCCCCAATCCACATGCTAGTTCAGTCCTCTGGCACAGTTGATTGTGGATTGTTCCTCCCAGCCTCCATATAGGGCAGCCAGAGTGTATGTCAGTTGCTCTCTGAACGCTGCTCCTACAAGAGAGGACACTGGGCAGTCTCCCTGTATACCTTGCCTACTGCTGGTCTAGGTTTTTACAGGGCTCTATCCTACCTAAGCTTGGGCTGATTGTTGTAGTGAGAGCTTATATGCATATGGCTCACAGAGTATTTATGCATGACATGTGATTGTTGTTTATGGATACTGTTTCTTCTGTAAAAGAACTGTAATTCCTGTATACTGTCACTGTCTCTCCCCTTCCCTTGCTACAGGTGTGTGGGTTGAGAGTAGAAAGCAGCACATATACCCTCAGAACCAGTGGCATAGTGTTATGTCTAAGGAGTCTGAGGGTCGGGTGGCGGGAGCCCCGTTGCTGATATCCTGTGTAGCCTGCAAGGCAGGTTTGTCCCCACAGGACTTTCTACAAAATGGGCTTTGTGGGAACTGTTTCAGACAGCCACCACACCAATTAAGTTTGCCTGTTTCAGGCCCTGAGCCTCCTTGAGCATCATTTTCTCAGGTTATGGCTCAGGTGGCGGAACGGGTGGCTCCCCCGTTTCCACCGGTTTGGGGTTTGCCTCAGCAGATGCATCCTATGCACATGATGTGGCCGCCTTGGATGGACCCTGGTGCTGGTAAGGTTATGGCATCATCCTCGGGGGTTTTTCAACCTCAAGCTTTCAAGCCAAAGCAGCCTAAATCTAGGCGCCATGTACCGCCTTACATGGGTGAGTACTCCAGTGCCTCCTCTGAGGAGGAACAAGCACAGGACTCTTCGCAGGAGTCTAGCTCGGAGGGGGGTGATGATCATTTCCCAGTAGCCGATGTCCCTTTTCTGATAAGGGCTGTAAAATCTGTGTTAAATATCGAGGAAGGGGATCTTCCGCTTAGGAAAGCCCCCCTGTTCAAGCGCCAGAAAGTGGTTAAGTCAGAATTCCCAAAGTCTGAACATTTATCAGAAATTATGGAGGAAGCCTGGGTCCGTCCGGATAAGATAAGCCATTCGTCTAAAAGGATGGCGCTTCTATATCCTTTTCCAGCAGAGGACTGTGCCAAGTGAGAGAATCCACCATCAGTTGATGCACATGTGGCACAGCTGATTAAAATTACCACTTTGCTAATCCCAAAAGTTTTGCTGAAGGAAACCATAGATAGGAGACTGGAGACTTGTCTCAAATCTATTTTTTCATTGGCAGGAACGGCCACCCGCCCAGCTATGGCCACTGCCTGGGTAGCAAGAGCTATTGAGGAGTGAGCCAAGACTCTAATGGAGTCTTTACCAGATGCCTCTAAGGAGCAACTGGATATGATCTCCTTTATTAGAGAAGGGGCCTCTTATTTGGGTGATGCCGCCTTGGATGCAGGGATCCTTTCCTTTAAAGTTTCAGCTGAGTCCGTGGTGGCACGTAGGATCCTCTGGTTGAAGGATTGGAGGGCAGATGCCGGGTCCAAAAAGGCCCTAGAATTCCTTCCATTCACAGGAAGTGTTCTCTTTGGTCCAGAACTGGACAAAATTGTATCCTCCATGGCAGCCTCAAAGACGGCAGGTTTGCCATCAGCAACCTCATCTAAACTGAGGAGGGCGTCCTTTCGGGGGTTTCGGCTGCAGGGCAAGGCCAAAGGTCAGCCCTCAGCGAGATTTCCACCAAGAAAGACAGGACCCAGGGAACCCTGGCAGAACAAACGTCCAGGATCTAGGGTCCAGGATAAACCAGTGGCCTGATAGGATGGGCCTCCCCCTGGGGAATCCCCGGGTGGGGGGCTGACTGCTTCAGTTCTCAGAGCCATGGCACCTCACGACTGAGGATGCCTGGGTTCGGGGAGTTGTTTCCCGAGGGTACGCCCTGATGTTTTGGAGGACTCCTCCTCAAAGGTTCTTTTGTGTAAACCGACGGGTGGGTTCAGAAAGAGCTTTGACCCTTCAGAAGGCTATTCTTGCCTTACTAGCATCAGAAGTAGTGATTCCGGTGCCAGAGAACCAGTTCCGAGAGGGGTTTTACTCCAATCTGTTCCTGGTTCAGAAACCGAATGGGTCATACCGGCCTATTCTGAATCTGAGAGAGCTCAACAAATTCGTTCAAGCCCCGGGTTCAGGATGGAAACATTGCGATTGATTGTGTTGGCAATGGAGCAGGGGGACTATATGGTGTCCTCAGATATACAGGATGCCTACCTTCACATCCCAATCACACAGGCTCATCAAAAATTTCTTTGTTTTGCGGTAGGGGAGGAACATTTTCAGTTCCAGTCCCTGCTGTTTGGCCTGTCCACAGCCCCTCGGGTATTCACCAAGGTGATGGCATGCCTCAGACACCAAGGCATCAGGATTTTGCCTTACTTGGATGACCTCCTGTTGCTGGGGCAGTCCCCACAACAGTTACAGGATAATTTGAGGCTGACAGTATCATGCCTGTACAGTCACGGCTGGATCATAAACTGGCAAAAGTCGTCACCCTGTCCGGTACAACAGATGTGCCATTTGGGAGCGAGATTGGACTCCGTGGTGCAGAAAAGATATCTGCCGAAGGAGAAGAACCTTGTCTTACAATCACGAATACGCAGGTTGCTTTGCAACAGGCAGATATCTGTTTTAGTAGCCATGCAGGTCCTGGGGTCGATGGTGGCCACCTTCAGGATGGTGGAATACGCTCAATTCCACTCCAGACCACTGCAGCAATTCGTTCTGTCTCACTGGAACAAGGATCATCGCACGATCAGGTCTCAGTTGCTGAGTCTCTCTCCAGAGGTATGATTGTCCCTGACCTGGTGGTTGCAGACAAAGCATCTCAGGCAGGGTCGCCCCTTTTGGGTGTCGGATTGGACATTGGTCAAATCCAACGCCAGTCTTCAAGGTTGGGGAGCGATGACGCGGTCACATACTTTCCAAGGAAAGTGGTCAGTGACGGAAAGCCGGCTACCGATAAACATCCTGGAATTAAGAGCTATATTCAAAGCTTTAGTGCAGGCTCAGGAAATCTTAAAGGGTAGGTCAGTGCAGGTACAGTCGGACAATCGCACCATGGTCGCCTACTTAAATCATCAAGGGGGCACGAGGAGTCGGGCTGCCTTGGCAGAGGTATCAAGAATCCTGGTATGGGCAGAGACTCATCTGCCCACGATATCTGCCGTGTTCATTCCAGGAATCCTGAATTGGGAAGCCGATTTTCTCAGTTGGCAAGAGATAAATGCAGGGGAATGGGCCCTACATCCACAGATTTTTCGGAACCTTGTGGACAGGTGGGGTCTACCAGAAATAGATCTTATGGCATCAAGAAGGAACAACAAGGTTCCCAGGTACGGATCCTGGACAAGAGATCCGAGAGCCGAGTTTGTAGACGCACTGACAGTAAAGTGGCATTACAAGCTGGTATATCTGTTTCCCTCGTTTGCTCTTCTGCCCAGAGTTGTCAGAAAGATCAAACAAGAGGGCAGCACCGTCATATTAATAGCTACGGCATGGCCGAGACGGCACTGGTTCACAGATCTATGGTCTCTCTCCATAGACACTCCATGGCCTCTTCCATTGAGACCGGATCTGTTGCTACAGGGTCCCTGCTGGTACCCGGATCTTCATCAGCTATCTTTGACGGCATGGCTCTTGAGGCCTCCGTCTTGAGGAAAAAGGGGTTTCCGAGTCTGTTAGGCTGAAGGCACGGAAACCATCCTCAGCCCGTATATATTATAGGGTTTGGCATACTTTCTTTCAGTAGTGTGAACTGAAAGGGTATGATCCACATAAATTCCTGATTTCCAGAGTGCTTGATTTTCTTCAAAGCGGTCTGGAAAAAGGGCTCCGCCTGGCCTCTTTAAGGGTACAGGTGTCAGCTCTTTCAGTCTGGTACCAACATAAAATTGCTCTGAGACCGGATATAAAGACATTTTTTCAGAGGGTGTTGAGGATTCAACCTCCCTTCGTTTCCTCGGTTGTTCCATGGGACCTGACTCTAGTTCTGAAGGTTTTACAGGCTCCTCCGTTCGAGCCTTTAAATTCAATAGACATCAAGTGGCTAACACCAAAGACAGTATTCCTCCTTGCTATGGCATCTGCACGTAGAGTGTCGGATTTGGCTGCGCTTTCCTTCCGGGAGCCGTTCTTGATATTTCATCAAGATAGAGCAGTACTACGTACTAGGGAGGGTTATCTTCCGAAAGTGGTGTCTAAATTTCATATTAATGAAGAAATAGTAGTTCCAGCATTTCAGGGCACAAGTCTCTCACAAGGTGAGGCTTCCCTAGATGTGGTCTGTGCGTTGAGAATTTATGTTAAACGCACGAGCAAATGGAGGAAGTCCGATTCACTTTTTGTGCTTTATGGTTGTCATAAGCATGGCTGGCCAGCCAATAATCAGACACTGGCCAGGTGGATTTGCATGGCAATTTCATTGGCTTATACACAGGCTGGTATGCGTGTGCCGGATTCCGTGACGGCACATTCTATTAGGGCGGTAGGTCCATCATGGGCGGCCCGCCGGGGTGCTTCTGCTGAGCAATTATGTAAAGCAGCCACATGGTCTTCCATCCATACCTTTGTCAAATTTTATGCCTTTGACACTTTTGCTTCTCAGGATGCCTCCTTCGGGCGTAAGATTCTCCTCTCTTCCGAGAGTCAGGAGCGTCCCCGCCCGTAGGGTTAGTGCTTTGGGATATCCCCAACGTAATGGCTGTGGACCCCATGGACCCCGAAGAAGAAAATAAGAGTTATGGTATAACATACCTTTTGTTAACTCTTTTTCTTCGAGGTCCATGGGGTCCACAGGACACCCACTCAGACGCATCTGTAGTTCTGGGAGAGGTTTTCCATAGTTTCTTCTCTTGAGAGTCTGGACTCATAAGTATGGGTCTTTTCTTTCTTACCCTTTGTTTGTCTCTGCCTGCTTGAGCTTGGTAACGAACTGGCTACCTGAGGTAGGGGGTGGGGTATATGAGGAGGAAACCCGGTGCATCCTGGGAGCAGAGAGCTTGTTTGTGTTAACTGTTTAGTGACCGGGATTCATACCCCAATGTAATGGCTGTGGACCCCATGGACCTCAAAGAAAAAGAGTTAATAAAGGTATGTTATACCATAACTCTTATTTTTTTACACTTTGTTAAATGCGCTGCTCAGCTCTCACTTTATGCAGTTACAGCGCTTATATATACATTACCAAAAACGCCCTGGGGAACAGCACACACAGGTTGTATAAACAGCAAAAAAAAATTTATTTAACTTATTAATTGATTTTTTACTTTTTCTGCAAATGACAACTGCGGAGTCACACTGCTTATATCGCAGTGGGGTATGGCCTGCGGAGTCACAGTGCAGCACCACTGTGGGACAGTTAGAGTAGTAATGATAAATAATTTTATAATAATTATTGCACTGTAAAAAATAATAAAACAATGATTTGCTATTTGCCTGCACTGTAAACTAAAGGGACTGGAGTGGACACAGCACAGCAGCAGCCACTGGACACATGGAGTGGATGGACACAGCAGCAGTCTCTGGACACAAGGACTGGAGTGGACCCAGCACAGCAGCAGCCACTGGAGGTGGAGAGGGTGGACACAGCACAGCAGCAACTGGACCCGTTAGCCTAGACTGGAGTCAGTGCAAATTCAACGCTGGATGATGCCGTTTTGCCTCGATTTGGTATCCGAGCAAGGAGTAAACACCCAAGCCGCCGCTCTGATTCACTCATATCGAGGAAGTTTGGGTGGGCTCAGTTATCAGAAAAGCGAGCCCGCAAATGTCTAATATATATGTATATACTTGGGGCAGCACCAGGTACTGGCATCTTTTTTTCTCAACGGTCATATCAACAATAAATCTTCTAGTCACATATTTGACATGTACAATATATAACTTTTGTAGTTGCTGTTGAGTTTCTATATTGCCATTTTACAATGATCAGTGAATAAACTACAGTACATTTGTTGTTCTGCATACAGTATACCAAGACATATTTTATATTATTATTCCTATGATTGATATATTGATGGTAATTGTTATGATTACTTTGTTAGAACTATGTGTAGGACTGATATGTTCACTAAATGGCTTATTGGTTTTCATTTTCTCTGTAATTAGTTTGGCCCCAATTTGCTTGCAGTTTAATGTATGGGTGTGCTGGCTGGATCTACTTGTATTGTGGCAGAATAATTTGATGTAACCACTTATTAATGCAGTTGAATTTATGTTCCATTTTTATTCTCTCTCCAGCTTATAAATATATATATATATATATATATATATATATTTTTTTTTAAACTAAGTTCATATGGGACTGATGTAGCCTAGATAGGTAACATGGCTTATAAACCTCTAATTTATTCAGTTATATGGAATCTCTCGGCTTTCAATACTGTCCATATGTTATGTTATAAACTGCTTCTTCTGATTTTCTGCTTTTTCATTTGTTTAATTTTATAAATCAGATACTCTATATGATATCATTCAATTCATTTCCCTCTGGACTCGACATGCATTGAAAACCTCTGCTGAAACCACATCAGTGTTCTTCCCAGGACTAATTGCACGGGTGCTCCACCCGGCCCTTTTTACATGCTACCAGATCCTTTTTACATGCCACCAATTATACCTCTTTTCCACCAAAAACCCGGGTCCGACCTGGGTTTTTGGACATGAGTCCAACCCAGGTCAGACCCCATTTACACTGCACCTTCGATCTGGGTTACTCCCAGGTCAGCCCTGTTCACACTGAACTCAGGTCTGCCCTGCTAAACCTGTGAGGTCATAAAAAGTGGGAGGTGACTGCTCCACAACCACCAATCAGATCATTTTAGGCATGACCCAGGTCGGATAACCCGGGTCGCACCATTTACACTGCACCATTACCCGGGTCCATCCTGGATCCAACCCTGGTAGCTACCTGGGTTGGATTGCTGGGTCACTTGACCCGAGTTATTTTTCAGGGACCCTTTTACACTGAGCTGCGACCCGGGTAGACCCAGCAATAACCAAGATTTTTGCTCTGGTGTAAAAGGGGTATTAGATAGCTCTCCCAAAGCATAGCAATGGAGCACTATTGGTTGAGCTCTGTGTCAGTCACATAACTGCAGTGCTCTTTATGCTCTGCCTATCACTCACTCTAGGGGGGTGGTGGCTATCGTATGGGGTCTGCCTCTTAAAGACAGAGGAGAGAGAGTGTTGGGTCTTCAATTCGGAAGTTTCTTCATGCCAAATTGGTTCTTAAGATCTCTATATAGGTTGATTCTCCCACATCCAAATATTCCGAAATACAGAATATTTTTTGCATGAAATCTTTGATTTTTGATGGTTCAATGTACACAAACTTTGTCTAAGGCACAAAATTATTAATAATAAAATATAAAATGACTTATAGGCTGTGTGTATAAGGTGTATATGAAACATAAATTAATTTCATGTATATACACACTTTGTTTGAGCCACAAATTTATTGAAAATATTGTATAAAATTACCTTCAGGCTGTGTGTATAAGGTGTATATGAATCATAAATGCATTCTGTGTTTAGATGGGTCCTATTCCTAAGACATTTTAATATGGTATACAAATTATTCCAAAATACGGAATATTCCGATATCCAAAATCGCCTTGGTCCCAAGCATTTTGGATATGGGAGACTCACTCAATCTGTATTATCATTTTTCCTTTTTTGTTGTTTATGTTTTAATATTTTACTGCACAGGTACTGTGATTACCCATAATATTGTGTATGTGTTTTTGTGAAAAAAAAATAAAAAACATTATTTTCAAAGAAGTCCTTTATGCAAGGAACAAATAAATTTTTTAACTGAATAAAATACAGGTAGTTTAATCATTTAACAGAATTGGTATTGCAAATCTTACTTCTGTATGAGTTATCATCAGTGGTAAGATTTTCTGGCTTTATAGAGCAGATATGATTTCCCTTAGCTGCCATCCTCATGTTCTTCCATGTTACTTCTGAATGGAAGCTAGCAGGACTCCATTAACATCAGCAGGTAAGGAGGAGTAAGGTAGTGCATGAAGTGAATGGTCAAGGGGTAGACGTGAGAATGTGCAGGACAAGAGGAAATGTTGTTGCAGAGCCGTAACTAGACTTTTTGGTGCCCTGTGTCTGGAAGAGCATTGGTGCCCCCCTCACTTTTCAATGGGACATAATACACCCAAAAAAGGGGAATGGCCTCATGGAGAAGGGCCAGGGAAGAGATAGGGGAGGCCAGGAGATGCTGGGGATGAAATAAGAGGAAACTACAAGTGAGAATTATAATAAACATAAATTTGACAGGCCCAAACAGCACCCCCTGACCTGTGGTACCCTGTGCGATGGCACCGGCCGCACTACCCTAGCTACGGCCCTATGTTGTTGTGTTATTGAGGGGCATACTGTATGCTAGAAAAAGGTGAGATGAATCGGGTGTCAGAAGGTGGGGTACTAATTACTCGGGCCCTAGGTTGTCTTAAAGACTCGGCAGGGGCCCTTGCCAGATGTACAGGATGAAGAAAGCTCCCTCCTTGGTGGTGGCTAGCAAAGTAGGTTTCATTAATTTTTTGGGGGGTGGGGTATGGCCATGCCTTCAGGATTTGGCCACCCCTCCCCCTATTACCTGGGGGTAATAGGGGTAGAAGGAAAGGACACTAACAAAGCAGAGACAGGCAAGGGGGTGCAAAGAGACACAGATGGGCACAAACAAAACTAGACGCAGAAAAGAGGGAAAGGTATAATAATAACAATGTTATTGTAAATGTTTGTAGTCTATTTACTTTTCTTTAACTGTAAATATGTCAATTTCATCTAAACATAACAGGTTGGGTATGGGATGCTGGTGCTCTCGATCCTGGCGGTCAGAATCCCGACACTGGCATCCTGACAGGGTTAGGATACATCACCTGCAGGTAAGTATCCTAACCCTACCCCAAAGCCTAACCCTAATCCCTAACCCACCCTCTAACCCCTAGAAGGTCAGGATGCTGGTGATCGGGATGCTGGCGCAGGGATTCTGGCTGGTGTTGGGATTCCGGCGCTGCAATTCTGAGTGCCGGCATCCCAACAGCTGGGATATGAACTGCATCCCAACATAACATACTGTAACACCTTTATCCACTCGCCTCTTCAATTACTGACCAAGCTAAATAAATAAACTCACCTGTGCATGAATAAAGAAATACTGAGAACCTGACTTTTTGGAGGAATTTAGATTTGGAGTTGAAACCTCTACTCTAAACAATTGTCTATTTACTAAGGGGCCTATCTAGCAATTAATATTTGCGGGTGGAAATATTAAATGCTTGTCGGAGGGGAGGGAGGGTGCTGTACTTTCCAGTGTTGGTGGTCCCACCCCCTTGGCACCCGCTGCAGGGCAGGTGAGTAGTGCACGCGTCAGAGCCGCACGCCTGTAAAAGGGGCATGGCCTCGCTGGTAGAGGCGTGGTCTCACGGGTAGGGGAAATGGCCACGCAGCCCGAACCCCCATTTTAGTCACTCTGGGGGTGCCAGAGATGCGGACTGCCCCAGTTACCAGTCTATTTGCAGTGCCAGCTCCCTCACTGTGTCAGGAGCCGAGTGCTGAACGTAATGCTACAGTGCAGCACCCAGCTCCTGTCACTGAGGAGGAGTCAGCACTTTGGTGTCACCTCTCGGTGGGTAACAACCGGGTGCGGCCCGCACCACCTGCCCCCTCCTTGTGATGCCACCGCTGCCGCCCTGGTATGGTGCTGCCTTGTTATATGGTTTTAATGCACAGCAAAGTTTCAAACACACAAAAAGCATGTAAAAAAGAAAGTTCTGATGTTTCATCTCATGATTATTTTAAGCATTAAACAGGCTAAATTGAGCAATACTTTGGGCTCTATTTACTACAATCCACATTTGTAATGCAGATTGTAGTGTGATATTATCGACTGAATTCGCATTGCGAATTCAGGCAATATCAGAGGGATTTACTACAAATCCCTTGCAGGGACAGAGCTTGTGAGAAAGCTCTGTCCCTGCAAATCCCCTCCACACTCTAGTCACAATATTTTCGCGAAAAAATACCGTGACTAGTGCCCCGCGCATGCGCCGACCGGCCACCGCTGCTATCCCCCCGGCGCTAAGCCCCGCCCTGACAATAAGCGAAACCCCACGCGATCGCGGACCCCCCCGTGCCCCCTCCCTTAATAGCACTTACCTGCAGTCATCGGTGCTCCGGTGATGTCTTCCATGCATCCGGTCAGCTGATATCCCATACTGCACTGGGTCCCGATCACCTGATGACCGGGCCGAAGTGCAGCATGGGAGACCAGCTGACCGGAGTGGAGTCATCATCGGAGCCCCGACCACTGGTCCCTGGAGTCAGGTAAGTGAATTTTTTCTTGACTATTTTTTTTTTGCAGTGTATCAGCTTGCGGTCTGTTTAGACCACACAGCTGATTACTGGGACCGGCTCCGGGCTCTGCTCTGCCTTTTAGAGCAGAGTAGGAGCCCGGTAACTGGGGAGACCCTGGATAACGCCATCTCCAGGTGGCGTTATTATCACAGGGCTTTCCCCTGTAATTTTTTACAATTTATTTTTAGTAACTTTGGTTGGATCACATTTCCCATTACAATTATGGGAAATGCGATCTGCTTACTAAAAATAAGTGATACTTAGGGGTTGGAGTAGAATTTTATGAATTCTACTCCAATTGCCCTATAGTAACTGTAGGTGATACTAAAATAATTGAAAAGGGTGTGAAAACACCCTTTTTGACTTTATTTTAGTAAAAATAATGTTAATAAATAGAGCCCTTTAGGAGAAAAACATTTTAATTATTGAAATGGGTTGCTCAAAATTACAGAGAGGTTGGACTTTGATGTAATGTTAACACTCTACATACCCACAAACCTATACAGCAGGTATGTCAAACGTGCGGCCCAAATCAACATTTTATGCGGCCCGACAGTGTGGTCCCAAAACATATGTTATGCGGCCCAAACCCTGCCGCGATCGGAGCTCCGCTACGATCTGGCAGTGTTCACTGTATTTAAAACTGGAAACGCTGGTCTCTGAAGTGATCAGAGACTAAAGAAGCCTCTGATCACTTCAGAGGCCAGTGGTCCCAGTGATGCAATGCGCAGGTGTGCAGGTGACATCATGACATCCCCCGCGATGAGAGGAGCCTCCGCCTGCTGGATCTAGTTAGATCCAGTCAGCGGCAGCATCTACGCTGGAGCGCTGACAAGGTGGACTGGAGCGGTGGCCAGCATGAAGAAAGTCAAGTACTGCACAGGGGAGTGGGGCCTGTCCTACACTGGGAGGGGGCACAGCATAAGGGACACTACTAGGGGCATTACTTTGGATACAACATAAGGGGCACTACTAGGGGCATTCTGGGAGCACAACATAAGGGGCACTACTAGGGAAATTACTGGGGGCACTACTAGGTGCATTATTGTGGCAAAGCATAAGGGGCATTACTGGGGGCACAACATAAGGAGCACTACTAAGGGCATTACGGGGGGCACAACATAAGGGGCACTACTGGGGCACTGTATAAGGGGCACTACTGGGGCACTGTATAAGGGGCACTACTATGGGCATTACTGAGGGCACTGCATAAGGGGCACTACTGGGGGCACTGCACAAATGGCACTACTGGGGACACTGCATAAGGTGTACTACTACATGGGGCACTGTATTGGTTTTTATTAGTAATAAACCTTTCAAAATTGCATATAAGACATTTGTTTTCTTGCGGCCCACACACTCTTAGACCTTGAATATTTGTATTTTGAGTTTGACATGCCTGCTATACAGAATACTATTTTCTGTAGTGGAGAGTAGTATCACCTTGCAGTATGCTAGACAGACAAACTAGGCACAGCAGTGGGAAACTAAAGTTTTGTGCATCTAAGATACATTTTAAATTAGGTACTAAGAGCTCATATTTAAGATCGTCAGATCTCTGGAGGATTATAGACCTTGCTAAGATCATGCAAAAGAACATGAGCTCATTTTAATATAGTGATGAATTAAAGTCAAGTGTATGAGAAAACAAATGTGACAACAATGATTACTGTAAAGCTTGGGGATTTCAAGTGTGGATGAGGCTGCAAAATGAATGAAAGTGCTAGTATTGACGTACTTGCATTTGTCACAAAAGAGATTGTTACAGCACATAAACAAAGGGGATATAATATTTCTATAACGTCACTGTTGAAGCTGTATGTGTTGTTTTTCGTAGGGTTAGAACATCATGTTGTCTTGTATTAGATACTACCAAATGGTTGTTCTGTAATGACAAATTTGTCAATAAAACAAGCATTTGTAGTCAGTTCATCTAAAGACCTTATAATAAAATTAATTCTACCTTGTCTTTTCTTGTACAGAAAAAAGGGAAAATATGAAAAGGGGGGTACAGTCAGAAAATAAAATACATTTCAAGTGTACTAGGTTTCCTGGTTATCACATACTATTACACACATGTATATTATATTGTGATAGAAGCACTGGAGAAGTGTGGAATGGCTTCTATATCTGTCCCAGATTCATGTCTTATGTCTTTTAAAACCCCCAGGAGAAGCCTGTTGGATAAAGCAGACTAGAAATGTCGGCTTCTGTGAAATGCCGGAATGGGTCCTGGGGATGTGGATGTGAGGAGAGGGAGGGCTCCATCCACAGGCCACTCCAGGTGTTGGGCCTTTCAGCCTGGTCAGGGCCGGATTTACCATTATCCAACATAGGCACCTGCCTAGGGCCCGTTGCCGTGGCCCCCTACCCCTCGAAATCCGGCCCTGGAGTGAACATTTGTTCAAAGTTGAACTGCTGCTGCTGGCACACAAAGCAGCATTAGCATCATGGTCCCGGGCCCTGACCCTAGCCAACCCCTTCTAACCAATACCCAAGCAGCCTACACTGCTGTAGCCAGTGTCCTCTCCAACCCCGCAGCATAGTGAGCAGCCTTCCGCCCCCACTCCGTAGTGTAGGAAGCAGCCTACCCCCTCTGTACTGCCGCCTTCCACCCCCCCCGCAACATAGCGAGCAGCCTTCCCCCCTCGCAGTATAGCAAGCAGCCTTCCACCCCCCCTCCGCAGTATAGGAAGCAGCTTTCCCCTCTCCGCACTGCACCCTTCCACTGCCCCCCCTTCCCCCGCAGTATAGCAAGCAGCCTCTCCCCTCTCCGCAGTATAGCAGACAGCCTTACCCTCCTCCTCAGTATGGAATGCAGCCTTCTGCCGCTCCTCTCTGCAGTGCAGCAGACTACCTCCTCCGACATCAATCACCTAGCTAGGTAAGTTTAACTGACATTTTTTTGTATGGTTTAAATAGCCCAGCTCTCTGTACCTGTGTGTGTGTGTGTGTGTATATGTATATATATATATATTTATAAAAATATAAACATATGTATTGTATATATATATTTTTTACATTACATAGTGTGTGTGAAAGTATATATATATATATATATATATATATATAATCTATACACACTGCATATATATTGTATGTGCGCGTGTGTGCATATCAGTGGCGTAACTAGGGTATTTGGAGCCCAGGGCAAATGTTGAAATGGAGCCCCAACCCCCCCCATATGCGCGCCAAAAATGGGTGTAGTCACAAGGGGCGGGGTCACTTAATAATGGAGCATGTTGACAGGACACATATACCCCTTTCTTGTCACTCTTAACATTCCTTTCCATATGCACCTTAACCCCTGTGGTGCTCCTTATACAGTCCGCCCTATGCAGTGCCCCCAGTAGTGGTCCCTCTTATGCAGGCCCACAGTAGTGCCCCTTGTATAGTGCCCCCAATAGTGGTGGCTCTTATGCAGGCCCCCAGTAGTGCCCCTTGTACAGTACCCCAGTAGAGGTCCCCCTTGTGCAGCTCCCCATTAGTTCCCTTTATACAGTGCCCCCAGTAGTGGTCCCCCTTATAAAGACCCCCAGTTGTGCACCTTATTCATTGCCCCCAGTAGTAATCCCTTTTATGCAGCCCCCTGTAGTGGTCCCCACTATCCAGTGCCCTTTGTAGTGGTTCTCCCAATTTAGTGCACCCAGTGCAGTGTCCCTTAGGCCTCCAGTAGTAAGCCCCTTATACAGTGCCCCGAGTAGTAGACCCCCCTTATACAATGCCCCTTATATAGTGACTCCAGTAGCAGTCCGCCCCATGCTGTGCCCCCAGTTGTGGTCCCCCTATGCAGGGCCCTTTATATAGTTCCCCCAGTAGTAGTCCCCCCACGATAATTGCCCCCAGTAGAGGTTGCCCCCAGTAGCAGTCCCCGCAATAATTGCTCCCAGTAGAGGTTGCCCCCAGTAGTAGTCCCCCCAATAATTTCCCCCAGTAGAGGTTGCCCCCAGTAGTAATCCCCCCGATTATTGCCCCCAGTAGAGGTTGCCCCCAGTAGTAGTCCCACCGATTATTGCCCCCCAGTAGAGGTGCCCCCCCAAATTCATAGCAAAAAAATAAAATAAAACTTACCTGCATCCACGCTCCTGCTCCGTCTCCCACCACAGCGACGTCCGCCCTCCCGGGTGCACGCGCTCTGCATTATGGGAGAGACGTCATGACATATCTCCCATTACCGACTGCAAGAGCTGGAAGGGAGCCGGCTCTTGCAGTGGGCGCTGCAGCAGCCAATGAGAGTTATCTGACTCTCATTGGCTGCTGTTTAACACACACATCTCCGCCAGCACTGGTGGAGATGTGTGTGCAGCAGCAGCAGCCAATGAGAGTCTGTCTGACTCTCATTGGCTGCTGATTAACAGACACATCACTGCAGCTTGGCGGCGATGTGTGTGTTAGCACAGCCTGAGCACGCCCGTCTGCCACCCTCCTCCTGGCACTATTGGGCAAGCGCTCAGGGGGAGGGAAGGGGCTCGGCTGTGCAGCACAGGACCGGCGCTGGGAAGCCTAGCGCCGGTCCTGTGTAAATGTGTAGCGCTGACTGCACTCACTGCGGTCAGCGCTACACTGCCTAACTAGCCGGACCGTGGTCGGCAGCGCCCCCCATGCTGCCAGTCCTATGACGCCCAGGGCACATGCCCTGCTCGACCCCCCTTAGTTACGCCACTGGTGTGTGTGTGTATATATATATATATATATATTAACGATACTGCCTTAGAACCTCTATACACCCCTTTCTATACCTTCTAATATCCTGCCTATACCTTCTAATATCCTGCGTATACCTTCTAAGGATGACGCTAATTTGCGTACGCAGTCATACAGTAAATAAAGACTTCAGACCTGGAATCTGTGGTTCCAAAGCACAAGTATTATTCAAGTAAAAGTACAGTCAGTTACACGCTATTGATCCATACACAATTTGGCGCAAAGGAATCATACAGACCCAAGTACAGTATACATACGCAGCGCTTCCGGACCAGATGTTAGGTATCAGCAAGAAACCCCTCATCAATCAGCATTCAGCAGGAAGACTAAGACCCAGTGTTGGAGCACACATATTTATATCCCCCAGAAATAGACAACACAATAGAGAAGTTTGTTGCTGATGCCATTGGTTCCCAAGGGGGATGTATCTGTTACAGAGCATTTAACAGGCTGATACAAATAGACACAACCCAGCCTCTAACAACTGGGGGTCTCTGGATTCCCTCCTCATGCAACATCCTAACAGTTGTTCATATAATATACATTTTGTTGCTTGAAGTCTCTGCGGTCCATAAGTTGAGAATGCATGATGCGATCTCCACACCGATGATACCGGAATACTGTGGAAAGAGTAAGCATCAGTACGAAACCAAACACGGCTTACTTATCATGTATAAAACCTTAGTTACCAAATAATCTTTATTTCACAGCATTTATACTAAATGAACAAACTTAAACCTTATACCTTAAAGCTTATGGAACCTTGTATGTGGATATGTAACGTGTGAGTATGCAGGGTTTGATATACAGATGCTAGTTAACTTGGAGCAGATGTGTGCGCATAAAGCTAATCTCATGCATTCGCTAACATGCGACTAGTTAACAGCGCAATTGTGCATATTAATGTGTATATGAGGAATAGTGAAAGATGCAAATGCATGGTGCTAATAGTAATATCGCCACATGTACTAAAGTGTGAGTTTATCTAAAATGGCGCTTGGGCAGCCATTCGCAAAATGGCGTCTTGCAATCTCATTTCCAAGATGGCGTCGCTGCGATTCAATTCTAAACTGATCTTGTCTCAGCCAATTATCCAGCTTCGACTATATATATATATATATATATATTTATATATATATATATATTCACTGAGTCTACCTCTGTTCTTTCCGCTTTTCCTTCTCTCACAATGTTTTTCCTCTTTTCCTTCTCCCTTTGTTTGTCCCCCTTTCCTCCCGTCTATCTCTGTTTGACCCCCATTTCTCCCGTCTACCTCTGTTTGACCCCCATTTCTCCCGTCTACCTCTGTTTGACCCCCATTTCTCCCGTCTACCTCTGTTTGACCCCAGTTCTCCCGTCTACCTCTGTTTGACCCCCAATTCCTCCCGTCTACCTCTGTTTGCCCCCCATCTGTGTCATATTTGATGTTTTCGCCTTGCTCTCGTGTGTATTTGATTACAGCAATAATTGCATATATTACAGTAGTGTCACTGGAGCAAGTTAAACACATATATATATATATGATGTGTGTATATAATTTGATGTATGTATCTTGCTCCAGCGACACTACTGTAATATATGCACAGGATTGTTTGAGGGTGGGGGGCCCCAAACTGTTAAATTGCCTAGGGCCCCATGAGGTCTAAATCCGGCTCTGAGCCTGGTAGCACACTCATTAGGGCTTGCACCTGGAAATGGCTGATTTATGCTGGGTTTAGTTAGGGCTGAGTGTCTCATACCGGGGAGAGCAGGCCCACTGGTTAGCTTGCTCTGAGACACTGTTGGCTACAAACCAGAAGGTACTGTGGACAGGGATTTATTTAGTGTTCTGAAGTGAGGGAACTTAGGGCCTGATTCAGACCCACTCGCGAGCGGCTGTCCGCTCACAAGTGGGTCGATGGTGTGCACTGAGCATGCGCACGACGCGACGAGCAAAGGACTTTCCTTCGCTCGTTGTGTCTGATCAAAGGGGGCGTGCTGTTGATGTTGATTGACAGCACGCCCCCTTTGGTGGGCGCGCTGGGGGCGTGCCTCCCAGATGGGGGCGTTCCCAAGGGAACGGCTACCATCAGAAGCCGGCCCACTGACATCACTAGTGATGTCAGTGGGAGTGATTTTGGCTCTGATAGAGCCAAAATCACTCTGGGCCTTGCGGTTGAGAAACTCAACCGCAGGCTCCGGCTCGCAGTGGCGATGGTCGCGATGGTCAAGACCATCGCTACCATCAACCTGCACGCTCGTATAGGCTGTGGGTGGTGACCCACAGCTATACGAGCGTCCAGGAGGACACTCCATTTTTATGGAGGACGGCCCTCATTCAGAGCGAGCGCTCTGCTCAGAGCATCCGGCTCTGAATGAGGGCCTTACTGTCTAGTTAGTGCCCAGCCGGGCTAGGGTTTATTTGATGTTTTGTTTCTTTGATTATTGATATTGCACAATAAAAACTGGCGCCGACCAGCTTGTGCAAAAATCCATGACTGGAGTGCTATTTCCTGGCTGCTGTGTGTAAGGTGGTGTCCATCTACCCCAGGAGAGGGACCCCCTACCCCGACCTTATCACAATTGGTGGAGAATGCGGGCATGCACAAATTTGTCCCTTTAGAATTTAAAGGGACAGGCACGAAATTGTGGAATCCATGAAGGTGGCGTTAGCAGATGCTCAGAGAGGCCAGGTTCTGCTTTCAGCCTACCCCTAAGGACAACATGGAGAATGTTGTAAAGGCCTTGCTTCAGGCTACGTCTGCTCAGCAAGAGGCTACCAGAGTCCTGCACTAATCCACTCAGATGCAGTTATTGGCCTTGGAGTCAGCACAGAGGCAACAACGAGTTACCATAGAGGAAACCCACCAGGCCTTAGTGGCCTGGCCATAAAAGAGGTGGTACAACACCTAGTAGCATGGACTGAAGATGCTTCCACTGACCCTCCAAACCACACTCGCTCCATACGCGCCAGTCATTTTTTGCAGAAGATGACCCCGAGTGATGACTTGGAGGCATATCTTACGGCCTTTGAGAGAACTGCAGAAAGGGAGAGTTGGCCCAAGGAACAGTGTGCAAGTCTTGTGGCACCCATTGTGTCTGGAGAACCACAAAAGGCCTACTATGATTTGTGCCTGGCTGATGCCAAGGACTATGCAAAGCTAAAACGGGAGATCCTAACTTGCTTGGGAGTCACCTTATTTGTTCGGGCCCATGAGTCCATCGCTGGGAGTTAAAATGGAAAAACCTCCACGTTCACAGATGCATGACCTTGTCCATCTAACCACAAAATGGCTACAGCCCGAGATGCTGACAGGACCACAGATTGTGGAAAGAGTCGTGATGGACCAGTATCTGCGATCGCTACCGGCATCTCTGTACAAGTGGATAAGCCATGCAGACCCTAAGTCCGCAGACCAGTTAGTCAAACTGGTGGAGAGGTACGTGGTGGCTGAGGAGCTGTTGAGCCTGCCCCAATGAGCCCCGATGATGCACCAGTGAACTCCCATCCACACTGGTAAGACTGTTAAAGGGGAGAAGGGTGCTGGGCAATGGAATGTGCTTAAGACTGAGGGTGTGGAACTTGGAGACAGGCCAGCCAGGCCAGGAAGGTTCCTACCCCGTAAAATACTAGATAATAATATGATTCAATGTTTCCAATGTGGTGGCTTCGGCCATATTGCAGCTAATTGTTCACTTACCTCTGAACCTGTGCAATGTGATCCTGCTCATGTATACTGCAGGGGGTCTTTCTTTGCAAAGCCAGCCTGTACTGTTGACTAGAAGGCTGAGACTGATAAGCATATGTGTGTACTCACTGTAGAAGGCAACCGTGTAGAGGCTCTTAGATTCTGGTAGCCTGGTGACACTTATGAAAACTGAGCTGGTGAACCCCTTGAAGCATAAGGGTAAAACTGTTGGTGTGACCTGCATACATGGGGACACCCACTATTATATTACTGCAGAAGTGAACATCAAGACACCATGTGGTTCCGTGATAGTCTCTGTGGGTTTGGTAAATGGTTTAATGTATGATGCAATATTGGGGAGAAATGTTCCCTTATTCTAGTATGATTGGTGAACTAGAGAATGCGTAGCGTGATGTTGGCTTGCCAAGTGATGTGCCTCCCACTGAGGTGGGAAGTGTTATTGAGCCAGTTGATCATCTGCCTGATTTAGAGGTCAGAAGAGAGGTCTTTGCCGTGGAGCAGTTAAATGACCCTACTCTGATAAAAGCCAGGGAGAATGTCAAGGTGATCAATGGTAAACCCATAGACCCCGATAGTCCTTTGTCATATCCTCACATGGCAGTATGTCAGGATTTGTTGTATCAGGTGACTAAGAAGGGGGAAGATATGGGGGAAGATATTGTGGAACAATTAATAGTTCCCAAAGTTTACAGAAGAACAGTGTTAGATCTGTCTCATGGTCATATAACGGCAGGCTACCTAGGGACAGAGAAAACCACTGAGCGAATTATGCAGAGGTTTTTCGGGCCCGGGGTCCATAAAGAGGTATCTGACTATTGTGCATCCTGCCCTGAATGTCAGTATCATGCTCCAAGGCCACATTTCAAAAGTCCCCTGGTTCCACTACCCATTATTGAGGTTCCGTTTGAAAGAATAGCTAAGGATTTGGTTGGGCCATTAATGAAATCTCCCCGGGGCCATCAATATTTTCTGGTGAAAATGGATTACGCTACCAGGTACCCGGAAGCGATACCATTATGCAATATGTCAACCAAGACCATTGCTAGAGAATTAATCCATGTCTTTAGCAGGTTGGGAATACCTAAGGAGATCCTGACTGACCAAGGTACCCCATTTATGTCAACAATCATGAAAGAGTTGTGCTGCCTGTTTAAAATTGATCAGTTAAGAACCTCTGTGTACCATCCCCAGACCGATGGGTTAGTGGAGAGGTTTAATAAAACTTTAAAGCACATGCTAAGGAAAGTAGTGGACAAAGATGGTAGAGATTTGGATTAATTGTTACCTTATTTGCTGTTGGCCATAAGAGAGGTTCCCCAATCCTCCACAGGATTTTCCCCTTTTGATTTACTGTATGGGAGACATCCAAGGGGATTACTTTTCATTGCCAAAGAGACATGGGAGGGGCAGTCCAGTCCGTATAAAAAAGTTATTGAGCATGTTTCCCAAATGCAAGAAAGAATTGCTACTGTGGTGCCGATAATAAGAGAGCACTTGGAACAGGCCCAACAGGCACAGCAGAAGGTACACAACCACAATGCTCACTTACGCAACTTTGTTCCTGGGGGCAGAGTGTTGGTGTTGGTTCCCACAGTACAAAGTAAACTTTTGGCTAAATGGCAAGGACCCTTTGAAATCTTAGAAAAAGTGGGGCAGGTCAATTATAAAGTTTACCAGCAGGGGAAAAGGTAGCCAGAACAGATATACCATGTAAATCTAATAAAACCCTGGAAGGATAGAGCAGCACTGTGAGCCATCTGAGCCCCTCCAGTAAACCCAGAGCCCGTGGTACCCAAAGTGACAGTGGCAAAAACCCTGTCAGCCAGTCAACAGCAGGAAGTTAAGGAATTTCTGATCAGAAATAGGGTGCTGTTTTCTGACATACCAGGTAAAACCATGGTCATTAAACATGACATAATCACTGACCCAGGGGTTAAAGTTAACCTAAAGCCCTATAGGTTACCAGAACCCCAAAGAGAATCGGTGTCGAAGGAAATTAAACATTTTTAGAGTTGGGTGTAATTGAAGAATCGCATAGTGAGTGGTCAAGTCCCATTGTTCTCATTCCAAAGCCCAACGGGAGTATGCGATTCTGCAATGACTTCTGGAAACAGTGGGCCTGATTCAGACCCGCTCGCGAGTGCTGAGCGCTCGCAAATGGGTCGATGGTGGCCCAGTGCAAATGCGCACGACGGAGCCGGCTCCGTCGTGCGCATGCGCGAGACCCGGATAGCGACGGGAAAACCGTCACTCCGGGTCTCGTACCAAAGGGGGCATGCTGTCGATGTTGAGTGACAGCACACCCCCTTTGGTGGGCATGCCGGGGGTGTGGCTGCCCAGACGGAGGCATTCCCATGGGAATGCCTACCGTCTGGGGCCGGCCCCACTGACATCACAAGTGATGTCTCTGGGAGTGCTTTCGGCTCTGTTTGAGCCGAAAGCACTCCAGGGCTTGCGGCAATGAGACCCTACCACAAAGGTCTCGTCGCAAGCCCGATAGTTGCAATGGTCTTGACCATCGCGACCATATTCCTGGCCGCTCGCTATAGCTATGGGTGGTCACCCACAGCTATACGAGCGGCCAAGAGGCCGCTCTAAAAATCAAGAAGGACGGCCCTGATTCAGAACGAGCGCTCTGTCAGAGTGTCCGGCTCTGAATCAGGGCCAGTGTGTCAAAATTCAATGCCTACCATATGCCTAGGGTGGATGAACTAATTGAAAGGCTGGGGACAGCCAGATATTTAACTACTCTTGACTTAAACAAAGGGTATTGGCAAGTGCCGTTAACTGAGAATGCCAAAGAAAAGACAGCTTTTTCTGCACCAGAGGGTTTGTTTCAATACAAGATGTTGCCCTTTGGGCTACATGGGGCACCTGCTACCTTTCAAAGAATGATGGATAGGATTCTAAGGCCCCATAGACAGTATGCTGCTGCTTAGCTGGATGATGTGGTCATTCATAGTCCTGATTGGCAGTCTCACTTGCCCAGAGTACAAGCAGTGTTGGACTCCATCTATAAGGCAGGTTTGACAGCCAACCTAAAAAAGTGTTGTCTAGGGATGAAAGAAGTAAAGTATCTTGGGTACATCATTGGCAGAGGTTTGATAAAGCCACAGCTCAATAAGATTGAGGCAATACAAAAATTGGCTACGACCCCTGAATAAGAAGCAGGTGAGAGCCTTCTTAGGGATCACTGAGTATTATTGGAGGTTTATACCCAATTTTGCCACTATTGCAGTCCCACTGACTGACCTTACCAAAGGCAAACAGAAAGTCATGGTGGAATGGAGTCCTGAAGCAGAGAAGGCTTTC
Organism: Taudactylus pleione; assembly: GCA_031769625.1. Lineage (NCBI taxonomy): Eukaryota > Metazoa > Chordata > Amphibia > Anura > Myobatrachidae > Taudactylus > Taudactylus pleione. The sequence goes on along the minus strand of JAUIMM010000094.1, from coordinate 20,078,146 downwards.
CAGGAGTTAAAAATAGCGTTATGTACCCAACCAGTTCTGATGACCCCTGATTTTTTTACAAACTGATGCATCAGATATAGGCATAGGAGCGATCCTGTCCCAAAGCAAAGAGGGTGAAAAGCACCCAATTTTTTTCTTAAGCAGGAAATTAAATGTACATGAGAGAAACTATGCTATGGTCAAGAAAGAAGCATTGGCCATAAAGTAGGCATTAGAAACTCTCAGGTACTTCTTGGTGGGAAGGAAGTTCAGATTGATCACTGACCATGCCCCTTTGAAGTGGATGTCAGAAAACAAAGACAGCAATGCGAGAATAATGAGTTGGTTCTTGGCATTACAAACCTTTCATTTTACAGTAGAACACAGGCCAGGAAGCCAGCTGGCCAATGCAGATGCTTTGTCACATCTCCAGTATTTGGGGGCTGCAGTTGTTCCGCCCCACAGGTCGAAATAAAGGGGGGGGATATGTGATAGCTTCTATATCTGTCCCAGATTTCTGTTTTATGTCTTTTAAAACCCCCAAGAAAAGTCTGTTGGATAAAGAAGACAAGAAATGTCGGCTTCTGTGAAAAGCCGGAATGGGTCCTGGGGGTGTGGATGTGAGGAGAGGGAGGGCTCCATCCACAGGCTATTCCAGGTGTTGGGTCTTTCAGCCTGGTAGCAGGCTCATTAGGGCTTGCACCTGGAAATTGCTGATTTATGCTGGGTTTAGTTAGGGCTGAGTGTCTCATACCGGGGAGAGCAGGCCCGCTGGTTAGCTTGCTCTGAGACACTGTTGGCTACAAACCAGAAGGTACTGTGGACGGGGATTTATTTAGTGTTCTGAAGTGAGGGAACTTACTGTCTAGTTAGTGCCCAGCCGGGCTAGGGTTTACTTTATGTTTTGTTTCTTTGATTATTGATATTGTACATTAAAAACTGGCGCCGACCAGCTTGTACAAAAATCCACAACTGGAGTGCTATTTCCTGGCTGCTGTGTGTAAGGTGGTGTCCATCTACCCCAGGAGAGGGACCCCCTACCCCTACCTTATCACAATATACTGTGTGTATATATATATATATATATATATATATATATATACAGATGATGTACGTGGACCCCTGTGTTTTGGTTCAAAATTTTAATCATGTTTTTGGCAAAGCCACCCTCAAATGTTTTGGTTTTGGATTTCTTTGAAAAATTCTAAAAACATCTAAGATCATGTAATTTGGACCTGTTTTTCTTTCTACAGAAATATTAGCATCAATAACATGAGTTTGCAGTCATTTTCATTCTATTTTGACCACCTAGCAGTATTGTTTTCACCAATATTGGCTAAAAGCTGCAGCGAGCTGGCTGGAAAAACTAAGCGACAGAACAGGGTCATAAGCACATGGCAGAAAAAAGAATATAGCACAGCTATGAAACACAATGGCACAGCAGTGGCAGACAGGATGGCAGTTTAATAACTTATACAACTCTATATAATGTATTAATTAATCAAGAACTAATAGCTTCAAATTCAAAGCCTAGTAGAAAATTTACTATATATATAAAAGAAGTTTGTTTGTTGGTTGGCGAATATCTTCCACAGCTTTCAAGGTAAAGCTGCCAAATCTTACATAGTTATTTAGTATCTAAAAAGTAAGCTAGACCACATAGCGACAAAGCGACAAAGCGACAGAGCGACAAATCTTATATATAAAATTCATTGGTCTGCTTGCTTGTTTGTTTGTCATACTAGAGGGTTGAGGTCCCAGTTGACTCCCGTTGGTATACGCTGGTCAGAACTTTGGCCCGGGGAGCCTGTTCTGGGCCTTCCACTGGATGGACTTGGATGAAAACTTCACAGAGTGGTGGCAATTGGTCTGGGATGCCTAATGGAGTGGTTGGGGTCCTGGTCGGACCTCACAAAAGAGTGCACCGGGCAGAACTTTAACCCAGGGAGCCTGTTCTGGGCCTTCCACTGGATAGATTTGGATGACCTCACATAATAAAACTTAATAACTTGAAGATTTAAACCCGGGCCATGCCAGATACTTCAGCTAGTATAATATATTACCAACAGACTTCTCTAAAGCCACTTGTTTAGCTGCTGCTCGTAGCAGCAAAATCATTAATTTTTTTAAATGCTTGGGGTTTCCCCCAAATCAATAACCAGTCCTGGACCTCTGACCTGGTCTGGTGTTGGAAAATAGGAGAAAAAATGGCATGGAGTTCCCCCTATTCTCCAATAGCCAGCACCAGGCTGAACCATCAAGGGGGCTAATGCTATAGCAGGGAGACACATAGTGTGAGGCCCCCCTACCATACTGTTAACAAACCCCAAACTGGTATTTCCGGGGCTGGAATTCGTCTGAAAGTGGGGACCCAAAAATTAAAATGGGGTCACCCCTCCTGAGGAATTGTGAGCCCAGGGCTATTCCCCATACCCCTGGTGGTGGTGGGTGCGGGGTAAATAACTATAACATAGTAACTAATATTGTTCATTACAGATGCACTACAAATCCCAGCCAGACAGCCCCGGCATGATGGCATTTGTGGAAAAACAAGTGCCAGCATGCCGGACAATTAAGGACCCTCTGGCAACTATAGTCTGCCTGTAAGGAAAATATTAAAATAACCATTGTACACAGACACAGAAGTTGGTAATCCTTTATTTATAAAAAGCCAATTAGATACTTACCAAACCCTTGGTGGCCTCCTCTTCAGTCTATGTTGGCATCCATAGGTCTTGGTAAAATAAAAAAAAAGCAAATCCGATCACATCACAGACAGCACTGCCCTCTGGGCCTGATTCCTGTTTGTATGCAAGTTCTGATGTTTACGCAGATTGAGCAATTATTAGCCATTGCACATGCATATAAGCCGCAATGCGCATGGGCAGCGAATTGTATTGCGTTCGCACAGAGGATTAATTTGCAAAGTGAGTGACAGGTAGTCAGCATTTGGGGAGGTAATGGGGGGCTAGAGAAATGCAGACGTGTCAGGACCAATTAAACACTGTTTTCTGGGCATGCATAAATTAGCCGCTGTGTTCTTGCTCATAGCAGGAGAGCCCTCTGCATTTCTGGAGACCTACCCAGCAGGCTGCCTGATCTGTGTCGATTTTTCCAATGTTTCCGGTTATGTCCATCTGCGCCGGATATGAGATGCTTTCAGTGGGCGTCTCTAAGCACTGGACGGCATGGGGGCAATAGCATATTTTCCCAATTGCGATCTGTGGGCCTGATTCAGAGCCGGACGCTCTGACCAGAGCACTCGCTCTGAATCAGGGCCCTCCTCCATGAAAATGGAGCGTCCTCCTGGACGCTCGTATAGCTGTGGGTGACCACCCACAGCTATAGCGAGCGTCCATGATGATGGTCGCGATGGTCTTGACCATCGCGACCATCGGGCTTGCGACGAGACCCTGCGGTGTAGTGATTTTGGCTCAATCAATCACTAGTGATGTCAGTGGGGCCGGCTTCAGACGGTAGGCGTTCCCATGGAAACGCCTCCGTCTGGCAGCCATGCCCCCGGCACACCCACCAAAGGGGGCGTGCTGTCAATCAACATCGACAGCACGCCCCCTTTGGTGCGAGACCCGGAGCGATGGAGAGCCCGTCGCTCGCCGGGTCTCGCGCATGCACACGATGGAGCTCCCTCCGTCGTGTGCATGCGCAGTGGGGGAACATCGACCCGCTTGTGAGCGTACTGCCGCTCATGAGCGGGTCTGAATGACCCCCTGTGAGAGATCGTAACTACCATTGCATCTGTGTACAAACATGAATCAGGTGATCTGTGCAGTGTCTAAACCGAATGACCGGTCACTTCCATTGAAATAAATTTAGTGGAGAAAGCACTGATTAGCTGAGAGCGTGGGAGAGTCACTGGGTAACTTTATTTCCATGCTGCTATTTACAGTTGAGTTAGGGCCTGTCCCACTCCCATATCATTCTGTATATTTTCAATTTGCTTCCCTTCACCACTCAAAGCCAAGGTGCAAAATGTACTAAATGAAGAACTCTAAGTACTGCACAATATCAAATGAAATGCTTACAGCTGCACAAACATGTACAAATATAAGTAGTATAAATATCTTCTTGTTTTAATAAGTGCAGAGCACTCAATATGATTTTCAAAAATGGTCAATTACACAACTTACTGTCAAGTGCAAATGCATGTGCTGGAGGATTTACTGAGACAAACCTTAAGACAAGCAGAATGTTTAACACGTGCAAGATCATAGTAGCACACAAAACCCATCTACAGCTTGTACTCAGGGGAGATTTAGTCTATTTTTCCCTGTAATTAATGTTTTCAACAGTAACAGCTGGAGCACTGAATGAGGCACAAGAACGGCCAGGCTGTCTCTAACAATGGGACCCAATGAACATTTCACTCTCTCTAAAGTCGAGTTACAAGTTCAATACAAGGTACAATGTAAGTTTTTGTTAAAAGTACAAGAAATATGTGATTCAACCAGCCAGACACATACAGGATATCAAATTTTTAGTTTACAATGAAAACCACATAAAACCTTGTTGGTTCTGCAATTACATTTGACGTATTTTTCTTGACAAACCTCCCCCATAAAGCATTTATCAGAAACATTCCCCTCCTACTGCTCTTATTCAACACTTCCAGACAACACTCTCAGCCACTTTCCTGGTTCTAACATGTATATCTCTCTGTTCAATACTTTTACTAGCAGACTAAAATGTTAGCTAGTCAGTTTGCTGTCCATGTTGTATTGCCAAAGCATTTTTTTTTTAACACAAACAATTCCTGAGTTAAAGACCAATGTAAACCCAAGATTGCACTGAAATAAAGATGTCCATAGACATGTATTTTAATTGTTCTCAACTGTGTTCATTGCACATGCAGATATCATCAGTGTTCAGCTGTTGATAAAGTTATGTACAAAAGAATGTAGCTAGGGAGTGAGTTCTTCCTTCTACACTATCATCCATGTTGAAAACAGTATGTTATGTTTGCAGCATGCATTTGATCATATTTATACAGAAATAAAAGTTTGATTTTTCTTTCTACTGCTCCTATATAGTGTATCTGCTAACAGGTTATGGGCCCAGGGCTGCAGAAAGAAAATAAATAAAAGTTATAAAATTCAGAACCTAGAGAAAATGGCTGCGATCTTCAAACAAATTCACAGTGATGAGTAGGACTTACCAGAACTATCAGACATGGAAATTCAAAGTAAAGATGATGTTCATAAGAGAAGGTATGTGGAAATATATACAAGTGGCTAAACCTGATCCAGTCACAGAGGAATGGACTGAGAGTCCAGAAAGCCCAGACTACAATATCTCCCACAGTAGATGATGATCAGATTGTGCATATGTAACTGTGACATGCAAGAGAAATGTGGGATGTGCTGCAGAAAGTGCATGAGAGAGCTAATATAAGCAATAATCTGTATTTAATTAGAAAGTTGTACCAGACTAAATTGATTAAAGGCCAGCACATGCAGCATTATATGTATAAGGTGTAAGCAAAAAATAGTAGAACATCTGTTCTGCAAATGAGAAGAAATAAAAGGCTTTCATTTAGCATCCCTGCTACTCAGTGGTCTTCCAGATAGTTATGAGACACTTGGAACAGCACTTCATGCCAGACCAGTTGGTGAACTGACAGAGTATGTTAAAGGGAAACCTTTGGATGAATTCAATTGCATGACAGAAAATGCAAACAAGTATGATACAGCATTGAGAGTTCAGGACTGTAATATTATAACCAAGAGTCAGAGACAAGAAACATGTGAAGAAACCTGGTCACTTAAAAGGCAGATTGTAGAGTCTGAAAAGCCAGAATGAGTCAGATAAAGAAACAAAATGCAAAGCAAAGAGTACCAGAAAGGAGCAGAAAAACACTTCTAATTCTGAACATACTTTGAATGCAAACATTGAATCAGGAGCTACAAGTCATGTGACAAATAATATAAATTTCTTTACTCAATTAGACCAAAGTATTTCAGAAAGAATAGCCACAGCTAATTATATGATCTTAGCAGGAATAGGAGATTATATTTAGTGTCCAGTCTCTTCAACATTTACCAGAAGGATACTAATAAAGAATGTCTTATATGTGCCTAATCTTGACACTAATCTGCTAAGAAGGAATATATCAACTGAATTCATGTATGTGCCATACACAAATTCAGTTAATATATTCCTTCTGTGCCCATAGCATCTAAGGCACAGAAATCCAGAAGACATAAGAATACTAGCCCAAGAACAGCATGCAAATGGATAAAGATTAATCCCTGCATCCAAGTTATAGAATGTGTAAACTGTTTAAAAAAGAAAATGACAAGAAAAAGTTTTCCAAAAACCTGTAACAGCATAGATAAGAAGTGTCTAGATCTAATTCACATAGGTGTGTGTGGAGTAATTGTGACCCCATGTCAAAATAAATATTTTCATAATTACTCAAAGTTCATACATGTTACCTGCTGCACAGTAAGGATGAAATCTCGGAAAAACAAAGAATATCTTGCTCAAGTAAAGACCAAGTTTAGAAGTTTTCCAAAAACACTATGTACAGAAAATGTGACAGAATATACAAGTGGAAATGCACAAGCCAGTCTGAAAACACATTCAATTATATTCCAGACAACAGTACTGTACAATCCAGAGCAAAATGGAGTCGCTGAGAGGATGAATTGTATATTCTGTGAAAGTGGGTGGAACATGTTCTTTGAATCAGATATGCCAGCAATTTATTGGGGAGAGGTAATCACAACAGCCTACTATCTTCAAAATCATTTATGAGAAAATAAACAATTGAAAAGACTCCATATGAACTGTGGAGTGAAAAGAAAGCTGACCTACAGCAAATAAAAATATTTGGAAGTAAAGCATTTGTACATGTTCCAAAGGAGAAATGCTCAAAGTGGGATGCTCGTACAAAAGGACGGACTGCTTGTAGGCTACAGTGATTTGCAAATGGGTTACATAATTCTGCATAAAGAAACCAACCAGGTGACAATAAGCAGTAGTATTGTTATTGATGAAATCTCAGAGTATCAATCATTTCATGAAACTACAGTACACAAGCAGAAACCCTTGAGGAAGAAGTTCAAAAACCACCACAAGAAGAAGATAAGAAAATTAAATTGAAGTTACTATGGATGATCCAATTATTGTTGAAGAGGGAAGATCACCTTTGCCTTCGGTCAGGAGATCTACTAGGTGGAATCAGAGTAAACCACCAAAGTAGCTATCTAATCCTGCTCGGTACAGCACCGTAACCTGAGTCAGCATCTTGGAAAGAGATGCAGAATCTGCCTACCTATAAAAAGGAAAAATGGATTATACTGCTGATGAATAGATGGAATCTCTCAAACAGCTCTAGACATGGGATCTTACAGAGTTCCTCCAGGAATACATGCCATTGGATGTAAATGGGTTTCTAAGACCAAATGTGACTCTGAAGGTAAAGTTTAAACATTTAAAGCAAGATTAGTGGCAAACGGTGATTCTGATAAATATGATGAAGATGATGATGCCACTCTTACACTAGTTGCTAAACATAGTACTTTCACAACCTTGAGATTGCCATAGCTGCCTAAAGAAATAGGCAAGTGAGATATTATGACATCAAAACTGCTTTTCTTAATGGTGATATAGAAAACAAACTATACATGACACAGCCTGAAGGTTATGTCAAAAAGGGCTAAGAACATCTTGTTTGCATACTACAAAAATCACTCTATGGTCTTAAGCAATCAGCAAGAGCATGAAAATGTAAAATGTACAGTTTTATTAGTACAAGAGTTCACAAGAAGTAAAGCTGATCCATGCTTATACTCGTCAGCTCCTGTCATTTTTCAAACACAGCTTGTAAAATGGCAATTAGGAGCTATTTGGTTGGTACTTTATCTCTCTCCAAGGTGTAGTGCCCCTCCCCCACAGTGAGAAGATGGAAGTTCTCTACTCAGTCAGTCTGCTAACATTGGTACACTTTTCAATCAGTTTGGAATGTCAAAAGCACAAGATGTGACAACACCAATAGATGCATTATATCTGAAATTAGAACTATAAGATGATCTCTTTGTCACGTTTGGGCTATGGTGGTCCCCTGTAGAGGAATTAGAAGACGTGGACCCAGGTAGAGAAAGGAATCTGAGGCGAGGGGCTAGGATATATGCCTTCCTCATAGACAAGTACCGGATGTTGGCTAGACCTGGCCAAAGGTGCAGAATTTAACTTACTGGGAGGTGTTCGCCAGTGACCCCTCCAAGCAAGATTTGGGCTTAAGCTGCAAGCAGGTTGTGGTCCTTTGGTCAGGTATCCGGCACAAGTGGGAAATGGAAGAAGACTATCACAGGGAAAGTACTGGAGAATGATACTGGATGTTTTGCACTTGGGTGATGTACTGGGTACACACCCTGTTGATCCAGATGCAGGGATGACACAGAAGAATGGCACTAGGAGATTGTACTTGGATGATGTATCAAGTACACACACTTTGGCTTCAGATGCAGAACTGGCACAGGAGAATGGCACTACGAATTTGTACTTGGATGATGTACTAAACACACACGCTGTGGCTTCAGACGCAGAACTGGCTCAGAATGATGACACTTCAGAGATAGTACTCAGATGACGTACTGAGTACACACACCGTGGGTATCACTAGGAGAGTAGCACTGGAAGAAAGGAGCTTGGAACCTGGAACGCTGCAACAGCAAGTATACACTGGAAGTAACGATGTTGTACAGACAACTTCCTTTTGTCTGGAGCCCAGCTAAATACCCTAAGGTAGCAGTCCATTGGAGGATAGTGTCGGCTGATGGCAACCAATGCTACTGTTGGGTAAAGGGCAATCAGGTGATGTAGACTGTCATGGCTACACCCATGACGGTAACCGCAGGAACCAAATCACGGAGCGAGCGCATGGATGTGCTAGCAGACCCCAGGTTTAATCCTCAGCGTGTCACTTGCCGCCGCACCTGGTGTCTGACCGCTCAGGGGGGTCAGGGGAAGCCGGCTCTGAAGAGAGTAACGGCCGATCCTAGGCCGCAACCTGACACTCTTACCATATAATGAACAGTACAGACAGGTAGTGGAGTCACTTTTATATGTGGCGACTACTACAAGGCCTGATATTTCAGTAGCTATTGTATGTCTTGTCTTTGTAGAGGTGTTCGTAAACCTTGTCAAATAGATTGGAATGCAATTAAGAGAGTGATGCAGCATTGTAAACATACACAGGACTTGAAACTGATGTTGTCAGCAGAAGGTAAACTTGAATTTCAAGGCTATGTAGATGCATATTTGGCAGGTAATTAGGGGATTGCAAGTTAGCAAATGTCAGTTGCTTTATCATCAAAAGAAGCCGAATACATTTCAGCAGACTGTGCCAGTCAAGAAGTTGTTGGTTACATCAGCTACTATAGGATTTTCGAGAGTCAGTAGCTCACCTGACAATTAAGGGTGTAAAACACTTGCAAACAGTGAAAAGATAGCTTACATATTGTGAGACTGAAAATATGTTGGCAGATGTTTTGACAAAGCCAAACCCAAGGCCAAAGTTTGAGGATATTAGATGCAAGATGGGACTGATTTGAGAAGCAGTTGTTGAGTTGAGTGGGGTGTATAATATATACCCACCCCAATTCCTGAACCTTTTTTTCCAGAAAAATAGCCCTGGACATGTCATTTTCATATTGCAACCACTGTTCTCAAATGTGTTTATTGTACATGCAGATGTCACCAGTGTTCAGCTTCTGATAAAGTTAGCTATAAATTAATGCCACTTAGGGGACGTGTTAATCCAGACTCTGCTATAGATGAACTGAAGTGGATAGATCCCCTTCAGATTTTGTACCCTTATGTCATCAGCTACTGTCTAACATCATTCCCTACCATCCATATAGGCATATAGGGGGAATAAAATTTTGTGGTGAGCGTAGCGAGCCACCGGGACCGAAGCATGGCCAGTGAACAAATTTGTTTTTTTTGGTGAACCGCACTTCCGCCCTGACTCTGTCACTTCCAGGTACAGAAACTGCAGGGCAAATATACACGACCTTAGATGAATGTGTTCCTTCTTTCCTTTCCTCCATGTTGTAAGCAGCATGTTAATATTGCAGCATGTTTTTAACCCTGTTTATACTGAAATAAAGAGTTCCTGTTTGATTATACTTTCTGCTGCTCCCATATTCCATTATCTGCTAGCAGTCCAAGACTAGGTGGTGTTGTAGCTCTTTCCAAATGAATCACATTTTTCTCATTGAAGTGTAATTAGAGCTATATAAAGACACACATATATCTTAACTAAGATGTGTGCCTGGACCATTTTTGCTGGTTTTGGTTATAATTCGTCGGTCGGTTTTGGTGTTACCAAAACGGTTTCGGTTTTGGATTTTTTTCCAAAAAATGTACAAAAAAACTTAAAGATAAAATCACATAAATTGAGCCTTTTTTTGTTCCTTGAGTATTATTGACCTCAATAACATTAATTTCCAGTCATTTCCAGTCAATTTTGACCACGTCACAGCTCACAATATTGTTTTCATCCATTTTAGGTCAAAAGGTGGCACCGAGCTAGCTGTATGACTAAGCTAAGCGACAGCAGTGGATGGCACAAACATGTGGCAGTTCAACTTCCTACATGGCACATCAGGAAACAAATGTTTTCATTAATCAAGAGGCCTGAATGAGATGGAGTATGTATGTAGTTGAAGGCAGGGAAAGGAAGGATTGATTAGTTTCTAAATATAATAAAAAAATTTGATTCCAAAGAAAATTTATGAGTGAGGAGGAGGATCCAACGGGATCCGAGCCCCGGCTGCAGTTTTCCCCATAGACTCGTATTGAAAATCGAGGCAACACGTCATCATCCTGGAGTTGGATTTCACAAATTGTGGATTCAATATAAGTGCCTCTTGTGGTAATTCAGGCACCATTTCACTCAGGACCATCAGAAGGAGAGCTCACACTAGACTGGGTGAACATGTCCCATGTTTTGAGAAATAGAAATCAGCACTTTTGATAAATTGTATCAATATAGAAAAATTAATTAAAGAAACCTCTGTGTCAAGAGTTACTGTAATAATATCACCATTTATTACATTATAATCAATATAAAAATAACAGAACTATTGTGTAGACATCTGATTAGAACACACTCTTAAATCTGTAAGTGACCCTCCTCTGGGACAACTTTTGTAATTAAGACTTCTTTTCTGATGAAGCTGGATGATCCTTGTCCAGCAAAACGTGATAAGCGATCTATTATTACCTCAAATACACTTTGGACGTGACCCCTGGCGGTGTGGACTTTTTAAAGACTTTGAACAACCCACATGGACTTTGGTATACAGCTATAGGTGGACTTTCAATTACAGCCCTAACACATGTGGATTCCACACTAAAGAGGTCTGTACTTCTTTTTCTCTGCAACAAACCACCTTGTAAATATTTACTGCATATGTACCTAGTCGGTTGGGAGGAAGTCCTAATTACAACAATTTTCCAAGAGGAGGGTCACTTACCAATTTAAGAGTGTGTTCTATTCACTCATTCAGAGGTCTACATAATAGCTCCATTATTTTTATATTGATTTTAATGTAATAAAAGGTGATATTATTACAGTAACTCATGACCCATCTGTTTCTTTAATTAATTTTTTTAATATTAATACAATTTATCAAAAGTGCTTATTTCTATCTCTGTACACCTGACATTTGTCTTTAGGGACTGACAAACCCTTATCAGCTGCTACATGATAGCGCACTGAGTCATTTTTTCTTTGTATCTTTGAAGTCCCATGTTTTGCCCAGCCAATAAACTTGGTGGTTCAGAATTTAAAAAAAAAAATGAAAGGAGCATGCAGGAGATGCTGTCTGTGGACATAATAATTTCAGGTAATTTTTGGAATTCATCAATCGCATGTAGAAGATTTCAGCAGCTGTGGTAGTTCAACTTCCAACATGGTACTTCTAGGAAACAAGAGTGGCACTGCAGTGGCAGACAGGATGGCAGTTATTAAACTATAAAAATGTTTGTCATCTACGCAAAAAGACAGTCAGCAATTCCCCAATCAGTGCAAAATGCAAAGAAAATAGATGCAAGTTGGAATTGGCCTTGGGCCCTCCCACCAACCCTTCTGTTGTATATATTAAACAGAACATGCACAGTTTAACAAGCCAATCACTTCAGTGACAGGGTTTTTTTTGGAAAAGGGAAAGCTGAGTTTTTTCCTGGCAACTGCCAGGGAAACTGAAGGAGATGACGTCGTGTTGTGTACTACTTGAGCTGCCAACTTGCTCACCAGGAGCTCTTTGCATCTCTTAAGATCTTTGTCAGTTGGAAAGAAAGATAAGGTCTATGAATTAAACCTAGGATAAAGCTAGGTCACCAAAATGTAGTGTTCTGATTTCAAGATATTGGTAACCCTCGGATCCTGGAAAAACTAACAAAGGACTTGATCTACAAGTCCTACATACGTAGCGAAATCACTTTGTTTCATCTCCTCCTTCAATTTCTCGAGCTGTTTTTCAGCCTAAAAGCCTAATTAGGGGGACTTACCTCACTCAAGATAGCAGTGTATGAACTCACATCGCAGGTGGCTACTTCAAAGGGTTTGAGCACCTTGCACAAGATGGACAGCATTCTCCACTGCACTAGACTAAGGAACACTCCCCCTCCTCTCCCAATGTCATGGCTTGTTGTATAGCTGTGGATGGCCTTTTGCTGTTCATCCATCCTGAAGCATATAAAGGGTGGAATTTCACCTGGTTACCACCTATTACTTCAGTTGGTGGCAGGGCAAATTTGACCGTTCTTGCAGCTGCTGTAATCTCCTGCATGCTGTGGCTGATTGGCAAAAATGTCCTGAAATTTGGTACCGGGGAAACAGGATCTCAAATAACTGTGTGAAACTCACTAAATGAATGGCGGATATTGTACGCAGATCTAATACTAGCATAGCCATGATGGCATCAGTGATCCACTGTGAGACTGGGTGAGAGCTGTTATACTTGCTTCTCCTTGCAAAGGATTGTTTCAAAGTCAGTTGTTTTTTTAAAATAGTAGTCTTTTTGGTCCCCTTCTGGGATGAAGATCCATCCCCCGCAGCAGCAGCAACCCTAGTGCTGAAGGATTTTTCTGAGAAATCCTGGATAGGGGAAGAGTCACCTAGCCTTAATAAATTGGATGCAGGTCTACCTCCAATCATTATTGTGGATATTGAGGATGAAGGTGTTGGCTATAGAGACTGCAGGTGCTGGGATCTAGTTTAACTTGAGAGAAGGGAGCAAGCTGATGTTGGACTGCTTGTTGTTAATTTTTACTACCAGTTTCTGATGATGTCAAAACTTTTAATGAGTTTGCTGCAAATTATATAACAGGGAGGAAGTTCCTAGATTGTTAACGTCACTACTTATCATGGTTTTACAAATGCTACAGATGGCTTGACACTTGCTATCAGGATTTGGGTAAAAATAATTCCACACATAAGAGGTGCATTTGTTGGTCCTATGCCCAGGCATGACAATGGCCATCCTCTTATCATGGCCAAGAGCTGCGTCCACTGGTGCCTGACTTACACAAACAACATCCTCATTAGCTCATCAGCTACACATATATCCCTGTCATCATCTTGCACTTCCTCAGTGGCACCCCCAATTTCTATGTCATCAGCTATATTTGTGCTGCTCATCCTCACATTTGAAGAGGGAGTAGAAATGGTGAAAGGTAGCGTATCTGAGTACAACAGTATCAGGTCAAGCTCACACATGGCACTCGTGGACACACTTAGGGGCATATTCAATTGGGCACGAGGTTTAGCAAGATAAAAACCTCACACCCAATTTTGGAATACTGCGGGTATGCGCGCTCCCAATAACTGCGGTATCCAAATAAAAAAATTGGGTATGGGGTTTTCATTTCTGAAAACCATGCATCGTGTACATTTTTATTTTTTTTAAATTCTTCACTTTCTTGCCTGGAGGTCTCTGGGGCTCTCCGTGGCTCCCGGTGGCCTCCCCTCTATCTTCACACTGGAGAGGGTGCTACTGGGAGTCCAAGGGGCTTCTGGGAGGCTCCAGGAGCTGGTGGGAGGGGCAAGGGCTGCTGGGAGATGTAGTTCCCCCAGCGCCCATTCTGGGAAGCCACACTGACACTGGGACACACACACATACACCGGGACACACACACTCATGCACATACACGCTCACTCATACAAACTCACACACTGACATACTCACCGCTGCTGCTAGAGTCCGGGTACCGATGCTGGATGAAGAAGACAGCACTTCGGAAGGTGAGTAATTACTGACTAATCAAATTGGAAACTTCCAATTGCTTAATTAGTCCAAATGGGGGGGTTCCGCTGGGGTGCCAGAGCAAGTCCCGCTGATTTTTCCTAAAATTATCGATTTAAGGAAAAATCACACTTGCTCTGGAGTTGTGTGAATTTAATTCTCCCAGTACGTTTAAAAAGAAAAAATCTGCACCTATTTGAGTTAGGAAAAACCTCGCAGGTGAGGGTTTTTTGCTATTCTCGCACACAATTGAATATGCCCCTTAGTCTCTCCTCAGAGATTTGTGACATTTCTGTTTCTGAATGCACAGTTTGTTCTACTGTCTTAGTGGTTTAAATTATTTTACACCTCTTCTACAGAGTGATAAGGTCTTGCAACATCATGAGAGGCAGAGGAAGATGCCTCACTGACACTTGCATAACCACCACTCAAATAAAGGCCAAGGCCTCAGTCTTTCCTTGCCACTGCATGTGGTGAATGGCATGTTGGCAATGTTATTTTTTTCTTCACCACACTTTCCCTTTATCAGATGAGTTTTTTCTTTAGCACTGTATATTTTTCTTTTAGATGCCCTGACTTAGACCCTCTATGCCCTTGAGCATCGGCTTTAGTAGATGACATTGAAGGACTAGTGTCATCATCATGACTGGTGGCAGCAGCTGCAGTGATAGCACTTGGTTGCTCGTCTTCTCTAAACGGAACGTTATCCATTTTTCAATTTGCATATCACTGCGTGGCTTATATATGCACGTGAACAAAACAAAGCGCACCAAACAGTACAAACAATACAATTATTTTTTTGGATGGTGCAGCTGTATTCCTGCGTGGACTGTGCCACAGGGCTTATATATACACGTGAGCAAAACAAAAAGCACAAAACAGTATAAACAATACATTTTTTTTATGGTGCAGCTGTATTCCTAAGTGGACTGAAGCCACAGGGCTTATATATGCATGTGAGCAGAACAAAGTGCACAAAACACTACAAACAATACAATTATTTTTTTGGATGGCGCAGTTGTATTCCTGCGTGGACTGAAGCCACAGAGCTTATATATGCATGTGAGCAGAACAAAGTGCAGAAAACAGTACAAACAATACAATTATTTTTTTGGATGGTGCAGCTGTATTCCTGCGTGGACTGAAGCCACAGGGCTTATATATACACATGTGAGCAGAACAAAGCACACAAAACAGTACAAACAATACAATTATTTTTTTGGATGGTGCAGCTGTATTCCTGCGTGGACTGAAGCCACAGGGCTTATATATACACATGTGAGCAGAACAAAGCTCACAAAACAGTATAAACAATACAATCATTTTTTTTATGGTGCAGCTGTATTCCTGCGTGGACTGGAGCCACAGGGCTTATATTTGCTCATGAGCAAAACAAAGCGTACAAACAATAGTTATATAATTTTTTTTTTTAATTTCATTTTTTTTTTATTGGAATGCCCTCCTGGAATGCCCTTGTGGGCTTCAGTATGTTGACCAAACCAAGAGGAAAGTGAAAACGAGATTAGCAGAACATATTTACAACATCAAAAAGGGCCTACTAACTCCGAGTGTTTCAAACCACTTTTTGGAAATTCATAACAAAAACCCAGAAGGCCTGGAGTTTACAACAGTACAAAAAATTCATCAGAATTGGTATGAATACCTAATAACCTTTATACCCAAATATCGCTATTTAGTGTTGCTAGTTGCACAATAAATAATTGCTTTCCAGACTTTGAGTGTGGTTCCAAAGCACAAAAAGTTATTATTACAATAAAAGAGTATTACGCGCTTTGATCTAAACAATGAACGCAAAGGATTATTAAATACATAAGATACAGCCGATACATACGCATGCGCATCGGTCCCAGTTACAGTTATCAATCCAGAAACCTGCGGTCATCCAAGAAGAATGGTTACTAATTGGGCTATATACCCTAACAGATTATGATAACAACAATGTACACAAACATAATTCCATTGGTTCTTGCTCTTGGTGTTTGCATTACGCTGTAGTTCATAGGATAGTTCACTAGGGGTATGTCCCAATTCTCCAGATTACATTGTCTTTCTTTAATTGATTTAAACTAGATAGAGACACTACATTACAGTATATACATTCTAAGTTCCATAACCATTGAACGCAAGATGCGACTCCCTCGCTGATATATTCAGATATCTGGAAACAAACAGTGTGTCAGTTTAGTACCAAACATGCCATGTTTATCAGGTGTATACCATTAATATCAAATACATAGATTTTACATCATAATCAATAACTTTAATATAAACCATAATGTGCAGGAACCTTTTATGAGTGACTGTATATTTATGATTATATGTAAGTATGCGTTGTGTGTCTACATGCAGCGTAAAAGGTGGGCTGTGTGCAGGGTTTGTGTTACAGCGCAAAACTTGCGCTGTGTGTGTTTCTATTTATAATTGCAACTGTATATATATGTGTGCACGCATTGTGGATACCCATATGATCGTTTAAGTGTATATATATATATACACATAACTCCAAACAGTAATATTACTTCTGTCTGAACTAAAATAATGACAGACAATGGAGTTTGTCCTGTTCACAGGTTGAGCAAGCTTTGGCAAACAGTCTGATAATTTTAACAAAAGGCTTTCCTACAGTATGTTTATTCAGAATACAATTGTCAGTCCCTCTTAACCACATCAGCATGGGACACAAGGCCTACAATTTTCAATGATAGCTAAACGTCTGACAACTGTTTCTAAATCCACTCTCTCTGAGCATATCAGTGTCTGTGTTATACTTCAATTGCCACAGACATACTGTTTCTATATGCGAAGTAAACACTCACAAAGAATATACAAAGTATCTTTGTATATTCCAATTACTAGTCCCAGACATGTCCACAAGACTTGTTTGTCAGCACTGAATATATTTTGTATTAATAAATGTACGTATTGTTTTTGTAAGGACTTTTAACAGTGTTCTATTGCATAGGAAACGCATGATGCTAAATAATAACATAGCGCCGTATACTGTGTAGGATTCACAAAATGACGCTGAGTAGCCCTTCGCAAAATGGCATCGTGCAGATTTTGATTTTAACAGATTCTGTCTTAGCCAACCATCCGGCTTCGACATTGGAGAGGAGGAAACATAGTGAATACTTTAAGAAGAGCAGAAACAAAATGGATCTATGAATTAAGCACCTTACATCCTCATGGATTGAACATAGGCATTGAATTGAATACCTTTATATAGTCATTTTATAACATATATATTTTTATACAAACATCTTATTTATATGTGGTACCTTATAATAACTTATTTATTTTAAAATATTTTTTTTTTAATTCTTAATTCACTAAGGAATTTTTAATTCATTTACCAGCAAGTTTCTATGAAGAATATAGAACACATGGATACCGCTTTTTTAACCTCACTTCGGGTTGGAAGTTCCGTTTTTTTAATGGAATTTAATAAAGTTTTTTTAGTATTTATAAAGTACACTGCTGGACTATTGCCATCCTTGACAAATGCACGAAGCACGTTGGAGGCAGCAGGTGGACATCCCCTACACTGGACATTCCGGCCACACGGCCGTTCACGATAGCCGGCATTGACTGACTGACGTCTAGGCCGATCTTGGCCTAGAAGCCACTGGCACACGTGCAGTGGGTGCCAAGGCCAGGCTCCATTGGAACAGCTACCACCACAACCCAAACTTGGACCCGAAGGAGAAAATACCGGCAAAACAGGAAAGGGCAAGGTAGGGAAAGGTAGTTGCTCAGGAACATCATGGGTAAAGTGACTTTGTAGCGGGACCCACCAAATTCTCCATAAAGGAGTTATAAACATTTTATTGCATAAACTTTTTCCTTACAGGTGCCACATTTTAGTTAATTATACACATAGCTATTTTACACACAGAGCGCCCATTTTTTTTTCTGTAATCACATTTCCTATTGGGCTGCTATACATAAAAAAGCGCGGTGTCATATTATATATAATTTTTTTAAGTTGCAGACGCAGCTCTATTCAAAATGTGGAGTCACAGGGCTTATATGCACATGAATGTCTTACTGATAGAGTCTGGACACAGCACAGCCAATACAGAAGAGTACAGTACAGCATACAGCAGTGTGCACCCCCTATACACATTGACTAAGCAGCACAGCCACTTGTGACTTGTGAATTTGGAGTCTGGACACAGCCTATACAGCACAGTAGCATGCACCCCCCCCCCCTATATACACATTAACTAAGGAGCACAGCCTATACAGCAGAATACAGCATAGCAGCGTGCACCCACTATATACAGTTAGGTACATAAATATTGCGACATTGACAGAATTTTCATATTTTGGCCTCTATTCACCACCACAATGGCTTTGAAATGAAGCAAACAAGATGTGCATTAACTGCAGACTTTCAGATTTAATTTGAGGGTAATTACATCCAAATCAGGTGAATGGTGTAGGAATTATTACGGTTCTATATGTGCCTCCCATTTTTTAAGGGGCCAAAAGTAATGGGACTATCAACTCAAAAGCTATTTCATGGACAGGTTTTGGCCATTCCCTCGTTATTTCATTATCAATTAAGCAGGTAAAAGGTCTGGAGTTGATTCTAGGTGTGACATTTGCATTTGGAATCAGTTGCTGTCGACTCTCAATATGAGATCCAAAGAGCTGTCACTATCAGTGAAGCAAGCCATCATTAGGCTGAAAAATCAAAACAAACCAACAGAGAGATAGCAAAAACATTAGGTGTGGCCAAATCAACTGTTTGGAACATTCTTAAAAAGAAAGAACGCACCGGAGAGCTCAGCAACACCAAAAGACCCGGAAGACCACAGAAAACAACTGTGGTGGATGACAGAACAATTATTTCCCTGGTGAAGAAAAATCCCTTCACAACAGTTGGCCAAATCAAGAACACTCTCCAGGAGGTAGGTGTATATGTGTCAACAATCAAGAGAAAACTTCACAAGAGTGAATATAGAGGGTTCACCACAAGATGTAAACCATTGGTGAAGCATGGTGGTGGTAGTGTCATGGCGTGGGCATGTGTGGCTGCCAATAGAACTGGTTCCCTTGTATTTATTGATGATGTGACTGCTGACAAAAGCAGCAGAATGAATTCTGAAGTGTTTAGGCAATATTATATGCTCATATTCAGTCAAATGCTTCAGAACTCATTGGACGGCGCTTCACAGTGCAGATGGACAATGACCCAAAGCATACTGCAAAAGCAAACAAAGAGTTTTTTAAGGCTAAAAAGTGGAATGTTATGCAATGGCCAAGTCAATCCCCTTTCCTGAATCCGAATGAGCATGCATTTCACTTGATGAAGACAAAACTGAAGGGAAAATGCCCCAAGAACAAGCAGGAACTGAAGACATTTGCAGTAGAGGCCTGGCAGAGCATCACCAGGGATGAAACCCAGAGTCTGGTGATGTCTATGCGTTCCAGACTTCAGGCTGTAATTGCCTGCAAAGGATTTGCAACAAAGTATTAAAAAGTGAAAGTTAGATTTAGGATTGTTTAGTTTGTCCCATTACTTTTGGCCCCTTAAAAAGTGGGAGGCACATATAGAAACCGTTGTAATTCCTACACCGTTCACCTGATTTGGATGTAATTACCCTAAAATTAAATCTGGAAGTCTGCAGTTAAATCATACCTTGTGTGTTTCATTTCAAAGCCATTGTGGTGGTGAATAGAGGCCAAAATATGAAAATTCTGTCAATGTCCCAATATTTATGCACCTGACTGTATATACACACATTAACTAAACAGCACAGCGTATACAGCACAGTTAAGTGCAGCATACAGCAGCGTGCTTAGCAAGGAAATGGCGTCCGCAGAGCCTTATATAGAATGAAAATCCCATAGGAATCCACCGCCGCGAGGATGACGTTTTGCCTCAAAGTGGAATCCGAGGCAGGTGAGAAGATGCAAGCTGCCGCTCTGGTCTACTCAGATTCCCAATGTTCGGACAGGTTTGGGTTAAAAGGAATCCGAACCACTCATCACTAAAAGACAGTATTCAAGTTCAAACCAGGGTCAGTTCGCAGGAATCCAGCAATAGATTATCACAAGGGGGGGACAAAAGGCAAAATCCTGTCCAAAGGTCAAAAACAAATAGCTTACAGGTTTAGGCAGCAAGGCTATTTTCCATTAGGTAAAAACATCATCTGGTAAGGTGAAGATCTCTTTTATGGAGAAAGGGGACATGGCTTCAGACCGGCATTGGCAGTCCCCTTCTGAGCATGTGCTAGGTCTGCTCAGCTCTGCATTCCAGCCACCTTGAATTGAAGGTGGATTGCATGCAACACATGGCCTGCCCAGGAGGAGGAGGAAGTGCAGCCACCGGACACTGAGACAGCAGCCTGCTCCTGAGCAGACTATCAAAGGTGACAATAAGACTTTACAGCTATTTCTTTTAGTCTCACTATTATGGTGTTGCATTTTCTGTCTCTGCCTTTTGTTGAAGTGCTTAATTCTACAGGACTCACTGTCTCTGCAACTTGTCCTTCACAGGCACACAGCAGACTTAATTACTCTTTCCATTGGCTCAACTTGATGAGGTTTGCTTCTGGTGATGACCTACTGTACCTCTCTGAATGCACTCCTGCACTAAACTTCCTTCTTCCATGATTGTGGAGTAGTGGCGTAACTAAGGGGGGCTGAGCAGGGCACGTGCCCTGGGCGCTGTATAGGACAGTGTGCCCTGCCGCCGATAACCGGAGTCGCGCTGCACTTATCTAAGCTGAGGCTGCATAGTTCCTTCCTGTTCATTCCCTATGCCAGTCCAAGGAGGGACCAGGGGCAAGGCCCGGGACCAGGGGGGTGCAGCCATCAGCCAGAGCAGGAGCACTGCTCCTTTACACACAAGGAGGCTGGGCGGCGCTTGTAGCCTAGGAAACATTGGCCGGCGTCGCCCAGCCAATAACAGCAGAGGAATGCGGCCACATCATTGGGTGGGCAGGGGGTGTCTGCAGGCCCGCTGAGAGCCGCAGCGGGCCCGGGTAAAGGGGGCTGGGTAAGCCTGGGTAATTTGTAACCGCTCCTCCCCCCTCTCGGTGTCCCTGGGTGTCTGGAAGCCATCTCACAGGCTTCCAGGCTGCAAGTGGAACCACCTACTGGGCAGTTTTGACGGCTGCGAGGGGCTTGCTGGGCAAGTGATTTGCGCCCAAATTGGCATCTGACATCACCAGACCCGCGGTCCACTACAGTCCACACTCTGCAGAAAGCAAGCAAGTGTGGAGGAGTTCATCCTTGCTCTGCCTGCTTGAAATATCTTGTGTAGTGCAGCTACTATTAGTGCTGCACTCACATTGGTATTCTTCACTGAGTGCCCTGCCTACTGCCTGGAATACTGGCCTTGTTGAGGAGCAGCTGTGCTGTGTCTGAACTTGTAAGTAAGGTAAGTGGCTATTTCCATGGGCCTAGCAGCTGTATGCCCTGGACTAGCTGTGTTCTTAAGTTAGGCAGTTTTTATTTCTAAAAAAATCTATAAAATCCGATTATGTGTCACCTGATGAAGGTCTGGGCTGGGCGCGGCACATCTTTTAATCTGACAACAAGTGCCAAGGGTGGACTTAAAGTGCAGGGGAGGGGGGTGGTTTAGGCTGTGGGGAGGATTAGGTTGGCTGCAGGGGGGACTGAAGGGTAGAGTTTTGCTGGGTACACACTTAACGATGTGTACCTGGCACAATGTTGTTCGCGGCACTGATGGGTCCCGGAATTGGCAAGTGCATACATACACTTGCCGATGCCGGCAGCGACAAAACAACAGCGGGGGCCATGCTGCATTTGGCAGCATGGCCCCAGCTGACAATATCGCCCGTCGGACCCGACGGGGAGTCTAGTTATCTGTCAGGATGCCGCCAATATCAGAGGAGCAAATTATTATTTTTTTCTTTAAAAAAGCCTCAGGCTTGCTGTAATTAAATGAAAAGAGAAACAAAATCCCCAGGCCTGCTTTAGTGTGTTTAAAAGAAAAAAAAAAAAAGCTTTGGCCTGCTTTAGATAAATAAATACAAAAAAGCCACAGGCCTGCTTTAGAAAGTTAATAAAAATTAAACCCTAACCTTGTTTACTTAAATAAAAAAATAAAAAAGCAGCCCCCATTCCTTTAGCTCACAGGTTCTCAAGCTCAGGGCCTGATTCAGACTTGGGAATAGAGGGCCTGATTCAGACCCGCTCGTGATGTTAGGCCAGTGCGCATGCGCACGACGGACCTGGCTCCTACAAAGGTGGCATGCTGTCGATGGGCGTGCTGTCGATGGTGGGCGTGCCGGGGGCGTGGCTGCCCAGACGGAGGCGTTCCCATGGGAACGCCTACCATCTGGGGCCGGCCCCACTGACATCACGAGTGATGTCAGTGGGAGTGCTTTTGGCTCTGATACAGCCAAAAGCACTCCAGGGCTTGCGGCAGATGAGACCCTACCACAAGGGTCTCGTCGCAAGCCCGATGGTCTCGATGGTCAAGACCATCGCGACCATCTTTTTGGCCGCTCACTATAGCTGTGGGTGACTGTGGGTGGTCACCCACAGCTATGCGAGCGGCCAGGAGGCCGTTCTAAAAAAAGAGAGGGAGGGCACTGATTCAGAGCGAGCGCTCTGTCAGAGCGTCCGGCTCTGAATCAGGCCCAGAGTGCGATATCTCTTTCAACTGTGAAAATGAACAAACCATATTGCAATGCAAGGGGTGTAAATACATAAATTTTTTACATGTGGGGTAAATACTGGCTGCTTTTGCATGTAGCCCACAAATACTGCACAGCTTTATTATTACTCTACAATTTAGATGGCAGTTTTAGCACACTCCTCCCAAATCTAAATCTCTCTGCACATTTTAAATCTGCCCCACCTGCAGTGCAGAATGGTTTCACCAAGATGATCAGTTGAGAGAGATATCTCTCTCTATTCTCAAGTCTGAATCAGGCCCTCAGTCCTCAGGACCCCAAATAGTACATGTTTTCCAGTTCTCCTCACAGAATCGCAAGTGAAATAATTAGCTTCACCTGTGGATCTTTTAAAATGTGTCAGTGAGTAATAAATACACCTGTGCACCTGCTGGGTGAGCTGGAAAATGTGACCTTTGTGGGGTCCTGACGACCGAGTTTGAGAACCTCTGCTTTAGCTACATTGAGACATAATGGGGCCTATTCATCATCGATAAATAGCCCAGTAACCATGCAGAAAAGCTAGTTTCTGCATATTTTACTTACCGGTCCATTCATCATCAGGGGTCTGATAGGACCCCCTCATTCAGCAAACGCAGAAAACTGAAAGTTTTCGGAGTTTGCTCACGAGAACAAGCGTCACCTTCAGACGGTGCTTACTTTCCTATGGGGAGGAGTTCCAGGGAGGCAAAGAAGGATCCGAGCGGAACCATCCGCAGCCTTCTCAAGGACTCCCTGGCAGTTCTGCATATGCGTGACCTCCAAGCTGATGAGGAGGAGGTAAGTATACTAACTGAAGGGGCAGCTGCTTTCTGGAGCAGCAGTCCCCGCACCAGAGCAATGATGAATTGCTCTGGTGTCAAGTTTCCCCCGCTGCGAGTTGGATACTTAAGTATTCCTCACAGCGAGATCATTACTTAATCACCATACGGCCTCCGATGATGAATAGGCTTATTAATCACCTTGAAAATGTCATCAGTGTGTTCCAGTTTAAATTAATGTGTTTTTATGTGGCGTTTTATCTTTAGGTTCTGGCCTGCTGCTCATCTGCCTGCATTCCTGAGAGATTTGACGTTCGGTGCCGCAAGACATCACACCAGAACACGTTTACTGACCGCTGAGATCTTCATATGCTGTGCAAGGTAAGTGATCCTACACCTTGGCCCTGGAGGGGAGGGAGGGTAGTCACTGTCATGGTTAATCTGTGCACATCAGGTGGTGGGCATTCGGACTCCCTGCAGCTGTTTGAACTACACTTCCCAGCATTCCCTGCCAGTCCTGAGCTCAAATTTGTGGCAGGACATGCTGGGATGTGCATTACCATAGCAGCTGGATGGCCGCCCATCTAGGCAGCGAATAGCAACTCCAGCTCCTTTTCTGTCCCTTCCTTTAGCTACATTGAGACATTTAATCACCTTAAATTGTCATCAGTGTGTTCCAATTTAAGTTAACATGTTTTTATGTGGCGTTTTATCTTTAGGTTCTGGCCTGCTGCTCATCTGCCTGCATTAATGAGAGATTTAATGTTCGGTGCCGCAAGACATCAGAACACGTTTACTGACCGCTGAGATCTTCAGATACTGTGCAAGGTAAGTGATCCTACGCTATGGCCCGGAGGGTTACTCAGTCATTGTGAATCTGTCTGGATTGTGGACTACTACTGGGGGCACTACAGGGGGGGATCTCTACTGGGGGAACCTCTACTGGGGGAACCACTGGGGGGGAACCTCTACTGGGGGCACTGCATCGGGGGGGACCAATACTGGGGGAGACTACTATGGGGGGCACTGCATCGAGGGACCACTACTGCATAGGTGGGGGGCTACTACTGGGGAAAAATATAAAGGGAACTGCATGGGGAGACTGCTACTGGGGGCACTATATAAAGGCCACTGCATATGGGGGGACTACTACTGGAGGCACTATAAAAAGGGCACTGTATATGGGCGGACTACTACTGGAGGCACTATATAAAGGGCACTGCATAGGGGGGACCTCTACTGGGGCACTACATAGGGGAGTCTACTACTGGGGGCACAAGGGACACTGACACTGGGGGGACCACTACTGAGGGCACTGTGTTAGGGACACTGGATAGGGGGATCACTACTGGGGTCCTGCATAAGGGGGACCACTACTGGGGGCACTGTATAAGGGGCCCTACTGAGGGCACTGCATAGGGGGGACCTCTACTGGGGCACTACATAGGGGAGTCTACTACTGGGGGCACAAGGGACACTGACACTGGGGGGACCACTACTGAGGGCACTGTATAAGGGGCACTGGATTAGGAGGGATCACTACTGGCGGCCTGCATAAGGGGGACCACTACTGGGGGCACTGTATAAGGGGTGCCACTACTGGGGGCACTGGATAAGGGGCCCTACTGGGGACACTGTATAAGGGGCCCTACTGGGGGCACTGCAAAGGGGGGACCACTACATGGGGCACTGCATAAGGGGGATCACTACTGGGGGCCTGCATAAGGGGGATCACTACTGGTCGCACTGTATAAGGGGAAATAATGGGGGGCTGCATAATGGGGACTACTACGGGGGTACTGTATAAGGGGCACTACTGGGTGCCTGCATAAGAGGGACCACTACTGGGGACATTGTATACGGGGGGTACTGCATAGAGGGGACTGTATAAGGGGCACTGCGTTAAGGTGCATATGGAATGGAAAGGAATGTTCAGAGTGGAGAAAAAGGGTTGTGTCATGTTGACACGCCCCATTTTAAGTGACCACGCCCCATGTGACCACACCCATTCTTCGGCGCGCACATATAGGGAGGGGGGGGGGCTCCATTTCCAAATTTGCCCTGGGCTCCAAATACCCTAGTTACGCTACTGTTGTGGAGCCATTCTCCCTGCATTTGGCAGGCTCTGACTCCCTTTCCTTCTGTAAAGGTGTCTCAAGGTTACACTGTACTGTACCTGATTTTGCAATTTACTTTACCTTTGATTTTTTTTGTTTAAACTGACCATCAGCACAGTGCAAATTCTCTAGTTCTGTATCTCTTTTTACTCTGGACATTTTGGCAGTTCAACTATGTTTTACGTCTGTAACTTGTATGCATGCATCAAGGCCAGATTAAGGTCTGTTGGGGCCCCTGGGCAACTAACTTGTGGGGGGCCACTACAAATAAAATTGTCAAAATATATACTTATTAAAAAGTATAATGTGTAAATACTTCCAGCACCTCAAAGGTATTGCACACACCATAGTACCTCAGGTTCACATTATGCCACAGAAGAAACCCCAGCTCACATTATACCACAGTGCCCCCCCACACAGATGATCAGGGGCGCAGAGAGGGTGGGGGGGTACTATTTACCTGGGCATGCCAGGGAGCCCGGAGCACACTAGTACCCACCACAACTTTTTTTCTTTTTAATGTTTTTTTCACTGTCTTCAATTGTATTATTTTTATTGCACCACCACAGGCAGACGGGTGAATGGGAACGGGGGGGGGAGTGGTCAGGCTAGGAGTATAGCAATCCGGTTCGGTCATATGACAAGTCAGCGCCGATGACCGGATTGTTGTGTACCACTACCTTCCCAGTAGTACTGTGCTGTGCACCTCACCGCTGCGGAGCTACTGCTACTGGTCTGGCGAGATGATGGCATCATCTTGCGAATGTATCTATCTTCTAGCCAACTTCGGGTGACAGGTCTGGAAGGAACAGGCAGGCTAGGTGGGCGATCTTTCCTGTGGTTCAGTTCAGTGAAGGCTCGTCCGTGCGGTACAAAGGGAAGAGCACACAGAGTGAGTGTGTGTGTATATTAGGGGTGTGCACCGGCCACTTTTCGTGTTTTGTGTTCTGGTTTTGGATCTGGATCTTTCTTCGTGTTTTGGATCTGGATTGTTTTTATTTTTTTAATAATAGTTTTTATTGAAAGTTTAATACAAAGAAATGGGAATACAGAAGGAAATAGAAGGGAAAAGGGGTAAGCCAGACATATTGCATATCACAATATAAATCAATCGATCTTGGTCCATTTACATATAATTAATACTTAAACATTTTAGGACAAGAAAAATGTTTTATGAAACACTTCACAACACATATGGAGGCAGGTCTCCCTGGAAGAGTTGATAATTCATTTTTATGAACATCATTTTCTCTACATTGTGTGGAAGCAACCTCCTACGCCTTTTGCTGACAAGTTTCCTGGCTGCACTAAACACTCTTTCGGAGTACACACTGGAGGGGGGGCAACTCAGGTAAAATAGAGCCAGTTTGTACAGGGGTCTCCAAATTGCCTCTTTTTCCTGCCAGTACAGGTACGGACTGTCTGACATGCCTACTTGGATGCTGCCACCGATGTAATCCTTTAACAGACAGACGCACGCTTGTCGCTGCTGCTTTGAGGATGCAGGTGCGGCTACAGCCCACACAATTCACAAAGACAGAAAAAAAAAGAAGATTTTTATTGTTTGTGGAGCGCACTTTGAGGGTTACACCACCCTTTAACAGACAGACGCACGCTTGTCGCTGCTGCTTTGAGGATGCAGATGCGGGTACAGCCCACACAATTCACAAAGACAGAAAAAAAAAAGAAGAATATTTTTATTGTTTGTGGAGCGCACTTTGAGGGTTACACCACCCTTTAACAGATAGACGCACGCTTGTCGCTGCTGCTTTGAGGATGCAAGTGCAGCTACAGCCCACACAATTCACAAAGACAGAAAAAAGAAGAAGAATATTTTTATTGCTTGTGGAGCGCACTTTGAGGGTTACACCATCCTTTAACAGACAGACGCACGCTTGTCGCTGCTGCTTTGAGGATGCAGGTGGAATCTAGACGGGATTTGGAACCGGGGACACACTACCTCCATCAATTGTCTAAATCCCACTGCACTAATGGCGGATACCGGACGCACGTCTAACACCAACATAGCAGTCAAGGCCTCAGTTATACATTTTGCTTCAGGATGACTGCTGTTGTACTTCATCCTCATCGCTAAGGACTGTTGGAGGGTCAATTGTTTAGTAAAAGTAGTGATGTTCCTACTTCCTCCCTGGGATGATGAACAACTCCCAGCAGCAGCAACAGCACTAGGAGGAAGTGGTTCTTGATCTTTCCCTATTTTATTTTTATCGGAGAAAGTTTGGTCCTCCATTTATGTTATATTGATATATACGTGCGGCTAAAGCGCACACAAACACAGAAAATATTTTTTTATTTTTGCTGGAGAGTAGTGCACTTTGTGGGTTACACCACCCTTTAAGAAATGAGCCAGCCGGCTCTTTACTTATGGGACACAGGCGCACACTTGGCGCTGCTCCTTTGTTGATGCACGTGCAGCCACAGTGCACACAAGTCACAAACACAGAAAATATTATTTATTTTGGTTTGGACTGGAGTGTACTTTGGGGGTTACAGCACCCTTTAACGGTCAAGCCAGCCGGCCCTTTACTTATGACACAGGCGCACGCTTGGCACTACTTTGTTGATGCACGTGCGGCTACTGCGCACACAATTCACAAACACAGAAAATAATTTTTTTTTGGTTTGGACTGGAGTGTACTTTGGGGGTTACAGCACCCTTTAACGGTCAAGCCAGCCGACCCTTTACTTATGACACAGGCGCACGCTTGGCACTACTTTGTTGATGCATGTGCGGCTACTGCGCACACAATTCACAAACACAGAAAATAATTTTTTTTTTGGTTTGGACTGGAGTGTACTTTGGGGGTTACAGCACCCTTTAACGGTCAAGCCAGCCGGACCTTTACTTATGACACAGGCGCACGCTTGGCACTACTTTGTTGATGCACGTGCGGCTACTGCGCACACAATTCACAAACACAGAAAATAATTTTTTTTTTGGTTTGGACTGGAGTGTACATTGGGGGTTACAGCACCCTTTAATGGTCAAGCCAGCCGGCCCTTTACTTATGACACAGGCGCACGCTTGGCACTACTTTGTTGATGCACGTGCGGCTACTGCGCACACAATTCACAAACACACAAAAAATATTATTTTTTTAGCACTTGGGGTAGCATCCCTGATGGACAGAGCACCCCCTGGACAACACTACAGCACCCCTTTAGGACTGGGACACTGCACAGGACTTTGGAGTGGACACAGCCCCTATGGAGAACTGACTGAACAACACAGTCCAGCCAGCCCCTATGGACTTTGAAGTAGTGGACACAGCCCCTATTAACAACAGTAGCACAACACAACACAGCCAGCCCCTATGGACTTTGAAGTAGTGGACAACAGCAGCACAGCGCAGCACAGCACAGCACAACACTACTCTGCACTACACTACACTACACTACACTACACTACACAGCCCAGTCAGCCCTAACTCCCACCCTCCCTCTTCACTGTCCACAGCCGAGTGAGAAAATGGCGCCGACGCGGGTACCTTATATAGGATCCAAAACCCGCGAGACTCGGAAGGCGGGATGATGACGTTTTGCCTCGATTTCAGATCCGAGTCAGGCGGGAAAAGTCGAGCCTGACTCGGATCTGCCTCGGATCGGGGGGGCTCGGGGGGGTTCGGATTTCAGAAATCCGAACCCGCTCACCCCTAATATAGATATATATATATATACTGTATGTGTAAATATATGTATCTATATATCAATCAGTGTTCTCCCCAGTGTTCTCCCCACACTTAATTCCCCGGCACTTTGAAATGCCCAGACGTCATGCTGCACTGAAATATCATATAGAAACATCAGCGCAACTTATTGGCCATGTCAGTGGTCTCATCATAGTTCCCGGAAGGCATCAAATTGGAGGGCAGAGCAGATCCCTCCTCCAGTGCAAAAAAAGGGCATGCGGTTGACAGTGAACATCGAAGAGAGTGGACAGACAGCCTGTGTCCACTCTCTTCATTTCAGCGCCCATGTGTTCTGAGTATGGGGCCTATTCATCAACACTAAAATAAAGTTTTTAAGGACATTTTCCTTAATTAACATTATTTTAGTATTCATGAAGATACTTAACACAGGAGATATCACTGATATCTCCTTGATAAGTCCCCCTGCGTTAATTTCCACACTCCCCATACATTAGTATGGGGATATGGAAATTATGGTATTCATCAAATTCCGAAAATTAATTATTTTCGGAATTTGATGGTGTTACCATATGCCACTGTGAGGTGGCGTATAGTAGGTAACACTTACCTGCTTTTAGCTGGGCATGTCCCCCGGCATCTTCCTCCATCGCTCTGGCTCTGTCTGCTATGCTGTCATGTGTTCTCCCCAGCAGAACACAATAAAGTTTAGAAAAAAAAACAACCTTTTTTTTTTTTCCCTAAAATACTGAGTTCTGCTGGGGAGAACACATGACAGCATAGCAGACGGAGCCTGAGGCTGCTGTGCGAGCAGGTAAGTCGGGGACGGGGTGGAGGTACACAAAATTACCGCAGCTGTAGGTAATACTGCGCATGCGCTGAGTTAACGAATGTAACAGCGCATGCGCACACGGATTCCAGCTGCGGTAAGTTAGTTTAGAGAAGGATAGTTATCTATTTCCTGAAAAGCTGTCATCGCAAAAATGACAGCTTTCGGAATAGATAGTTATGGGGAGGAGGAATGATGAATTCCTCTGGTATTTAGGTAGAACTCCATGCGAGTACTAAACCTAATTACCTCCAGAGAAAGTTTAGGTATGATGAATAGGCCCCTATGTGTGGCCAGCAAGTGGTGTATATTTCTGGGCGCTGTTAAAAGATTTACTTGTGTCCAAAAAAACATTGGGCAATATCTGGGGCACTTTTAAAAAAAATATTTGTGTAAAAAGCAAGTGGGTAGTATCTGGCCAGCTCTTAAAAAATGTATTTCTGTACAAAAAATTAAGTGGGCAGTGTCTGGGCCGCTCAAAGAGACTTTTCTACTCTAAAATTAATTAAAATCTGTTTTAAGGAATAGCATGAAGCAGAGCACACTATATAATCTAGATAGTCTACAGATCCCCTTCCGTAGATGTACCTGGAAGCAGGGGCTGGCTGGCAACTTTCAGCCTTGGGGGCAGACACAAGCAAGTGGCCCAGTTTTTCTACTAGCGAATGCAATGTAAAAATGGGCGTGACAACAATGCTGGTGACATGGTTTCCGTAATGTGTGTGTGGTTTAAATAGCAAATGAAATATATGAGGGTAAATTTGTTATGACAAAGAGCTATAAATAAATACCATCTATTGTGTGCGTCTCCTGGGGACTTGGTTGAGTAGCTGCGCCCGGCCCTTTGTTCCGCCTTCGCCTAAAGCTCCGTCCCACAGTGTGTGTGTGTCTGACTTGGAAAAGGCGGGGCGCAATTCATCAATCACAAAACGGGCAGGGTGCATTTCACAGTTAACAAAATGGGCAGGACATAGTGCCCTGCTAAAAGTACCCAGTGGGAACACTAATATGTATATACATACAGACACATTAAGGGCCATATTCAATTAGAGGCGAAAATACTTTTTCGCCTATTTTTGGGGGAAAATATAGCCTAAAAAGTTTTTGTCTAATTCAATTCCATGACGATATCGCCTAAGCAGAAACTCGATGCATTGAATTAAGCAAAAAAGTTTCTCCAATGAATAGCAGGTGAAAAGAAGTGCAAAATCTTTATTTTGGGGTGCAAATGTGGGGAAATGACTCAGTACCCTTGGGACAGCCCCCCAAAGGACAAATCTGCCAAAAAAAACCAAAACCTAAGAACACCCCCAAAAAGACATGTCATTTCTGGAGTGAAAATGTAAAAAGTTGGGGGACAAGCATAAAAACTAGTGAAATAGGCTTCTTGGGGGGACTGCAAGGATGGGTCAGGTGTCTTTGGGATTGCAGGTGCATGTATAAGGGTGGATTTTTCACGTTTTTTAAAAGTTCACTTTAGAGACCTAAAAATATGCTAGCACCCATATTTTAAAGTACCCCAAATTTGACTGGACTACTTATTTTCACCAAAAAATACTGCTTAATGCTATTCTTCTCCACTTATGCAAAGTCGCTAATAAGAAGCAATTTATACAACTTATCTACCCAAAATAGCTTTATTAGGGCTATTAGTACACATCTATATTGATTTCCTATGTTAGTGAATCTTTTTCTGGGGTACAGACTGATTTCCCCAATTCTGACAGTACTTTTAGCCTGTTCCGCATACGCCTATTTCTGTTATCGCCTGTTTTGCAATTGAATTAGGCGAAAAACGGGAGCGCGCACGGAATGAAATCGCCTCTGAAACAGGCGAATGAGGCGAAAGTCGGACAGTCGAGAACTTTCCGACTTTTCGCCTGTAATTGAATACGGGTGTAAGGGC
This sequence comes from Taudactylus pleione, assembly GCA_031769625.1. NCBI lineage: Eukaryota > Metazoa > Chordata > Amphibia > Anura > Myobatrachidae > Taudactylus > Taudactylus pleione. The sequence goes on along the minus strand of JAUIMM010000094.1, from coordinate 20,045,932 downwards.
TTGATTCAGACCCTCTTGCAAGCGGCTGCTCGCTCGTAGCGAGCAATGTTTTTCAATCTGCGCATGCGTATGCTTCGTATTGCGCGTGCGTAAACTGGTTTGAGCAATGGGGAAACTCTCGCTTGCCAACCACAGACAGCCCAGCTGAATGAGTCAAGCTGTTTGTGGGTGGTAACTGGAGCAGGCCACTGGAAAAGGAGGAGTGGAGGTACGAACGCAGGCGTGCCTGACAAATTCAACGCTGTTTCAGAGGCGTGCATAATTAACAGCCAGCGTCATAGGACACGTCACTTACTTGAAATCTACACTGAAGTGATCGAAGTGCTTGCGGAAAGGTATAGTCAGCCTCAAGCGCTGCGATCACATCCGATGGTGCTCGATGTACCAATGATTTCTTGCACTTCCTGGAGATGACGAGCGCAATTGGGCATATTAAGACAGGCTAGTGGGCGTCTACAAACAAAAAGTGATCACTCGCCAATACATAGTGGATGTGCTTATGACTTGCCCTGCGAGCGGCTGCCTTGACGTCACTTAGCCAAATTTCCTTACGCTCGGAGCAAGCGGTCGCATCTAGTGAGCGGATCTGAATCAGGCCCTAAGTCCACACACATGCAGGGGAATTCAATTCAAAGCGATGTTGAATAGCATCGGGAGGGAGCTCCCAAAGCTATTTAATTCACTGTGCTGTTTGGTCATGCTAAAGGATTTCTTCTCGCAACCCCCTGGGGATGTGAGGAGAAATCCGACAAAAGTGCCGGCCGTGCGGCTGTTTGCCAGCTTAGCGCAACACTAATAGCCGCACGGCCAGCACTTTAGTCGGAGAATGCCGGTTCTCACGACGAAACACCCAGGTTAAGTAGTGAGAACCGGCATTCTCCGATTTAACAGCAAACTGATTTGAATAGCTCCCGGAGCCTAGATAGATAGATATGAGATAGAGAGATAGATAGATAGATAGATAGATAGATATGAGAGATATAGTTAAATAGATAGATATGAGATAGATAGATAGATAGATAGATAGATAGATAGAAAGACACACATACACTGTATATAAGCTCCACCCTCCACTTACCTGGTCTTTAAAAGTGTAGAGAAGACAGGAAGCAGGCTCTCCTGCATTCTGGATCACTACTCACCTCTGCCCTCTCTGTCTCTCTCTTTCCTGGGTGACATCGATCAAACTTCTTTTTCAGCTCCTCTTCCCTGAGTCCTGACAGATTCCCCGACAAGCCCTGCCCCCTCTTTTCCACTTTCCAGCCTCTAGGGTTCCTGGGAAAGGAAACCTGGCTCCCCATTGGTCGACAGCTGCCATTTCTTTGTAGCTTGGTATGAGGGCAGCCATTTTTTATTAGCCTCTGTAGCTAGTCTCAGATCTCTCTAGCAGCGTGGCTGGGCAGCAGACCGTCGGAATTGGAGCTGAAGCATCATCTGCAACTACCTGCCTGACAGTCAGGCGGCTGTGGAATACAAACATTGTACCGGCCCGGGGGGCAGATGGCACCTTGCCCCTCGGCCCAGTCCACCACTGCCTGGAAGTGACGTGGAGTGAGGGCAGAAGTACACTTCCAAGCAGTTGTCCTGTTGGCTGATGTTTACAGACCAGTTGATACGCTTAACTATCAAGTGTATATATGGTACGCATACAAATTGAGCAGGCCAGCCAAGAGCCGCGGTGGGCCCGGGTAACAGGGGGTGTGGCCTAATTGCAGAAGGTGTTGCCACGCCTCCTTCGTGAAAAAAAAAAGATTTTCAGCGGTGCTGCGCACTGGCGAGGGGACGCTCTGAGCCCTCTGCAAAGCCAGGGGGGCGCGATCAGTGTGATCACTACCCCCTCAGCAGCCACAAGCAGTCTCCCACTGCAGCTCAGCACACGCTGACACGCCCCCACACCGCCCCTTAAATGCCTCTGACTGTCAATCAGGTAGAGGCATATAAGGGTCTGCGTGCTATGCAGGACCCATTCTGCACACTCGCAGAATCGGGAATCTGCGTTCAGCAGTGCACTTGCGTGCATGCTGAATCAGGCCCTATATTCAGTTTAGAAAATACAATAGAGGTAGTCATAGGAATAGAGTAAGCATGAATGCCTACGTCTCATAGTGTCCCTCCAATAGATGTTGAACGGAGGTATAAAATGAAAAGGTGGGTGTGATATGTTGTTGCCTTGTGCGTCATCAAGTGGACGAGGCAATGTGTATCATGACACTAATTGTGTTATCATGTACCTGCCTCCTCAATTCCAGCAGAGTAGACAACTGTGAAGGTATGAGCATCCACATTTCCATTAGCATTCATTTACCTGGCTTGATTGAAGTTCTTCCTTAAATTACAAATGTGCATTTAAAAGTTATTAAATTACAAATAATATAAAATATGTTTACAGCATAGGTGTATGCTATTTTCCTGTAATATAAGAAAACATCCCATAAAACAGCACACATTTGCAGAAATGAGCTCACAAATTGCCATGCTTCAGTTTCCAACCTAAACAACATGTGCCGATATAATTGCATATGACTCAGGGTAAAGCTGCTACAGCAGAAGCTGTTCCCAGCACAACCAATTGCATTTACAATCACTGGCAAGCAAGGCATTTGAAGAGAAGCAGGGAAGTGATAGATAATTTCATGTTTTATTTAGAGGTTTGGTAAATCGTTTTCTGGTCTATACTTCAAACAAGGTACTTGCTAATGTCTTTTCAGTGAGCCTGCAACAATGCTCTTCTTACAGAACCTCACATGATTTTCTAGCCTGGAGAACACAACATTCTGTTTTTCCTGAAAGTGAGATCAGATGTGCAGCGATTCAGCACTCTCCTTCCTAGCCCTGGGTGTCGCTCATCACTTAATGTGCTGTCTCCTTTTATCTCTTCTTGAAGGAACAGTCAGTCTTTATACAGAAAACCTACTGTGTCTGTTCTGTCTTTCTTTACCTGAATTGATAATCATTACAGACATATTTTTTTAGCATATGTCAACCAACTTGATATTCTTTTTGTTCTTATTTTAAAATGTCATGTAATTATATAAGACATACAACTATCTATACATGTCGGTCCCACAATTTAATTATAGACATAGACAATTGTGTACAATGGGAATATAATAAATGTAAAATAATTTTACCAACACCAGTATGAAGGGTTCAAATGTATTCTGTTCTGTTCTGATTCAGTTTAACATGGTTTTAACTTAAAATGTGGTCACAATTTATTATTTTTTATTTTTTTCTCCACCTGGACGTTATACTTCCGCTACTTGCACACCCTGCCAGATGTAACCTACGCAGAGCGCCCCAGATGGCTGCCTCGGATGGTTCATTCTTGGGCAGGATGAACAATTACATGGACCTATTCATTCAGTACATTTCATTTCTCAAATGTTTCAGGTCACCCGTAAATCTCATGTCCGAACTGCAGCACTGTTTGCTGTATTTACTATTCCCTGTTTTGTAAAATGTACTTCCACCCCCCCTGTATGCTATACTGGTGTGCTATACATCCACTGAAGTGCATCCTCCATGGGCAGGATGTACTTCATGTGGATCTATTCACAAAGAGTATATCATACTGCCACACATGTATCAGTTTTCCCATATATTCCTTGGGTCCTTGTATGGTTTATCAACCTCAGTGCAACCTTCGTAGTGCGCCCACCATGGCTGCCTCACCTAGTACACTTGTGGATGGGATGAAAAATACATGGACCTGACTATTATGTTGGGACCCTAATCCTAGCATCAGGATGCTGCAACCACCCATTTTGTGTCATCTCTTCTAGGCGTAACTTATTCCACCCAGGGTAATCCTACGTAGTGCGCCCAAGACAGCTGTCTCATTTGGTACCTTTGTGGGTGGAACATATAACCCATGGAAGTTATTTCCCAAAATGTCTGCACCAACCCTGCAATATGCTTATTGTGCTCTCTAGGTTTCGGTTGATTTTAATTATCTTGGTGTGGTTTTCTATTTTTTTTGCAACACCAAATCCTTGTACAATGCACCATGTTTTCTGATGTCTGTAAAGCGACTTTGAGTCCTATGGGAGAAAAGCGCTATATAAATAAAATTATTAATTATTATTATTCACAAATATATTTTTCAAAATCACAAATTAACTTTTATTAGATACCAGTACACAGAGTGGATATTAAGGTATTTAACTAAAATTGCTGCACACCTCAAGAAACAAATGAATGGCTTGTGCATAAGAGTGCATCATACTTGTCTATTCTCTCAGAACATGTGGGAAGCTCCCGAATCTCAGGTGGGTCTCTTGGATGCCTGGTAGGGTAGTCAAGTCTCACAGAGGCTGCCAATGGCTACCCACTTCCCGAGTAAAGTGGTCATTCCGGACCTCTAATGATGTGATTTGTGATCAATCATGTCATCGTGGCTCTGCCCCTATTTTGCAATGTCAGAAATCAGTCATTATATAGCATGGGCGGTGTGCCATCACATCCCCCACACCGCCCTCTCAGCGAGTGCCTTTGCAGATTTTTCTGCCAGATTAGAATTTTGAATTTCAGACTTCAACACCTTTTATGCCAGGAGAGCTGATTGGCTGCAGCATATCCTCATGACACAAGAAAACACTATGGTGTTTTTAACCTTACCAACCATTTGTGCACTCAGGTCAGGGGGTCCAAATCACACATGTAAAATGCATGCTGTAGAAATGGTACACATGTCACAAGATACATGTGGGTAGATGTATTATAGTGGCACTTAACGTGTCGCTATATAGCTTCCTGCTTCGCCTCTTTACCGAGGCGAAGCAGGAAGCACTACCGATGAGGTGTATGAACATCTCATCGGGCGGAGCAGGGGAGCGATAACTACCCCCTCCGGGGCTCCCCACTAGAGCCCACAGTGCATCAGCCTAATGCTGATGCATTGTGTCTCAGTATCGTGAGATCCCCGCGTGCAGCCCTGGAGCCGGCAGCCGCCGCAGCAGGGACAGCGCTGTCCCTGCTGTGGGCATAAGGCATCGCAAGGCTGTAGCTCTCTATAGCAATAGCTACAGCCTGGCGATGCCCTATTCCCACAGCAGGGGCAGTCAGTCCCTGCTGTGGGGATAGGGCATTGCCAGGCCTGTAGCTGTCGATAGCGATAGCTAAGGTGGGTGGAACGGTCAGGCGATCTGACCGTTCATACATGGCCCAGGCTATCGGCGCTCCTATCTTGTAGATAGTGCCAATAATGACAGCGGTGCATAATGGCTCTGTCATTTACCGCCCAACCGCCCGATCATACATCGGGGAGAAGCAGTATCAGCGCACATAACAAGCTTCAGAGCTTCTTACATCTACCCCATGCAGCTCAAAATAAAAATGCGAATACATCCACATAAAGGGGCTGCCCATACTGACTAATAGCTTTTTGACTATGAAAACTTTAAAAGGTTGGGTGTCTGTGAAGCCAACTCCAGCTGATAGGAGATGCAATATTGATGTAAATTTACTTCTGAGTTTAATTTTGGTGGTCGCAGATGTAGTAGTTTTGCATTTTGAATCATCCCTATTTTAGTCAGCCTTTTCAATGGCCTTTCATGGGACCTTCGCATTTCATAGCTGGTTGATTTTTCTAAATGGTTTGAGGTAGTCATGCTTCATTTGGGTGTGCTCGTTGGTGAGAGGTCAGTGCTTTGCAGAATCTGGTGCTCCAAAGGGACCAGTTGAGGGGTAGAGGGCGCTGAGTTTCTTTGACAGCCTATTCAGATGCCCAGATTTGCCTGGTGGCTCTTATTCGTGTGTATGCTGATATTCATCCTTATGTGGCTTATTCAAGAGGATCATACATCCTTAACCGAATACCAGTTTGGTTGGGTCATGAAGCACTGAGTTTCTTGTTTTGGCCTCTCGCTTTACGACTTCAGTACACACTGGTTCCAATTTGGTGCCGCAACTTCTGTAGCAGCTGTGAAGTTTTCAGTTTCTGATATTAAAGCTTTGATCCAATGGAAATTGGCTAATTATAAGAATTCTTTAAGGCCCATTTCTTCAGTTTTGCTTGAGATGTGATCAGCATTTGCCAATTTTTGTGGTCTATGGGCCTGATTCAGACCCGCTCGCAAGCAGGTCGATGGTCCCCCACTGTGCATGTGCGAGCCCCAGCGAGCGACGGCAGCTCTGTTGCTTCTGGGCTCACTACCGCGGCTGTCGATATTGATTGACAGCTCGCCCCGTTTTGTAGGCGGGTCGGGGGGTGGTGGCTTGCCAAACGGAGGAACCCCTGCCGTTTAGGGGTGGCCCCACTGACATCACGAGTGATGTCAGTGGTGAGCTTCCGGCTCTATTAGAGCCGGAAGCTCACTGGGGCTTGCTGCAGACAAGACCCTGCCACAAGGGTCTCGTCGCCAGCCACGATGGTCAGGACTATCGCGACCATCACCTGGCCGATCACTACAGCTGTGGGCGGTCACCCACAGCTTAACAAGCGGCCAGAAGGCCAGCTTGAAAAAAAAAAAAGCCTCCCTGATTCAGAGCGAGCGCTCTGAAAGAGCGTCCGGCTCTGAATCAGGGCCTATGTGTTCTGTTTTTTTGGTCTTCCTGTTAGTCATTTTTATTATTTTCCCTTATCTATCCTACATGGGGCTTGCTACTCACCACTTTCAACAAAGGGAGTCTTGAGGTATTTTTGTTTTTTGCCTGACTAGAAGGACATCATTCAGATAATTCCTGAAGTCCCTCAGCAGGTTTTTAGTTTTTCACCTCTAGCACAGTTCATTTGTTTTTACCCTCCCCACCCACACCTACTTTTGACTATCCAATGTTTGATGTCTGCTTTGGCTTGGTTTATGAGGTATGATCTGGAATTTCTTTATGAGTCAATTGTTAGAATTTGCAGGTTTGGTTTTACCAAAAGTGTTACTCATTCATTTAGGTCACAGGTTCTCAAACTTGGTCCTCAGGACCCCAAACAGTGCTTGATTTCCAGGTCTCCTCACAGAATCACAAGTGATATAATTAGCTCCACTTGTGGATCTTTTAAAAATGTGTCACTGAGTAATGAATACACTTGTGCAGCTGCTTTGTGATCTGCAAAAAATGTGGACTGTGTGGGGTCCTAAAAACCGAGTTTGAGAACCCCTGAGTTAGGTGTTTGTGATCTAGGGAAGAGGTCAGCTTTGCAGTTACATTGTACTATTGTGGCTGAATTTTTTGTGCATTTTGTTGGCCTGGCTTCAGAGAAGCATGGTCATATATAAACTATAGGTTAGGAATTTTGTGGCCACTGACAAAGTTTGCAAGAAACTTAATGAAGCCTTTGCAGAGTTTTTATAGTCCTATGGTGACTGTATGGTTCAGGTCCCTTTGATTAATTGTGTACACTACTGCTGGCCATACACGGGACGATTGATCACACGATTTGGGCAGTTTCTACAGGTTGGACAGACCAATCATTTGAAAATAGTTGTATTTTGAGTCTTCTGCGACCCCGATGCGCATCCCCCCCATCGTCTAGTTGGATCGCAGATAAGATGGTTTTGCAGAGAGATCTCAAATGATCGTGTAGCAATTGACACACATTATGTGATGTGATTTATCAAATCGTATGGTCTTATGTGAAATAGTTGCATTTTAAATACAAATTGTCCTGTATCTGAAGGGAAGAATTTTCAAGGGAAATCGTACAACTGATCTGACCAACTTTTGAATCTCACCATGTATGGCCACCTTAACTGATGAGGTCCACTTGTTAGATCAATGGATGTCTTTGTTTGTTATTTTAGAAGAGCTGTTTGGAGTTCTTAGGCAGTTAGGTTAGGTATAAATGATGGCAGTGCAGCAGTTCTATCTTTAGACATCAGTATGGGTGCAATACTATAATGCTGGCCACACACATAGCGATATTTTACCTGATCTGGCCGATTCCGACACATTGGAACGACAGATAGTGTAAAATATGGCCAAAATAATCGTGAGCCCCCACTCACGATCACGATGCGATGCGCATCCCCGCTGGTCGCACATCGCGTCATCAGATCTGCCGTGCAGTAGGGCAGATCTGACAATCTGGGGCACGATGCACTGTGAAAGTCTGGATGCAGGAGAGATCGTATGATCATGTGGAGATCGTGTGCAGAGCTGCCGGGGAGAGTTTCAAAGGAAATCGCACACATCGGCTCATCCTGTGCAGATCGCTATGTGTGTGGGCAGCTTAAGTTTTGGGAGCATTCACCTTTGTTGACTGATAGCGGCTGTACCCCCCTAATGAAGGCAGCATCCCACACAGGTGTGTAGTCAAGGTAGAAGTTTGAATATAAACAGATATTGACACAAATCTGCACTAAATACAGTTGTTTCAACAGGAATATCACAATAGAAAAATACTTATCAGTATATTCTTGATTGTGCGGCCTGATTGTCCAAATCTACCACAAACATGTGAAATAAAATATACAGAAAGACAATAGTGTAATACAGTCTTTGCCACAAAAACACTAATCCACGGTGAATGTATAGTGGGAGTATAGTGTTTCTCAGCAATGAACAGAGCCGTATCCGACAGATGTTCAAGTTTGAAAATCCAACCATGTGTCACAGCTTAGACGACTGGATGCTTACTTTAAAGCTTACATGCAATTGGTGCTGGAACTGCACATCAAGGTTTCTTTGTACCTTCAGCATTCCTTCACTTAATTAGGTTCCTCAGGACCATAACTAATAAGTGAAAATGGTAGCCTGTTCCTCTCATGTGTCAAGAATTCTTGAAGGGGAGCACTTCTTTCGTCTGTCGGATACGGCTCTGTTCAATGCTGAGAAACACTATATTCCCACTATACATTCACCGTGGATTAGTGTTTTTGTGGCAAAGACTGTATTACACTGTTGTCTTTCTGTATATTTTATTTTACATGTTTGCTGGAGATTTAGACAATCAATATTATACTGATAAGTATTTTTCTATTGTGATATTCCTGTTGGAACAGCTGTATTTAGTGCATATTTGTGTCAATATCTGTTTATATTTTTCTTGTTTTGAGTTACATTAGGTGACTCTTTTTTGTTTGACATTGTACAGCTTGATACAGTTTGTGCCTAAAGGGTGGGTTACTGTTTCCGTATATTAAGGTAGAAGGTTGAGTTGGATACCCTTGTTGCGTGGTTGTTAGCACTAGACACCCTGGTTGGTATACGCTTGCAATGCATTTAGTGGCTAGTTGGTGGTGTACTTATGGTCTATTCTGGTTCTGGACATTCTTTTGTTGCAACCTTACAAATTCTCTTTTATTCTTTTTTAAATAAATAGCTGACATACTGGCGGATCCTGATTGGCTGCCAGTCCGCAAGCTCCGATTGACTCGCAACCAGCACCAGATTCAAATTGCAGTGCCGCTGTCTGTCCATGTCTGCTGCTGCCTGCCATTGCACAAGCTGTAGTTAGCTAGCGGTCCAGCCCCAAATCCATACCTGCTGGCTGCTAATGACACACAGAGGGAGGCAAGAGACTGCTGGAGGGAAACGGGACGGTGAGTTGATGGAGAGGGCATAATGTGTAAAGGGCACTAAATTTGTGTGGAATAATGTGTTATATGGGGCACTACTACTATGTGCCATAATCTGTAAAGGGCATTACTGTGTGGTATAATGTGTAAGGGGCATTACTGTGTAGTGTAAGGGGCATTACTGTGTGGCATAATGTATAAGGGTTACTACTGTGTGGTATAACCTGAATGGGCTCTGTGTTGGGGCAAATGTATGTGGGTTTTTTTACCTCTGGGTGGCCCTTTTAAAATCTTGCTATGTGGCCCCCAAAGTTCTAGTTACGCCTTTGCATGCAAACACAGAGGGCTCACTAATATATATGGTCACTTTAAATGGACTAACTCTGGATTTAATATGAACTTGCATGAGTCATACTGTTTGACACTTGCTCACTGTGAGGTTAAAAGGATACTTTTGTATCTTTCGCACAGGTTTTTAGCAGACTGCCAATTTAAACTGGAACCAGCCCCGGAATCTGTGAATTTAAGAGTGTCCCCATTTTTAGGGATTGTGTGACAGTGTGTGGCCCTGATGAAGTTTAAACCTAGGCAAAAACCTAATTCTGGTCAAACTACACCACCATGCCAAAACTCTGGCCATGCATAAAGGACAAATAGACAGACAGACAAGCTCTCTCGCTTATTTTATATATATATATATATATATATGGTTTAAGGTATGACAAGCACATATCACGGCCCTCAGCCAATAGAAGGTTTAGTGCATTTAAGGGTATGGCTTCCTGACATAAGTTCTCTTGGGTTTGTAGCAATACTCAAAGAATCATCTTACTCAGGGGTCTATTTAATAAGCCTTGGATGGAGATAAAGTGAACAGAGATAAAGTACTAGCCAGTCAGCTCCTAACTGCCATGTCACAGACTGTGTTTGAAAAATGACAGTTAGGAGCTGGTTGGCTGGTACTTTACCTCTGTTCACTTTATCTCCATCCTAGGCTTAGTAAATAGACCCCTAAGTTCGAAGCCTATTAGACACTTAGGGGTAAATTTACTAAGATTCGACATGGTCCAGATTTTCAAGGAGATTAATCTTGCTGGAACTCGCCAAAATTCAGGTGATTTAATCCCTTGTTTTTTACCAACAGGTGATTTGAGTCTAAACGAGTTGGCCGATGGTGAAGCAGAACGAGGTATCTCTCCCGAGTATCTCGTTTTACAGGAGATTACTCACCCGAGATTGCAGTGTTTTCTCTCTGCAAATCTTTCCCGAGCTAGCACCCTGCACATATCAGTGAGATATGTGTTGGCTGCTTGTGTGTTAAGACTTGTAAAAAAGGGTTAAATGTTTATAAAAAAATTACGTGAGGTCCCCCCCAAAAGACTAACCAGCCCCGGACTTGCCAGCCTGTCCTGGTTCTTAAATTTACAGGGAAAAAAATGTGTAGGGTTCCACTGTAAATTTACGAACCAGCACCAGGCAGCAGGGACAGAGCTGGTTTTAAATATACGGAGAAAAAAAATGGCGTGAGGTTCCCCGTATATTTAAAGCCAGCCCTGGACCCTTTCTAGTGGGGGACTGGTGCCACAGCCAGGGGTGCCCTTTCACCGGGCCCCCCAGCCACAGCATCAGCCCTGACCGCTAGTCAGCCCTGGGGAGTTTACCCTTCCAATAAAGGGGTACCCCTCTCCAGGGCACCTCTGGCCTAGGCTGATAGCCCGGGGCTATCCCCGGCACCCTAGGGCGGTGGGTGCCGGGTTGATAGTGTATGTGTAGTGTAAAAGAAAGGGTTATTGTCTTTAGTTGTGGAACAACACGTCCCAGCAAGCCTCCCCCACACACGGGTATTTGGAGAACCACAAATACCAGCATGCGGGGCATTTTGCACATGTGCAGTAGCAAATATCGCTTAGCTGCTTGAACATCAGTATATTGTACAACTCTGAATTAGTCTCATTGCCCAGATATCCCCAGGTGCCATCAAAACAAGCTAGTAATGTGCCCTTTAGGCGGGGTGCAGTCAGAAAGCCGACGGTCGAAATGCCGACCGTCGGCATTTCGACTGTCAAATCCCGGCACGGTACTAATGACAGGCATCGAAATCTCGACGCCTGTCATTATACCTACGTCGGGAGCCTGACGCCCAGCATACCGAAGTAAGGTAAGCCGGGCAGCGGGTGCGGACAGCCACAGGGAGGAGAGAATGTTAGGTTAGGGGCTCTCGGGGGGGGGACTTAGGGTTAGGCCATGGGAAGGGGGGTTAGGGTTAGGCACCCCCGGGAGGAGGTTAGGGTTAGGCACCCACCCCCCCCCGGGAGACAGGTTTAGGTTGCGGGGACGGGGGGGTTAGGTTTAGGCACTAGGGGGGAGGTTAGGGTTAGGGGGGGAGTAGGGATAGTTTATACTTACCTTTTTAGCTGTCGGGATCTTCACTGCTGCCAGTCTTCCGGTGTCGGGATTTGAACCGGACATAGGTCCGGCGGTATTTCATACCGATCCCCTTTAGGCTGCTACAAGCAAACGAAATACTAAAACAACACTGCTTCTCTGAAGAGAGAGTTGGATGAAGGAATAGAGAATGCTAGAATGCTAGGTTGGGCACAAAATTCCTGATTTGGAGTACTGAGGAGTATCTATCAGGGAGCGAAAGGTTACGTTTCAAGGAAGGGAGAAGGTCTGAGTGACCTACAAAGACTCTATTATGGTGCACTCTTATTGCCAAATTCTGTTGCATAAAACTTAGCCTTTATTAATATCAAAGGATATAGATAAAATTGACTTACAAAACAAACATCTGAGACAGAAGGTATAAGGTGTGAATGATAAGTGCAATCATCTTTTTTTCATATAAAACCATATACAAAGTGAAAATATTATTCTGTCTAAGTAAATAATTCCAATGGAAAATATATAATGCTGACAGTAAATACCTCATGCAGGTCAGCCCTTAGTCAGATGGAACTTCCGCCTTGTAGTTCTGTCATCCTGTTTTTTGATTGGCTACTGGGTTGCTGCTGACGGAGCAGTCTATTGGCTATGAATAATACCAATTAATCAAGTTAACCTCCTGATTGGTCCGTCTGCCCTGATAAGATGAACAGAGCCAGGAAACCCACAGTAGCTGATTTTCCGTGATCAAGCCGCGCAGGCAAAATGCGCGTCGGTCCCCAGGGTGCCCCACTACTGCGCAGGGTGGGACACCCCTAAACCCAAGTTATACTTTTCTGTTGTCATCTTTTTTTCTATATGCCTAGATAAGGAATTATCCCTTTAAATCTGAGCAGGCACAGTTATCATAGCACTCCTGTATGTGCTTTTAAGCTGTTGCTTTCAGTTAATATAGAATAGCCAAAGGCTGATCTGCATAAGGTATTATTGTCAATACTATAAATTTTATATTCATAGGTTTGATTCATATGCCCATATTTTGATGTTAGTCTACCTTGTATGTGATTGAATATAATTAACCATCTGACTAAAGGGCTGATTTGCATGAGATACTTGCGATCAGTGATTTCACATAGGTTAGCCATCTGACTAAGGGCATGAGGTATTTACTGTCAGCATTATATATTTTCCATTGGAATGATTTACTTAGCATATTATTTTCACTTTGTATATGGTTTCACATGAAAAAAGATGGTTGCACTTTTATGAATTATTGTTTCTATTATAACCAAATATTGCCTATATTCTGACTGTTGGCTGCTACCATAATCTTCATACCCCTTGCACTGTACCAAATATAAATGTCCACCATAGTATTAATTTACATTTAATAGTATACAGATATTCTAATGGTATTTCTTATACTTTGGAACAGCATGATACCAATAAAACAGAATTATTCGACATTTGGAATGAATATCATTATACAATCTATGCCTCTCTTTACCTTTATACTCCTATCGTCTGTCACCTGTGGCCCAGTAGTCCTCTCATTTATTGTCCTATGCTTTTCCAAGCAAGACAATAGATAGTAGAAACGAATGGCCGCAACATGAGGACGATATTAACTGTTGTTTCCAAGGGTCACTGTTGGACACCGGTTGCTCACTTCCCATCCTATGCTTTAGGTAAGATGGGAAGCAACAGGACCCAGTGTCATTCAGGTTTTTCTATACCTTGACTTTCATCTTTCTGTACTACATGGTAATACTTGGTGCAATCAACTATTCTTTAACTATAAGGAGTAATAGCAACACAGAGCTACAGTCTTTCCTGATACAGTGGAAATTATCTTGTGATTTTTTGTGATTAACTCTGGGTGTATTTTAGTAATTGTCTTTTTGTTATATGTATTTATGTCAGTAATTGTTTATATGTTTAACTTAGCAACTGTCTGTCATATTTAACCACCCCATGAGGAATGATTCCGCATACTCTTTTTTATGTATCATTCACACCATTATACCTTCTGTCTCAGATGTTTGTTTTGTAAGTCAATTTTATCTATATCCTTTGATAGTTAATAAAGGCTAAGGGCCTGATTCAGACCCGCTCGCTAGATGCGGCTGCTCGCTCCCAGCGTATGGAAGTTCAGCTAAGTGATGTCAAGGCAGCCACTCACATGGCAAGGCATAAGCACGTCCACTATGTCTTGGTGAGCAATCACTTTGTGCTTACAGATGCCCACCAGCCTGTCTTTAGCCACCCACTTGTGTACCTCATCTCCAGACAGTATATACAACCATCGGTACATCGGGTTGCATCGGATCTGACTGCAGCGCTTGTGGTTGACTGTACCCTATAGCAAGCACTGCAAGCACTTCAGTGTATCATTCAACCAGGTGATGTGTACTATGACACTGCCTGTTAATTATGCATGCCCCAGAAATGGCGTGGAAAAACTCTGGCACACCTGTGTCCGCAACTCCACTCCCCTGTTACTGGCTTGCCCCTGTTACCACCTACAAACGGCCTCTGCTGTCATTCATTCCACTGGGCTGTCTTTTCAGGGTGAGCGAGCACATTCCGATCACTCGTACTACTTTGCGAACTCGCAGCAAGATTCCAGCAACTTTTCATTCAAAGTTGCCAGATGTAATAGAAGGCGATTTTGAGTCTTAATACAATAATTGACAGCAAATTTTCAATGATTTATGGAAGGTAAGAGAGGTTAAATTCATCCGAATCTTGCCAGAAAATGGCTCTGGCCAGAGATTGCTCAAATGGTATCCAGATTATCAATGGTGATTCATGATGTTGACATTGTTAAAATGTCAACATCATAAATGCCGACACCTGGAAATGGCATCATGGACAGAATGTTGATATATGAAATGTCAACATTGCCAAAATGTCATCATAACATTAGGTTTAGGTTTAGGCTTCTAGGGATAGGATTAGAACTAGTGTTAAGGTTAGGGATAGACTTGCCTTACAATCACATTGTCGACGTTCTGACCATGATTATTATTGTCAGTATAATTTTAAAATGTTAACATTTTTAAACGTGTTTGTCCCCAACAATAACATATTTAAGGCTAGTCAATATTTTTTTATTAGTTTTGGGGTCCTTAATTGAGTATTGAGTAGTGGCAAAGTAATATATATGTTTAATGTGGCTCTTTATTATGTTCTGCCTGGACAGATAGCATAAAACGCATGCAATTTGATATACCTAGCCAGCCAGATGTATTTCTTTTATACTGCAACGAGTTTACATATTATAGGCTACTACTGTATATTTGATGACTTGTATGTTTGACAAAAAATTGGGACGTCTACTTGGATCCAGTGGACAATGATTCTGGCGTATTTCTGGTTACTTTGTCTTTAGTCACATTCTATTACCTACGGCGACTAGAAACTCATCAGAAACTCACCCAAAATCAGACATCAATACATTTCCCCCTAGAGAATACAAAGAGGTTTTTACTGTGCGTAAGTGTTTTTTGGATGCAGAAATAAGACAAAGATATGCGAGCAAGCACCTTGATGGCAACCCTCACATACAGTAGCTACATTTGCCTGGAGATTGTACCAAAGTTGCTGTGATGTGTGACAGTGCCCCTCCTCCCCTTCTAGATAGGCCACTTTCAGGTGCCCCACTTTTGCAATGATGATGGGAATAAAATATTTGAAGGAGTTTGGAGGCATGGGCATTTTTAGCAGGATAAGGAGTTTCCCATGAAATCCCTGTGAGAGGGTAATTTGGTAATACAGGCCATAAACATCTCTTAAAATGGACCAGATACAAGTAATTGGGTAGAGGTTGCAACAAGCCGGCAGGCCGTAAGTGAGATGCTTTGATTCTGGAACAGAGAGGACAAGTGGACGTATACTGATAGACTTGTTAGCCATATGCAGAATTGTGATATAGTTTTGTTGTTAGAAATTGTCTCTTTAAACGGAAGTAGAATCAAAGGAATGGATATGTAATGCCGGCATCCGAGATGCCTACTGTCAGAATACCGACAGCGGCATTCCGATGGTTGGTATCCCGACAGGGGTTGGGTAAGTATACTTATCCTCCCCCCTTCCCCCCTAACCCTCCCTTTTTATAGCCTAACCCTAACCCTCCCCACCCCGCACTCTAACCCTAACCCTCCCCATTAGTGCCTAAACCTAAGTCTCCCCACTACCTGAATAAACCTAACCCTCCCACCTTAGTGCCTAACCCCCCCAGTGGTGCCTAACCCTAACCCTCCCCCATAGGGGTGCCTAACCCTGACCTCCCCCCCAAAACCTAAACCTAACCCCGCCACGCTCCCTAAACCTATCCCCCCCTCCCCTGTGACTAATGCTAAGGGCGCACCAGACTTACCTCTTTTGGGATGGTGTCCTTCGGCGTTCAGCCGTCTGGATTAGGATAGGCGCCAGTATTTCGATGGCTATCTTAAATCCCTTATCGGGCTTCCTCTGTCGGGATTGAGACCGGTGGCATCACGGCCTCCGGTCTCATAACTACATCCCAAACAATTACCCAAGAAAGTCTACTTGCACAACCATCTGGTTGTAATTCTGAATACTGTAATTTGGGTTTATTGGTGGCAGCAGTTATCTGGGAATGCAAGGTCAGACAAAGTCACAGTAGTTACAACTCTGTTGGGTTACAAAATTATTTCATTCTCATAGTGACTACTCTGTGAGCCTACAAATTACCTGCACAGAGCTTGTACCGTGCCACTGCAGGACACAGAAAAATCTTTTTATAAGTACAGTAACAGAAAGCTTCTTCGTCTTGAAGGATCCATCCAAACAAAATCCCTTTTATGAGTTAAAGGCTAAATTGGCTCAAGATCATAGAAAAATCTTTAATAAACTATCTATATTTATTTGTGAACCCCAGAAAGTATTACCCTGCCTTCACATTTTTCACTGCTGAACATTTCTCAATTGCCCTTTTTTACATGGTCCATCCAGATACCGTTCTACAAATTAACATATTCCAGAAATTCTGTGAGCGGTTTCGAGACCTCAGTTCTCAAGCTCAGCATATAATTAATGAGCTTGTGCTCATTTCTATGCAATCTGAAAATCATGTCTGTCAATGTCTTGGAATAAATAAGAATATTGTCCAAATAATCAAATGAAATTTACAGAGACATGGGGACAAGATATTCAAAATGTCTGCATCACATTCTATAAGCCATTTTTATTCCTCATTTCCTAATTTTTTAACCAAGTTCTAAGCCCCTCTCTAGTATATCTTGGTAAAAAAAAAGTGGAAGATGAAAATCCAGAGATGAGTGGTAGAGGGTACATACTTCACATGGTGTTGGCATTGAAAGCTATATACTGTAATGCACAGAATGGTGAAGTCCTACATCCTTCTTGTTCACAAAGAAAATGGGCACACCTGCAATTGAAGCTGGAGGTTGTATATCTTCACTAAGAGCTATCGCTTTTGTATTCCTTAAGCTTAAAAAGTTATATTTTACATAATGAACATATATGTCCAAAAGGACTGGACAATCATATATCATATGAGATGGCAGGGTCTCAGCTTGCTTCTTATCAAAAACATCCTGAAATTGTTGGTACTGATAAGTAATATGGGAGTCATTTTTAAGAAATACAGTAGATACCACTAATATTTGTTTCTTTATAGAAAGCAAGCAGTGGCACTTATGGGGGCTGGTTCAAAGGTGGATGCGTCTCTTGCCCTTTCCTTGTTTACATCTGAATGTGAAAGGACTGAGATCCCCACCATTTCCGTCTGCTACGTCTATAGTGCAGCATCAGTTGAACCATCAAAACTTGCACCAGTCCTATGCAGGGCCGGCCTGAGCCTGATTTAAGCGGATATAGATTTTGGCGCCCCCTGTTGAAATAAAGCCTCATATTTTGGTGTGTGAAATATCTGGAGTACATGTAATAATGTAACAATGACAAAAGGGAATCTGTAGACCAAAAGACCAGTTTTATATAAACACGTTTATAATTTAATACTATACTCAGTGGTGTCACTAGGGTTGGTGTAACCAAGTGCAGTAACTAAATAACCCCACATGGACCTTCTCCTGCATCAGAACAAACAGAATCCTTAGTAATAAAATACAATGGACCTAACGGGAAAAAACATACACATTAACCCCCGCTGTGTGGGGCCCCACATGATAAATAAAAAACACACACATAGGCGCCCACATGAAAATAATAAAACACATAGGCTTTGTATGAAAAGAAAACAAAAAACACATAGGCTTTGCAGAAACAAAACACTCACAGACCCACATGAGAAAAAAAAACAAACACATTAGCACCCACATAATTGTAATAAAACACATAAGATTTGCATGAAAAAAACACACACATAGGCCCCTACATGAAAATAAGTAAACACACACATAGGCAGCAACATGAAAAATAATTAATACACCCACACAGGCCACCACATGAAAAATAACTAATCACACACATAGGCCCACACATGATATTTATGAAGTGTTATAGGGCCCCTTACCAGCAGGACCTCCCTGGATGCTAAGCTAAAGGCGGGTATCCACTACCCGACAGTGAAAAGACTGAACGATAACAATATCGTTATCGTTCAGTCATTCACTACACTGCAGGGTGCCAACACTGAACGATATGTCGTTCAGTGCAGCCACCCTCCTTCATCCCCGACCATGGCCAACCTGACAATATCATCAGGTTGATCAGCATGTTCGGGCAATGAGCGATATCATTAACGACCAGCGTGAATGCGCATCGCTGATCTTTGATGATATTTCAGTGCACAATTCATGCACGATTAATGGACGACTGAACGATAACAATGTCGTTATCGTTCAGTCGTCCATTAATATCGCCCAGTGGATACCCCCCTTTAGATACGTATTCAGGGAGAGGGAGACAGCCAGTGGGTCACAGGGAGAGGGTGATGACAGGGAGAGGAGGACAGCAGTGGGTGATGACAGGGAGAGGGTGACAGGGAAGGGTGACGACAGGCAGAGGGCGACAGCACTAGGAGACAGGGAGAGGATGACGACAGGGAGAGGGCATCTGCACTAGGTGACACGGAAAGAGTGATGACAGGGAGAGGATGACAGTGACGACAGAGAGGTCAACTGCACTAGGTGACACGGAAAGAGTGATGACAGGGAGAGGGTGACAGTGATGACAGGGAGAGGGTGACAGGGAGAGGATGACATCCCTTGGTGAGAGGGAGAGGGTGACAGCACTAAGAGACAGGGAGAGGGTGACGACGGGGAGAGGATGACGACACTGGGTGACAGGGGAGGGTCACAACAGGGAGAGGGTGACAGCACTGGGTGACAGCAGGGAGAGGGTGACAGCAATAGGAGGCAGGGAGATGGTGACGACAGGGAGAGGATGACATCCCTGGGTGAGAAGGAGAGTGTGACAGCACTAGGAGACAAGGAGAGGGTGACGACAGGCAGAGGATGACATCCCTGGGTGAGGGGGAGAGTGTGACAGCACTAGGAGACAGGGAGAGAGTGACGACGGGGAGAGGATGACAGCACTGGGTGAGAGGGAGAGGGTGACACCAGGAGAGGGTGAAAACAGTGGATGACAGGGAAAGGGTGACAGGGAGAGAATAACCAATGGGTGACAGGGACAGGGTGACAGCCATACAGGGTATTTCAATTTCCTTACCTGGGGCCAGAAGTTACTGCAGTGTGTGGATGGTGGCTCCTCCTTGGACCTCACTTATTGGGTCAGATCTAGCAGCAACCCTCACTTAACGCCGGGGATGGTCACGCGATCGTGACGTCAGATTCCTGGCGTCCAGCCCCAGAGGGAGAGGAAGCTGGGGTTGGTTGAAAGGGGAGGAGCGGAGGAGAGCACTTCTGACCGTCGGCATCCCGCACGCCGGGAAGCCGACTACATCCCGTTAGTACCATCTACTAGTTCGCAGGATCTGAGGCTAATGTAATGGGATTGTTTTAATTTTGATTACAGTGGGGATTTGGTGTCTTCTGCCAAACCTTTAATTGATTGAATTTCACATAGTGCTAGAGTCTGGCAGTTCTTGTGGCTCAAAGAAATCTGCAAATACAGTGTAGATATAACAACAAGGAATACAGTCCAAAGAACTCCAGTAGTTAATCTAAAGAGAGGTTGTTGGAGTATGACCCTGGTCCGCCACCTGCAAGGATCCTGGGCCAGATCATTTTCGGGTGGTCTACAATTCTTGCCCTGCTAAGGGTACTTTGTAAGAATGGCTTAAACTGGCATTATAATGGCAGATATTCTGCTCAAATCATCTAGCTGTCTCTTGGGTGGATAGTATGCTGATCTGCAAAGGTTCACCTTCAGCATCACAACAACCTGGTAGTCAATGTCTTGTCTAGAGTTCAGTTCTCCAGAAATCTGAATCCACCTGAATTTCATGAATCTGCACAGACCTGAGTTGCGGCTCTGATCTCCAGAGGAGATCCGGACAGATCTGAGTCACGGTACTGATCTTCCCGTGGTCCGGAATTCAGATTTTAGATACAAATTTCATGTTTTGGATTGCAAAAATAACATGATTTAAGCTGTTTTTACAATTTTTTTATCATTTTTTTAACAAAAAAACCCAGATCCAAGACTAAAAAACTTGAGGGTGGTTTTGCAAAACCAAAACACAAAGATGAATGCAGATCCAAAACCAAAGCACAGGAGTCAGCACACATCTCTACTAATTTATTGTTGTCCAAATTTTACATGAGACCAAAGCTTAGCTATCTTCATTTAGAGATACATTGTAGCTGGAATGAGTATTTAAACATTGTATAGTACTGACATCTAGTGTGCATTATAGCCAACTACATCTTTAATATTCTGTTTCTGAATTTCAGTGCTGCAAAGTTTTCAACTGAAAGGGCGAAATGTAATAGGGACGAGTTTTCTTGAGAGTGCAAACTTGCATTGAATTGCTGCAAGTTCAGTGCAAGAATGTTCCAAAGCTCTCAGGGGTCTATTTACTAAGCAGTGTCAGGAGACAGAGTGAAAAGTGATAAGGTGCCAGCCAATCAGCTCCCAACTGTCATTTTTCAAACACAGCTTGTGAGATGACAGTTGGGAGCTGATTGGCTGGCACCTTATCACTTTCTTATCACTTTTCACTCTGTCTTCTAACAATGCTTAGTAAATAGACCCCTGTGTATGTAATAGCATGCAAGTTACAAGGAGCCTGTGAGTGCAGTCAGGTAAAGTGTTGCAATTGAAATTTGAGATTCATTACATGTGACGTGTTTTGTTTGAAACCAAGGGAACCATTGGTCCCCAGAATTTGCCTGATTTGTACCTCACTGGCCCTATATAAGTAGCAACCCTGCATTTTTTTCTTTGATATATTTTGTAGAAGAGACAGTGTAGGAGTGAGCAGAGCCGGATTAAGGTCTGTGGGGGTCCATGGGCAACAAAAGTGTGGGGGCCCCTATCAACAAAGTATTCAAAGTTGATATATAATACATTGCTCGAAGTGGGGGTATAGAAATTTTAGCTTAATCCCCCACCACAAGCTTTAGGGATTTTGATAATAAGATTCAGCCTCTGAATGCACCTTTCACTGCCTACTACCCTCTCCCACCCCTCACATCACACTACCTGCTTCTCTCTCCCACCCCCTGCACCTCACACTGCCTGCTTCCCTCTCCCACCCCCTGTACCTCACTCTACCTGGTTCTCTCTCCCACTACCTGCACCTCACACTACCTGCTTCTCTCTCCCACCCCCTGCACATCACACAGCCTGCTTCCCTCTCTCACCCCCTGTACCTCACACTACCTGGTTCTCTCTCCCACTACCTGCACCTCACACTACCTGCTTCTCTCTCCCACCCCCTGTGCCTCACACTGCCTGCTTCCCTCTCCCACCCCCTGCACCTCACACTGCCTGCTTCCCTCTCCCACCCCCTGTACCTCACACTACCTGCTTCCCTCTCTCACCCCCTGCACCTCTCACTACCTGCTTCCCTCTCCCACCCCTCACCTCATGATACCTGCTTCCCTCTCCCACTCCCTGCACCTCACACTACCTGCTTCCCACTCTCACCTCCTGTACCTCTCACTACCTGCTTCCCTCTCCCACCCCTCACCTCACACTACCTGCTTCCCTCTCCCATCCCCTGTACCTCACACTACCTGGTTCTTTCTCCCACTACCTGCACCTCACACTACCTGCTTCTCGCTCCCACCCCCTGTGCCTCACACTGCCTGCTTCCCTCTCTCACCCCCTGCACCTCTCACTACCTGCTTCCCTCTCCCACCCCTCACCTCACGATACCTGCTTCCCTCTCCCACTCCCTGCACCTCACACTACCTGCTTCCCTCTCTCACCTCCTGTACCTCTCACTACCTGCTTCCCTCTCCCACCCCTCACCTCACACTACCTGCTTCCCTCTCCCATCCCCTGTACCTCACACTACCTGCTTCCCTCTCCCATCCCCTGTACCTCACACTACCTGGTTCTCTCTCCCACTACCTGCACCTCACACTACCTGCTTCTCTCTCCCACCCCCTGTGCCTCACACTGCCAGCTTCCCTCTCTCACCCCCTGCACCTCTCACTACCTGCTTCCCTCTCCCACCCCTCACCTCACGATACCTGCTTCCCTCTCTCACTCCCTGCACCTCACACTACCTGCTTCCCTCTCTCACCCCCTGCCCCTCTCACTACCTGCTTCCCTCTCCTATTTTCAACACCTCACACTGCCTGCTTCCCTCTCCCACTCCCTGTACCTCACACTGCCTGCTTCCCTCTCCCATTTTCAACACCTTACACTGCCTGCTTCCCTCTCCCACTCCCTGTACCTCACACTACCTGCTTCCCTCTCCCATCCTCTGCACCTCACACTACCTGCTTCCCTCTCCCACTCCCTGCACCTCACACTGCCTGCTTCCCTCTCCCACCCCCTGTACCTCACACTACCTGCTTCCCTCTCCCAACCCTTGCACCTCATACTACCATCTTTCCTCTCTCACCCCCTCAGCTCACACTCCCTGCTTCCCTCTCCCACCCCCTCAGCTCACACTCCCTGCTTCCCTCTCCCACTCCCTGCACCTCACACTGCCTGCTTCCCTCTCCCACCCCCTGTACCTCACACTACCTGCTTCCCACTCCCTGCACCTCACACTACCTGCTTCCCTCTCTCACCCCCTGCCGCTCTCACTACCTGCTTCCCTCTCCCATTTTCAACACCTCACACTCCCTGCTTCCCTCTCCCACTCCCTGTACCTCACACTACCTGCTTCCCTCTCCCATCCTCTGCACCTCACACTACCTGCTTCCCTCTCCCACTCCCTGCACCTCACACTGCCTGCTTCCCTCTCCCACCCCCTGTACCTCACACTACCTGCTTCCCTCTCCCAACCCTTGCACCTCATACTACCATCTTTCCTCTCTCACCCCCTCAGCTCACACTCCCTGCTTCCCTCTCCCACCCCCTCAGCTCACACTCCCTGCTTCCCTCTCCCACTCCCTGCACCTCACACTGCCTGCTTCCCTCTCCCACCCCCTCACCTCACACTCCCTACTTCCCTCTCCCACCCCCTCAGCTCAAACTCCCTGCTTCCCTCTCCCACTCCCTGCACCTCACACTACATGCTTCCCTCTCTCACCCCCTGCACCTCTCACTACCTGCTTCCCTCTCCCATTTTTAACACCTCACACTGCCTGCTTCCCTCTCCCACTCCCTGTACCTCACACTACCTGCTTCCCTCTCCCACCCCCTCACCTCACACTACCTGCTTCCCTCTCCCACCCCCTCAGCTCACACTCCCTGCTTCCCTCTCCCACTCCCTTCACCTCACACTGTCTGCTTCCCTCTCCCACCCCCTCACCTCACACACCCTACTTCCCTCTCCCACCACCTCAGCTCAAACTCCCTGCTTCCCTCTCCCTGCACCTCACACTACATGCTTCCCTCTCTCACCCCCTGTACCTCTCACTACCTGCTTCCCTCTCCCACCCCCTCACCTCACACTACCTGCTTCCCTCTGCCACTCCCTGTACCTCACACTGCCTGCTTCCCTCTCCCAACCCTTGCACCTCACAATACCTGCTTCCCTCTCTTGAACTTGACAATTTAATATCTTACATTTCACAGCAACTTGATCTGCAATCTTGGGCTCAAGCTTGCATACATTTTAAACATGAGACTGGGTCCTGCCAAGGGCACCCCAGATGGTCGAGTGCCGTGGATTGAGCCTGTTGTTTATTTATATTATGTGGTCACACTTGCTAGGGCACCCTGTTTTTCAAATGTAAGACAAACTTTTTTCTTTTTCCAGGTGCTTATTAACTGATAGCCCTGGGTGCGGTCCTGTCTCTTTAAGGCAGGACCCAGTCTCATGTTTAAAATGTATGCAAGCTTGAGCCCAAGATGGCAGATCAAGTTCATTTATCTGAGAGTTAGTGTAGGGACTGGCTAGATGGGAATGACCGTGAAGCGGTGGCCAGCTTAACAAATTATTGCAATATTTTGGAACCAACATTCCCTATGTTCAAAGGAGTTATAGTTTGAAAAGCATGTGAGTGCCGAGTTTGTATGATATTTTTTATGTAGATGGTGTGGTCACATACCAAGGGCACCCCAGATGGTCGAGTGCCGTGCATTGAGCCTGTCGTATATATATATATATATTAGGGGTGAGCGGGTTCGGATTTCTGAAATCCGAACCCCCCCGAGCCCCGCCGATCCGAGTCAGGCTCGACTTTTCCCGCCTGACTCGGATTCTGAAATCGAGGCAAAACGTCATCATCCCGCCTTCCGAGTCTCGCGGGTTTTGGATCCTATATAAGGTACCCGCGTCGGCGCCATTTTCTCACTCGGCTGTGGACAGTGAAGAGGGAGGGTGGGAGTTAGGGCTGGCTGGGCTGTGTAGTGTAGTGTAGTGTAGTGCAGAGTAGTGTTGTGCTGTGCTGTGCTGCGCTGTGCTGCTGTTGTCCATAGGGGCTGTGTCCACTACTTCAAAGTCCATAGGGGCTGGCTGTGTTGTGCTGTGCTGCTGTTGTTAATAGGGGCTGTGTCCACTACTTCAAAGTCCATAGGGGCTGGCTGGACTGTGTTGTGCAGTCAGTTCTCCATAGGGGCTGTGTCCACTCCAAAGTCCTGTGCAGTGTCCCAGTCCTAAAGGGGTGCTGTAGTGTTGTCCAGGGGGTGCTCTGTCCATCAGGGGTGCTCCCCCCAAGTGCTAAAAAAAAATATTTTTTCTGTGTTTGTGAATTGTGTGCGCAGTAGCCGCACGTGCATCAACAAAGTAGTGCCAAGCGTGCGCCTGTGTCATAAGTAAAGGGCCAGCTGGCTTGACCATTAAAGGGTGCTGTAACCCCCAAAGTACACTCCAAACCAAATAAAAAATTTTTTTCTGTGTTTGTGAATTGTGTGCGCAGTAGCCGCACGTGCATCATCAAAGTAGTGCCAAGCGTGCGCCTGTGTCATAAGTAAAGGGCCGGCTGGCTTGACCATTAAAGGGTGCTGTAACCCCCAAAGTACACTCCAAACCAAATAAAAAAATGTTTTCTGTGTTTGTGAATTGTGTGCGCAGTAGCCGCACGTGCATCATCAAAGTAGTGCCAAGCGTGCGCCTGTGTCATAAGTAAAGGGCCGGCTGTCTTGACCGTTAAAGGGTGCTGTAACCCCCAAAGTACACTCCAAACCAAATAAAAAAATATTTTCTGTGTTTGTGAATTGTGTGCGCAGTAGCCGCACGTGCATCAACAAAGTAGTGCCAAGTGTGCGCCTGTGTCATAAGTAAAGGGCCGCCTGGCTTGACCGTTAAAGGGTGCTGTAACCCCCAAAGTACACTCCTGTCCAAACCAAATAAAAAAGATTTTCTGTGTTTGTGAATTGTGTGCGCAGTAGCCACACGTGCATCAACAAAGTAGTGCCAAGCGTGCGCCTGTGTCCCATAAGTAAAGGGCCGTCTGGCTCATTTCTTAAAGGGTGGTGTAACCCACAAAGTGCACTAGTCTCCAACAAAAATAAAAAATTATTTTCTGTGTTTGTGTGCGCCTTAGCCGCACGTATATATCAATATAACATAAATGGAGGACCAAACTTTCTCCGATAAAAATAAAATAGGGAAAGATCAAGAACCACTTCCTCCTAGTGCTGAAGCTGCTGCCACTAGTCATGACATAGACGATAACATGCCATCAACGTCGTCTGCCAAGGCCGATGCCCAATGTCATAGTAGAGGGCACATACAATCCCAAATGACAAAGTTCAGGAAAATGACCTTGAAAAAAACATTTAAATCATCTGAAGAGAAACGTAAACTTGCCAATAAGCCATTTACGACACGGAGTGGCAAGGAACGGCTAAGGTCTTTCCCTATGTTCATGACTAGTGGTTCAGCTTCACATGACGATGGAAGCCCTCCTCCCGCTAAAAAAATCAAACGAGTTAAGCTGGCAAAAGCACAGCGAAGAACTGTGCGTTCTAAGAAGATATCACAAATCCCCAAGGAGAGTCCAAGTGTGGTGGCGGTTGCGATGCCTGACCTTCCCAGCACTGGACGGGAAGAGGTGGCTCTTTCCACCATTTGCACGCCCCCTGCAAGTGCTGAGAGGAGCACCCACAGTCCACTTGCTGATATGCAAATTGAAGATGTCACTGTTGAAGTACAACAGGATGAGGATACTGGTGTAGCTGGCACTGAGGAGGAAGTTGGCGAGGAGGATTCTGATGGTGATGTGGTTTGTTTAAATCAGGCTCCGGGGGAGACAGTTGTCCGTGGGATGAAAAAGCCCATCACGGTCATGCCTGGGCAGAAGACCAAACATTCCACCTCTTTGGTCTGGCAATATTTCTATCCAAATCCGGACAACAACTGTCTTGCCATATGTACCATATGTAAAGGTGAAATAAGTAGGGGTAGGGACGTTAACCACCTAGGAACATCCTCCCTTATACGGCACCTGCAGCGCGTTCATAAAAAGTTACTGTCAAGTTCAGAAACTTTGGCTCAGACCGTAAGCAGTCCAGGGTCACCTAAATCCCTTTTTCCTGTTTTATTCAAGGAATCGGTGGATGAGGAGGATGAGGACGACATCTTGCCTCCGTAGAACCAGTTTGTGCAGGGACACATTAATTGGCAGCTTGTTTTGTGGGGGCCCAAACAAACCAATCATTTCAGCCACAGTCATGTGGCAGACCCTGGCGCTGAAATGATTGGTTTGTTAAGTGTGCATGTCCTATTTATACAACATAAGGGTGGGTGGGAGGGCCCAAGGAAAATTCCATCTTGCACCTCTTTTTTTTCTTTGCAGTATGTACTGTTTGGGGCCTAGTTTTTCAAACTGCCATCCTGTCTGCCACTGCAGTGTCACTCCTAGATGGGCCACGTGTTTGTGCCGCCCCCTCGTGTCGCTTAGCATAGTCATCCAGCTACCTCGGTGCAACCTTTTGGCCATAAAAACAATATTGTGAGGTGTGAGGTGTTCAGAATAGACTGGAAATGAGTGGAAATGAAGGTTATTGAGGTTAATAATAGCATAGGAGCAGAAAAAGCCACAAATTCTGTGATTTTAGCTGTTTTTATGCTTTTTTAAAAAAAAATACAGATCCAAAACACAAAACCCAGAACCCAAAACACGGAAGGGTGGTTTTGGCAAAACCAATCCAGATCCAAAACACGAAGAAAGATCCAGATCCAAAACCAAAACACAAAACACGAAAAGTGGCCGGTGCACACCCCTAATATATATATATATGTATATTTATATATATATATATGTATATATATTAAAATCCCCATCGGCAGATAATGCGTGCAACCTTATAGTTATGTAACCAACTTAAATATAATAAAGAGACAGACCAAGTATATATGCGATCAAAAATATATGGTCAGCTTTATTTATTTTACAATCAGAGTATGGTGGTATAAGAAAGAACGGCCAGTAACCTGACGCCCCATACTTGACTTATGCAAGGATGTAAAAACACTCACTGAACGGGCCAATATCCCAATTTAAGTGTAATAGTGATATAAAACTTGCAAGGGCCGATATCCCTCTCTGGCAAGTGAGACGGTATCCAGCCCCATCCCAATGCACTATTTTAGCCCTCTCCGACGAGAGGTGCCGCTGACCCCAGTAGGGTAAAATCAGCCTAACCAATGCATAGAAGGGGGCTCATACTGCAGCAAGGTGGACACTTTATAGATACTGCCGTTCTTTCCCGCCACGCATGTTCCCTGTGATGGAACGTGCCCGCCACCATACAACCTACTCTCTAAAACCTCCCCACACCGAACAAAAAACACTCTATAAATGAAATCTGTCCCTGCTAGGCATCTTGTACCCCATTAAAGGGTTATGCTCCACAAATCTACCCCACCCCCAACCATGCACCTACATCACCAGGAAAGGCTAGCACAATATCGGACAAAATATCACGACATCTGGCCAAAGCCAAGCAACCCACCCAAATCCTGAACAAATAGTGTGCCGCAAGTAAAGCGACATCTGCCGGCACAAATCCTTCCCTCCCAGGTGAATTGCTAAGACCAAAGGAGAACCAAAGTCCTCCACTGACATCCATATACAGGGCACTAATGCCTCCCAACCCAAACTAGTAAAGCGGGATGACCTGCCCAAAATATAAACAAGTGTCCGATAAACTAAATGAGCTATAATCCTGTAAACCACCTGCAATACATGAAATACACATGAGTACAGTGACTATGACATATTGCAGAGTGAGGTGACTGGGGGGGAGGGAAAGGGGGGGAAGGAGGATTTGACCCGAGGTAAAAACCTACAAAAAACCTGCTGGATCTTTTATTTCTGTTAGTAATGTAATTCTATATTCTGTTGTTTTATTAGCCAAACGTTGTCCTAAGCAGGGCAAAAAATAGGGCAAAATCCCTCGAGACCCCCACCGGAAAGGTGGCAAGTTGGCCGGAGCACTCAAGTCCACAAACAAAATTACACATCACTA
This sequence comes from Taudactylus pleione, assembly GCA_031769625.1. NCBI lineage: Eukaryota > Metazoa > Chordata > Amphibia > Anura > Myobatrachidae > Taudactylus > Taudactylus pleione. The sequence goes on along the minus strand of JAUIMM010000094.1, from coordinate 20,017,133 downwards.
GTCCACATGAATATAGGCGTTGGACTTCCATCATCACAGAGCCTGTATCCCCTGCTGAGCTGTGACTGCAAGAAAGACTCTCACTGCTGCCACAAAGTCTGATAGGCAATCAAAGGACTGAGGAGCCAAGGACCAACATGCGAAAATCCTCCATGACGTCTTGAGAATTGTACAGGGTATCATCTGTGCTGGCGACTCCATTCCTGACAACAGAAATAACAAAATCGATCCCTGGGGCGTCGGTAGGAGGGGATTCGGCTGCATCGATGTCTGAAACAAAAGAAAAAAAAACGGGCAGTATCGAACTCCAGGGTCCCTTGCATTCAGGCCATTAACAGTATGAACAGGCGCAGCAGTGTAAAGCGCAAACGAGACACAGGGAGCAACAGCCGCAAATCCAACCTGACTGCTGAAGGAGTGGACCCAGAGGGCTGACATGGCGGATGCTGTGGGAGCTAACAATGCCAACCCTCGTTGTAAACAGAGCCCCCCGACTGTTGTGACAGCAGGGGCCTCAAAGCACCCCCATTGACACAAGCAGAGCAACAATGGCTCCTGAATCGAGGAATGTAGTATTCCCCGGTATTGGCAAACCCGCATAAACACTGACCGAGCTTCACCAAGCCATTAGGAGACCACAACCCACTGCCCGGGGAACCCAAGCAAGAGGCGTGTCCCGATACTGAGGGCTGTGTAAAAAATATGGTGTCTGAAGAGCTTTGTTTGTGGGGGTGGTGGACTCGGGTCAAACCTGTTTCCCTATGTAAGATATATATATATATATATATATATATATGATTAGGCATATATGGATGGGGATGAGAATGCAATTTAAGTTGTGTAGCTCCCTAAATTCTATGAACATATATTTGTAAAATAAAAGGGGGTGTGTATGAGATATGTTGTATTTTGAAGAGCGTTGTATACGGGGGTGAACTCTGGTGTAACCTGTACCTGTATGTAAGATAAATATATATGATTAGGTCTCCTTTGGAATAGGGATGGGACTACAAGTAAAAATTGTGTAGCTCGTCTAACTCCTATGCACAAAATTTGTAATAAAAATGTCCACACCAAAATGTAAAATATAAAACAATACTCCCAAAGGCCAGATCCTGCGTCTGAGGAGGAACTGGACCCCTGAGGGGATATTTGAAATCATCCCTGCAGTTACCGCATCAACATACCTATGTATGACCTCACAATGAATTAGACAAAGCTCGCAAAAAAAAACAAAAAACGCGGGCCCCGTCTATAGAGAAAAGGGGTCAGTAATAATGGTAATGCGGTAATAATGCAGTACAACTACTAAAAGTATCAGGGAAAATCATACGGACAAATGAAAATGACCCACAGTCACGAAGTGTTAGTATGCATGCAGGAGCACCGTCTACAGGTAAAGAGCATAAATTACTGTACGGGGATCCATACAATTCCGCTACGGAAAGTATAAGGGGAAATCATATGGACAAGAGAAAATTAATTCACAATCACGTAGTGCTCCTATGTATGCACATTTATGGCCAAAAGGTGGTCCAAAAGAGGAGGTGATAGGTTCCAATCTTAGAAGCAGTTTGTATAATTAGATAAAAATACCCCGGCCCCCAATGGTATCAAGGACATTATAGAGCTAAACCACGTGCAAATAATTCCAGGTATACTGGAAATTGGACTATGAGCTCGTGATACCATTCACAAGCTGACTCCAACTCGCTTCAAGTCCCTACGTGTTCGTGGGGTCCCAAGATATTTCCAAACTCTATTTAACTAAGGGATACCCATGTGAACCTAATTTTGTACATTTATGAAATAGAAAGTATATTTTAGCGTGATATTAGAAATATGCTGCAAGGACACATTTGTGATAGATTACCCGCGAATACACCACGATACATATTTTCATTATCCACAGTTCTGTTGTACTTATTTTCTCAGGTATGTGCACAACTAACATGAATGTTTCTGCTGTAATAAATGAGTTTGATGGATGATCCTGTCTTATTCAGATTGAAAAATTGACTGTATTAATATTAAAATCAATATACCTATTGCGTGTACTGATTTATAATTTCCGAATGTCAACAAGGTGCCTGACTATAACATGAATGTTTTATGTAATAAATGAATGTCATATGACAAAATCTATAACGCGATATATCTAATAAAGGACCGTGCAGAAGAACCGCAGCACAAAGTGCCAAAGGCCCGTGATTTCTGACATGTTGGCCTATGATAACGTTTATAAAAAGTAATTGCATAATTTATGAAATAAATGCTCTGCCAATAGTATTAAATAATAAAACTGGTGTGGTGACAATGACCAACCGACTGTGAATAGACCAATAAAGGATGTGCATACTGTAGGTGGGCTATTTAGCTTCTGATGACAAAAGGCACGTGGCCAAGAAACGATATACTCCACGTCCTTGTCGTCTTGGATAACGTATGAAATGAGCCCACACAATGCCCAAATTGACAAGCGGGCGTAGGATGCCGTCTCCTGGTGCAGAGAAGCGAGGCCAAAACCCTCCCAGCACTGTATATTACATATTCCCACAGCCCAGCCCAGGAGCTGCGGCTGGCATGAGCGCTGGAGAACTGCTATTAGACTGCCACCAGATATGAATATAACTGCCTTCCTAAAGTTATTTTTAATACATTATACTGCTGGCTTACCGACACATCACTTACCACAGGCGTAATAATATATACCTAATTAATACCAGAAAGGACCAAATTAATAGTGCCCTACCACTATGTGTATCATGCAGCCTGTTATACTTGAATGTGCATGTACTACTAATAACTGTTTGCTTTGCAGAAAGAAAAATGCGGAGGGAGAGGCTGCACACATCTCTTTAACTGCCAAGCTCTTGGGACGTTACCGCAGGCACGGCCGGGGGTGCTCAAGACTACTCCACACCCCCAGACTGCAGAGACCTTGCCACCAAGGCAGAACGGCAATAGTCAGTATGCAGGGTGGCATAACAGTGAAGGGGCACGGTGGCCGTCATAGGGGGCCTCATGGCAGCAAGCATACCCTGCTGCGCTGTGAGGGGTACAGGGCTGCCATGGGTAACCCCACGGCAGCAGGCAGACCTTGCTGCGATTGAATCCTTCTTTGAGGACAGTGAAGATGGCCGCAGGCCCCTCCCCCATCCATAGAAGATGGCCGGTGGCTCCGCCCCCCACGGTATGGAGCGAGCCGGTGCCATTACAGGCTCCCGGCTCGCTAGCGCATTTCTGCGCTTTTTTTGTCCCCCGGCTGTGCAGCTTCCCAGTACGGGACCCAGCCGGGGGACGGTAACCGGAGCCGTGTTAAGGCCGAGATGCACGCGACCGCGAGAGCAGGGGGGGTGTGCGGGGATGCGCGGTGGCTATAGCACCCATCGTGCCCCCCTCCTCAGAGTATCCAGGTAGCAGGAGCGATGTGGGCAACGGGGAGGCTATAACCCCAACCCGGCAGCATCAGCCAGCTGGGCGGGGTGAGACGGTGACCACTGGGGAGACATTCAGAAAAGTAAATGCTGTGCGTGCCCGTGAGAGCGGCGCACGCGGGTCTGAGCGGCCTCGCCGGCGCCTTCCCCGCCAGCACCACCGGATCGACGGGAGGACCGGCAGGGCTGACTAATGGGGATCAGGGGAGCAGGCTGAGAACTAGTGGGATGAGCCCCAGTCTGGCAGCATCAGCCAGCTGGGCAAGGACAGAGCGGGCACGCTGGGGGTGGAGACATAGCTGGAGCAGACTACAGAGAAAAGGCAGAAAAGACAGAATAGATAGGAAAATAAATTTATGGTTAAGATGGTAGAATAGAGAGGAAAAGAATAGATGAAATATAAGATGAAAAATATAAGATGAAAAGCTTTAAAAAAACAGAACTCTACAACCTTGTGTCTGTACAGTTTGCAGATCAGATTCCAAAGAGGCAGTGTAACATTGCTGACCTACCCATTCTCCTATTAACCACACCCCTTACACAACACTCCACCAATCCTAACCTAATGTCAATCTGACCATAAAAAACTAACACTCCCCTGCCTAACTTTATTAACCCCTCGCATACCTGCCTAGGGGTTTTATGTGCCCTCTGATCTATCTGAACCTCGGTTATCTCTCTCTCTCTCTCTCTCTATATATATATATATATTAGGGGTGAGCGGGTTCGGATTTCTGAAATCCGAACCCCCCCGAGCCCCCCCAATCCGAGGCCGATCCGAGTCAGGCTCGACTTTTCCCGCCTGACTAGGATCTGAAATCGAGGCAAAACGTCATCATCCCGCCTTCCGGGTCTCACGGGTTTTGGATCCTATATAAGGTACCCGCGTCGGCGCCATTTTCTCACTTGGCTGTGGACAGTGAAGAGGGAGGGTGGGAGTTAGGTCTGGCTGGGCTGTGTAGTGTAGTGTTGTGCTGCTGTTGTCCATAGTGGCTTTGTCCACTCCTTCAAAGTCCATAGAGGCTGGCAGGACTGTGTTGTGCAGTCAGTTGTCCATAGGGGCTGTGTCCACTCCAAAGTCCTGTGCAGTGTCCCAGTCCTAAAGGGGTGCTGTAGTGTTGTCCAGGGGGTGCTCTGTCCATCAGGGGTGCTCCCCCAAGTGCAAAAAAATAAATATTTTTTCTGTGTTTGTGAATTGTGTGCACTGTGGCTGCACGTGCATCAACAAAGGAGCAGCGCCAAGCGTGCGCCTGTGTCCCATAAGTAAAGGGCCGGCTGGCTTGTCCGTTAAAGGGTGCTGTAACCCCCAAAGTACACTCCAAACAAAATAAAAAAATATTTTCTGTGTTTGTGAATTGTGTGCACTGTGGCTGCACATGCATCAACAAAGGAGCAGCGCCAAGCGTGCACCTGTGTCCCATACGTAAAGGGCCGGCTGGCTTGTCTGTTAAAGGGTGCTGTAACCCCCAAAGTACACTCCACACAAAATAATTTTTTTTTTTTTTCTGTCTTTGTGAAATGTGTGCGCAGTAGCCGCACGCTGCATCAACAAAGTAGTGCCAAGCGTGCGCCTGTGTCCCATAAATAAAGGGCCAGCTGGCTTGTCCGTTAAAGGGTGCTGTAACCCCCAAAGGGCACTCCAAACAAAATAACAAAATATTTTCTATGTTTGTGAATTGTGTGCACTGTGGCTGCACGTGCATCAACAAAGGAGCAGCGCCAAGCGTGCGCCTGTGTCCCATAAGTAAAGGGCCGACTGGCTTGTCCGTTAAAGGGTGCTGTAACCCCCAAAGAACACTCCAAACAAAATAAAAAAATATTTTCTGTGTTTGTGAATTGTGTGCGCAGTAGCTGCACGTGCATCAACAAAGTAGTGCCAAGCGTGCGCCTGTGTCCCATAAATAAAGGGCCGGCTGGCTTGTCTGTTAAAGGGTGCTGTAACCCCCAAAGTACACTCCAAACAAAATAAAAAAATATTTTCTGTGTTTGTGAATTGTGTGCACTGTGGCTGCACGTGCATCAACAAGCCCTTTACTTGTCTCATAAGTAAAGGGCCGGCTTGCTCATTTCTTAAAGGGTGGTGTAACCCGCAAAGTGCACTACTCTCCAGCAAAAATAAAAAAATATTTTCTGTGTTTGTGTGCGCCTTAGCCGCACGTATATATCAATATAACATAAATGGAGGACCAAACTTTCTCCGATAATAATAAAATAGGGAAAGATCAAGAACACATCCTCCTAGTGCTGTTGCTGCTGCTGGGAGTTGTTCATCATCCCAGAGAGGAAGTAGGAACACCACTACTTTTACTAAACAATTGACCCTCCAACAGTCCCTAGCGAGGAGGATGAAGTACGACAGCAGTCATCCTGAAGCAAAACGTATAACTGAGGCCTTGACTGCTATGTTGGTGTTAGACGTGCGTCTGGTATCCGCCATTAGTGCAGTGGGATTTAGACAATTGATGGAGGTAGTGTGTCCCCAGTTCCAAATCCCATCTAGATTCCACCTGCATCCTCAAAGCAGCAGCGACAAGCGTGCGTCTGTCTGTTAAAGGGTGGTGTAACCCTCAAAGTGCGCTCCACAAACAATAAAAAAATTCTTATTTTTTTTCCTGTCTTTGTGAAATGTGTGGGCTGTAGCCGCACCTGCATCCTTAAAGCAGCAGTGACGAGCGTGCGTCTGTCTGTTAAAGGGTGGTGTAACCCTCAAAGTGCGCTCCACAAACAATAAAAAAATTCTTCTTTTTTTTTCTGTCTTTGTGAAATGTGTGGGCTGTAGCCGCACCTGCATCATTAAACCAGCAGGGACAAGCGTGCGTCTGTCTGTTAAAGGGTGGTGTAACCTCCAAAGTGCGCTCCAACCAAAATAAAATAATCTTTTTTTCTGTGTTTGTGTGTGAAATGTATGCGCAGTAGCCGCACCTGCATCCTCAAAGCAGCAGCAACAAGCGTGTGCCTGTGCGCACTTTGAGGGTGGTGTAACCCTCAAAGTGCGCTCCACAAAAAATAAAAAAATCTTTTTTTTCCTGTCTTTGTGAATTGTGTGGGCTGTAGCCACACCTGCATCCTCAAAACAGCAGCGACAAGCGTGCGTCTGTCTGTTAAAGGATTACATCGGTAACAGCATCCAAGTAGGCATGTCGGATAGTCCGTACATGTACTGGCAGAAAAAAGAGGCAATTTGGAGGCCCCTGTACAAACTGGCTCTATTTTACCTGAGTTGCCCCCCCTCCAGTGTGCACTCCGAAAGAGTGTTTAGTGCAGCCGGGAACCTTGTCAGCAAAAGGCGTAGGAGGTTGCTTCCACAAAATGTGGAGAAGATGATGTTCATAAAAATGAATTATCAACTCTTCCAGGGAGACCAGCCTTCAGAACGTACAGAGGGACCTGTGGTGGTGGATTCCAGTGGGGTCGAATTAATACTCTGTGAGGATGAGGATGTACACAACACTGAAGAGGGTGAGGAATCGGTGAATGAGGAGGATGAGGATGACATCTTGCCTCCGTAGAGCCAGTTTGTGCAGGCCAGATTAATTGCCAGCTTGTTTTGTGGGGGCCCAAACGAACCAATCATTTCAGCCACATTCGTGTGGCAGACCCTGGCGCTGAAATTATTGGTTTGTTAAAGTGTGCATGTCCTGTTTATACAACATAAGGGTGGGTGGGAGGGCCCAAGGACAATTCCATCTTGCACCTCTTTTTTTTCTTTGCATTATGTACTGTTTGGGGCCTAGTTTTTCAATCTGCCACACGTGTCACTCCTAGATGGGCCACATGTTTGTGCCAGCCACGTGTTTGTGCCCTATATACTGCTGAGATTGGCACATATTTGATTGGGTCTCATTGCTTGGATGAGGAAGGAAAAGTGCTGAACGACCAGTGATTCTCATATGCTGATTTAATTGTGGATTATTCCATTGCATAAGGTACCCCTCCACCACATAGGTGATTTAGATTGGTGAAGGGTCCTAAGGTTTATACGAGATTGCACTAGGAGGCGCTGTTTTCCACTTTTTGTTTTATATATATATATATATATTCATACTGTATATATTATATACTGTGTGTATGTATGTATGTATATGTGTGTGTGTATATATATATATATATATATATATATATATAACTATATGTAATCAGCAAAAAAGCCCGGCACTCCCAATACAATATGCAATATACTCGCTGTGGTGCCCTCCTAGAGTGTATGCAACACTCAATACAAATGGAAGGTCAGGCAGCACTCATCAGGCTGGCATATAAGGTTAAAAGTCCCCTATTTCCTACATCGTTTTGGGGATAGATCCCCTGTCTTCAGAGACAGAGAGTATTGCATATGTGCCGTCTGACCTTATATATATATATATATATATGTATTGTAACACGACCGGATTATGGGTCCCTCTACTGGGGTAGATGGACTCCCTCTTCACACACACGGCAGCCGGGAAATAGTATACCAGTCTGGGGTCTCATACTAGCTGGTCGGTACCGGTCTTTATTGTGCAACAAAAAAGGAAAATAAAACATAAAAGTAAATCCTAGCTCTGTCTGGGCGCTAACTAGACAAGAGGTTCCCTCTCTAAAGAAATGGTGGGGCCTACTGCCTCCACCATCAACACAAGCGTATACACAAGACTTACAGGTAGTTTTCAGTTCTCTGAGCCAGCCAGTCTGCTTGGTCTCCCAGATATGAGACACTAGCTTACAATCACACACAGCCTATATCAGCCAGTTCCAGGTGCAGAACCCAATAAGCCTGCTAACAGGCCAAAAAGGGCAAAACCCGGCATGGCCTGTGGATGGAGCCCTCCCTCTCCTCACATCCACACCCCCAGGTCCCAAACCGGCTTTTCAACAAGCAGACACTCAAATCTGCTTTACTGCAGACTTTCTCCTGGGTTTTTTTAGAACACATAGGTCAAAAACCTAGGACAAATACATCTACCACTGACCACTTTACCAGTTTCCGTTTGTTTCGACCTGTGAGGCGGAACTACTGAAGCCCCCAAGCAATGAACGCATGACAAGGTTTGTAGCGCCAAGAACCATCTCGTTATTCTTGCGTTACTATCCTTGTTTTCTGACATCCACTTCAGAGGGGCATGGTCAGTAATCAGTTTGTACTTTCTTCCCACCAAATAGTACCTGAGAGTTTCTAACGCCCATTTTATGGCCAAAGCTTCCTTCTGCACTGTGGCATAGTTTCTCTCATGTATATTCAATTTCCTGCTTAGGTAACAAATAGGGTGTTCCTCACCCTCTTTGCTTTGGGACAGGACCTCTACGATGCCTACACCGGATGCATCAGTTTGTACCACAAACTCTTTGTCAAAATCAGGGGTCACCAGAACAGGTTGGGTACATAAGGCTATTTTTAATTCTTGGACAGCTTTCTCCGCTTCAGGACCCCATTCCACCAAGATTTTTTGTTTGCCCTTGGTAAGGTCAGTAAGTGGGACCGCAATGATGGCAAAAATGGGTATGAACCTCCTATATGTCACGGCCAGGGTATTTCAGCATGGCGCTAGGCGAGTGTTACCTGTGAGGTCATTGTGGCGCGGGCTGTCTGGTGGCGGAGCTGGTGTCTGGTGGGGGGCTTTGGCTGCGCGCGTTGTTGTGCGGGCCTGTTGTCACTCTGCGCTGGTAAGGCCTGGCGGCGTCTCCATTCCGTTTGGCATGGGCGCCGCCATCTTACCTTCTGGCCATGTGACGCGGCTGGCCAATCCTGGTGAGTCACATGTTCCCTCCGGCCAGTAACAGCATGGCATGGGGTATTTAGGAAGGGTCAGTGCCTTCCTTCTTTGCCATTGCAACGTGTATCTCAGCCTAGCTGAGAGGGAGTTCTCTGTGCTTATCCTGTTCCTGTGAATTCGCTGTCTGCCAGTCTGCCTGTCAGCTCCTAGCTCCCACTGGACTACCCCGCTTCCTCCATCACCCTTACCCATACCTGAGTGCCTGAGCCTGCTGACATCCTGCGCTTCAGTTCACTACCTGCATACCTGGCTTGATTATTTTCAGTTCACTACCTGCATACCTGGTTTGATTATTTTCAGTTTCACTACCTGCACACCTGGACAGCTCTAATTGTTTCTACTTGGACATTAACCCTTTTACTCCCACCATAGAACTCTTGTGCACATTTATATATTCCTGGACTTTTATTTACTGCCACATTATATGTCTACTCAAGCACTTATTAAAAATCCTAGTTTTATTTTCAAATCTGCTTCTGTGATCGCTCCTGCTGCCACCCCGGGTCCACAAACAACCCAGAACATAACAGATTGCACTGGCCCCATGGAGCCGGCCACGGATCAGGAGTCAGGAGTGGATTGGTTCCAGTGCATTTCTGGTCGTTAAGAAAATCTGGAAAACATGCAGCATCAGATGGCTCAATTTCTGCAAGAGATGTCCAAGCGACAGGATAGTTTGCAAACTTCCTTTTCTACCCCTGAAGTACCAGCATCTACATCTGCATCAGCGTCTGGGAATACAGGAGGCAGATCATCTCCCCGCTTACATCTTCCTTTACCAATAAATTTGACAGCAATCCTAAACTCTGCCGAAGATTCCTAAATCAGTGTGACATACATTTTACCCTGCAGCCTGACAACTTTCTAACTGCAAGAACTAAAGTGGCTTATATAGTCTCTCTGTTATCCGGCCAGGCCTTAGAATGGGCTTCCCCACTCTGGGAGCGCTCAGATCCGCTGCTGGATAATTATGCAGGCTTTGTGTCATCCTTCAGGAGGATTTCCTGTAAGTCAATATGCCGTGCAATTTCAAATTTTAGCATCAGAGCTCAAATGGAATGAGGAAGCCCTCACCTTGACCTTCTGGCATGGGTTGTCAGACCGACTAAAGGATGATCTAGTCACTCGAGAGCTTCCTACTAATCTGAACGACATGATTTCATTGTGTATCAAAGTTGACCTACGCTTCAGGGAATGTCAGGCTGAAAAAACAGAACTGACCAGCAAAGGTCATTTACCCCCTCCATTTCTACCCGTCCCATTCCTTCTCCTACTGAAGAGGAGCCTATGCAGGTGAATCATACACACCTCTCCAAAGAAGAACATCAGAGAAGAATGCAAAAGAACTTCTGTCTGTACTGCGGAGAGTCCGGTCACCTGCTGATCTCCTGCCCCCGTAAACCGGGAAATGCCAAATCCTAACTGACCCTGGAGACATCAAGTTAGGAGTTATGAACACGTCTCCAAAAATTAAAGATTTCACGATTACCCTAGCCTTGGATCTTAAACCCAAACCTGTCTTTGCTACTGCTCTACTCGACTCGGGAGCAGCCGGAAATTTCATAACGTCTAGTTTCATAGATAAATTTCAGATTCCTTGTTTGTCTCTCAACCATGCCATCACTCTGACCTCTATAGACGGACACCCTCTAACTAACGGGATAGTCACCAAAGAGACTCAACCAGTATTGGTCCGAATTGGGGCACTTCATTCTGAGTCCTTAAAATTCCTGGTGATATCAGAGGCCTCTCAAGAAATTGTTCTTGGTCTACCCTGGTTACGTCAACATAATCCCAGGATTGATTGGAGTTCTATGCAGATTCTGTCATGGGGTATGGACTGTCAGAAATCCTGTCTTCCAAAAATTCGACCTGTGAGAAAGACAGTTCCATTAGTTTCTTCTGCCATTCCCAAGGAATATCAGATGTTCACCAACGTTTTCTCTAAACAACAAGCAAATATCTTACCCCCTCATAGGGAATGGGACTGTCCAATTGAATTGATACCTGATAAGATACCACCTCGTGGTCGTACCGATCCGCTGTCCTTGCCTGAGACTCAAGCCATGACCGAGTACATCTGGGACAACCTGGCAAAGGGGTTTATTCGCCCCTCTACTTCACCTGCTGGAGCTGGGTTTTTCTTCGTTGGCAAGAAGGACAGTGGTCTAAGACCATGTATCGATTATCGAGGCCTTAATGACATTACTGTAAAGAATCGATACCCTCTTCCCCTGATTACTGAGTTGTTTGATAGGGTCAAGGGCTCTGTCATTTTTTCTAAATTAGATCTGAGAGGGGCTTACAACCTCATTCATATCAGAGCTGGCGATGAATGGAAGACCGCTTTTAATACCAGAGATGGACATTTAGAGTATTTAGTAATGCCTTTTGGATTGTGTAACACCCCTGCTGTCTTTCAAAGTTTCGTTAATGAGATTTTCCGGGATCTGTTATATGTTTCGGTTGTCTATCTGGATGACATACTGATTTTTTCACCCTCTGTGGCTAAACATCAAGAACATGTTAAAGAAGTTCTGACCCATTTGAGAGAAAACCACCTTTACTGCAAACTGGAGAAGTGCATCTTTGGAGTGCCCAGTGTACCTTTTCTCGGCTATGTAATATCTGGCTCCAGTTTAGAAATGGACCCCAAGAAGGTACAAGCAATTCTGGATTGGACCCGACCTCAGACACTGAAGGCCATCCAGAGATTGTTGGGCTTTGCCAATTATTATATACGCTTCACTAAGGGATTTTCTACACTGCTGGCTCCCATTACAGCCTTGACCCGCAAAGGTGCTAATCCTGCCCAATGGTCACCTGAGGCAGAGTCTGCCTTTCATCTTCTAAAACAGGCCTTTATCTCAGCACCAGTTCTTCGACAACCAGATCTGGACAAGCCTTTTTTGTTGGAAGTAGATGCATCATCTGAAGCTGTGAGAGCAGTCTTGTCTCAACGTTATGAGGACAACCGAGTCCATCCGTGTGGGTTCTTTTCTAAAAAATTCTCACCTGTCGAAAGGAACTATGCCATAGGTGAGCAAGAACTACTAGCTGTAAAGTTGGCGTTGAAGGAATGGAGATATTTGCTAGAAGGCGCCAAGTTTCCATTTACTGTATTTACGGACCATAGAAATCTCCTAATTCGAGTCCTCGTTTGGCCCGCTGGGCAATATTCTTTGCCAGGTTTCAGTTCACCCTGACCTTCCGGTCTGGAGCACTTAATCAGAAGGCTGATGCCCTATCGAGATCTCTCCTCTGTGATGATCAATCTGAAAATCAAAGCAATACCTCTGTCTTGGAATCAAGAGTTTTTGCCGCATTACAACTTCAGCCTCCTACGGGAAAATCATTTGTGGCCCCGGAATTAAGGAAGCAGCTTCTCACTTGGGCACATTCCTCTCGCTTCGCAGGGCACTCAGGCACTCAGAAGACCTTGGAGTTCCTGAAAATAAAATATTGGTGGCCTTCTATGAAGGCAGATATAATGGAGTTCATCTCTTCCTGCTCCTCCTGTGCCCAGCATAAATCATCACGACAAGCTCCAGCTGGGGAATTGCTTCCATTACCTACTCCATCACGTCCATGGACACATCTCTCCATGGATTTCGTCACAGACCTGCCAGTCTCTCAAGGTTTCAACACTATCTGGGTTGTAATAGACCGATTTTCTAAGATGGTCCACTATATACCGTTGAAGAAGTTACCTTCTGCCCCTGACCTGGCACAGTTGTTTGTCCAACACATATTTCGTCTACATGGCCTTCCTGCTGAAATTGTCTCTGACCGTGGTGTGCAGTTTACTGCAAAATTCTGGAGGGCTTTGTGTTCTTTTTTCAAGTGAAGTTAAACTTTTCCACGGCCTACCATCCGCAAAGCAACGGCTCCACCGAGAGAGTTAATCAAGATCTAGAGACTTTCTTATTTTTATGTCATCTTCCCAGGACAATTGGGCTGCCTTGCTGCCGTGGGCTGAGTTTGCACATAATGCTTTCTACCACTCGTCAACTAACCAAACGCCATTTCAGGTTGTATATGGCCTTCATCCTCGTGTTCCTGAATTCCGAAGCCTGCCTGTTTTCGATGTTCCGGCCGTGCAGGACACAGTGCGGAATTTTCCTGCCATCTGGACTCAAGTACGGTCTGATTTGTTGAAGGCATCCTCTCGCTATAAGACCCAGGCCGATAGAAAGCGTAGAATAGTTCCACGCATGCAAGTTGGAAGCCAGGTCTGGCTATCCACCCGGAATCTTTGTCTGAGGGTTCCTTCTATGAAATTTGCACCACGCTTCATTGGTCCCTTCTCCATAACAGAAGTCCTTAATCCAGTGGCCTATCGTCTACAGTTACCCCCATACCTAAAAATCCCTAATTCCTTCCATATTTCCTTATTGAAGCCCCTGGTCCTGAATAAATTCCATAGTGCTCTACCTGCTTCTCCTCGAGTCCAGACGGAGAGAGGAGTTGAGTTTGAGGTTGCCCAGATCTTGGACTCTCGTCTACGCAGAGGTCATCTACAGTATTTGCTGGACTGGAAAGGTTACGGTCCAGAGGAACGTTGCTGGATCGATGCTCGTGATGTCCATGCTCCCACGCTCATCAGGCGATTCCATTCTGTCCATCCAGAGAAGCCTGGTGAGTGTCCTGAGGCCACCCCAAAAGGGGGGGTACTGTCACGGCCAGGGTATTTCAGCATGGCGCTAGGCGAGTGTTACCTGTGAGGTCATTGTGGCACGGGCTGTCTGGTGGCGGAGCTGGTGTCTGGCGGGGGGCTTTGGCTGCGCGCGTTGTTGTGCAGGCCTGTTGTCACTCTGCGCTGGTAAGGCCTGGCGGCGTCTCCATTCCGTTTGGCATGGGCGCCGCCATCTTGCCTTCTGGCCATGTGATGTGGCTGGCCAATCCTGGTGAGTCACATGTTCCCTCCGGCCAGTAACAGCATGGCATGGGGTATTTAGGAAGGGTCAGTGCCTTCCTTCTTTGCCAGTGCAACATGTATCTCAGCCTAGCTGAGAGGGAGTTCTCTGTGCTTATCCTGTTCCTGTGAATTCACTGTCTGCCAGTCTGCCTGTCAGCTCCTTGCTACCCCTGGACTACCCCGCTTCCTCCATTACCCTTGCCCATACCTGAGTGCCTGAGCCTGCTGACATCTTGCGCTTCAGTTCACTACCTGCATACCTGGCTTGATTATTTTCAGTTCACTACCTGCATACCTGGTTTGATTATTTTCAGTTTCACTACCTGCACACCTGGACAGCTCTAATTGTTTCTACTTGGACATTAACCCTTTTACTCCCACCACAGAACTCTTGTGCACATTTATATATTCCTGGACTTTTATTTACTGCCACATTATATGTCTACTCAAGCACTTATTAAAAATCCTAGTTTTATTTTCAAATCTGCTTCTGTGATCGCTCCTGCTGCCACCCCGGGTCCACAAACAACCCAGAACATAACACTATAGAATCCAGTGATCCCTAAGACGGCTCTCACCTGCTTCTTATTGAGGGGTCATGGCCAGTTCTGTATTGCCTCAATCTTATTGAGCTGTGGTTTTATCAAACCTCTGCCAATGGTGTATCCCAGATATTTTACTTCCTCCATCCCCAGACAACACTTTTTTGGGTTGGCTGTCAAACCTGCCAAAGATGGAGTCTAACACTGATTGTACCCTGGGTAAGTGAGACTGCCAATCAGGACTATGTATGACCACATCATCCAGATAAGCCACAGCATACCGTCTATGGGGTCTTAGAATCCTATCCATCATTCTTTGAAAGGTAGCAGGTGCCCCATGTAGCCCAAGGGGTAACATCTTGTAATGAAACAACCCTTCTGGTGCAGAGAAAGCTGTTTTTTTTTTGGCGTTTTTTCGGTTTATGGCACTTGCCAATACCCTTTGGTTAGGTCCAGAGTGGTTAAATATCTTGCTGTCCCCAGCCTTTCAATTAGTTCATCCACCCTTGGCATCGGGTAGGCATCGAATTTTGAAACACTGTTCAGCTTTCGGAAGTCATTACAAAAACGCACCCTCCCATTGGGCTTTGGAATCAGCACAATGGGACTTGACCACTCACTATGTGATTCTTCAATTACCCCCAATTCTAACATTTTTTTAATTTCCTTAGACACAGACTCTCTTTGGGCTTCCGGTAACCTATAGGGCTTTAGGGTAACTTTAACCCCCAGGTCAGTGACTATATCATGTTTGATGACCGTGGTTTTTCCTGGTAGGTCAGAAAACAGTACCCTATTCCAGATCAAAAATTCCTTGACCTCCTGCTGTTGACTGGTTGACAGGGTTTTTACCACTGTCACTTCGGGTACCACTGGACCTGGGTTTACTGGAGGGGCTTGGACAGTTGACAGTGCTGTTCTCTCCTTCCAGGGTTTTATCAGGTTCACATGATATATCTGTTCTGGTTTTCTTTTCCCCGGCTGGTAAACGTTATAGTTGACCTGTCCCACTTTTTCTAAGATCTCAAATGGCCCTTGCCACTTAGCCAACAGTTTACTTTCTACTATGGGGACCAACACCAACACTCTGTCCCCAGGAGCAAAGTTTCTTAACCGTGCGTTGCGGTTATATACCCTCTGCTGTGCTAGTTGGGCCTGTTCCAAATGCTCCTTAACTATTGGCACTACAGCCGCAATTCTCTCTTGCAGCTGTGAAACATGTTCAATAACTGTTTTATAAGGACTGGACTGCCCTTCCCACATCTCCTTGGCAATGTCTAGTAATCCTCTGGGATGTCTCCCATATAACAAGTCGAAAGGTGAAAACCCGGTGGAAGATTGGGGAACCTCTCTTATGGCCAACAGCAGATAAGGCAACAAATAATCCCAATCTTTACCATCTTTGTCGACTACTTTCCTTAACATATGTTTTACGGTCTTGTGAAACCTCTCGACCAAACCATTGGTTTGGGGGTGATAAACTGAGGTCCTTAACTGGTTAATCTTAAACAGGTGGCACAGCTCCTTCATAACTTTTGACATGATCGGGGTACCCTGGTCAGTTAGTATCTCTTTAGGTATTCCCAACCTGCTAAAAACATGGACCAACTCTCTAGCAATGGACTTGGTTTACGTATTGCGTAGTGGTATTGCTTCCGTGTATCTGGTAGCATAGTCCAGAATTACAAGAATATATTGATGTCCCTGGGCAGACTTCAACAAGAGTCCAACCAAGTCCATAGCTACATAGCTATTCTTTCAAATGGTACCTCTATAATAGGTAGTGGGACTAGAGGACTTTTGAAATGTGATCTGGGAGCATGATACTGGCATTCAGGGCAGGAGGCGCAAAAGTTAGATACGTCTTTATGGACACCGGGCCAAAAAAACCTCTGCACGATTCGCTCAGTGGTTTTCTCTACCCCTAGGTGACCTGCTGTTATATGGCCATGGGCCAGATCTAACACCGTTCTCCTGTAAGCTTTGGGAACTATCAATTGTTCCACAATCTCCTCCCCTTTCTTAGTCATCTGATACAACAGATCCTGAGACATTACCATGTGAGGATACGTCAAGGGACTATCAGGATCTGCGAGTTTACCATTAACCACCTTGACATTCTCCCTGGCTTTCACCAGAGTAGGGTCATTTAACTGCTTTACGGCAAAGACCTCTCTTCTGACCTCTAAATCAGGCAGATGATCAACGGGCTCTACAACACTTGGTGAGCTACCATCATGCTCCGCATTCTCTAGTTTGACAATCATGCTAGAAAATGGGAACATCTCTGACTCTGTCACTACATCAGTAACCCTTTCAGACGAGGCATGGTGATTCACCTCTGTGCAAAACTGGCTTTCTCACAACTTCCAGAAGTTAGCAAAGTCTCTTCCCAATATCACATCATACATTAAGCCCGGTACCAAGCCCACAGAGACTACCGTGGAACCACATGGCGTCTCGATGTTCACTTCGGCAGTAATATAATACAGAGTATCCCCATGTATGCATGTCACACCAACAGTTTTTCCCTTATGCTTCAAAGGGTTCACCAGCTCAGTTCTCAAAAGTGTAACCAGGCTACCAGAGCCTAACAGCGCCTCTACTCGGTTGCCTTCCACAGTGAGCACACACATGTGTTTATCTGTCTCAGCCTGCCGGTCAGCAGTACAGGCTGGCTGTGCAAAGAAAGACCCCCTGCGCTTGACAGAAGCAGTATCACATTGCATGGGCTCAGAGGTAAGTGAACAATTAGCTGCTATATGGCTGAAGCCACCACATCGGAAACATTGAGTCACATTAATGTCTAGTCTTATGCGGGATAGGAACCTTCCCGGCCTGGCAGGCCTGTCTTCAGGTTCCCCACCCTCAGTCTTCGGCACATTCCACCGCCCAGCACCCTTCTCCCCAGGAACAATCTTACCATTGTTGATGGGAGTTTTCCGGTGCGCCATCAGGGCTCGGTGGGGCAGACTCATCAGCTTTGACCAACTGGTCTGCGGACTTAGAGTCGGCATGGCTCACCCACTTGCGCAAGGAATCAGGTAGGGATCGCAGATACCGGTCCATCACAACTCGTTCGACTATTTGCTTTCCCGTCAGCATCTCGGGCTGTAGCCACTTGGTGGATAGATGGACAAGGTCGTGCATCTGTAAGCGTGGAGGTCTGTCCATTTGGAGCTCCCAGCGGTGGACTCGTTGGGCACGAACAAAGGTGGTGACTCCCAAGCGAGTTAGGATCATCCGTTTTAATTTCACATAGTCCTTAGCATCGGCCAGGCATAAATCGTAATATGCCTTTTGTGGCTCTCCAGACAGAAAAGGTGCCACCAGACTTGCCCACTGCTCTTTAGGCCACTTCTCTCTTTCGGTGGTTCTTTCAAAGGCTGTAAGGTACGCCTCCACATCGTAACTCTGGGTCATCTTTTGCAGAAAGTGACTGGCCCGTATCGTGTGAGTGTTAGTTAGCAAAGCAGCGGAAGCATCTCCAGACCGCATTACAAGCTGTTGTACCACCTCTTTTATGGCCTGGCTGTTTTCTGCTATGGCCTCATGGGTTTCCTCGAGGGCGACTTGTTGTTGCCTCTGGGCTGCCTCCAAGGCCAATAGTTGCACCCGGGTGTATTCCTGCTGAGTTTTGTTCGTCTCCTGCTGGGCTCTGGTAGCTTCTTGCTGAGCTGCCGTAGCCTGAAAAAGGGCTTTTACAATGTCCTCAATTTTACCTCCAGGTGCTGGTTGGAAGCTGAACCTTGCCTCTCTGAGCATTGGCTGACGCCACCTTCAGGGACTCAATAATTACGTGTCTGTCCCTTTAAGTTTTAAAAGACAAATTTTTTCTTGCTGCACTTTTCAGTGTGTGCCCGCTTTCTCCACCAATTGTAACACGACCGGATTAGGGGTTGTTCTCCTGGGGTAGATGGACTCCCTCTTCTCACACATGGCAGCCGGGAAAACAGTACACCATTTTGGGTACTAGCTGGTCGGTACCAGTGTTTATTGCGCAACAAAAAGGAAAACAAACATAAAAGTAAATCCTAGCTCTGTCTGGGCGCTAACTAGACTAGAGGTACCCTCTCAAAAGAAATAGTGGGGCCTACTGCCTCCACCATAAACACAAGCATATACACAAGACTTACAGGTAGTTTTCAGCAAGTGTCTCTGAGCCAGCCAGTCTGCTTGCTCTCCCAGTTATGAGACACTAGCTTACAATCACACACAGCCTATATCAGTCAGTTCCAGGTGCAGACCCCAATGAGCCTGCTAACAGGCCAAAAAGGGCAAAATCCGGAGTGGCCTGTGGATGGAGCCCTCCCTCTCCTCACATCCACACCCCCAGGTCCCAAACTGGCTTTTCAAAAAGCAGACACTCAAATCTGCTTCACTGCAGACTTTCTCCTGGGGTTTTTTAGAACACATAGGTCAAAAACCTAGGACAAATGTATCTACCATTGACCACTTTACCAGTGTCCCTATCACAGGATGTGTGTATATATATATATATATATATATATAATATGTAGACACCGATACATATATACATTACTTGTCCTCTTATATCTCCTGGTGTCAGCGGCAGGCTGGCAGCAGCAGAAGTTGGACCAAGTCACCGACACGATTCACGGATCTACGAAGAGGGGGCGGAGCCAAATGCCAGGAGAGGTGGAGCTTAATCGCGGGCCGTGGCAGGCGGCTCCGGTAAAAGAAAAGAAAATTGATTCATCAGGAGGATGTGGCCAGGATCCTGGAACAGTGTGTGGGGGCTCCACTTTGTGTGGGGTACCCAGGATGACTGCCCCTGTCGCCCCTCCTATAATCCGGCCCTGAGAGTGAGGAACAGCATTTTGATAGATTTTGTTTCCCATCCACAAATTCCTAAAAAAACACATGCTTGAATTGTGGTGATTTCAATAGCTTAATAGAGTCACTACTGAAACCATCTGTGCGCAAGTATGGATATCCACAAGACATGCCTTGGCCGGGCCAAATTACTAGGCACCAGTTGGTCCAGTTGAGCCTGCAGAGGACACAGCAACAGGCACCATTGAGGACACACAAGAATGGCAGCAGGCCCAGCCACAGCCCAAACCCACACCTCAACCCACCACAACTATGGAAGAAATGGCACAGTCATTGCATAGCTTCTGAAATATCCAGGTTAATTTTATGAATGTGCAAACCAAACAAATGATTGCCATGACTAGTCAGTTACGCAAAATATCCAATGCAACCAGTGTTGCACAAGGTACGAGAACCAGAATGGCCTATAATTTGGATATGCATCTGTTGGAGATCATCCAGTCTATTAGGGGCAAATAGAGGCACTTATCAGCCTACAAAGAGAGCTTGTGGACCAAAGAGAATCATTGGCAGGTCCTAGCACATCGGCTGCTAGCAGTCAGACAACCAACCCACCAACCTCAGCATCAAACAGTCCCCCAAGGCTCAGGGCCTCATTCAGAGACGGTCGGAGGATGCAAGCGGTCGCTCAGAAACTGGGCGGCCGCTTGCATCCTGACCGCCCGCCTCTGTTTCGGTCGTTAGGCTGTGGGTTTACACCCACAGCTCTAACGACCGCTAGGGTGATGGTCGCGATGGTCAGAGACCATCGTGACCATCGGGGCTTATGACGAGACCCTAGGGTAGGGTCTCACTTGTCGTAAGCCCCGGAGAGCTTCTGGCTCTGTCAGAGCCTGAAGCTCTCAACTGACATCACTAGTGATGTCAGTGGGGCCTCCCCCAAACGGTAGGCGTTCCCATGTGAACGCCTCCGTTTGGGCTGCCACCCCCCCGCCCCGCCTTCCAAACGGGGCGAGCTGTCAATCCATATCGACAGCTCGCCCCCTTTGGAAAGAGACCCGCTACGACCGGTGCTGTCGGTCGTAGCGGGTCTCACGTATGCGCACGAATGAGCCGGCTCCCTCGTGCACATGCGCACTTGACAAACAATGAGACGGCCGTGCGGTCGTAGACCGTACGGCCGCCTCTGAATGAAGGCCTCGATGTGCGAACAGCTGGTCGTCTAGCCAAAGGCCTAGGTAGGGGCAGAGATAGCACACACCCAAACAAGTAATGTGTTTTTCTACTATGTTAAAATAAAAATTTATCACTATTCTGACTCTGAGTTGAGTAAATTTGGATTGCATATTGAATTTTGTTTGTAATTTTTTTCAAAGCTAAGATAAGTCATATGTGTGTATAAAGTAATCACTATCTTTTTGTTAAGCAAGGGTACACATGGGTTAAAAAAGCAAAGCACATACACCACTTGCGCTCCAAGCATCTAGCTGCTAGATTACGGGTGTACACCAACACCTATTAATAACACATGAAATACAAAAGTAATCTACCTCAGCGCATCAATCCTGGGATGATGAAAATGACTACCTGTTTACAAATAGCTGCAAGTTATGCAGCCTGTGCAGCGATAATTGCCAGGTTTCTTAGTTAAAAAACGTATTGGTCTGGCTACTGTATGGTGAGATATATCGTTCTGGACCATGACATATTTGATGTTACTACCACGACGATATGATGGTAAAATATTAGTATTTCGTAAGGCTGGTAGAGACTTATCATTGGCTATAATAGGCCATATGGATTTCGATTTCTTCATCAGAATATGGCTGACTGAGGAAAATTCTTGAGTCCAAACTATCTTGTTAGATTGATGGACTTTCTCGGTAGATGCTAATGCCTCAGATCTGGTCATAGCTAATACTTTATTTTTGCCTTTATGCAACGTTTTATAGTGATATCCACGCTTGAGGAATTTAAGAATCATCTCATCTATTTGTCGGAGGGCATCACTTGTCTCACTGCAAATACGCCAGATGCGTAGTCATTGTGAATATGGGAGACCGTTCTTGAGAGCCGGAGGATGGTAGCTCCCGCATTGAAGGATCGTATTTCTGTCTGTGGGTTTATAAAAAATGGTAGTACAGATCTGTAGTGAATCTGTAACGGACACCAAAACGTCCAAGAAGTGTACTGAATCAAAACTGCTGGTATAAGTAAATTGGATTGATGAATCGGTAACATTAATATCATCCGTCATACAAACAAAGTCACTCTGTGTCCCTGTCCAGCAGAGGAAGATGTCATCCATATACCTGCAGTAACCTGTAATATACCTGGAGATGTTGGTATCCATCAAGAAAAATTGTCTTTCAATATCAAACATGAAAATGTTTGCGGAACTGGGAGCTACACAAGATCCCATGGCACAACCTGATCGTTGTAGAAAAAAATTGCCATCAAATAAAAAATAGTTACGCGACAGAGTCAATTCCAGAGGTTGTATAAAAAACTCTTTTAGGACCCGCATAGTCATTATTATCCGTGATAAATCTCTTAACCGCTGCAATTCCCAAATGATGTGGTATACTAGTATACAAACTAGTCACGTCTTTGGTACATAATAATTGACGGGATGGTAGAGGTGTCATTTCATTTAGCTTGTGTAAAAAAGTTGTAGTGTCCTTTAAGAAAGTTGACTGTTTTTGTACTAAGGGCTGTAAAAAGAAATCCAAATATTGTGAGATCACATAAAACAACGAATCTCGTGCCGCAATTATGGGTCTACCAGGTGGTCTTATTGCATTTTTATGCAATTTTGGAATTGTGTATAGGACCGGAATCCTAGGCCATTCTTGTGTCAGGGCAACTCTTTTGCGTTTTTATGACTGATGATAAATCCCTGTACAGCCGATTGTAGAATTTGATCTAATTCTGTTTCAAATGTTGCTGTTGGATCCTGAGAAAGTTTCTCATAGACAGTGTAATCCGCCAGTTGTTGATAGATCTCGTGTTTGTAATATGTAAGATCTTGGATCACGATCCCCCCACCCTTATCCGCTGGGCGGATAACTATATCTTTATATTGTCCCAGATTTTTAAGGGCTACTCTATACTTACGAGATAAATTTGAGTGAACTACAGAATGAGTGGAACTAAGGCCCTCATTCAGAGCCGTACGCTCTGTGCAGAGCGCACGCTCTGAATGAGGGCTTGCCTCCATAACTATGGAGCGTCCCCCTGGACGCTCGTATAGCTGTGGGTCACCACCCACAGCCTATACGAGCGTGCAGTTTGATGGCTGCGATGGTCGCGACCATCGAAACTGCGAGCCGGAGCCTGCGGTTGAGGTTTTCAACCGCAAGGCCCGGAGTGATTTTGGCTCTATCAGAGCCAAAATCACTCCCACTGACATCACTAGTGATGTCAGTGGGCCGGGTTCTGACGGGAAGCGTTCCCTTGGGAACGCCCCGGCAGGGAGGCACGCCCCCGGCACGCCCACCAAAGGGGGCGTGTTGTCAATCAACATCGACAGCACGCCCCCTTTGATCAGACACAATGAGCGAAGGACTTTCCTTCGCTCGTCGCGTCTGGCGCATGCGCATGACGGAGCTCCCTCCGTCGTGCGCATGCTCAGTGCAGACCATCGACCCACTTACGAGCAGACAGCCGCTTGCGAGCGGGTCTGAATCAGGGCCTATGTTCATTAATGGTCGTATCCATAAACTCTGAAAAAGCTTTAATATTCACATTGGA
This sequence comes from Taudactylus pleione, assembly GCA_031769625.1. Lineage (NCBI taxonomy): Eukaryota > Metazoa > Chordata > Amphibia > Anura > Myobatrachidae > Taudactylus > Taudactylus pleione. Next base: position 19,993,933 of record JAUIMM010000094.1, on the reverse strand, counting down.
CGAGACTGGTGTTAAAGAAGATTTTTTATAAATAGGCAAAGGTTCCAACTGTGTGGATGTAGATCCAAAATGTTCCAACAACTTGACTCTCCTCTCAAATTTAAAGAGGTCTACTTTATTTTGGAAAACATTGGGTGGCTGGGTTGGGACAAATGACAGGCCTTTATTAAGGACCTGTCTCTCCTCTATAGAGAGAGTACGTGCTGATAAATTGAACACTATGGGCCTGATTCAGACCCACTCGCGAGCGGCTGTCCGCTCGCAAGTGGGTCGATGTTCTGCACTGAGCATGCGCACGACGGAGGGAGCTCCGTCGTGCGCATGCGCCAGACGCGACGAGCGAAGGATTTTCCTTCGCTCGTAGTGTCTCTTCAAAGGGGGCGTGCTGTCGATGTTGACTGACAGCACGCCCCCTTTGGCGGGCGTGCCGGGGGCGTGCCTCCCTGACGGGGGTGTTCCCACGGGAACGCCTCCCGTCAGAAGCCGGCCCACTGACATCACTAGTGATGTCAGTGGGAGTGATTTTGGCTCTGATAGAGCCAAAATCACTCCGAGCCTTGTGGTTGAAAAACTCAACCACAGGCTTTTGTACGGAGTTTCGATGGTCGCGATGGTCGCGGCCATCAAACTGCACGCTCGTATAGGTTGTGGGTGGTGACCCACAGCTATACGAGCGTCCAGGAGGACGCTCCATAGTTATGGAGGACGGCCCTCATTCAGAGCGTGCGCTCTGCTCAGAGTGTACGGCTCTGAATGAGGGCCTATGTCCTCTTGCTGAATGTTTTTCTTGGCCTGCCACGACCACTGCCCACCGCGCCTGGTGCGGGTTTTTGTGTGAGATACAACGTGGCCCTCGTCGCCACCCCTAAAGGGGGTCTTTGTTGGCTGCTGGATGGTGCTAAATTTGCACATTCTGATTCACTGGTAGATGCAGCCCTGCTAGAATTATCAGTCTCAAAAAATGGTTTTCTCTTGCACCTGAGTTTGTATTTATTGTCTCTAACTGGACCTCTGCTGTAGGCCTAACTATGGGCCTGATTCAGAGCCTGACGCAATTAGCGCTCGCTCGTCCAGAAAATAGGGGTGGCTATTCAAATGAACCGTTCGCTGTTTGCGGTCTGTTCACGCCTCTAGGTCTGAACGAGCGTACAAAACTTGCGGTCGTTTTTTAGGAAACTACGCCCCCTGGCCGCTCGCATCCTACGTCATGTCCGCTATTTATTAGATTAATCGAGTAAATCGAACAGGGTATGAACTGCTCGCTATTCTTGTGGTTGGTTTTTGCTACCACAATTTTGCGAGCAGTTCTGGCTATAAAATAACCCAGTGACGTGGTCAATGACGCTGCTGTTTTAAATATGCACACCCATAAAACGCCCGTTTTGACCTTTAAGCACGCCTGCGATCGGATCTCCACTCCCCGTTTTCAAGCACCTTCCCCTGTTACCACCCACATACACCTCTTTCTGTCACTCAAATTAGCAGGCATTCGCTATTTTGCGAGCACATGAATTTCGGCTGCACTGACTGGTTCGCGCATGCGTATAACGATCCGTACGCATGCGCAGTTGGGCAAACATCGCTCAGAGCGAACGAGCTGCCGCTTACGAGTGGCTCTGAATCAGGCCCTATATACTTTGTTTTCCGCGTAATCATGGTTAACTGTCTCAAGTTTAGCCTTTTTGAAGGCAATCAAATCAGCCCGATATTTGTTTATTTGGTTTGACAATTTGTTCATGAAATCTTGTGAAGTATCGGTTGAAATTTTTAAAATATGTGTTGACTCAAAAGTAGCTATTTTCTCTTTCACCAAATTAAGCTCCCTCCTGGATTCCTCGATCACGAGTAAAATTAGATCAAACGAGCATTTATTACACTGCAGCCCATCTGCGGCAGAAGTCAGTGTTATGTCTCCCAATGGTGGGAATGTTTCTAATTCGGAATCCGCGTGGTATCTTTTTATTTCTAAAATAGTCCGAAAGAGACACCCCATGTAAGAAAAAATCCACTTCACGTTTTTTCAATTTGATAAGTTGTGACAGACGTTGCTCAATGGTGTCTTCACCCGAAGTACTTGTCAAATTATCAGTGAACAAAATGTTATCGACTTCAGAGTCAGTAAAGCTCAATATGGCCCTCATTCAGAGCCGCTCGTAAGCGGCAGTATGCTTGTAGCGTTCCGATGTTGTGAAACCACGCATGCGCCAGTGTAAAACTGCGCATGTGCGTACGGGTGATTGCGATCTTTTTTTAGTCGTTCTTCGAATAGCCAACAGGAAGTGACATGTCAAATGTGATTGACAGAACAGGCCGTTTTTGGGCGTTGACGGGGGTGGAGATGGGAAAACGCAGGCGTGTCGAGGCATTTTTTGGGCGTACATAAATTATCTCATGCGAACGGCCAATGTGAACGGAACAGGTGATACGTCACTGTCTGATCCACTTTCCGTTCAAACTGCTCGCACAGCTTGTGATCTGGTCTACTCTACCACAATGACGATGGTCTCGTCCTCCTTTCCGTGCCTCTTCGATGTTCAATCGATTTATCATTTCTTGCCAGAAAAACAATCAACTTATAATTGAAAACCAGCTTGTAATGTGTTTTGCAAATACGTTTTTCTTAGTAGCACAAAACCGTACGCAGGTGAAATACTCAGCTGCTAATTTCTGGATTAGACAATCAATTAGCGTACCAATTTTTGTGTTTTTTTTTTTTGCGTTTTATTTTTGTTTTTGTGTTATTGCAACAATATTGTCATCATGTTTGTGTTTTTGCAACATTTTTAATGGGCCAGGAAAAATCGCATCCATTTTGTTTTTGCAAAGTGTTCCTTAAAACTCCTAAATGGTTTTTAACCCTTTGGAATCTGAATTCAAAATAATGTCTTTTTTTTTTTTTTGGCCGGGATTACCTATAAACCATTTTTAGAATAATGTCACAATACAATGGAGCAGATTTTCAAATGTTTTTATTTTTTAGACACATTTTTTTTTCTAATGTGCATTTGCCAGATTTCAGCTCTGGCTAACGTAACAAAATTGAAAATAAAAAATAAAAACACAACAATAGTGGCATTTGCCAAAAAGAAAATAACACACATTAAAAACAATTCACAAGAAAGGAGAGGGAAGTTTTGGCCCTTAAGGAATATGGAGCAAGCACAGAAGGATTGTGGGAAAATTAGCCAATGCTGTCATCGCTTTTTGGCCCGTTTGGCCGGGGTAGGGTGGGAGCCCCATGTCCTTTGGCTGGCCTGTCTAGAGGCAGATGTTTTGGCCTCTGGACTAGGCAGAGAGCTAGGCACATTTGGAGGGATGGCTGTTGTTGTGCCAGAGGTGGAGGATCCTGATGTTCCGGCAGGAAGGGAGGCCGGCTCCACCATGTGCTGACGAACGAGCTGCTCCAGGGCATTGGCAATTCTGATGTTGGCCCTGGTATTTTCGGCCAGGGCCTGAGCAATGGTCACGTTGGCTGAAGCATTTTGCTCCATGGCCTCCGCCACCCGTAGCAGACTGGCGTCCATCCTCAGCAGAATCTCCGTGTGGTGATCCGATTTAAAATTGAGATCCATGAGGAGGGCCACTGCCTGCGAGGGGGATTGCCCTGGACTGGCTTCTGCAGGGTCCCCAGCCGGATCTACTGCTTCCTCCCCTGCAGAGCCAGCAGAAATTCTGCGGCCAAGGCTCCCCTCTGGAGCAGACTCATCCGCCTGTGTCTCTGTGAGAAAAAAGAGAAAAGAGTAACATTAGAATCTACATATTGTCACAAACACATTTCAGAGTTGGTAACATAACAACATTTACCTGGGACAACATGAGGAGCCGCAAAGTCGGGCATGTCCGTATCCATGTTGGACACGCCAAACACCTCCTCATCCCGCACACACAGGGGTGTGCCAGCTCTTCCAAGTCATTAAGCTCCAATGACACAGGGGTGGGACCCCCACCTGTCCCCCTTGCATCCCTAGCCCTCTCAGCCAGTTTTTGTTTCAGCCGATATTTAAAATCGGTCCATCTGTGGGTGAAAAAGTTTGCATTATTCCTGCAGTATTTGGCCCTGTAACCACTTTTTATTAAAATGTAGTTTTTACGTACCGGCGTTTGACATCCCGGGTTAGACGGTCCAACTCACCCACCCTATTGACAGCACTGGCTATCTCATCCCACATTTTCCACTTCTGGCTTGCACCCATATTCCTTTCTGCCTGTGGCAGGGTGTCAACACACATTTGGACCAAAACCTCCATCTCCTTTCTTGTGAATTGTGGCTGCCTTTTTTTTTTGGTTTGTTTGGTTGGCCTACTCGGCCCAGCAGCCTCTTCCATGGCATCCTCAACACCTTTTTTGAAAAACATTGTTTAAATTTTGATGTCAAACTTTCTCTAAATTAGGGTTTTAAATAATCCTTTAATACAAAAGAGACAAATACTTACCGGGCGCCTCTTGGCCATTGTTTTGCTGTTCTGTAGCCATTATGAGCACCTCAACTTGAACTACAGCAGACCGTTTGTGAATTTCTGTGACGTATTTATACATGCTTCCTCATTATTCGTCTGCATCATTGATTGTGCGCTCCTATGATCCGTCCTTAATTTGAGCGGGAAAATAAAGACTATTTATGGCTTGTTGCGACTCGAGGTGGCGGGTGATGAATGTTGGAGGTTTAGCTTGGAGGAGTGGATTGTTGGCGTGATTAGTGGTTTGAGGCGGTTTGTTGGAGTTGGTTATTGTTTTTGTTTTTTTGATTTTTGGATTTTACGTTCGCTTTTTTTATGTGGTTATTTTCTTTTTTGGTTATGTTTTGAGTAAGTCTTTTTAAAAACTCCTTGAAAAAATAATGGATCTACTAACCAAATGTTATTACTTATATTTTTTTTACAATTTTTTTTAAAGTTATTTAAGCAGTGCCCCATTGAAGTTTTTGGACTGTGACTTATTTGTCTCTTTTCGGTAAGTTTTTATTGTTTCCTGATTTTACAATTTTTATGTGTTGGTCTTCGCATATGTTTTGCCAAGTAATGTTTTATTTTTAATTTAAACAATCATGTATTAACAATAAATATAGCGTACTCTTTTGCGAAATATAGTTACATTTTTTAACATTTTTAAAATGCGAACTATTTAGCGCATTAATGTTTCCTTCTTAACCAGTCAAAAATGCAAACTATTTAGCGCACTAATGTTTCCTTCTTAACCAGTCAAAAATGCGAACTATTTAGCGCACTAATGTTTCCTTCTTAACCAGTCAAAAATGCGAACTATTTACTGCACTAATGTTTTCTTCTTAACCAGTCAAAAATGCAAACTATTTAGCGTACTAATGTTTCCTTCTTAACCAGTCAAAAATGCGAACTATTTAGCGCACTAATGTTTTTGGCCTGGAACAAATGTAAAGTCATGTTTTACCGCTAGCAGGGGTATTCAATATGGGTGCGATAAGTATTTTTTTGCGTTAATATAGCACTTTTGTACGTTTTTCCGTTAATATCACTGTTTTTACTTTTACACCGTATTCAATATCAAAGACTTTGCACATTTTAGAATAGTCGAAGTTAAAAAACGGGGATAAGTTTTCACCATTGAATAGGTGTCTAAAAAAAGTGCAGATTTGGGGTTTAGGGGTGCAGGCTTTAACAACCAAAGCCTGCACCGCTGAGAATGTCATTTAAAAAAGAACTGTGTTAAAGAAAGGTTTTTTAAAAAAATAGGGATACCACAAAAAAGTTATTGTAAATTTGGGGTTCCCAAAAATTATAAAAAAATATAATTGTTAAACAATAGGCAAATAGGTTCAGGGCTATTCTGCATGTATGCGGCAGGTGTTTTGAAGAATAGAATTATAGCGGCAGGTGCACAAATGCAGAATTTAAAAAAACTTACTTTAGGGACACCAAAATATGCTAGGACCCATTTTAATGTACCCCAAATTTGATGGGACCACTTAAAATCTTTTCTGAAAAATCCTAAGTGCTCTTCTGCATCACTTGCTCAATGTCGGTAAAAAAACACCTGCTGCAGCTATTTAAATCCCCGACTTTCACTTAAAGGCTAAAACGGGAGGACCCACAGTGTGCCCCCATGTTTTCCCAACTTTAGGGGGGTCTTACAATTATTTTACGGAAAACTTCATAACTTTTCGCCAATCCAACTTCGGAGTTTCCCGTTTTCGATAATTTGATATTGAATACGGGGCTAAGCGTGAGCGCGCACCCTACCTTTACGTAGAAAAAAACTCCGATATGAAACGTTAACTTCGACAGTGAAGTTAACGTTTAAGATTGAATACCCCTCAAATGTGTTTCGAATAATTGTTTAAATAAAAATCAAAATAAAATTACGTTTTACTTTTAAAATGTAGGATTTTCAAATCATGACAATACCCCGGCCTGTAAGCATCTTTGGATTGATTGGAAAAGATAAGTTGTTTTTTTAATTCACATTTGTCTCAAACAATAACTACCTGGCTTACCATTTCAGGTTGATGTTGGTCGTATTATCTTGGCCATGTTGCCCGAACCCGACCAACCTCAACTTTGTCCCAGGCGTAGGCCTCATAGGCATGCAATACCCAAGATATATAGAACACGTGTCACCCTTTTTGGAATGCCAGATGATGAGGTCTTAAGACGATACCGTCTTCCTCCACAAATCATCCTAGACATTCTCTCATTAATAGAGAGTGATCTTGAACGGCAAATTAACAGTCCTACAGCAATACCACCACTTACGCAATTAATGTCGGTGTTACATTTCTGTGCCTCAGGATCCTTTCAAACCACTGTGGGAATAGTTGCCGGAATATCCCAATCTTCCTTTTCAAGGATCCTGAGGGAAGTGATGGAGGCCATTTTTAAACACCTCCATCATTTTATTCAAATGCCAGTGGATATGGGTTCCCTTAGTGTGGTGAAGGCCAATTTTTACCAAATAGCTGGCTTCCCACACATCATAGGGGTTGTGGATGACACTCACATACCACTTCAGCCTCCAGCAAGATTGGAGGCTATTTATAGGAACCGAAAACACTTTCATTCACTGAATGTAATTGTGGTATGTGATGCCTCCCTCCAGATCCTGTCCCTGAATGCCAAATTCCCTGGGAGTGCACATGATTCCTTCGTCATCCAGCAATCAGGGATTTGGCAAAAATTAGACAATTTACAAGCTGGTGATGCGTGGCTTCTGGGTAAGTTGACACCTTCCATGGCAACCAATGCAAAGCTTGTTACACAATGGTCCTGATGTTTGTGTTTGTGTTTTTTCACAGGAGACAGTGATTACCCTTGCACGCCTTGGCTGCTCACTCCTTATTTGGCTCCCACACCAGGGCCACAAAGTGAGTATAATTCCGCACTTACAGCCACCAAGCAGGTGGTGGAGCGCTGTATCGGCCTTTTAAAAGGCCGATTCAGATGCCTCCACCGCTCTGGTGGCGAGCTCATGTATTTGCCGGATATGGTTTCGAAAATAGTGGTCCTGTGTGGGATATTTCACAACATCGCCATAAGGAGTGGTGTCCCAATGCAGCCAGAGGATGCCTTGCCTGAGGATGGCCCCCCGAGGTTGGTCGGAGGTCAGTATGTGGGGGGGCCATACGTGATGATGTGGTGGCCAGATATTTCAGCTAATTATTGTCAAACATTTACTTAATTGACACAATGTCGACATGTCCGATTGTAATGTGCCTTTTTTTTTTTTTTCTTGTCTTCCTTTACAAACCTCGAAAAAACGATGCCTACTACCTGCTCCACTAAATTGTGTACATGTGGCCACATTGGATCTAACTTTGGAATCAATTATTTCATCGCCTCATTTGTGGATTTATGTTGGCCTGCTACTTATTTCATCAGTTCTTGATTGTTTCTTTTGTTGTTTGCTTTTGGTGTTGGTTGTTTTTTGGAGTGTCTTTTCACTGTGTGAATTGCTTGTCACAATTCACTTTCTGTATGTGTTTGGTGTGTATTAAAATTTTGTTTGCCGTTAAAAAGAGTGTTTTTTTCAAAATTAGAATCACGTGTAACCTGGCAATAAAAATGCCACCTTTCGTAATGCCTAATCCTGTAATGTGTGAAATGTTTAAGTCTTTGAACATGCTTTGTGGCTTTCAAAAAACATCAAAGGTATTATGTTGAATCAGTAGGTTTTCAAAACTAGGCCTAAGCAGGTTTATTTTTCAATTTACATTACCCACCCAAAGAAAAAACAGAAAATGTTTGAATTTCTAATAACCTATTGGTATGGTGAGGTGTTTAATGTGGCAACTTACATACTTACTAGCGCTTTGTACAATATAATTTATCTTACTTTAAAGAACATGATCAAATAGTCGACTTATGGAAGGTTAAACAATGTAATTGTTTCAGACAAGGAATGAGACTCGTTAAAATCCAACAAAATTTTAATTTGAAACAAAGTTTTGGAAAAAAACAAACAAGCAAAATAAAAAATCAGCTCCGAAGGGCCGCCGCCATGTGGTCAAGGACCACTAACATTTGAATAACGTGCCCACGCAAGGCGGCCAATCCCTCCTGCATAGAATGTAGCCGCCTCTGGTCCTCTGTTGGCAAAAACAAAAATGAAACTTAATAAAATGACACCTTACATTATAAGTTTACAAAACAAACTAAACAAATAAATCTAGGTTAAACAAATATCCAGTTGTGATGAAAAAAACAAAGTACTGGCAAATGCAAAGATGGTATAAAATACTAAATTACAAATGAGCACACAAAAAGGCGACCACAAAAAGGACAAAGTACCCTTGTTAGGGTAAACAATAACTACCCAAGTATGAGTGTTTGGACATGTGTGATATGTATCAGTGGTAAAAATCCAAGACATTGTCTATCAAATTAAAAATGTCTCCACTAAAAACAAAAACAAATTTTAAAGGGAAACATACCGATCATTGGGATTTGGGTGTTTTGAGGCCCTCCATCCTCCTCCTCCTCGGAGGTGGGCCAGTGCTGGTGGCTACATGGAGGGGAGATTTCCGAGCTGCTGGATGGTGATGAAAAGCGCCGGGGGGGGAAGGGGAGGGTGAAGAAAAGAGAAGGGGGGGTGGAGTGGAGGGTGAATTTTGGTGGTGGGGCAAATTGCCAGAGGGAGGGGCCTCAGGTAGTGGCCGGTCAGGGGTGGAGGGGGAATTGGGGGAACGTTGGGGAGTTGTTGCTGTGCTGGGAGTCGGACTCAGGGGAAGAGCCCGGGGTCTGTTACTGCGGCGAGGCCGGCTTCTGCGTTCAGCCCCTAAATGAGGTTTGAAAAATGTTTAGTCTTATTTTTGGGGGGGGGGGTTTGGCCACAGATTAACAACTCCACAAATGTTATAACATTAAAAAAATGGAAAACATGCACACGCAGGCCTGTCAAAAAACTACCAACAGGGCTATACTGAAAACATGCCCACGCAGATAGGCCCACAATAAACAAACAGGGCTATACTGAAAACATGGCCACGCAGATAGGCCCACAATAAACAAACAGGGCTATACTGAAAAAATGCCCACGCAGATAGGCCCACAATAAACAAACAGGGCTATACTGAAAACATGCCCACGCAGATAGGCCCACAATAAACAAACAGGGCTATACTGAATACATGCCCATGCAGATAGGCCCACAATTAACAAACAGGGCTATACTGAAAACATGCCCACGCAGATAGGCCCACAATAAACAAACAGGGCTATACTGAAAACATGCACACGCAGATAGGGCCGCAAAAAAAGCCCAGAAAATAACCAAACAAATACTTACTTTCAGCTATATGCAGCCGAAAACAGGCCAGCAAGCGTGGCGTGCGGCAGCGCAGATCCGACCACCTGCGCTCTAGCTGCCCGATATTTCAGCGTGAGCCGAAGGAGCGCAGGCGGTGGTGAACCTCTGCATAGGCGGATCGCTTCTGGCGGTTGCTGATGGGGGGAGGCTGGCTGGTGATCCCCCAGTCCATCACCTCCGTTAGCACCAAAAGCTCCCGCCTGGTAAACGCGGAGGCTCTCATGATGGCAATGATTTTTTTTACACCAAACAGTTTTAATAAAGGCCAGAGAAAAAATTTGATTGGCTAATGTACTTGGTAAATTAACAGGAACCATTCTATTGGTTATTGTAAGAGTCATGTGTCCTCCAGCCTTAAAAATATAATGTGAGTTATGATAGGCTTGATGCAGTGACATTCGTAAGCTAATTTAAATAAAGAAATGAAGAAACTAAAATATGCCTAACACAAACACATGAAAACAATAGGATCATTGGTTACAACATGTATTTTTTATAAAGTAAAACATTGGTGAAACCGTACGTATTCTGCGGGAAAAATGACACACACGGACAAGAATAAAGTTTATTGAAAATGGAAAAAAAAAAGGATTGCAAACATGTGAAGAGCAATTAAGCTAATTAATATATTGATTGGCATGAAACGATTAAAGTATGTATGCAGAATGAACGAGCAGGTAATCGAAATCTGACAGGCCCACTTCCGGTTTGGACTTGTGCGAGCGTTCCCTGCAACCAAATTTTGAGATGGACGGTCGCAATTTTGCTCGTTCGTTAGCTAGAGGAGGGGTTTGGGAGACTTTGGGGCGGAAGATTAGCTACGAGCGAACTTACGAGCGAATTTACATTTTCTCGCTCGTTCGTCGAACGAGCGATCATCCACTTGCGTCCGCCTCTGAATCAGGCCCTATGTCCCCAGCTGGAAGACAGATGTTGCTAAATCCAGGCACATCCTGTACATTGGTCATTGCAGAAAAAAATCACCTTCACCTATAGTCACAAACAGATGACCACACAGTCTGATAAGTAAAGCAAAGCAAAAAAGGGTGCCTTTAAAATAGTGTAGATACCCTGTCAAGGTATACTTAACACCAAATAATATAGATCAAGGATAACCGGCACTCCTAAATAAACTCCAACTGCTGCGGTGCCTTTCCAAAGATTAAACATGCAGATATAACAGGACGGCACTCGTGAGACTAGTCAACTTCAAAAAATGACCATGACACCAGTCGTAATAGTAATCGACGTTTCAGGGACAACTACCTTTTATCAAGACTTAACAAGAACACAAACATACACAGAATAAATACCTGTGGAAGACACCATCTTGACTGTAAACTCGCCACTGCACCCGGTCGGAGATCTGATGACGTCACTGGTGCGACCCCGCACCTACGTTCCAGACGCCTCCAAGGGGCGTGGCTTAACTTCGTGCACCATCACCATGGTAAAATAAACAAAAACATGCTGCACAAGACCTGAAGAAAATGGGAATGCATATAAAGCCACTGATAACTTCTATGATACATGCTGAGAAGAAACTCAGTATCTAATCAAAATCATCTGTGGAATGCAGAAGCTAAACAATGTACAAAATACCTATAAGGCACACATATACACAACACACTGACGCAAAGATAACAGGACAGTAATAAAACTATACTATAAATGCCATGGGTGCACTGTATAAAAATGCACAGAACTAGAGATATAATAAAGATATGCTGACTATAGCGGATCAAGACATGAGAAAACAATACAGACTACTACAAAAAACACGTAAATGAAATAGCTTCATTCACTCCAAATGGTTGAATGGTTTGAAGGATATGAATCCATTTAGTGCGATAACATCGTTTTTTGCGTTAATATCGCACTTTTTAACGTTTTTGCGTTAATATCACTTGTTTTACTTTTACACCCTATTCAATTTCAAAGACTTATCGCAGTTTTGACAAGTCTTTGATAAAAAACGGTGATAACTTTTCACCATTAAATAGGTGTCGAAAAAAAGTGCAGAATTGGGGTTTAGGGGTGCAGGCTTAAAAAAAATAGCCTGCACCCCTGAGATTGACATTTAAAAAAGAAGTGTGTCAAAAAAAGTGTAAAAAAAAAATAGGGACACCCCAAAAAATTAATTTAAAAATTGGGGTGCAAAAAAAAAATGTGAAAAAATTGTTAAACAATAGGCAAATAGGTTCAGGGCTATTCTGCAAGTATGCGGCAGATGTTTTCTAGAATAGAATTATAGCGGCAGGTGCACAAATGCAGAATTTTTAAAAAATTACTTTAGGGACACCAAAATATGCTAGTACCCATTTTCATGTACCCCAAATTTGATGGGACCACTTAAAAGAACAAAAAAAATAACCTAAGTGCTCTTCTGCATCACTTCTTCAATGTCGGGAAAAAAGCACCTGTTGCGGCTATTTAAATCCCTGACTTTCAATTAAAGGCTAAAACGGGGGTACCCATAGTGTTCCCCCATGTTTTTACAACTTTAGGGGGGTCTTACAATTATTTTAAGGAAAAATTCATAACTTTACGCAAATCCAACTTCGGAGTTTCCCGTTTTCGTTAATTTGATATTGAATACGGGGATAAGCGGGAGCGCGCACCATACCTTTATGCAGAAAAATTCTCCGATATGAAATGTTAACTTCGCCAGGGAAGTTAACCTTTCATATTGAATACCCCTCTTTGACTCAGCTTTCTTAAGAAAAAATGCTATAAGATATTTACATGGAATCTCCCGAACACTACTGTGAAAACAATCCAAGATGAGGGCAAACTGTGCTTACTAAAGAAAGCTTTGTAAGGCTTAAAGAAAAGTGGCTGGTACATTTAGCTAGATGCTGTTCTAACTGAAATGGACTTTGTGCATTCTGGGCCTGATTCAGAGCCGGACACTATTTGCGCTCGCTCGTTCAGAAAAAGGGGCCGGCTATTTAAATTGAGCGCTCGCTCTTTGCGGTCTGTTGACACCTCTATGTCTGAGCGAGTGAACGAAACATGCGCTCGCTATTTTGTAAAGACGCCCCCTGACCGCTCGTCATCTCCGCTATTTAAGTACATCGAAAGGCGTCTGAACTGCTCGCAGTGCTTGTGGTAGGATTTTCCTACCACAATCATGCGAACAGTTCAGGCTAAGAAACAACCAAGTGACATGGTCGATGACGCTGCTTTGTTAATTATGCACACCCTTAAAACGCCCGTTTTGACCGTTTGGCACGCCTGCGTTCGGATCACCACTCCCCGTTTTCAAGCACCTTCCCCTGTTACCACCCACAAACGCCTCATCCTGTCACTCAAATTAGCAGGCACTCGCTATTTGGCGAGCGCTTGATTTCCGATCGCACTAACTGGTTGGCGCATGCGCATTACGACCCATACACATGCGCAGATGCGCGAACATCGCCTGGAGCGAACGAGCGGCCGCTTACGAGCGGCTCTGAATCAGGCCCTCTGATCATTGTCTCTACCACAAGTACATAGATTAAAAACTGTTCATTGTAGTATTTATGGATGATCTGTTACTAGCAGGCCAACAGCAGCACATACCAAGTGTCAATCAGATCTTAGAACAGAAATTTAAGATGAAAGACCTAGCACCTGCACATCACCTGTTATGTCTAATAGTTTCTAAAGCTTAGAGACAGGAACAATCACTATTGATCAGCAAACATACATTGAAGCAATACTTGAAAAGTATAAGTTGTCAGATTCAAAACCAATGTCTACTGCCATTGACAAAAGCACTAAATTAACCAAAGCTATGTCACCCACAAGTGAATCAGTGACAGAGGGACAGTATATCCTATCAAAGCACTTTTGGAATTTTAATCATACTTGCCAACTCTCCCTCATTGTCAGGGAGACTCCCTGAAATAGCAGCAATCTCCCTGTCTCCCTGAAGAGTCTACCAATATCCCTCATTTCACCTTACCCCCATTATGACACTCATATAAAAGAAAAAACAGAGCTATATACATTCAAATGGGATCATTAGTATAATTTCCCTGCATTGGTTATAAGGCACAGTGATCCCTATGGTTACATGTATTTTCTGAGAAGTATCAGTGTGTTTTCATCAACAAGTAGATCTTACTAACTGCTTTGGGGCTAATTTACATGTGGATGTAAATCAATTTTATGACACGCCTCTCAGATGTAGCAGTACACGCCCACATTACCACCGCGCTCATAGGTTATGCTTTCACAATCTCCCTGAAATGCTTTTTCAAAAGTAGGCAAGTATGATTTTAATGTATGCCAGTGTAGCAACTCATCCAGACATCACACATGCTGTGAGTGAGGTGAGTCAATTTCCTATCAACCCAGGGAAGCAACATTAGACAGCAGTTAAAAGAATTTTCAGATACTTGAAAAGTTCTTCCTTAAAGGAAGAATTTTCCAAAGCTTAAAGTTCCACATTGAAATCTTTCTGTGATACCGACTGGGGATTATATGAGAATGACCGTTGTTCCTACACAGTATACTGTATAGCTATTTGTGTTAGCAGACGCAGCCATCAGTAGGACAAGTAGAAAGCAACCCGTAGCTCTGTCCACCACTAGTAGAATATATGCCATTTACAGAAACCGCTAAGGAAGCATTATTCCCAAAAGAGACTTTGCGGTAAATTTACTAAGCACCAATTTTGGGCCTGTGCAGGCTTTTGTTATATAAACAGAAAATAATTGGTTATTTTTTTTTAAAAAGAGTGCCTCCCAATTCAATAACCAGCCCTGTACCCCTTAGCCTGGGCTGGTATAGGAAAATCAGGGGAAAAAACTGTATTGTGTTTTCCCTATTTTCCAAAAACTAGCACCAGGCTGAACCAGCTGGGGGGTTACACTATAGCAGGGAGACACACAACGTGGGGTACCCCTGCCATAATGTAAACCAGTCCCAAACTGGTCAGCCCAGGGTTGCAATCCCTGGGGAAATTGGAAACCTAAAAAAATTTGAGTCTCCCTTCCTGAGGGATAACCAACCCCAGGGCTCTTTCCTGCACCCCTGCATTGTGGACAGTGTGTGCAGGGTTAATGGTAAAAGCATAGAATATAACATTGTTTGTTACAGGCAGACTACAAGTGCCAGCAAGCCAGCCCTGTTGTAATGGCCTGCATGCATAGACATTAAGAGCCCACTGCACCTGTAGTCTGCCTGTAAAGAACAATATTATGATCTATGCTTTAGACATTAACCCCGCTTCCACCACCACCAGGGTTGAAGGGACTAGCCCATGGCTGGATGATCCTCGGGAGAGGGGACCATAATTTTTGTGGAACCCCGACTTTCTGAGGAAATCCAGCCCTTGGCTGACCAGTTTGGGCTGGTTAATGTTATAATGGGGGGATCCCACTCTCCCTACCATGGCTTTATCCATCTAGCTGGTTTAGCCCAGTACTGGTTATAGGAAAATAAGTGGAACACCATGCCGTTTCCCACCTTATATTAAAAATACCAGCCCAGGCTGAGAGGTCCGTAGCTAGTTATGGATTTTGAGGGGGACCCCATGCATTTGTTTTTTGAATGAAACTCTTTCCATGACATATAATCTGAGTCAGTGGTGGATAGGGCTACAGTGGGTTACTTTCTACTTGTACAGCTGATGGTTGAGTCTGCTAACACAAATATATATACTAAATACTGTAGGAACAATGGTCATTCTCATTTAATCCCCAGTTGGCATCACATAAAGATTTCAATGTGGAGTTTTCATATTTGGAAAATTCTAGCTTTAAGGAAGAATAGCTTTTCAAGTATTGGATTAATGTTTTTTTTTACTGCTGAATCATGCACATTGGTGCAATGTTCTGAAGTGAGCTAAAGTTGGCTATTTAGTCGGTTTTCTGTCAGTTTTGTCGTTAGTAAATGGTCGGTTTGCAACGTTTAGTAAATTTACCCAAAGAACTTCACTTAGTTTAGCGATCTCTTCTTCATTTGCAATTTTCAAATCATTCACATATAATGATACATCAACTCCCCCCTTTCTCAAACTTTGAATATAAGCATGAATCAGCTTTACTTCTTGTGAACTCTTATTCTACTAAAACTTTATTAATTGTACAATTCCATGCTCTTGCCGATTGCCTTAAAGTGATTTTTTGTAATTTGTAAACAAGGTGTTCTTGGTCAATTTTAATATAAACTTCAGGTTGTGTCAATTCTTCTATAACACCATTCAGAAATTAGTTTTGATGTCATAATGTCTCACTTGCATATTTCTAACTATTGTGATCAAGGCTCTGTTTAGCAATGGTACAAAAGAGGCATCATAATCATAGTTTTGAGAATAGCCCTTTGCCACTAATATTGCTTTAAGCCTGTAAACTTTACCTTCAAAATCACATTTGGTCTTAAAATGCCATTTACATTCAATTGCATGCTTTCCTGGAGGTAACTGTAAGATTCTATTTGGAGCGAAAAGCCGTTTTCGCGTGTTTTTAGCAAAACTTTTTCACGGGTGACGTCCTTTTCACCTGTTTTTGTTTTACCCCGTATTCAATTTGAAGGACTTTCCGCCTAGGCGGAAAGTCAATGCAATGTACCAGGTGAAAAAGTTTCGCCTATGAATAGCAGGTGGAAAAAAGTGCAGAATTGGGGTTTTGGGTGGCAATGCTGTGGGAACCCCCGTGCAGCTTTCAGACAGTCCCCAAATGTAAACTGTGTCAAAATGTAATAAAAAAACTTAAGGACCCCCCAAAAAATTACTTTGAAAAAGGGGGTGAAAAAAAAAAGTTGGGGTACAAAGTTAAAAACTTGACTCTGGGGGGTTCTCCAAGTATGTCCCAAGTGTTTTCTTGATTGCAGGTGCTTGCGGCAGGTGGTTTTTTCATGATTTTTACAACTACACTTTAGCAACTTTTAAATATGCAGACCCACATTTTCAAGTACCCCAAATTTGCTGGGATTAGATATTTTCAGAAAAAAATACTCCTGAATACTATTCTGCACCATGTATTGAAAAACGCTATTAAGCAGCTATTGAGCCCGTTTAAAAACCCCAAATACTCTTAGCAAGCCAAATCGGGGGTCTCATAGTGAACCCCCATGTCAGAGCATCTATTGGGGGGTGTCAGGCTGATTTCCCCAAATCTGACAGCACTTTCCGCATGTTTCAGTTTCGCCGGGTGGCGTTTTCGCGTACTTTCATATTGAATACGGGGATACGCGGGCACGCGCGCAATACTTTTTGACCTACCAAACAGGCGAAAAAGGCGGAAAGTCCGGACCGCGAAAAAGTATCGCGGCTCGGCTCATATTGAATATGGCTCTATGTCTGGAGCTATTTGACAGATTTTATCTCTTAATCAACAGCTTTAATCTATTTTTTATTTTCGTTGTAGGTAGTTTCTGCATCTCTTTCCAGGATTCTGACTCAGGCTGCAGTGCTGTCCGAGTAAGATAAGATAACTGGGTTTGTATTGAAAGAATTAGAAGTATTTAACAATTCATTTATATTTGCCATTTGTGTTGTATCTTGTTTCGTTATATGATTCTTTCTGGCTTTCCAGATTCTGCAATCTGCATTTTTGTTTATACAAAACATTCACATGTATCTGGTCTCTTTTAATTGTACAGTCCTGAATGCTCAATGCTGTATCTGTTGAGATTCCAGAGGGGAATCAACTGGAATTGAGTAGAGCCAGAGGTTGAGTTGGAAGATGGTGTGGGTGCCCCTTTGAGTGGGCTCTCATTGCTGCAGTGTTTTATGGTTGAAGGTTGGAGTCTGGTGCCAGCCTTGAGGGAGACTATTCTTGACCAGAGATTTAGGATGTGATGCTGCCTTGAGGGCTGATTAGTCTTTGCAAGTTATGGCCTGTGGCCAAGGGTTGATGCAGCCTTTGGGCTGTGGAGGCAGCCTTGAGGGCTGGTCAGACTTGGCAAGTTGCGGCCTGAGGGCTGAGGATGAGGTGCAGCCTTTGGGCTGTTAAAGAAGCCTTGAGGGCTGGTCGGGCTTGGCCGGTTGTGGCCTGGAGGTCGAGGATAAGGTGCAGCCTTTGGGCTGAAAGTCTTTGATATGTGGTAGCTTGGCTGAGTTGCGACCAGTGTCACCAGGTTGACACTGGCGATGGTGTGCTATATTGCACACTCAGGATGCTAAGATGCGACCACTGCTGCTGGGATGACACTGGCAATGGTGCGCTGGATTGCGCACTCTGGATGCTGCAATGTTACCAGTGTCACCGGGATGACACTGGCAATGGTGTTCAGGATTGTGCACTCAGGACGCTGAGATGCTACCCATGTTGCCGGGATGACACTGGTGATGGTGCGCTGCATTGCACACTTGGAACGCAGGTTCACGGCCCATGTCGCCTGTTTGACACATGCCGCCTGATGCTGACCTGCATCCTGGGTGATGTGCACTCTGTACCGCCGAGATAGCACACATGGTAATGGCAGGGAAGCACTCTGTGCTGCTTTGATGACACAAGCAGCACATGACAGATGATATGCAGACCATGCACCCTAGATGGAACAAACAACAGACTGGACAGTGGAACTCGACTGATAAGCAGGAGACTGGAAACTGGAAGCATGAGGAACTCTATCACTGGAATGGAGTGCAGGGCTGGCGGGGTTTTAACAGGAACAGGCCCCAAGCAGAGCAAGCCTCCCTTAATGATGCAGCTGTGCATAAACAGGAGAATTAATTAGCGTGCACCTGACATTGCACACAGATAGGCAGTAATTAATGCAATGCCTCAGGCAGGAGCTGCAAACACTAAGATCTTCTTAACCGCAGATCCTGACAGTATCATACTTATTTGCACTTTCTATCTTGCAATTAAATGCATTCACAAGTTTCCCTTTAACATTCTCTACTGTAAGTTCTTCATCTGGTCTGGCATCAAGTGCTGATACAAGTATATCATAGCTGTCTAAGAGACCACTGAGCAGCAGGGCTGCTATATGAGAGTCATTTATTTCTTCATTCAAGCACAAATGCTCTACCATTTCTAGCATACACCTGATATAATCCTGCATGAACTGGCCTTTAAGCAGTTTAGTCTGGTACAACTTGATTATTAAATACGACTTACTGTATGGCTTAAATTAGTTCTCTTATGTACTTTCTGTAGTACATCACATATTTATCTTGCAGTGTCACAGTTACATATATGCACAATCTGATCATCATCCACAGTGAGAGATATTGTACTCTAGGCTTACTGGTCTTTCTCAGTCCTTCTGTGACTGGGTCAGACTTAGCCAATCGTATACATTTCTACATAACTTCTCTTCTGAGCAGCATCTTTACATTAAATTTCCATGTTTGTTAGTTCTGGTTAGTCAGACTCTTCACTGAATGTGGTAGATGTCCTTGTAGCAGCAAGCATTTCCTCTGGGCTCTATCTTTTATTTCACTGAGGTTCTGACTTTAACAACTTTCTTTCTCTCTGCAGTCCTGGGCCTATAACTTGTTATTACTGTAGATATGCAAAATAGGAGCAGGAGAAAGTATGATCAAGCAGGAACTCTTTATTTCTGTACAAACAGGAACAAACATGCTTCAAACTTAACATGCTGCTTTGAACATGGTGGAAGGGAATGAAAGATCCTTCTATAACAGTGTCTGAATGAAAACACACCCCTAGCTACCTTCTTTTTTATATAACTTTATCAGCATTTGAACATTGATCTTGATGGATTTTGGTAAGTATTTTAACCTTTATCCTAACTAGGGGTGAGCGGGTTCAGATTTCTGAAATCCGAACCCCCCCTAGCCCCCCCGATCCGAGGCCGATCCGAGTCAGGCTCGACTTTTCCTGCCTGACTCGGATCTGAAATCGAGGCAAAACGTCATCATCCCGCCTTCCGGGTCTCGTGGGTTTTGGATACTATATAAGGTACCCGCTTCGGTGCCATTTTCTCACTCGGCTGTGGACAGTGAAGAGGGAGGGTGGGAGTTAGGGCTGGCTGAGCTGTGTAGTGTAGTGTAGTGTTGTAGTGTTGTAGTGTAGCGTAGTGTAGTGCAGTGTAGTGTTGTGCTGTGCTGTGCTGTGCTGCGCTGTGCTGCTGTTGTCCATAGGGGCTGTGTCCACTCCTCCAAAGTCCATAGGGGCTGGCTGTGTTGTGCTGTGCTGCTATTGTCCATAGGGGCTGTGTCCACTCCTCCAAAGTCCATAGGGACTGGCTGTGCTGCGCTGTGCTGCTGTTGTCCATAGGGGCTGTGTCCACTCCTCCAGTCCAAAGTCCATAGGGGCTGGCTGGACTGTGTTGTGCAGTCAGTTGTCCATAGGGGCTGTGTCCACTCCAAAGTCCTGTGCAGTGTCCCAGTCCTAAAGGGGTGCTATAGTGTTGTCCAGGGGGTGCTCTGTCCATCAGGGGTGCTCCCCCCAAGTGCAAAAAAATATATATTTTTTCTCTGTTTGTGAATTGTGTGCGCAGTAGCCGCACGTGTATCAACAAAGTAGTGCCAAGCGTGCGCCTGTGTCATAAGTAAAGAGCCGGCTGGCTTGACCATTAAAGGGTGCTGTAACCCCCAAAGGGCTCTCCAAACCAAATAAAAAAATATTTTCTGTGTTTGTGAATTGTGTGCACTGTGGCTGCACGTGCATCAACAAAGGAGCAGCACCAAGTGTGCACCTGTGTCCCATAAGTAAAGGGCCGGCTGGCTTGTCCGTTAAAGGGTGCTGTAACCACCAAAGGGCACTCCAAACAAAATAAAAAAATATTTTCTGTGTTTGTGAATTGTGTGCACTGTGGCTGCACGTGCATCAACAAAGGAGCAGCGCCAAGTGTGCGCCTGTGTCCCATAAATAAAAGGCCAGCTGGCTCATTTCTTAAAGGGTGGTGTAACCCACAAAGTGCACTAGTCTCCAACAAAAATAAAAAATTATTTTCTGTGTTTGTGTGCGCCTTAGCCGCACGTATATATCAATATAACATAAATGGAGGACCAAACTTTCTCCGATAAAAATAAAATAGGGAAAGATCAAGAACCACTTCCTCCTAGTGCTGTTGCCTCTGATGGGAGTTGTTCATCATCCCAGAGAGGAAGTAGAAACACCACTACTTTTACTAAACAATTGACCCTCCAACAGTCCTTAGCGAGGACGATGAAGTATGACAGCAGTCATCCTGAAGCAAAACGAATAACTGAGGCCTTGACTGCTATGTTGGTGTTAGACGTGCGTCCGGTATCCGCCATTGGTGCAGTGGGATTTAGACAATTGATGGAGGTAGTGTGTCCCCGGTTCCAAATCCTGTCTAGATTCCACCTGCATCCTCAAAGCAGCAGCGACAAGCGTGCGTCTGTCTGTTAAAGGGTGGTGTAACCCTCAAAGTGCGCTCCACAATCAATAAAAAAATTCTTCTTTTTTTTTCTGTCTTTGTGAATTGTGTGGGCTGTAGCCGCACCTGCATCCTCAAAGCAGCAGCAACAAGCATGCGTCTGTCTGTTAAAGGGTGGTGTAACCCTCAAAGTGCGCTCCACAAACAATAAAAAAATTCTTCTTTTTTTTTTCTGTCTTTGTGAATTGTGTGGGCTGTAGCTGCATGTGCATCCTCAAAACAGCAGCAACAAGCATGCGTCTGTCTGTTAAAGGGTGGTGTAACCCTCAAAGTGCGCTCCACAAACAAAAAAATCTTCTTTTTTTTTCTGTCTTTGTGAATTGTGTGCACTGTAGCTGCACGTGCATCAACAAAGGAGCAGCGCCAAGCGTGTGCGCCTGTGTCCCATAAGTTTGTTAAAGGGTGGTGTAACCCCAAAAGTGCTCCAAAAAATAAAAAACTATTTTTTTTCTGTGTTTGTGACTTGTGTGTGATGTAGCCACACGTGCATCAACACAGTAGCAGTGCCAAGCGTGCGCCTGTGTCATAAGTCAAGGGCCGGTTTGGACATCTGGTCCGGACTGAAGGACGTGCCAACAATTTCTGACAAGTCTACTGTCACTGCATATGATACTGTCCTCAAAGCAGCAGCGACAAGCGTGCGTCTGTCTGTTAAAGGGTGGTGTAACCCTCAAAGTGTGCTTCACAAACAATAAAAAAATTCTTCTTTTTTTTTCTGTCTTGTGAAATGTGTGGTCTGTAGCCGCACCTGCATCCTCAAAGCAGCAGCGACAAGCGAGCGTCTGTCTGTTAAAGGGTGGTGTAACCCTCAAAGTGCGCTCCACAAACAATAAAAAAATTATTTTTTTTCTGTCATTGTGAAATGTGTGGGCTGTAGCCGCACCTGCATCCTCAAAGCAGCAGCTACAAGCGTGCGTCTTTCTGTTAAAGGATTACATCGGTGACAGCATCCAAGTAGGCATGTCAGACAGTCCATACCTGTACTGGCAGGAAAAAGAGGCAATTTGGAGGCCCCTGTACAAACTGGCTCTATTTTATCTGAGTTGCCCCCCTCCAGTGTGTACTCCGAAAGAGTGTTTAGTGCAGCCGGGAACCTTGTCAGCGAAAGGCGTCGAAGGTTGCTTCCACAAAATGTGGAGAAGATGATGTTCATAAAAATTAATTATCAACTCTTCCAGGGAGACCAGCCTCCATAATGTACAGAGGGACCTGTGGCCGTGGATTCCAGCGGGAACGAATTAATACTCTATGAGGATGAGGATGTACACAACACTGAAGAGGGTGAGGAATCGGTGAATGAGGAGGATGAGGACGACATCTTGCCTCCGTAGAGCCAGTTTGTGCAGGGACAGATTAATTGCCAGCTTGTTTTGTGGGGGCCCAAACTAACCAATCATTTCAGCCACAGTCATGTGGCAGACCCTGAAATGATTGGTTTGTTAAAGTGTGCATGTTCTGTTTATACAACATAAGGGTGGGTCGGAGGGCCCAAGGACAATTCCATCTTGCACCTCTTTTTTTTCTTTGCATTATGTACTGTTTGCGGCCTAGTTTTTCAAACTGCCATCCTGTCTGCCACTGCAGTGTCACTCCTAGATGGGCCATGTGTTTGTGCCGCTCACTCGTGTCGCTTAGCATAGTTATCCAGCTACCTCGGTGCAACCTTTTGGACATAAAAACACTATTGTGAGGTGTGAGGTGTTCAGAATAGACTGGAAATGAGTGGAAATTAAGGTTATTGAGGTTAATAATAGCATAGGAGCAGAAAAACCCACAAATTCTGTGATTTTAGCTGTTTTTATGCTTTTTTTACAAAAAAATACAGATCCAAAACACAAAACCCAGAACCCAAAACACGGAAGGGTGGTTTTGGCAAATCCAATCCAGATCCAAAACACGAAGAAAGATCCAGATCCAAAACCAAAACACAAAACACGAAAAGTGGCTGGTGCACACCCCTAATCCTAACCCCCCCCCCCCCCCCACTGCCTAACCTTAACCATCCCCTGTGGCAGCTTCACCTGTCCCCTTTGCAGCATAACCCTAACCATCGGGATGGTCACCACCAGTGTCCTGAGTACATCCCTTTTGAAGATACTCTCTGTCCTTCCTCGTCCCAGTGGCATGTCTATAAGCACACTGAACTTATTCTATAAGCACACTGAACTTATTCTTCCACTATCCTGTGCACCGCCCCCCCCCCCCCCCACCACAACTGCTGCCAGAGGGTCATCTTTCTGGCAATGTCTTTAGAAAGATGGCGCTGGCACAGATGATGGCAGATAATGTGGGAGATGTACTTAGCTCTGAAAAGTGATAAACTGGAGAATGATAAACTGCCAGCCACTCACCTCCCAACTGTTACAGACTGTGTTTGAAAAATTACAGTTTGGAGCTGATTGGCTGGTGGTTTATCACTCTCCAGTTTATCACTTTTTAGTGCTTAGTATATCTGTTCTGTATATATTATACTAGAATGTTCTATTTATTGTACTGAAGTCATTAGAATGTGCACTGTATTGAATATCAGTCAATATAATTATTTGTGTATTGAATAATTATCACTAGACTACTCCTGGTATTGTATATCAATAACTACTGTAGAATGGTCTGTATTATATATCGATCACTATAATTCTTTGTGCATTGAGTATAGGTCACCATAGTCTCTGCTTTTGTCAGATGGGGCTGGTAGATGTTGTATTTACTTATACCCATATTTCATTGGTTATATATACTGTACCACAGTCACATGAAAGAAAAATAATATCTATACATATTTTTCTCTGTGCCATGCTGACAGATAAGCATTTGCCATTGTAGTGTTTTTGCCCCCCAGGCTAAAAGTTGCCAGCCTGTTCTCGAGCTTAATGCTGGTCGATTTCCATCCACTTTGTCTATCACCTCACTGACCTGGTCCCTGTCCTGTTGTCATTGCTGCAGCTGCTGAGTCACTATTGTATCCAGAATTACATTTCCTTTTTGTAAATAGGTGTTTTCCCCCACCCCTGATTTATGTTTCCAGCCATTCATGACACTCGGTCTATGCAGTGCTGCCATCTGTTGAGAATGCCAGTAATGCATCGGTTCCTTCCAACTTACCCTTACTTGGCTGTATTGCATCCTTGCACATACTGTACTGAGGCCCTGATTCAGAGCCGAACGCTCTGAATCTGGGCCGTCCCTCTGAATTTAAGACCATCTTTTTGGCCGCTTGCATAGCTGTGGGTGACCACCCACAGCTATAGCGAGCGGCCAAAAAGATGGTCGCGATGGTCAAGATTTGTTCCTGTCATCTCACAAAGGGTTCAGACTGAATAAGCGCCCATACTTTGACATCCCCCTTCACTGATTCAATTTTTATAGGCTTCACTCAGCGAAGCACCCAGGTTGATCTTCATTACCTTGTTACAGCCCTTAGGTGTGGTCACACCTCCTTTTTGTTCCCTGTGTGGGCAGATCTCTCCAGCCCCACACAGAATACATGGCTCACTATTGCCACCTAGCTTGGTATTGCCACAAGGTGTAAACTACCCAACTACTACTAGTCCCATGATCAGGGGCATAGCTAGAGCTATGGGGGCTCTATAAAAAAAATTTCCACGGGGCTCCATAGGTCTAGCTATGCCCCCCTTTAGCACTACTCACCTCCTGAGCCCAGCACTTTTGGTCTCTGCACTGATTTGGGAAGAATACGCGTCCGTGGTCCGTGGATGTCCTAGCAAACTCAGCACAGCCAAGCCTCCTCCCAGCATCAGTGAGGTGAGTCATATCAGAGGAGGGATGTGGGATGGGAAAGTTGCAGGCGGAGGCAGATAGCTTTCGTGCAAAGCACTAAAGCCACGCCTCCGCATGTCACCCTTCCGCTGACCGGGGGTCATGCATAACCAACCCTCCCACATTGTCCGGTCCCCTCCCTGGCTGTCAAACCGCAAACTCACCGGTCCGGATGATCCCAAGCTGATGCCGGCAGCAGCTCCCATGACGTGGACTTAGGAGTTGCTTTGCATAACCTGGCCCATCATGGTAAGGCACCGAACGGCCAACCAATCATGTGGTTGGTGGGTCGGGAAGTGGTGGAATGTCATGCTGCCATATACCGCCCCACTTTGACCACTGTGTGTGTGTATATATATATATATATATATATATATATATATATGTTCACTCTAGCCCAAATGCCCTAGAGAAAGGGCACATCTAGGAAGGCAAAAAGGAGGCATGGCCAATGAAAACGGGGCATGTCTTTAAGACGCATTCCCTTTTCGTCACTCTTGGGGGAGTTCCGGGCTGCTCCCAATCGCTGCTGTCAGTGTGAATGCATGCGCCCGGCATCCATTCACCTGCAGTTTTCCCCACCTGCAGAACACCATAGTCACTGTATATACACGCATATATACATATACATAGATAAACATATACATTGCTACTTACCTCACCTGGTTTCAGAGGCAGCTGCAGAAGTGTTGGAGGTCCAGTACAATTTGCGGGGTCTTTAAAAAGGGGGTGGAGCCAAATACAGGGAGGGGCGGGGCTTACTCGCGGGCCGCTGCTGCAACTCCGTTAGACGAAAAAGAAATGTTCATCGGTGGATGTGGCCGAGGACAGTGTTTGCGGACCCTATAAGTGTGGGGGCCCCGGGATGACCGACCCTGTCGCCCTGCCTATAATCCGGCACTGCATACATTTTATATTTAACTTGTATTTTTTTTTCCGTTAATCATTTACTTTTATTCTCTTAAGCTGGGTACACACTGATAGATATATTGCTTGTTCCATTGAACGGGCAATATATCTATAGTACATCGCTGTGTGTGTACAGCAGATGTGTCTGTGAACGATGTCGTTCACAAACATATCAATCTGCTGTGCAGCACAGCAGATGGGTGATATATCGGACATCTGCCGGTGTGTACGACTGAACCGCCGATCACTTATACACAAACTGTATGCTGCAGGTACCTGGTGGTGATTGACAGCTCACCTGGGCAGGCAACTTTAAATGCCTGCCCAGTTGAGCTGTCCAGCCTGGCACAACGGGCAGGCAATTGGTAAGTGTGTATGCACTTACCAATCATCAGGTTGGCGGGTCGGCTGTCTGGCCGATTCGTCTACCTTGTTGTTTACACAGCTAAATTGCAAAGCTATGTTAATGATTTTTTATAAGGACAACCCAGTATTTTCTTCCAGTGGCATAACAAGGGTGTGGTGAGTGGGGTATTCCCTGGGTGCCAGGATGAGGGCATAGCTTGGTGGACATTACGAGATGAGCTTCCTACCAAGTACCGCATTACGCCCAAACTTCATAGTGCATGTGCAAGGACAGCTTTCCCACGCAGGACCTGCAAACAGTGTTTTCATTTGTAATAATAATGGCTGCTGCTATATTTCCCTTGTAACGATGTTCAAAAGCACTGACACGCCTGCGTTTTGCCGACCACCCAACTGTCAACACCCCCAAACGATAATTTCCTGTCAGTCACTCTGCGATGGGTCTGCATGGTCACTGCGATCACAGTGTGATCGCATTGGAGCCATCGCGCTCTGCTATGCAACGCAACAATTGTCCGTCTGCGTAATTGCAGTTGTGATCCGTAATGAATCGGGCCCTATGACACAGATGCTGATACAGCAGAAGAGGATAACAGGAGAATAGAGGACCTATTTCCTTTCCCAGTGTGCTCTTCAATAGGCCAGCCCAATATGTAAATTACAGGAAGAGTTGGCACATTTCAAAAGACGATCTTAAAAGATTAATTGGCCAATGTCCTCACACCAGATATATCTTTAGATGGCAAGTGACCGTTGCTCAGTGTGTATGTATAACCATCATCTGCAGATGTATCTGCAGATCGGTTGATCTGCAGATATATCTTTCAGGTGTGTACCTAGCTTTAGTGATGACAGCAGATATAAAGAGATAGCACTCTTAAAATAAGACTTCCTGCAGATAAAAGAGTATACTAAATTTTAGATACAAGAGATGTCTCTCTCGAAATTAGTGATAAGATAAGACTTTCCACAAATAAAACGTAAAAGTCAATAGGATAGATCCTGCCAGACTGATGAGGTGGAGCCGCAGGTGTATCAGAAATGCAGGGTACCCGGGTATACCCTGCACTGGCTCCTTATAGAATGAGTCAGATGGGAGGGGGTCCAAAAATCTTCCAGGTGACACAGGGGCAGTCTTCCGATGCGTTTCGAATCTCCAGGGTCTGGACACGTATCACAAATCCACCGATATACATAATTACATCCTCACAAACAGCGAACACCATCGTAATTGGCTCAATTGGCTCAATAGAGTCCCAAAGGCCAATTTATAAGAATCAGAAGAAATTGCAGTGAAGATATTATATGCAACAAACAAATGGATAGTATTCTAGTATTCCAGGGCCGCTAGACTGCGGCAGATAGGCAGAGGATGCTCCTGTTACCCGGCTGCTGCCCAGAGAGAGATCTGACTCAAGTAGCAGGGGCTAAAAGGAAATGGCTGCCCCCATATCAGGCTATAAAAAGATGGCCGCTGTCGACCAATGGGGAGCCAGGTTTCCCTACCCACAATTCCAAGAGGCTGGAAAATGCGAGAAGAGGCATGACCTATCGGGGGAGTGGGAAGAGCCTAAGGGGATCTGTATGAAAAAATACATTTAATGGCACCCATGGAGGAGAGAGTCAGAGAGGGCAGAGATGAAGAGTGCCTCACAGTGGAGGAAAGCCTGCTTCCTGTCTTCTACACTTATACCAGGTAAGTGGAGGGTGGAGGGTGGAGTGGGGCATATATATAAGTGGAGGGTGGAGGGTGGAGTGGGGCATATATATAAGTGGAGGGTGGAGTGGGGCATATATGTATGTGTGTGTGTCACAGTGGCTTAAACTTTGCAGGGGGTGTTGTTTTGTTATTTAAAATACGTGTGTGCTGACTAAGTGTTTCTGTATGTGTGTGTGTGCATATATGTATATATAATACAATATTATATCTCTATCTATGTGGTTGAAGTGGAAATTTTGAAGTGGGGGTATGGAAATATTAGGGAGCTTTACTTAGGCAGGCCCAAATCCTGAGCCCCTTGATACTTCCATACTCCCACTTCCTCCTACCCACAGCACACCTACCACACCCCACACCACACACCATAGCTCATAGCATTCTTCACACCACAGCACACCTTCCTACTCACCCTGCTCTGCTCTGGTGACCATGGTTGCGGTGCTGCCTTCCCTGGGCACTTCCCCAATCTTTGTCCTTGGTAGCAGTGGAATTTTTAATTCAGCGCCGGCCATGAGCAAAATGCAGATTGCGGACAGGCAGCAAATTAAGGGCACTCCTGATTAACTGCTGGTCCGCAAACCATGATTGGCTTGCAGCCGGTGCCATATTTAAACATGCAGCTGCTTGGTGACCAGCGCTGGTACAGTGATAGTCCCAGAACTGGCCGAGTGCCAGTATGCCCAGTGCTGCCCCTGATTGGCTGCTGAGCCATGATTGACTCGTGGCCGGAGCCAAATTTAAAAAAGCAGCGAGCAGCCGCTTGTTAACCTGCGCTGGGACTGTCCTAGTGCCTGACAGGTGCCAAAGTGAAGTGCCGGTATGACATATGTGTATTAAGAAGATAATTATTATGCGTTCCGTATAGGTTCATGAGGCCGTGGTACACCCCCCCGACATTATTGTTATGCCCATTTTTAAAATTGAAAATCTGGGCCACTTGCTCTTGTTTGCCCCCCAGGCTGAAAGTTGCCAGCCAGCCCCTGATTATACTGATGTTGTTTACTCAATATTTTATTATTAATTCAGATTTATGCAATGGCTTTAACAATTAGTCACCTATCCTTGAACTTCAAACTTTCGCTCAATGGCCGCGGAAAACAGCAGTGCAAGATCAAGTCTCCTAGCAAAAAAATAGCAATACAGCCGCCTGGACTTTTCCGAGTTGCGGCCGTACAATACATTCCCTACAATAGACTACATAAATATGGCTGCCTGAGCGCTTCTGGTTGCGGGCAAATCATATGGACTACACCAACATGGCTGCTGGAGTACTTCCGGTTCGGCCAGACCACGACGGTTCTAGCATACTTCTGCCTGACTAGTTCTTCTAAATACTGGACAATATTGTATTTCACAATTGTGGATCCAAGTCATACCCCATGGATAACAACAAATTGAGCCAAATAGAAATATCGGAGGCCCGATAACAACACATCCACCCCTGGGATCCAAAACCGAAAGTCATCAACGGAGTTGTTTGCACGTTTGCCCAAACCATCATAAAAGGACCCCCAGCACACATGTAAGTACAAGCTTTGAAGAAGAGACCCTGGAGTTTTGAAATGCGTCGAGATCTTGGCATCTAGAAACGCATATGCAGACTGCCCCTGTGTCACCTGGAAGACTTTTGGACCCCCTCCCGTCTGACTCATGACATAAGGAGCCAGTGCAGGGTATACCCGGGTACCCTGCATTTCTGATACACCTGCGGCTCCACCTCATCAGTCGGGTAGGATCTATCCTATTGACTTTTACATTTTATTTGTGGAAAGTCTTATGTTATCACTAATTTCAAGAGAGCCATCTCTTGTATCTTAAAGTTATTATACTCTTTTATCTGCAGAAAGTCTTATTTTAAGAGCGCTATCTCTTTATATCTGCTGTTATCACTAAGAGCGCAGTCTCTTACTCTGCTGTTTTACTTACCGTGGACTTAATTATATTTATATCCGGATTCACAGTCTTACACCCAGATTTTAACATTGCACACCTAAGGGCTTCCTTGTGTACAGAGGGCCTGATTCAGACCCGGTCGCAAGCGCTGAGCGCTCGTAACCAGGTCGGTGGTGGCCCAGAGCGCATGCGCACAACAGAGCCGGCTCCCTCATGCGCATGAGCGAGACCCGGATAACGACGGGAAATCTGTCGCTCCGGGTCTCGAACCAAAGGGGGCGTGCTGTCGATGTTGAGTGACAGCACGCCCCCTTTAGTGGGTGGGTCGGGGGGGTGGCTGCCCAGACGGAGGCGTTCTCATGGGAATGCCTACCGTATGGGTTCGGCACCACTGACATCGCAAGTGTTGTCAGTGGGAGAGCTTTCTGCTCTGTTTGAGCCGAAAGCTCTCTGAGGCTTGCGGCCATGAGACGCTACCACAAGGGTCTCGTTGCAAGCCCGATGATCGCGATGGTCTTGACCATTGTGACCATCATCCTGGCCGCTCGATACAAAAAAAAAGACGCCCTGATTCAGAGCGAGCACTCTGTCAGAGCGTCCGGCTCTGAATCAGGGCCAGAGCCCAGGTCGGGATGATGAGGCAGATCAGTCTAAGGAGGACTGAGGCAGCCATAGATCCCAGTGTGCCAAGCCAGGCCAATGGAAAGCCAGGAGGTCATGTCCAGACCTGCAAGGCAGAAAGGACCACAAATCTCTGTTTGTGTGACTTTATGGCAGGCAAGCCGGGCCACTGTTTCAACCTGTGAGAGGCAGGACTATAATGACTGAGACTGCGTTACATTTACAGACAAGCTGCCCTGTTAGTCAGGGTTCAAGCAGTGAGGTAGTGGCCTGCATGGGGACTAGGTCATTCATTATTTTGTTCCGGAAATAATGATAGTAAAGCTCCGTTAATTTTCATTTTAACCTGCAAAGCTGTGTGTGGACCCTTATTGAGCACCTAGACACTGCACTACTGACTCCTCTTCCACGCGAATTACCCCAGATATGTTAATTACCCCAGATATATCACAATCTTTAACAAACATTTCAAATGTGTTTATTTTTCAGTGCAACAGAAACACATATAAAAAGCAATGTGTTCAGTTTGTGTTTAATGTGTGTTTTTATTTGCAATTTAACTATCATTTGTTTTTATTTGCAATTTTACTTTGATTTCTATGCTTTTATGCATTGAAACACAGCAAAAGCGTGGAAATAAAACAACCAGCATTCAGCATAAAACTACCATAGCACAAGTATAGTGGCAATTATTTCTAGTCAAGTCCATTTTGATGCATTTTAGAAACATTATAAAGGTAGCCACTACTGGCAGCGATGATGTGTCCATCAGGGACGTGTGGTCAGGGTAGTCCATACTCCCTCCCCTATCATACTCCCTGTCATGCAGGGCCGGTTCTATGTGTCTCGGCACCCAGCACCTTCCTGTGCTATCCCCGCCCCTTCCCTCACTGCACCCTCCCACAGACTATAAAATAATAACAGAAGCAGGCGGGTGGAGGGGGGGAATTTTCTGCGGCTGGACTCCGGCTCATCTGTATGGCCGCACACACGGAGTGTGCCTGGAGCCGGTCCTGCTGTCATGCTCCAGAGTATTGATAAAAAGCTGTGTTTTTATTGAGATGTGCGGGTTTGGTTTTACTCTGATGTACTCGATTCTTTTCGCCAAAATTATCGCAAGTTCGGATTTATTTTATTAGCTATCCAAAACACGTGATAGCCGATAGCCATTAAAATGCCGTTTCTGAGATCCGAACATATCCGAGTAAAACCGAACCCGCACAGCTCTAGTTTTTATACACGTGTGCCTCCCCAGCCATTGACATCAACGCACGTCACTGGTGTCCATTCATGCTAAATTGCCTATAAGCCAAGAATATCAGAATTTGTAAGCTCAAGTGGCACTGAAAGGGAGTTGGAAAAAAGAAAAGAAAAAAAAATGACCACAGAAATGTGTTTAAACCAGTGTTTTTTATTTCTATGAGAAAGGCTCCTGGAAAAAAAGTGCTGTTCCTCACCTACATTTACACGTTTATAGATCTGGAGTAGCTTCCACATTCTGGATAAATGTTCAGGCTCATAGTTTATTCACTTCTGAAACGATTTCACTGATTTCTTCCAGTTTCTGGAACTAGTTATAAAAAGGTGCCAATACTGTGACTATACACCAAAAAAAGCACTATTTAAAAAATTGTAAAATAAAAATAGAAACTTTTATTTATTTATGGATATGTTATCTTGCAGTTACCAAACATTCCTTTTGTGACTTCACAAGAATTCCTATAGATTGTAAACTTGCGAACAGGGCGCTGTTACCTCTATGTCTGTCTGTTATTACCCAGTTTTGTTCTATTAATGTTGTTTCCAATTGTAAAGCATAACGGAATATGCTGCACTATTACAAGACACGGACTAATTGAAATTTGAATATAGGATATTTATTGTTACAATATAGGAAATAAAGTGCAAAAATCAATATGCAGGATTGGATAAATAATAGAAAGATAGATAAATAAATTGGAACTCAAAAGGATATCTTAATATAGCTCAAGAAATATATGAAGTAATATAAACCTGATGCAACATTGTTACATTTATAGTTCTAAATAGAACATTATGTAACTACAGTACTACATGATGCCAGGTTGTGATGTGAATTATATGAGCAGAATAAGATCAAGATAAAATTTTGGGTTTCTATCTAAGTAGTCCCTGGTACTCATTTAATTTCATTTTTTTTTAAAGTTTATATTTCACATGTGTAATGTATATTTGTTTGTATGTTCTTTAAAAATAAAAGTAATTAAATGTTTTAAGTGAAATAATAAAAGCTATGTTTTAATGATACGACCAGTGCAACCTGATACTATCCTATGCTCTTTTTTGAAATATGCTGCACTATGTAAAAAACTGATAACAATAATAATAATAATAATAATTGCTCATTAATATTCCTATATTTAAAAACATTTATTTGAACTGCTATGCAATTTCCCTAATTGCCACTGGGTGGCAGTGGAACATGGTTTTAAGAGTGCAATACTATATATTTTCAACTTCCACCATTTTAAATAACTATATGCTACCTTACAGTGTGCAAGTGGAATTTATTGGCATCTTTCTTACATGATTATCATTCTTTTTATATTTTGTTGTATTGTAAAACACCAGAGGCTTAATGTACTAGGATGAGAGTTTAGAAAATGTGAGAGCTTAGCAGTAAACTCTCAAGGTGCCCACACACTTGGCGATATTTTACCCGATCTGGTCGATTCCGATGCATCGGAATGACAGATTGTGTAACATATGCCCAAATCATGAGTCCCCACTAATGATCACGATGCGATGCGCATCCCCGCTGGTCGCACATCGCATCTTCAGATCTGCCGTACTCTAGGGCAGAACTGCCAATCTGGGACTCAATGCACTGGAAAAAGTCTGGATGCACGATAGATTGTTTGTAAATTGGACACTTTAAACACCAAATCGTGTGCAGAGCTGCCGGGGAGGAGTTTCAAGGGAAATCATACACATCGTGGGATCGTGTGCAGATCGCCAAGTGTGTAGGCACCATTACACTTTTTAAACTCGTCTAATGTAATAGAGTCCGTGAACATGTAAATTGCATATTTTTAGGCTTAACCTCTCATTCAGATGTTTACCCATTTTGAAGATAAAACTCGACCACTGTGAGAGTTTACTGCTAAACGCTCACATTTTCTAAACTCTCACCCTATTACATTTGGCCCCAGATCTTTGCAGGTTGAGATAAAACATATACAGTAGGGGCCTATTAAGATGAGACGAGAGTTGTATAGGCTTAAGGCTATATAAGAGCACTTTTTGACAGTTTTTTGTAATTGGCTGGAATTTTGTCAACTGTTGCTAGGTAGAGTAGTTTGGGGGTTTATTATGGTTGGTTGGTTTTTGACCATGTGTGAGCTCTTGGTAGTGGCTATATATGGGCTTTATAAGGCTGGTGTACGCCCAGCAGCTTCCTTTCTGGATTGTGTTTGTCCCTCTCTCCCTCCCCAATCTCTTCCCTATTATCTTTGTTGTGTTGTGTTTTACTAACGCTATGTTATTTATCATGTTGGGTGAGAAGGTGCTACAAACCAGCGTGCACATAAGGTGTAAGAAAATGTTGTGGAGGACATATCCTTTGAAGGGTCATAGTATGGCCTACGTCTGCAGGAGGACTTTGGGCGTCAGTCTCTGTGGACATGCTCATACTATGCAGTATTATAGGGGTTGTAAGTCTTCACAGCTCAGCTTGCAATGGCCACAGGGGGGGGGGGGGGCGTATCAGTTGCTCCCTAATATTTGTTAAGAAACATATGACTGGAGTGGAGTATTTGTAGCATCCTTTTTTGCCTCCCAAAATTAAATTAAAAGTTCAGGGTCATACCTTCAATAAAAGTAAGTTATGACCATTTAACCAAAGCAGTCTGTGTCCGTGTCTTTATTTTTGTATACGTTAGTTGTAAGTTGTTATATTGTCTTTAATTGCAATAAAGTTATGGACACCTCAACATCACTTAAGTTTTACAAAAGCAGGTGAAAATGAACATTTTCATCTGCAATTGTAAAAAAATTGGATTTTGGTACTTACCGGTAAATAATTTTCTCTGATTTCACAGGGGACACTGGAAGCTATTACACTGGGGTATAGAGGTGAGGTTAGTTGGAGGTGGCACTTTAAATAATTTAGAAGTGTGAAGATCCTCCCCCTCTATGCCCCACCTGCCCTCAGTTTAGTAAAATGAAGACCGAGGGGAGATGGAGAATAACTGGAGTAGAGAGAAGAGAAGATCATACAAAAAACAGAACTACACAAACACACGGAACCAACCGAACAGGCAGGCGAAGAGCGCCGAGGTGGGCATTCAGTGTCCCCTGTGGAATCAGGGAAAACGATTTACCTGTAAGTACCAAAATCCCATTTTCTCTTTCATCCACTAGGGGACAGTGGAAGCTACTACACTAGGGATGTCCTAAAGTTTTTCCAAATGGGAGGAACCTGCAGTACAAGGTGGCCAAATTGTCATACTTATAAAACTTCACAAAGGTATGTACCAAGGACCAAGTAGCCATATGGCACAGTTGCATGGTGGAGACACCCTGACGTAATGCCCACAATATACCCACAGAGCATGTGGAATGTGCAGAAGTAGATGGAAGAGGTTGCCTACTGCTGCTGACATAAGCCTAACGTTTAGCCAGTTGAATCCACCTCGCCAACATTTGTTTTGACGCTGGCCAACCCCTCCGAACATCATCATACAGAACAAAAAACAAAACTGACCTATGGAGATACGCAGTCTGAGCCACATAGACACGGAGAACTCTAACCACATCCAGAGTCGGGATACTCCGGAGTCCTCAACCAAGGAAGGCGCCACAAAAGGTTGATTTATGTGGAAAGCTGACACAACCTTAGGAAGGAAAGCTGCTTGTGTCCTGAACTCCACCCTATCATCATGAAAGATAAAGTATGGGGGCTTACTAGACAGAGCCCCCAACTCCGAAGCCAGATGGGCCGAAGCCAATGCCAGGAGGAGAACCGCCTTCCAAGCCAAATACTTGATATTACCTCATCAAGCGGCTCAAACATAGAAGACTAAAGAAACATAAGAACCAAAATCAGGTCCCCGGGAGCTGTTGGTGGACCAAAAGGTGGCTGCACCCACAAAACTCCCTGAACAAAAGTCTGCACCTCGGGTATGAGGGCCAATTTGCGTTGAAAGAAAATAGAAAGGGTAGATATCTGCACCTTTAAGGACCCTAAACGGAGTTCAGCATCTAGCCCTGTTTGAAGTCAAAATAATAACCTAGATAATGGAAAAAGCCTATATGGAAGGCCCTGACTGTCACACCATGCCACATAAGACTGCCAAATGCGGTGGTAATGTGTAGCCATAACCAGATTTCTGGTGCAAAGCATAGTGGGGATAACAGATTCTGGGATGCCTTTACATCTCAAGATAATGGCCTCAACAGCCACTCCATTAAATGCAGCTGCGCTAGGTTGAGGTGCACGAAAGGACCATGTTGCTGGAGGACTGGACGAAGTGGTAGGGGCCAAGGGTCATCTAATAAGAGAGTTCAAAGGTCTAAGAACCAACTCCTCCAAGGCCAGTCAGAAACCACGAGTACGACTGAGGCCGACTCATGTTGTATTCGCTTTAGTAGGCGAGGAAGAAGTGAAATTGGAGGAACCAGGTAAACCATTCTGTAGGTCCATGGAACTTTAGTGCATCCACTGCCTTTGCAGCTGGATCCCGAGTTCTGGTTACAAATCTTGGTAGCTAATGGTTTACTCGAGATGCCATGAGGTCCACTTGAGGCATCCATTTCCCCAGGGTGCAGATCCTGGCAACTGAGATAATCTTCTTCCCAGAGTCCACTTCTGGAATGAACACCACTGATAGAATAACTGACTAACTCTCAACCCACCGGAGAATCTAACTTCTCGCATAGCCAAGCGACTTCGAGTTCTGTCCTGTCTTAGATATAAACAACAGCCGTCGCATTGTTTGCCTCACTGGTTGAGACTTTAGTAAGTGTGCGGCTTCGAGGAAAGCGTTATAATTTGCAATGGGTACCCACACCTCTATGGACCACTTTCTTTCCTGAAATTGATAGTCTAGGACTACCACTCCCCATCCTGAGAGATTGGCATCTGTCATCACGATTATCCCATCCCACACTCTGAATCATCAACCTGCCAAGAGGATGTTGTGTTGCATCCACCATAGAAGAGATACCCTGGGTAGCGGGGCCAACTGAATTATCCGATTGGTATTGACTCTAAGGAAGTTACCGAAGATGAAGACAAAAAAGTACACCTATTCTGTCTGAAAACTAGTTGAACTAGAAGCTGAATGTCCTGGGTCTTGTCTTCAGGTAGGAACACCCACTGTAACTTCGTATCCAGGACCATCCGCAGAAACTGGTGTCCCTGAGATGGAATTAGGTTGATCCGCAGGGTCTTGTATGTGAGCAAGGCGTGGTCCAAGAGAAGAGATTCCAATGGAGCCTTGATCAGCAGTTCATCTAAGTATGGAGTTATATTCACACCTGATGTCCGAAAGTATACAATCATGACAGACATTAGCTTGGTGAAGACACAGGGTGCCAAAGCAATGCCCGAAACTAATACTGATCATCATATAGAAGCGATAACCGTCAGATACTGATTTAAAGACTTGAGGTTCAAGATGGAACTGAAAGGCCCGTGTGGTTTGGGCACCCCGGAACCAGCACTGCCGATTTCAGGAAAGACTGAATTGTCTCTTGCAGAACCATGTGGCTGCTGACAACGGCAGACCCGTCGAGGAGAAACGATTTGGAGGTGAAACTTTGAAATCTATCCTGTACCCTATGGTGAGTAATCTGTGACGCCTCAGATACAAAGAGGACTGGCTCCAATCCTGTTGAAAAGTCTTTAAGTGAGCTCCTACTCTAGGAGATGCCAGGTGGGACGGGACACCATCATGTCACCTGTTTTACAACTGGCTTTTGTTCTGTCGACGTGCGACCACCTTTACCTCTGCCACCTCTAGCCTGCGTGGAGCACCTCTAGCTGTACCATGAAAGGGCTGCGGGGCATGAAAGAAATGAAACATGGGACCAGTGTAAGTCTCTCTGGGTGTGGGGGCAGCTGAAAGGAGGAAAATAAACTTACCCCCTGTAGCCTGGAATATCCACTGTCCAGCTCTGGCATATTACCAGAGAACTGCAGACCCTCAACCCCCGCTTAGATTCTGTGTCTGCTGCCAAGAGCGCAGCCAGAGAGCTCTGCGGGCTGCAATAACGAAATCAGGTATACGTGTACTGATCTGGTGTTCCACTAGTACTTGTAGCACTGCTCTGGAAGTACCAGAGTCCAGAAGTTATCCACTGCTGCACCCAGCAGGCTACAGCCTCGTTAACCCAGGTAGTAACAAGCAGAGTCGTGCTCCCGTCGTAGTGTACACAGATCGTAGTGTTGTTTCCAGCTTATGATCCGAATGGTCCTTGATTGATGTAACACCAGGGACTGGGAGCATTTTCCTTGATAGCTGAGAAAACGGAGGCATTACCCCCTCCACTGGAGGAGGCATTTTCCACTTTTCCATCATAGATTAAGGAAATAGATAGCTGCAGACGAATCGTTGTGGAATCTGTAAATGCTTATTCGGTTACTTCCAGGCCACGGAAAGTTTTGTCCTGAAATTGTTGTGAGAAGGGAAAAACAACAGACCTCTTATTTTGTTTACCAAATGGATCAAACTCCTGAGCTTCATGAACTATGGATATCATTCATAGTCTCTCGGGAGCGCAAAAAGCAAAGTGGATGCACTCGCACGGGCGGTCGCCCGCAACTAATATGACGCCCATCCCATTCGCTCTAGCTAGCAAGCGATAGCAGCTAGCAATCGAGTCCCTCATTGTTTGTTTATTTGTTTGTAATGATTGCGCTTGCATGTGTTTAGCGGCGGCCAAAATGTCATGTATCGATGGCCTTTCAACCAGAATTTGTTAATTGCTTGTTATCAATTATGTAATTTATGTGTTTAAGTGTTGTAGAAGTGTTTTTTTTGTTTGTTTTTCAATTTGTCAATAAACTTTATTGTTCAGATGTCATTTCCCTTTGTCGTTTTTAATAAATGTGAAACCCTTTGTTTTTTGCTATTCAGTTTTATTGCTTTCTTTATTGCTTCATAATGTTTTGATGTTGTTAAGTGCTTGGTATTAAATATGTATAAATTAAAAGTATGGGTATTTTGCCCTCTGTACTTTGCAATCGGACGTAAACGGCTTGAGCCAATAATATATGACAATATTATGTATTATTTCTGTCACTTAATGCATTGGTCAATTGAAGTGAGCCTATGTGAACTATGAAAATAATTTATCCAATCATTTTGCATTTCAGCCATGTATATTTTGTGTTTACTGTAAAATATGCCATTGCCATCATGAGAGCCGCAGTCTTCACACGGCGTGAGCTCGCCATAATGGTGGAGGTTATGGATCAGCATTTGTCCACCTTGAACCCCCCCATCCCAAATATTGTCAAGCGGCAGGCGTACGCAGAAGTGCAACGTCGGCTCCGACTTGCTGGATTCGGGAGGATCATTGACCAGTTAGAGCGCAGATGGTCAGATTTGCAACGACGCACACCTGGACTACTTGCCAATATGCGGGCGCATATTCACCAGCATAAGTTTGCTTGATGTTTAATAGTGTATATTAAAAATGTTAAGAAGCAGTCATGTATGTTGGATCTAGTGTCCAGTATGTGTTTTTATTTTTTTAATTGGGTTAGTCTGTTTTTTTTTTTTTCAACATTTCTAAACCATACTTACTTATTGTTGCTGTATCTAATTTTCTTGTTGCCTACCTTTGAAATGTTCAAAGATACTATAAGTTAATGCGCACTTTGACTTTATTTAGGAGTACAGCGGAGGAGGAGAGTGCGGCGTAGACCACGTCCCATTCCTGAGTCCACTGCGTCTCTGACAAACCCCTCCTCTTCACCCCCCTACCAATTTATCACACCCTCCCCTACCCACTCATCCCAATTTACCCCTCCCAACCCGTCCCCATCTTCCCAAATTACCCCTCCCTATGGGGATTTTATTTCTATTACCCCTCTCTCCCGTGACCTGCACTCCCAAAGTACCCTTCCATCCCCTGCCCAGTACTCCCAAAGTACCCCTCCATCCCCTGCCCAGTACTCCCAAAATTCCCCTCCATCCCCTGCCCACTCATCCCAAATTTCCACTCCCTCCCCTCACCTATTTGCAGTGGACTCCTCACCGTCCCCGGACTTGGGCAGAAATCCCGGTAATGTGTACTTGTTTTTTTTTAGGATGTTTTCATTTTTAGAAACAATGGGACTAGCATGTATGTTGGTCGGTGAACATGGTAGTGTTGTTAAGTGTGCCCATATAATTGTAGGTTTACAGGCCCTTGTTTTGTTAATCTCAAGTGTGCTTTTATGGGTAAATAATGGCCTCCAAAATATTTGCACTATGTATTGCTATTGTAATCAATTAAATGTGCCTTTGCTACAGGTTTGCCCTAAATAACATATGCAAACACTCTTAGCAATGTCTTTGCATTAAATTACAAATAGAAGGCAACCTTTGCTTTGGTGCATGTTGAAGCATACGTTTATTAAAACTTAGAATTCTGAAACCAGCAAAACCAACAATATCTCCATAGCCAACCTAAAATCAATGCAACCATAAGGCCTTTACCCAGAACATTTTTTTTAAATATATTTTTTAACAAAAAATTTGGCATCATCATATGCTCACTACTAGTCCCTGTTGTTTTTTCAACTTCATCATTTACACTTTAGGGCCTACAATATTTTTTTATGGTTTAAAAATGTGTGGCTTTGTCTAAATGTATTTTTAGGACTTGGTTTAGGGCAACATGAAAACCAGCCTTCTTCATATTCGTGTGGTTTGTTGGCATGAGAATGTGAATGTATCTAGATGTGTTTTTGAACTTATAGGTTTGTTTTTTGTTTTAACACCTTAATAGTGTTATGGTGGGTTTTTTTCGCAACCAAAAAAGTTTAACAATTTTTGAGCAACCTCGGACCCTGTTAAGTCCATCAAAGATCATCCAAATAGGCCCAGGCATGTGTGTTAGTTTTGGTTTGTTTATGCTAGGCCTCACATTAATTCTTCCCCGCTTTTTGGGGCCTTTGATTATGTTGTTAATTACATTGTGTTTTTCTGCTTTAGACATTTTTAATCAAAGTAAACTATCATATATTTTCTACAGATGCACAGATGGCAAATGGTGTTTTGATGCGGGTATTGCATTTGGCACGGCAGTTTCTGGACCAATTGGCTGTCTGCTTAGAATGAATCATGGACATTTTGGAGCGTTCCTGATTTGTTTTTTTTATTTTTTTATTTTGGATTTTCTTACCTTTTTTAAAAATATATGTTATGGTTGGCATTACTATGGAACGTGTTTTTTATTTCTCAAAGTTTATAAGCATGGGCTCATCCTGTTTTTTATTTTTAGGGGGTAATTCACATACTTTACAATTTAACACATACCTTCCCAAATCAATGTATTGGTGGCTTGACAGTTTTTTGGGCAAAGGTTTTGCTAACATTTGTTTCTAAATTTATCTATATGGCACCATTTTCTTAAAGGGACTTTGAAAAAAGAAAGGATGTCTTTAAGTAAAGTTAAAAAAAAGTTTTTTTTCTAAAGCAAAACTACGATATGTTCCTTAAGCTTGTTTGAATCTGGAACACTTAAGTTTAGTGTTCTTTAATCAAACAAACAAAGCCCTATATATGCGATCAACACACTTTGGGGCCATACCAAAAACAATACCACCAAAAAATATATAAATAAATAAAAGGATTAAGAGGTGTTCCTATTGTTTTCCTTTAAACTACAAAGAAACAAGGTATGTTTTTTTTTTAATAACTTTAATTTTTGGAAAATAAAATAGGACCAAACAAACCAAAAGCCACACATAAAGGCAAAGGAGTAAACCAATAAAAAAAAATAAAAGGTGGCCCACTCAACATTCAAGAACTATTTGAAGATATAGATTCACATGTTGGTACAAGCCACGAAAATCAATTTAAAATAAACAAAACAAAATGGTATTGTCAATGTGTTGAACATGTTTTTTAGTCAGCAAAAATGTTGTAGGGAGAAAGAAAAAAAATAAAAATTAGTAACATACATAGCATCAATGCCAAAGTCAAACATAGAGATAAAATTAAGAATCAAAATACATACCTAAAATATCGAGCTACAACATCATCACGTATGGCCCCCCCAGACCATCTCACACCACCTACCTCATGGGGGCCATCGGCCAACAAAGCATCCATGGCTGCATTATTACTCGTCTCCTTATGGTGATGTTATGAAATATCCCACACAGGACCACGATCCTCGATACCATATCCGGCGAATACATTAGTGCACCACCAGAGTGGTGAAGGCATCTGAATCGGCCCTTTAAAAGGCCAATACAGCACTCCACCACCTGCCTGGTGGCAGTAAACGTGGCATTAAATTGTGTTTGTGGCCCTGGTGTGAGGGCCAAATAAGGAGTCAGCAGCCAGGGTGTGTAAGGATATCCACTGTCTTCTGTAGCAAAAGAAACAGAACAACAAAATTTAAATATTTGCCCAACACATACACATATTTTACTTACCCAAAAAGCCAAGCATCACCAGCTTGCAGTGTTGATAATTTACTCCAAATCCCTGAATGCCGGATAACAAATGCATCATGTGCACTTCCTGGAAATTTTGGATTCACGGACAGGATCTGGAGGGAGGCATCACATAGCACC
This sequence comes from Taudactylus pleione, assembly GCA_031769625.1. NCBI lineage: Eukaryota > Metazoa > Chordata > Amphibia > Anura > Myobatrachidae > Taudactylus > Taudactylus pleione. The sequence continues at coordinate 19,951,778 of JAUIMM010000094.1, read as the reverse complement.
ATCACATTCAAAGAATGAAAATGCTTACGGTTTTGGTATACTTGTTCTTGTTCAGCAGGAGGCTGAAGTGCTATGTGAGTACCATCCACTATCCCTATTATGTGTGGAAAGCTAGCAATGTCTCTAAACTGCTGCTTAACCACACCAAGGGCTTCCATATCCAAAGGCATACTAATAAATTGCCCAATATGTTTACACAAAGCAGCTATGACATGCCTCAGGATCCGCAAAAATGATGGCTGCGAAATGCAAACCTCCAGACCCCCAGTGGTCTGGAAGTACCATGAAGTGCAGAAAAGTAACACCAACATCAACTGTGTTAGTGGTGGTATTGATGTTGGAATAATTTGACTATCCAGATCACTCTTTATTAATGAAAGACTGTCTAGGATAATGCTGGGTGGGAGGCGGTAGGTAGTTAACACAGCATCATCTGGAATTCCAAAAAGGGTGACCATGTTCTAAAAATCTGGGGCCTTGCACACCTACGATGCCTATGCCTAGGAGGATGATCAGGTAGGTAGGGGTGTGAGAGCATTGACACAATCAACTGTCCAACATGACTCTGAAATGTGTGTACAAAAAAACACAATTGAATCATAATGACCAGAAACAAGATGAAAACAAAAATTAACTTCGGCAGAATGATGCATATTCTTACAGGGTTGGGAAGGGACATCTTTGATTCGACCTACATGTATTTGTTTAGGAATGTTAAAAAAAGATAAAAAATATGATTAACAAAAAACATTAGCTACCTTCAAGACTCTGAATGAGATCCTATGTCCACAGGTAAATTAAGGACCTGCTTGACCGCCAAGATTAATGGCTCCACCTGAGAACTAAATTCTAATTCTTGCAGTACAGAAACAACATCTCCCGAAACCTCCACCAATGCTTGTCAGAATCATCCGACTGGAGTACCAATGGTTTTTCTGTTAATAGGAAGTAGAGGGCATTCTACTAGTGGAACCCATGATATGTTCCAGTCCAGTCATGACAAGACTCGGCCAACTCTGACGTTAAGTCCACCATAACCCCCGCTAGGTCAGAGGCCCACAGAGGAGTAAGCAAGGTAGTTATATTAACAGGCAAATCTACTATTGCACAAGCATCACATACAGTAGTTTGTCAGTAGCGTGAGGCTGTGTAAGTTTGTTATAGCATTTTGAGCAAACAAACAGCTTCTGAGAAGCTTTGGTGCTGCCTTGCCAGTCATGGTGGAGACACACAACCCACTCACACAGAAAATATACAGTTAGAGATCAGAAGGCTAATGGGAGACAGAGGGGGAGAATCACACCACTATCTTCCCTAATTAATGGATTCCCTGTATGCACCAGCCAATTATAACACCCAGTGTACTCACAGCCCTTGAAAGGATCCTGTGTAGAAGGGATGTCAGGTGCCAGGAGAATCTCACTGTAGGCTTCTGTAAATGCCACCTGCACTCAGCCTGGAGGAAGGAGAGATGCAGGGAGACTCCAATAGAAGCAGTAACAATGGTGATTTTGAGGCGCGTGTTTTAACCCCTCAAGGGCTGGCTGCTTGATCTAATTTATCTGATTCATTATTGGAGCTACCAGTTTCTAAGGAGGAGTCTGTGTCAAAGCGAGAAAATTGTTTCCTATTTCTCCAAAAGAATGGCCGCTAATCATCTTGTGGGCGATTGCCTAAAAGTCATTTGTATACTATGTGCCTTTCATAGTCCAGGTCCACCTTCATTAGTTTCTCTTTTGTAAACCTAATTAGGTTTTTATTATATTGGGATATTTGTTGCTTTAGTTTATCCATCCAATCGGTCTCACCATCCCAACTTGACAAAATTTGAACGTCAAGCATTGGAAACATTATCAAAAAAATGATCCAGCGGATAAAGGTGGGGCTATAGTCCTACAGGATATCGGGGACTATAAAAGAGAGGTCAGTCGCCAACTTTCAGACACATTAGTCTACACTAAATTACACACCGATCCTTCTCAAACTTGTAAAAAGTATTTAAAAGACTACAAAAGGCAGTGGATATGGGTTTCATCACTGAAAAATTGATGGACATTTTGATTCCAGAATATCCTTTAGTTCCACTATTGTACACCATTCCGAAAGTATACAAGAGCTTGGACTTGCCCCCAGGCCGCCCTATAGTCTCGGCCCGTGGCTCCCTACTCCAACCAAAAGATGTATTTTTGGACTTATTATTGCACCCTCTAATTCAAAAAGAAAAGAGTTTTCTTCTGGACACTACAACATTCTTACAAATTAAGAGCGATTAGATTTATACCTAAGGATTGCTGGCTAGCGAGTATTGATGTTGTAAATTTAAATACCTCCATTCCCCATGACCAGGGCTTAGTGGCAGTAAAAAAATGTATTTTCAAGAGCAGTTTATAAGACATGGCTACCATAGATATTATAGTTTCACTTTTTGAAATAATATTAACCAATAACTTTTTCCTCTATGACAAACAATGTTTTCTGCAATCCAAAGGATGCGCCATGGGATCTAGCACAATAAAGGAAGAAGTATTATTTAATAACCTTATAATTACTAATCTTTTAATACTTTTTGTACGTTTCATAGACTATTTATTCCTAAAGTGGAATGGCGATGAGAAATCACTTATGACTGTGATTGAGACACATAATCGGAAAGAGGGTCCTATTAAGTTCACCTATTGCATTAGTCAACATGAGAGTAATTTGTTAGATGTAAAAGTAACTAATGAAGAAGGAAACATTGTGACCACTGTTTTTTCCAAACTTGCCAATCGAAACAACCTTTTACAAGCACATAGCTATCATCCAAAAAGTTTAATCAGCTGTCACTGCACCGGAGCTATGATGAATTGCTTCAGACTCCGCGGCGAGATAGAATGTTAATCCATTCAGACCCCGATAACTAACATCTTGGAGTAAATTTGCTAAGAATCGTGTTTGGACGAGTTTGCAATCTTATGCGAGTTTTGCCTATTTTTCTGACTCGCAAATTTACTAAGTGCAAAACACATGTGAACTCGCAGGAAACACATAAAAACTTGCAGGAGTTTACAAAACACGACCAAATATACCATCGGCCAAACTCGCAAGTACTTTCCATAGGAAACCATACAACATGCAAATTTACCAAGAATCGAGTTTTGAAACTCGCATGAGAAATAACCAAACTCTCAACAACATAGACTTTTCAAATAGACGACCTCCTGAGGTGAGAGTTTGCGTGAGTTTGGATGTGTTTGCATGTGTTCACAGGTGTTTCAAGTTGCATTTATTGGAAAACAATGATGATGTTTTTTAAAGGCGCTAAATTAGCTGAATCGATTTGTGTGAAGCAAAAACGGCAATATATACTACCATTGGTATTCATTGCATGTGGCTGGGATGTCAAAGGCTCTACCACCAGACTGGAATGACCCAGAGGCAAGATACTAAGCAGAAAATGAGGTAATGCATTTTTTTTATGCATTGGGCAATGGCAAAGTTAAACAGATATTCTGGATGAATAGTAACAACATATTCCATCTGTATGACCAAGTCAAACTGGACCTAGACCCTGGCACAGCAGGTTCCCACTCTGTCTCAGACCTGCATAAGTTTCTGGCTGTGTTTCACTTTCTGGTTACTGGTATTTTTCAGTCTGTGACCCGTAGAGTTCTTGTAATATCCAAGTCAACATTCTCATGGTACATATGGTAACTCTGGTAATGGTGGCATTTCAGCCACTAATGGATACCTGCATCTGCCTCCCTAGCCAGGGGTCACAGTGACATGCAGTCATGGTAGAATTTTTTTTAGCATTGCGGGCATGCCTAACGTCCTGGGTGATATGGCATTCTTGTGGCGGGTCAATCTGCTCTCAGTCTTTCGTCCAAACAGCAACCATGTTTTACTCCACATAAAAATTCACACTGCATCCCATCTTGGTCTTGCTCCTCTGCCTGGGCACCTCTTCACTGCTGTCTGTACTGCTCTATAGACCCTCTTGAGATGCAACCTCCACCACCTCACTCTCTCCCTGCCACTCCTCTGCTATGGACGTATTTCTTTCCCCCTCCCTATTCAGATGGAAAACACACAGAAAAAAAGGCAAACTAACACAAACCTCCTCTCCTACTACCCACATCCATGCCACACACACAAAAAACACTGACAGGACAAAAGAAAAAAATACAATCAAGAAAGACAGAAAAATTAGACAAACATTTTAAACAAGGGTCTTAAAATAGGAGTCAAAATGCCGACACCTATCTTAATTCCGTCACCGACCCCCGCCATCCTGATTGTCCTCTGATGGGTAAGTAGAACACTTACCCATCAGGTAAGGGTTCGCCCCCCCGGGGAAAGGTTAGGGTTAGACTAGGGGAAGGGGGGGTTAGGGTTAGGTACTAGGGGGGGAGGTAAGGTTAGGCATGAGGGTTAGGTTTAGGGTGCGGGGAGGGGGGTTAAATTTAGGCACCACTGGGGGGAGGTTAGGGTTAGGCACTAAGGAGGGAGGTTAGGGTTAGCCACCCCTAAAGGAGGATTAGGGTTAGAGGAGGAGAGGGGAGGGTTAGGTTACTTACCTTTCGTTGTCGGCATTTCGACACGCCGGGCTGACGCTGTTGGTATTTGATCCGGTGGCTAAACAGCCGCCGGCATTACATACCAATTCCGCTCTAAACAATTAGTCATAGTTAACAAGCAGCAAACAATACCCATGAATATGATATAAAAGATTGGGACTGCGCTGTACGTCACTAGCCGATCACGTGACCAACATATCACGGATGACTTCCCTCAGCGCATTGGAGGTACGCTCCTCTCTAGTGGCTGGAGGTCCCACACGTGACCTATGCGTCACAAGTTTCCATAGCAACTGGGAAACCATTACGGCACCTCAAAAATCCATTTAGGATTAAAACGGGACTATACATCTTGATTTAAAAATCCCGTTACAGTATACCAATGCACGTGTGTTCATTTATTCCATGTCTGTTTTATTTATTATTTGTTACTTACTGGTATGCATGTGGCAGATGCATCTAATTTTTACTTAATTAATAACCAGTCACTTTGAAAAGTGAACATGTGTAACATTTTATTAATCATCAAGGAGGGTATTTTATCTTGAGGAAAGAGACATTTCTCATTTAGCCTCTGACAAAGCTGTGGGATACAGGGTATACAGGAACCCTTCCCACAGGATCGCACCAAGCTGCATATATTATTCGGGACTACAAGGGAGAACCCCTGTGAATCGGGTCACAACACATTTTGGACACCTTTCACGGCCCCAACCACCTGCAGGTTAGGTTGCAACAATACTGCTATCTGTGTGCTCTCCATGCTCATCTATTTTACATCCTTCACCGAGGTCTATGTGCACCTTTTATCTTTTGGACTCAATAACTCGAACTCCATAACATGGATTACCCTTCATATTTTATTATTTATTTTATTATTTCTCATTTTACAATACCATTTTTTCTACACTGTTCCATTTATGAATTTCACCATGATCTCTGTATCATGAGACATATATAATTTTTATGGTTATTTATTATTAAAAGTATATGTACTATCATCTGCCAGTGCATTTTTTAATGTATTTTACCACACATATTTGATTGTATAAATATTGTTTGTATCAATTGGTATTATATCATCTACTATTCCAACATATTTTCACTTTCACTTATTTAACTATATGCAGATTGCGCCAACTTTGTCTATTATATAAGCAGCAAACCAGTGGCGTAACTATAAATTTTGCTCCCCCATGCCAAAAGTATTTCAGGCACCCCCCCCCCCCCCCTCTAAGATCAAACACACCCAAAGACGACATTTAAGGTGTGTGGTTACTAGGGGTGTGCACCGGCCACTTTTCGTGTTTTGTGTTTTGGTTTTGGATCTGGATCTTTCTTCGTGTTTTGGATCTGGATTGGTTTTGCCAAAACCACCCTTCCGTGTTTTGGGTTCTGGGTTTTGTGTTTTGGATCTGTATTTTTTTTTTAAAAAGCATAAAAACAGCTAAAATCACAGAATTTGTTGGTTTCTCTGCTCCTATGCTATTATTAACCTCAATAACCTTAATTTCCACTCATTTCCAGTCTATTCTGAACACCTCACACCTCACAATAGTGTTTTCATGTCCAAAAGGTTGCACCGAGGTAGCTGGATGACTATGCTAAGCGACACGAGTGGGCGGCACAAACACGTGACCCATCTAGGAGTGACACTGCAGTGGCAGACAGGATGGCAGTTAGAAAAACTAGGCCCCAAACTGTACATAATGCAAAGAAAAAAAAGAAGTGCAAGATGGAATTGTCCTTGGGCCCTCCCACCCACCCTTATGTTGTATAAACAGGACATGCACACTTTAACAAATCAATCATTTCAGCGCCAGGGTCTGCCACACAACTGTGGCTGAAATGATTGGTTCGTTTGGGCCCCCACAAAACAAGCTGGCAATTAATGTGTCCCTGCACAAACTGGCTCTACGGAGGCAAGATGTCATCCTCATCCTCCTCATCCACCGATTCCTCACCCTCTTCAGTGTGTACATCCTCATCCTCACAAAGTATTAACTCGTCCCCACTTGAATCCACCACCACAGGTCCCTCTGTACCTTCTGGAGGCTGGTCTCCCTGGAAGAGCTGATAATTCATTTTGATGAACATCATCTTCTCCACATTCTGTGGAAGCAACCTCCTACGCCTTTCGCTGACAAGGTTCCCGGCTGCACTAAACACTCTTTCGGAGTACACACTGGAGGGGGGGCAACTCAGGTAAAATAGAGCCAGCTTGTACAGGGGCCTCCAAATTGCCTCTTTTTCCTGCCAGTACAGGTATGGACTGTCTGACATGCCTACTTGGATGCTGTCACCGATGTAATCCTCCACCATTCTGTCAATGGTGACAGTATCATATGCAGTGACAGTAGACATGTCAGAAATTGTTGCCAGGTCCTTCAGTCCGGACCAGATGTCCAAACTTGGTCCTGCCTGCCCTGCATCACCGCCAGCGGGTTGCTTAGGATACCTAAGTTTTTTCCTGGCAGCCCCAGTTGCGGGAGAAAATGAAGAAGGAGCCGTTGACGTGTCACGTTCCGCTTCAGCTGACAGTGTGTTCACCAGCAGGTCTTTGCACCTCTGCAGGCTTGTGTCGGCCGGAAAGAGAGACACCACATAGGCTTTAAACCTAGGATCAAGCACGGTGGCCAAAATGTAGTGGTCTGATTTCAACAGATTGACCACCCTGGAATCCTGGCAAAGCGAATGAAGGGCTTCATCCACAAGTCCCACATGCCGAGCGGAATCGCTCCGTCTTAGCTCCTCCTTCACTTTCTCCAGCTGCTTCTGCAAAAGCCTGATGAGGGGAATGACCTGACTCAAGCTGGCTGTGTCTGAACTGACTTCACGTGTGGCAAGTTCGAAGGGCTGGAGAACCTTGCACAACACGGAAATCATTCTCCACTGCGCTTGAGTCAGGTGCATACCCCCTCCTTTGCCTATGTCATAGGTGGATGTATAGGCTTGTATGGCCTTTTGCTGCTCCTCCATCCTCTGAAGCATATAGAGGGTTGAGTTCCACCGCGTCACAACCTCTTGCTTCAGGTGATGGCGGGGCAGGTTCAAGAGTGTTTGCTGGCGCTCCAGTCTTCGGCACGCAGTCGCTGAATGGCGAAAGTGGGCAGAAATTTTTCGGGCCACCCAAAGCGTCTCCTGCACGCCCCTGTCGCTTTTCAGAAAATTCTGCACCACCAAGTTTATTGTGTGAGCAAAACATGGGACGTGCTGGAATTTGCCCAGATGTAATGCCCGCACAATATTGGTGGCGTTGTCAGATATCACAAATCCCCAGGAGAGTCTAAGTGGGGTAAGCCACTGGGCGATGATTTCCCTCAGTTTCTCTAAGAGGTTGTCGGCGGTGTGCCTCTTACTGAAACCGGTGATACACAGCGTAGCCTGCCTTGTAACGAGCTGACGTTTCTGAGATGCTGCTACTGGTGACGCTGCTGCTGTTGCTGCGTAAGGTGATACATCTACCCAGTGGGCTGTCACAGTCATATAGTCCTTAGTCTGCCCTGTTCCACTTGTCCACATGTCCGTGGTTAAGTGGACATTGTGTACAACGGCATTTTTCAGGACACTGAGGACACTTTTTCTGACGTTTCTGTACAGTCTCGGTATCGCCTGCCTAGTGAAGTGGAATCTAGACGGGATTTGGAACCGGGGACACACTACCTCCATCAATTGTGTAAATCCCACTGCACCAATGGCGGATACCGGACGCACGTCTAACACCAACATAGCAGTCAAGGCCTCAGTTATACGTTTTGCTTCAGGATGACTGCTGTCGTACTTCATCCTCCTCGCTAAGGACTGTTGGAGGGTCAATTGTTTAGTAAAAGTAGTGGTGTTCCTACTTCCTCTCTGGGATGATGAACGACTCCCAGCAGCAGCAACAGCAGCAGCGGCAGCAGTAGGCATAGCAATGCTGGGTCCTCCAGAGGAATCCCGGATAGGAGAGTTAGTCATGCCAGTGACATGGCCTGCAGGACTACTTCCGATCCTGACTAAGGAGGAAATTGACGAGGAGGGAGTTGACGGTGTGGTTTGCAGGCGCTTGGATACAACAGGACAACAGGATTTAGGTGTCCCTGGACTGCTTACGGTCTTAGCCAAAGTTTCTGAACTTGACAGTAACTTTTTATGAACGCGCTGCAGGTGCCGTATAAGGGAGGATGTTCCTAGGTGGTTGACGTCCCTACCCCTACTTATTTCACCTTTACATATGGTACATATGGCAAGACAGTTGTTGTCCAGATTTGGATAGAAATATTGCCAGACCAAAGAGGTGGAATGTTTGGTCTTCTGCCCAGGCATGACCGTGATGGGCTTTTTCATCCCACGGACAACAACTGTCTCCCCCGGAGCCTGATTTAAACAAACCACATCACCATCAGAATCCTCCTCGCCAACTTCCTCCTCAGCGCCAGCTACACCAGTATCCTCATCCTGTTGTACTTCAACAGTGACATCTTCAATTTGCATATCAGCAAGTGGACTGTGGGTGCTCCTTTCAGCACTTGCAGGGGGCGTGCAAATGGTGGAAAGAGCCACCTCTTCCCGTCCAGTGCTGGGAAGGTCAGGCATCGCAACCACCACCACACTTGGACTCTCCTTGGGGATTTGTGATATCTTCTTAGAAAGCACAGTTCTTCGCTGTGCTTTTGCCAGCTTAACTCTTTTGATTTTTTTAGTGGGAGGAGGGCTTCCATCGTCATGTGAAGCTGAACCACTAGTCATGAACATACTAGGGATCGACCTTAGCCGTTCCTTGCCACTCCGTGTCGTAAATGGCATATTGGCAAGTTTACGTTTCTCTTCAGCTGATTTAAATGTCTTTTTCAAGGTCATTTTCCTGAACTTTGCCATTTGGGATTGTATGTGCCCTCTACTATGACATTGGGCATCGGCCTTGGCAGACGACGTTGATGGCATGTTATCGTCTATGTCATGACTAGTGGCAGCAGCTTCAGCACTAGGAGGAAGTGGTTCTTGATCTTTCTCTATTTTATTTTTATCGGAGAAAGTTTGGTCCTCCATTTATGTTATATCGATTTGATATATACGTGCGGCTAAACACAGAAAATATTTCTTTATTTTTGCTGGAGAGTAGTGCACTTTGTGGGTTACACCAGCCTTTAAGAAATGAGCCAGCCGGCTCTTTACTTATGGGACACAGGCGCACGCTTGGCGCTGCTCCTTTGTTGATGCACGTGCGGCTACTGCGCACACAATTCACAAACACAGAAAATAATTTTTTTTTTGGTTTGGACTGGAGTGTACTTTGTGGGTTACAGCACCCTTTAATGGTCAAGCCAGCCGGCCCTTTACTTATGACACAGGCGCACTCTTGGCACTACTTTGTTGATGCATGTGCGGCTACTGCGCACACAATTCACAAACACAGAAAATAATTTTTTTTTGGTTTGGACTGGAGTGTACTTTCGGGGGTTACAGCACCCTTAACGGTCAAGCCAGCCGGCCCTTTACTTATGACACAGGCGCACGCTTGGCACTACTTTGTTGACGCACGTGCGGCTACTGCGCACACAATTCACAAACACAGAAAATAATTTTTTTTTGGTTTGGACTGGAGTGTACTTTCGGGGGTTACAGCACCCTTTAATGGTCAAGCCAGCCGGCCCTTTACTTATGACACAGGCGCACGCTTGGCACTACTTTGTTGATGCACGTGCGGCTACTGCGCACACAATTCACAAACACAGAAAATAATTTTTTTTTTGGTTTGGACTGGAGTGTACTTTGGGGGTTACAGCACCCTTTAACGGTCAAGCCAGCCGGCCCTTTACTTATGACACAGGCGCACGCTTGGCACTACTTTGTTGATGCAAGTGCGGCTACTGCGCACACAATTCACAAACACAGAAAATAATTTTTTTTTGGTTTGGACTGGAGTGTACTTTGGGGGTTACAGCACCCTTTAACGGTCAAGCCAGCCGGCCCTTTACTTATGACACAGGCGCACGCTTGGCACTACTTTGTTGATGCACGTGCGGCTACTGCGCACACAATTCACAAACACAGAAAATATTTTTTTTTTGGTTTGGACTGGAGTGTACTTTCGGGGGTTACAGCACCCTTTAACGGTCAAGCCAGCCGGCCCTTTACTTATGACACAGGCGCACGCTTGGCACTACTTTGTTGATGCACGTGCGGCTACTGCGCACACAATTCACAAACACAGAAAATAATTTTTTTTTTGGTTTGGACTGGAGTGTACTTTCGGGGGTTACAGCACCCTTAACGGTCAAGCCAGCCGGCCCTTTACTTATGACACAGGTGCACGCTTGGCACTACTTTGTTGATGCACGTGCGGCTACTGCGCACACAATTCACAAACACAGAAAATAATTTTTTTTTTGGTTTGGACTGGAGTGTACTTTCGGGGGTTACAGCACCCTTAACGGTCAAGCCAGCCGGCCCTTTACTTATGACACAGGCGCACGCTTGGCACTACTTTGTTGATGCACGTGCGGCTACTGCGCACACAATTCACAAACACAGAAAATAATTTTTTTTTTGGTTTGGACTGGAGTGTACTTTCGGGGGTTACAGCACCCTTAACGGTCAAGCCAGCCGGCCCTTTACTTATGACACAGGCGCACGCTTGGCACTACTTTGTTGATGCACGTGCGGCTACTGCGCACACAATTCACAAACACAGAAAATAATTTTTTTTTGGTTTGGACTGGAATGTACTTTCGGGGGTTACAGCACCCTTTAACGGTCAAGCCAGCTGGCCCTTTACTTATGACACAGGCGCACGCTTGGCACTACTTTGTTGATGCACGTGCGGCTACTGCGCACACAATTCACAAACACAGAAAATATATTATTTTTTTAGCACTTGGGGGGAGCACCCCTGATGGACAGAGCACCCCCTGGACAACACTACAGCACTCCTTTAGGACTGGGACACTGCACAGGACATTGGAGTGGACACAGCCCCTATGGAGAACTGACTGCACAACACAGTCCAGCCAGCCCCTATGGACTTTGAAGTAGTGGACACAGCCCCTATTAACAACAGCAGCACAGCACAACACAGCCAGCCCCTATGGACTTTGAAGTAGTGGACAACAGCAGCACTACACTACACTACACTACACAGCCCTAACTCCCACCCTTCCTCTTCACTGTCCACAGCCGAGTGAGAAAATGGCGCCGACGCGGGTACCTTATATAGGATCCAAAACCCGCGAGACTCGGAAGGCGGGATGATGACGTTTTGCCTCGATTTCAGATCCGAGTCAGGCGGGAAAAGTCGAGCCTGACTCGGATCGGACTCGGATCGGGGGGGCTCGGGGGGGTTCGGATTTCAGAAATCCGAACCCGCTCACCCCTAGTGGTTACTAGGGGTGTGCACCGGCCACTTTTAGTGTTTTGTGTTTTGGTTTTGGATCTGGATCTTTCTTCGTGTTTTGGATCTGGATTGGTTTTGCCAAAACCACCCTTCCGTGTTTTGGGTTCTGGGTTTTGTGTTTTGGATCTGTATTTTTTTTTTTAAAAAGCATAAAAACAGCTAAAATCACAGAATGTTGATTTTTCTGCTCCTATGCTATTATTAACCTCAAAAGCCTTAATTTCCACTCATTTCCAGTTTATTCTGAACACCTCACACCTCACAATAGTGTTTTTATGTCCAAAAGGTTGCACCGAGTTAGATGGATGACTATGCTAAGCGACACGAGTGGGCGGCACAAACACGTGGCCCATCTAGGAGTGACACTGCAGTGGCAGACAGGATGGCAGTTTGAAAAACTAGGCCCCAAACAGTACATAATGCAAAGAAAAAAAAGAGGTGCAAGATGGGCCCTCCCACCCACCCTTATGTTGTATAAACAGGACATGCACACTTTAACAAACCAATCATTTCAGCGCCAGGGTCTGCCACACGACTGTGGCTGAAATGATTGGTTCGTTGGGCCCCCACAAAACAAGCTGGCAATAATTCTGGCCCTGCACAAACTGGCTCTACGGAGGCAAGATGTCGTCCTCATCCTCCTCATTCACCGATTCCTCACCCTCTTCAGTGTTGTGTACATCCTCATCCTCACAGAGTATTAATTCGTCCCCGCTGGAATCCACCACCACAGGTCCCTCTGTACGTTCTGGAGGCTGGTCTCCCTGGAAAAGTTGATAATTCATTTTTATGAACATCATCTTCTCCACATTTTGTGGAAGCAACCTCCTGCGCCTTTTGCTGACAAGGTTCCCGGCTGTACTAAACACTCTTTCGGAGTGCACACTGGAGGGGGGGCAACTCAGGTAAAATAAAGATAGTTTGTACAGGGGCCTCCAAATTGCCTCTTTTTCCTGCCAGTACAGGTACGGACTGTCTGACATGCCTACTTGGATGCTGTCACCGATGTAATCCTTTAACAGACAGACGCACGCTTGTCGCTGCTGCTTTGAGGATGCAGGTGCGGCTACAGCCCACACAATTCACAAAGACAGGAAAAAAAAGAATTTTTTTATTGTTTGTGGAGCGCACTTTGAGGGTTACACCACCCTTTAACAGACAGACGCACGCTTGTCGCTGCTGCTTTAAGGATGCAGGTGCGGCTACAGCCCACACATTTCACAAAGACAGAAAAAAAAAGAAGAATTTTTTTATTGTTTGTGGAGCACACTTTGAGGGTTACACCGCCCTTTAACAGACAGACGCACGCTTGTCACTGCTGCTTTAAGGATGCAGGTGCGGCTACAGCCCACACATTTCACAAAGACAGAAAAAAAAGAAGAATTTTTTAATTGTTTGTGGAGCGCACTTTGAGGGTTACACCACCTTTTAACAGACAGATGCACGCTTGTCGCTGCTGCTTTAAGGATGCAGGTGCGGCTACAGCCCACACATTTCACAAAGACAGAAAAAAAAGAAGAATTTTTTTATTGCTTGTGGAGCGCACTTTGAGGGTTACACCACCCTTTAACAGACAGATGCACGCTTGTCGCTGATGCTTTAAGGATGCAGGTGCGGCTACAGCCCACACATTTCACAAAGACAGAAAAAAAAAGAAGAATTTTTTTATTGTTTGTGGAGCACACTTTGAGGGTTACACCACCCTTTAACAGACAGACACACGCTTGTCGCTGCTGCTTTAAGGATGCAGGTGCGGCTACAGCCCACACATTTCACAAAGACAGAAAAAAAAAGAAGAATTTTTTTATTGTTTGTGGAGCACACTTTGAGGGTTACACCACTCTTTAACAGACAGACGCACGCTTGTCACTGCTGCTTTGAGGACAGTATCATATGCAGTGACAGTAGACTTGTCAGAAATTGTTGGCACGTCCTTCAGTCCGGACCAGATGTCCAAACCGGCCCTTGACTTATGACACAGGCGCACGCTTGGCGCTGCTACTGTGTTGGTGCACGTGCAGCTATATCGCACACAAGTCACAAACACATAAAAAAATAGTTTTTTATTTTTTGGAGCACTTTGAGGGTTACACCACCCTTTAACAGACAGATGCACGCTTGTCGCTGCTGCTTTGAGGAAGCAAGTGCGGCTACAGTCCACACAATTCACAAAGACAGGAAAAAAAAGAAGAATTTTTTTATTGTTTGTGGAGCGCACTTTGAGGGTTACGTCACCCTTTAACAGACAGACGCACGCTTGTCGCTGCTGCTTTAAGGATGCAGGTGCGGCTACAGCCCCCACATTTCACAAAGAGAAAAAAAAAGAAGAATTTTGTTATTGTTTGTGGAGCGCACTTTGAGGGTTACATCACCCTTTAACAGACAGACGCACGCGTGTCGCTGCTGCTTTGAGGATGCAGATGGAATCTAGACGGGATTTGGAACCGGGGACACACTACCTCCATCAGTTGTCCAAATCCCACTGCACTAATGGCGGATACCAGACGCACGTCTAACACGAACATAGCAGTCAAGGCCTCAGTTATACGTTTTGCTTCAGGATGACTGCTGTCGTACTTCATCCTACTCGCTAAGGACTGTTGGAGGGTCAATTGTTTAGTAAAAGTAGTGGTGTTCCTACTTCCTCTCTGGGATGATGAACAACTCCCAGCAGTAGCAACAGCACTAGGAGGAAGTGGTTCTTGATCTTTCCCTATTTTATTTTTATCGGAGAAAGTTTACTCCTCCATTTATGTTATATTGATATATACGTGCGGCTAAGGCGCACACAAACACAGAAAATATTTTTTTATTTTTGCTGGAGAGTAGTGCACTTTGTGGGTTACACCACCCTTTAAGAAATGAGCCAGCCGGCTCTTGACTTATGGGACACAGGCGCACGCTTGGCGCTGCTCCTTTGTTGATGCACGTGCGGCTACAGTGCACACAATTCACAAACACAGAAAATATTTTTTTATTTTGTTTGGAGTACCCTTTGGGGGTTACAACACCCTTTAGGGGTCAATCCAGCCGGCCCTTTATTTAGGGACACAGGCGCACGCTTTGCACTACTTTGTTGATGCACGTGCGGCTACTGCGCACACAATTCACAAACAAAAAAATAATAATTTTTATTTTGTTTGGAGTGCCCTTTGGCGGTTACACCACCCTTTAACAGACGAGCCAGCCGGCCCATTACTTATGACAGACAGACGCACACTTGGCGCTACTTTGTTGATGCACGTGCGGCTACTGCGCACACAATTCACAAACAAAAAAAAAATTATTTTTATTTTGTTTGGAGTGCCCTTTGGGGGTTACAGCACCCTTTAACGGACAAGCCAGCCAGCCTTTTACTTATGGAACACAGGTGCACGCTTGGCGCTGCTCCTTCGTTGATGCACGTGTAGCCACAGTGCACACAATTCACAAACACATAAAATATTTTTTTATTTTGTTTGGAGTGCCCTTTGGGGGTTACAGCACCCTTTAACGGTCAATCTAGCCGGCCCTTTATTTATGGGACACAGGTGCACGCTTGGCATTACTTTGTTGATGCACGTGTGGCTACTGCGCACACAATTCACAAACACAAAAAAATATATTTTTTTATTTTGTTTGGAGTGCCCTTTGGGGGTTACAGCACCCTTTAACGGACTAGCCGGCCGGCCTTTTACTTATGGGACACAGGCGCACGCTTGGCACTACTTTGTTGATGCATGTGCGGCTACTGCGCACACAATTCACAAACACAAAAAAATATATTTTTTTATTTTGTTTGGAGTGCCTTTTGGGGGTTACAGCACCCTTTAACGGTCAATCCAGCCGGCCCTTTAATTATGAGACACAGGCGCAGGCTTCGCACTACTTTGTTGATGCACGTGCGGCTACTGCGCACACAATTCACAAACACAAAAAAATATTTTTTTTTATTTTGTTTGGAGTGCCCTTTGGGGGTTACAGCACCCTTTAACGGACAAGCCAGCCGGCCTTTTACTTATGGGACACAGGCGCACGCTTGGCGCTCCACCTTTGTTGATTCACGTGCAGCCACTGCGCACACAATTCACAAACACAGAAAATATATTTTTTTTTTAGCACTTGGGGGGAGCACCCCTGACGGACAGAGCACCCCTTGGACAACACTACAGCACCCCTTTAGGACTGGGACACTGCACAGGACTTTGGAGTGGACACAGCCCCTATGGACAACTGACTGCACAACACAGTCCAGAAAGCCCCTATGGACTTTGAAGTAGTGGACACAGCCCCTATGGACAACAGCAGCGCAGCGCAGCACAGCACAACACTACACTGCACTACACTACACTACACTACACTACAACACAACACTACACTACACAGCCCTAACTCCCACCCTCCCTCTTCACTGCCCACAGCCGAGTGAGAAAATGGCGCCGACGCGGGTACCTTATATAGGATCCAAAACCCACGAGACCCGGAAGGCGGGATGATGATATTTTGCCTCGATTTCAGATCCAAGTCAAGCGGGAAAAAGTCGAGCCTGACTCGGATCGGCCTCGGATCGGGGGGGCTCGGGGTGTTCGGATTTCAGAAATCCTAACCCGCTCACCCCTAGTGGTTACATGATACTGTAACGTGCCTTACACATTATGACATACTAAGTAATGTGCAACTTATAACACAGTGTGCTACACTGGAATGCCCCTTACAACACATTATGCCACACAGCAATGCCCATTACACATTATACCACACAATAATGCCCCTAATAGCAAATTGTGCACACAGTAATGCCAAATACACATTATGCCAAACAGTAATGCCCATTACATCCCACCATGACAGATCTGCTTCACCAACCCTCCTCTCTGCTCCTGCCAGTCTGTCACCTCAGCTCAAGACAGGTTGCACAGTTTTTATGTCCGTGTAGAACCAGATTATTGGGAACATAGTTTATAACCTATAAACTACGTGTATCAAGTTAGTGCCCCTTATACAGTGCCCCCTGTAGTTGTGCCCCAAAATGCAATGCCCCCTATACTAGTGCCCCTTATGCAATGCCCCCTGTAATAGTGCCCCTTATGCAATGCCCCCTGTAGTAGTGCCCATTATGCAGGGGCCCCTGTAGTAGTGCCCCTTATGCAATGCCCCCTGTAGTAGTGCCCATTATGCAGGGCCCCATGTAATTGTGCCCATTAAAGTAGTGCCCTCTGTAGTTGTGCCCATATGCAGTGCCCCCTGTAGTTGTGCCCCTTCAAGTAGTGCCCCCTGTAGTTGTGCCCCTTTTAGTAGTGTCCCCTGTAGTTGTGCCCCTCCTAGTAGTGCCTCCTGTAATTGTGCCCCTTTTAGTAGTGCCTCCTGTAATTGTGCCCCTTTTAGTAGTGCCCTCTGTAGTTGTGCCCCTTTTAGTAGTGTCCCCTGTAGTTGTGCCCCTTTTAGTAGTGCCCCCTGTAGTTGTGCCCTTTTTAGTAATGCCCTCTGTAGTTGTGCCCCTTTTAGTAGTGCCCTCTGTAGTTGTGCCGCCTGTAGTTGTGCCCCTTTTAGTAGTGCCCGCTGTAGTTGTGCACCTCAAGTGGTGCCACCTGTAGTTGTGGCCTCCCCAAACCTCCACCCCCATACTTACCTGACTCCGCGCACTGTCATCCGGGTTGTCTCTTCCGCTGCCACGCTGACTGGATCTAAATAGATCCAGCAAACGCGGCCACGCAGGTTCTCTAGGTCGCGGGTGACGTCAGGATGTCACCCGCGCACTGCATTACTGGGAACGCTGGCCTCTGAAGTGATCGGAGGCTTCCTTAGGCTACGATCACTTCAGAGTCCAGTGCTCACAGTTTCAGTGGCGTAACCACTGCCCCCGTCGCCCCCAAGCTACCCGGCGCCTCCAAGCTACCGCAGGGGCTGCGGGGGCAGTAGTTATGCCACTACAGCAAACAAAAACCCCTAAATCATGTGTAAATAGCAACAGCAGACATAAATGCCCCCTACACAAGTGTACATGCTCCCAGCACATGCCTACAGTATTCTCACTACCCAATCTGTATTTTCCTCCTGGGGCACTTGGCCACCGATGACTGGCACTCTGTGCCCATGTAAAGCCCTGAGCAATCAGCCCTTCTATTGTGCAGTTCCCCAAAATCTTCCTGACTATAAAAACAATGCTCCCTACCTGGATACAGTGTGTTATACAGTGTGGGTTTAATACAGTGCAGGATACAGTGTGAGTCGGATACAGGGCCTGATTCAGACCCGCTCGCGAGCGGGTCGATGTTTGGCCACTGCGCATGCCGTAGCCGGCTCCGACGTGTGCATGCATGAGACCCGGCTAGCGACGGGCGCTCCGTCGCTCCGGGTCTCACACCAAAAGGGGGCGGCTGTCGATTTTGATCGACAGCTCGCACCGTCTTGGAGGCGGGCATGGGGGGGTGGCTGGCCAAACTGAGGCGTTCCCGACGGAACGATTGCCATTTGGGGGCGGCCCCACTGACATCACGAGTGATGTCAGTGGTGAGATTCCGGCTCTCTTAAGAGCCAGAAGCTCACTGGGGCTTGCGGGAACAAGACCCTACCGCAAGGGTCTCGTCACAAGCCCCGATGGTTGCGATGGTCGAGACCATCACGACCATCACCTGGCCGCTCGCAATATCTGTGGGTGGTCACCCGCAGCAATGCGAGCGGCCCAGAGGGCGCATAAAAAAAAAAAAAAACTCCCTGATTCAGAGCGAGCGCTCTTTCAGAGCACCCGGCTCTGAATCAGGCCCACAGTGCAGTTTATAGTGCAGGTCGGAAACAGTTTGGGTTTTATACAATGCGGGTAGGATACAGTGTGGGTTACATAGTGGGTTGGATGCAGTGCAGGTTGGTTATAGTGTTGGATACAGTTTGAGTTGGTTACAGTGTGGGATACAGTTCGGGTCGGATACAGTACGGGACAGTGTGGATTGGATACAGTCCAGGTCGGATACAGTGTGGGATACATTGTGGATCTGATATAGTGCGGGATACAGTGTGGGTTGCATACAGTGCAGCCAGATACAGTGTGTTATATGTGCAAGTCAGTTACAGTGCAAGACGGATACAGTGCAGTTTATAATGCAGGTCAGATACAGTGTGGGTTGAATACAGTGCGGGTTGGATACAGTGCGAGATACAGTGTGGGTTGGATACACTAATAGTGCCCTTACTGTGACAGCAGTGTCGGAAGTGCGGGGTGCTGGTGGTGTTCTCAATGCGAGAGTGCAGTGGTGTCCTAATTGCAAAGATGTTGACAGTGTCGGCAGTGTGGGATTGCTGATGGTGTCTTCAGTACATGGATAAGCAGTGCCGGGGTGCTGGCAGTGTCTCCAGTACAGGGTGCCGGCAGAGCGGGGGTGCCATCGGTGTCCTCAATGCAAGGGTGCTGACAGTGTCGGCAGTGCAGGGGTGCCGGTGGTGTCCTCAGTGTGGAAGTGACGGCAGTGCGGGGTTGCTGATGGTGTCCTCAGTACATGGGGCAGCAGTGTGGGGGTGCTGGCAGTGTCCTCAGTGCAGGGTGCTGGCAGAGCCTCAGTGCACATGTGCTGACAGTGTCGGCAGTGCCGGTGGTGTCCGCAGTGTGGAAGTGACGGCAGTACGGGGTTCCTGAAGGTGTCCTCAATATGTGGGGCAGCAGTGTTGGGGTGCTGGCAGTGTCCTCAGTGCAGGGTGCCAGTGGTGTCGGCAGAGAAGGGATGCCAGCAGTATCCTTAGTGCACGTGTGCTGAGTGTTAGCAGTGCGGGGATGCCGGTGGTGTCCTCAGTGAGGGAGTGCCAGCAGTGTCGGCAGTACGGGCTGCTGACGGTGTTCTCAGTACGAGGGGGAGCAGTCTTGGGGTGCTGGCAGTGTCCTCAGTGCAGAGTGCCATTGGTGTTGACAGAGCAGGGGTGCCAGTAGTGTTCTCAGTGCACGTGTGCTGACAGTGTCGGCAGTGCGGGGGTTCCGGTGGTATCTTCAGTGTGGGAGTGCCGGCAGTGTTGTCAGTACGGGGCTGCTGACGGTGTCCTCAGTATGTGGGGAAGCAGTGTGGGGGTTCTGGCAGTGTCCTCAGTGCAGGTTGCCAGCGGTGTCGGCAGAGTGGTGGTGCCAGCGGTGTCCTCAGTGTGGGAGTGCCAGCAGTGTTGGCAGTGTAGGATTGCTGTTGGTGTCTTAAGTATGTGGGGCAGCAGTGCAGGGTGTCAGTGATGTCGGCAGAGCGGGGGTGCCGGTGGTGTCCTCAATGCAGGGTGCTGGCGGTGTCGGCAGCAGGGGTACCAGTGGTGTCGATAGCGGGATGAGTAGCATTGTCAGACAAGGGGTATGGGCGGCATCTTCCTTCCTTCCTGTGCCCATTGAATTCAATGGGCTTAACACTAATTGGCTGAGAGCCTTGACAGATGGTTCCCTCAGCCAATCAGCGTTAAGCCCATTGAATTCAATGGAACTTTGTAAAATGGCTGCTGGAGGCAAAACCTCGAGATTCGACAGTGGGATCGCGAGGTTTTGCCTTGATTAGGGATCTGGGGCAGGCAGAGACATCCGAACCGTGTATTAGACCCCCCAGATCCCTTATATTCTGGTGGGCTCAGTTGAGAGCCGGGCCCACTCATCTCTTATATATATATATATATATATATATATATATATATACACAAAATCTAAAAATATGGTTACAGGTAATCTTAGACAATGCGCTCACTAACATTCAAGCTGTGAACAAACATTACACTTTATTTGAGTCCAGCAGTCATATTGATATAATTTCAATTTAAAAAATCCTTTTTAAGCACCAGATCCCTCCACTTTGAATTTGGGGCCACAGCTCCCCTCTTGAAAAAGACGAAAGTCCAAGGTCCATAGATCTGACAATACAAAATAGAGAAGGGATGCTCCATAGCGCAATAAATGCTATTTATTTAAAACACAAATATCTTTGGAACAATACACTATTATATTGCCACCTGTACCTCTTAATAAACGGTGTGGGCTGGTTACCACATGATTTTGTTAAAATACTCCACCAGGAAATCTCTAGACATCATCATTCGATCCTGTCGGGCTCACATCCTCTGCTGCTAGCCACCATCTGGAGCTGCTGCTGGTCGGACCACGTCATACACACAAACGGGTGTTGGAGTAGCCAGAAGCACACAATTGCCACATCACAAGGCCACACTCTAACGCGTTTTGTCAGAGACTTCGTCAGAGGGCTGTCTAGTTGGTATACTTTCTAAAGATTGTAACATTTAGGGGCAAATTTACTAAAGTGCGGGTTTTTAAAAGTGGAGATGTTGCCTACAGCAACCAGTCAGATGCTACTTAACATTTATCTAGCCCAGGGCCGACTCCAGTAGGAGCAGCGCCCTGTGCAGAATGGGACTGTGGCTCCCCTTAACCCTGCACGCGTTCTTGGCGCGTGCAACCGAAAGGGTGTGTGGTCTAATTACCATAGGCCACGCCACTGAATGCTGCTACTTGGGGGCGTGCTTGTATGGCACGCCTCCTGTTTAACATCAAACAGGGGGCGAGCCAAGCACCCCTTCAGTAGCTGGGCTGCTCCCAGCCCTCTTCCTGCAATAAATGCATGCCGCACTCACGTGCACAGCATCCATTCAGCTTCTCCGGGGTCTGGCACCGCCGCGCAGCTCTGCTGGTGGGGTGCCCAACCTCCCAACTGTCCTCGGGACAATTCGGTCCGCGGGTGGAATAGTGGGGCAGTACCCGAAAAATGGGACTGTCCTGCTGAAATCGGGATGGTTGGGAGGGATGCGCTCTCTACTGGGTGGCGTCCCTGTTCGGCCGCACTGGTCGAATGTGCCTCGAGCCGGCCCTGATCTAGCCCATTCTAGAAGATAATAGCTATAATCTGATTGGTTGCTATGGGTAACATTTCCACTTCTAAAACCCGCACTTTAGTAAATATACCCCTTAGTCACAATTCTTCAGCATCTATGAAAAGGCTTATTGTTTAACAATATTACAGTAAGTCTGTTCTTCGGTGAAGTTATCCCTCTTTTCTTGTTGAATGTTTCTGCAAGTTACCAGAATCTGAGATATGGTATTGTGTATTTATGTACAGTGTAAGGCGCTGCAGAACCTTTGTGGCACCATATAAATAAAGGATAATAATAATAATAATAATAATTAAATAGTGTAGGTGCAGTACAATGTTGTATGATGGCTGATCTGCTTTTATGAGCCTGATTTAGGATCAGATGATTTGTAAGTATTGGTCAAAAGCTCTAGAAATGTGTGTGTCAGTGAATTCAGGAATGCCCTGAATGCAGAGATTATATTGTCTCAACCTGTTTTCATGGTCTATCACTTTATCACAAAACAGATTAAACAAAATTCTAAGATAAAAAAAACTCTTGACCCAAGACTTTTTGACTTTAACAGTGTTCATTTATCTTATTTTTACCAGTGCATCTGTATGTTTTTCTTATTAGTGAAAGGAGATAATGAGCCCCCAGAGGAAGTGTGCAGTTTCCCTGTGGCATACTTTATAAAAGACAAAAGGAGAGATGTAGCAAGCCTTGCAGTGGAGTAGTTACCCAAAGCAACAACTTGGTTAATATGGGTAACTTCTCCACTTTATCTCTCTCCCATAGTCCAGGTTGAAGTTTGGAGATTGGCAAATGGCTATCTCTCAGAAGCAATGTTTTTGCTTCTGAGAGATAGCCAGATGAACAAATTATAATTTGTTCCACTGTTGATGGATGGATATTCCTAAGCAATTGGAGACCATAATAGAGTTACAAAGAAAAGAGATCCTAACCTCGTCTGTAAAGCTTTAAATACAAATGAAAGCATTGATAGAACCTGGTGGTTAAATTATGCACTGGAGGATGCAACACTAATATGCAGTTCTGTCAGCCAGTTCTTGTAGTATTTAGATATATAACTTTATTACGTCAATCTAAGGGGTATATTTACTAGATATGTGCGCCGACCCACGTGTTTTGGTTTTGGATCTGGATCTCTCCTGGTTTTGGATCTGAATCTGGTTTTGGATTTATTTCCTTGGAGTTTTGTTTTAGGATTTTGGTTTTGGATCTGTATTTTTTCCCAAAAAATGATATAAACAGCTAAAACCACATAATTTGGGTCTGTTTTTGTTAATACAGTATTATTAACCTTAATAACAATAATTTTCAGGCATTTCTAGGCATTATTAACCACCTCACAGCTCACAAAATTGATTTCACTCTTTTTCACCAATACAGGCCAAAGGCTGCAGCGAGCTGGCTGGCTAAAGTAAGCAACAGAGCAGCAGCACAAACGCACGGCAGTTTAAAAAAATATAGTACATCTATGAAACATTGCCACACAGCAGTGGCAGACAGGATGGCAGTTTAATAAACTATAATAATGTCAGTCGGCAATGCCCCAAATTTTGCTAAATGTAAAGGAAAGAGGTGCAAGATGGAATTATCCCTCCCACCCACTCTTATGTGGGATATTAAAAAAAAGATGCACTGTTTAACAAACCAAGCGACACTTTCGTGGCTGAACTCCTTGGTTTGTTTGGGCCCCCACAAAACATTTTTTGGAAGGACTACCTTCAATTATTAAGGAGGAGGTTGATGATGAGGGTGTTGGTGGTGGAGATTGCATGTGCTGGTCCAAACTGCTGGCAGCTGATACTGGACTCCTTGTTATTAATTTACAAATGATAATTTTGTTAAACAAATTGCATGAACTCGCTGCAAATGTCGTAACAGGGAGGAGGTGCCTAGATGGTTAACTTTGGCTTTAGAAATGGAACAGATGCCTTCACAACTGTTGTCAGAATTTAGATTAAAATAATTCCACACCCAAGACGTTGCTTTTCTGGCTTTCTTTTTATCATTAGCAAGAACTGCTGCCACTGGTGGCTGATTTACGCAAACCACATCCTTATCATCAACATCCACATTAGCCTCAGATAGGACACAAATTTCCCCCTCATCCTCCTTTTGCACTTCCTCCACACTATCATCCTCATTTTTTATTATTTTACAATCTAATACTATCACAGCCGTCATGACGTCAGGGATCCGCTGTGAAACTGGGTGACAGCTGTTATACTTACTTCCTCTATAAAAGGACTGTTTAATAGTCAATTGTTTTTTTAACTTACTTCCAATCACGAATGAGGATGTTGATGATGATGCAGGTGTTGATGTTGGAGATCAAAGGCGCTTGGATCCCACAGAGAAGGAGCAGGTAGGTGACACTGGACTTGTTACGTTTTGAGTTTTGGAACTTGGTGACATACACTTTGATATTTGATGAATGCGCTCCAAGTGATGTAACAAGGAGAAGGTTCCTAGGTGGTTTAGGTCCTTCCCTCTACTCACTCTTGCTTTGCAATGGTTACATATGGCTTGACAACTGTTGTCCGGATTGGGGTGGAAATAATTCCACACGTGAGAAGTGGATTTTTTTGTCTTTTGCCTCGGCACTACAACAATGGGATTTGGCTTTTTCAATCCATGGGCAACAGCTATTGCCTTACTTACACAAAGGACATCCTCATCATCAACATCCTCATCACCAACATCTTCATCATCAACATTCTCATCATCCTTAGCACCTTCAACTACCAAAATATCCTCCTCCTCCATATGCAATTCCACAGAAGCCTCCTCACTGACTACGTCTGCAAGATGTTGACTGCCCTTCCCCCCATTTTACAGAGGGCACACAAATGTTGGAACTTGGAGGATTCTCCAGTACACTAGTATTTAGGTCTGACTCACACATGGCAACTGCGAACACACTCTCCTCTGGGATTTAGATTTGTCAGGGCACACATTTGTTTTTTTTCCAAAGGGCTATCAGAATCAGCAGTCTTCCTAAAGAAAGGCCAAGGCCTTATCCTTTCATTGCCACTTCGTGTAGTGAAGGGCATATTGCCAATTTTTTTTTATCTAAAGGCAAATTTCCTTTCAATTTTTTTTCTTAAATTCAGTACAAGTATCTTTACCATAATGATGGTGTGACTTAAGCCCTGGGGCATGGGCCTTCATAGAGGACAAGGAAGTTGACGGCCTTGCACTGCTGGCGGCAGCTACAACATGTGGTTCTTGGCCTTGCTCTCCTGTCATGTGACAGCCCTCCATATTTTCTGCAGTCTTGAAGCAGTGTCACAAGCACCAATAGTGTAGCCAAGGTGCGGTTACAAACTTCACACACGTGCAGTCATGCACACACAAAAAAATATTAGACAAAGAAGACAATTGATTTTTATTTTTTTTCAGCTCCAGAACTTGAGTCAGGCAGCACTAGGTTGCAACTTGCGTTGCTGGCTGGATCTTGTGCGGTTAAGCCTAACACACAAGCACACACACAGACCGTAAAAGATCAAAAAACAGACAAATGATATTAATTTTTTTTCAGCTCCAGAACTTGAGCAAAGAGCACCGATTGATCATGACTGGAGTTGGGCAGCACTAAGTTGCAACTTGCGTTGCTGGCTGGATCTTGTGCAAATAAGCCTAACATGCACAAACACACAGAAAGATATTACACAAAAAGACACTTATTGTTTTTTTTTTTACTATTTTTTTTTTTGTTTGAGTCCAGAACTTGGGCCCAGATGAATGCAGCTGGGCACAGATGTATTCTGCACTAGCCCAGATTGACATAGCAGACAGCCCAGCAGCACCCCCAGCCCAGGACACATCAGAACAGCGAACCGCGAGATTTCCGACTCTATGTTTTTGTCTCGGTTTCGAGATCCGAGTCAGGCGGGAAACCCCGAGCCTACTTGGATCTGACTCGGATCTGCTAAATTCGGGTGGGTTTGGATCTCCAAAATCTGAACCTGCTCATCCCTAATATTTACTATTGTTCGATTTTGATTTTAGTGTGATTGTCATTCGATTTTGCATTTAGAGATTTACTGAAGTCAAAATCGAATGTCAAATCGAATATAAAACCGAATTTAACTCAAATCCCACTCAAAATCGAACATCAGAAAAACATCAGTACTTTTACATAGAGCAACACACAAATCCCTTATTTACTAATATTCAATTTAAAATCAAACACAAAATCGAACTTCAAATCCCCAAATGAATAGACCTGCTACATGCTTTCGATTTTAGCTTGAGCAGGTCAGATTGACACAGATGCATGCATACATCAGGGAGATGCATACATGTATCTTAGTGTAAAATGCTTGTCAAGTGTTAATTTAAAAAAAAATATTACGTGGGGTCCCCCATAAAAAACACAACCAGCCCTGAACATTGCATAGCCAGTCCTGGTTGTGTAAGTACAGGGGAAAACTTGCATAGGGTTCACCTGTACTTAGCACAACTAGCACCAGGCTCTGATCCGGTCCTGGTTTTGGAATTACGGGGGGGGGGACGTAGGGTTACCCTGTAATTTCCACAACCAGCACCGGACCCTTTCTAGTGGGGGGATAATGTCACAGCCAAGGAAACCCTATCACCAGGTTCCCCAGCTGAAACATTACTCCTGACCGCTAGTCAGCCCAGGCCGGGGATCCCTGGGGAGTTGGGGACAGCCCCAATAAAGTGGTCCCCCTCTACAGGGCACTGTGATTGGTATGGATTACCACCGTATGCATGTCCGGTGGTTCTAATCCCGACAGCGGAGGACCGGCAGTGAAGATCCCAACCGGTAAGTATTTGCCTAAACCTTACCCCCCCCTTCCCTGCAGCCAAAACCTAAGTCTCCTGGGGGGGTGCCTAACCCTAACCCTGCCCTTCCCCTAGCCTAAACCTAACCCTCCCAGGGGGGTGCCTAACCCTAGGTCCTCCCCGGGAGCCCCTAATCTAACCCTCCCCCCCATGGCTGTCTGCGCCCAGCTTACATTCGATCGGTATGCCGGGCGCCAGGCTCCCGGTGTAGGTAAAATGACAGGCGTCGGGATCTCGAAGCCTGTCATTAGACCCCTGCCGGGATTAGACAGTTAGGAAGCCGGCAGTCGGCATTTTGACCGTCGGCTTCCTGACTGCATCCCAGGGCACCCCAGGCCTAGGCTGATTGCCCGGGGCGGTGGGTGCCAGGTTGAAAGTGTAAAAGAGAAGTGTAAACATTGTCTTTGTGAGTAGAACTGCAGGTCCCAGCAAGCCTCCCCCGTATGCTGGTACTTGGAGAACCACAAGTATCAGAATGCGGGGCATTAAGGGTCCGCTGGTACCTGTAGTTCACCGGTAAAGTCAGTGGTGAGAACCGCAGGCTAACATTTAGTAACCCTGCAGTTCTCACCATTGACTTCAATGGTGGGAGCTGTTCATTGACTGAGAGACACGGGGGCTGATCTCTCTCAGCCAATGAACGCTCAGACACGGCACTATAAAGGGAAAAGCTGTGTTGGATCTTGTCATTTGGGAGGTATCATCCTTCAAGGATGATACCTAGTTTGTGGGTCGGTATTTTACATTTTTTAATTTTACGAAGACAAAGGATGCCTACTGGGAGAAGGGGACCAGTCCAGGTAATGTAGGTGAGTATGTGTGAGTGTGTGTGTATGTATGTATTAAACCTATACTGTCATGGTGCGTGTGTATTGTCTTTATTTAAACATTTCTTTACAGGTGAACTACAGGTACCAGCGGGCCCTTGATGCCCCGCATGCTGGTACTTGTGGTTTTCCAAGTACCAGCATGCAGGGGAGGCTTGCTGGGACCTGCAGTTCTATTTGTAAAGGCAATGTTTACAATTCTCTACACTTTTACACTATCAACCCGGCACCCACCGCCCACGAGTGCCGGGGATAGCCCCGGGCTATCAGCCTAGGCCGTGGTGCCCTTGAGAGGGGACCTCTTTATTGAGGGGGTCCCCAACTCCCCAGGGATTCCCGGCCTGGGCTGACTACCGGTCAGGAGTAATGTTTTGGCTGGAGAACCCGATAGTAGAGTTTACTTGACTGTGACATTATCCCCCCACTAGAAAGGGTCCGATGCTGGTTGTGGAAATTACAGGGGAACTCTAAGTTTTTTTCCCCTTTAATTCCAAAACCAGGACCGGATCAGAGCCTGGTGCTGGTTGCACTTAGTACAGGGGAACCCTGCGTAATTTTTCCCCTGAACTTACACAACCAGGACTGGCTATGCAAAGTCCAGGGCTGGTTGTGCTTTTATGGGGGGACTCCACATATTTTTTTTAAATTAACACTTAACAAGCCTTTTACACTAAGATACATGCATGCATCTGTGTCAATCCGACCTGCTCAAGCTAAAATCAAAAGCATGAAGCAGATCTATTTATTTGGGGATTTGAAGTTCGATTTGAAGTTTGATTTCAAATCGAATTTTAGTAAATAAGGGAGTTTTGTGGCTCCCAAAAGTGGTCCTCAAGGCCCACAACAGTTCTGGTTTTGGAGATCTCCATGGTTGAGCACAGGTGGTTAAATCAAATTGACTGCGGTACTAATTAAGTCACATGTGCTCAACTATGGATATCTCTAAAACCAGAACTGTTGGGGAGCCTTGAGGACCACGTTTGGGAACCTCTGGTCTATGTAAAAGTACCAATGTTTTTCCGATGTTCAATTTTGAGTGGGATTTGAGTTAGAATCGGTTTTATGTTTGATTTGACATTCGATTTTGCCTTTAGTAAATCTCTAAATGCAAAATTGAAAGAAAATCGAATGTGAAATCACACTAAAATTACAATCAAACTTTAGCAAATATACCCCTAAGAGTCTTGAAAGATGTGTAAGTTAGACAATGATTGTCCAGGGCAGGTAATGACCACTAAAACCTTCTGTAACACAGAGTTTATGTAAGAGAATGTCAATAGTGAGAGCCCAGTTTTATATAAGACCACTTGAGGCAGCAAAGTGACTTTGAAGTAGCCCTGGATAGAATATAGCCTTCTCTGAATAGTTTATCAATGATAATGCAAAGATAACACAAGAGGTCACATGATAACAGGAGAGCAATAGTTAAGGTGCCTACACACTAAATAATGTGCTCACGATGCGATATCAAGTCCGATTTCCCTTGAACTCTCCTCGGCAGCTCCCTGGCAGTCCTGGACACGATTTGGTGTAAAAAGTGTCCAATTTGACCAACAATCTCACAATCTATCGTGCATCGCGTCCGATGTCCAAATCGTGAGATCGTGAATGATAAATCGTTAGCTTACCAAACACCTCACGATGATCTGCAAGATTTCTACAAAATTTAAATAATGGGCGGGTTTAACTAGTGGGTATATAAAGCAGTAGCCATTTTAGGTCTGTGCACTTCTGCACTGTGACAAGTGAGGCTTGGTGTATACCTGCTGAACGCTGTACATTGCTATTGTGCTCTACTTTGTTTTGCCTACATTCTATCCTGCATTCTGTGCTGATGGATCCCTATCGGTACAGAGTTCTGCTATCCTATGCTGGGGCAAAGGTGATGAAGGAGAGGGCCCAGCAAAGGAAGAGAGCATGCTGGACCAAGGAGTGGCTGCTGCAGATGGATACTCACTCACACATGTCCATGCTGATGGAGAATTGGGAGAACAATCCGGACGACTATCGCAACTTCCTGCGCATGGATGAAGACACTATCCAGGATTTGTTGCGTCTGGTGACCCCCTATATCCAGAGGCAGGATAATCATCTGTGGAGGGCAATCCCTGCTGAGGAGAAGCTGGTGGCTACCCTGAAGCTACAGCTACAGAAAGGTCACTGGAAAATCTAAAGTTTGGGACCCTCATATCCCCTCAGGCTTTGGGCATCATCATCACGGAGACCTGCAAGGCTATTGTCATAGATCTTATGAAGAAATCAAATTAAAGTCCATTAAGAAAAATAAAAAAGGAGGAAGTACTGGTGTGAGGAATTAATATTTACTAAATATGTCAGCGGCAGACTGTGAGTCATATTGGCTCGATGTCCTAGCGGCTTCTCACCAGCTCTCATCAGCTCTTAGCGGCTATCGGCCATTGGCGTTCCAGTTAGCATGGCAGTACAAGGCACAGTACTTCCTGGTTTCTTAGTGTCAGTCATCTAATGCATTTCTCGACCAATAGAAGCAGTATTTTCATCATCTCTGACATCTGCTGGCTGGGACATTGGGAGCAGTTCACAGACATGCCAGTGCCAGTAGGTTGAACACCAGGGGCAGTATACAGAGACACAGAGGTTGCACCAACAGGTCCCTGGGGAAAATACACCCCCCCTCCCTTTCACAAAGAGACCTACTTATGTGAGTTATATAACAGCTGATGAATGATAGTGCATGACATACATTTTGGCTGTTGTGCAATAAGTAACATCTGTTGTATTTGCTGCTGTTTTGCACTAACATTTGCTACTACTAACTTCAGTGCTCTCTGGACATTTTGTGTTCCTCAGCTATAAGGAGCTTAACAACAGACAGACTGCTTGCATTTACTACTTCGTAATAATCTTTATGGACATTCTTATTATATATGTGCATATAAGTCGTAGTAACATTTGATTGATTTCCTAGCAGTATCGTCTGGGTACTTTTCATCCTTATTGGATTTAACTGATTTTATGTATTAATAAATTGTATTTTATAATTATGTTTTTGCTTCCGGATCCAATGTGTATTTATTGTTATTACCATATGTATTATTATATATTAAGTAAATATTAATACCTCACATTATCGTTTCCTCCTTTTTTTTATTTTTCTTGGCTATTTTGTGCCCCCTTTTTCCTTGGTATATATGTGTATTTAAAGTACATTTGCAGGTGAGACCCGTTCTCTTGGGCTTGCACTCCTCTCATCTGCCCCAGGTGATTTTAACTGGTATGGGTCTTTTACATTGCAGTGCACACATTTAAAGGGACTCTATTAAAGGTAATTCCTAGATACATTTATTTAATGTATCAGCATTGATAGGGACTCACCTTATGAGGCTCACCATTACGTGGTAGGTGAGCAAACATCTTTGGATAAACATGTACTAAAAACCTTATTTAAAAAATCATGTTAATTGCTGGAGTTTATTATAACTACCGTATTTTGATCATTAGAATTCTAAAGGTGCATACACACGTAATGATTCTTTGAATGATTTGTCGTTAACGACGTCGTTATCGTTCAATCGTTCAAAAAATCGTTCAGTTTCTGAGTTATACCGATGAACGATAATCGCTCAAGCGCGCTCCCGTTTGTAATTTGTAGTTCATCGTCTATTTCAGGCTGTCCAACATAACGATTTTCATTAAGGGAAGGAACATTTTTCGTTGATCATTGTAAAAATCATTCATTGCACTTCAAAAAATCGTTCACTTTGTCAAGGGAAAATCTGACAGATAGTCTGACAGAAAATCGTTGATTACAAAATCATTATCTGTGTATGCACCTTTAGTGCTTATTGGACCTCATCCAGAGTCGGTCGCGAGCGCTGAAGCGCTCGTAGCCGACTCGATGGTTTGGCCTGCACACGTGCAGCAGCCGCACTGCGCGTGTGCAAGCCCCTGAGCGACAGAGAAACTCTGTCGCTCCGGAGCTCGTTACCAAAGGGGTGGCTGTCGATGTTGATCGACAGCTGCTCCCGTTTGTAGACGGGCCAGGGGGGTGGTTTCCAAAACGCAGGCGTTGCTTTACGAATGCCTACCATTCTGTGAGCGGCCGCACTGACATACTCAGTGATGTCAGTGGGGAGCTTCCTGCTCCATCAGAGCAGAAAGCTCCCTGGGGCTTACGAGTGCCCAGACCCAACCCTAGGGTCTGGTTGTAAGCCCCGATGGTCACAATGGTGATCACCATCGCGACCATCAACCTGGTTGGTCATTAAGCTGTGGGTGCGGTTAAGCCTAACACACAAGCACACACACAGACCGTAAAAGATCAAAAAACAGACAATTGATATTAATTTTTTTTCAGCTCCAGAACTTGAGCAAAGAGCACCGATTGATCATGACTGGAGTTGGGCAGCACTAAGTTGCAACTTGCGTTGCTGGCTGGATCTTGTGCAAATAAGCCTAACATGCACAAACACACAGAAAGATATTACACAAAAAGACACTTATTGTTTTTTTTTTTACTATTTTTTTTTTTGTTTGAGTCCAGAACTTGGGCCCAGATGAATGCAGCTGGGCACAGATGTATTCTGCACTAGCCCAGATTGACATAGCAGACAGCCCAGCAGCACCCCCAGCCCAGGACACATCAGAACAGCGAACCGCGAGATTTCCGACTCTATGTTTTTGTCTCGGTTTCGAGATCCGAGTCAGGCGGGAAACCCCGAGCCTACTTGGATCTGACTCGGATCTGCTAAATTCGGGTGGGTTTGGATCTCCAAAATCTGAACCTGCTCATCCCTAATATTTACTATTGTTCGATTTTGATTTTAGTGTGATTGTCATTCGATTTTGCATTTAGAGATTTACTGAAGTCAAAATCGAATGTCAAATCGAATATAAAACCGAATTTAACTCAAATCCCACTCAAAATCGAACATCAGAAAAACATCAGTACTTTTACATAGAGCAACACACAAATCCCTTATTTACTAATATTCAATTTAAAATCAAACACAAAATCGAACTTCAAATCCCCAAATGAATAGACCTGCTACATGCTTTCGATTTTAGCTTGAGCAGGTCAGATTGACACAGATGCATGCATACATCAGGGAGATGCATACATGTATCTTAGTGTAAAATGCTTGTCAAGTGTTAATTTAAAAAAAAATATTACGTGGGGTCCCCCATAAAAACACAACCAGCCCTGAACATTGCATAGCCAGTCCTGGTTGTGTAAGTACAGGGGAAAACTTGCATAGGGTTCACCTGTACTTAGCACAACTAGCACCAGGCTCTGATCCGGTCCTGGTTTTGGAATTACGGGGGGGGGGGATGTAGGGTTACCCTGTAATTTCCACAACCAGCACCGGACCCTTTCTAGTGGGGGGATAATGTCACAGCCAAGGAAACCCTATCACCAGGTTCCCCAGCTGAAACATTACTCCTGACCGCTAGTCAGCCCAGGCCGGGGATCCCTGGGGAGTTGGGGACAGCCCCAATAAAGTGGTCCCCCTCTACAGGGCACTGTGATTGGTATGGATTACCACCGTATGCATGTCCGGTGGTTCTAATCCCGACAGCGGAGGACCGGCAGTGAAGATCCCAACCGGTAAGTATTTGCCTAAACCTTACCCCCCCCTTCCCTGCAGCCAAAACCTAAGTCTCCTGGGGGGGTGCCTAACCCTAACCCTGCCCTTCCCCTAGCCTAAACCTAACCCTCCCAGGGGGGTGCCTAACCCTAGGTCCTCCCCGGGAGCCCCTAATCTAACCCTCCCCCCCATGGCTGTCTGCGCCCAGCTTACATTCGATCGGTATGCCGGGCGCCAGGCTCCCGGTGTAGGTAAAATGACAGGCGTCGGGATCTCGAAGCCTGTCATTAGACCCCTGCCGGGATTAGACAGTTAGGAAGCCGGCAGTCGGCATTTTGACCGTCGGCTTCCTGACTGCATCCCAGGGCACCCCAGGCCTAGGCTGATTGCCCGGGGCGGTGGGTGCCAGGTTGAAAGTGTAAAAGAGAAGTGTAAACATTGTCTTTGTGAGTAGAACTGCAGGTCCCAGCAAGCCTCCCCCGTATGCTGGTACTTGGAGAACCACAAGTATCAGAATGCGGGGCATTAAGGGTCCGCTGGTACCTGTAGTTCACCGGTAAAGTCAGTGGTGAGAACCGCAGGCTAACATTTAGTAACCCTGCAGTTCTCACCATTGACTTCAATGGTGGGAGCTGTTCATTGACTGAGAGACACGGGGGCTGATCTCTCTCAGCCAATGAACGCTCAGACACGGCACTATAAAGGGAAAAGCTGTGTTGGATCCTGTCATTTGGGAGGTATCATCCTTCAAGGATGATACCTAGTTTGTGGGTCGGTATTTTACATTTTTTAATTTTACGAAGACAAAGGATGCCTACTGGGAGAAGGGGACCAGTCCAGGTAATGTAGGTGAGTATGTGTGAGTGTGTGTGTATGTATGTATTAAACCTATACTGTCATGGTGCGTGTGTATTGTCTTTATTTAAACATTTCTTTACAGGTGAACTACAGGTACCAGCGGGCCCTTGATGCCCCGCATGCTGGTACTTGTGGTTTTCCAAGTACCAGCATGCAGGGGAGGCTTGCTGGGACCTGCAGTTCTATTTGTAAAGGCAATGTTTACAATTCTCTACACTTTTACACTATCAACCCGGCACCCACCGCCCACGAGTGCCGGGGATAGCCCCGGGCTATCAGCCTAGGCCGTGGTGCCCTTGAGAGGGGACCTCTTTATTGAGGGGGTCCCCAACTCCCCAGGGATTCCCGGCCTGGGCTGACTACCGGTCAGGAGTAATGTTTTGGCTGGAGAACCCGATAGTAGAGTTTACTTGACTGTGACATTATCCCCCCACTAGAAAGGGTCCGATGCTGGTTGTGGAAATTACAGGGGAACTCTAAGTTTTTTTCCCCTTTAATTCCAAAACCAGGACCGGATCAGAGCCTGGTGCTGGTTGCACTTAGTACAGGGGAACCCTGCGTAATTTTTCCCCTGAACTTACACAACCAGGACTGGCTATGCAAAGTCCAGGGCTGGTTGTGCTTTTATGGGGGGACTCCACATATTTTTTTTAAATTAACACTTAACAAGCCTTTTACACTAAGATACATGCATGCATCTGTGTCAATCCGACCTGCTCAAGCTAAAATCAAAAGCATGAAGCAGATCTATTTATTTGGGGATTTGAAGTTCGATTTGAAGTTTGATTTCAAATCGAATTTTAGTAAATAAGGGAGTTTTGTGGCTCCCAAAAGTGGTCCTCAAGGCCCACAACAGTTCTGGTTTTGGAGATCTCCATGGTTGAGCACAGGTGGTTAAATCAAATTGACTGCGGTACTAATTAAGTCACATGTGCTCAACTATGGATATCTCTAAAACCAGAACTGTTGGGGAGCCTTGAGGACCACGTTTGGGAACCTCTGGTCTATGTAAAAGTACCAATGTTTTTCCGATGTTCAATTTTGAGTGGGATTTGAGTTAGAATCGGTTTTATGTTTGATTTGACATTCGATTTTGCCTTTAGTAAATCTCTAAATGCAAAATTGAAAGAAAATCGAATGTGAAATCACACTAAAATTACAATCAAACTTTAGCAAATATACCCCTAAGAGTCTTGAAAGATGTGTAAGTTAGACAATGATTGTCCAGGGCAGGTAATGACCACTAAAACCTTCTGTAACACAGAGTTTATGCAAGAGAATGTCAATAGTGAGAGCCCAGTTTTATATAAGACCACTTGAGGCAGCAAAGTGACTTTGAAGTAGCCCTGGATAGAATATAGCCTTCTCTGAATAGTTTATCAATGATAATGCAAAGATAACACAAGAGGTCACATGATAACAGGAGAGCAATAGTTAAGGTGCCTACACACTAAATAATGTGCTCACGATGCGATATCAAGTCCGATTTCCCTTGAACTCTCCTCGGCAGCTCCCTGGCAGTCCTGGACACGATTTGGTGTAAAAAGTGTCCAATTTGACCAACAATCTCACAATCTATCGTGCATCGCGTCCGATGTCCAAATCGTGAGATCGTGAATGATAAATCGTTAGCTTACCAAACACCTCACGATGATCTGCAAGATTTCTACAAAATTTAAATAATGGGCGGGTTTAACTAGTGGGTATATAAAGCAGTAGCCATTTTAGGTCTGTGCACTTCTGCACTGTGACAAGTGAGGCTTGGTGTATACCTGCTGAACGCTGTACATTGCTATTGTGCTCTACTTTGTTTTGCCTACATTCTATCCTGCATTCTGTGCTGATGGATCCCTATCGGTACAGAGTTCTGCTATCCTATGCTGGGGCAAAGGTGATGAAGGAGAGGGCCCAGCAAAGGAAGAGAGCATGCTGGACCAAGGAGTGGCTGCTGCAGATGGATACTCACTCACACATGTCCATGCTGATGGAGAATTGGGAGAACAATCCGGACGACTATCGCAACTTCCTGCGCATGGATGAAGACACTATCCAGGATTTGTTGCGTCTGGTGACCCCCTATATCCAGAGGCAGGATAATCATCTGTGGAGGGCAATCCCTGCTGAGGAGAAGCTGGTGGCTACCCTGAAGCTACAGCTACAGAAAGGTCACTGGAAAATCTAAAGTTTGGGACCCTCATATCCCCTCATGCTTTGGGCATCATCATCACGGAGACCTGCAAGGCTATTGTCATAGATCTTATGAAGAAATCAAATTAAAGTCCATTAAGAAAAATAAAAAAGGAGGAAGTACTGGTGTGAGGAATTAATATTTACTAAATATGTCAGCGGCAGACTGTGAGTCATAGTGGCTCGATGTCCTAGCGGCTTCTCACCAGCTCTCATCAGC
Organism: Taudactylus pleione; assembly: GCA_031769625.1. Lineage (NCBI taxonomy): Eukaryota > Metazoa > Chordata > Amphibia > Anura > Myobatrachidae > Taudactylus > Taudactylus pleione. Next base: position 19,915,557 of record JAUIMM010000094.1, on the reverse strand, counting down.
TCTTAGCGGCTATCGGCCATTGGCGTTCCAGTTAGCATGGCAGTACAAGGCACAGTACTTCCTGGTTTCTTAGTGTCAGTCATCTAATGCATTTCTCGACCAATAGAAGCAGTATTTTCATCATCTCTGACATCTGCTGGCTGGGACATTGGGAGCAGTTCACAGACATGCCAGTGCCAGTAGGTTGAACACCAGGGGCAGTATACAGAGACACAGAGGTTGCACCAACAGGTCCCTGGGGAAAATACACCCCCCCTCCCTTTCACAAAGAGACCTACTTATGTGAGTTATATAACAGCTGATGAATGATAGTGCATGACATACATTTTGGCTGTTGTGCAATAAGTAACATCTGTTGTATTTGCTGCTGTTTTGCACTAACATTTGCTACTACTAACTTCAGTGCTCTCTGGACATTTTGTGTTCCTCAGCTATAAGGAGCTTAACAACAGACAGACTGCTTGCATTTACTACTTCGTAATAATCTTTATGGACATTCTTATTATATATGTGCATATAAGTCGTAGTAACATTTGATTGATTTCCTAGCAGTATCGTCTGGGTACTTTTCATCCTTATTGGATTTAACTGATTTTATGTATTAATAAATTGTATTTTATAATTATGTTTTTGCTTCCGGATCCAATGTGTATTTATTGTTATTACCATATGTATTATTATATATTAAGTAAATATTAATACCTCACATTATCGTTTCCTCCTTTTTTTTATTTTTCTTGGCTATTTTGTGCCCCCTTTTTCCTTGGTATATATGTGTATTTAAAGTACATTTGCAGGTGAGACCCGTTCTCTTGGGCTTGCACTCCTCTCATCTGCCCCAGGTGATTTTAACTGGTATGGGTCTTTTACATTGCAGTGCACACATTTAAAGGGACTCTATTAAAGGTAATTCCTAGATACATTTATTTAATGTATCAGCATTGGGGATATTAGGGACTCACCTTATGAGGCTCACCATTACGTGGTAGGTGAGCAAACATCTTTGGATAAACATGTACTAAAAACCTTATTTAAAAAATCATGTTAATTGCTGGAGTTTATTATAACTACCGTATTTTGATCATTAGAATTCTAAAGGTGCATACACACATAATGATTCTTTGAATGATTTGTCGTTAACGACGTCGTTATCGTTCAATCGTTCAAAAAATCGTTCAGTTTCTGAGTTATACCGATGAACGATAATCGCTCAAGCGCGCTCCCGTTTGTAGTTTGTAGTTCATCGTCTATTTCAGGCTGTCCAACATAACGATTTTCATTAAGGGAAGGAACATTTTTCGTTGATCATTGTAAAAATCATTCATTACACTTCAAAAAATCGTTCACTTTGTCAAGGGAAAATCTGACAGATAGTCTGACAGAAAATCGTTGATTACAAAATCATTATCTGTGTATGCACCTTTAGTGCTTATTGGACCTCATCCAGAGTCGGTCGCGAGCGCTGAAGCGCTCGTAGCCGACTCGATGGTTTGGCCTGCACACGTGCAGCAGCCGCACTGCGCGTGTGCAAGCCCCTGAGCGACAGAGAAACTCTGTCGCTCCGGAGCTCGTTACCAAAGGGGTGGCTGTCGATGTTGATCGACAGCTGCTCCCGTTTGTAGACGGGCCGGGGGGGGTGGTTTCCAAAACGCAGGCGTTGCTTTACGAATGCCTACCATTCTGTGAGCGGCCGCACTGACATACTCAGTGATGTCAGTGGGGAGCTTCCTGCTCCATCAGAGCAGAAAGCTCCCTGGGGCTTACGAGTGCCCAGACCCAACCCTAGGGTCTGGTTGTAAGCCCCGATGGTCACAATGGTGATCACCATCGCGACCATCAACCTGGTTGGTCATTAAGCTGTGGGTGGTAACCCACAGCTTAACAATCGACAAGGAGGTGGCCGTTCAGGATGCAAGCGGCCGCCCTGATTCTGTGCGACCGTTTGCATCTAACGACCGCCTCTGAATGAGGTCCATAGTGTGCACCTGCATCTCCCTCCTTTTTTTCTGGTGTAGAACTAAAGGTCTCAGCATGGCAGACAATTTTATTGTGTTTAAGATTCAGATGTGCAGCCCAGTCCCCCTTTTTCCTCTATTTTGGTGGTGGTCAGCACCCAATTTTTGAGATAAGCAGAGGTGCAGTTATTTACTATGTTAGTATTGAGTGTATTGAGATTGGACACAGGGCCTGATTTAGAGTCGCCCGCTCTGAATCAGGGCGTTTTTTTTTTGGTGCGTCCTCCTGGACGCTCGCATAGCTGTGGGTTACCACCCACAGCTTATGCGAGCGTCCATGATGATGATCGCGATGGTCAAGACCATCGCGACCATCGGGCTTGCGAGGAGACCCTGCGGTAGGGGCTCGCTACCGCAAGCCCTGGAGTGATTTTGGCTCTATCAGAGCCAAAATCACTCCCACTGACATCACTAGTGATGTCAGTGTGGCAGGCTTCAGACGGTAGGCGTTCCCATGTGAACGCCTCCGTCTGGGCAGCCACGCCCTGGCACGCCCACCAAAGGGGGCGTGCTGTCACTCACCATCGACAGCACGCCCCCTTTGGTGCGAGACCCCGAGCGACAGCTTCCCCGTCGCTCACCAGGTCTTGCGCATTTGGTTACCATCGACCCGCTTGCGAGCGTCCTGCGCTCGCGAGCGGGTCTGAATGAGACCCTCAGTCACACATTAGTGCCTGGTTGTTCTCCTTCTTTTTCTTGTAAAGTCCGTTAACCCTATGCAGCTAGAGAATGGAGCGTGCCAAGAAAGGAGCTCCAAGACTCATTCAGACCAGGTCTCATTCAGACCCGGTCGCAAGCACTGAGCGCTCGTAACCGGGTCGATGTTAAGGCCCTGCGCACGTGCAAGCCCCAGAGCGAGAGAGAGGCTCTCTCACTTCGGAGCTCACTACAAAAGGCGTTTTACAGGCGGGGCGGGGAGGTGGGTACCCAAACGGAGGCGTTCCTGATGGAACGTTTGCCGTTTTGTGGGCCGTTTTGTGGGCGGCCGCACTGACATCAGCAGTGATGTCAGTGTCGAGGTTCCTGCTCGATCAGAGCAGGAAGCTCCCTGGGGCTTGTGGTTGCCGAGACCCAACCTTAGGGTCTCGTCGCAAGCCCTGATGGTCGCGATGGTCTTGACCAATGCGACCATCACCCTGGTTGGTCGCTAAAGCTGTGGGTGGTAACCCACAGCTTAACTAGCGACCAGGAGGCCGCACTTTAAAAATCAAGCAGCCGCCCTCATTCAGAGAGAGAGCTCGCTTCTTGCGAGCACCTCTGAATGAGGGCCTCTGTGTCTAGAAAGAACTGGTTATTGCTGATTTTGATAACACACGTCCAGGTCCCACGTCTGGGAGTTACCATTTACGGTTATAGGGCAGGCTAGGATCACCACTACTTAATATTTTGCTTCCAGGTGTCCAAAAAAGTCTGATCTAAGGCCCTAATTTACCACAATTCGCATTTTCAAATTGTGGTGTGATAAATTCACATTGCTAATTTAGTAAATATCACATGAATGTATCAACATTCTCAAGCAGGGACAGTGATTGCGTGAAAGCCCTGTCCCTGTGAATCCCCTCTGCACACTTCTCACTGTATTTTTAACAGTGTCTCCACGCATGCGCCCCCTGTTGCTGCTACCGTAGTCTACTCCCTGCTCCCTGGAACTGGTGCCTGGCTGCCTCAGCTACTGTCCCCGCTGTGCCTGCTCCGGCTCCTACTGCTGCTGCCTGGCTCCTGCATCCTCTGTCCCTACTGCTCCCCATGCCGCTACTGCCCCCCACTACCAGTGCCCACTGCCCCTCCAACATTACTGCTGCTGCCCCTCACTGCTGTTGCTCTACCTGCCGATACCACTACTGACCCCCAATACCTGTGCCCACTACAAGTATGGGAAATGCGATCTGCATGCTAAATATAAGCAAATTGAAGGGATTTATGTAATATTAAAGTAATGTGAAAAAGGTGTGAAAACACCCCTTTTCACATTTTTTTAGTAAAAATAATATTGATAAATATGGACCTAAGTAGCTCATTCAGACCCGCTCGCTAAGATGCAAATGCTCGCTGCTGCCGATGGTATGCTGTGTGTATGTATTGTGCGCATGTGCATACCTTAGCGAAAGTTCACAATGCACTCGCTCGCTGCACATAGATAGCCCTGCACAGTGGGTGACAGGAGAAGCTGTTTGTGGGTAGTAACAGGGGCTGGCCATTAAAAACGGGGGAGTGGAGGTGCAAACGCAGGCGTGCCTGACCATCTCAACGGCGTTTTAGAGGTGTGCATAATTATAAGACAGTATCATAGTACCCGTCACCTGGCTTGTTTTTACACTGAAGTGCTCGCAGTGCTTGTGGCAGGGTATGGTCAACCTCAAGCGCTGCGATAGTATCCGATGTACCGATGGTTGCATACACTTCCTAGACATGACGTGCACAAGTGGGCGTCGTAAGACAGGCTGGTGGGTGTCTGCATACAATATGTGATCGCTCTCTAAGAAATACTGGGCGTGCTAATGCATTGTTGTGCGATTGCACTGCCTACGCAATTTGCATACACATCGTGCGAGCGGCTCTGAATCAGCTCCTAAGTCCCTTCTAAGAGAAAGCTGTCATAATTGTTCCAAAGTAATGCTTAGGGTGTTTGGTGAGCTCTTGGTTACAAATTGGCACAGAGTTAATGCACCAAATCACAAGTGCCCTTAAGATGACCCACAGAATGCTGGATTACCAGTTTGGTATATTTTGAATCTCAATAAAGGTGATGATGAAAGCAGATTACTACTCAATAATGCTAGAAATGTAAACCCCACTTGCTCTCAGTGAACCAGGTCCAGGGCCAGATTAACAACGGGGCGGATGGAGCTACAGCTCCAGGCCACCCCTATTAAAATAGGTCCACAGTATCGTCTATCCTGCTGCAGACAAGAATGCCTGTTAAGGGGCACATCCACTAGACGATATACTCCCTGTCCAATCTCTAAACGATTTTCCCTTGATTTTTTTCGCTTGAAATTTTATCTTTCAGTCTGAACGATTTGCAAACGATTTGCAAATGATCTTTAATAGATCAAGTGAAATTGACCTGCATGTTCGGTCGACTGACGAGACGATCAAATCGTTGATCGTTAACGACCAAACACTGCACGATTTATAAATGATTTTTAAATGATTGAACGATAACGACGTCGTTATTGTTCAATCGCCTGCTAAAATCGTGTAGTGGATGCCCCCTTTTACAGCAGCCTGCCAGCAACCATCTGACCGAGGCTCCGCCCACTAACACTCTGGCGTGTCACCCTCTGCCTGCCTGTGGTTCAAACACCAGGCGTACTGTTGACTCTTTCACTGTCAAACGACGGCCGCACCACAGTAGATGGCCTTACTAGCCCTCCCTGTGCTAACCTGTAGTGTCTCGGGGAGGCATCTCTTCCGCACCGCTTGATGTCTCGGCTGGGCTGAGGGAGGAGGAGAGATGCAGGGTGGCATATTTCACCTGGCACAATATTGTCATAGACATGCGCAGGTGCCCGTTCGGCACTTCCCCCTCTGCCGGGTCATGGACAACCCCCTCTCCCCTCCCTCTGGGACATACACTTATATTCACCTGGACTCACATGGCCATTGGGAGGTGTGAACGGGGTGGTCTGCGCACGCCTATGAATCTTGTAGTCATGGGACCTCAGGTGCTCATTGAATACACATGCCGCAGACAGAGAGTGCTCACAGGTGGCTCAGACTGTATTATAACACAGTCAGAGAGGCCAGGCAACATTCTCTGCTGGTCACCTGGCTGTTAGGCATAGGTATGCAGCTGCCACTGCCAGCTTGTGTCTGCGGCACTGTCCTGCCCACTCTGCACTTAATTGCTACCGGTGTCTGGCCGGGTTTCCTCTGAGGAACTGCTCGTCATAGGTGGAGTGCAATATATGTCAGGAGAGAACAGAGAGCATGGGTGAGACGGTTTCAATAACAGCCCAGGAGCAAGACCTTGGTTAGGTCATTCGGCTTATAGTTACATTTACCTGACTATTTTTTATTTTTACTGCAAACATTGATGTGTTTTACTGCTGCAGATCTGTGGTCTAATTTATAATAAGGAGAAGCTCAGATCTGGGGTCTCATTTCCAATAAATGATGTGAGTCTCAGAGCAGGGGTCTAATTTTAAAGCATGGGGACGTTAGATAGCGGCTTTGATGATTGAGTGAGGGGGCAGATTTGGGTTCTAATTTTAAATAAGTGGGGAGCTCATATTTGGGGTTACTACAGTTACTGATATTTTACATATAGAGTCGGACTTTACTAAGTACATTTATTAAGCATACTTTTTATAACATATCATGTTCATTAGAATGCTCCATGCAATGCATGTTGGTCATTAGAATGGTCCCTGCATTCCATATTGGTCACTAGAATGGTTCCTGTATTTTATAGGAGTCACTGCTGGGAGTTTTGTCCTTCCATTGCATTGCATGTCCGTCAGAAGTTAGCCACCGCAGCCATTGTAACTGCATACACAAACACAGTCGCAGGCTCAGACTTGCCCCCAAAAGGGTTGCAAAACACCTGCATTTCACTCGCCATCACATTTACCTCCCACAAACACTTTCTCGCTGTGACCGCCATCAGTAATCTATGTTGGCACGTGCACAGTGCGACTCTGATGCATGCTCAGTACTAGAAAAAGCGCTCAGACCCGCAAGCATTGGCATTCCATCCACCTCTGAATTAGGCCCCAAGTTCCATTCTTCTTTTTCGTATATTATGGTCACATTATCAAGGAGTGTTTCTCTTTGTTTAAAGACTTTTACATTAATATAGTATACCCCCTGTGCAGACCATACCAGCACAGCACTGGTTACACCTCCCACATCACTAGTAACTTCCCCGTGGTGCTGGTCACACCCCCTGCAGCGACACACAATAGGCCTTTCAGTAATTTCAGCTCCAGGCCCAAGTGGACCTATATCTGGCACTGACCAGATCCTATATGAACACTTTTGATTGATTTTATCAAATAACTGTTGGTCCAGCATTAAAAATTATTTTTGAACATGTTTCTTTGGGATAAAAGCGCTTCACTTTGATATAATCAATATAGTTATATTAAAATACAATAAAAGATGATTATAGTTATGATGAATGAAAAATTGCAGCAAATAATTCCTGTGGGACACTTATTAAATTACTATTTTCTACTGAATCTGTAATTATCAGATATGTTTGTTTAAATATTTGTTATGCTGGCCATACACGCTACAATTATCGGGGCGATCCGCCTGATATCGTCGGATCGCCCCGATAATTGTAGCATGTGCGCGGGCGACCGAGGGTTAAATATTGCTCGGTTGGGCATGCAGGATTGTCCAGCAAGCCCGTCCGATGAGATATTTACCCGGTAACTGTCGGCCGCATCGGGCAGTGTATGCCCAGCGCGGCTGACAGACAGACATTTCCAGTGTTCCTTCCTACGGAAGGATCAGGGAAATGTCTCCTCCGCCGGGGGCGGAGCGCGGATGTCGGGCTATACACTGTGAGATTTCTCTCACAGTGTATGCCGGCGACATCTGCGGCTGGCAGCCGGCCAGATAAAATGTCTATCGGTCTGACAGACATTTTATCTGGCTATGTATGCCCAGTATTAGATTTAAAGACGGGGATGCAATTAATGAGGAATAAATATATTATTTATTTTGGGTAACCATTTAAGCAAATTATATAGCTATGGCAAGTACTTTGATAGCCCTTTTTTATTTAATTATTTTTATAAAATGTTTGTTTAAAAATATTTTCAGGTCAGGAAAGGAGAATAATGTGCAGGGAATAGAGTAAATAAAAATTTGATTTCAGTGTTTAGATCAAGAATGCTCAGCTTTTTGTTTGCTTATGTAAATGTTAGCTCTGACCTAATGTTACCCGTTCTTTTCATAACACATGAATCATAAAATGCAACCTGGCATGAACAAGCAATAGACTTTGGTTAAAATTTTAGTGAGCGAGCATTAAGTTAACGGAGCATGAAAAGAGAAAGATTTTGGAAGAGACTCAATTGTGTTACAGAGATCTTATGCTATTGGAGTCAGTGCCTTCTGGAAATTTGTCACACCACATTGTATCAATAAATCGCAATGCAATGGACGCAATATATACTGTAAAGTTTTTTTTAATTGCATAAAACATTTTTTTTCCAAAAATGGCCCTAAAATTGTTCATTTTTTAAATGATCACATAATGTAAATAAGATCTATTTAACCATTATTGAGTATGATTAAATTAAAAATCTGCATATTTGCTCATAATATTATACTGAATCAGGTTTAAGTAGCAAATACACAGCACAATTATCTGGGTTAACCGCCAATATCAGGTAGATCACCCAGATAATTTAATAATGTATACACAGCATAAGTTATTCATAAACTACTACATCTTACATGTACAATGTAACAATAAAACAATGGGTCCTGGGAGTAGAGATAGGCAGTCCAGTTCCTTTAAACTGAACACACCCTCAGATCTCACATGTTTTGGATTTCATAGAGGAATTCATCCCTCGTGACCAGGAAACTATTTACACAGGACAGTGTATGGAGGGAGGATAGGCTGTAGTTGTGCTTCAAATAGACTCCATCAGGAAACCATTAGAGAGAGTTATAGGTAGATGGAGTGGTATGACGGGTGACTTCAAGCCTCTTTGTCACTGTATATGTATTCATTTATCAAATACACTAGCTACTGTAGCAACTGCAAACCAGTGTAAACAGGCTACTGTCACTGTGTGTTTGTTTGTCAGACACTAGTAGCACCTACAATCTAATGCAAACAGGCTCTTGTGTGAACAGCGAACTTGTACTTGTTTTTCACAATGATATCTATCTACAATGCAATATATTTTGTCACTTGTGTATGAGGGCAGAAACTGTCATTATTTTCAATCTTATTTGTTCAATAATACTGTGCTGTGTCTGAGTGAGCTGCACCCCAAATAACTTGAAGAAGACATCTTTTCCTGGTTTAAATAAAATCCCCAACTTTTTACACTGCAGTAAATACTGTCACTTGTTTATAAGGGCAGAGACAGTATGATTATTTGTCCAAAAATACTGTGCTTTTAGAATGAGCTGCAACCCAAAGAACTTAAAGAAGACATATTTTTTTGTTTTTAAAAAACAATCTCCAGTCTTCTTTCATAATTCAATTTAAATTATATTTCAAGAGTGTGTAATTTTGAGAGACAGTGTATATTAATGTACTTACTGTGGGTGTGGTGGTGTCCCCATCAACTGCACCCCATATTATCAAAGCAAAAAATATATATATATTTTTTAAGAGACAACATATATTACTGTACTTACTCGGTGTGGTAATGTCCTAGTCAGCTGCATCGCAAAATAATTAAAGTGTAAGAAAGAAATTATTTCTGATGTAAAAAAAATCTGCAGTCTTTTATAATTCAATTTAAATAGTATTTCAAGAGTGTGTCTTGGAGAGGCAGCATATATTACTGTACATACTGGGTGTGCAAAATATTTTTTTTTTCCTGGTGTCTAGCAAAATCTCAAATCTTTTAATAAAACTGCATAGTAAAAGTAACAGTCCCTTTTTTCCATAACTCCTTGTATGTGCACTTGGTGTGGTGGCATTTAAGTTCAACTACAGTAGCTTTACTCCTCTCCTGGTGTAAAAATAAAATTAATCATGGACAGGCAATAGAAGAACAGGAGCAACCCAGTACTAGTGCTGGCAGTCATGGTACTTCTTCAACATCTACTTTTAAAGAAGGTCAATGGTAAGAAGAAGGTTTAAGAAAGGAAGGGCACTCCAAACCTAGACAATGTTTGGCAATCTTTAAGAAAACATCACCTGTAATTATGCAGGGAAAAGTTACTGCTGAAAAACATAAAATTGGCAACATTCCATACACCATATGTAGTGGCGAGGAAAGGCTTAAACCACACCTTTATTTGCGAATTGTGGTCCTATTATTGCTCTGACACAGATAGCCTATAGCAAAAGCCAGGGCCAAACACAATCAGGCATCTTCTGTAACCTCACATGCACCATTTTCTCGCTCTGAGGGCCTGATTTATCAAGGATGGCAGTTGCTAATACGCATGCAAAAGGGCGATTGTTGCGGTCTGCGCATGCATATGCATCGCAGTGCATGTGCATGAACTAGCAATTGCTATCGGGACTGTAATCGCAGAGGCTACACAGACCCCTTGCAGAGTGATTGACAGGAAGCACCATTTGTGGGTGGTGATGAAGGGGTAGTCGGGGAAATACAGGCGTGCCAATGCGTTTCAATGCCATTGCATGGGCGTGCATAAATTATCCACATCGATACCATATGCAGCTTGAGGCCTCATAACGTGACCTGAAGTTAGCAATACCTGAGTGAGGTCTGACCTGCCTTAACTGTGCATATCGGTCCGATGTTACTCGATGTTACCGATTATTTTGCTATGTTGCTAAAGTATACAGATGTGAGTAAGGAGAAGTGGGCGTCCTTATGCATATCACCGCTGATATCAGCAACTGCTTTGTGTGAGTATTAGCAGATTAGCGATCCTTGCTGAATCAGGCCCTGAGTCTAGATGTTATTGATACCTCTAAATCTCTATACCCAAATGTCGCTATTTAGCGGTACAAGTCGCATAAGAAATAATTGCTTTCCAATCCAATTGTGGTTCCAAAGCACAAAAGTTATATTATTCAAGGAAAAGTATAACGCGCTGTGATCTAGACAATTAGCACAAAAAAGCAAGTAAATACAAAGGTACAAGCTGATACATATGCATGCGCACTGGTTCCAGTATCCAGTCATCAATTCAGAAGCCTGTGGTCATCCAAGAGGAATGGCTGTATACTATAATCAGTACTCAGGTTATATACCTTACAGAGTTCAGCTCTAACAAAGAAACTAGTCGACAGATTTCCATTGGGTCTTGCTCCTGGACATTCTGGTACAATGCAGGTCATAGGACAGTTCATACATGCTCACTAGGGGTATGTCCCAGTTCCTCAAACGTTGCTTTGTATGGTTTTCACGCCGAAGAACTGGTTTAAACTAGGGGTGAGCGGGTTCGGAGTTCTGAAATCCGAACCCCCAGAACACCCCCGATCCGAGTCAGGCTCGACTTTTTCCCGACTGACTTGGATCTGAAATCGAGGCAAAACGTCATCATCCTGCCTTCCGGGTCTCGTGGGTTTTGGATTCTATATAAGGTACCCGCGTCGGCGCCATTTTCTCACTCGGCTGTGGACAGTGAAGAGGGAGGGTGAGAGTCAGAGCTGGCTGGGCTGTGTAGTGTAGTGTAGTGCAGTGTAGTGTTGTGCTGTGCTGTGCTGCGCTGTGTTGCTGTTGTCCATAGGGGCTGTGTCCACTCCTCCAAAGTCCATAGGGGCTGGCTGTGTTGTGCAGTGCTGCTGTTGTCCATAGGGACTGTGTCCACTCCTCCAAAGTCCATAGGGGCTGGCTGGGCTGTGTTGTGCAGTCAGTTGTTCATAGGGGCTATGTACACTCCAAAGTCCTGTGCAGTGTCCCAGACCTAAAGGGGTGCTGTAGTGTTGTCCAGGGGGTGCTCTGTCCATCAGGGGGGCTCCCCCCAAGGGCAAAAAAAAAATAATTTTTCTGTGTTTGTAAATTGTGTGCGCAGTAGCCGCACGTGCATCAACAAAGTAGCGCCAAGCATGCGCCTGTGTCATAAGTAAAGGGCCGGCTGGCTTGTCCATTAAAGGGTGCTGTAACCCCCAAAGTGCACTCCAAATAATATATATTTTTTTCTGTTTGTGAATTGTGTGCGCAGTAGCCGCACGTGCATCAACAAAGTAGCGCCAAGCGTGTGCCTGTGTCATAAGTAAGTGCACTCCAAACAAAATAAAAAAATATTTTCTGTATTTGTGAATTGTGTGCACTGTGGCTGCACGTGCATCAACAAAGTAGCGCCAAGCGTGCGCCTGTGTCCCATAAGTAAAGGGCCGGCTGGCTTGTCCGTTAAAGGGTGCTGTAACCCCCAAAGTGCACTCCAAAAAAAAATATGTTTTTTTGTGTTTGTGAATTGTGTGTGCAGTAGCCGCAAGTGCATCAACAAAGTAGCGCCAAGCGTGCGTCTGTCATAAGTAGAGGGCCGGCTGGCTCGTCTGGTAAAGGGTGGTGTAACCCCCAAAGTGAACTCCAAACAAAATAAAAAAATATTTTCTGTGTTTGTGTACACTGTGGCTGCACGTGCATCAACAAAGGAGCATCGCCAAGCGTGCACCTGTGTCCCATAAGTAAAGGGCCGGCTGGCTTGTCCGTTAAAGGGTGCTGTAACCCCCAAAGTGCACTCCAAAAAAAAAATATATATATTTTTTTTGTGTTTGTGAATTGTGTGCGCAGTAGCCGCACGTGCATCAACAAAGTAGCGCCAAGTGTGCGTCTGTCTGTCATAAGTAAAGGGCCGGCTGGCTCGTCTGTTAAAGGGTGGTGTAACCGCCAAAGTGCACTCCAAACAAAATAAAAAAATATTTTCTGTGTTTGTGAATTGTGTGCACTGTGGCTGCACGTGCATCAACAAAGGAGTTTGTGTGCGAAATGTATGCGTAGTAGCCGCACATGCATCAACACAGCAGCAGCGCCAAGCGTGCACCTGTGTCATAAGTCAAGGGCCGGTTTGGACATATGGTCCAGACTGAAGGACGGGCCAACAATTTCTGACATGTCTACTGTCACTGCATATGATACTGTCACCACTGATAGAATGGTGGAGGAATTATTTTCTGTGTTTGTGAATTGTGTGCACTGTGGCTGCATGTGCATCAACAAAGGAGCAGCGCCAAGCATGCGTCTGTGTCATAAGTAAAGGGCCGGCTGGCTTGTCCGGTAAAGGGTGGTGTAACCCCCAAAGTGCGCTCCACAAAAAATTTAAAAAAAAAAAAATTTCTGTCTTTGTGAAATGTGTGGGCTATAGCCGCACCTGCATCCTAAAAGCAGCAACGACAAGCGTGCGTCTGTCTGTTAAAGGGTGGTGTAACCCTCAAAGTGCGCTCCACAAAAAATAAAAAATTCTTCTTTTTTTTTCTGTCTTTGTGAATTGTGTGTGCTATAGCCGCACCTGCATACTCAAAGCAGCAGCGACAAGCGTGCATCTGTCTGTTAAAGGATTACATCGGTGACAGCATCCAAGTAGGCATGTCAGACAGTCCGTACCTGTACTGGCAGGAAAAAGAGGCAATTTGGAGGCCCCTGTACAAACTGGCTCTATTTTACCTGAGTTGCCCCCCCTCCAGTGTGTACTCCGAAAGAGTGTTTAGTGCAGCCGGGAACCTTGTCAGCGTAAGGCGTAGGAGCTTGCTTCCACAAAATGTGGAGAAGATGATGTTCATGAAAATGAATTATCAATTCTTCCAGGGAGACCAGCCTCCAGAACATACAGAGGGACCTGTGGTGGTGGATTCCAGCGGGGACGAATTAATACTCTATGAGGATGAGAATGTACACAACACTGAAGAGGGTGAGTAATCAGTGGATGAGGACGACATCTTGCCTCTGTAGAGCCAGTTGGTGCAGAGACAGATTAATTGCCAGCTTGTTTTGTGGGTGCCCAAACAAACCAATCATTTCAGCCACAGTCGTGTGGCAGACCCTGGCGCTGAAATGATTGGTTTGTTAAAGTGTGCATGTCCAGTTTATACAACATAAGGGTGGGTGGGAGGGCCCAAGGACAATTCCATCTTGCTCCTCTTTTTTTTCTTTGCATTATGTACTGTTTGGGGCCTAGTTTTTCAAACTGCCATCCTATCTGCCACTGCAGTGTCACTCCTAGATGGGCCACGTGTTTGTGCCGCCCACTCGTGTCACTTAGCATAGTCATCCAGCTACCTCGGTGCAACCTTTTGGACATAAAAACACTAGTGAGATGTGAGGTTTTCAGAATAGACTGGAAATTAGTGGAAATTAAGGTTATTGAGGTTAATAATAGCATAGGAGCAGAAAAACCCACAAATTCTGTGATTTTAGCTGTTTTTATGCTTTTTTTAAAACAAAAATACAGATCCAAAACACAAAACCCAGAACCCAAAACACGGAAGGGTGGTTTTGGCAAAACCAATCCAGATCCAAAACACGAAGAAAGATCCAGATCCAAAACCAAAACACAAACCAGGAAAAGTGGCCGGTGCACACCCCTAGTTTTAAACTAGCCAAAGACACTACATACAGAGGTATACATTCTAACCACTAATTTCCTATAATTCATAACTTGCAGACGCATGATGCGATCTCCTTGCCGATAGAACCGGAGATCTGTAAATAAACTTGGAATGGTAACAAGCATGACAGGTCTACTAGCTTATATACCTTAAATATCATATACATTACATTTCACAACCTAAGTATTTGCTAATAAAACCTCTAATATTAACCGTAATGCTTGGGAACCTTGTTATAAGTGATTACATGTGTGGGTGTGAGAATATTGTGTAAATTTGCTGGTATACATTGTACGTCTATGTGTTTTCTACTTATCTGTGCTTTGATGTACAGCGCAACTGTGCGTTGTGCATCTTGTATATTTTATATGTATTATCTAATGTGCGTATAGGTTTTGATTGGACTTTCAACAATATGCAGTAGTTAAGCCAACGCACGACGCTAATAACCAAGTATAGCGCCGTACCCGATGGTATTGTGCTGACGACGCAAAAGGGTGTCGTCAGAGGCGACGCAAAATGGCGTCGTCAGAAGGGATGCAAAATGGTGTCGCCAGATATTAGTTTCAAAGATTTGGTCTCAGCCAATCATCCAGCTTCGACAATGTGCTACCTCTAAAACAGGCAAATCAGTGCATAAGAAGAACACTAAGGCTAAAGAACAAACCATGTATTCACAAACTTCACAGATCCCTGGGGAGAGTCTAAGGGTGCCCACAAATGCCATGTGCAAGTTTGATATTTTTGGCACTGTATTATTTCTAAATCCTTTGCAAATGTGAGGATGAGTAGTAGTAAAACCAATGATGATGGTTTAGACATAAATTGGGGATTCTACTGAGGGAGTGCAACAGGATGAGGGGGATATTTGTATATCTAATGCTAATGAGGATGGTGATTATGAATGTGTTGGGCAAGAACAAGTTGATAAGATTCAGGAGGCCGATGGTGTTTGTGTCAAAGTAAGTCAACCATCAGTTCTTGGCAGTGATAAGAAGAAGGGCATTGTCAAGTCTGGTGTATATGTAAGACCAGCCAGAGCCTTAAGGATGTGAGGTCTTTTGTTTGACATTAAACACATTTTGTTTAACTCCTGAAAGTTGTAATTTCAGTCTTTCTACACCACATCTACATTTACACGGTGTTAGACGTTAGCAGACATGGGGCCAAATGTAATAGGGTGAGAGTTTAGAAAATGTGAGAGTTTAGCAGTAAACTCTCACATTGGTTGAGTTTTATCTTCAAAGTGGGAAAACATCTGTATGAGATTTTAAATCGTGAGAGTTTTTTAAGTCTAAAAAAACATGCAAGTTCGCTCTGTTACTTTGTTTTTGGACTCTAATACATTGGCAAAGTTTAAAAAGTGTCAGAAACTCTCACTTTTCTAAACTCTCACCCTATTACATTTGGCCCTAGGTCTCCACATCATTGATCCCTTCATCTTTGATGAAAACATCACTGACTACTGGCTTCAGTTCAGAATGGAAAGGAAAGTAAACTGCATCGCTGGACTATCTGAGAAGTCAAAAAAGATATAAGCAAATACCTTACTAAATCTGGCTGGCGCAGAGGCAGTACATAAAGTCTTTGATGAAGGGGAGGATGCTGAGGACCCCGAAGTGTTGCTTAAAAGTTTGAGGAGATATGTTTATCTGTAAAAAATATAAATATGGACATATATATTTAACACGATGCAATTGTGCAATCATATGTGTTTATGTTAAAGCTAGCTAAAAAAATTGAACTAACCAGAGACAGAATTGTTTTTGGTATTTATAATGACACCGTTCACAGATGGGGGCAGAGGGTGATTCAGTAGTGGACGGAATTGCAAAGCTACACTCGAGCAGCACTGCAATTCTGTCCTTGCAAATATACAAGTGCAGCAAGAGGTGGATGACATGCCCTGCTGCAGCAGTCCCAGCACTGCGATCGAGGTCGCAGGCTGGGATAACCATCGCGACCATTGATCGTGATGGTGGGAAGCATCGGCCAGCAGGGCTGCCATCATAAATTGTGGGGCCCAGTACTGACAAAACAGGCAGGGCCCCCCTGGGAGATGGGACAGAGGTGGGCGGAGCTACACCGGGGGGTGGAACATCAATTGGTGTGCAAACCAGTTTAAAAATTGCTGTAAATTCACACACACACAAAACCAGAATCATATATATAGGGAAATCAACATCGATCCTAGTGTGTGTGTGTGTGTGTGTATATATAAATATATATGTATATATATATATATATTAGGGATGTGCAGGCTCGGTTCTACTCGGTTCCGTTCGGTTCTTTTTACCGAATCTTATTGGCTATCCAAAACTCGTGACAGCTGAAACCCAATAAGATCCGGTAAAAAGAACCGAACGGAACCGAGTAGAACCGAGCCTGCACATCCCTAATATATATACACACACACACACACCAGACCCACATAAAATCCACTGAAAAAGCCAGATCCACGTTGATAAGCCAGAAGGAAGGGTAAGTGTAGATGCAGGGCAGGGAAAGCAGGCTGGACAAGGGGGAGGGGACAGGGAAGGCTGGCTGGACTAGGAGTGGGGCAGGGTAGGCTGGCTGTATTAGGGGGATGGACAGGGAAGACTGGCTGGACTAGGGGGCGAGAGAAGATTGGCTAGACTAGGGGGTGAAGGGAAGTCTGGCTGGCTGGACTGGGGGGAGGGCACAGGGCAGATAAGGCTGTAACAGGGGGAGGCATAAAGCACGGAAGGCTGAGTGGACAAGGGGGGCATAAAGCAGGGCAGTCTGAGTGGACAAGGGGGGGGCATAAAGCAGGGCAGTCTGAGTGGACAAGGGGGGGCATAAAGCAGGGAAGTCTGAGTGGACAAGGGTGGGCATAAAGCAGGAAAGTGTGAGTGGACAAGGGGGGGGCATAAAGCAGGAAAGTCTGAGTGGACAAGGGGGGGCATAAAGCAGGGAAGTCTGAGTGGGCAAGGGGGGGCATAAAGCAGGAAAGTCTGAGTGGACAAGGGGGGGCATAAAGCAGGAAAGTCTGAGTGGACAAGGGGGGGCATAAAGCAGGGAAGTCTGAGTGGACAAGGGGGGCATAAAGCAGGGAAGTCTGAGTGGACAAGGGGGGCATAAAGCAGGGATGTCTGAGTGAAACAGGGGTGGGGAGCACATGTGAAGATTACCTTTTTTAGTGTTTTGTTCAGCTGGCTGCGCTGGTGCAGCCAGCCAGGTACAAGCAATGCTTTTCAGTATGGCGGGAGATTGGGGCCCGGGTGCCAGCGGTGTTGCACCGGTAGCCAAGGTCCAGGGATGGTAGGGAGAATTGGTATAAAACGCTGCAAGGCATTTAAAATATAGCGCCAGGCCGCGAGCCAATCACAGCTTGCGGACCGGCAGCCAATCAGGTGCGGCCCCTCCTGATTGGCTGCCATTCCGCGATCTCAGGTTAGCTTGCGGCCGCCAGCATTGTATCTATCCCTGGCTGCTGGTGAAGCATCGCTGCTACCCGGGCCCCCCTCTCACTCTCCTCCCTTCGGGCCCGGGACTCAAGGCCCGGCTGCCCCCCCCAGATGGTGGCCCTGTCAGCCAGCTGAGTAAGCCTCATCTTACGCAGGTTGGCCGGCTTGTGAGGCCAGGAAACCATGTCTGTGGATGCGGCCCCTCGCCTTGCCACTCCCAGAAAATGGGGCTGGCATGCCTCCGTTTCAAGGGAACGCCAGCCATCCCCGCCCCTCCCACTCCCCGCGTAGAGTCAATAATATGAAGACTGAGGGCCTGATTCAGACCCACTCGTGAGCGCATAGTGCTCGCAAGCTGGTCGATGGTCGGGCAGTGCGCACGAGCGGCATGTGCACTGCGCATGCGCGAGCCCCGGAGCAAGCGAGAACTTCACTCGCAGCAAAACGGGGCGGCTGTCGATGTTGATTGACAGCTCATCCCATTTTGTAGGCGGGTCGGGGGGGTGGCTGCACAAACGGAGGCGTTCCCAAAGGAACGCCTGGCATTTGTGGGTGGCCCTACTGACATCACACGTAATGTAAGTAGTGAACTTCCTGCTCTATTAGAGCAGGAAGTTCACTGGGACTTGTGGTGGAGGAGACCCTACCAGAAGAGTCTCGCCAGGCCGCCCGCACAAGCTGTGGGTGGTCAACCACAGCTATGCAAATGGCCCGGATAGCAAATAGCGAGCGCCTCTGAATCAGGACTTGAGTCACACCAGAACCTGCCAATGCAATATATTGTGAAAGTGTAGATCTGGTCGCTGAAAAGGGAGAAATCTTTACTAGCCTCTGTGTCAAACACAATGCAAACATACTGAAAATAAAAATCAACACTGTTGCCAAGTTTAGTGTCAAGTCAAAGACTCTTTGCCTGATTCAGAGACGGCGAAGTTTACGCAAATCGAGCGATTGTTTGCCATTGCGCATGTGTGTAATCCACACTGCGCATGCACTTGTCTTGCGATTCCACATGCACAGAGGATCCATTCACAAAGTGAATGACAGGTACTCAGCGTTTGAGGGAGGTAACAGAGGGGTGGTCATAAAATGCAGGTGTGTCTTAGCAATTAAATGTTGTTACATGGGTGTGTATAAATTAGCCATTGTGATCTCATATGCAGCATGAGAGCCCCCTGCGTATAATGCGAGCCACAGTGTTTGCAGCTGGTCAGTACTGTTGCAAGGGCAAGATGGCTGCTCAGTGTGCGTCGATGTTACCGATATTTGCGCTGGTAAATGATGCCGTCTGAATGTACAAGGACTGAGACACCCACTTTGAGTGTCTTTAGTTGCTGAAATCCCACTTGGTGCTTCCATTGGTTACACCATTGAAACCTGCACCAGCCCCATGCTAGGTGCAGAGGGCCTGATTCAGAGCCGTACGCTCTGACCAGAGTGCTCGCTCTGAATCAGTACCCTCCTACCTAAAAATGGAGCGGCCTCCTGACCGCTCGCATAGCTGTGGGTGCCCACCCACAGCATATGCGAGCGGCCAAAAAGATGGTCGCGATGGTCAAGACCATCGCGACCATCGGGCTTGCGACGAGACCCTGCGGTAGGGTCTCGGTGACCGCAAGCCCTGGAGTGATTTTGGCTCTATCAGAGCCAAAATCACTCCCACTGACATCACTAGTGATGTCAGTGAGGCCGTACCCAACGGTAGGCGTTCCCATGGGAACGCCTCCGTCTGGCAGCCACGCCCCCGGCACGCCTGCCAAAGGGGGCGTTCTGTCAGTTACCATCGACAGCACGCCCCCTTTGGTGCGAGACCCGGAGCGACAGCTTGGCTGTTGCTGTCCGGGTCTCGCGCATGCGCACGACGGAGCTCCCTCCGTCGTGCGCATGTTCATTGGTGTAACATCGACATGCTTGCGAGCGTCCTGCGCTCGCGAGCGGGTCTGAATGACCCCCAGAATCTCTATCAGACTAAGGGGCTGATTCAGAGTTGCTCGCAAGCACACAGCGCTCGCAAGCGGCTCGATGTCACCCCACTACGCATGCACTGCCTCCGGCATGCACATACGTGAGACCCGTCCAGCGACTGCATCTCACTGCAATACGGGGCGGCTGTCAATGGTGAGTGACGGCTCACCCCGTTTTGATGTTACCGATATTTGCGCTGGTAAATGATGCCGTCTGAATGTACAAGGACTGAGACACCCACTTTGAGTGTCTTTAGTTGCTGAAATCCCACTTGGTGCTTCCATTGGTTACACCATTGAAACCTGCACCAGCCCCATGCTAGGTGCAGAGGGCCTGATTCAGAGCCGTACGCTCTGACCAGAGCGCTCGCTCTGAATCAGTACCCTCCTACCTAAAAATGGAGCGGCCTCCTGGCCGCTCGCATAGCTGTGGGTGCCCACCCACAGCATATGCGAGCGGCCAAAAAGATGGTCGCGATGGTCAAGACCATCGCGATCATCGGGCTTGCGACGAGACCCTGCGGTAGGGTCTCGGTGACCGCAAGCCCTGGAGTGATTTTGGCTCTATCAGAGCCAAAATCACTCCCACTGACATCACTAGTGATGTCAGTGAGGCCGTACCCAACGGTAGACGTTCCCATGGGAACGCCTCCGTCTGGCAGCCACGCCCCCGGCACGCCTGCCAAAGGGGGCGTGCTGTCAGTTACCATCAACAGCACGCCCCCTTTGGTGCGAGACCCGGAGCGACAGCTTGGCTGTTGCTGTCCGGGTCTCGCGCATGCGCACGACGGAGCTCCCTCCGTCGTGCGCATGTTCATTGGTGTAACATCGACACGCTTGCGAGCGTCCTGCACTCGCGAGCGGGTCTGAATGACCCCCAGAATCTCTATCAGACTAAGGGGCTGATTCAGAGTTGCTCGCAAGCACACAGCGCTCGCAAGCGGCTCGATGTCACCCCACTACGCATGCACTGCCTCCAGCATGCACATACGTGAGACCCGTCCAGCGACTGCATCTCACTGCAATACGGGGCAGCTGTCAATGGTGAGTGACGGCTCACCCCGTTTTGGAGGCGGGGAGGGGGAGTGCATGCACAAACGCAGGCGTTCCCTTAGGAACACATGGCGTTTGTGGGCAGTCCTACTGACATCACTACTGATTTCAGTAGTGGACTTCCTGCTCTATTAGGGAGCCGAGACCCTACCACAGGGTCTAGTCGCAAGCCCGATGGTCGCGATAATCGCGACGGACTCCAGGCCGCTCGCAAAAGCTGTGGGTGGTCACCCACAGCTTTGCGAGTGGGCTGGAGAAATAAAAAACACGCCCTGATTCAAAGCGAGCGCTCGCCAGCAGCGAGCGGCTCTGAATCAGGCCCTAAGGCCTCCAATTTAAGCGATTAAGCTCCTTAGGGGTCTATTTACTAAGCAGTGTTAGGAGACAGAGTGAAATGTGATAAGAAAGTTATAAGGTGCCAGCCAATCTTCTCCCAACTGTAATTTTTCAAACACCGCCTGTGAGATGACAGTTGGGAGCTGATTAGCTGCCACCTTATCACTTTCTTATCACTATTCACTCTGGGCCTGATTCAGAGCCGGACGCTCTGAACGAGCGCCCGCTCTGAATCAGGGCGTGATTTTTTTTTTCCGTCCGGCCTTTTGGACACTCGCATAGCTGTGGGTTACCACCCACAGCTTATGCGAACGTCCATGATGATGGTCGTGATGGTCAAGACCATCGCGACCATCGGGTTTGCGACGAGACCCTGTGGTAGGGTCTCGGTGACCGCAATCCCTGGAGTGATTTTGGCTCTATCAGAGCCAAAATCACTCCCACTGACATCACTAGTGATATCAGTGGGGCCGGGGCAGCCACAGCCCCGGCACGCCCACCAAAGGGGGCGTGCTGTCACTCACCATCGACAGCACACCCCCTTTGGTGCGAGACCCATAACGACGGCTACCCCATCGTTATTTGGGTCTCGCGCATGCGCACGATGGAGCTCCCTCCGTCGTGCGCATGCGCACTAGGGCAGCATCGACCCGCTTGCGAGCGCTCAGCTCTCGCGAGTGAGTCTGAATCAGGCCCTCTGTCTCCTAACACTGCTTAGTAAATAGACCCCTTAGTTTACAACCACTTCAGTGACAAGCCCATGACATCCCTCCAACACGCCTATAAGACATCTTCATGCATCAGAATAGCCACCTCTCAATCACCGAAAAAGGACATTTCCAATACATTTTTGAGACCATTCTTCTTAATCCGTACTGTGAATCTGTACCGTGAATCTGTTCTATGGGATGCATGGGCAGTGTGGCTTTTTAGTAAATAGACAAATGCGCAGTTGAAAATAATCGACCATTTACATGAATATCGCCATAGGCCTTTCAGTATATGTATGTGTTGTCAAATTAAATTTTAACAGTAGGCCTCACTGCACAGCAAAGGACTTGGAAGTTGTAAGACCCAACTATAAATAAGTTATGTATTATGGTTGTTTATTAAGGTTGCAAGAAAAAGTTGATATCTGGTCCTGTGTTTGATGTTGTTGGTCAATAATTCTTTAGTAGTTTTTAGACCAAAGTCATGTGTGATTTTGATGTAAAGACTCACCACATCAATAGTTCAAGTAGACTTTGTAGAGGTAATTCTGTAATCTCCTGGAGTTTTAATAGCAGTGACAAGTGTCTTTAAGGAATGTATTTTCTACTTGAAGTACTGATTGCAGAAAATACAGTAGTTTAATATTGCGCTATTGTGTGATAAATAGATTCAAGGCTTAAGATGATTTGTCTGCTCAGTGGTAGCATGGCATTTATCTTTGTTGCTGTGTAGAGTTATGATACTCGACTTAGAGGGTTGGGTATGAGATCCTGGCAGTCGGGATGCCAATGGTCAGAATACCGACAGCGGCATCCCAACAGTCAGAATCCTGTCACCCATATGGAAATAGGGTAACCCTTACCCCTAACCCTCGCCCCTAGTGCCTAAACCTAACCTCCCTCTCCCTGCACCCTAAACCTAACACTCCCTTCATGGTGCCTAAACCTAACCTTCCATACTAGTGCCTAAACCTAACCTTCCCCTCCCTGCACCCTAAACCTAACCCTCCCCCCTAGTGCCTAACCCTATCCATCCCCCTAATGCCTAACTCTAACCCCTCAACATAACCCTCCCCCTAACACCCGATACTTATCTTTGGGATGCCGGTGGTCGGAATTCTGGTGCCGGGTTTCCGATGCTGTCGGAATTTTGGTGCCGATATTTTGACGGTCGGCATCCTGCACGCCGGGATGCTGACTACATCCCGTACTTAGGATATTCTTGTTTTACCACTTTCAAAGTGTTATTGGTTGTTGTGCTCTTTTGGGCAGCCTGCTGGAGAATTCCATCTAATTCTTCTTTATATTTTTGTGTTGAATTCTCATGCAGTTTTCTATATTCTTTCACAATTTGCTTATTTACTGTATCTTTATATGGTTGAATGTGTTAAATTATGGTTGGACTTAGTTACCAGTTGTCATTTCTAATATTCTTTATTATTTAGAATATGCTAATTTTTCCAATTAAAAATTATTTTGCTTAAGTATAAGTGCAGAGTTACCATAGCAATTCACTTCTTTCCTGAAATGTTCTCATTGTGAGTTTTTGTACTCAAAATCTCTGCAGGCTGAAATGCCATCTCTTTCCACTGAAATCGTCCTGATTGCTATTATAGTTAGGACGTCTCATTTAAAAATAATTCCTTCAGAAAAATGCTTTAGGCAGGGTTACCAAGTGGCAGCTCAGGGCTTGTAAGTGGCTTTTTATTAACTTCATTATTTTATCCTTTTACGTATTTCATTGTTACAAATAACTTGTGGAAATAAATACAAAATGTCCAGTATACTCCTGACAACCAGTTATAACACTAATTATATTTGCCTCCTATTTATAAATAAAAGCAATTTTAAATTGAATGGGGTAATTACCTACACATGGAATGTTACATAACTTTCATTATTAAATATATGGAATAAGTATAAGCATAAAAGCTATGTGTTATTGTTCACTCAAGGTCCATTTTAGATAATATTACATTTTGTTTGAATGTATGGTAACATTCACTGTGAAAAAAAGTTCTATATTTAACAATAATAAACTGTGCTATTTATCTATCCATCTTTATCATGGCATGTCTTTATCCCTATTGAGCTCCATGGACTGGTATAAAAACAGTGGGAGTGATGACTTGCATGTAACTCAGATTTGCAGATGGATCTTGTGATAGTGATCCTGCGCATAGGACCATTGAGACCGCTGTGGGACCTGGGTATTGAATGGGGCATGGCCGCACCTCCTACTGTATGTGCTGCAAAAGGGGACAGCAGCTGTTCCGGGCCCCTCCAAAAGGCCTGTGCCCAGGTAATTAGCACCCTCTCCCCCTTTCTCTGAGCCTTTGCCTGTGCATGCTCTGTGTCTGATTGGATGCAATTTAGAGTAACTACGCGGAATTGTGAGTTTAATGCAACTCAGTCTTAATTTCTACTTGTGGCTGATGGGTGTAACTGGGTGGCAATGGGGCATTTGCAAATAGGGTAAGTGTTCTGAGGGGGTATCATGGTTATGAAAGTGGAATTGAGGGCTGTACTGAGTTGTTGAGGTTTCTGTTCATCATGAGTGCTGTGATTTCTGCGATGACACAGACAGGAGTTATTACATCAGCATCTGTTATAGAGTCCAGTCTCAAAAGAGTGTTTTGAGATATACTATATGACACTGCATTAGAATCCTGCAATGGAGCAGTGACTGGTGACACATAGCGGGAACACTATGGAGTCCCACATTCATCCCTTAATTATCTGAATATTGTACCACAATTTATGGAGAACTATTTATCTGTGGTTAAGATGAAACCGGTTGGATTCACAATTACGGGTCTATTTACTAAGTCTTGGATGGAGATAAAGTGAACTGAGATAAAGTACCAGCCTATCAGCTCCTAACTGCCATGTCACAGGTTGTGTTTGAAAACGTACAGTTAGGAACGGGTTGGTTGGTACTTTATCTCCGTCCACTTTATTTCCATCCAAGGCTTAGTAAATAGACCCCAGAGCACCAACCAACCAGCTCCTAATTGTCATTTTTCAAACACAGCCTGTGACATGACAGTTAGGTGCTGATTGGCTGGTACTTTATCTCCGTTCACTTTATCTCCATCTAAGGCCTAGTAAATAGACTCCTCAATGTGTTAAGTATATTTATTGGTCAGGTATACCAATGACTTAATGAAAGCTCAAACACAGATACAATAATAACTCAGTTTGGTTGATTAGCACATTACAATGTCTTGTGTACCTATGTTTGATTTGATCACAGTGAGTTTTCTGTTTAGTTACTTTTATTGTATCTTTCTTCCTGACCTACATACTCTTTCAATATGTCCCTTTTTATAACAAGTTCTGCAGTCTTTAGCTTTAAACCAACAGTAGCTTTATCATGTAAGCTCTGCCCTCATGAAAAACAAGACATTCTCGGTTTAAAACACATTTTGTGTGACATACATTCAAGCCCATTTGCTGCCACCTTCATTAAAATGACAATAGACACTGCTTATATGAATTTTTTATTCGGTTCAGATAATATTATTTTTGCATACCACAACTCGATCTGTGTTTTAATGCACCTGAAAGATTTACAGCACTCCAAACTGGCAGTGTTCGGATGTAGAGCAGGACAACAGATCAGAGACACCTTGCCGTAGCTGGTGGCTTACCATACAGTACAGTATGTTTGCATATGTATGTAACTGAGATCTCTACATTGCTATATCATGTAGAATGTAAGTCTATTTTGTTGGCCCAGTACAGTGTGCTGGGGGCGGATTTTTTTTCCTGTGTTTTTTTTTTTGTCTAGATCAGTGGTTCTCAAACTTGGTCCTCAGGACCCCACACAATTCACATTTTCCAGGTCACCCAGAATGGAGCACAGGTGTATTCATTACTCACTGACACATTTTAAAAGATCCACAGGTGGAGCTAATTATTTCACTTTTGATCCTGTGAAGAGACCTGGAAAACATGCGAGTTTGAGAATCTATGGTCTAGATTAACCCCTCACGTAGAAGCACCTGTTATGGGCAACCACCATTCTATGTATCACTTTAAATGTAAAATTTTATTTTTTTTGTTATACATGACTGTTCCTCAGTCATGTATGTGCATGTCAGTGTGTCTGTCCCTCTGACCTGTGATTCTATCTTCTAGCATGGTTAGTGTGTCTGTGTGTAATGTGTTTCTTTCTTCTAGCACTGTCATTGTACCTGTCCCTCAGCCTTGCTAGTGTTTGTTTGTCCTGTCAGCAAGTCTAGGTCCCAGCCCTGTCTGCGTGTCCTCCAGTTCTGTCAGTAGCCCTTGCATAAAATAGGTTGCATTTATGATGTAGAGCAGGGGTGGGGAACCTTTTTTCTACAGAGGGCCATTTTGATATATATAACATTATTCATGGGCCCCGTGACATCACACGGGGGTCGAGCCACAATTGCTGTAATTACAACAATGCCCGGAGCATGCTCTGGGGAGCTTTAAGGGCAGCAGTATGACCATCTGAAGCGTCCTTAGGATGCTCCAGGTGGTACTGCTGCATATATTCTGGCTACAGGGTGCAATTCTAGGCACTCTGCTAGCCAGATGAGACTAGCAGAAAAAAAGCTCCAAGGGCCAGACCAAATGATTCTGTGGGCCTTATACGGCCCCCGGACCTGAGGTTCCCCATCCCTGAGTGTCAGTCCACCACCAAGCATGGTTATGTGTACTATTGGCTGTGATTGCAGATTTGTAAGTTTACAGTACTTATTCTAAGAGTTGAAAGTTTGAAACACATTAGATAACCATGAAAACATAAAACAAAAGCATTTTAGGTGCAGTCCAGTCAGCGGAATCAACCACATGGTTAATGCAGCAAGAGCTACCATCTTTATGATAAATGTATTACTCTGCATACTTATTGCAGTCCTGAACATACACTGTGTAGAGCAGGGGTGGGGAACTTTCTGTCGAGGGCCATTCTGATATATATAACATCATTTGCGGGCCCGGTGCAGGCCACGATCCCTCAATGTGATGTCACATAGGGCGGGGCCACAATCGCCATTGATTATAGCAATACCCAGAGCATCCTAAGGGTGCTCTGGGGAGGTGTAAGGGCAGTGGTGTACCATCAAAAGGGTCCTAAGGATGCTCCTGGTGGCACTGCTGCATAGATTCTGGCTGCAGGGTGCCATTTTGGGCACCCTGCTAGCCAGATGAGGCTAGCAGAAAAAAGCTCTGAGGGCGAGACCAAATAATTCCCCGGGCCTTATACAGCCCCAGGGCCTGATGTTCCCCATCCCTGGTGTTGAGGATGTAACTAACTACACGGCAGACAAAATGTTATTTGTAAATGTGAATAAGCAACATTGTGTTTGTGAAAAAATTTAGCTACAAAATGTGTTTGTTTTAAGTACTGTATGTAGATTTTTTTTTTACTTTGTTCCTAAACTAAGGATTTTGGGAACCTTGCATTTGCCCATGCCTATGCCATCTTTCCTTTGGTCCCTAATAAGGAAGCAGCTATGTTTTTATTGCTGTTGATACAAAAAAGTAGTCACCTGGTTTTTAATGATTTTCAGGGTTAGGTTTAGGGTTAGGTTTAAAATTATGTTTAGGGTTAAGTTGAGGGTTAGGCTTACACTAAAATAACAAAGAAAATTAGTTCTCTACTTTTTTTGTGTCAACCATTTGAACATTTACCTTTTAAACCTGTCACTGTTAGGTCATCCAATTACCTCTCAACCTTTTAAGCCTTTACCATTGACTGTCGACCTTCCAGTGTCGACCTATTGACTGACTAACTTCTTAATGTAGACCTATCAATCCACACCAACAATTTACAGGCCTCGTCTGGTTCCTTGATACAGTTAACTTTTTGTTTATTTATGTAACTTACCTTCACTTTTGCTATTTTCATTTGTTGTTGTTTGTTTGATTTATTTCTTTATATTATTGTTAATATGCTTGAAGGGTTTACAATAAGAAAGTGTTTATTTCAAAATTGAAAATGAAGATAAATAAAACTTGTTAATGTCTTAGAAAATACCAAGAGCAAGCAAAGCGTTCTTTGTATTAATTTTTTTCTTCACTGTAGCATTTATCAGAATTATCCTGCATAATGGCACTGTCAGTTTGATTATCATTTCTTTTGACATTTTAGGCAGATGATTTTGGCTTGATGAAATGAATTGCTTGTTTGTAATTACAAATGTGTGATGCAGTTACTAATGTCCCTTCTGACTTAGCTTGAAAACGTCTTTGCGACTAAAATATAAATGAGCAGCACTAGAGCCTCATGGGCTTCACCGACGTGCTGATTCTGTCATGTGCAAGTGTTCTAGAATCACCGAGGTCTATGTGATTAAGAACAATTCACCAAGCCCAAATAAATCTCAGGATTTAAAGCAAGACTATAAATATAAGAATATAAAAGAACATATGGATTGCATGCTGATGAAAATAAAACCATAATGATCAGAGATGGATGCTGTTAGTGAGCTAGTTGATCTATTACCTAAATGTTGGTGGATTTAAACAGGAACACCGAAAGCGATAAATGAGCAGTTAGATTATTGTCTGTAGAATTGCCCATAAGCCACCAAGGCACATTTTAAAGACAGATGCAGTTTTCTGGTGCTGTGATACAGAAGTTCAGAGTCAACATGGGGGTATTTTCTCTATGTATGATGAGCTGCAGGATTATTTGGAATTACAGACAGCCCAAAGTAAAACAGTTACAGGGATATCCTGTCTGCATGTTTTACAACAGATTCATTTCAAGCTATTTCAAGCTATGTGTGGGAAGCACACAGCCACTGTCAGCCTGCAGCATGATGAAAAGTCACCTTAGGTGCCATGAATGTTATGGAGATGTACTTAATAATAGCCCTGGAAAGATGTCTGATATCATACTGTCATGTTGTATCCTGCACAACATAGGCATAAGCTATGGCTTGAGTCAAGATTGCTTTACTGTATTGGACGCAGATGCTGTAAATTATGAAGACATTAAGAAAGAGATTGATGTCTTAAGGTTAGAAGTAATTAGTAATCACTTACAATGTGTTTAAACTGGTTGAAAGGTTTTACTATCAATTTAAAAACCTTTGAAATAATTCTCATTTCTAAATACAAATATGTTGTTTATGTCAACAGCAAGATTATTTTTGTCCTGATACATCTAGACTGTATTCACATATCCTTAAAGTAATATCAGCACACTTGTAGATAGTAAGATATTTATTTTTAGCTCATACAAGAAATGTCCACACATCTGTTGGACTGGGCCAGTTACTCAACTGCTTTCATTAGTCATAGGTAAAGGATTATGGCCCTGATTCAGAGCCGGACGCTCTGACCAGAGCGCCCGCTCTGAATCAGGGCCCACCTCCATTAAAATGGAGCGTCCTCCTGGACGCTCGTATAGCTGTGGGTCACCACCCACAGCATTTACGAGCGTCCAACAAGATGGTCGCGATGGTCTTGACCATCGCGACCATCGGACTTGCGAGTGAAACCCCATGGTCGGGTTTCTCAACCGCATGGCCAGGAGTGATTTTGGCTCTATCAGAGGCAAAATCACTCCCACTGACATCACTAGTGATGTCAGTGGGGCCGGCTTCAGACGGTAGGCGTTCCCATAGGAATGCCTCCGTCTGGCAGGCACGCCCCCGGCACGCCCACCAAAGGGGGCGTGCTGTCAATCAACATCGACAGCACGCCCCCTTTGGTGCGAGACCCGGAGCGATGGAAAGTCCTTCGCTTGCCGGGTCTCGCGCATGCGCACGACGGAGCTCTCTCCGTCGTGCGCATACGCAGTGGGGACCATCGACCCACTTGCGAGCGTACTGCCACTCGCGAGTGGGTCTGAATGACCCCCTATGAGTTGACCAACAGGCCAAGCTATATATGCCCTGCAAAGCCCATATCCGGATCTTGGTGAACTAACATTTTTTGTGCCATTTGTTAAACTAAAGTGCCTTCTGTATAGATTATAAATTTGGGGGCAGATTCTGAGGGGAGGTTTTGGGTGCAGAAGTTTATGTAATTTATAGGGGTGTGCACCGGCCACTTTTCATGTTTTGTGTTTTGGTTTTGGATCTGGATCTTTCTTTGTGTTTTGGATCTGGATTGGTTTTGCCAAAACCACCCTTCCGTGTTTTGGGTAGAGATGTGCGCCGACCTCTGTGTTTTAGTTTTGGTTTTGGATCTGGAGCTACCCCGGTTTTGGTTCTGGATTGGTCTGCCAAAACCTCACCTCCGTGTTTTGTCTTCGTGTTTTGGTTTTGGATCTGGATTTTTTCTTAAAAAATCATAAAAACAGCTCAAATCACATAAAATGGGCCTGTTTTTGTTCCTACAGTATAATTAACCTCAATAACATTTATTTCCAGTAATTTCCAATCAATTTTGACCACCTCACAATATTATTTTCTTCATCTAGTTAAGGCCAAAAGGTTGCATCCAGCTGACTAAGCTGGCTGACTAGCTGGCTGACTAAGCTAAGTGACACAGTGGGCGGCAATAATATGTGGCAGTTCAGTTTCTAATTTCCAACACGGATACAGTGGGTTATACAGTGTGGGTTGGATACACCAATAGTGCACTTGCTGATGGTGTCCTCCTCAGTACATGGAATGGCAGTGCTGCGGTGCTGGCAGTGTTCTCAGTGAAGGGTACCGGTGATGTCGGCAATGCGGGGGTGCCAGCGGTGTCTTAGTGCAAGTTTGCTGGCTGTGTTGGCAGTGCGGGGGTGCCAGCGGTGTCTTAGTGCAGGTTTGCTGGCTGTGTCAGCAGTGCGGGGGTGCCAGCGGTGTCCTCATTGCAGGTTTGCTGACTGTGTTGGCAGTGCAGAGGTGATCTCAATGCAGGGTGCCAGCGGTGTCGGCAGAGCGGGGGTGCCAGCGGTGTCCTGAGTGCAGGTTTGCTGACTGTGTTGGCAGTGCAGGGATGCTGGTGGTATCCTCAGTGTGGGAGTGTCGGCAGTGTGGGGGTCGCTGATGGTGTCCTCAGTACATTGGGCAGCAGTGCAGGAGTGTCTGCAGTGGTGGTGTTGGCAGTGGGGGATGCTGGCAGTGGGGGTGCTGGCGGTGTCGGCAGCAGGGGGTGCCGGCAGCGGGGGATGATGGGCGCCATCTTCTTTTTCTTCTTTTGTGCTGTTTTCAATGGGCTTAACGCTGATTGGCTGAGAGCCATGACAGACGGCTCTCTCAGCCAATCAACGTTAAGCCCACTGAAAACCTTGCGACTCGACAGAGGGGTCGTGAGGTTTTGCCTCGGGTCAAGGATCTGGGGCAGGGAGAGAGATCCGAGTTGCACTTGGATCGCCCCGGATCCCCCAAATTTGGGTGGGTTTGGATCTCTTAGATCCGAACCCGCTCATCTATAGTTTTGGGTTCTGGGTTTTGTGTTTTCGATCTGTAGTTTTTTGGAAAAAAGCATAAAAACAGCTAAAATCACAGAATTTGTGGGTTTTTCTGTTCCTATGCTATTATTAACCTCAATAACATTAATTTCCACTCATTTCCAGTCTATTCTGAACACCTCACACCTCACAATATTGTTTTTAGGTCAAAAAGGTTGCACTGAGGTAGCTGGATGACTATGCTAAGCGAAACAAGTGGGCGGCACAAACACGTGGCCCATCTAGGAGTGACACTGCAGTGGCAGACAGGATGGCAGTTTGAAAAACTAGGTCCCAAACAGTACATAATGCAAAGACAAAAAAGAGGTGCAAGATGGAATTGTCCTTGGGCCCTCCCACCCACCCTTATGTTGTATAAACAGGACATGAACACTTTAACAAACCAATCATTTCAGTGCCAGGGTCTACCACACGACTGTGGCTGAAATTATTGGTTTGTTTGGGCCCCCACAAAACAAGCTTGCAATGAATCTATCCCTGCACAAACTGGCTCTACAGAGGCAAGATGTTGTCCTCATCCTCCTAATCCACCGATTCCTCACCCTCTTCAGTGTTGTGTACATCCTCATCCTGACAGAGTATTAATTCGTCCCCGCTGGAATCCACCACCACAGGTCCCACTGTACTTTCTGGAGGCTGGTCTCCCTGGAAGAATTGATAATTCATTTTGATGAACATCATATTCTCCACATTTTGTGGAAGCAGCCAGGAACCTTTCGCTGACAAGGTTCCCGGCTGCACTAAACACTCTTTCAGAGTACACACTGGAGGGGGGGGACAACTCAGGTAAAATAGAGCCAGTTTGTACAGGGGCCTCCAAATTGCCTCTTTTTCCTGCCAGTACAGGTACGGACTGTCTGACATCCCTATTTGGATGCTGTCACCGATGTAATCCTCCACCATTCTGTCAATCAGTATCATATGCAGTGACAGTAGACATGTCAGAAATTGTTGCCAGGTCCTTCAGTCCAGACCAGGTGTCCAAACTTGGTCCTGTCTGCCCTGCATCACCACCAGCAGGTTGCTTAGGATACCTAAGTTGTCTCCTGGCAGCCCCAGTTGTGGGAGAAAATGAAGAAGGAGCTGTTGACGTGTCACGTTCCGCTTCAGCTGACATTGTTTTCACCAGCAGGTCCTTGCACCTCTGCAGGCTTGTGTTGGCCGGAATGAGAGACACCACATAGGTTTTAAACCTAGGATCAAGCATGGTGGCCAAAATGTAGTGGTCTGATTTCAACAGATTGACCACCCTCGAATCCTGGCAAAGCGAATGAAGGGCTTCATCCACAAGTCCCACATGCTGAGTGGAATCGCTCTGTCTTAGCTCCTCCTTCACTTTCTCCAGCTGCTTCTGCAACAGCCTGATGAGGGGAATGACCTGACTCAAGCTGGCAGTGTCTGAACTGACTTCACGTGTGGCAAGTTCAAAGGGGTGGAGAACCTTGCACAACAAGGAAATCATTCTCCACTGCACTTGAGTCAGGTGCATAATCCCTCCTTTGCCTATTTCATAGGTGGATGTTAGGCTTGAATGGCCTTTTGCTGCTCCTCCATCCTCTGAAACATATAGAGGGCTGAGTTCCACCGCGTCACAACCTCTTGCTTCAGGTGATGGCAGGGCAGGTTCAAGAGTGTTTGCTGGCGCTCCAGTCTTCGACATGCAGTCACTGAATGGCCAAAGTGGCCAGAAATTTTTCGGGCCACCCACAGCATCTCCTGCATGCCCCTGTCGTTTTTCAGAAAATTCTGCACCACCAAATTTATTGTGTGGGCAAAACATGGGACATGCTGGAATTTGCCCAGATGTAATACCCGCACAATATTGGTGGCATTGTCAGATATCACAAATCCCCAGGAGAGTCTAAGTGGGGTAAGCCATTGGGCGATGATTTCCCTCAGTTTCTCTAAGAGGTTGTCGGCAGTGTGCCTCTTACTGAAACTGATGATACACAGCGTAGCCTGCCTTGGAACAAGCTGGCATTTCTGAGATGCTGCTACTGGTGACGCTGCTGTTGTTGCTGCATAAGGTGAAACATCTACCCAGTGGGCTGTCACAGTCATATAGTCCTTAGTCTGCCCTGTTCCACTTGTCCACATGTCCGTGGTTAAGTGGACATTGGGTACAACCATATTTTTTAGGACACTGAGGACACTTTTCTGACGTCTCTGTACATCGGTATCGCCTGCCTAGTGAAGTGGAATCTAGATGGGATTTGGTACCAGAGACACACTACCTCCATCAATTGTCTAAATCCCACTGCACTAATGGCGGATACTGGATGCACGTCTAACACCAACATAGCTGTCAAGGCCTCAGTTATCTGATTTGCTTCCGGATGACTGCTGTTGTACTTCATCCTCCTCGCTAAGGACTGTTGGAGGGTCAATTGCTTAGTAAAAGAAGTAGTGGTGTTCCTACTTTCTTTCTGGGATGAAGAACGATTCCCAGCAGCAACAGCAGCAGCAGCAGTTGGTGTAGCAATGCAGGATCCTCCTGAAGAATCCCAGATAGGAGAGTCAGTCATGCCAGTGACATGGCCTGCAGGACTACTTCTGATCCTGACTAAGGAGGAAATTGATGAGGAGAGAGTTGATGATGTGGTTTGCAGTCACTTTGATAAAACACGAAAAAGGGATATAGGTGTCCCTGAACTGCTTACGGTTTTAGCCTCAGTTTCTGAACTTGACAGTAACTTTTTATGAATGCGCTGCAGGTGACATATAAGGGAGGATGTTCCTAGATGGTTAACGTCCCTACCCCTACTTATTTCACCTTTACATATGGAACATATGGCAAGACAGTTGTTGTCTGGATTTGGATAGAAATATTGCCAGACCAAAGAGGTGGAATGTTTGGTCTTCTGCCCAGGCATGACCGTGATGGGCTTTTTCATCCCACGGACAACAACTGTCTCCCCCGATGCCTGATTTAAATAAACCACCTCACCATCTGAATCCTCCTCGTTAACTTCCTGCTCAGCGCCAGTTACACCAATATCCTCATCCTGTTGTACTTCAACAGTGACATCTTCAATTTGCATATCAGCAAGTGGACTGTGGGTGCTCCTTCCAGCACTTGCAGAGGGCAGGCAAATGGTGGAAGGAGCCACCTCTTCCTGTCCAGTGTTGGGAAGGGCAGGCATCGCAACCGTCGCTACACTTGGACTCTCCATGGGGATTTGTGATATCTTCTTAGAATTAGAAAGCACAGTTCTTTGCTGTGCTTTTGCCAGCTTAACTCGTTTGATTTTTGTAGCAGGAGGAGGGCTTCCATCGTCATGTGCAGCTGAACAACTAGTCATGAACATAGGGATAGATCTTAGCTGATCCTTGCCACTCCGTGTTGTAAATGGCATATTGGCAAGTTTATGTTTCTCCTCAGAAGATTTAAATTTATTTTTTAAGGTAATTTCCTGAACTTTGCCATTTGGGATTTGATATGCCCTCTACTCTGACATTGGGCACTAGCCTTGGCAGGCAACGTTGATGGCATTTCATCTTCTACTGTATGTCATGACTAGTGGCAGCAGTTTCAGCACTAGGAGGAAGTGGTTCTTGATCTTTCCCTATTTTATTTTTATCGGACAAATTTTTGTCCCCCATTTATGTGATATTGATGCACATGCGGCTAAGGTACACACAAACACAGAAAAAGATTTTTTTATTTTTTTTCCGGCACTTTGGGGGTTACAAAACCCTTCAACAGATGAGCCAGCTGGCCCTTTACTTATGACACAGGTGCACGATTGGCACTGCTACTTTGTTGATGCACATGCGGCTACTGCGCACACAATTCACAAATGCAGAAAAGGAGAATTTTTTATTTTTTTTGGAGCGCACTTTGGGGGTTACACCACCCTTTAACAGACGAGCCAGCCGGCCCTTTACTTATGACACAGGTGCACGCTTGGTGCTACTTAGTTGATGCACGTGTGGCTACAGCGCACACAATTCACAAACACAGAAAAAAATTATTGCTTTTTTTGCACTTGGGGGTGCACCCCTGATGGACAGATCACCCCCTGGACAACAGTACAACATCCCTTTAGGACTACAGCCTTTATGGGACACTGCACAACACAGCCCAGCCAGCCCCTATAGACTTTGGAGTGGACACAGCCCTTATGAACAACTGACTGCACAACACAGCCCAGCCAGCCCCTATGGACAACAGCAGCACAACACAGCCCAGCCAGCCCCTATGGACAACAGCAGCGCAACACAGCCCAGCCAGCCCCTATGGACAACAGCAGCACAACACAGCCCAGCCAGCCCCTATGGACAACAGCAGCACAACACAGCCCAGCCAGCCCCTATGGACAACAGCAGCACAACACAGCCCAGCCAGCCCCTATGGACAGCAGCAGGACAACACAGCCCAGCCAGCCCCTGAACTGAACTGGACTGAGTAGACAGCCCAGCCAGCCCCTGAACTGAACTGGACTGAGTGGACACAGCCCCTATGGACAACAGCAGCACAACACAGCCCAGCCAGCCCTAACTCCCGCCCTCCCTCTTCACTGTCTACAGCTGGAGTGAAAAATGGCACCGATGCGGGGACCTTTTATAGAATCCAAAACCCGCGAGATCCAACAGTGGGATGATGACGTTTTGCCTCGATTTCAGATCCAAGTCAGGCAGGAAAACCCGAGCCGGACTCGGTTTCCGGCTTCAGAAATCCGAACCCGCTCATCCCTAATAAATGATCACCATTGCCTATAAAAAGGGAAAGGGAAAGGATCTGTCCTTCACTAGAGTAATGATTGACAGGAGGGACTTTTCTTCTTTAATACTACCTCCACCATCAATAATCTTGTTTCCTCCCCTCCATCAATCTTATCCTTATGCTCCTCCATACTGACTATTGACTCAGTTGTCTGCAAGGACTGGAATAGAGATTAAGAAGGAATGGCTGCTCCACCAGGGCTGTCCCCAGATATACTAGCACCTTGTGGTTTTTAATCTCAGGTATAATCATCAGCAATTATATTTTGTGAACTATGTGTAATGAAGCAGCTGCATTTGATGTCCTTTCATTGATCTGTGTGTGTCCAGAGGGGCTCCACGGTTTATGTCTGGAACACCCTTTGAAGCCAGCCACACCAGGAAGAGGGGTTGATAACAATCTATATCAAGTCCTGTGATTTGAGGAATGTTTATATAACTGTGTCTTGTCTCCTAAACAGACAGTTATGGGGCCCTTTGACAGTTGAGGAAAATGTGAAATTGTCTTGTGTTATTTGAAGAGCAGAATGTGTATAATTCAATGGGAGAGTTAATCAGAAAGTTGAGGGCTAGGAGGGCTCTTGCAGGACCATAAGAGTGCAACTCTTCCAAAACAGCTTGTCACTCATTGGGAATCAGACGGAAATGCTGTGAGTGTACCAGGATATTCTTGTGGGTGAAATCCCCCACCCCGTCAGCAGTGCTAAGAACTTTATTGTAAGTTGTCGTAGGGACTCTGGCCCTGATTCAGAGCCGGACGCTCTGAGAGAGCGCTCACTCTGAATCAGGGCCGGCCTTCTTGTTTTTTAGTGCGGCCTCCTGGCCATTCGCATAGCTGTGGGTGACCACCCACAGCTATAGTGAGCGGCCAGGAAGATGGTCACGATGGTCAAGACCATCACAACCATTGGGCTTGTGACGAGACCCTTATGGTAGGGTCTCCTTGACGCAAGCCCCAGAGTGCTTTCGGCTCTAACAGAGCCGAAAGCACTCCCACTGACATCAATTTTGTTGCCACTTGTGATGTCAGTGGGGCCGGCCCCAGACGGTAGGCATTCCCATGGCCCGCCCACCAAAGGGGGCGTGCTGTCACTCAACATCGACAGCACGCCCCCTTTGGTATGAGACCCGGAGTGACAGATTGCCCGTCGCTATCCGGGTCTCGCGCATGTGCACGACGGAGCCGGCTTCGTCGTGCGCATGCGCACTGTGCCACCATCGACCCGCTTGTGAGAGCATAGCTTGCGAGCAGGTCTGAATCAGGCCCTCTGAGTTATTTCTCTTTTATTTTTAGAAAATATCTGCATTATAATCTGTGTGATTTTATTTATATTTTTGTAACTAACCCTTGAAAATATTTTTTGGATTAAACACATTTAATCTAGCATATTGTCCGTGATTCTTATTGAACTTTTGAGCCTGTGAGGTCCATGCTACGTATTTTTGTGTAATTGAATATGATTTATTAATAATCTGTTCAGAGATCACAGAACTCCAGAAAAATCTGCATGGTGGCAGAAGAATCGTGTATTTTGGTAAGCGACCGAGGTGCGCCAGCGTCACGACTAGCTGATCCAGATTGTTGTATCTGTGAGTCAGCTCAGGTTTGTGACAACCCTGTACAAGATTTTTTTAAGCACCACTCCCCTTCCTCTATATCAAACTACTTTTATATATAATACTTTTATTAGAAGAAAAAATATTTCCTAGTTTTCAATTAAAAACTGCTCCATTGCCCCTATATGTCATTACCCCCCACAGTGCCCCTATATGTAGTTGTCCCCACAGCAATTCCTATATGTCATTGCCCCCACAGTGTTCCTAATGGTTTTATGCAGTACACCCGGCCTTGACCCACTTTAGAATGTTATTAGAGGGGGCATTTGTTCCTGAAAGGTGCCCAGAAGCAAGATAGTGGTTGGGGCCCTTCTTACCAACACTCTAACCCCCACAACCCCCAGAGACATGCTCCTAGTAATAACCAACACCCCAACCTCAGCAGCACCCAAAGACACTCATACCAACAACCCAATCTCAGTAACAACCAGAAACACACTCCCCTCCCCTACACCTACCAAATGGTCTTCTTCTGTTCAGGGCTGGCTATGTGCTGCACTTAGCCTCCCACAGCCATAGCAGAGGAAGAGGGTCCCACTGCTATGTGTATGAGGGGAGTAGCCAACAGAGGAGGTCTGAGGTCCAATCATAGTTCTGGTCTCAGAGTTGATAGCTCTGTGGTCCACCCCCTGTGGAGTGGCAGCCCCATGCTGCTGCTCTTGTCAAATGGCCCTTGAGCTGGCCCTGTTTTTCTTAAGGATGGAGAAGGAGCTCTATTTTGCTAGCACTGGCCCTTCGAAATCCCTATATATTCTGTTACACTGCTTACAGTTCTACAGTATCTCCTCCTTCATTTAACTTACTGTGCTGTTGAATGGTGATGCACAGAGAAGTAGGGATGGGACAGCAACAAATGTAGAAGTAGGAAGAATAAGTTGGAGTGAGGCAGAGCAGGAAAAGAAAGCTTTGCTTTGCTGCTATTTGAAATTCTGTTCATAAGTGTACATTAACAGCCATAATTTTAAGCAATCAGAGAGCAAGGATTTTATTAATGGTCTTTGCGCTGTAGCCAATAAAACTAAAAACTATTGTTTTCTTACAGGTCATCATGATGACTATTGGTTTCTTCAGGTGCCTGCTCCAAACAAATAACAGATCTTCCTCAATCTCCTATTTTCTTTAATATTTTTAATCATATGTTTATTCATAAAATATTTGTTCCAGGCAGCACAGGTATAGACCATGTACTATTGTATTTATGCACACAATATTTATTTTTAAATGAAACAATTATGAAATATGAATCACAACTGATCAAACATAAAGAAATTATGGAATATTATACATTTTCTTTGCCTTGCCCAGGAACCATGATTTGAAGTTATTTTTAAAAGAGTTTCCTCAGATAATTCTTCTGGAGAACCTGTACTGGTTGTAAGCTTGGTTGTCAACTATATTGTTGGTATCAGGAATCTTAAAGCTGGCTGGCACCTTATCACTTTCATATCACTTTTCACTCTGTCTCCTAACACTGCTTAGTAAATAGACCTCTTAATTTAATAACAGACAGGCAATAAATAACTTAATCGATTATGACCACAGAAAAACAAATAAAATGATTAGTTTATTGTCCAATCAAATAAATAAGTACAGAATAATTCATGAATAAAAATAACATTGACAAACCACAGTAAAATAGGATCCTCAGCGGAAACAAAATAGCAGCATAATCTGATACTTCTTGTTGTTAAAATAATGTTTTGGAGGTAAATAGTATCAACCACCAAAAACATTAGTTGTTGAAAAAGTATCTCTGTCCTCCTAATATTGGAAACAAGGGAGATAGGAGGCACAAACTCCTCCGCAGTTGAAATGTGACAATAGGATAATCGTGATTGTTGAATAAACCTGTGTTCATAGGTTTCCGTATGGACAAAGTATACACTCACCCGTCGGTCATAGCGAGAGACCCTCTCCTCCACATCGCTACTTGTGTGGTATCAGGATCGGTGCGTGAGCGGGAGTCAGTCTGGTACAGCTGACGGCTCACCTTGCCGTGTCTGCAAGCGGAACACACGGCTGATTGTGACCGGTGCAGGCATGTATGGCCTGTATTTACTGGAT
The DNA here is from genome assembly GCA_031769625.1 of Taudactylus pleione. Taxonomy (NCBI): domain Eukaryota; kingdom Metazoa; phylum Chordata; class Amphibia; order Anura; family Myobatrachidae; genus Taudactylus; species Taudactylus pleione. The sequence continues at coordinate 19,876,079 of JAUIMM010000094.1, read as the reverse complement.
GGTCCTTTTTATCCAGGCGTCTTAAGGTGTCTCTATTTAGTTCCGGGCTGGTATGCACAGAGACCGGCGGGGGTGATAATGCAGGGAATATTAGCTGCTCCATGAAGTTGAGGACTGCAATCCTATAGTACTACCTCATGGTTGCGTCACTGAGGTTGAAAGCCCGTGGGTAAGATAGGACTTCTAATGCGTTTCTTCACACCTGGCGATTTCATCAGAGGTGTGTCCTAACTGGTCATACATAGTACATGCCTTTTATCCTGTTTTTTTTATAGATCTCGGTATATAATTATAACCAGCTGTAACTAGTGTCAATAAAATCTTTGTAAAATGAAACCACGAACCAACAAAAGGGTCACCATATAGTGTCAAACTAGCCATATCTTTGTACAGAGGACCTCATTCAGAGGCGCTCACAAAATGAGAGCGCTCGCTCTGAATGAGGGCAGCCACATCTATTTTCTGGCCCGGCCTCCTGGCCGCTCGCTAGACTGTGGGTGACAGACCATCGCGACCATTGGGGCTTGCAACGAGACCCTTGTGGTAGGGTCTCATCTGCGCAAGCCCCAGTGAGCTTTTGGCTCTATTAGAACCGGAAGCTCACCACGAGTGATGTCAGTGGGGCCGCCCCCAAATGGCAGGCATTCCGTCAGGAACGCCTCCATTTGGCAAGCCACCCCCCACCCCGCCTACAAAACGGTGCGAGCTGTCGATCACCATCGATAGCCGCCCCTTTTGTAGTAAGCCCCGGAGCGAGACAATTTCTCTCTCGCTCTGGGGCGTATGCACGCGCAGTGCAGCCGCTGTGCGTGTGCAGGGCCTCTACATCAACCCGCTTGCGAGCGCATCGGCACTTGCGAGCGGGTCTGAATGAGACCCAGAGTCCAGAAAAAACTCTGCTTTGGGTGCTCGCCCTAAATTCAATATGAAAACACAAACCCAACCAAGGGGTGTTTTTTTAGGGACAAATTGCTATCAAAATTTGTCAACAAACCAACCCTCACCATACCAAAACAGAGGAAGATCAAATTCAGAGGACGACGAGGGGGCAAGAGGCTACATAAGAAAAGCGAGGTACCATTAATAGCCAAAGGGGTATTCAAATTGTCCACAAAATAACTGACCAATAGTGAATTGAGACTCCTAAGTAAGGGTTTGAATTTTGCCCCCACTTCAGAGCCAAATATATTTGATTTATTTGTAGAATTGAATCGATTTATTCGATCTCTGAGTAGGAAAAAATATTTTGTGAAATGATCATTAAAATCATCACATGTTGATGAATTGGATGTACAACCTATTCTTCTTGACAATGAGGAAGAACAGGCTTTACTATATCTACAAACCTTATGGGAGGAGGGTAATACATCAGAACTCAACCAGTGCCCTATATTTGATATAAACTCTGCACGTGAGCCTATCTACAATACGTTCAAATGCAAATCAGAATTTTTTCCTATTAACTCTAAGGGTCCCTTCATTGACTATTTCTATCGCTTGACGTTGAATACATTTCAAGAACTTTGTAACAAACCAAAGAAAATAATTTAATCAAATCTTACTAAGGCTGAGAAAGAGGCACTAAAAAAGCTCACCGAGGACAATTCTATTATACTTAAATCTGCTGATAAAGCGGAGGAGTTATCATTCAGGATATTGATACATATTGTACTTAGACCTTACGCCAGTTAAACAATCCAAAATTCTACAGGGTACTGGATGGCAACTCCTCCTTTAAATATCAATCTGTTTTGAAAATATTTCTGGATGGAGCAGTCAGCGAGGGAGTCATAACAAGGGATTTAGCATGGTTTATTTTTCCAATTCACCCTATCATCCCCACATATTATTATTTACCCAAAATTCATAAGAAACTTGTTTCACCTCCCGGTCATCCAATCATCTCGGGTATAGGGCCCCTCACATCCCGTTTATCTCAATATGTTGATTTCATTTTACTATCCAAAGTTAGTAACCTACGATCCTATATTCATGACTCTGCACAATTCCTGAATACTCTCAAGAATATCCCCTGGAAAGATGGATATGTCTTTTTAACTCTGGATGTAGAATCCTTATATAGTAATATCCCTCATGATAAGGGAATACAAGCTCTAGAGATGGTGCTGAATCGCGATGTAGAGATGACTAATCCACAGAGAAATGTTATCCTCAATTCCATTCAATTCATTTTAACACACAATTTATTTATTTTTGATTCTAGAAAATATCTTCAGGTATAGGGAATGGCCATGGGGATCAGGTTCACACCGAGTTACACCAATCTATACTTGGGCGAATTCGAACGGACCCATGTCTGGGGGCGATTTCGCTGTGGACCTGGTTTTCTATGGCCGTTATATTGACAATCTCTTTATAATTTGGGGTGGTGGTGAATCACGAGCACAATCATTTGTTGAATCACTAAATAAGAATTCATTTGGGCTTAAATTTTCTTATTCATTTAGCTTTTCTACTGTTGATTATACAATTATGACCAAAACTTATCGAAAACCGAAAAGGCCAATTCATGCGTATCAAATGTAATTGTTCATCCGCCCATGACTTTGAATCACAGTCAAGAGATATGGCCAATTTTTTTACAGAGAGGGGATTCCCCTACAAGACTAATAGAGGGGGCTCTACAAGAAGTTGGCCTCATAGATAGAACAAATCTCCTGAGACAAGGAGATCATAGAGAGAATGGAGGAGTACAAGGGAGCTCAAGATATGATCTAGCATTCATTACCAAGTATAACAAAATGTCCCATCAAATCAAGGGGATCATTGAACTAAATTATTATATTTTAAAACAAGACCCTATACTTAGTGACATCTTGCCTCGTAATCCTAATATAATTTTTAAGAAAAACAGAAACCTAAAGAATTCAATTTCACCCAGTTTTTTCAAACCAGGAAAATCAGTATCCCAGTATCCCAATCATTACCAAAAAACTGGTTAATATCTCAGACACATGGATACTATAGATGTAAAAAGACGAACGGTATTACTTGTGGATACACTACCAACAAAGTAACACAAATACAAACATCCCAAAACACAATGACCTATAATATAAAAGGATTAATTACATGCAATACATCGTATGTCATCTATTTGATTCACTGTAGTTGTAACCTGTTCTATGTGGGTCGATCCACTCGCCCACTTAAATACAGGTTCAACGAGCACAGGAGGAATGTGGAAAAGGGGTTACTTACGCATCTATCACATCTATCGTGTCATTATACTGAGGTTCATATTTAAAATCCTAAATGTTTATGGCTTACTGGGTTAGAACATGTGAGGGATATGTCAAGAGGGGGTGCGTTTTAGTACCTTATGTCGGCAGGAGGTGGCTTAGCTGTACTGACTCAATAGCATGGTACCAGATGGACTCAATGAGACCTTGGACCTTAATAATGTTATATAAAATACACCTTACGCCATGAGAAGGTGGAATACCATTGAGCACAGTTCCTTGTGCCTCCGGTGCCCCACCTCTCTGTAATTGGTTTCCCTCCATCTTCCTCCTATCTCCCTGGTCCCCTTAGTTTTTCTCCCTCTTTTTTTCCCCCTTCCCTTTTTTACCCCTCCCTCTTTTTCTTCTAATTTAACTTTGGTCAATAGAGATTCGGGTATGGTGACCAATAACTCCCTTATTAATTGAGCTATAAGAAACCAACAATATTAATAATATAAATCTGGATTTAGTGATGAGAAGGGTTTATAACAACCAAATGGACATGTGTACTAAATAAATATAATAACAACTACAGAAGAAGTGTTGAACACTGTCTCTTGGCTGGTCTGACTTTAATATGTATATATACCGTATATACATATCTTGCATATTATAAAATTTCCTTGAAATAAGCAATGAAGATATACCATTACCATAACATTTTAGAAGGGTATAGCATCACTTAGTTTGATATCTCTACATCGTACTGGAAAGAAGCTTCATTTAAAACTACCAACATCTCATCTCATTTTTATATAAATGATTATTTCATATATATTATTTTCTTTTTTTTGTTGTTTTTTTATATAAGTATACATAGTTAAATATTTGTTTTTTCATATATGTATTTTCTGTTTTTCTGCTGAGCTATATATATACTTATAAAATGGCTGAACTGCCACAAGAAATAGCACAAGAAAAGCCTCTCCCATCTGCTTTGTTTGAGAGAAAAAAAAGTGTTTACAAAGACTTGATTAACACTAGATTCAGCTGGTTATAATTATATACCTGAGATCTATAAAAACAACAGGATAAAAGGCACGTCCTATGTATGACCAGTTAGGACACACCTCTGACGAAATCGCCAGGTGCGAAGAAACGCGTGAGAAGTCCTATCTTACCCACTGGTTTTCAACCTCAGTGACGCAACCACGAGGCAGTACTATATCCCTCCTCTTCACGGAGCAGCTAATATTCCCTGCATTATCACCCCCGCCGGTCTCTGTGCATACCAGCCCGGAACTAAATAGAGACACCTTAAGACGCCTGGATAAAAAGAACCATTCAGTATATAAAGGTCATACCCACCTGCAGACACGGCAAGGTTAGCCGGCAGTTATACCAGACTGACTCTCGCTCATGCACTGATCCTGATTTCACACAAGTAGCGATGTGGAGGAGAGGTTCTGTCGCTTTGACCGACGGATGAGTGTATACTGTGTCCATACGGAAACCTATGAACACAGGTTTATCCAACAATCACGTTTATCCTATTGTCACATTTCAACTGCGGAGGCATTTGTGCCTCCTATCTCCCTGTTTCCAATATTAGGAGGACAGAGATACTTTTTCAACAACTAATTTTTTTGGTGGTTGATACTATTTACCTCCAGAAGGGAACTATCTCAGACATTTATTGAATTGTTGCAAAAGGAACGTTATTTTAACAACAAGAAGTATCAGATTATGCTGCTATATTGTGTCCACTGAGGTTCCTTTTTTACTGTGGTTTGTCAATGTTTTTTTATTCATGAATTATTCTGTACTTATTTGTTTGACTGGATAATTAACTAATCTATTGATTTGTTTTTCTGTGGTCATAATGGATTAAGGCCCTCATTCAGAGCCGTACGCTCTGAGCAGAGCGCACGCTCTGCATGAGGGCCGGGCTCCTTTTTCATGGAGCGTCCTCCTGGACGCTCGTATAGCTGTGGGTCACCACCCACAGGCTATACGAGCGTGCTTTTTGATGGCCGCGATGGTCGTGACCATCGCGACCATCGAAATTGCGAGCCGGAGCCTGCGGTTGAGGTTTTCAACCGCAAGCTCCAGAGTGATTTTGGCTCTATCAGAGCCAAAATCACTCCCACTGACATCACTAGTGATGTCAGTGGGCCGGCTTCTGACGGGAGGCGTTCCCGTGGGAACGCCCCCATCAGGGAGGCACGCCCCCGGCACGCCCACCAAAGGGGGCGTGCTGTCAATCAACATTGACAGCACGCCCCCTTTGATCGGACACAATGAGCGAAGGAAAGTCCTTCGCTCGTCGTGTCTGGCGCATGCGCACGACGGAGCTCCCTCCGTCGTGCGCATGCTCAGTGCAGACCATCGACCCACTTGCGAGCGTACAGCCGCTCGCGAGTGGGTCTGAATCAGGCCCTAAGTTATTTATTGCCTGTCTGTTATTAAATTTCGATTTTTATACCTTTACAGACTTTAGTCATATATATATATATATATATATATATGCACATTCTCTCAACTTAACATAACAATACCTATAGACTTTAGAGACAGGACTAAGACCTACTGCATATACTATATTTAGTTTCTTCCTTTATTACAGATGCTGCTCCAACTCTTATTTGTCACTTGCAAATATTAAAAAAAAAGAATAAATAACAGCAAAATATTGTGATCACCCTCAATCTGAAATTAAGAGCCAATTCTGTGATCAATAACCTATAGGGATAGAAACCACCAAGGAGCAAGATAATGTACATAAAGGGATAAACCCTCAGTTACATGGACTCTTACAATAAGTAAACTTTTGATGCTGATAGTAAACATATATAATAAAAAAGAACAGACTTCCGGTTCCGGCATGGAAGAGTGAGCAGCGCCTCCGAGAGCTCTGTCTTGCTTACCTGCCTAACCTTCTCTCAGCCATCCCATTAGCCTCCCAGCTGGCACTAAAAGTTGCCTATTATCTGTCTGACCGCCCATGGATAAATAGGGCTCAGCACCCGCCTCTGCAGACACTGCATCTCTCAAAGCCGCTACCTCCCAGACAGAGAAACGCCGGGCCAATCTAATATGACGCTGGACTCTGACAAAGCCACAGGAACTCCAGCGGCTAAGAAATCTAACCCTGCCCTCTCCCAGGACCATAATGCTTTCAGGTACGATGATCACTTGATTCTCCGGTCACCTATAGTGACATTGTTGAGGACATTATGTCGACTATGACCCTCTTATTGACTCAGGCTGTCACTAACAGCACAGCAACTTACTCACAGGGTTTCTGTGGCAGAAGACAGAATAGGGGCACATTTTCAGGATGTCTCACAGTTGAAACAATCTTTTCAATATCTAGAGAAAGAGAACTGGCAATTATGGAACAAGTTAGATGGGGATGCAATCGGGAAACCAGCTGACGTGATCCCGATAGCCGGCTTCCTGACTGCTGTATCCCGGCATGGGTTAAATGACAGGCGTCTATATCTAGATGCATGTCATTTTCCCGATGTCGGGAGACAGGCGTCTGGCATCTCGATTGAAGGGATGCCGGGCGCTGCGAGCAGACAGTCGCGGGAGGTAAGGGTTAGGTTTAGCGCACCCGGGGGGGCTTAGGATTATGCACCCCCCCGGGAGGGTTAGGGTTAGGCCAGGGGGAGGGAGGGTTAGGGTTAGGCACCCCCGGGGGGAGGTTAGGGTTAGCCACCCCCCCGGGGGACTTAGGTTTAGGCAGCGGGGAAGGGGGGGTTAGGGTTAGGCACTTACAGGGGGGATTAGATTTAGGCACTTGGGGGGAGGTTAGGGTTAGGCACCCCTAAGGAGGGTTAGGGTTAGGGGGGTAGGTTAGGTTAGTTATTACTTACCTGAGGACGAACGGGATTTCCAGCGATGTCGGGTTCCGCTGCCGGGATCTGTTCACTTGTCGGGCTGCCGCGGCCGGCGGTATTTCGTACCGATTCCAGTTAGATGACCTTGAGAATAGGTGCCACCACAACAATATACATATAGTGGGATTCCCTGAGTCAGTGAGGGGTCCGTCCTTAGCCCATTTTGTCCGCAATACCCTCCCAACTCTCCTGGGCATAGACTCAGAATGTGCTGATCTTGTTATAGAAAGGGTCCATAGAGTCGGCAGTACACCCCAGGCCTTGTACACCCCAGGCCTCTTCATCTGGTAAACTGAGAGTTACACTATTTAAGTGTTTAAATTATCTCTACAAGTCTGCGATTTGGTCTGACTCACATAAAAAATTCCCCTTGATGTGGGAAGGACATAAGATATATATTTTTCAGGACTTTTCTGTGGAACTTTCCAGGGCCAGTAAGGTTTTTGCTCCAGTATGTGTATCACTCATTAAAAGGAAACGCAAATGCTCCTTGATTTACCCTGCACGTTTGCGCATATTCGACAGATCCTCACATAAGGACTTCACAAACCCAAAGGATGCTATGGCCTTCTTGAAAGAGAAAGATTAAGCGATGATCCATAATATTTCCGATGATTCCTCCGCCAAGACCTGATGTTTCATGGGTTTGATCTATTGCCTTTTGCTTCCATCACTATTCTCATTATAACTAGATCCAGTTATTTCACTTCATATTTTCTGTAATAATCCTGTTATGGTATTATACTATTTACTATTAATGATGATGATTAGCTTAATGCCTGCTTATTTGAAGTTTTATAAAATAGGTGGTAACGAAACTAATATTCACCAGAAGTCTCTCATTTTCAAGTAATTATTTCTCATACGGCTAGCATTAATAAACAGCAAACCTTGTCTGAAGCATATCAGAATTTTAAAACATCACCGAACATGGCGACAAAAGCCTTAAACCAATGTGCTAAAACACACTTTGATGAACTTCTTATTATGGGTGATAAATATCTATTCTCAGTTAATTACAAATTCCATAAGTTTGGAAATAAAACTGGAAAACTTCTAACAAATTTATTATCAGGTAGCCGCCCACAGATGGTCGTTCAGCTATTTAAAAAGTCTGAAGGTTCCCTTACTATCTCCAACGGCCAGATCAGTGATGTAATGAGTGGATTCCATGAGACACTATTTTCACCACCTCACCAAACCAGTTCTAGTCCTTTAGATAAAACCTCCCCCTTACATGATTATATCAGCCTGCAAACTGATGAGCCCTCCTCTAATTCGTCCAACACACAGTTTAATGCTTCATTCTAGTCTCTACTTCCATTACCTCAGATTCTGTCCCAAGTAGGTCGGGTGCTCTTTGATCCAATCACTCTAGCTTAAGTTCAACGTGCCATTCAAAAAATAAAACCATCAAAAGCCCCTGTCCCTGATGGCCTACTGAATGAGTTCTATAAAATTCTAGCTCCTAGATTAGGTGAATACTTGCTCTCCTTTTTTAATCATATAATGACTCACAAGTCTCTCCCGAAATATTTCAACTCCGCAGTAATTAAGGTCCTACCCAAACCCGGGAAGGATCCTTCCCTTCCTAGCTCATATAGGCCAATATCTCTTCTAAACATCGATTACAAGATGTTTACAAAAATTTTAGCTGAAAGACTCAAGACTCTTTTACTGGATATTATTCATTGTGACCAGACGGGATTCATCTTGGGTAGACACTCTGTCGTAAATGTTAGAAGAGTCTTGCCTTTCATCCAACATGCTAAATTCTCACTCCAAATGAAGATTCCAATATCATCTTAGCCTTACACGCAGAAAAAGCTTTTCACCTTTTATCATGGCGTGTCTTGTTTCTTACGTTAGAGAAATTTGACTTCCCTGTGTCATTTATAGATACCTTATGGCTCTATATACTTTACCATACTCTCAGGTTCCTGCGATAGCTATCTCTCCTCACTCTTGTTAGTTGGCAGAAGCACTAGGCAGGTGTGTCCCCTGTCACCACTGCTCTTTGCCATAGCAATAGAACCCTTAGCAGTTGCCATTTGCTCTTCCTTCACAATACAAGGAATTTCTAATGGCAATGTTGATATGAAAATTGCACTGTTTGTGGGTGACACACTTCTTTTCTTATCAAATACAGCCATGGAACTAATTAATTCCTTCGGCACAGTATCAGGATACAGAGTTAACATTGCCAAATCAGAAATACTATTTATTAATAATCCTTCATTATCTCAAACTGTCAAGGAGATTATCCCCCAATTTAAAATACCATCGTCCCACATAAAATATTTAGGGATTAATATAGGGTCAGACCGCTCCTCCTTACACAAATTAAACTTCACTCCGGTTATTGAATGAATTTCCCTTCTCCTTGACAGTTGGAGATCCCTACCTATATCTCTTTTAGGAAGACTGGCAGTGATCAAGAGTATAATTTTTCCAAAAATATTTTATTTTATACAGATGCTTCCAATATCCCTGACACGAAAAGATATTACCAGTGGAGGATTCAGTGCTTCACATCGCGTACACCAGTGAAATATCAGAGGGAACCAGCCAGCCATGGAGAAGACGGCATATGGAAGGTAGGCAGAGACAGGGCTAGCTAGTTAGTTCTACCTGCAGTCACACGGTCAATACTCTGTTACTGGCAACTTTGGAACCCACAAGAACATGCACTTAAAATACTTTAACTGTGCAAAAAAGAGCTTATAAACATATTAATTATTTTTCCTTTACAGGAATCGCGCTACACATTTCTTTCAGCCACACATTGTTTTTTAGACACATTGTTTTTAGACACCATACTAACAAGCGCTCCATTCTTCACTTAAAACTCGGGTGAGATCGCAAACTTGAATCAACTCACCATCGGCCAAACTCTGAAGTACATTTTATGAAAAAGATACAACTCGGGAATTTACCAAGAATCAAGATTACAATCTCGGGTGAGATTGTAGCAAACTCTCTGATAAATTAAAGTTTCAAACACCACCTCCTGAGCTGCGAGTTTGGCAGAAACATACACAGATCTGTGTGATTTGTGTATGTTTCTGCCTGTATACCTACTCTAAAGTGTTTATTTTAATAAAAAAATTATGTAGGGTCCCCCCCAAAAGACATAACCAACCTCGGACTGTTCAGCCAGTCCTAGGCCCTGATTCAGACCCACTCGCGAGCGGCTGTCCGCTCGCAAGTGGGTCGATGGTCTGCACTGCGCATGCGCACGACGGAGGGAGCTCCGTCGTGCGCATGCGCGAGACACGACGAGCGAAGGACTTTCCTTCGCTCGTAGTGTCTGATCAAAGGGGGCGTGCTGTCGATGTTGATTGACAGCACGCCCCCCTTTGGTGGGCGTGCCTGCCAGACGGAGGCGTTCCCAAGGGAACGCCTACCGTCAGAAGCCGGCCCCACTGACATCACTAGTGATGTCAGTGGGAGTGATTTTGGCTCTGATAGAGCCAAAATCACTCCTGGCCTTGCGGTTGAGAAACTCAACCGCAGGCTTCTGCTCGCAGTGGCGATGGTCGCGATGGTCAAGACCATCATCCTGCACGCTCGTATATGCTGTGGGTGGTGACCCACAGCTATACGAGCGTCCAGGAGGACGCTCCATATTTATGGAGGTGGGCCCTGATTCAGAGCGAGCGCTCTGGTCAGAGCGTCCGGCTCTGAATCAGGGCCCTAGTTCCTAAAATTATGGGGGGGGAAACAAGTAGGGTTCACCTGAAATTTAGGAACCAGCACCTGGCTGCAGAGCCAGTCCTGGTTTTAAATATAGAGGGAAAAATATTCATTGGGGTCCCCCTATATTTAAAACCAGCACAGGACCCAAACCGACCGGGGTGTAATGCCACAGCCAGGAGACCCTATCACCGCGTCTCCATGGCCAAAGAGTTAACATCCCAAGCCAGCCAGCCCAAGCTAGGGATCTCAAGGAAGGAGGGTTAGGACCCCCCCAAGAAGGGGTCCCCCTTCTCCCAAAACTCCAGGCTTAGTCTAGAGCCCGGGGCTATTCCCTGCACCCCTGGGCTGTGGGTTCGGGGATAATAATTGTGGAAATAGTTCTAAACTATTGTATTTTACTGTGGAACTACAGGTGCCAGCATGCCTTCCCTTTGGCACTTATGAATCTAGAAGTGCTAGAAGGCGGCCGGCACCCATACCCCCACTGTAAAAAAATTATAAAAAAAAAAGACAGTACACACACACCATCTAAAGTACAACTTTATTACATTCACCTACCTCACTCACACATACTTACCTGCTGCCAGATGTTCACGTCCAACTCTCCCATAGAATCTATGGGTATACCTGTAAAAAAGATCCCATACTCACCTCTGTCCTTGCGCTGCTCTCCGTAGCATCCATGGACTTGGCAAAATAACAAAACAAGTGACCCGATCCAAGGTGAACAGGTGTTGTCACATATGATCGCTATCATCTGTATTTCCCATGGGCCGCTAGCCAATCAGAGGCTGCTTTATATGTAGCGGACGCTCATTGGCTGGTTACACGTGTGTCCCAGCCAATGAGCGTCCGCTACATGAAAAAATTTCGCTGATTGGCTGGCAGGTCCGGCTTCTGACAGTTCACATGTGGAGTGTCCCGTCAGAAGCCAGGTAGCCGTCTATGTGATAATACATAGGCGGCTACAGTCTGCTGTGCTCGGGACTTACCGGTGATGCTACATAGACCAGCGGAGGTGAGTATATTATCTTTGTTCACAGGTACTCATTGGAATTCTACCGGAGAAGGGGACAGATCAGCTGGCAGCAGATGAGTATGTGTGAGTGAGGTAGATGTATGGAATAAAGTTATACTTTAGACGGTGTGTGTGTGTACTGTGATTTTTAACTATTTCTTTTACAGTGGGGGTACAGGTGCCTGCTGCCTTCTGGCACTTGTAGTTACACAAGTGACAAAGGGCAGGCATGCTGGCACCTGTAGTTACATGATAAAATACAATAGTTTCTCATTTTTTACAATACTATTACCCCTGTACCCACCGCTTCAGGGGTGCAGGAAAGAGCCCCGGGCTTCAGCCTAAGCCTGGGGTGTTGAGAGAGGGGGGGACCCTTCTTGGTGGGGTCTCCACCTCCCCTGAGATCCCCGGCTTGGGCTGACTGGCTTGGGATGTGAATACTTTGGCTGGGGAGACCCGGTGACAGGGTCTCCTGGCTATGGCATTACACCCCGGTCGGTTTGGGTCTGGTGCTGGTTTTAAATATAGGGGGACCCCTACGCATTTTTCTCCCTCTGTAGCTAAAAGTAGGCCTGGCCCTGCAGACAGGTACTGGTTCCTAAAATATGAGGGAACCCTATACGTTTTTGTCCCCATGATTTTAGGAACCAGGTCTGGCTGAGCAGTCTGGGGCTGGTTATGCATTTTGGGGGGACCCTATGTCATTTTTTATAACAATTTAACCCTTTTTTTACAGGTAGACCACACAAGCAGCCTTCACATATCTCACTGATATGTGCTGGCTGCTTGTTCAGGAGAGTTAGGCAGAGAGAAGACACTGCAATCTCGGGTGAGTAATCTCCTTCAAAACTTACTACTGATGGAAGATATGTCGATCTGCTTCTCCATTGGCCAACTCACTTTCAGCTAAACTCACTTCTTAGTAAATTTGAGAGTTTAAAAACATGAAACTCACCCGAGTTTCGGTGATGCAAAGCGAGTTTAAAGAAAAACAAACTCGAACAAACTCGAATCTTAGTAATTTTACCCCTAATTCTCTAGATACCTTACTAAAATTCTTGGTCAGTAATCCTTTTAACCCTAGATATGTTTATGGGATCTATTGTTTGCAAAATGGAAATCTGATATACCAAACTTACAAGGAATTCAATGTTTATTTGTCCATTATGATAAATCTTTAAAACTCTTACAGTCAGCTTACCTGCAAGAGGTTACCTTTTGTACGAATCATAGAGCTTATATCACTCCATCGCAATGTAACTATATTGTCTCTAGCAAAACATGTAAATGTTTGAAATGTGGTTACCCACTTGCAAATTTTATTCACTGTATGTGGGAATTTAGAAAAATAAAAAAATTCTGGAATAAGATATTTGACTTGATCAACAAGATCTTTTCCATTAAAATATGTCCTGATGCACTAGCATGCTTATGTTTAAACTTCACAAATTGCCAATTAGGGTTGCACAAGAAGTCCATTATTCCACTACTATGTAACATACTTATTCTGGGAAAAAAAGCAATACTAATTAATTTGACTTCCAAATATGCTCCTTCTTTAGAGCTGGTTAAACAAAACCTACTACATCTTCTTTACTTTGATAGAAGTGCCACCATCCCAGAGGTTGATAAAGGTGTTGAGAAATTCAATGCAAAATGGGAACATTATATAGATTCCCTAGATGATACTACTCAACAGCATATTTCAAAAATTTTCGAAAACATTGGTATTTGCTCAAACATCTTACTTAATTACCATTGATGCTCTTGTTTCATTGCCATTATCTCCCTTTTTCAATGTTTCCTATACTCTAAGTTCATATTCCACCTACATTAATGTATTTCTCACCTAATCGGCTTACATATATCTGCTGTGAGTATCTCCCTACATTTTCTATTACTTATTTTCGAGATCTTTAAGTCGTCTACCTCATTTTCCTCTATGTGTTTCCCTTTGTCTCCCCCACCTCCCTAACCCCTTCAAGAAGGCAATAGACTTCTTTATATTACACAATTTGCATCTCTCTTGTTCTGTCCTCAGGCATTATTGTTATGTACTCATCGTCATCAAAGCATAATACTTTAGTTTTGTTTAAATGATAGAATTCTGCTTAATAAAAGATCAATTTCATACTAATAGACTCTATTGATTACCAATGTTTTCTTTATTTTCACTGTTCCTTTGAGAAAATTTGTACGATTCTATCTCTATATACAGGGTCGGCTCGAGATGTTCGACCAGTGCGGTCGTACAGGGGCGCCACCCCATAGAGGGCACATTCCTCCCAACCATCCCGATTTCATCGGGACAGTCACGTTTTTACTATTTTTCGGCAGGGCCCTGCTGTGGTTGGGAGGTTGGGCACTGGAGAAGAGGATGCATGATGCATCCATTCAGCGTAGGGAGAGGGCTGGGGGTATTCCAGCTACTGACAGAGTGCTGGGCTCAACCCCAGCCTGACATTAAATGGGAGGTGTGCATCATTTGGGGGCATGGCCTATGGTAATTCAGCCATGCCCCCTTTTCAGCAAGATTAAAGGGCGTCCGGGGACCCTCCCTGCACATGGCGTGACTCCTGCTGGATCCAGCCCTGTCTATATAGCAACGAGTCTACTATTATGTATCTATGCATCACATAGCTTTGTGCCTGATTTATCCATTATATGTCTTTGTTACAACAGAGAGTTGTCTCTCATATGATTTGTCTTTGTATAAGTTGTGAAACCTTAATAAACATTATATAAAAAAAAGAACAAAGCACATCTAGCGTAATTCTGCTTGACAAACCATAAAAATACACAATAAAATTGGACCCATACAATATAAGAATAGAAATTCTGCTTATCTACCTCAAGAAGTGATTACATCAAACGTGTTTCATCCCTTCTTTTACATCTGGGAACTTCTTCAGGGGAACATGTTTTAGACTCAATAATTATGATTTCTGATTGTTGCTTATCATAGCAATAAAAACATTTTTACTGCTGGCATGTATTAAAATACACATGCAGGGACATGGGGTACCAAAATGAGCCTGTCTCTGCAATGTGTAAAAGTAAAGGGATTATATGTGTAAAAGTTAAGTGATTGTATTCACTTTATTTCCAGGGCCAGCAATGCTACTGAGCATGCGCTGTCTGCTGACTCCGTATGTGTGAGCAGAGAGTTCCAGGGAGAGATCCTATGGATTTATCTCCCAATACCTTTTGTGGAGTGTAGCCTATAGGTTACTTGGCTAACACCATCTAAAGATGGAGTTAGCTAGCGGGACCAAGCTCCAGAATACAAAGCATTCCAGAGCTTGGTAAATTTGGCATTGAAGCAGCTCCCAAAGAAACTTTTGGGACTACTGCAGATATCTGAAAACAATAGATTCAGCAGTCCAGATTATGTAACTATGCAATACCAGACGGTATTGCAGTTCAATCAAACATTTACTGTAAATGCTTGGATACACCTCCTGGGGTCTTGTATGTATCATGACAATGGGCGCAGCCTATCTCTAACTCCATGTAATTCTTATCCTGCCCATTAAGTTGTCTGTGTGACTGACGTTGCCTCTACTCATGAGACCACCCTGATATGCTGCAGCCTGTTTGAGAACCCATTCTGTTCTGGGGTTTTAGCCTTGCTGTCCTGTGTTCCACCCATATTTCTCCAGGGATTGCTATAACTCCAAAAAAGGGGCAAGCTGTCTTTCCCCCCAATCCGGTTCCCCACTCACTCACAACCTGAGTCAGCGACCTCTTAGCAGCCAGGGGCATCCCAAGTGACTCTCTCCATGTCTGCCTCCACCTCCAACTTTACCACTTTGTCCCATCACCTCTCCATTGGGTGCCTAGGTGAATGGACTAACCATCTTGAGAATAATGTACAGGGGTTGGTGGCCTTCCACAAAGATTTTATTAATCTCATAAGTCAGTCCTGGCGGAGCTCTCAGCAGTTATGGATTTGCGGATTTAGAAACAGGTCCCAGGGACACAACATTAAAATCAGGGGAATCCCTGACTCAATGACTAATGACACCCTCTAGACTATGCTATGACCCTCTTCTGGAAGTTGCTCCCATCACAATTGTGATTGCTTATTTACCGGCTCCCAAAACCAAGACCTGCTCCTGGAAATACAGCACGATGTGTCCTAATACACTATTGATGCAGTTGCACCACAGAGCCCTTGTTGTTGCACCAAGTCTTGTGGGACTTGGCTTGCGCTGAGAGTCTATTTTTGCATCTTTTATGCTCAAATGTGTGTCATAGTCACAACATGATGTGACAAAACTGCTTTACAAGACTGCACTGGTTAATTTGATTTGTGATACTTGTATATCTGTGTGGGACTGAGTCTGAATCTGTACAGCACTGTACAGCTCAGCATCCTCAACCTTGGCATCTTCCTGAGTAATAACTGAGGTTACAAGCATTAACTGATACTTTTTCCCTGTACACTCAGACTAATTCCCGTGCCAATATTTCTATCTTCACCTTCTTGTGCACCCTGAAGGCTGCACTTACTGGCACATCTATCTAAAAAGGAACTCAGATGAAATCTTGCTTCGTCAAAATGCAGGCAGAACTGGAGTCCACCCTTCAGTCGCTGGAACTCTAAAATCATTTACGTCCTTCTACAAATAGGTCATGGCAACAACTCCAGAAGCTCATGCTGCTCCGTATGCAAACTGCTTTCACTGTCTCCCACCATAGGTTTTACACATCCAGGAATAAGGCCCATAAGGAGCGGAGCCAACAGGCCCACAACAGAATCAAATTACTTCTTTACCCCATGCCTTAACCCCTTAGATATCGCTAACATTGTTAGTGTAATGTTATTCTTCTGTATTTGGCACCACCTAGTGGTGCTATGTAGACTGTCGAAGCCGGATGATTGGCTGAGACAGAATCTGTTCAAATCAAAATCTGCACAACGCCCTTTTGCGACTGGCAACAAGACGCCATTTTGCGAATGGCCGCCCAATTAAATTTTTAGTGAATCTCACAATATCAGTACATACGGCGATGTTATTATTTAGCGTTGTGCGATTCCCACACAATAGAACACTGTTAAAAGTCCTCTTTATATAAATACATACATTTATTATAACATATAATATGAACAGTCCTGCAAAGCACGTACCATGGTGTACTTCACAAACACGTAGACGCACAACGCATACTAGCGTCTTTTCTTAATATCCCTACACTGACACATTGCGTACTTATACAAAAAGGTTCCCTAGCATTAAGGTTAATATTAAAGATTTTATATGTTATCAAATCTATTGTGAAATGCAGGTATTTTGATATCTAGGGTTTAGTACATGATAAACAGACTGTATTTGGTGCCATTCTGAACCACTGTTTATTTGCAGATTTCCGGTTCCATCGGCAAGGAGATCACAACATGCATCTGCGAATTATGGATCACAGAGAGATAGGCATTGTAATGTACTCTGTAAATGTAATGTTATTACCCAGCTTAGACTTGTTCTACCGCGGGAAAATGGACATAAAGAGCTGTTGGAGGCTGAACTATTACAATACAAACTGACCTATGAACTGCATCGTAACAGAAGAACCAGGAGGAAGAACTAATAGGATTATGCCAACTTATTCTATTGTATTGCCTATCTCTGCAAGGGTTTATAAGCAAGCACCCTGGATCTGGTAGTTAGTCATCTTCCTTTTTCTGTTGACGGAGGTTTCATAGTTGATGCCAGGATATCTGGATCCAAAGCGCATGCGTATGTATTGACTGTACCTTGTATATTGTATAACCTTTGCACTAATTGTATTATAGATCAAGGCGTGTAACTATCTTCTTTTATGTGAATAATAACTTTTGTGCTTTGGAACCACACTCAAAGTCTGGAAAGCGATTATTTCATATGCATATGCAACGCTAAATGGCGACTTTATGATATAGAGGTTAAATAGGAATTGATAGTTGGGGGCTCATCGAGTGAGATCACGCTACCACTCACATGGTAACACACGATTATCGGTCTCTCACCAAAAGGGTGGACGGCACCATAAGCAGGAAAGAACGCTTTGCCTTCGAATAACTGCTACCACTTTGTTGCTGAGAGATCGCTATCCGTTATTGTGTGAGTTCAAGGAGCGCTGATTAGAATCCAGGGACATGGAAGGAAAAAGTTTGTTTTCATTCGTTGATAGTTTTATGTTAAAAGGGGAAGTCGCACAATAGCGTACGCATATTTCCTGTATTGCTACCATGTGTTCAAACGGTCATTGTATGCATAGTGTGATTGCTTGTGAAACCTCTGTATTGTACTGCCATATTAAGGGAATAGGTTTTTATTTTCTGTGCAGAAAAGGGGTATGTAAATTGAAACGTGTGATTGTAAAGGCTACTGTTTGTTAAGCCTAAATAGTGGAGGTTACTGTCTGTTAAACCTCAGTATAAACTTGGTAGGTGCCTGACGGGGCAGTACGAACTACTGGGCCAGTGTACAAAGCAGGGACATTGTGGTTTAGATTATCGAGAACCTCAGGGGTTTCTTGGTCCGGCACCCATTAATCACAAAGTGCATTGATCAGTTAGGTTCTTTGGGCAATGCGATCGAACCGCATGGTTATATAAACCGTAATTGTGAAGTGGGTATGTCGTTGGAGAGAAACTGCTGGCAAGGTTAGGAGTTATTGGAATTTCTAGATGCTACCAGCGGGAGTAAACTCAAAGTAGGAAGCGAGCGACAGAACCTTGAGTTAATATCGTCGCAAGTAGAATAAGTTTCAAGAGGTGGTTATTATGCTCCTCGGTATACAGGCCAACTAACGCCAGGCGGGTCTGCTGTGTATAACGGGAGGGAGTGCGTGAACATAGCTCACTGAAAATCGTTCACCAATCTAAATTCTCTAGAAATTGCTAAATGGGTGCAAGGCAATCTCTAGTAATGGTAGATGTTGTGCTGCTGGTGGAAGGGCCACTAGGATCGGCCAGGTATGTTGTATTTAAAAAGTATGGGGCATACGCTACTGCGTACTGCAACATATGGGTCAAAATGACCAAGAAATGTAGAACACCTTTTCCCAAGATTGGTAGCTTTGATTCGGAGGTTCTGAACAATCTCAGAGACAGTATATGTATAGTGAAGTCTCTGAAGAAAAGGGTAAAATTTAATGATTGCTTGAAGTTATGGCAGCACGAGGGGAACATATGGTTTAGCGGTGTGCATGCGACGCAAACTAGTGTTGTGTGTACGACGCAAGGGATCGCGCAGAGAGATAGCGTTGCATGCGCATCGCAAAGTAGCACGCATGCACAGCAAGGTAGCATTGCAGAAGGTAATGTTAGTGGCACATGCGCACCACCACCACCCTTTGCGGATGGGGGTGAAGGTACAGTTAATCTCAAAAATCAAAAAAATTTAACTAGTAACTTGTACCCTCTTCTAAGTAACTATAAGGAACATGTTTATGATGCAGATGATGAACCTGTTGTGATGTCCGCTCTTTCCCAAGTTGCACAAATGTTAAATGTACCACCACAGCAAGCACAGGTAGCTGCCCCGCTAGTACCAGAAATGGAGGTAGCCCCACCAGTGCAGGAAGTATTAACACCCGCTTTAACAGTAGCGGAGATCACTAATACCATATGTAGTAGCAGTAGGCTGAACCCTCAACTAGGTAATCAGGCCAAAGGTAGCATTATGGCAGGCATCCATTTTGTCCAGACAATAACTGTTCCCAATGGGAATCTGGATGCACATGGTGTGGTGGCCACAAGGGATGTAGTGATGCATTGTCCATGGACAAGAGCAGAACTACGTTCCATAATATCAGATTTCCCCGACCCTAGGAAAGAACTAGCAAAATGCGAGAGATTTGTAAAGGATTTGGTTAATGCTCATGAGCCAAGCAATAAAGAATGGCGAATGGTATTACGGGCATGTCTTCCACACAATACCAACGAGAAAAAGTTTATCATGGAGATAGTCCCATAACTGATGCAGGTAATCAGGACAATATAACCCATATTGTCTCCCAATTGGCTGTATTTTTCCCATTAATTGTTAACTGGGGTAAAATTTCATGATTAAGCAGAAAGAGAGTGAGTCTGCAGCAGATTATTTTACCAGAGCGCTGCAGACTATTACCCAATACACAGTCATAGAGGATATAAAAACAACACCCATCACAGGGAAATGACAATCACAGTGCTTATGGATGGTCTTAACGACACTCTAAAGGCCAGGGTTCAGACCTCACTTCCTGGTTGGAGGGGAGTTATAGTAGAAACACTCAGGGAATCTGCAATTGAACATGATAAAAACATCATTAGGAAGAGAGAAATGCAGAGTGAGAAACTAATGGCTGTTAGTATCCAAGCTCTGGAAGGAATGCAAACAACTCTGCAGCACTGTTATCACACACAGCCACAATACACTTATCCCACACAACCTCCAAACCCTTATCCCTATACACAACCACAATCTTTCCTCATTCCCTAACCCACACAACAACCACCTTTCACAACACGTCAATCATGAAGGTGTTACAGATGTAACAAGGAGGGCCACATAAGTAAGTTCTGTAAAGCCAAAAAGTGAGAAATGCCAAACCAGGGAACACCCAGATACCCACAGAAGTGGCACCCACATCAGTCAGGTCAATTCCAGCCATCACCTGCTCACGTTGCAGCAGTAAATGCTTTGCTGGTAGAAGATACTCAGCTCTAAGGGTCAGGTCACACCTGTAGTCTACAGCCAGTCAGGTTAACAGGGGATATTGGATAAGAACCTGTAATGAAAGTTGATGTAGCTGGTACTAAACATTCTTTTCTTGTAGACACAGGGGCGACCAGATCAGTGATAAAATCTCCATCTAATTTACAGGTGACCATCAAAACAGTACCAGCAATGGGTGTAACGGGTAAAGTGCAACATTATCCTTTAACCAAATCTGCAGAGGTTAATATCAGTCCATTTGCGTACCAGGCATTCCTTTCTCCTGGCAGCAGCGGCCCCTACTAACCTACTGGGAAGAGATTTGTTATGTAAAATGGGATGTGTCATTTATTATACCCCTGATGGTATATTTTTAGTTATCCCAGAGAGAGTTGCGCAAGAGGTGGATATATTGGACACTCCCCAAAGGTTAATGTTTCACTCTACTGTTTCAGATAAGAATCCATCTCAGGTAGAGCAGATGTTATCTCAAATACCAAGTTCATTTTGGACCAAAGATGGACAGGACACTGGATTGATGGCAAATGTAACTTCCGTAATGGTAAATCTAAACAGTGGTATGCAAGCTCCAAAAATTCCCCAGTACCCGTTAAAACAGGATGTAGAGATAGGGGTTTATCTCATAATTGAGCGGTTATTACAACAGGGAATTTTAGTCCGTACACTGAGTGTAGCCAACAGTCCCATCTTTCCTGTGTATAAGAGTGGTGAAGGGGTTATAGGCAGGTACAGGACCTTAGAGGGGTTAATAAGGTAGTAGAGAGCCAATTCCCCGTAGTGCCAGATGCAGCTGTCATTCTAATGCAGATCCCACCAAATGCCACCCATTTTACTGTCATTGACCTCTGTTCTGCCTTCTTCTCTGTCCCTCTTCATCCTGACTGTCAGTACCTATTTGCATTTACATAAAGGGGGGTACAATACACATGGACACGATTGCCTTAGGGCTTCATAGACAGCCCAAGTATCTTCTCCCAGGCCTTACACGACTGTTTACAATCTTTTCAACCTGCCAATGGATCTGTTCTAATACAATATGTGGACGATTTATTGTTGTGTTCTGTTTCGTTTATGACATGTTTAAATGATACTAAACTTTTATTGCTACATCTCTCGCAAACAGCACACAAGGTTGCTAAGGACAATCTACAGCCATGCCAGTCCAGGGTTAAATACTTAGGACACTGTCTAACACAGGGGTTACTACATCTGACTACTGATCGAATCCAGGCCATACAGCCATGACACTGGCATTACAGGACTTAGGGGGTCATTCAGACCCGGTTGCAAGCACTGAGCTCTCGCAAACCAGGTCGATGTTCCCCCACTGGGCATGCGCACATCGGAACCGGCTCTGACGTGCGCATGCGCGAGACCCTGGTAGTGATGGGCGCTCCATCACTAGGGGTCTTCCACCAGAGGGGGCGAGCTGTCGATGGTGATTGACAGCTCGCCCCATTTGGGAGTCAGGCAGGGTGCGTGGCTTGTCAAACAGAGGCATTCTCGAAGGAATGCTTGCCATTTGGGGGTGGCCCCACTGACATCAGCAGTGATGTCAGTGGGGAGCTTCCTGCTCGATCAAAGCAGGAAGCTCCCAGGGGCTTGCAAGTGCTGAGACCCAACCTTAGGGTCTTGTCACAAGCCCCAATGGTCAGGATGGTCTTGACCATCGTGACCATTACCCTGGCCGGTTGCTAGAGCTGTGGGTAGTAACCCGCAGCTTAGCGATCGACCAAGAGGTGGCACTACAAGATGCAAGCAGCCACCCTCATTCAGAGCGACCACTTGCATCTAACGACCGCCTCTGAATGAGGTCCTTAGTCTCTTCCTCAAAGCCTGATCATGTCATACACACAGAATAATCAGAACAGGCTTTCCTTAATCTTAAGGATAGTCTGACAAGAGCTCCTGCATTGGGAATACCTGATTATGAAAAACCTTTTGATTTGTATTGTACGGAAGCCGATGGTTGTGCTGCAGGTGTCCTTACACAAAAACATGGTGATGCCAGTAGGCCTGTAGCATACTACAGTGCCCAATTGGACACTGTGGCAAGATCACTCCCCACCTGTTTGAGAAGTGTAGCAGCTACCGCTCTATTCGTGAGTAAAAGTGAGAACGTAGTATTGGGCCATGATATGATTGTCTACACTCCCCATGCTGTATCTGCTCTGTTGAACTCAGCTCAAACTAGACACGTCTCCTCGGCTAGGATCACCAAATGGGAACTAGCTCTAATCGCTCCTGCAAATATTACTGTTAAATGTTGCAGTACACTGAATCCAGCAACATACCTACCATATGTACAACATGATGTACAAAGGGTGGAAGGAGAGGAGTTGCTGGTGGGAGGTGAGTTCGGCAGACATAATGATATGCACGATTGTATGACATATCTGAATCAGACTTTTACTGCTAGACCTGACATACATGACACACCTTTAGAGAATGTGGATGTGACCTTTTATACGGATGGGAGTTGTCATAGACAAACAGACACAGGTGAATTATGTACAGGTTATGCTGTTGTAAATGACACAGAAATCATAGAAGCTAAACCTCTTGGTCCTCCTCACTCAGCCTAGGTAGCAGAGTTAGTAGCACTAACTAGAGCGTGTGAATTAGCAGCAGGTAAATATGCTAACATTTACACTGACTCGAGGTACGCGTTCGGGGTGGTGCATGATTTCGGGGCTCTATGGCTTCTGAGAAATTTTATGACAGCAGCAGGCACACCAGTTGCACATTCCCGACACATAAAACATCTTTTAGAAGCAATCCAACTGCCCAAAGCAGTGGCAGTAATTAAATGTAAAGCCCATATATGTGAGGATGACCCGGTGTCACTGGGCAACAACAGAGCTGATGAAGCTGCAAAATGGGCAGCAGGGTTAAAAATGTTTCTCCAACTGAAACAATTATGTCATTCCAAACAACTGATATGCTGAAATTAATTGAGATGCAAAATTTGTGTTCAATTCAGGAAAAATCCATTTGGAAGTCCAAGGGATGTGGACAAGTCCTCTGGGCTCTGGAGGGACGGACATGGTAAGCCAGTAGCCCCCAAGGCATATTACCCCAGCCTGGCTGAGGCAGCATACGGCCTGACTCATCTGGGTAAACAGGGTATGTGCAAGTTGGTGAGGGCATACCAGGTTTTTCTTCACAAGCAGAAAAGATAGCAATGTCCTGTCTGACCTGCTTGAGAAAGAACATAGGGAAAGCGATCTCTACCGAACCGTCCCACATTCCACTGACTGATGGACCTTTTCCAGGTGATACAAATTGATTTCATCCAATTACCACCCTGCAGGAACCTTAAGTATGTATTAGTGTGCACAGACGTATTTTCTAACTGGGTTGAGGCCTACCCAGCGGCCACTAATACTGCTGCGTTTACTGCCAAGAAAATAGTTCAGGAATTTGTATGCAGGTACGGGATACCTAAAATCATCGAGAGTGATAGAGGTACTCATTTCACAGGTGATGTTTTTCAAAATATGTGTAAGCTGATGGGTATTAATAGCCAACTTCATACCCCCTACCGACCGCAAGCCAGTGCCAAGGTAGAGAGGATGAACGGGACTATTAAAAATAAGTTAAGTAAAATCATGGCAGAGACTGGACTAGGCTGGCCAGAAGCGTTACCTTTGGTCCTACATAGCATAAGGACCACTCCTAGACCTCCTCTGAATCTGTCCCCATTTGAAATATTGTTCGGTAGACAACCTCATTTGATTATAAGTCCACAGGAAGACCTGAAGGGTAACAACGAGGTAACTGTAAAGTATCTTATATCAATGAGTAAGCAGTTAAAGCAACAGCAGCAGAAACTGAAATTGTTGTCTAATGATATGCCTGAAACTAGCTGTCATGATGTTGAACCAGGAGAATATGTAATGATCAGAAATTTATTGCGTCCAAGTTGTTTGACTGATAGGTGGGAAGGTCCGTACCAGGTGCTGCTGACGAGTACTACATCTTTGAAGGTGGCCGAGAGAGATACCTGGGTCCATTCCACTCACTGCAAGAAGGTCAATCAACCAGTGGAGAAACAAGTCGGAGACAAGGCTGATAGTGTGGACCTGTCGCTCGTGAGCTTGTTCCAGGAGGATTGAACAGGTTATAGTGAGATACCTGAACAAAAAAAAGAAATCGGCAGGTCTTGTTGTGACAATGGACGGGCCTGCTGTGTTCATTTTCATATTGTCTTTTAGAGTGTTCACCATCTTGGTCGGTTCGGGAGTATCCAGTTTCTGTGATGGGAGACCGATCGAGGAAATGGGAGCTGATGGCAGTGCTGATGGAGTGGAGTCAGGAGGAGTGCAATGCCAATCAGGGGAGTGCCTGACCAACCTTAGTACTGTTATTGTTAAGAGAGCTATCACTCCGGATACTTGGGGAAGGTGTGGAGGGTTATCGTCTGAAGATTCCTGTCTTTGTGAGCTTTGTGGGTCCCTAGTTGATGAGAACTGTATCCAACGGTGCCAACCTAAATATAGCCCGTACTGGGGTGGGTATCCTTTAGTGGATTATCATAGCATGGTAGGCAAAGTGTTCAATCAAACTGATTGCTGGGTGTGTTCACATGTGCCACAGGGACAGCATAACGTAGGGTTGGTGCCATTTCCGCTAAATACCACGGAAATTTTACAATTGCAAAAAGGGAAAACCTTGGATGGAAAATTTCTCTCATCCAAACCACCTCATTTCAAACTCCATCAATTCCAAGTAGATAGATCACTTTTGTGCTTAAACATAACCAACCCCAATAGAGTCCATAAACCATGATCTGTTACGCTCCATTAAGTCTGGTGGGAAACATTTTAGGTATCGGTATACATTGAGTTCCACCAAATAAATTATTGGTAAGGTGCCAAATGGTTATTGTGCTAAAATAATACAGCCAGAAACTTGCATGTACCATATGGAAGACCCAGAAATAGGATTGTTTGCAAGGGAAATGTGCTTAATGATAATGATGCATACCATTCCTTATGTTCTCCCTGATAATGTATATCTGTGGAAGAAAAGCGTATAAATGGCTCTCCCCGAGTTCTGATGGTTTGTGTTACCTGGGAAGAGTAGTCCCAGAAGTTATGACCCTCACACATGTTGAAATGCTGGGTATACATGAAAACACACCGTCACCATATCTTCACACACAATATGAACACAGAGGCAAAAGAAATATGATACCTGGTGACGTACATAAAGCCACTCAGTTAATCAGTGAGACAACTGGCTTTCAAGTTTTAGTCACATTGGATCCCACCAGGGTTGCTCGGGGTACATTAAATTTTAGATATATCCAGGAACTTGCTAAATTGATAGATAATATCACCGAGATGTACGATGACACATTCAGGTATACAGGGAGAGAATTGCAAGCGTACAAGAAAGAACTGGTGCAACACAGGCTAGTGCTGAATTATTTAACTGCTGTTACTGGAGGATATTGCGTAACATTGGCCACCCAATTTGGAGTAAAATGTTGCACCTATGTCACCAATGATACCAGCGACCCCAAGGAGGTGATAGACCGAAAGATGGATGAAATTCTGCAGCTAAAATGGGAGTTTCATAAGAACCATAACGCTTCAGTGGCTGAAGTGGGGGAGAAGATAGAAGGATGGGTTTCATGGCTGAACCCAGTGAAATGGTTCTCAGGTCTAGGGAAATGGGTCCAGGAAGTGATCGCCAGCATAGGTAAATTCTTGATCCTTATACTAATTGTCATCATAATAATTGGCATATGCGTCCGGTGTGTTCCTATTGTGTTGAAGTGTGGAAAATGTAAAAATAGAGTAAAATGAAAGAACTAAACTATGATGGTGGTCAGTAATGACAATATGAATACCGAGGTAAATATAGAACTGCATTACAACCCTGAACTAGGAAATACCATCATTTAATGTATTATATTTAGCCATGCATAGAATGTATTATTGAAATGTTATTTTTAAACACCTCATATAATGTAAAGTCTAAATTCCCCTTCAAGACTGCTTTTATAAGACTGGTGCATTCCCACACCTTTCACATGATCTTCCAAGATCCGCGGTATGCGTATAATAGTAGTTTTATGTCCCCATCCAGAGACACATAATTGATGGATTAAGAACCACCTTGTGCCATCCCACAATAACACTAAATAATATGTAAATGTAAGCCTAAATTAAATTCTAATAGCAGATTGTGATAGCATGTTGTTTGCAATCAAAGGGTGGACTGTCGAAGCTGAGTAATTGGCTGAGACAAGTTCAGTTTAAAATTGAATTGCGGCGATGCCATCTTGAGACTGGCCGCAAGACGCCATCTTGAAAATGAGATAGCAAGACGCCATTTTGCGAATGGCCGCCTAAGCGCCATTTTAGATAAACTCACATTTTAGTACATGTGGCAATAATACTATTAGCACCATGCGATTGCATCTCCCATCATTTCTCATATACACGATAATACGCATAATAGTGCTGTTAACTAGTTGCATATTAGCGAATGCACAAGACCCCGAAAGAAAACACCGTTTAGTAGCTAAATGCGTTCGCATCCATACCAAGTTAACTAGCGTCTTCATATCAAACCCCGTACACTCACACATTACATATTCACTTACAAGGTTCCATTAGCTATACAAGTTGGAAGCTGCTCAATCACTTCAGTAATATCACTCAGGTGCATGTAAGGGAGGGGTTAGTCTATACAAGAAACAACAAAAAGTATTCCCCCAGCACTCAGAATGAAATCAGCAATAAGATTTGAAAAACTACATGGTGGTAGATAATTCAGAGATCTCAGTTGCATATATTTGCAAAGATATGGCTAAGCCTCTGGGCCGCGTCACGGCGTCTCTGATACCGGAGGTCCCTATCACTTGGTCAGAATCTGGGGTGCAGAACCCCAAAAAAGCCGGCAATAGCCAGCCACCCCAGCGAAGCACACCAGTGAGAGACTAAAGTGTTAGTATAGGATTAAAGGGAAAACTATGTGTTAATAAGTGAAGGTGTAATTAAAAAGCTAAGAAAAATATATATACACACAAAATATATTGGAAAGTGTAAAAGTGCTAAATAAAGTGTTAATGTGTGCCTCACCAGAGCAGCCCAGCCACACCAACCCCAAGGGGCACCGCACCCCAAACTCATCCCCAAAACTGATAACTATATCCAATTTGGGTAATAATTGCCCAATATAAGGCCACATGATAATGGCACATACAAATATATCTGAATTGAGAGCTAGCTTACCTTGGAGTCACCCCTAAGTCTTCCTAATGGCACTACAAGAACCAGCACGCCCTCCTAACGCTGGTCCCATCTATGCCTCTCAATACAGAAATACAAGTTGGAAGCTGCTCAATCACTTCAGTAATATCACTCAGGTGCATGTAAGGGAGGGGTTAGTCTATACAAGAAACAACAAAAAGTATTCCCCCAGCACTCAGAATGAAATCAGCAATAAGATTTGAAAAACTACATGGTGGTAGATAATTCAGAGATCTCAGTTGCATATATTGCAAAGATATGGCTAAGCCTCTGGGCCGCGTCACGGCGTCTCTGATACCGGAGGTCCCTATCACTTGGTCAGAATCTGGGGTGCAGAACCCCAAAAAAGCCGGCAATAGCCAGCCACCCCAGCGAAGCACACCAGTGAGAGACTAAAGTGTTAGTATAGGATTAAAGGGAAAACTATGTGTTAATAAGTGAAGGTGTAATTAAAAAGCTAAGAAAAATATATATACACACAAAATATATTGGAAAGTGTGAAAGTGCTAAATAAAGTGTTAATGTGTGCCTCACCAGAGCAGCCCAGCCACACCAACCCCAAGGGGCACCGCACCCCAAACTCATCCCCAAAACTGATAACTATATCCCGGAGGCTTAGCCATATCTTTGTAAATATATGCAACTGAGATCTCTGAATTATCTACCACCATGTAGTTTTTCAAATCTTATTGCTGATTTCATTCTGAGTGCTGGGGGAATACTTTTTGTAAGGTTCCATTAGCTTTAAGATATAAGATTTAAGTTTGTTCGGTTAATATAAATGCTGTGAAATAAAGATATTTGGTAACTAAGGTTTTATACATGCTATGAAAGCCGTGTTTGGTTTTGTACTGATGCGTACTCTTTCCACAGTATTCCAGTGTAATCGGTGGGGAGATCGCATTATGCATTCTCGAGTTATGGATCGCAGAGACTTCAAGCAACAAAATGTATTAACTGTTAGGATGTTACAGGGGGCGGGAAGGGAGAGACCCCCAGCTGTTATAGGCAGGGAGAGTCTATTTGAACCAGCCTGTTAAATGCTCCGTAACAGATGGATCCCCCTTGGGAACCAATAGCATCAGCAACAAACGTCTCTATTGTTTTACCTATTCCTGGGGTGTATAAATATGTGTGCTCCAACACTGGGTTTTAGTCTTCATGCCGAATGCTGATAGATGAGGGGTTTCTTGCTGATGCCTAGCACCTTGTGCCATAAGCGCTGTGTATGTATACTGTACTTGGGTCTGTATAATTCCTTTTGCGCCTAAATTGTGTCTGGATCAATTGCGTGTAACTGTCTGAACTTTTACTTGAATAATACTTGTGCTTTGGAACTACAGATTCCAGGTCTAAGTCTTTATTTACTTTATGACTGCTTACGCAAATTAGTGTTATCCTTAGAAGGTATAGGCAGGATATTAGAAGGTATAGGCAGGATAATAGAAGGTATAGGAAGGTGTGTATAGAGGTTCTGATCCAGTATCATTACATACTTATACAAAAAGGTTCCCTAGCATTAAAGTTAATATTAAAGGTTTTATATGTTATCAAATCTATTGTGAAATGCAGGTAAGTTGATATCTAGGGTTTAGTACATGATAAACAGACTGTGTTTGGTGCTATTTATATTTGCAGATTTCCGGTTCCATCGGCAAGGAGATCGCAACATGCGTCTGCGAATTATGGATCATAGAGAGATAGGCATTGTAATGTACTCTGTAAATGTAATATTATTAGCCAGTTTAGACTTGTTCTTCGACGGACACAGAGCTGTTGGAGGCTGAACTATTACAATACAAACTGACCTATGAACTGCATCGTAACAGAAGCACTAGGAGGAAGAACCAATGGGATTATGCCAACTTGTTCTATTGTATTGCCTATCTCTGCAAGGGTTTATAAGTAAGCACCCTGGATTTGGTAGTTCGTCATCTTCCTTTTTCTGTTGACGGAGGTTTCATAGTTGATGCCGGGAAATCTGGATCCAGAGCACATGCGTATGTATTGACTGTACCTTGTATATTGTATAAGCTTTGCGCTAATTGTTTTATAGAACAAGGCGTGTAACTATCTGTTTTTATGTGAATAATAACTTTTGTGGTTTGGAACCACACTCAAAGTCTGGAAAGCGATTATTTCATATGCATACGCAACGCTAAATAGTGACTTTATGATATAGAGGTTAAATAGGAATTGATAAGACTTTTATATGGTGCAGCTACCAGCTACTTGTGATGTGGGTGTGGTTTTTACGTTATGTGCTAGTTATGAACAACATGGCTACTTGGAACTAACATGCAGTGTCTGTCTTCATTTAATACATCTGAAACAAGGTGTCAGAAGTGCCTGAGCACACAAATGATGCTTGTTATTGATGGGGCAAGAGCTCAAGATTATGAGGAAACCTGCAGTGACAAGAAAAAGATAAGGAGTGCATAGATATCAAGTGGATTGAAACAACATTGTATACACATTTCTGCTGGAGTGGGAGCACACCAACATGGCAACTACCAACAATATTCCTCCACCTGATGGGATGCAGATGAGTGGCAATGTGTGCAGTAACTGGGAGAACTTTACAGCTGAGTTTGAAGATTTTTCTCTATCCACAGGCCTTAATGATAAATCTGCTGAGGTGCAAGCAGCCACACTAAGGAGAGTATAGGCAGTGATTGTCATCATGTTTATAAGCACAACCTGAATCTTTCTGAGGAGCAACAAAAAGATGTAAAAGCAATCCTGGATGCATTGGAGACATATTTTAAGCCTGCAAAAAACGTGATATATTGTACGAGAGGAATATTTTTGGCTGCAGTAAACAAGAGGAAGGTGAATCCATTGGTACATTTATTACCCAGCTGAGAGAAAAGGCAGCAACGTGTGAGTATGGCACATTGCACACGCGCATGCAGGGGGGGTTTCCGAGTACCTAGAAAGCCCCCCTGCCCTTTGCTCCATTTGCCGCAGGCCCGAGCGGCTGAGCAATTTTGCTTTTTTTTTTTTTTCAAGAGTCCCGACTGCCTGGGCTGGCTGTAGGGGGAGCTCAGCGCGCAAGCCCCTCCCAGTCAGTTCCCGCATAGGGGCACCATCGTGACCGGCATCTGAGGATCGTGACCGGCATCTGAGGATGAGCGTGCCTGCTGTCGGGTGACACAGTGTAATCCACTGTTGCCAGCGTTGTCGAGTCCAGTAGCCGCACGCTGTGGGTGGAGGTGCATGGGGAGGGGGGGTTGAGTGGGCGGGGAAGGTGCCAGACTGTATTTATTTGGCTAAGTCTGTATTCATGTTCTTAGGTAAGCGCTGGCTGCGCTGCAGTGTGTGTCTGTGTTAGTGTATGTGTTTGTGTGTATTTGTGTCTGTGTGTATGTATCTGTCTGTGTGTGTGAGTGTGTGTGTGTGTGTGTGTGTGTAGGCTAAGGGAGGGGAGTGAGAAAAGCATGGCAAGAGATTCAGATCAGGATTTGTAGGAGTATACAGTATACACTGTAGAGCAATTTATTATAAAAGTGTTAGTATTAGGGACTACTACAGGGCGCATTATATAAGGGGCACTACTGGGGGCACTGCATAGGGGGGACTATATAAGGGGCACTGCATAGGGGCACCACTACTGTGGGCACTACATAGGGGGGTACTATATAAGGGGCACTACTGGAGGGCACTGTATAATGGGCACTACTGGGAGCACTGCATAGGCGGGACTACTACTGGGGGCACTGTATAAGGGGCACTATTGGGGCACTGCATAGGGGCATCACTACTGCGGGCACTACATAGGGGGCACTGTATAAGGGGAATTACTGGGGGCATCTATATATTTATTTGTGGCTAGCTGTTTTTTCAGTAACCAAGAATTTGGAAACCCCCCTTTCAAAATCCTGCGTTTGCCACTGCATTAAAAGATGAACTTATACGAGATAAATTAGTATTGGGTATAAATTCGGAAAGCACACGTCGCCATCTCTTAAGAGAGTGGAATTTAGATCTGTCAGCAGCTATTGAAATGTGTCGCACAGCAGAGCTCACTGGCCAAAGAATCAGAGCAATGGACAGACAGATTGTTAATGTTAATACTACAGAGAGACAACAACACAGCAGGGATGATTTAATGGGTGGCCCAAAATATAAAAATCATCAGCAGAGCTCACCAGCAGCCAAATATACAGTCTGCAAATACTGTGGTAAAATGCACAAGAGAGGGAAGGAGCAGTGCCCACCGTTTGGAAAAATCTATAAATCATGTGGCATTACCAATCACTTTGCTAAAGTGTGAATGTCAAGCAAGAGATGGAATTCAGCAGGGGAAGTACACACAGTAGAAGAAATAGCTGAAACAGATACCCATAATGCAGAAGTGATTTACATAACATAATGTATTGGGACTGTGAGATCAGAAGCCCCAAGTGGTTTGCACATCTGCTTTTGAATAATAAGGGGCAACCATGTCAATTAGACTCAGGTGCAACATGTGAAGTGATGAGTCTGAGCGATAAGATGAAATTGTCTCCTAGAGTTCTCTGCTTATAATGCCCAGTTATACAACTCACATGATCTACAGTATTCCTCATCTATCTGTGAGTTCCATATCCTCCTTCATTGAGACTATCCTTTTGGATCAGGTAAGCCTGGCTGCCATGAATGGTCTCTGGAAAACTAGAGGTGGTGTCTAAACAGTTAACTGGCCCGGATGGCTATATAAACTCAATCTATTCTATGTTCAGTGATGTTCTGGATCCTGTTTTGGTACAGCTTTATAGCAAAGCTGCTAAGTCTGGAAAGTTTTTGGCAGAAATGGTGGAGGCTCAGATCATAACAATACCAAAGCCGGATAAAGACTCCCCTGATCATAGAAACTATAGGCCTATAGCACTCCTCAATACCTATGTGAATATTTTTGCTAAACTAATAGCCAACTGCTCAATCCCCTACCCCAAAAGGTCCACCCTGACCAAGTGGGGTTCATTTCTGGATGCCTTGACAATGAAAAGGTGTTTGACATATTCTATTGGGGGTATATGCCACAAGTACTCTTTAAATATGGTTTCCAAGGGGATAATTTGAGCTCCATTTCTGCCTCATATGATGAAGGTCCTACCAATAGAAATTTAGCAATGGAATTTCTCTCATCCCCCTTTTCTATGTCAAGCGGTACAAGGCCGGGATGCCCCCTTTATGTATTGGCTATTGAACCCCTAGTCCAAAGGCTCCAATTGTTTTGCGACTTCCCATAGCTTTTAGTTCATAAACTTTTTGCGGATAATGTTTTTTTCTTTTAATGTTCTTCCTTTTTATTTGTTGTCCACTCTGTAGATAATCTTGGACCAATACAGTGCAGGATCTTATTACAACTTTAATACCAACAAGACAGAGGCTCTCCCCATCAATATCAGACTCTGAAGAGGCAGTTCCCTTTTACTTGGAAAGAGGGTTTGTTAACTTATTTGGGTATAATCCCTTCTCTATTAAAAATGTTTTTTGCTGTCAATTACATTCCTCTACTTGTTAAGTTAACCAGATTGGCTGATGCCTGGATGAACTACGAGGTCTCCTGGTTTCGCTTTTTAGCAGCTTACAAAATTATGTTATTGCCTAAACTGTACTGTATCTAATTCAGGCCATCCCTTATTCATTACCCCATAAAATTCTAGACTCCATTGTAAAATGTATGCTTTCATATGTTTGGAAGCATGAATCTCACAATCTCACACTTGGATGTATGGTTCGTTCTAATGAGAAGGTGGCTTGACCCTCCCTTACATTGTTTGGTACCACAAGGTAGCCCTCCCAATTGAGTGACTGGTTCCTTTCTCCCCTCTCCAAACCCTGGGTGGAAGTTTGCACTTACTGTACCTTTGGTTTCCCCTTACCAGACCTAGTTTGGACCCGTAGATGGCTTGGACCACAGCATTGTCTCCTATTTTGACTTCACATTGCCTACCAGAAATGCTGTTGCCAAACCTTCATGCCTCTTATTGGCTTCATAGAGGCTATACAACTCTAGCTGACTTGTTCTCACCCTTTTCCTTTCTCCCTTTTCCTGACCTCTGAGCCAAAATTATCCTCCAGCCTTCCGACTGGCTTAAGCATCTGCAGATCACTGGGTGCAGACTTCAAGCACCACCCAAAATGTTTTTTGTAGACCATATGCACAGTTATTAGCCAAGCTACCTCATCCCGAGATGTTGTTCATACCGGTACTGCTTCTGTGTCCCACAGACCTTCTGGGCAAATTCTGTATTCAATTACAATGGAAGAGGGACCTTTCCTAGATCTTTGCCCCTAAACAGAGGGATTCTGGACCTCATTCAGAGTCGGTCAAAGCGGCCGCACGGTCGTATGGGAAAAGGGGCCGGATATTCAAATGATTCCCTCGCAAGTTACGTCCCTAAGTTCGGATCGGTAGCTGGCCGACCAAGGGGAGGAAGCGGCCGGAATTCCCAAAAATACGCCCCCTTCTCGTACGCGTTGCACATCATCTCCGGGCATATAAGGATTAATCGAGACCATCGGGAACCATCGGAACTGGTCGTAGAGCTTAAGGTTGACCATACCCTCTCTTAAGCTCTACGATCATGTCAGTGTAAAAACCTCCCATGTCACATGTGCCATGACGCTACTTTGTTAATTATGCACTCCCATAAACCGTATGCACTCCCATAAAACGCCGTTCGCATAATTAGGCACGCCTGCGTTCGGATCTCCACTGACCCGTTTTCAAACACCTTCCCCTGTTACCACCCACAAACGCCTCTATCTGTCACTCAAACTACCGACCTGGCTGTGTTCAAGGAGAGAGAAATTTCCGATCGTAGCTGCTAGTTTGCGCACGCGCATTGCGAACTTTACGTATGCGCAGTATAGCGAACATCGGTGGCGTACAACCGTGCGGCCACTTCGACCGACTCTGAATGAGGTCCTCTATTCACCTTACTTCTTTTGCTTTGTTGAGGTAAAATACCTACACCAAAATGCACATAAAACTGCTGAATAGGCTTTTTTAACCCCTAAAAATTCCATAGGATGTTGCCCTCATACTTACAGCCCTGTAAGTGACATTGTAATATGGAAGATACCATCATGCATGTAATTTGGGACTGCCCTGTCTTGCACCCCTTCTGGATGGAGAT
The DNA here is from genome assembly GCA_031769625.1 of Taudactylus pleione. NCBI lineage: Eukaryota > Metazoa > Chordata > Amphibia > Anura > Myobatrachidae > Taudactylus > Taudactylus pleione. The sequence continues at coordinate 19,841,166 of JAUIMM010000094.1, read as the reverse complement.
GTACAGCCTTATTATGGGTGTCTTAAAATGTACTCTTCCTCCTCATCTTTCTGCTCGCCTTACTTCAGTGGTACTCCCTTGCAGTCCCCTAATTGGACTGCTATGTCCTTGGGCTCATTTTGATATCTACAAAGACCATTATTGCACAGGATTGGAAGCTCCCATACCCTTCCCTTATTTGTAAGGTCATTTCAAAGACTCAGTACCACTTTGAAATGGAAATCCTGGAGGTTCCATATTTTACTAATCCCTCTTCCCCTATAATGAAGTGGTATTCTTGGCACCTATATGTCATGGAGGGCAGGGAGATTCCTTCACCACATCCTAATGCAAGCTTTACTCTGTGACTTAATACCAATTCTTTTGCAACAAAGTAATAATCTAGTGTGCTAAGTACACTATCTTTCAAGGATGAAAGAGTAAAAAGGAGGAGGATGGATATGAATGAAAGAGGGAAAATGAAAAGAATACAGGAAGATGAAGAAAGGAAAAGTAGGATGAGAGAGAAGGATAGAGAGAGATGCATAAGAAAGGGGTTCCATACCAGCCAACTCTGTTCCCATTGTATGACCTCAGTGAGCGCTATACAATGAGGTGTATCTGTGAACTGATCCATTGTATGAGGGATGAAGGCAGAAATGGCATTTGATTGAAGCAGAGAGAAAATACATCTAGATTCAGGTATCTCAGGCAAGTAAGTAGCTGTGTGGCTATGTAACTAGGATGCTCTCTGTATTGTATAACAGTCTGTGTATTGTATGGCTGTCAGTGATATGTGCTGTATTATATGTTCACCATTGGGTTACTCCCTGTGTTAGATGGAGGTCACTGGTATTGCTCGCTGTATTGTATATCAGTCACTAGGATGCTCCCTGTATTGTATGGTTGTCAATGGAATGCTCTCTTTATTGCATGGTGGTCCTTGGCATTCTCTATGCATTGTAAGGTGGTAAATAATTTGCAGTCTGTATTTTTCACTAGAATGCTATTTGCATTGCATGTCACTAGGATACTGTAAGTTTTGGTTACAAATTCAGCAAATGCACTTTATTTTCCTTTTACACTGCCAGAGATATTTTTTGTAACTCCATCTGTTTTTGGGTTGGCTCCACCTACATTTGTCCTTCCTACATGAGGCCACTTTCATAATTTTGAGGGCCACTTAAAAATTATGAACTTTGTGCAAACACACAAATTATTAAACTGTGGTTATTATTTTTAACACAGTAAATTCACCGTTAGCATCTGTACTTTCTATAGCTTGTATCACATAGCTAGAGGCAATGATTGTGACAGAGGACCTTACTGTGCCTGGGGAAAGAAAAGATTTAATTACACTTATAAATGCACTATAATAAGGTTGAAGGTTACTACTTAGTTTTGATTTGCAAATAATAAATCCCCTTGAAAATAGTTATAATGAGTAATACTGACCAGGGAATCAAATGGCGTCGTGTAGTGTTTCATAAAATAGTCTTTGAGGCAGACACTAAGCATATGTTTTGTCATATGTGATGTGTTATTATCCTTTATTTATAAAGTGCTGAGATGTTACCCAGCATTACACATTGACACAAGCAAATAACTCACTGTGTAATGACATGAAATTGAAGGTAAAGATGGCTCAACAGAAACGAGCTAACAATCTAAGACAGTGATTCCCAACCTCTGTCCTCAAGGCACACTAATGCTGGGTACACACTAGGGGTGTGCACCGGCCACTTTTCATGTTTTGTGTTTTGGTTTTGGATCTGGATCTTTCTTCGTGTTTTGGATCTGGATTGGTTTTGCCAAAACCACCCTTCCGTGTTTTGGGTTCTGGGTTTTGTGTTTTGGATCTGTATTTTTTTTAAAACAAGCATAAAAACAGCTAAAATCACAGAATTTGTGGGTTTTTCTGCTCCTATGCTATTATTAACCTCAATAACCTTAATTTCCACTCATTTCCAGTCTATTCTGAACACCTCACACCTCACAATAGTGTTTTTATGTCCAAAAGGTTGCACCGAGGTAGCTGGATGACTATGCTAAGAGATACGAGTGGGCGGCACAAACACGTGGTCCATCTAGGAGTGACACTGCAGTGGCAGACAGGATGGCAGTTTGAAAAACTAGGCCCCAAACTATACATAATGCAAAGAAAAAAAAGAGGTGCAAGATGGAATTGTCCTTGGGCCCTCCAACCCACCCTTATGTTGTATAAACAGGACATGCACACTTTAACAAACCAAACATTTCAGCACCAGGGTCTGCCACACGACTGTGGCTGAAATGATTGGTTCGTTTGGGCCCCCACAAAACAAGCTGGCAATTAATCTGTCCCTGCACAAACTGGCTCTACGGAGGCAAGATGTCGTCCTCATCCTCCTCATCCACCGATTCCTCACCCTCTTCAGTGTTGTGTACATCCTCATCCTCACAGAGTATTAATTCGTCCCCGCTGGAATCCACAACCACAGGTCCCTCTGTACGTTCTGGAGGCTGGTCTCCCTGGAAGAGTTGATAATTCATTTTATGAACATCATCTTCTCCACATTTTGTGGAAGCAACCTCCTACGCCTTTCGCTGACAAGGTTCCCGGCTGCACTAAACACTCTTTCGGAGTACACACTGGAGGGGGGGCAACTCAGGTAAAATAGAGCCAGTTTGTACAGGGACCTCCAAATTGCTTCTTTTTCCTGCCAGTACAGGTACGGACTGTCTGACATGCCTACTTGGATGCTGTCACTGATGTAATCCTTTAACAGACAGACGCACGCTTGTCGCTGCTGCTTTGAGGATGCAAGTGCGGCTACAGCCCACACAATTCACAAAGACAGAAAAAAAAAGAAGAATATTTTTATTGTTTGTGGAGCGCACTTTGAGGGTTACACCACCCTTTAACAGACAGACGCACACTTGTCGCTGCTGCTTTGAGGATGCAAGTGCGGCTACAGCCCACACAATTCACAAAGACAGAAAAAAGAAGAATATTTTTATTGTTTGTGTAGCACACTTTGAGGGTGTCACCACCCTTTAACAGACAGACGCACACTTGTCGCTGCTGCTTTGAGGATGCAAGTGTGGCTACATTGCACACAATTCACAAACACATTAAAAAAATAGTTTTTTATTTTTTGGAGCACTTTGAGGGTTACACCACCCTTTAACAGACAGACGCACGCTTGTCGCTGCTGCTTTGAGGATGCAGGTGCGGCTACAGCCCACACATTTCACAAAGACAGAAAAAAAAAGAACAATATTTTTATTGCTTGTGTAGTGCACTTTGAGGGTTACACCACCTTTTAATAGACAGACGCACGCTTGTCGCTGCTGCTTTGAGGATGCAAGTGCGGCTACAGCCCACACAATTCACAAAGACAGAAAAAAAAAGAAGAATATTTTTATTGTTTGTGTAGCACACTTTGAGGGTGTCACCACCCTTTAACAGACAGACGCACGCTTGTCGCTGCTGCTTTAAGGATGCAGGTGCGGCTACAGCCCACACATTTCACAAAGACAGAAAAAAAAAGAACAATATTTTTATTGTTTGTGTAGCACACTTTGAGGGTGTCACCACCCTTTAACAGACAGACGCATGCTTGTCGCTGCTGCTTTGAGGATGCAGGTGGAATCTAGACGGGATTTGGAACCGGGGACACACTACCTCCATCAATTGTCTAAATCCCACTGCACTAATGGCGGATACCGGACGCACATCTATCACCAACATAACAGTCAAGGCCTCAGTTATACGTTTTGCTTCAGGATGACTGCTGTCGTACTTCATCCTCATCGCTAGGGACTGTTGGAGGGTCAATTTTTTTTAAAAGTAGTGATGTTCCTACTTCCTCTCTGGGATGATGAACAACTCCCAGCAGCAGCAACAGCACTAGGAGGAAGTTGTTCTTGATCTTTCCCTATTTTATTTTTATCAGAGAAAGTTTGGTCCTCCATTTATGTTATATTGATATATACATGTGGCTAAAGCGCACACAAACACAGAAAATATTTTTTTATTTTTGCTGGAGAGTAGTGCACTTTGTTGGTTACACCACCCTTTAAGAAATGAGCCAGCCGGCTCTTTACTTATGGGACACAAGCGCATGCTTGGCGCTGCTCTTTTGTTGATGCACGTGCAGCCACAGTGCACACAAGTCACAAACACAGAAAATAATTTTTTTTTTGGTTTGGACTGGAGTATACTTTGGGGGTTACAGCACCCTTTAACGGTCAAGCCAGCCGGCCCTTTACTTATGACACAGGCGCACGCTTGGCACTACTTTGTTGATGCACGTGCGGCTACTGCGCACACAATTCACAAACACAGAAAATAATTTTTTTTTTGGTTTGGACTGGAGTGTACTTTGGGGGTTACAGCACCCTTTAACAGTCAAGCCAGCCGGCCCTTTACTTATGACACAGGCGCACGCTTGGCACTACTTTGTTGATGCACGTGCGGCTACTGCGCACACAATTCACAAACACAGAAAATATTTTTTTTTTTGGTTTTGACTGGAGTGTACTTTGGGGGTTACAGCACCCTTTAACGGTCAAGCCAGCCGGCCCTTTACTTATGACACAGGCGCACGCTTGGCACTACTTTGTTGATGCACGTGCGGCTACTGCGCACACAATTCACAAACACAGAAAATAATTTTTTTTTTGGTTTGGACTGGAGTGTACTTTGGGGGTTACAGCACCCTTTAACAGTCAAGCCAGCCGGCCCTTTACTTATGACACAGGCGCACGCTTGGCACTACTTTGTTGATGCACGTGCGGCTACTGCGCACACAATTCACAAACACAGAAAATATTTTTTTTTTTGGTTTTGACTGGAGTGTACTTTGGGGGTTACAGCACCCTTTAACGGTCAAGCCAGCCGGCCCTTTACTTATGACACAGCCGCACGCTTGGCACTACTTTGTTGATGCACGTGCGGCTACTGCGCACACAATTCACAAACACAGAAAATATTATTTTTTTTGGTTTGGACTGGAGTGTACTTTGGGGGTTACAGCACCCTTTAACAGTCAAGCCAGCCGGCCCTTTACTTATGACACAGGCGCACGCTTGGCACTACTTTGTTGATGCACGTGCGGCTACTGCGCACACAATTCACAAACACAGAAAATAATTTTTTTTTTGGTTTGGACTGGAGTGTACTTTGGATGTTACAGCACCCTTTAACGGTCAAGCCAACTGGCCCTTTACTTATGACACAGGCGCACGCTTGGCACTACTTTGTTGATGCACGTGTGGCTAATGCGCACACAATTCACAAACACTGAAAATATATTTTTTTTTGGTTTGGACTGCAGTGTACTTTGGGGGTTACAGCACCCTTTAACGGTCAAGCCAGCCCGCCCTTTACTTATGACACAGGCGCACGCTTGGCACTACTTTGTTGATGCACGTGCGGCTACTGCGTACACAATTCACAAACACAGAAAATAATTTTTTTTTTGGTTTGGACTGGAGTGTACTTTGGGGGTTACAGCACCCTTTAACGGTCAAGCCAGCCGGCCCTTTACTTATGACACAGGCGCACACTTGGCACTACTTTGTTAATGCACGTGCGGCTACTGCGCACACAATTCACAAACACAGAAAATAATTTTTTTTTGGTTTGGACTGGAGTGTACTTTGGGGGTAACAGCACCTTTTAACGGACAAGCCAGCCGGCCCTTTACTTATGACACAGGCGCACACTTGGCACTACTTTGTTGATGCACGTGCGGCTACTGCGCACACAATTCACAAACACAGAAAATAATTTTTTTTTTGGTTTGGACTGGAGTGTACTTTGGGGGTTACAGCACCCTTTAACGGTCAAGCCAGTCGGCCCTTTACTTATGACACAGGCGCACGCTTGGCACTACTTTGTTGATGCACGTGCGGCTCCTGCGCACACAATTCACAAACACAGAAAATATATTATTTTTTTAGCACTTTGGGGGAGCACCCCTGATGGACAGAGCACCCCCTGGACAACACTACAGCACCCCTTTAGGACTGGGACACTGCACAGGACTTTGGAGTGGACACAGCCCCTATGGAGAACTGACTGCACAACACAGTCCAGCCAACCCCTATGGACTTTGAAGTAGTGGACACAGCCCCTATTAACAACAGCAGCACAGCACAACACAGCCAGCCCCTATGGACTTTGAAGTAGTGGACAACAGCAGCACTACACTACACTACACTACACAGCCCAGCCAGCCCTAACTCCCACCCTCTCTCTTCACTGTCCACAGCCGAGTGAGAAAATGGCGCCGACGCGGGTACCTTATATAGGATCCAAAACCCGCGAGACTCGGAAGGCGGGATGATGACGTTTTGCCTCGATTTCAGATCCGAGTCAGGCGGGAAAAGTCGAGCCTGACTCGGATCGGACTCGGATCAGGGGGGCTCGGGGGGGTTCGGATTTCAGAAATCCGAACCCGCTCACCCCTAGTACACACTGGCAGATATATTGGCCGATCAATTGATTGGCCAATATATTGTGTGCCCATCGGCCAGTATGTACCAGAGATATGTCTGTCGTTCACAGACATATCATGTTGGCTGTGCTGCACAGCCAATGGCAGGTATATCGGCAGACATATCTGTCCATCGTGCTGTGTGTATGGGCGATCAGCCGACCGCCCAGACACATGCAGCAGCAGCCGCAGGGAAGGGCCAGATGACAGTTGATGGTTGTTCAGTGTATATGAACAACCATTATCAGCAGATATATCTGTTAGGTCTGTACCCAGCTTTACAGTTCTGATTTTAGTGATATCCGTGCTAAAACACAGATCTTTAAATCAAAATAATGAGGTACTAATTAAGTCACCTTTGCTCAAGTATGGCTATCCTTAAAACCTGAAATGTTAGTTTACCTTGGGGACCGTGGTTGGGAACCCCTGATCTAAGAGGTGTGAGGAATGTATGTCAAATAATGAAGAATAACAATTGCAAATGGTGGGGAAAGTGTGTTTGGCCGTTATATGGCACAATATTATCAAATGCCAATCATAAAGCAGTCATTGGCGATTGGCATTTTAGTGCAGCTACAGTATTAGTTGTGAAGAACTGTTGGAAGAATAAGGAAATTACTACAAAGACAGAAAACATGTGCAAATCACTGTAGAAATCTGACAGTTGTCAGCTGATGTAAACTATTTATCTAACCTGAACTTCCTAACTCTTCTGGTTCTAGAAAAAGCTTCTGCTGTTGTACTGCACAGGTATTGTAGGTATCTCCCAGTTTGTGGGCCCTTTGTTGTTCTCTACTTTCATTCTCGCTGCTGGATACAGAGATGGGCAGTCATTCCCTATGATATTCAATGGCAGCTGCTGTCACTGAGCAGGCAGTGAATATCACCAAAGTAGGAACAGAGATGACTCTAGCAATGACATTTGACTGCCAATCAAAATTAGCTGTTGGGTTAACAGATCTAGGGCCTGATTCATAGGTGCATACAGTGTTGATGCCACATTCTTTCAGGCAATATTTTTAGTATGCGCATCTGTCTGAGTTGCACTGAGCATGTATTCCTATGGTTTCCGCAGTAAAACGAATTTGGATGCAGAGAAAGGCAATTTCGGTGGGTGTTTCTGGGTGGTAACAGGGGGGTGGCCAGCCAGAAGTGGGCGTGTCACAATCAGCAACAGCATCTTAAGACGCAGTTGCACTGACATGACGACCATGTTCAGACAGATAATCTGCGCCTCCATAAGGTTGGTGCAGTGTTCGATGTATGGTGGTGTGACTGATGACCAATAATGCAACCAATGCGTCTGATGGTGTGTCTTAATACACACAGTGGCAGATTAGCCCCATAACTTTTCTTTACAGTTTAATTTACTAGACCTAATGATGCATTTTAGAACCTGGCTGGTATATATATATATATATATATTTGTACAGTGGGTAAAATAAGTATTAAACACATCAACATTTTTCTCAGTAAATATATTTGTAATGGGGCTATTGTAATTAAATTTTCACCAAATGTCTGCAACAACCCATGCAATCCACACATGCACAGAAATCAAACCATAGATATCCATAAATTAAGTTATGTGTAATAATGTCAAATGATACAGGGAAAAAGTATTGAACACACTTACTGAAATGTATTTAATGCTTCGTACAAAAACCTTTGTTGGTAATGACAGCTTTTATGACACCTCCTGTATGGAGAAACTAGTCGCATGCATTGCTCAGGTATGATTTTGGCCCTTTCTTCCACACAAAGAGACTTCAAATCTTGAAGGTTCTGTTGGCCTCTTCTATGAACTCTGATCTTTAGTTCTTTCCATAGATTTTCAATTGGATTCAAGTCAGGTGATTGGCTGAGACATTCTAGCAGCTTTATTTTCTCTCTCTCTGAAACCAACTGAGAGTGTCCTTGGCTGTGTGTTTGGGATCATTGTCTTGCTGAAATGTTCACCCTCATTTCATCTTCAGCATCCTGGTAGATGGCAGCAGATTTTTATCAAGAATGTCTCGGTGCATTTTTTCATTTATCCTTCCTTCAACCACATGAAGTATGCCAGTACCGTTTGCTGAAAAACAGCCCCACACCATGATGTTCCCACCCCCAAACTTCACTGTTGGTATGGTGTTTTTGGGGTGATGTGCACTGCCATGTGTCCTCCAAACAAGGTGTGTATTATGGCATCCAAAGAGTTACATTTTGGTCTCAACTGACCAGACTATATTCCCCCAGTATTTCATAGGCTTGTCTAAATGTTGTGAAGCAAACTTTAAACGAGCTTGAGCATGCATACAGGCCATGCTGGTTGAGTGCATTATTTATTGTTTTCTTTGAAACAATTGTACCTGCTATTTTCAGGTCTTTCTGAAGCTCTCCACAAGTGGTCCTGATTTCTGTCAGAAATCTTGTGAGGAGCACCTGGTCGTTGCCGGTTTATGGTGAAATTATGTTCTTTCCAGTTCTGGATTATGGCATCAACAGTGCTCACTGGAACATTCAGAATTTTAGAAAGCCTTCTGTAACCAATGCCATCAGCAGTATATTTTGCAACAATAAGGTTGTGAAGGTCTTGAGAGAGCTCTTTGCTTTTACCCATCATGAGATGTTTCTTGTGTGGCACCTTGGTAATGAGACACCTTTTTATAGGCCATCAGAACCACCTTATATTAATTTACACTGAAAAGCAGCAGGATTGCTTTCTAATTACTGATAGATTTCAGCTGGTGTCGGCTTTCCATGCCTTTTTGCACCTCCCTTTCTTCATGTGTTCAATACTTTTTCCCTGTGTCATTTCACATTATTATTCATAACTTAATTTATGGACATCTATGGTTTGATTTCTGGGTCTAGGTGTGCCCTCCAAAAAGTAAGTACTATGACTCTTTTCCAAAATAAACCTATGTACTTTATTACTCACGAAGAGCACCACCAGAAAATTAAATAGACTGCATTAGCCGTATATACTCTGAAATTCTGGTCTTAAATATACATATATTATATTATATCTCATTCATACTTTCATATCAATATGACTTTATCCTGTGAGGGAATCTTTCTTCTTTATGGTGGAGAATATCTAAACAAAGGTGTGGAATTATTCCCAAAGAAATAATGAGTTGAATGTGAATTGACCATTGTGTACACTCCAGAACAAATTGCACACAAGTGGAGAAAGCCAGATGCATGCTGGCTGAAGGATACAGGCCTAAACAAACAATTATGGGTGGAAGCCATTTCAACAGCAGTTTGTTCTCCCATAGTTGCCCTAAAAGACAAAACACCTATTGAAGCATGGTCAGGAAAGCAGATGCATGCTGGATTCAGTCTATGAAGTGGATCAAGCTACTGACTCTGCAATACAAGTTCCAGAAAGTTGTTAAAGAAACAGTACAAATCAAAAAAGACCTGGAATCTGAAATGCTGAACAAGTATGTGTCACTGGACATGCCAACATCTGGAGATATATCTGAACTAGAAACTACAAGTGTAGACATTGATAGAAAAGAACGTCTGAAAGACCAAATATTGGAAAGCCATCTAAAAGATACATTGAGGATTTTGCAAATATTGTGTTCACTGATCCTCAAGACATTTGAGAAGCACAGTCAAAAGCTGACTGGTATGAATGTAAATCAGCAATAGAGAAGGAGATGAAGTCACTTGATGACAGCAAAACATGACCTATAGTTTAGAGACCAAGTCATCGCAAGACAGTTAATAGTAAATCGGTGTTCTACAGAAAGTCAAAAGCAAATGGAAGAATTGCATGCTATAAGGTTTGGTTGGTTGCAAAGGTCTGCCCCCAGTAGTAAGGGATTGATTACAGTGAAACCTATTCCCCAGTGGCAAAGTATAGTACATTGTGATTGGTTATCACTATATCAGCTTGAATAACATGCTCCTGTACCAACTAGATTTTGATTCAGCTTTCCTAAATGGTGAACTGACTGAAGACATATATATGGAGCGACCAGAAGGGGAAGTCTGGTTGATGCTGGTGCATAAAATTGGATACTGTACTGCAGGAGATGGGCTTTGAAAGCTCAAAGATAGATCATCGCCTCTACCATACATACAGAAGAAACTTTTCATCATTGTTGTGTTCATGGACGACTTGCTGTTGGCACATCGCTGAAGTAAAAGAGTTGTTCAGACAAACATTCAAAATGTTTGGGTCCAGCGCATTACTTACTAGGCCTAAGAACTACTCAAAAGAAAAAGGCATCTTATCTGTTGACCAACAGACTTCCATCAAAAACATACTTGAGATATATGGGATACACAAAATTAGAAAAGAAAGTATTCTACAGTGGGGCACTCTTTTACGCATCATAAAATATAACCTTTATTACATCTATTTATAAAAACATAAATTGTGCTGTGGTGTACAACAAATGTTTAATATATTGTCAGTTATGGGGTATGATTCTCCAGTCTTTCCAGTGTATGCCTAGAGGTAGGCTCCAGCAGTTTTTAGGTAGGGGTATATCTATATTCAAGATATATGGGATGTCAGATGCCAAGCTGATAGGTACTCTCAGGGCCATAGCTAGGGTGGTGCGGTCGGTGCCACTGCACTGAGCGCAACAGTGATGAGGGTGGAATACCGGCCGCCCACCTCAAGTAAAGTGTGATGCCCAGCACTGTTTACACAGGAGTCAGACAGCCTCGGGCAGCCTGACTCCCCCTGTCCTACTTGTGACTCCGCCTCCCGAGTCCCGGCAGCCTACAGATTTGCATCCTTTGTGGGACGGGAGACGTCATTACATCATGACATCTCCCCGCCCAAGTCTGTCGTAGTTGAGTTCCTCTGGTGAAGTCACTGAGGAGCTGCCTGCTGCTGTAGGGTGTTACACGTAGTAGCGGGCAGCTCTGCAGCCAGCCTGCCCCATTCCCAGTCCCACAGTGCCCTGCTTTGGCATTGCATTCGCAATGTCCATTTGCTAGGGTGTTGTTATTAGCGGTGCGCCCGGTGGCACAGATCAGGCATTAAAAGGTTCTGTTCTGGCCGGACTGTGGGGCCAAATGTGACATGAAGCCCCATACTAATATGTCAGGCATTGGCAGCCTGCCAGTGGCCCACAGCGTGGTGGAGGGTCTCAGCTTCTGACAAAGCTCCTCCTGTCATCAAGCATACTGAAAGGCTGTTTCTTCATTACAGCAGCTGCTGCAGCAGAGTCCCACCAGTGGTAAGTAACCGTAGCAACCCCCTCTTCCCTAGCCACTAAAGTTAATATATGTTGCAGCACCAGGTAAAGGAGAAGTGAAGTGTGGGGGAAGGGTTTAAAAGCTGGACTGGGAGGTGGAGATTTTCTGAGATCTAAGAATAAGACTAAGATCTTAAACACAGATACTTCCGCCATTCAATATGCACCTTCCACCTCTGCACTCAGTAACTGCCACCCCTGGACCTTGCACAGTGTATCTGTCCCTACTACACATTGTAACTGCACCCCCTCCATCTGCCACCTCTGCACCCTGTAACTGCCCCCATACAAGTGACACACTGCACACTGTAACTTCCACCCTTGCAACATGTAACCACACACCCCTGTGGCATAATGTGTAAGGGGTATTATTGTGTGGCATAATGTGTAAAGGGCATTATTAAGTGGCATATTATGTATAAAGGGTACTAATGTGGTGTAATGGCAATAAGGGGCTCTACTGTGTGGCGAGATGTATTTAATGGGTTCTACTGTGTGGTGTAATGTGAATAAGGAGTATGGTGTAATGTGCATAATCTTGCGCTATTGTGTGGCGTAATGTGAATTGGGGGTACTATTGTGTGGCCATGTCCTTTCCCCGTTAGACCACACCCCTTTTTTTGGACTGACCCTATTTAAAATATGGGGGACGGGGGACACCAATGTGCTTTCTGGCACAGGGCACCAAAATGTCTAGTTACAGCTCTGGTTACTATCATCAATAAAAGTACAAACTTAATAAAATACTGTACATGAACCATAAAAGTGAAAAGGAGGCTGAAGACATGAAAATCATCACTTATTAGAATGCCATTGGGCACCTAATGTGTTGAAACACGCCCTGATATTACATATACAGTGAGCAAGGTTAGTCAATTTGCCACCAATTCAGGAAGAAAGCATTGGATGGCTGTCAAAAGAATCTTGAGTTTTCTAAGAGGGACATCTTCCTTGAAGTTAGAGTTCACTAGGTCCAGGGACTCTACATTGGAGTCCTTCTGCAATACCATCTGGGGGGCTGATGAAGATATCCACCATTCTTACACAGGATCCTTGTTCCTATTAGCAGGTGCAGTGGTGAACTGGGCATGTAAGAAGCAACCCACAGTGGTATTATCTACTACTGAGGCAGAAATCATGGCATTGACGGAATCAGCTAAGGAAGCCCTAGATCTTAAACTTTGTATGAGTTAAGTATTATAAGTGTGAAAGATACCATCAACACGGAGTGTGGTAATAGAGGTGCAATTGACCTGTCGCATAGCACCAAACACCACAGGAGGGCCAAATATAGCGAAATCAGGCATCACTTAAGCTGTGAACTTGTGGAGAAGGGTTCTGTTGATGTGGTTCATTTTACCAGTGATGAGAACCCTGCAGATGTGCTTACTAAAGGATTTACATCACATTCACTCGTCATCTTCCTAAAAAGGAGTGGACTGGAAGTCAATTGAAGTGTAGATGTTTTCTTGCTTATGTAACTTACAACGAGAGGGGTTGAAGTTGGAGAGTACTACTACTCATATTCCATGTTTAGGTTCCTACAGAGAGGCTTCAAATCCCTACCCAGGATGGCTGCCGACCATACTTCTGCGCATTCACTGCACTATCTTGTCAATGTGGTAGAGCCCCATGGTAGGAGACAGATGTCTTCCACTTAGCTCCAGAGAGACCCTGAATTTGCCACTGATCCATCCTGCCAGAGCCAATATTGTTACTTATACACTGCACTGCTACCCTGACACAGTCACCAGCTAGTGACCTGTATACTCCTCTCAAGCTCCACTTCTTGCTTAAGAGTCTGTGAAAGCATAACTGTGAGTATGGCTGTGCACTTCACATTACTGCTGAATAAACAACTATTCATTGACTCACGGTATCCACTGGTGTGTACACACACTCTGCCATACCCCCACCCCCTCTACACACATATTCCAACATTCTCTACCCTTCTTACAGAGGATAAGCTGTATCCTGCAAAGTATGCATTTGGTGTGATAGACTTTGCATGTGCCACGATTGTCTTGTGGCAGTGGTTGTAGTGTGGATTAGGATGCAGAGTAAATGACAGTAAATGACAGACAGTGATCATTTGGGGGAAGTGGGGACTAAAATACTGGAGTGTCGTGACCGTTTTGGGAGCATGTCGCAGCCTGCGACTGCGTCTTCTTACACACTTTCACTAGTTCCAGCGGATTTGTCGCGATGGACATTCTGAAAAACCATAGGGCTGCCGAGACGTCCGATAGTGCGACTGATGTTCGTTCAATGCTGCATCTTTGTATGCTATTGACCAGATTTGAGAAGCCAGCGGTAGGCATCTCTGTACAAAAGATGGCGTCTGCGACATTTGTCTGCACTGCGGACCCCTTGTGGCGCCATATAAATAAAGGATAATAATAATCTTCTGAGATCCGCTGAGTATGAAAATGCAGCAGCGATGCAATTAGCATTCACCTCTGCGTTTGACCTTTTGTCCATATCGTAGCCCCCATATAGGGGTATTCAATATGGGTGCGATAACATCGTTTTCTGCGTTAATATCGCACTTTTAATGTTTTTGCGTTAATATCACTTGTTTTACTTTTACACCCTATTCAATTTCAAAGACTTATCGCAGTTTTGACAAGTCTTTGATAAAAAACGGTGATAACTTTTCACCATTGAATAGGTGTCGAAAAAAAGTGCAGAATTGGGGTTTAGGGGTGCAGGCTTAAAAAAAATAGCCTGCACCCCTGAGATTGACATTTAAAAAAGAACTGTGTCAAAAAAAGTAAAAAAAAAAATAGGGACACCCCAAAAAATTAATTTAAAAATTGGGGTGCAAAAAAAAAAATGGGAAAAAATTGTTAAACAATAGGCAAATAGGTTCAGGGCTATTCTGCATGTATGCGGCAGGTGTTTTCTAGAATAGATTTATAGCGGCAGGTATTTTCTAGAATAGATTTATAGCGGCAGGTGAACAAATGCAAAATTTATAAAAACTTACTTTAGGGACATCAAATATGCTAGTATCCATTTTCATGTACCCCAAACTTGATGGGACCACTTAAAAAAACGAAAAAAATAACCTAAGTGCTCTTCTGCATCACTTCTTCAATGTCGGGAAAAAAGCACCTGCTGCGGCTATTTAAATCCCCGACTTTCAATTAAAGGCTAAAACAGGGGTACCCATAGTGTTCCCCCATGTTTTTACAACTTTAGGGGGGTCTTACAATTATTTTAAGGAAAAATTCGTAACTACTCAAAGCCAACTTCGGAGTTTCCCGTTTTCGTTAATTTGATATTGAATACGGGGATAAGCGGGAGCGCGCACCATACCTTTACGCAGAAAAAAACTCCGATATGAAACGTTAACTTCGCCAGGGAAGTTAACCTTTCATATTGAATACCCCTCATAGACTTATATGGGGACTGTAAATACTTTGAAAATAGAATATCTACTGCAATACCCTGTGAAAATCCTCAGACAATGTATAAGAATGCAAAGTGTTTTGTTTTAGTTGTGAGTTCTGCTAAGAATTTCAAATTAAGGCATCTATTTTAGTTATAATATTGATATGGAATATAATGGCAATAGACTGCTATTAACAAGGCAAACTGTCATTATTTATTACTGTACAAGTGTTGCAAATTATACCTTATTGTTTAATTCATAGGCTTTTGCACTCTCTAAACCCTATATTAACTACCTAACATTTAACAGTACCCAACGAAAACTAAATGCATAAAATACACATAGGGTAGACACAACACTGGATGGAATTCATATTTGACACGGAAATGGCAGCACTGTATCTACTGACAGGGATCCTAGCTGAGAGCTGTCTAGGCATGTTGCATAATGATAACTGTCATGTGTTGATGTAAGCTGACAAAAGATTAAGGAGAGATTTTCAGGTCATCCTACTCCCAACCATTCAGGAAACCAATCATTTAAAATGTTGTTTGTCAGATCTACAAACACTGATCGTTAAGCCTTAAATATGGTAAGCGATTAGACAGACATATTCTATGCTTGCTTCTGTGTTCCAGTCTTTCTTAGCAACATTTACTAAAAAGATAAAGATGTAACACTTCCTTTATATATGCTTCATGATTCATTTAAAGTATAAATACACTCTCTGGGGATGTTGTATAACATATTTGTTTTTAATCCATATTCTCCGTATTCTATACAATTATATCACCATTTGTCATGTTATTTCCAATTTGGCTTTACCTAATGGGTAAAACAAGGTGTGGTTTGGATCAGACCACAATAATCTTTACTTTTATAAAATAAATAATATAACTATATATAGCCCTATTGCATGGTTAACTGAATGGGTGAAATTAATTAATAAAATTGCAATTTATTTACC
Organism: Taudactylus pleione; assembly: GCA_031769625.1. Taxonomy (NCBI): domain Eukaryota; kingdom Metazoa; phylum Chordata; class Amphibia; order Anura; family Myobatrachidae; genus Taudactylus; species Taudactylus pleione. Next base: position 19,825,125 of record JAUIMM010000094.1, on the reverse strand, counting down.
TGAATTGTAATAGAAGTAATTTACAGTGATGCTCTCCGATGAAAGCGTTCCTGAAAAATAAAGGTAATAATATTTGTTTACATTGTGTCGATTAAGTATAACCTAAGCAGTGAATGGAATTTTATATTGTGAATTAAAGTATATTGCGTAGTGCTTAGAAATATAGGTATCTAATATAATAGGTGTCTAATTTAATATCTAATATAAATTGGGCTTACCCACACAGGCTCTGGGACATACACTGTATAAAGTAGCCTGGGAGGAGGCACATACTGTACAGTACAGCTTTTTATTTAGCATTCTACCTAAGTGGGGAAGGTTAAGGTGGGTTACATTGTGGAGGCACCGCTGGGATCCATTAGGAAGGAGCAATTGGTCAGGATTAATATATACAGGTGGTAAATTGGGAAGCTTTTCAGGAGAAGGTATTTTTTTCTATCAGCAGAAAGGAAAAATCCCAAGTAGATGTATGGGAGTGAGTGGACATTTTTCAGAATTCTCAGGAATTCTGAGGATGTTATTAGTGAAGACATCATATGGGTTTGTCTAACCCTGAATTGTGGATAAATGGAGGGGGGAGTTAGGAATGGTTTATGCAATGCTAATAGAGACAAACTTAATCATCATGATTATGGTGACTGATAAAAATTGTGAGAGATGTCGGAACATTATATGGACAAGTATAAGGGATGAGGAGGTGGCAGCTGAGTCACCGCAATATACATAGGAGAGATGCAGGGGGTGATACTTTACATAATGATGAGAGATTAGGTAATTATATTGAGACAATAGTAGATAGAGTGGTCACACAATTACAGAGGTGGCACTATGAGGGAAGTAACAGATGGTTAAGAATTATTTTGGGCATCAAACCAATGAAAGTAGGGAAGAGACTTACTGTATAATGCCTGGAAAGTGGCTGATATACCACAGTCTGAGGAGTGGCAGTGCCTAGACCACATAAAAATAGTTGTAGAGAGCCTGTGGGGTTCTGCAATGTGCATTATTCAGGCCACTTGGCGTAAAAACCATAGAAGCCTATTTCTAAGCATTAGATGTAGCATATGGAACATTAGAAGATGTGGGGGATCATATCTCAAGATTACACCATACATTCCAAAAGCCAGGGGAAAAATTGAGTCTATACTTATTCTGGTTGGTGCAGAAATTAAGATGTTCTGAGAAGGACAGACCCCACATTTAACGATCTCATGAAATATATTAAACAGGAAGTCATTTTTATAGAGATGTGGAAACAAACAATAAAAAAGGTTAAAATGGTGTTGTGAGGGTACTGGATTTTGGACATAAGTCCCCTTCTGTAGAACCCTCACACAGATAAGGAGAGGGTGCCTTATAATCACACATTTATTGAAAGGTAATATGAAAAAAAAATTACAAGCCTAACATCACACAATTCCCAAAGGGCTTTTAACAACATCTCATAATTATAACATTGAAAACCAGTCTCCTCAAAAGTCCCAGCAGAGTCCTTAAAACCCATCAGAGACAGTTACCCCAAATTTAATACAGTTCCTACCAGGATTTTAGTTAAACAACTCCCACAGACTCCTCAGGGTCAGGCCGCTTGGCCATTGCGCTTCACCAACATGCTTACAGCAGCTTCCAGGGATATGCCAGTGGACCTGCCAGCATCTCCTGCTGCCTCTAACCTCTCTGGAGCTGCCAAACCCACAAAGCTTCTGTCAGTGCAGCCTTTCCATTTCCTGACACACCCTCATCCAACCCCTTTTACTCTTTTTAAACCAACTGGAACATGACTAGGGGGCATGTTAATTTCACACACTAAGGCCAGCAAAACAAGAAATACCAGAAGAGCATACTGGGAGATGCAATCACACTAGAAAGTGACTGCTGGGGAGACAGAAGATCCCAGCACAATCTCTGCCCAGAGGGGAAACCACACAGACCACGAGCTCCATTTTAGAACAATCAGTATAGTAAAAAAGAGCGCCCTCCACAATAGTCCAAAAACCCTCACAATTGTTACCATCTGTGGAGCAAAATTCATTGGAAGAAAAAATTGTTAAGTTAATGGTAGAACAAAACAGGAAGATCGACCAGCTTATAGTGTTGCAAGGTGCAAATAATTCCTAACGGGGGGGCTATATCCATAGGGAATGTTTAAAATGTGGAAAGTTGGGACACTGAGCTTACTGTATGAGTGTAATCAAAATCAGAGTTGGCGTCCATCTTGAAGCACTAGTAGTAACCAAAATAGAGAGGTTTTAGAGTAGGGAAACGATTTGGGGAGGCCTGTGTCCCCCTCACTGGCCTTCTAGAAATAAGTACAATATGTGCGCAATTGGGAGTTCGTGGTGGTGTGGTACTTTACTAGAAGGTTTGATGGGGCCCACTCACCTAGTGTCAGCAAGTATTAATGGACATTTTTATAATGTGTTATTAGACAGTGGCTTGCATGTTTTAATAATATTTGAATCATAGTACAGTATGAACATCCTTGATGTACCCATACAGCCACGAACTGGATTAGTCATTTGGGAATTAAGTGTTGAAAAACATCCCTATTTTGGATATGTACATTTGACACTTGTATTTAGCTCTTGCTCTTCTGCAGTGTAGTCTCAAATCCCTTTGTTGCTTTAATTTGTCTGGAAATCACAGGAGGGAAAGGGGAATTACCCATAATTGTAGACACAAACACTAATTTATACCATGCATTAGCTACAGTAATTGGTGTTTAAAAGAGGGTGATAAGTCTACCCTACATATTTGAACTATATAAAACAAGCTTTTAGATGCTGACAAGCACTCAGTGATGTCACAAACAATAGAATGAAGATAAATAAAGATTTAGGGGTTTATTTAAAAATACCTTTTGTTTTCTTCATTGATATTACTTCCCTAAAAACAGACATAAGGCACTTCTGATCGTGTTTATTCCCGATATTTAAAAGGGCATAAACATGAACAGGAGTGTCAGGTTTTATAACCCGACATTTTGTAAATAAATTTATGTCTGTTTTCGGGGAATTAATATCAATGAAGAAAACAAAAGATATTTGATAGGTGAGTTGACCAAAAGATATCTGGCTTTCTCCTATGGGAAGTGGGTCTTGGGCGCAGCTAAAAGAGTGGGACACCACAACAAATTAACTGACGATACCACATTCCATGAGTTCTCTCGAAGAATAGTGCCTGCAGACTTTGAGGATGTAATGCTACTTCATAAAGGATTATTAGAGAATCAAGTCATCATAGAATCACAGAGTCCATACACATTACATCCGTGATCATATGCAAGAAGAACAGGAACATAAGAATGTGTGACGATTATAGGACATTGAATCAGAGAACAGAACATGATCAATATTCCAAACCGATGAAGCCCACGACTGCCTTCAGGGAAGTACATGGTTCTCTGTATTGGACTTGCGTAATGAGTACTATCAGATACCCATGCATTCTGAAGGCACAGAGAAGACCGTGTTTATATGTCCCCTTGCATTCTTTCAGTTTTCGATGATGCCACAGGAAATTAAAGTAGCCCCTGCCAATTTTCAGAAAATTATGGACAAGAAAGTGAGCAGTATGAATTGTCCTGAAGTCATTGTCTACTTGGATGACACAATTATTTTTGAGAACGCAAGAGGCATCTTCTTAAAGTATTGGACCAAGTGATGGAAAGTGGCATGAAATTGTCTGTGGACAAATGTCAACTATTCCAGTCACCTTTGAAATACATTGCCAGTTGTAACGGAGAGGCAACAGACCCATATTAAGTGAAAGCTGTTATCAAATGGCCCCATGTTACTAAATTGAAAGACATAAGATCTTTTCTAGGTCTTTAGGGATGCTACCGCTTAGGGCCGGATTAAAGCTTGTGGGGGCACTGGGGCAACTAAGTTGTGGGGGCCCCCACCAAGCCACATGGAGTCTACTCCCCTCACCCCATCAACCACATGTAACTTACCCCTACCCCCCACGTGTGTGTTAAACATGCACACACACATACTATATATATAATATATACGTAGCAAACATATATATTATATATAATATACTAACACACACATATACAGCATATCAGGGCTGCAACTAGGGAGGGGGGCTAGAGGTGCACGTGCAACGGGTGCGCTGTTGCACCCACTGCCAGGGAGGCTCCAAGCCAGATTCCCTCTGAGGTTTTATTACCAGCCTGGCTCCTTCCCTGCAGCACCGCAGTAGCTGGAGGCTGGAGTTCTCTCATGAACTACAGCTTCCGGATCTCCCCTCGGGCACTATGGGAGACACGTCATGATGCCTCTCCCGTAGTTCAGAGGAGCAGCCGGGTGGACCGGACGTCAGAGCGGGGTTTAAGGTAAGTAATATTTTTTTTTTCTGTAAGCGGCACAACAGGGGCATTATCATATGGGCACTTCAGGGGCATTACCAAATGGGCACTACAGGAGCATTACTTTATGGGCACTACTACAGGGGCATTACTATGGGGCATTACCAAATGGACACTACTACAGGGACATTACCATTGGGGAATTACTATATGGGCACTACTACAGGGGCATTACCTCAGGGGGCATTACTACAGGTACACTGCTGAAGGGGACATTACTATAGGGGCACTGCTGCAGGGGGCATTACTATGTTGGAATTACAAGGGGGACGCCAAATGACTCTCTTGCCCCGGGTGACAAAAATCCTAGTTTCGGCCCTGAGGATACACACACATAAACACATACAAACACACTAACACATATACACACACAGTATACACACACTAACTGTATATACAATAGCACATACTGTACACATATATACACACAAGCACATATATACTCAATAAAACAGTACACAGACACACTTACATTAGTATGCAGCAAATGCAGGTTGTTAATGGAGGCAGGCAACTCACATCATTAGGCCCCGCCCACCCTCTTGCTTTAATGCAGCGATTTGTGTGTTATGGAGGCAGGGCTTGCTATATTGGCTCCGGCCCCATTACGGCCAGTGGATGGGGGAACTGGTCCATCAGGGGAGGTTCTAGGTACACAGAAACCCTCCCGGGTGCTCTAGTGTGGGGCCCCCTCGCCCCCCCCCCTTAATCCAGCCCTGCTACTGCTCCTTTGTGCCCCAGTACTGCAGGATTGCCAAACCATTAACTCACAAAGTGGTATAATCCTCCACGAGGAATGAACCCCAGGAAAAAGTCTCCATCATGGCCTTATTACTAGCCAAATGATCCATTCAGAAATCAATGCACTTTAGAGTGTGAGAAAGCGTTTATAGAATTAAAAAGCGTCTGACTAATGCTCCAGTTGTAGCTTACGCTGACCCTATGTTACCATACATTCTGCATATCAATGCCTCACTGGATAGACTTGGGGGAGTTCTACTGTATATCAAAAACACCACAATAAATTGAGACCTGTGTCTTTCATTAGCAGAGGATTAAATGTAAGCAAGGAGAGGTATCCTACACACAAACTTGAATTTCTGGCCTTGAAATGGCGTGTTGTAGAAAAGTTTCATGACTACCTTTAAAGTGCATATATATAATAATCCATTGACATACGTACCCCTGCCCGACTGGATGCGTCAGGTCACCGTTTGTTGCCATGCTCAGCAATGTATGATTTTTGTTTAAAGTATAGACCAGACATGCAGACTCTTTTTGTAGAATCCCTAACCAATTGGCAGAAAACCCTGAGGAAGGGTAGGTGAAAGTACCTGCTACAGAAATACAAAGGATATGTCATAATGTGTGGATAGAGTATATTGCTAGTTATGAGCTGGTTAGTGCTCTTGGGGCTACTGAGAAGGCCCTACAGGTGACTCACTGTAGGCTAAGCCATCTTAAGCTTGGCGGCTTACCCAAGATTTGACAAGATCAGTTGGAATATGTACAAACCCAGCATGCTTTGCCCTGACCGTGGGTGCTGACCATGGCTTTGTAAATAAAGCCCTAAGACTGGAACTGTATCAGCATCCATTGGAGTTATATGTATACCGATGATGCTCCAAAATGCCATAACAATCTAAAACATTGAATAGTTATTGTAATTTATACAGATGTGTCCTCAAACCTGTACACCTAGCCTGAGTTCGCCATGTGTTGCGAGATGCCTGACCAGAGTGAGCTTCCAGGTCCTATGGGTAATTTTCACGTCTATTTCATATCTTTTTCTCTAAAAATGCATCTTAATTGCAATGCGATGTACAGTACTATAGGCTGACTAGAGACTGTGCTGATTCATTTGATACAGTACAGTATGCAACACTTGTATATCTGTGTTCGACTGGGTCTGTAAATGAAACACAATGAAACTTGATGTGGAAACAAATCTGCTGCCGCTGCATCTTAGCACTTTGTATACAGTTTCAGACTATATCGCACACAGATATACAAATGTCAAATATCAAATTAATCAGCACAGTCTACTGGTGCATCCTAGTTGCATCGCATTGCGACTAAGAAACATTTATGGGACAAGGCTCACCAAGAGAGGCTGTTTGGCGTGACTTCAGTAAGAATGCATGAGGACACATTTGTACTGCAGAATAGGAATGTGTAGAAAATCACTGCGCACTGCAATATGGTGTTATCATAAGTGTGACACCTATCACACCAGTAGGAATACAGTTACACAGAAGTTTGATAACAACCCAAATTATGCGCTCCACCAATTTTCCTCATATATAGGGAAAGGATGGGGAGAAAAAAGAAAAAACAAAGAATATCGGTTAATAGGTGAATTAATGTTACACAAATATTGTACTAGTGTATAAAATGTGTATAAAATGATGCCAGTGTATAAAATTACACCACACACAGGGGGTCATTCAGACCCGGTCATTAGCGCCGATGCACTCGGACTGGGTCGATGGCCCCCCATAGAGCATGCGCACGATGGCGCCGTCGTGCGCATGCGTGAGACCCGCTACGACCGACAGCGCCGGTCGTAGCGGGTCTCGATCCAAAGGGGGCGAGCTGTCGATGTTGATTGATAGCTCGCCCCGTTTGGAAGGCGGGCTGGGGGGGTGGCAGCCCAAACGGAGGCGTTCCCATGGGAACACCTACCGTTTGGGGCGGCCCCACTGACATTACTAGTGATGTCAGTGGAGAGCTTCCGGCTCAGACAGAACCGAAAGCTCTCCGGGGCTTACGACAAGGGAGACCCTACCCTAGGGTCTCGTCGTAAGCCCCGATGGTCGCGATGGTCTTGACCATCGCGACTATCACCTTAGGCGGTCGTAAGGCTGTGGGTGTTAACCCACAGCCTTACCACCGCAAAGGAGGACATCTTGAAAATTCAAGACGTCGTCTCCTCATTCAGACCGACCGCACGCTCTGTGCGACTGGCTCTGAATGAGGTCCACAGTGTTCTCCCTTGTTAGAAAATACGAAATATCACCGTGAACAGCTTCAATGGTGCTTCCTGGTGAGATCACCAATATACCACAAAAGACAACCACAAAAGACAACAGACACTTAATTATATATACTGCCAAGACCAAACAAGAGCAAAAAACTGGTAAACCAGCACACCACTTTTATGTGCAGAAAAAAGTTTTTATAGCTTCAATTTAAGTAAAACGGCCACATATCAGTTCACATAAAGTGCAAAAGTGTCAAAACAGTGCAAATCAATAAAAAAGTACTTATCCAGTGGTGTGAACCGACATAGCAGCATAACAAGACATGGTAACACAGTTAGGATACTTAAAAAACGCATTTCTTTACACAGGTCCTCGATACGTAAAACATTTCAGATTATAGATGGAAATACTTCAACGGTTGCCAGACATTTTGTTGAAAAAAATCATAATCCATTGGATTTTAAAGTTATGCCTATAGGCTATATACCTCCATTATTGAGAGGCGGATATCGAAATAAACGTTTGTTGCAGTGTGAAAGCCGCTGGATCTATAATTTACAAACTTCGTCACCTTGGGCTTGAATGAAGAATTGAACTTCAACTGTTTTCTCTAAACATGGCTAGATATATTCCTGATCCTTATCATTCCTCTTATTCTTTTGTTCATATTGTTTATAATATTTATGTATCTTTGTTTTTTATGTATTAATTTGTTTTGGTTAAACCTTGTAACGATTCCTTACCTGAGACAGCTAATCATATACACCTGATACTCTTTAAATACACTATAAGCAATTTTCGGTAAATATTAGCCAATAGCTGCGATCTTGCAGCCAGAGCAACATTTCTGGCCGGTGACACGGCGTACCGAATGGCCATGGTATTAGATTCAAGTAAAGGTGAGTTTTACAGTTAGCAATGGTAGAAATAGGCAGGGGGTTCAGTATGTCGGTTAAGCCCCAGGAGGAAGGTGCCACAGGGCTCCGAAACAGCTGTCGGGCCATGTCTTGTTATGCTGCTATGTCGGTTCACACCACTAGACCACTGGATAAGTACTTTTTACTGATTTGCACTGTTTTGGCACTTTTGCACCTTATGTGAACTGATATGTGGTAATTTTACTTATGATTACTTATTTATAAATTGAAGCTATAAAAACTTTTTTCTGCATATAAAAGTGGTGTGCTGGTTTACCAGTTTTTCGCTCTGGTTTTGACTTGGCTATACATACTAAATGACCAAGCACCCTGAATGAAAATATATGAAGTTTGAGTGTGCAACGCTTGCAAAAAACTTTCTAGATATATATATATATATATATATTTATGTTATGTTTATATATATATATATATATATAAACATAACATAGTATAATACTACATGATAAGTCCTTTGTGTTGAGGATAGGTTATCACACTCACCCTTTCTCAAGAAAGGAAAAGCTTTAAATACAGTCTATCTTTCCTGGTACGTCTCTCTTAAGGGCGATCAATATCCCAGTATATCCCAATTATTAGAGCCCTTCCAGGTGTAAATAAATTATTTTATTCTGACAAAGGTTTAGAAAATCCCACGGCTAAGGGAACTATGTGTGTGCATATAAACAGTCTAAGGGATTCAGGATAGTCCCATATGGTATTTGGCTGTTCTCATGGAACTTCAAGTGGCATATGCTTAACACCATCAAAGCGTTTCGACTTAGGAGTCTTTTTCAAGTTGTCATCTGTTGTGTTGTCCATCTCTTGGTGTCTTTCCAGAGAAAGTTCTAGAGCCGCAGGTAAGTTATGGCCTTTATAATGACATCCAGTTTGTGAGATGAGCTCTGACTAGGCTCAGAAGTCAGCAGATATAGTACAAAATAAAAAGAAAAGAAAATAGTTGTCTGGTATTGGCGCACAGTGAACTGTCAGTGAATTCCGCCCTTAGAGGTGTGGCTGGTTTTCCTACAGATGCAGAGGCCTCCAGAATGAATTTAACTATGCCATCTTTACTGCCGAAGATCATATATGTGTCATATGATATTTAGAAAGCAAACAATTATTCTGCACTGATGTTTCCAGCAAACTGCCGATGAATATATTGATGTTGAAATATTTTACACCAGAAAACAATCAGAATGTTTTAGCATATACAGAATAACATATAGTTTAATGCTGCATTAATGTATCTTGATCATGTGAAGCTGGCTCGTCAGAATGATGGACTGTGGTCTTATAAAAGGTATTGAATGAATTCACTGTAAGTGCTACTTCTCACATAAACTGATGTCATTTGTTTTCCAGACTGTAGTTTCCAGCTTCCAGTGCAATAGGTTACTCAGCATGCAGGGCAGCTTGGTGCCAACCGTACGCTGCATGACATCTTCTGGCAGTACACGTTATACTTTCACAGGGGATGCAAAAGAGCAATTTCAGGCTTAATTTAACCTTTGTCTACATTGTTATCGCTAAAAAGTATTTGCTTTGAAATGTGCAATTCTGAAACTTTTCAGCTGGTTTCTTTGGAAACAAAATATGTAGCAGACAATGACCTGCAGAGAAAACCATTCCATATCCCAGCTAAGGAGGTTTTCTACAATGTGTTATTAAATGTACATTTCAATATGATTATTCTAATTCACATTAATGGCAGCTTTAAAAAGCAATTTAATCTCTATGGCAGACACATACTAACAGTACTTATATATATTCACACATTGTTAGCACCGTGGTCCACTACTGTATGTAGTAAAGCTACCGATTGTCCTCAGCAGAGATGGGTGACAGTAGGGATAATTAGACAAAGGGATTCCAGAACTCCTGAGTTCAGTGGGGCTTGGGCCAATGACTGCAATGATATATAATTCAATATTTATATAAAGTACTTTACAAGTTTGGCTATGTGAGCCCAACATGTAATTCAATGTATTAATTCACCGAGGGGGGGGGGGGGGGGGATAAGGAACAGAATTGTATTGTCTCTTTTATCTCATTTTGATGCTTCAATAAAGAAACATATAAAAAAAAATATTTTCACCCAGCGCTCCAATTTAAACCCTCTGTGGGTCTGTGACATTTCAACAGATCATTGGACCCCCAAGCTAGCATATGTTCAAATGGAATCGGTATGAGCTACCGACGCTGGGAGGCTGACTGGTGAGAATCCCGACAGGCTCAGGTAAGGACCCTAACCCTCCCTTCTCCCCTCCCTAACCCACCCTTAATGGTGCCTAACCCTAACATCCCTAGGATGCCTAACCTACCCCCGGTGGTGCCTAACTCTAACCCCACCTTCCTGCACCCTAAACCTAACCCAGGGGGTGCCTAACCCTAACCTCCCCCCAGTGGTGCCTAACCCAAACCCCCCCTTCCCGTAGCCAAACCCTCCCTGGGGGGTGCCTAACCCTAATCTCCCCCCGGAGTTCCTAATTCTAACCTCCCCATTCCTGGCTAACTGCTCATACTTACCGCCGTCAGGTCGGGGTATCGGCGTCGGCATTATGCCAGGTGGCAGAATTATTGTGTCTGTATTCGACTGTCAGCATCCCGTCTGCTGGCATATAAACTGCATCCCGTTCAAGTCAAGAAAACTTTCCAATTGTGTCATTTTGTTTTTGAACGTGCACAAACACCATGTTTATAATAAAGTGTTTTCTAGATGAAATAGTTAATCATGCTATATAAAAACATAATCAAATAAATGAGTCTACTAGTTCTCAAACTCAGCCCTCAAGTTTTCCCATAAGGCCATGTGTGATTTATGTCTGTGAAAGCAGTGTATGATTAAAGAAATCCACAAAACATAACTTGTTGGTGGTACCTGAGGACTGGAGTTGAGAACCCCTGGTCTACATCAACACCTTCATTTAATCATTCAGGAGAAATGATGACAAAGCTTAATATCGAATAAGGCAAATGAGATTTGATAGGCTTTTACAGTTAAAATTGTAAGGGACAGAGCCATTTAAGGAAATACATGCATATATGTTTTTTGTGAAGTTGTCGTACATTTTACCATAGGCGTGCGCAGAAGCTGGCATAGGAGGTGCTGCTTCGGCACTTCCACCTTTGCCGGGTCATTGGACTCCCTTTTCCCCCCTTCCCACTGGGACATAGACTACTCATCTGGGTGGCCAGGTGAGTCCATGTGAGTAGTGTATGTCCCGGAGGGAGAGGCAGTGGCGGATCCAGGGGGGTGCGATTGGAGCGATCGCCCCCCCCCCTAGCACAGTCCACATCATGCACTGAGCTGAGCAGCTTGTGGCTGCCCACTGAGCAGCGCTCCTTGCGTGACCGCTCCGCTGCAGGGGCTGTAGTGTACACAATGGTTCACTACCTTCCTCTCTGTGTCTGTCCCTTCCCTCGGCTCCTTACTGTCCCCGGCTAAGATCCTGTCCCCTCACTGGGAGACCTCCCCCCTTTCTTAGGCCCTGCCCCCTCTCCTACCATGTCTGACTATATTAATCTATCTTCTCCTGTCCCTGCTGAAGAAACCGCACCCTCACCCCGAGTCTCCGCCCCTTCACTAGTCTATCCTGTGTCATCTCTCCCTATACTCTGGAGCTCCGCAGGCCAGGGACCAGAGACAGAACAGCCTTCCAGACAGGTAAGTGCCAGCGGAAGTGTGAAAATGTTTAAATGATATTTGAGGGGGAGTAGGAGGGTTGGAATACTTATGCAATGGGGGGGTAGTTGTTTTTATTTTTTTGGGGAGGGGGTTGTTTTAATAATGTAGGTGCTGATAAAAGTGTGTGTATGTGGGGGGTATTATTATTGTGTGTGAGGGGTATATTCATAATATCTGTGTTAAATGTGGGGCACTGATGGTCTCTGCATTATTTGGCAAGTACTGAGTTATCTGGCAATATCTGGCACCCATTGCGATGCTCCCTGATCTGGCAGTGACTGCGAACCTCTCTGAATTATAGAGCACACCTCTGCGATGCTCTCTGATCTGACGGTCACTTCAAACCTCTCTACATTATATAGCAGTCACTGTGATGCTCTTTGTTCTGGCTGTCACTGCGAACCTCTCTGTGGGCTGCATGTAAGCAAACGCAGGCTCAGTGTCTAACACTGGCCGCGCTGGCAGTACTTGTTTATAGCTCTTTGACATAACAATTTTTTATACATTTAATTGACTATTTAAAGCACACCCCATTAAGCAAACCTTACCTACAGAGGCTATTATAATTAGGGGTGAGCGGGTTCGGATTTCTGAAATCCGAACCCCCCCGAGCCCCCCGATCCGAGTCCGATCCGAGTCCGATCCGAGTCAGGCTCGACTTTTCCCGCCTGACTCGGATTCTGAAATCGAGGCAAAACGTCATCTTCCCGCCTTCCGAGTCTCGCGGGTTTTGGATCCTATATAAGGTACCCACGTCGGCGCCATTTTCTCACTTGGCTGTGGACAGTGAAGAGGGAGGGTGGGAGTTAGGGCTGTGTAGTGTAGTGTAGTGTAGTGCTGCTGTTGTCCACTACTTCAAAGTCCATAGGGGCTGGCTGTGTTGTGCTGTGCTGCTGTTGTTAATAGGGGCTGTGTCCACTACTTCAAAGTCCATAGGGGCTGGCTGGACTGTGTTGTGCAGTCAGTTCTCCATAGGGGCTGTGTCCACTCCAAAGTCCTGTGCAGTGTCCCAGTCCTAAAGAGGTGCTGTAGTGTTGTCCAGGGGGTGCTCTGTCCATCAGGGGTGCTCCCCCCAAGTGCTAAAAAAATAATATATTTTCTGTGTTTGTGAATTGTGTGCGCAGTAGCCGCACGTGCATCAACAAAGTAGTGCCAAGCGTGCGCCTGTGTCATAAGTAAAGGGCCGGCTGGCTTGACCGTTAAAGGGTGCTGTAACCCCCGAAAGTACACTCCAGTCCAAACCAAAAAAAAATTATTTTCTGTGTTTGTGAATTGTGTGCGCAGTAGCCGCACGTGCATCAACAAAGTAGTGCCAAGCGTGCGCCTGTGTCATAAGTAAAGGGCCAGCTGGCTTGACCGTTAAGGGTGCTGTAACCCCCGAAAGTACACTCCAGTCCAAACCAAAAAAAAAATTATTTTCTGTGTTTGTGAATTGTGTGCGCAGTAGCCGCACGTGCATCAACAAAGTAGTGCCAAGCGTGCGCCTGTGTCATAAGTAAAGGGCCGGCTGGCTTGACCGTTAAGGGTGCTGTAACCCCCGAAAGTACACTCCAGTCCAAACCAAAAAAAAAATTATTTTCTGTGTTTGTGAATTGTGTGCGCAGTAGCCGCACGTGCATCAACAAAGTAGTGCCAAGCGTGCGCCTGTGTCATAAGTAAAGGGCCGGCTGGCTTGACCGTTAAGGGTGCTGTAACCCCCGAAAGTACACTCCAGTCCAAACCAAAAAAAAAATTATTTTCTGTGTTTGTGAATTGTGTGCGCAGTAGCCGTACGTGCATCAACAAAGTAGTGCCAAGCGTGCGCCTGTGTCATAAGTAAAGGGCCGGCTGGCTTGACCGTTAAAGGGTGCTGTAACCCCCAAAGTACACTCCAGTCCAAACCAAAAAAAAAATTATTTTCTGTGTTTGTGAATTGTGTGCGCAGTAGCCGCATGTGCATCAACAAAGTAGTGCCAAGCGTGCGCCTGTGTCATAAGTAAAGGGCCAGCTGGCTTGACCGTTAAAGGGTGCTGTAACCCCCAAAGTACACTCCAGTCCAAACCAAAAAAAAAATTATTTTCTGTGTTTGTGAATTGTGTGCGCAGTAGCCGCACGTGCATCAACAAAGTAGTGCCAAGCGTGCGCCTGTGTCATAAGTAAAGGGCCAGCTGGCTTGACCGTTAAGGGTGCTGTAACCCCCGAAAGTACACTCCAGTCCAAACCAAAAAAAAAATTATTTTGTGTGTTTGTGAATTGTGTGCGCAGTAGCCGCACGTGCATCAACAAAGTAGTGCCAAGCATGCGCCTGTGTCATAAGTAAAGGGCCGGCTGGCTTGACCGTTAAAGGGTGCTGTAACCCCCAAAGTACACTCCAGTCCAAACCAAAAAAAAATTTATTTTCTGTGTTTGTGAATTGTGTGCGCAGTAGCCGCACGTGCATCAACAAAGTAGTGCCAAGCGTGTGCCTGTGTCATAAGTAAAGGGCCGGCTGGCTTGACCGTTAAAGGGTGCTGTGACCCCCGAAAGTACACTCCAGTCCAAACCAAAAAAAAAATTATTTTCTGTGTTTGTGAATTGTGTGCGCAGTAGCCGCACGTGCATCAACAAAGTAGTGCCAAGCGTGCGCCTGTGTCATAAGTAAAGGGCCGGCTGGCTTGACCGTTAAAGGGTTCTGTAGGAGGTTGCTTCCACAAAATGTGGAGAAGATGATGTTCATAAAATGAATGATCAACTCTTCCAGGGAGACCAGCCTCCAGAACGTACAGAGGGACCTGTGGTTCCAGCAGGGACGAATTAATACTCTGTGAGGATGAGGATGTACATAACACTGAAGAGGGTGAGGAATCTGTGGATGAGGAGGATGAGGACGACTTCTTGCCTCCGTAGAGCCAGTTTGTGCAGGGACAGATTAATTGCCAGCTTGTTTTGTGGGGGCCCAAACGAACCAATCATTTCAGCCACAGTTGTGTGGCAGACCCTGGCGCTGAAATGATTGGTTTGTTAAAGTGTGCATGTCCTGTTTATACAACATAAGGGTGGGTGGGAGGGCCCAAGGACAATTCCATCTTGCACCTCTTTTTTTTCTTTGCATTATGTACAGTTTGGGGCCTAGTTTTTCAATGCCATCCTGTCTGCCACTGCAGTTTCACGCCTAGATGGGTCACGTGTTTGTGCCGCCCACTCGTGTCGCTTAGCATAGTCATCCAGCTACCTCGGTGCAACCTTTTGGACATAAAAACACTATTGTGAGGTGTGAGGTATTCAGAATAGACTGGAAATGAGTGGAAATTAAGGTTATTGAGGTTAATAATAGCATAGGAGCAGAAAAACCTACAAATTCTGTGATTTTAGCTGTTTTTATGCTTTTTTTCAAAAAAATACAGATCCAAAACACAAAACCCAGAACCCAAAACACGGAAGGGTGGTTTTGGCAAAACCAATCCAGATCCAAAACACGAAGAAAGATCCAGATCCAAAACCAAAACACAAAACACGAAAAGTGGCCGGTGCACACCCCTAATTATAATGTGTCTTTTCCCCATTGCAATGCACTGGTGGAGAAAACGGGCCACTAACTTGTGTCTGCCAGGCTAAAAGTTGCCAGCCAGCTCCTGTTGCACAGACGAGCTTCTGCCCCTGCACAGACGATGGGGCATGGCTTCGGCTGATCTTGTACAGAGGGAGGGGGAAGCAGGGAAATGCAGGGGCGGATTGGGCTGCCGGGAGATCGGGACAGTTCCCGCTGGGCCGGCTCAAATGTGCCCCTCCACACCACCCCCAGGGCCAGCCACTAGTACTGGTGTCCCGGGGCTGGGCTGCATGTAAGCAAACACAGGCTCAGTGTCTAACACTGGGCGTGCTGGCCGGAAGGAGGGGGCTGATTGTCAGCATGTATGCTGGTGAGTGAGTCCAGCAGGTGACTGTCACTGCTGTTATAAAAAGGCTGTGTTGTTATATAGGGGACTATGGACCTCATTGAGAGCCGGACGCTATCAGCCGTTCGCTCGTACGCATTCGATTGTTTTAAACCACGCATGTGTCCGGTTCTCATTGCGCATGTGCGGCCGGATCATTGCGGTCATTTTTCGTTCGCTCGTATACACAGCGAACAGGAAGTGACCTATGTCATTTGATTGACAGAATGTTCCGTTTATGGGTGGTAATGGGGTTGGAGATGAGAAAACGCAGGCGTGGCAAGGCGTTTTATGGGCGTACATGTATTATCTTGTGCGAACGTCCAATGTGGACGCTATTTTGTACACGTCACTGTGTGATCCAATTTCCATTAAGACTGCTCGCTCAGCTTATGGTCTGGTATAGTCTACCGCAATGACGATGGTCTCCTCGTACTTCCCTGGACTCATCGATGGTGTTGCGATTAATCAAGTGAGGCAACAAAAACAATTAACTTTTAATTGCTAAACAGCTTCTAAGGTGTTTCGCAAATAGACCTTTTTTAGTAGCTAAAAAACGAACGCAGGTGAACTACTCAGCTGCTCATTTCTGGGGCATACAATCAATTAGCTAACAAATGTTTGGGTTTTTTGAGTGCTTTTTACATATTTGTAAGTGTTTATTTTGTAGGCAAACAATATTGTACGCATGTTTGTTTTTTTTCTATTTGATTTTTTGACCAAGAAACCAATCGTCCTTTTATTTTTTGATAATTGTTAATTAAAACTCATAAATTGATTTTAACCCTTTTTATTTAGGCAAAATATTAAATGTTTCTATTTCCGTTGTACTGTTTGTAAGTTTGTTAGAGGGATTACCTTTTAACCAGTTTGTGAATAAATCAACAATAGAATTTTGCAATTTTGTTTCCAAAGTTTATTATTTTTTTTGTTATTTTTGTTTAAAGTTTTTTGTAAAGTAAACATATTTTTTTTCATGGGACAAAATCTAGAAATCATTTTGCCCACACACCAACAAAATAAGTGGCATTTGAACATAAATAAAACAAATAAAAACAATTCACAAGAAAGGAGATGGAGGTTTTTGCCATGCAGGAATATGGGGCAAACACAGAGATGGATTGTGGGGAAATTAGCCAGTGCTGTCATCACCTTTTAGGCCGTTTGGCCGGGGGTTGGAGGGAGCCTGAACGGTATCGGGAAGTCCTTCGGCTGGCCTGGCCAGAGGCAGATGTTGTGGCCTCTGGACTAGGCATAGGGCTAGGCACATTTGGAGGGATGGCTGTTGTTGTGCCAGAGGTGGAGGGTCCTGATGTTCCGGCAGGAAGGGAGGCCGGCTCCAACATGTGCTGGCGAACGAGCTGCTCCAGGGCATTTGCTATTCGCACGTTGGCCCCAGTATTTTCCGCAATGGCCTTAGCAATGGTCACGTTGGCCACAGCACTTTGCTCCAGGGCGTCCGCCACCCGTAGCAGATTGGCGTCCATCCTCAGCAGAATCTCGGTCTGCTGATCCATTTTACCATTGAGATCAGTGAAGAGGGCCACTGCCTGTGAGGGGGAATGCCCTGGACTGTCTGCCACAGGGTACCCAGCCGGATCTACTGCTTCCTCCCCTGCAGAGCCAGAAGAAATTCTGGGGCCAAAGCTCACCTCTGGAGTAGACTCATCTGCCTGTGTCTCTGTGAGAAAAAAGAGAAAAGAGTAAAATTATAATCTAGATATTGTCAAAAACACATTTCTGAGTTGTTAACATTACAACATTTACCTGGGGCAACATGAGGAGCCGAAAAGTCTGGCATGTCGGTATCCATGTTCGACATGCCAAACACCTCCTCATCCTGCACACACCCCTGGGCCAGCTCCTCCAAATCTGTGAGCTCAAGTGACACAGGGGTGGGATCTCCACCTGTCCCCCCTGCACGCCTAGCCCTATCAGCCAGTTTTTGTTTAAGCCGATATTTGAAGTCGCTCCATATGTTGGTTTAAAATGTTGCATTATTCCTGCAGTATTTTGACCTGTAAACACTTTT
The DNA here is from genome assembly GCA_031769625.1 of Taudactylus pleione. NCBI lineage: Eukaryota > Metazoa > Chordata > Amphibia > Anura > Myobatrachidae > Taudactylus > Taudactylus pleione. The sequence continues at coordinate 19,807,236 of JAUIMM010000094.1, read as the reverse complement.
TACTAAAATGTAGTTTTTAAGTACCGGCGTTTGACCTCCGGGGTTGAACGTTCAAACTCACCCACACCATTGACACCAATGTAGTCCCACAGTTTCCATCTCTGGGTTGCACCCATATTCCTTGGTGCCTGTGCCATGTTGTCATTGCACATTTGCACCAAAACCTCCATTTCCTTCCTTGTGAATTGTGGCTGCCTTTTTTTTTGTCCTAGTTTGCCTACTAGGGCCAGCAGCCTCTTCCATGTCATCCTCCGCACCTTTTTTTTAAAATGTTAAAAAAAAATTTTAATAAAATGTTTTCAAATGTAATGTTAAACATACGCATTTTCCCATCAAAAATAAAAACACTTACATGGTGCCTGTTGGCTAGTACTTTGCTGCTCTGTACTCATTTTTTTTCTCAATGTAGCAGACCGATTTTGGCCTTCAGTGACGTTTTTAGACATGCGTCAGCATTATTCGGCCGCATCATTCCTTGTGCGCTCCTATTGTCCGTCCTTAATTTGAGCGGGAAAATAAAGCCTATTTATGGCTTGGTGTAACTCGAGTCGAGGTGGCATGTTATGATTGTTGGAGGTTTTGCGTTGGAGTGGATTGTTGGTGATTGTTGTGTAGAAGGAGTACTTGTTTTTTTTGATCTTTTTGCTTTTTTTCTTACTTGTTTATTTTCCGTTCGCATTTTCGGTTATTTTTTGGCTTTTTTTATTTGAATTTTTGAGTAAGTATTTCAAAAATCCACCGTAAAAAATAATAGTAAATAGTTTACATTTTCTTTTAATACTTTTTTTTTTTACAGTTATTTTGGCAGTGACCCAGTGACGTTTTTTAACTTTGGGATATTTTGGTAAGTGTTTTTGGTTTCATGAATTTACAAATTCGATGTGTTGGTCTTAGCATATGTTTCGCTAAGTAATGTTTTTTTTTTCTGTGAACAATCATGTCTTACCACTAAATGTAGCGTACTATTTAGCGAACTAATGTGTCCTTATTTAACTGTAAAAGTAGCGTACTATTTAGCGAACTAATGTTTTAGTGGGTTGAACTGTAAAAGTAGCGTACTATTTAGCGAACTAATGTGTCCTTATTTAACTGTAAAATTACTGTAATATTTAGCGAACTAATGTTTTAGTGGTTTTAACTGTAAAAGTAGCGTACTATTTAGTGAACTAATGTTTTAGTGGGTTGAACTGTAAAAGTAGCGTACTATTTAGCGAACTAATGTTTTAATGGGTTGAACAGTAACAGTAGTGTACTATTTAGCGAACTAATGTTTTAGTGGGTTGAACTGTAAAAGTAGCGTACTATTTAGCGAACTAATGTGTCCTTATTTAACTGTAAAATTACCGTAATATTTAGCGAACTAATGTTTTAGTGGTTTTAACTTTAAAAGTAGTGTACTATTTAGCGAACTAATGTTTTTTTTGTTTTTAAATGTAAAATTAACGTACTATTTTGCGAACTAATGTGTTTAGATTTTTTCTGTGTAAAATCATGTCTTACCACTAAATGTAGCATACTATTTTGAGAACTAATGTGTGCTCCCTTCTCTATTTTTTTGAAAATGAAATTTGTTTTCAATCATAGTTTATTAAATTAATCTTAAATTTTTTTTCTACTTTTGAAATGTAGGTTGATTTGCACATGACACGTCCCAGGCCTGTAAGCATCTTTGGTTTGCTTGGAAAAGATAAGTATATTTTTCTTAACACATTTGTCTAAAGTGTAAACCAATAACTACCTGCTTAACATTTCAGGTTGATGTTGGTCGTATTATATTGGCCATGGTTCCAGAACCCGACCAACCTCAACTTCGTCCCAGGCGTAGGCCTCATAGGCGTGCAAGGCCCCAGATATATAGAACACGTGTCACCCTTTTTGGAATGCCAGATGATGAGGTGTTAAGGCGCTACCGTCTTCCACCACAAATCATCATAGACACTATCTCTTTAATAGAGAGTGATCTTGAATGGCAAATTGACAGTCCTACAGCAATACCACCACTTACGCAATTAATGTCAGTGTTACATTTTTGTGCCTCAGGATCCTTTCAAACCACTGTGGGAATAGTCGCTGGAATATCCCAATCCTCCTTTTCAAGGATCCTGAGGGCAGTGATGGAGGCACTTTTTAAACACCTCCATCATTTTATTAAAATGCCATTGGATATGGGTTCCCTTAATGTGGCGAAGGCTAATTTTTACCAAATAGCTGGATCTCCACACATCATAGGGGTTGTGGATGGCACTCACATACCACTTCATCCTCCAGCAAGGCTGGAGGCTATATTTAGGAACCGAAAGCACTTTCACTCGATGAATGTAATGGTGGTATGTGATGCCTCCCTCCAGATCCTGTCCCTGAATGCCAAATTCCCCGGCAGTGCACATGATTCCTTCGTCATCCGGCAATCAGGGATTTGGCACAAATTAAACAACCTACAAGCTGGTGATGCGTGGCTTCTGGGTAAGTTGAAACCTTCTGTTGAAACCAATGCAAAGCTTGTTACACAATGGTCCTGATGTTTTTTTTTATATTTTCACAGGAGACAGTGGTTACCTTTGCACGCCCTTGCTGCTCACTCCTTATTTGGTTCCCACACCAGGGCCACAGAGTCAGTATAATTCCACACTTACAGCCACCAGGCAGGTGGTGGAGCGCTGTATCGGCCTTTTAAAAGACCGATTCAGATGCCTCCACTGCTCTGGTGGCGACCTCATGTATTTGCCAGCTATGGTTTCGAAAATTGTGGTCCTGTGTGGGATATTTCACAACATCGCCATAAGGAGTGGTGTCCCAATGCAGCCAAAGGATGCCTTGCCTGAGGATGGCCCCCCCGAGGTTGGTCGGAGGTCAGTATGTGGGGGGGCCATACATGATGAAGTTGTGGCCAGATTTTTTAGGTAATTATTTCCTCATAATGTTTAAAATTGCCACAATGTAGAAATGTAATATTTTAAAATACAATTTTAACTGTTTTTTTTTTGTTTGATTTTAATGCCTCCAATGACCCTAAAAATCCATGCCTACTACCTGATCAACACAACTGACTTTATGTGGACACATTGGATATAACTTCGGGAACAATGATTTCTTCTCCTCATTTGTGGATTCATGTTGGCATGCTACTTCTTCAAACAGTTCCTGATTGTGTTTTTTGGGGGGTTTTGGTGTGGTTTTGACTCGTGAGTGTGTTTTGAATTTATTGTGTCTATTCACTTGGTGTTTATTATTTGTGTGCATTAAAATTGTATTTTACGTTAACCAACCATTTCCATCGTAAATTACAACCAAGTGTAACCTGTTTCTAAAAATGCAAAGTTGCTTAATGCCTAATACTGTAATTTCTTTATTGGAATAGTTTAGTACCCTGCTTTGTTGCTAAAAACAAACACCAAAGGTATTATGGGTAATCAGTATGTTTGCAATTGTAGGCCTAAGCAGGTAGCTTTAATTTTAACATTACCCACACCAATAAAAAAACACATTTTGAGGTTACTTCTCCAAACCTATTGGTATTGTTATGTGTTTAATGTGCAAGCTTACATACTTACTTGAGCTTTCAACAAACTAATTTACATTACTTTAAAAATCAGGGACAAATAGTAGACTTATGTAAGGTTCAACAATCTAAGATTTACACACAAGGAATGAGACTTAAATAAATCAAAATAAAACTTTATTTTTAAACAAACTGTTTTGCCAAAAAAAAAACATTAGTGGCACAGGCTCGCCAAAATATGGTCCAAGGAGACCAGCATTTCTACGACATGGCCCCGTAGCTCCATTAAGCCAGCAGACAATGCCTCGTTCCCCCTTTGCTCCTCTGTGGGTAAAAAAAATGTGTGGATTAGTAAAATGGCACCTTCATTTATATTTTTAATAAAATCAAACAATTCAGACTATCGTTAAAAATTAAAAAAAAGCCAAAACAGGCCCAAAACAAAAGGAATGCAAAACAAACAGATTCAAAAGAAATGAGTAAATAAATTTGAAAACTAAAAAAAACTACAAAGGGGAAAAAATACAACATTTGTGGGTAGCGTTAACAAGAAAGACACAAGTGTGAGTGTTTGGACATGTGTCACATGTGTAAGGGGAAAGCATCCGTGACATTGTTTCACAAAGATATATATCAAAAACATTGGAACTACTTTACTATTTTGAACTGCACAGGCAAAAGGACAACATCAACCCAAATGACAAAAACCATAAAAAAACCATAGTTTAAAATGTAAACATACCGGTCAAAATGGTGCCTGAGCCTGGGGCAACAAAATCCTCCTCTTCAGATTAGGGGTGTGCACCGGCCACTTTTCATGTTTTGTGTTTGGTTTTGGATCTGGATCTTTCTTCGTGTTTTGGATCGGGATTTGTTTTGCCAAAACCACCCTTCCGTGTTTTGGGTTCTGGGTTTTGTGTTTTGGATCTGTATTTTTTTGAAAAAAAGCATAAAAACAGCTAAAATCACAGAATTTGTGGGTTTTTCTGCTCCTATGCTATTATTAACCTCAATAACCTTAATTTCCACTCATTTCCAGTCTATTCTGAACACCTCACACCTCACAATAGTGTTTTTATGTCCAAAAGGTTGCACCGAGGTAGCTGGATGACTATGCTAAGAGATACGAGTGGGCGGCACAAACACGTGGTCCATCTAGGAGTGGCACTGCAGTGGCAGACAGGATGGCAGTTTGAAAAACTAGGCCCCAAACTATACATAAAGCAAAGAAAAAAAAGAGGTGCAAGATGGAATTGTCCTTGGGCCCTCCCACCCACCCTTATGTTGTATAAACAGGACATGCACACTTTAACAAACCAAACATTTCAGCGCCAGGGTTTGCCACACGACTGTGGCTGAAATGATTGGTTCGTTTGGGCCCCCACAAAACAAGCTGGCAATTAATCTGTCCCTGCACAAACTGGCTCTACGGAGGCAAGATGTCGTCCTCATCCTCCTCATCCACCGATTCCTCACCCTCTTCAGTGTTGTGTACATCCTCATCCTCACAGAGTATTAATTCGTCCCCGCTGGAATCCACAACCACAGGTCCCTCTGTACGTTCTGGAGGCTGGTCTCCCTGGAAGAGTTGATAATTAATTTTATGAACATCATCTTCTCCACATTTTGAGGAAGCAACCTCCTACGCCTTTCGCTGACAAGGTTCCCGGCTGCACTAAACACTCTTTCGGAGTACACACTGGAGGGGGGGCAACTCAGGTAAAATAGAGCCAGTTTGTACAGGGACCTCCAAATTGCTTCTTTTTCCTGCCAGTACAGGTACGGACTGTCTGACATGCCTACTTGGATGCTGTCACCGATGTAATCCTTTAACAGACAGACGCACGCTTGTCGCTGCTGCTTTGAGGATGCAAGTGTGGCTACAGCCCACACAATTCACAAAGACAGAAAAAAAAAGAAGAATATTTTTATTGTTTGTGGAGCGCACTTTGAGGGTTACACCACCCTTTAACAGACAGACGCACGCTTGTCGCTGCTGCTTTGAGGATGCAAGTGCGGCTACAGCCCACACAATTCACAAAGACAGAAAAAAGAAGAAGAATATTTTTATTGTTTGTGTAGCACACTTTGAGGGTGTTACCACCCTTTAACTGACAGATGCACGCTTGTCGCTGCTGCTTTGAGGATGCAAGTGCGGCTACATCGCACACAAGTCACAAACACATTAAAAAAATAGTTTTTTATTTTTTGGAGCACTTTGAGAGTTACACCACCCTTTAACAGACAGACGCACGCTTGTCGCTGCTGCTTTGAGGATGCAAGTGCGGCTACAGCCCACACAATTCACAAAGACAGAAAAAAGAAGAATATTTTTATTGTTTGTGTAGCACACTTTGAGGGTGTCACCACCCTTTAACTGACAGATGCACGCTTGTCGCTGCTGCTTTGAGGATGCAAGTGCGGCTACATCACACACAAGTCACAAACACATTAAAAAAATAGTTTTTTATTTTTTGGAGCACTTTGAGAGTTACACCACCCTTTAACAGACAGACGCACGCTTGTCGCTGCTGCTTTGAGGATGCAAGTGCGGCTACAGCCCACACAATTCACAAAGACAGAAAAAAAAAGAACAATATTTTTATTGTTTGTGTAGCACACTTTGAGGGTGTCACCACCCTTTAACAGACAGACGCACGCTTGTCGCTGCTGCTTTGAGGACAGTATCATATGCAGTGACAGTAGACTTGTCAGAAATTGTTGGCACGTCCTTCAGTCCGGACCAGATGTCCAAACCAGCCCTTGACTTATGACACAGGCGCATGCTTGGCTCTGCTACTATGTTGATGCACGTGCGGCTACATTGCACACAAGTCACAAACACATTAAAAAATAGTTTTTTATTTTTTGGAGCACTTTGAGAGTTACACCACCCTTTAACAGACAGACGCACGCTTGTCGCTGCTGCTTTGAGTATGCAAGTGCGGCTACAGCCCACACAATTCACAAAGACAGAAAAAAGAAGAAGAATATTTTTATTGTTTGTGTAGCACACTTTGAGGGTGTCACCACCCTTTAACAGACAGACGCACGCTTGTCGCTGCTGCTTTGAGGATGCAAGTGCGGCTACAGCCCACACAATTCACAAAGACAGAAAAAAAAAGAACAATATTTTTATTGTTTGTGTAGCACACTTTGAGGGTGTCACCACCCTTTAACAGACAGACGCACGCTTGTCGCTGCTGCTTTGAGGACAGTATCATATGCAGTGACAGTAGACTTGTCAGAAATTGTTGGCACGTCCTTCAGTCCGGACCAGATGTCCAAACCAGCCCTTGACTTATGACACAGGCGCATGCTTGGCTCTGCTACTATGTTGATGCACGTGCGGCTACATTGCACACAAGTCACAAACACATTAAAAAATAGTTTTTTATTTTTTGGAGCACTTTGAGAGTTACACCACCCTTTAACAGACAGACGCACGCTTGTCGCTGCTGCTTTGAGGATGCAAGTGCGGCTACAGCCCACACAATTCACAAAGACAGAAAAAAGAAGAATATTTTTATTGTTTGTGTAGCACACTTTGAGGGTGTCACCACCCTTTAACAGACAGACGCACGCTTGTCGCTGCTGCTTTGAGGACAGTATCATATGCAGTGACAGTAGACTTGTCAGAAATTGTTGGCACGTCCTTCAGTCCGGACCAGATGTCCAAACCAGCCCTTGACTTATGACACAGGCGCATGCTTGGCTCTGCTACTATGTTGATGCACGTGCGGCTACATTGCACACAAGTCACAAACACATTAAAAAATAGTTTTTTATTTTTTGGAGCACTTTGAGAGTTACACCACCCTTTAACAGACAGACGCACGCTTGTCGCTGCTGCTTTGAGGATGCAAGTGCGGCTACAGCCCACACAATTCACAAAGACAGAAAAAAGAAGAATATTTTTATTGTTTGTATAGCACACTTTGAGGGTGTCACCACCCTTTAACAGACAGACGCACGCTTGTCACTGCTGCTTTGAGGATGCAAGTGCGGCTACAGCCCACACAATTCACAAAGACAGAAAAAAAAAGAACAATATTTTTATTGTTTGTGTAGCACACTTTGAGGGTGTCACCACCCTTTAACAGACAGACGCACGCTTGTCGCTGCTGCTTTAAGGATGCAGGTGCGGCTACAGCCCACACATTTCACAAAGACCGAAAAAAACAGAACAATATTTTTATTGTTTGTGTAGCACACTTTAAGGGTGTCACCACCCTTTAACAGACAGACGCATGCTTGTCGCTGCTGCTTTGAGGATGCAGGTGGAATCTAGACGGGATTTGGAACCGGGGACACACTACCTCCATCAATTGTCTAAATCCCACTGCACTAATGGCGGATACCGGACGCACGTCTAACACCAATATAGCAGTCAAGGCCTCAGTTATACGTTTTGCTTCAGGATGACTGCTGTCGTACTTCATCCTCATCGCTAGGGACTGTTGGAGGGTCAATTGTTTAGTAAAAGTAGTGATGTTCCTACTTCCTCTCTGGGATGATGAACAACTCCCAGCAGCAGCAACAGCACTAGGAGGAAGTGGTTCTTGATCTTTCCCTATTTTATTTTTATCGGAGAAAGTTTGGTCCTCCATTTATGTTATATTGATATATACGTGCGGCTAAAGCGCACACAAACACAGAAAATATTTTTTTATTTTTGCTGGAGAGTAGTGCACTTTGTGGGTTACACCACCCTTTAAGAAATGAGCCAGCCGGCTCTTTACTTATGGGACACAGGCGCACGCTTGGCGCTGCTCCTTTGTTGATGCACGTGCAGCCACAGTGCACACAATTCACAAACACAGAAAATAATTTTTTTTTTGGTTTGGACTGGAGTGTACTTTGGGGGTTACAGCACCCTTTAACGGTCAAGCCAGCCGGCCCTTTACTTATGACACAGGCGCACGCTTGGCACTACTTTGTTGATGCACATGCGGCTACTGCGCACACAATTCACAAACACAGAAAATATTTTTTTTTGGTTTGGACTGGAGTGTACTTTGGGGGTTACAGCACCCTTTAACGGTCAAGCCAGCCGGCCCTTTACTTATGACACAGGCACACGCTTGGCACTACTTTGTTGATGCACGTGCGGCTACTGCGCACACAATTCACAAACACAGAAAATATATTATTTTTTTAGCACTTGGGGGGAGCACCCCTGATGGACAGAGCACCCCCTGGACAACACTACAGCACCCCTTTAGGACTGGGACACTGCACAGGACTTTGGAGTGGACACAGCCCCTATGGAGAACTGACTGCACAACACAGTCCAGCCAGCCCCTATGGACTTTGAAGTAGTGGACACAGCCCCTATTAACAACAGCAGCACAGCACAATGCAGCCAGCCCCTATGGACTTTGAAGTAGTGGACAACAGCAGCACAGCGCAGCACAGCACAGCACAACACTACTCTGCACTACACTACACTACACTACACAGCCCAGCCAGCCCTAACTCCCACCCTCCCTCTTCACTGTCCACAGCCGAGTGAGAAAATGGCGCCGACGCGGGTACCTTATATAGGATCCAAAACCCGCGAGACTCGGAAGGCTGGATGATGACGTTTTGCCTCGATTTCAGATCCGAGTCAGGCGGGAAAAGTCGAGCCTGACTCGGATCTGCCTCGGATCGGGGGGGCTCGGGGGGGTTCGGATTTCAGAAATCCGAACCCGCTCACCCCTACTTCAGATGTTGGCCAGTGGCTCTGGGAAGGAGGAGGTGTAATTTGGGAGGAAGTGGAGGGTGAGGAAAAGAGAGGGGGTTTTGAGGGGAGGGGCAAGTTGGAGGGATGGTAAGGTGAGGAGAGGGAGGGGACTGACGTACGGCAAGGTCTGGGGTGGAGGGAGAATTTGGGGAAGAGTGGGCAGAGGATGTTTGGGTGGGAGTGGGGGATAGGGGTCGAGACACCCGTCTGCGCCGTCTCATTATCCGCTCGGCCCCTAAATGATGGAGTCCAACATATTTAATTACAATGCTTTTTTGATTATATTTTTTTTACAAAAAAAAACAGGAATAAAAAAAAAACATGCCTATACTGTAACCATGCACACGCAGGTAGGGCCAAAATTCACAAACAGGGCTATACTGTAAACATGCACATGCAGGTAGGGCCAAAAAACACAAACAGGGCTATACTGGAAACATGCACACGCAGGTAGGGCCAAAATTCACAAACAGGGCTATACTGGAAACGTGCACACGCAGGTAGGGCCACAAAAAAATGAAACAAAAAATATATACAAACACATAAACACTTACTTTCCAGAATTTCGGCGATAGCCGATGGAGCACAGGCGGCGCACCTCCGCGTACGCCATCCGCTTGCGGAGGTGTGTGATGGGGGGAGGATGATGGGTGATTCTCTGGTCCATCACCTCTGTGAGGACCAGGCGCTCACGCCTACAAAACGCGGAGGCTCTCATGATGGCAATGATTTTTTTACACAAAACAGTTTTAATAAAGGACCTAGAAAAAATTTGATTGGCTAATGTACTTTGTAAATTAACAGGAACCATTCTATTGGTTATTGTATGAGTCATGTGACCTACAGCCTCACAAATATAATGTGAGTTATGATAGGCTTGATGCAGTGACATGCATAAGCTAATTTAAACAAAAAAATTAAAGTACTAAAATATGCCTATAAAAAACAACGGAAAACAATAGTATCATTCCAAAAAACCTTTAATTTCAAAAAGCAATACCATTGGTGAAACCGTACGTATTCTGCGGTACAAATGACACACACTGACAAGAATAAAGTTTATTGACAATGAAAAAAAAAACAGGATTGAAAACATGTGAATAGCAATTAAGGTAATTAATATAGTGATTGCCATGAAACGATTAAAGTATGTTTGCAGAATGAAATAGCAGGAAAGCGAAAACTGACAGGGCCACTTCCGGAATTGACTTGTGCGAGCGTTCCCTGCAACCAAAGAGGAGACGGACGGTCGCTATTTTGAACGCTCGCTAGCTAGAGGAGGGGTTGGGAGACTATGGGGCGGAAAATTAGCTACGAGCGAACTTACGAGCGAGCGCTTGAATTTAAATATTTCCGCTCGTACGGCGGACGAGCGAACGGCCACTTGCGTCCGGGTCTGAATCAGGCCCTATGTTATACAGAGGATGCAGTGCTATACATGGGGCTATGTTGTCATATGGGGGCTGTGGTGTTATGTTGGGGGATGTAGTGTTATATAGGGACTATGTTATATGTGAGGCTTTGTTGTTATATGGAGGGCTCTGTTTTATATGTCAATGTGGTGTTATAGGGGACTGGTGTTATATAGGGGGCTGTGGTTTTATATAGAGGGCTGTGGTATGTATATATATATAGATAGATAGATAGAACTTATTTCAGTGTATATGGGGTTGTCTGTATGTAGGGGCTTTGGTGTTATATAGAGCTGTGTGTCAGTATATACGTGCTATGGTATATAGAGCTGTGTGTCAGTATATAGGGACTCTGGTATATAGAGCTATGTGATGGTATATAGGGGCGTGCCGTATTATATAGAGCTGTGTGTTGGGGTATACAAGCTGTAGTAAGTGTATATCAGTAAGGGGACCCCCATGCTGTATGTTTGTGCCTTCTTCTATAGTTTCCTTTCAAGGGAATTTAATTGTTTTTCGCATCCTAACTCCCGTCTAAAGTGACGGGAGAACGGGGTGCTATATTCAATTGTTTTTAGATGCCCATGCATATTGCACATGTTGTGCCCAAATAGACAGGGTTTAGCCACATAAAATGGCTAAACCCATCTATAGACCAGCTTTGGACGGCCAAACTGCTGACTTATCACACATTTCTGCTCACCTGCCCAGGGGACTGTGCGCAGAAATGTGTGCTCCCGTGGCTGTATGTGCCACAAACAAAGCAAGAATTGAATTGCTCTGTTGAGCACATGGCCCTATCAGCTGTGGGTGAAAATAATTAAATTCCCTCCGTTATGTTCTTATGTTGCGTGTGGTAACTTTCTGTGGTGTCTTGAGTTCTGGATTGTTAGATATCTCCAGGGGCAGTATCCTGTGCTCCCCTGTCGCGATCGCAACTTAGCTCCAATTGGCCAGTTTAGAGCTTCTTCACATGCGTAGAGGCTCCTTGTATGGTGTTAAGTGGTTGAGGGGGAGCTGCTGCGCATGTCCTGCCGCAGCAGCTCCTGCCATGGACCTTTGCAGAGCTCTATGAGTCACTCCTTGCAAGACGCCTTCAGCAAGGAGTTAAGTGGTGACTTCTCTGCTACACTGTTCTGACTGCGTCAGAGAATTAATAATGGTTTTAATAATGAATATTTCAGTGTTTTAGGGAATTGGTTGCATTCCCCAGACACCACCAGAGCACTGTTAAAAAGAGGAGAGTGTTTGTTTTTTTCCCATAAGATACTGTAGGTGTACTGAAAAAAATAGATGTACAGTACATTCTAAATTCAGCTAAGTTTGCTATATTTCTTTGGTGCAGCTATACTGGAGTGCCGAAGGGAACAAATGTCTCTATTTTTGTATAAAGGAGCATTGGCTGCATCTGTCCTATTACAGGCGATATATGATTAATAGGCTGGTAACACAGGAACATCAATGGTTTACGACAGAACGATGAGGGATATCACTGCACATCTATCGTAATATAGCCAGCTACAAGGGCCCAGAATAAGAAAAGCATTGCATGAAGATTCTGCCCCACATATTCCCTCACAGTATGCACCTACACTCCCCCAGCTGCTGATGCTGATATTTTCCAATATTAATGTGACATCTCAGCCTTTCCTGCTAATTTTATTATTGTATGCGTAAAGAGTAGCTGAATCACTTACATTCGAAACCATATGCAGACGGATCTGCACCTAGCACAGGGCTGGTGCAAGTTTTGATGGTGTCACCAATGGTGGGATCTAAAGATGCAGCACAAAGCATGATTGCAGCATGTGAAGATGCTGTAGATGGGCGTCACAGTCCTTACACATTCAGACATACGGCTGTACGCAATGCAAGGGGTTTGTAGTGACTGCAACTACGTCCGACTCAGAATCAGGCCATATGGAGAGGGAGTATCCCACCCCCTCCACTGACCCCGCCCCCATTAGGGCTGCTTCCTGAAACTTCCCGGGCTGGTTTTCCATCCCAATCCTCCCCTGGGGAGATGGCTGGGGGAAGGGGGAGTAGGAAGATGGCTGGGGAAGGGAGATGGCTGCTGGTGTTAAAACTGTGTATTCACACATAGTGAATACATAAACATATACATTGATTATTACAATGTGGCCACAAAAAAAACCTGTAAAGGGGAGGTGGCATTGGAACCAGAAAGGGGAGATGCCAGTACAGGAAAGAGGATGAGTCATATTTAATCATTAAATCGCCCCCCCTAAAAGAACAGTCTAGATCCACCCATGCGGAGAGGGGGGGTAGTCCATTACGCAGTGCATGCCTATGCCTTTCAACACATGACAAAGCATTAAAACATGCATGAGAAGTGCAATTTTTAAAACAAATTTCATCTCACTGTCCTGCTTGCTGATGCTGGATTAGTATGTAAGCTCTCATGAGCAGGGACCTCTTCCCTCATGTGCTTCTCCTTACACTTTCTTCTACTCCTTACTCCTCATAAAGGCACCTAACATGTGACTGCCAACTCCCTGCTGCTTATTGTGAGTGTTTTAATCACTATTGCAGCAATATATATATAATGCCCTTCACTGTTCTTTTTTTTTTTTTGTTCACTTATTAGTTTAATGTACTATGTAAAGCGCTGCGGAACACTTGTGGCGCCATATAAATAAAGGATAATAATAATAATAACTGCGTTCGGGAAGCGATCGCAGTGAGCACCCAGAGTCTTCACACAGTGATTGACATTAACTGACCATTTGAGGGTGGTGACGGGGGGTGGTCAGAGAAACGCAGGCGTGCCTGGGCATTTAAACGCTGTTACAGGGGCATGCATAATTAAGCCTCTGCGATAGCATACGCTGGCAGAGGTCTAGATGGCAACAGGAAGTTTAGCAGTTTCTGCGATAGGGTCAGGTCAACCACAAATGTGCGGATGGTTCCGATGTTACTCAATGTTTTCGCTGACTTGTGGATGCATGTCATGGGAAGTGGGCGGTTTTATACAGTGTTGGGCGTCTTGGTATAGAGCTGCGGCTGCGGTGCGATTGCATTCATTAGCATATTTTCGCAGTGAGCGGGGTGCGTGCAAATACAGCATCACGAACCAACCTGAATCAGATCCATAGTCCATCACTCCAGTTCTCAGAGAAAATACCTCTTCCTATAGTGATCTGCTACAATGACCAGCACTCTTAGCAGGGTTTCCTTGGAAGTGCTAGTAGCCTTTCACCCAATCATAGGAAATTTCAATTAATTTAAAAACAATGACTAAGTACCAGGCTTTTTATGCAATTATGTCATATGTTCGCTGCTTTTTGTCAAATTATATCATATCCTAAAACAGTTGCAATGAATATATGGGATTGTGAGCAACCAGACTTACAGAAGGATCATTTCATACTGGCAAAGCAGAAGTGAAGATTTTCGTTGTGAGGTTTACAGCTGTTATTTGATTATGTTTAAAGGGAAGGAGCTTTGGCTTGTTCTTGTTAGGGAGTATCTGGGAATTCCTTCCTTCAATCCCCCCCAAGTTTTGGGTCAGTTTGTGCAGGTTTTGGGCAGTCTATGCTCACTCCGGGAATGTCCTTTTGTTACTCTGGTGCTGTGCTGATTACAGCCACATCAGTTCCTGCTAGGGGTGAGCGGGTTCGGATTTCTGAAATCCGAACCCCCCCGAGCCCCCCCGATCCGAGTCCGATCCGAGTCAGGCTCGACTTTTCCCGCCTGACTCGGATCTGAAATCGAGGCAAAACGTCATCATCCCGCCTTCCGAGTCTCGCGGGTTTTGGATCCTATATAAGGTACCCGCGTCGGCGCCATTTTCTCACTCGGCTGTGGACAGTGAAGAGGGAGGGTGGGAGTTAGGGCTGTGTAGTGTAGTGTAGTGTAGTGCTGCTGTTGTCCACTACTTCAAAGTCCATAGGGGCTGGCTGTGTTGTGCTGTGCTGCTGTTGTTAATAGGGGCTGTGTCCACTACTTCAAAGTCCATAGGGGCTGGCTGGACTGTGTTGTGCAGTCAGTTCTCCATAGGGGCTGTGTCCACTCCAAAGTCCTGTGCAGTGTCCCAGTCCTAAAGGAGTGCTGTAGTGTTGTCCAGGGGGTGCTCTGTCCATCAGGGGTGCTCCCCCCAAGTGCTAAAAAAATAATATATTTTCTGTGTTTGTGAATTGTGTGCGCAGTAGCCGCACGTGCATCAACAAAGTAGTGCCAAGCGTGCGCCTGTGTCATTAGTAAAGGGCCGGCTGGCTTGACCGTTAAAGGGTGCTGTAACCCCCGAAAGTACACTCCAGTCCAAACCAAAAAAAAATTATTTTCTGTGTTTGTGAATTGTGTGCGCAGTAGCCGCACGTGCATCAACAAAGTAGTGCCAAGCGTGCGCCTGTGTCATAAGTAAAGGGCCGGCTGGCTTGACCGTTAAGGGTGCTGTAACCCCCGAGAGTACTCTCCAGTTCAAACCAAAAAAAAAATTATTTTCTGTGTTTGTGAATTGTGTGCGCAGTAGCCGCACGTGCATCAACAAAGTAGTGCCAAGCGTGCACCTGTGTCATAAGTAAAGGGCCGGCTGGCTTGACCGTTAAGGGTGCTGTAACCCCCGAAAGTACACTCCAGTCCAAACCAAAAAAAAAATTATTTTCTGTGTTTGTGAATTGTGTGCGCAGTAGCCGCACGTGCATCAACAAAGTAGTGCCAAGCGTGCGCCTGTGTCATAAGTAAAGGGCCGGCTGGCTTGACTGTTAAAGGGTGCTGTAACCCCCAAAGTACACTCCAGTCCAAACCAAAAAAAAAATTATTTTCTGTGTTTGTGAATTGTGTGCGCAGTAGCCGCACGTACATCAACAAAGTAGTGCCAAGCGTGCGCCTGTGTCATAAGTAAAGGGCCGGCTGGCTTGACCGTTAAAGGGTGCTGTAACCCCCAAAGTACACTCCAGTCCAAACCAAAAAAAAAATTATTTTCTGTGTTTGTGAATTGTGTGCGCAGTAGCCGCACGTGCATCAACAAAGTAGTGCCAAGCGTGCGCCTGTGTCATAAGTAAAGGGCCAGCTGGCTTGACCGTTAAAGGGTGCTGTAACCCCCGAAAGTACACTCCAGTCCAAACCAAAAAAAAATTATTTTCTGTGTTTGTGAATTGTGTGCGCAGTAGCCGCACGTGCATCAACAAAGTAGTGCCAAGCGTGCGCCTGTGTCCTAAGTAAAGGGCCGGCTGGCTTGACCGTTAAGGGTGCTGTAACCCCCGAGAGTACACTCCAGTCCAAACCAAAAAAAAAATTATTTTCTGTGTTTGTGAATTGTGTGCGCAGTAGCCGCACGTGCATCAACAAAGTAGTGCCAAGCGTGCGCCTGTGTCATAAGTAAAGGGCCGGCTGGCTTGACTGTTAAAGGGTGCTGTAACCCCCGAAAGTACACTCCAGTCCAAACCAAAAAAAAATTATTTTCTGTGTTTGTGAATTGTGTGCGCAGTAGCCGCACGTGCATCAACAAAGTAGTGCCAAGCGTGCGCCTGTGTCATAAGTAAAGGGCCGGCTGGCTTGACAATTAAAGGGTGCTGTAACCCCCGAGAGTACACTCCAGTCCAAACCAAAAAAAAAATTATTTTCTGTGTTTGTGAATTGTGTGCGCAGTAGCCGCACGTGCATCAACAAAGTAGTGCCAAGCGTGCGCCTGTGTCATAAGTAAAGGGCCGGCTGGCTTGACCATTAAGGGTGCTGTAACCCCCGAAAGTACACTCCAGTCCAAACCAAAAAAAAAATTATTTTCTGTGTTTGTGAATTGTGTGCGCAGTAGCCGCACGTGCATCAACAAAGTAGTGCCAAGCGTGCGCCTGTGTCATAAGTAAAGGGCCGGCTGGCTTGACCGTTAAAGGGTGCTGTAACCCCCAAAGTACACTCCAGTCCAAACCAAAAAAAAAATTATTTTCTGTGTTTGTGAATTGTGTGCGCAGTAGCCGCACGTGCATCAACAAAGTAGTGCCAAGCGTGTGCCTGTGTCATAAGTAAAGGGCCAGCTGGCTTGACCGTTAAAGGGTGCTGTAACCCCAGAAAGTACACTCCAGTCCAAACCAAAAAAAAATTATTTTCTGTGTTTGTGAATTGTGTGCGCAGTAGCCGCACGTGCATCAACAAAGTAGTGCCAAGCGTGCGCCTGTGTCCTAAGTAAAGGGCCGGCTGGCTTGACCGTTAAGGGTGCTGTAACCCCCGAAAGTACACTCCAGTCCAAACCAAAAAAAAAATTATTTTCTGTGTTTGTGAATTGTGTGCGCAGTAGCCGCACGTGCATCAACAAAGTAGTGCCAAGCGTGCGCCTGTGTCATAAGTAAAGGGCCGGCTGGCTTGACCGTTAAAGGGTGCTGTAACCCCCGAAAGTACACTCCAGTCCAAACCAAAAAAAAATTATTTTCTGTGTTTGTGAATTGTGTGCGCAGTAGCCGCACGTGCATCAACAAAGTAGTGCCAAGCGTGCGCCTGTGTCATAAGTAAAGGGCCGGCTGGCTTGACAATTAAAGGGTGCTGTAACCCCCGAGAGTACACTCCAGTCCAAACCAAAAAAAAAATTATTTTCTGTGTTTGTGAATTGTGTGCGCAGTAGCCGCACGTGCATCAACAAAGTAGTGCCAAGCGTGCGCCTGTGTCATAAGTAAAGGGCCGGCTGGCTTGACCGTTAAGGGTGCTGTAACCCCCGAAAGTACACTCCAGTCCAAACCAAAAAAAAAATTATTTTCTGTGTTTGTGAATTGTGTGCGCAGTAGCCGCACGTGCATCAACAAAGTAGTGCCAAGCGTGCGCCTGTGTCATAAGTAAAGGGCCGGCTGGCTTGACAATTAAAGGGTGCTGTAACCCCCAAAGTACACTCCAGTCCAAACCAAAAAAAAAATTATTTTCTGTGTTTGTGAATTGTGTGCGCAGTAGCCGCACGTGCATCAACAAAGTAGTGCCAAGCGTGCGCCTGTGTCATAAGTAAAGGGCCGGCTGGCTTGACCGTTAAGGGTGCTGTAACCCCCGAAAGTACACTCCAGTCCAAACCAAAAAAAAAATTATTTTCTGTGTTTGTGAATTGTGTACGCAGTAGCCGCACGTGCATCAACAAAGTAGTGCCAAGCGTGCGCCTGTGTCATAAGTAAAGGGCCGGCTGGCTTGACAATTAAAGGGTGCTGTAACCCCCAAAGTACACTCCAGTCCAAACCAAAAAAAAAATTATTTTCTGTGTTTGTGAATTGTGTGCGCAGTAGCCGCACGTGCATCAACAAAGTAGTGCCAAGCGTGCGCCTGTGTCATAAGTAAAGGGCCGGCTGGCTTGACCGTTAAAGGGTGCTGTAACCCCCAAAGTACACTCCAGTCCAAACCAAAAAAAAAATTATTTTCTGTGTTTGTGAATTGTGTGCGCAGTAGCCGCACGTGCATCAACAAAGTAGTGCCAAGCGTGCGCCTGTGTCATAAGTAAAGGGCCGGCTGGCTTGACCGTTAAAGGGTGCTGTAACCCCCGAAAGTACACTCCAGTCCAAACCAAAAAAAAATTATTTTCTGTGTTTGTGAATTGTGTGCGCAGTAGCCGCACGTGCATCAACAAAGTAGTGCCAAGCGTGCGCCTGTGTCATAAGTAAAGGGCCGGCTGGCTTGACCGTTAAGGGTGCTGTAACCCCCGAGAGTACACTCCAGTCCAAACCAAAAAAAAAATTATTTTCTGTGTTTGTGAATTGTGTGCGCAGTAGCCGCACGTGTATCAACAAAGTAGTGCCAAGCGTGCGCCTGTGTCATAAGTAAAGGGCCGGCTGGCTTGACAATTAAAGGGTGCTGTAACCCCCAAAGTACGCTCCAGTCCAAACCAAAAAAAAAATTATTTTCTGTGTTTGTGAATGGTGTGCGCAGTAGCCGCACGTGCATCAACAAAGTAGTGCCAAGCGTGCGCCTGTGTCATAAGTAAAGGGCCGGCTGGCTTGACCATTAAGGGTGCTGTAACCCCCGAAAGTACACTCCAGTCCAAACCAAAAAAAAAATTATTTTCTGTGTTTGTGAATTGTGTGCGCAGTAGCCGCACGTGCATCAACAAAGTAGTGCCAAGCGTGCGCCTGTGTCATAAGTAAAGGGCCGGCTGGCTTGAAAATTAAAGGGTGCTGTAACCCCCAAAGTACACTCCAGTCCAAACCAAAAAAAAAAATATTTTCTGTGTTTGTGAATTGTGTGCGCAGTAGCCGCACGTGCATCAACAAAGTAGTGCCAAGCGTGCGCCTGTGTCATAAGTAAAGGGCCGGCTGGCTTGACAATTAAAGGGTGCTGTAACCCCCAAAGTACACTCCAGTCCAAACCAAAAAAAAAATTATTTTCTGTGTTTGTGAATTGTGTGCGCAGTAGCCGCACGTGCATCAACAAAGTAGTGCCAAGCGTGCGCCTGTGTCATAAGTAAAGGGCCAGCTGGCTTGACCGTTAAGGGTGCTGTAACCCCCGAAAGTACACTCCAGTCCAAACCAAAAAAAAATTTATTTTCTGTGTTTGTGAATTGTGTGCGCAGTAGCCGCACGTGCATCAACAAAGTAGTGCCAAGCGTGCGCCTGTGTCATAAGTAAAGGGCCGGCTGGCTTGACAATTAAAGGGTGCTGTAACTCCCAAAGTACACTCCAGTCCAAACCAAAAAAAAAATTATTTTCTGTGTTTGTGAATTGTGTGCGCAGTAGCCGCACGTGCATCAACAAAGTAGTGCCAAGAGTGCGCCTGTGTCATAAGGGCCGGCTGGCTTGACCGTTAAAGGGTGCTGTAACCCCCAAAGTACACTCCAGTCCAAACCAAAAAAAAAATTATTTTCTGTGTTTAGCCGCACGTATATATCAAATCGATATAACATAAATGGAGGACCAAACTTTCTCCGATAAAAATAAAATAGAGAAAGATCAAGAACCACTTCCTCCTAGTGCTGAAGCTGCTGCCACTAGTCATGACATAGACGATAACATGCCATCAACGTCGTCTGCCAAGGCCGATGCCCAATGTCATAGTAGAGGGCACATACAATCCCAAATGGCAAAGTTCAGGAAAATGACCTTGAAAAAGACATTTAAATCAGCTGAAGAGAAACGTAAACTTGCCAATATGCCATTTACGACACGGAGTGGCAAGGAACGGCTAAGGTCGATCCCTAGTATGTTCATGACTAGTGGTTCAGCTTCACATGACGATGGAAGCCCTCCTCCCACTAAAAAAATCAAAAGAGTTAAGCTGGCAAAAGCACAGCGAAGAACTGTGCTTTCTAAGAAGATATCACAAATCCCCAAGGAGAGTCCAAGTGTGGTGGTGGTTGCGATGCCTGACCTTCCCAGCACTGGACGGGAAGAGGTGGCTCTTTCCACCATTTGCACGCCCCCTGCAAGTGCTGAAAGGAGCACCCACAGTCCACTTGCTGATATGCAAATTGAAGATGTCACTGTTGAAGTACAACAGGATGAGGATACTGGTGTAGCTGGCGCTGAGGAGGAAGTTGGCGAGGAGGATTCTGATGGTGATGTGGTTTGTTTAAATCAGGCTCCGGGGGAGACAGTTGTTGTCCGTGGGATGAAAAAGCCCATCACGGTCATGCCTGGGCAGAAGACCAAACATTCCACCTCTTTGGTCTGGCAATATTTCTATCCAAATCCGGACAACAACTGTCTTGCCATATGTACCATATGTAAAGGTGAAATAAGTAGGGGTAGGGACTTCAACCACCTAGGAACATCCTCCCTTATACGGCACCTGCAGCGCGTTCATAAAAAGTTACTGTCAAGTTCAGAAACTTTGGCTCAGACCGTAAGCAGTCCAGGGACACCTAAATCCCGTTGTCCTGTTGTATCCAAGCGCCTGCAAACCACACCGTCAACTCCCTCCTCGTCAATTTCCTCCTTAGTCAGGATCGGAAGTAGTCCTGCAGGCCATGTCACTGGCATGACTGACTCTCCTATCCGGGATTCCTCTGGAGGATCCTGCATTGCTACGCCTACTGCTGCCGCTGCTGCTGTTGCTGCTGCTGGGAGTCGTTCATCATCCCAGAGAGGAAGTAGGAACACCACTACTTTTACTAAACAATTGACCCTCCAACAGTCCTTAGCGAGGAGGATGAAGTACGACAGCAGTCATCCTGAAGCAAAACGTATAACTGAGGCCTTGACTGCTATGTTGGTGTTAGACGTGCGTCCGGTATCCGCCATTAGTGCAGTGGGATTTAGACAATTGATGGAGGTAGTGTGTCCCCGGTTCCAAATCCCGTCTAGATTCCACTTCACTAGGCAGGCGATACCGAGACTGTACAGAAACGTCAGAAAAAGTGTCCTCAGTGTCCTGAAAAATGCCGTTGTACACAATGTCCACTTAACCACGGACATGTGGACAAGTGGAACAGGGCAGACTAAGGACTATATGACTGTGACAGCCCACTGGGTAGATGTATCACCTTACGCAGCAACAGCAGCAGCGTCACCAGTAGCAGCATCTCAGAAACGCCAGCTCATTACAAGGCAGGCTACGCTGTGTATCACCGGTTTCAGTAAGAGGCACACCGCCGACAACCTCTTAGAGAAACTGAGGGAAATCATCGCCCAGTGGCTTACCCCACTTAGACTCTCCTGGGGATTTGTGATATCTGACAACGCCACCAATATTGTGCGGGCATTACATCTGGGCAAATTCCAGCACGTCCCATGTTTTGCTCACACAATAAACTTGGTGGTGCAGAATTTTCTGAAAAGCGACAGGGGCGTGCAGGAGACGCTTTGGGTGGCCCGAAAAATTTCTGGCCACTTTCGCCATTCAGCGACTGCGTGCCGAAGACTGGAGCGCCAGCAAACACTCTTGAACCTGCCCCGCCATCACCTGAAGCAAGAGGTTGTGACGCGGTGGAACTCAACCCTCTATATGCTTCAGAGGATGGAGGAGCAGCAAAAGGCCATACAAGCCTATACATCCACCTATGACATAGGCAAAGGAGGGGGTATGCACCTGACTCAAGCGCAGTGGAGAATGATTTCCGTGTTGTGCAAGGTTCTCCAGCCCTTCGAACTTGCCACACGTGAAGTCAGTTCAGACACAGCCAGCTTGAGTCAGGTCATTCCCCTCATCAGGCTTTTGCAGAAGCAGCTGGAGAAAGTGAAGGAGGAGCTAAGACGGAGCGATTCCGCTCGGCATGTGGGACTTGTGGATGAAGCCCTTCATTCGCTTTGCCAGGATTCCAGGGTGGTCAATCTGTTGAAATCAGACCACTACATTTTGGCCACCGTGCTTGATCCTAGGTTTAAAGCCTATGTGGTGTCTCTCTTTCCGGCTGACACAAGCCTGCAGAGGTGCAAAGACCTGCTGGTGAACACACTGTCAGCTGAAGCGGAACGTGACACGTCAACGGCTCCTTCTTCATTTTCTCCCGCAACTGGGGCTGCCAGGAAAAAACTTAGGTATCCTAAGCAACCCGCTGGCGGTGATGCAGGGCAGGCAGGACCAAGTTTGGACATCTGGTCCGGACTGAAGGACCTGGCAACAATTTCTGACATGTCTACTGTCACTGCATATGATACTGTCACCATTGACAGAATGGTGGAGGATTACATCGGTGACAGCATCCAAGTAGGCATGTCAGACAGTCCATACCTGTACTGGCAGGAAAAAGAGGCAATTTGGAGGCCCCTGTACAAGCTGGCTCTATTTTACCTGAGTTGCCCCCCCTCCAGTGTGTACTCCGAAAGAGTGTTTAGTGCAGCCGGGAACCTTGTCAGCGAAAGGCGTAGGAGGTTGCTTCCACAGAATGTGGAGAAGATGATGTTCATCAAAATGAATTATCAGCTCTTCCAGGGAGACCAGCCTCCAGAAGGTACAGAGGGACCTGTGGTGGTGGATTCAAGTGGGGACGAGTTAATACTTTGTGAGGATGAGGATGTACACACTGAAGAGGGTGAGGAATCGGTGGATGAGGAGGATGAGGATGACATCTTGCCTCCGTAGAGCCAGTTTGTGCAGGGACACATTAATTGCCAGCTTGTTTTGTGGGGGCCCAAACGAACCAATCATTTCAGCCACAGTTGTGTGGCAGACCCTGGCGCTGAAATGATTGATTTGTTAAAGTGTGCATGTCCTGTTTATACAACATAAGGGTGGGTGGGAGGGCCCAAGGACAATTCCATCTTGCACTTCTTTTTTTTCTTTGCATTATGTACAGTTTGGGGCCTAGTTTTTCTAACTGCCATCCTGTCTGCCACTGCAGTGTCACTCCTAGATGGGTCACGTGTTTGTGCCGCCCACTCGTGTCGCTTAGCATAGTCATCCAGCTACCTCGGTGCAACCTTTTGGACATGAAAACACTATTGTGAGGTGTGAGGTGTTCAGAATAGACTGGAAATGAGTGGAAATTAAGGTTATTGAGGTTAATAATAGCATAGGAGCAGAGAAACCAACAAATTCTGTGATTTTAGCTGTTTTTATGCTTTTTAAAAAAAAAATACAGATCCAAAACACAAAACCCAGAACCCAAAACACGGAAGGGTGGTTTTGGCAAAACCAATCCAGATCCAAAACACAAAGAAAGATCCAGATCCAAAACCAAAACACAAAACACGAAAAGTGGCCGGTGCACACCCCTAGTTCCTGCTATGCTGATGTCATCTGCTGTGCATTTTTCTCATACTGTTGCCAGACCATGTATTTCTGATTCTCCCCTTTCTATCTGTATGTCAGTGATTAGAGCATGGGGAGTCAGGTTTCAGGGCTGCTACATCTTCTACGTCAGTAAATAGTAGTGAGGCTGGGTCTCGCAAGCATCATAAAAGGGCTAGTTGCAAGTGTACAAGGGATTCGTCTAGCGACTCTTTTTTTTCCTCCACATTTTTTTTCCTCTTTAGCAGGTGATAGGATCAACATCTTTGCATTAACCAGTTATATGCGTAAAGCATTGGAGGTAAAAAATAAATCTTACAATGCTTGTCTGGCAGGCATGTACAGTACATGTTTATTGCATGCTACTGTATTTAGACACACGTTCGGATGAACATGTAAATGCTATTAGGCTGCCATAGCCAGGGCTGCTACAACATCAGTGCCTAGGTTTGAAGTGCATAGGTTAAAGTGTCAATAGAACATTTAAGTTAAAGCTGGAGTTATTCAGGAGTTATTACTTACTATACCAGTACCTGGAAGGAACTGTGATGTGATTTTTCATTTCTTCTCATCCACAGATAATTAACTACTGCACCCAACATACTGCTGCTTGGATGTTATTTGCATAGCCTTTTAAATCTGCTCGGTAATTAACTACTGCACCCAACATACTGATTAATCAGTATGTCATACTGTATTATTTTAAAATCTGTATCAAGGCAGGAAATTACTCTGTATCTGTGTTGGTATATTGTCCTCTCACCATTTGTTTAGTTTACTGCTGACCCTTTGTTGTGTGAGGAGGGTGTTAGGGGTCGGGGTGGAATCAAGGTGGACACCTGGTTTGAGTCATACTTATTTGTCACTATTAGGTTGCCATAGCCGGGGCTGCTACATCAGTGCCTAGGTTTGAAGTGCATAGTTTAAAGTGTCAATAGAACATTTAAGTTAAAGCTGGAGTTATTCAGGAGTTAAACAGGAGGAGAACAGAAGGAGAATTTAACAGATCACCAATTCCTGCTATTAAGGATTGCTTTTATCTACCACCACACTTTCATCATGCCTATGGATTGTGCCTGCACCTGGATCTCCATTGCTGCCCACATCCCTCTACAAGTGAGAATGATAATAAACAAGAAAATCGACAAGCCCAAACAGCACCCCCTGCCTTGCGGTGCCCTGTGCCATGGCACAGGTCGCATTACCCTAGTTACGACCCTGCCCTGCACCCAATATAGATACGCCCCAGCCCATGACAATACAGAGGGTTCGTTAATGAGGCGATCTTACCTGGTCATCAATATTGATACCTTGGATGGCTGTTGTCGCCTCCTTGCTGACAAAGTGCTGAAACTGAAGGATGCCATTAATTTTGGCATCTGGAAAGTCCACTTTGCGTCAGGCACCGTCATTGCTAGGCTTGTTGAAGTTCTCTTGCAGGGTTATCCCCATGGATATTTGTAGTAAGTTTGAGCATGTGCTAGCCAGGATTCACAAACCCCATCATTGTATTTTCCTAACAATGGAGATCCAGAGGATTCAAGGATTAGCACATGTTCTTTTCAGATTAGGATTGCCTATGGAGTGCATGTGTCCTAAAACGAACAGTGATACATTCCTTTAAGAAGTGCCAGAACTGATTTCTGTTAATTGCCGGATCATAGACTCCCTACTCTACCATACCTCCCCTAGTCCCTCTTCTTCCCATTCCCACTTACCCAGTATCTCTGCCCACTTCATGTTACACCACTATGAATAGCTCATCCCTCCTACTATAACTTATATAGTGTACCCTAGATGG
Source organism: Taudactylus pleione (assembly GCA_031769625.1). Classification (NCBI taxonomy): domain Eukaryota; kingdom Metazoa; phylum Chordata; class Amphibia; order Anura; family Myobatrachidae; genus Taudactylus; species Taudactylus pleione. The sequence continues at coordinate 19,782,211 of JAUIMM010000094.1, read as the reverse complement.
TTTCCTCTCCTGGTACTTTCAAGGGCAGGGTAAACAACCCATTGAACTATGGGCCTAATTTAGAGATTTACGTTAATGCAATCATAACTGCAATCTCTTACTGATCGTAGTTGCTAAAATAAGATAATGACTTTCAAAGCTTAAACGAGCATAGAGATGCCCACTGTTGCCTTCTCATATCCTTATGATGACGTGCAACAACGCAAACATCAGTAACATCGACGTAGATCGGGCAGCCATGACGTAAGTCACGTCTGACCTGCCTCAAACACTGCGGCTCTCCTGACATACAGAGTTTGAGGCAGATTGCAATGGCTAATTAATGCACGCCCATGAAATGTTGTGTAAATGGCCAGACACGCCTGGGTTATTGTAACCTCCCACCCCGTTACCTCCCCCAAACGCTGACTACTTGCCACTCAACTTGCAAGTGAATTCTCAGGGTGAGAGTAATTGAAATTTAATCGGCTTTCATATAAGCGCAATGGCTAACAATCGCTCGATCTGTGTAAATATTGCTGGAATCTCTAAATCAGACCCTGTATATGCAGCTGCTATCTTGGTAGTGACTGTTCATTTTATCTTTGTATGTCGTATTTCCATGTATTGCTTATTGCACATTGTAACCAATGCACCCAACAAGACTGCCTAGTCTGGTACACTAATGTGTATAATTAACAATGCATGGTTCTGATGATTTTGCAAAGATCTTGCCTAATATTTTTATTTCCCTCCTATATGTGTCATCAAATCCAGACATTTCCTATTCTGCCAAGTGTAATCCTATATAGTGCACCTAAAATGGCTGCCTCATCTGGATCTTCCATTGAATAATACTTGCAAGTGATTACCCAAAATGGACACATTTTTATTATGTTTATGGTCTATTGTTTGTATTTCATGCAAATCTAAACCTCTTTATTATGTTTATGGTTTCTGTATTTTTTTTTAAATCTTAACCTCTGTATTATGCTCATACTATTTGCTAAGCACCTTGAGCCCTATTGGAGAAAAGCACTATATAAATAAAATTATTATTATTATTATTATTATTTACAATGTTATATATTTTTTATCTTGACTGCCTGTTTAGTTGGCAACCAAATCACCTCAGCACAGAAAATCTTGAAATCACACACTGGCTTTTTCCAGAAAGTACATTATACTGTATGAAAGAAATATATACTGTACTCTGTCAATAAACTCATACTTTGCCATTACACGACAGTCATTCAGTAGAAATTGATTCAGCCTTTCCGCAGCAGTCGTTGAATAGAGTATTGTGGCATTCAATAGCAGCCACATTATTTCAAGCAACCTGTTCTTTACATGGGTTCAGGAACAATTCCAGGAGATTACACAGGTTAATCTGGTCACTACACGTTGCAGCTATGTTTCTCAATACTAATTACATATTTCAATTCAAAAGCAGGCTGTTATATGTATGTGTCAATTTAGAAAATTTTTTACCTATAAAAATGTATATATTATTTTGAGTTACAAATCAAAACCATATACCTCTAATACTACTAATATTTTAATAAATACTGTACTATAATGACATATAGCGTAGGAAAATGATTTTTAAAAATAAGTTTATATATAAATTTAGGCAGCAATTCTATATATGTTTTTTATTTTCATTAAATTGCAAGTTAAGCATTTTTTTATGCATGCATCTGATAATCATTGTCCTTAGCTTTAGTCAAACAAGCCAAGGTCTAGAGGCCAAGCCAGCCCGGGAAATTTATGGAAGCAGCCCTAATGGGGGCGGGGTCTGCTGAGGGTTGGGGTCTGTCGAGGGGGCCGAGATCCCTCCTCACAGGGCCTGATTCTGAGTTGGATGCAGTTGCAGCCTTCCTTGCATCTTTTGCTGCAGTTGCATCTGCGACTTTAGGCTAATGACGCTACAATGCCCTTCCCTGATGTACAGCTGTACTTACAAACATGCAAGCACTGAGATGCCCACTTTCAGTGTCTACAGACGCTGCAATCATGTGTTAGGGTTTGTAGGGACAGTCCAGCAACAGCCTAAAGGGCTGGGATGTAGCAAAGTAGTGGCCTGTGGGCCAAATAATGAGATGCAGCCTTTGGGCCGAGTAGCAGCCTTTGGGCTGTGTAGCAGCCTTGAGGGCTGGAAGGCTTTGCTAGATGTGGCCTTTGGGCCGAGTAGCAGTCTTTGGGCTGTGTAGCAGCCTTGAGGGCTGGTAAACTTGGCTAGATGACGCTGTGATGCGCTAAGTGCTGCCATGATGACACTAGCGGCTGTACACAAGTTTGCACAATTGGGATGCTGACATGTGCTAAGTGCCGCTGGAATGACACTAGCGGCAGTACACAAGTTTGTGTATTTAGGATGCTAAGTTGCACTAAGTGCCGCATAGATGACACTAGCGGAAGTACACACTATTGCACACTCAGGACGCTGATATGCACCAAGTGCCACCGAGGTGCCGCTAGCTGCATACACACAATCGCGTATGCTGGAGTGCGATCTGTGCCGCCGGGTTGACACAAGCCGCTGGACGCTGGGTTGCGCACTCTGGGCACTGAGTGCTGTCTGTGCCGCCTGGATGACACAAACGGCAGGAACAACAAAGCTAAATGGATACTGGGAACTCAACTGGATTACAGGAGACAATGCCAGAATCGGAAGAACGTGAAAAACTATCACCGGCATCGGAGATGCGTTCGCACCAGAAGGTTATAGATGCAGGAGCCAATCCGGATAAGTCCCAGAATGATGGACAGGAGGTAGGAGGAGTTTCAGCGAATGCTCGCCCGGCGTTCTTTTCACCCTGCATTCACAGCGCGGCGGCTTGTTATAGTGCCCCCCCCTTAACAAGGGATTACAGAACCCCAAGACCCCGGTTTATCCAGAAAGTTCTCAAATTATTTTTTGCTTAAGGGTAGGAGCGTGTTAGGCCCTTTCGGGGATCCAGGAGCGCTCCTCTGGTCCATAGCCCTTTCAATGGACTGAGAATTGTAGTTTGCCCCGTGAAACTCTGGAATCAAGGATCTTTTCTACCACAATCTCCTGGCGACCCTGGACAAGAACTGGTGGAGGTCTCACAGAATGTTTCGGGGAAAATCTAGAGGAGAAGAATACCGGTTTAAGAAGTGAAGAATGAAATGTGTTATTAATCCTGAGTGTCCTGGGTAACTGTAAACAAAAAGCAACTGGATTGACCTGTGAGATAATCCTGAATGGACCAATAAACTTGGAAATCAGTTTTTGTGACAGCTGACGAAGATTAATTTTCCTGGAAGAAAGCCACACCAGGTCTCTCACTTTGAATTTACATGGTCTCTGATGCTTGTCGGCCAAGCGCTTAGAATGACCAGTTGCTTGGAGAAGGGCGTGCAGTACCTCCAGACTGCTTGAAACCTTGAAACAGATGAGGATGATGGAACTCCAGTGTGTGTGGTTTCAAAATAGCTGCTTCTAGGATGAGTCCCAAGAGTAGAGAAAAATGGAGAAACAGAAGAAGCAGAATGGCAGTAATTATTGAAAGAAAATTTGGCAAATGGCAACAGAGGAACCCAGTCGTTTGATATTTTGAGACGAAACAGCAGGGGTACTGTTCCAAAGACTGACTGACCCGCTCCATCTGCCCGTTAGTGTGTGGATGGTAACCCAAGGACAGACTCACATTGATACCAAGGTCGGTACTTAAACATCTCCAAAACTGGGCAACAAACTGAGGGCCTGATTCAGAGCCGCTCGTAAGCAACCGCTCGTTCGTTATGAGCGATGTTTGCACAACCGCGCATGCGTATGGGTCATTGCAGTCAGAAATCGTGCGCTTGCAAAACAGCGAGGGGCTGCTAATTTGATTTACAGAATGTACCGTTTGTGGGTGGTAACAGGGGAAGGTGCTTGAAAACGGGGGAGTGGAGATCTGAACGCAGGCGTGCCTAACGGTAAAAAGGGCGTTTAATGGGAGTGCATAATTAGTAAAGGCACGTCATCAACAATGTCACTTGGTTGTCTTTTAGCCTGAACTGCTTGCAGTGATAGCGGTAGAAAAAACCTACCACCAGCACTGCGAGCAGTTCAGATGCCTTTCGATGTACCCGATTAATCTAATAAATACCGGAGATGACGTGTGATGCGAACGGCAAAGGGGCGTCTTTACAAAATAGCAAGCGCATTTTTCGTTCACTTGCTCAAACATAGAGGCATCAACAAACCGCAAAGAGCGAGCGCTCAATTTAAATAGCCGGCCCCTTTATTGGAACGACCGTCCGCAAATAACGTCCGGCTCGGAATCAGGCCCTGAGACCCATGAACTGAGACGGTGTCTGATGGGAGCCCATGAAGTCTGATTATATGTTGTAGAAATAATGCAGACAATTCCTTAGCTGATGGTAATTTGATAAGAGGCACAAAATGAACCATTTTGGAGAAACGCTCAATGATAGTCAATATGACCAAACAGCAGGAAGACAAAGGAAGATCAACGACAACATCCATTGCAATGTGGGTCCAAGGCTTCAAAGGCATAGGCAGAGGACAAAGCAGAGCTGAAGGAGATGTCTGGAAGGTCTTATTCCGGGAGCAGACATTGCATTCAAGAACGAACTCCCGAGTATCCTGAGCCATGGATGGCCACCAAACAGACCGTGACAAGAGCTCCAAAGTCCGAACAATGCCTAGGTGACCCACCACTTTAGAAGAGTGGAAGTCGTGACTCAAAAGAGGATTTTAAAAAATATCTAAAAAATAAATGGGACTGCTATAGAACCACTAACTGTATACACCAAAATGATCCAGTTCTATTTTGGTCTGCAGCTAAGGCCGTTATACGAGGCCACATAATCACCTATATGTCACAAAGAAACAAAGAATGAAGAGAGAATGTTCAAAAACTCAATCAAAATCTTAGCAGAGCATATCATAAATACCTGAATGATCCATCAGACACCAATAAGGACACTTACATACAACACAAAACTCTCATGGAAACTTTCTTCTCTAATGAAGCCCAACTGAAAGTGTCTTACACTAAAAATAGATATTTTAGATGGGGTGGTAAGGCGGGTAAACTATTATCGTATATGGTCTGCCAACAATCTAAAAGGAAATGTATCTCTAAATTGAAAAGCATATCATAAAAAGTAGGGCAAATTATCCAGACTTTAATGAAGCCCATACTATACTACTACCAAAACCTCATAAAGATGGGGAACTGGTGGGGTCCTATCGTCCCATCACACTCCTAAATCAGGACTTTAAATTGTATCTAAATTGTAACATCACCAAAGTAATTTTCAAAATCACGGAGGAATTGGACAATTGGCAAAACATACAGCTATCTTTTTTGGGTCGTACACAACTTATAAAAATTATATCCTTCCCGAAATTATTATACATTTTTACAAGTTCTACCCATAGTCATAACCAATAAAGATGAACAAAATTTGAATGCCACTTTTTGTCGCTTTAAATGGAACGACAATAAACCCAGAATCACCCTTAAAATTCTACAAAAAAACAAAAAAGAAGGCGGTATAAACTTCCCCCACATACTGTAGGTTTCTACAACCAGGAGGCCATCTGCTGATATATTACAGATTGGATACATACTAAAAATCATTACGCCAACTCTGAATTGGAACAACAGCTCATACCTGACACTAATTTAGTAGCCTTCCTCCATATGGCGAAAAAAGACATCCCTCTTACAGTGACAGAAAATCTACTGCTAATATCTACTAGAACAGTGTTGTTTAAATTGAGGAAATCTTGGAATTTGAATCCCTCGCACTCCCTGTTGTTTCCACAGCTTTTCAAAATGGCAGTTCCAGTTACCCCTTCTGCTCCTGGTCCAGATCAGGGCTTTCCTCTCTTATATGCATTATGGATATCCCATCTTGGAAACCGTTATCCTTTCTTAAAGCGATAGAAAAATTTTGTTTCCTCAAAAATCACACTTTCACCTATTTTCAATCGCTGCACTATGCAAACTCATCTTTACACAACCTATCGAGTAATGACTGGACTAACAAGTTGGATCCATCATTTCTAAAATTAGACCAGTCAGCTGGAATTATATCTCATTTCTACTCACTGGCTTGTTTCCGTTGCTTCTCTAAACCACATCGCACTGGCATATCGACATGGCAAGAACAATTTCCACACCTTCAAGTCACAGATATTATAGCCACTCTCTCCTATTCACTGAATATTTTACTGGTAACCACATACAGGGAAATGATATACAAAACATTTTATAGAGGTTATCTCTCCCCCTCTCGAGCGAGTGTGGTGGGTTTATCAGACTCATCCTCCTGTCCCAAATGTTGTCCAGTTATTTTGATCACAAATCACCAACTATATAAATCTCCATGCTACCCAATCGTTTATATTAACTCCTGAATGGGCGGTGTTGGTTTTTTAAAATTCAGATCGCCTCCCACCTCTAGATAACAGAAAAATCCTCACCATAATTTCCAATGTGGCTCAAAAGAGCATCCTGCAACAATGGATATCTTCACACCCACCTTCCTTTAAATTATTTGAGGAAAAGTTGTTCTTCATTTTTAAAATGCACTGGACAGAGGCTTCCCTTCGGAAGGAGACTCGAGTTAAGAATTTTTTCAATGTGTGGGAGAGGTACATCACCTCTCAATCTAGCAACAATAGAGACATGATATCTAGATGTTTTTTTTCAACACAATGGCTGCAGTCACATAAGACTTTTGTTGACCCCCGGCACTAATCCCGAATTGCATTTTTCTTATACTTATTCGTGTAGTACGACTGGTTGTTGGGGGGTGTGGTGCCCCTCCGTGCTCTCGTTCTGCTGCTCCCAAGGGGTACGTGTTCTTGACTGTGATTTTGTTTAGACCACGGTAGTCTGTGCAAGGTCAGAGTGTCCCATCCTTCTTCTGGACAAAAAAGAAACCTGCTCCAACTGAGGACTTAGAAGGACAAATGAACCCCTTGTCTATAGCCTCCTGAATGTATTCCTGCATGCCTTATCTTCTGGGATAGATAAGGCATACAGTTTGCCTTTAGGAAGTCTGGCACCTGGTAAGTCAATGGCACAATCAAAAGGACGGTGAGGCCAGAGACCTTTAGCTTTTTTCTTGTAGAAAACCTTGGCTAAATCATGATATGGAGCAGGAATAGCTGAGGCTTTGGATGATTCTTTGATGGGATACCCACGTAGTTTAAACTTATGCATCATAAGATTAAGTTGTTTCAAGGTCTCATTCTTATCGCTAGTGATCCTACATACCCTTACTGCGTGGATGAAAACTATAACTAGAAATTAATTCTTGGACATTACGATTAAAATTGAGAATGCTCAGATCCACACTTCCCTATATGTTAAGCCGACAGACAGAAACACACTGCTGCAATATGATAGTTTTCATCCACGCAGTACGGTATGTGGTTTACCTTATTCCCAGTTTAAAAAAAAATTGTCAACCAGTTTTGCGTCGACCATTTTCATGTCGAACTTTTGACCCTGTCGACCTTTTTTACCTGTCAAAATTTTTACATGTCTAACTTTAGTGTGTCTGACTTTTGTCGAACTTTTATCCTTGTCTAATTATTAATTGTCTAACATCTGGTGTCTATCTAGACATTGTCTAACTAATTGCTGTCTATCTCTTATACCTCACATGTGGTTATTTTATTTTATGTGGTTATTTTATCAAATCATGAGGGCTCAGTTGCTAGACAACTATTGCCACATTTTAGATATTTTGTATGGCTTATCTCATGTTGTTCACTATGCATAGCAGCGATCCATAATGTAAAACACTGGTTCGTCCTGTGCTTCTTAACTGATTGTTTGCAAATACAGAATTAGAACTTATGTCCAACATTTTTATTGATACATTTTTATTGATGTATTGGCACTTGTTTGTATTGCTGGTGGTTGTCATAACATATTCAGGCTTTTCTATTGCTGCGTCCTCCGGTGCACCGGATGATGTCATGGGAGCACCAGTGACACAGGTGGATGCCCACGCTAGTCACTAACGGAGCTCCGGGACACAGGGCCTGATTCAGAGCCACTCGTAAGCGTCCGCTCATTCGTTCCGAGCAATGTTTGCCCAACTGCGCATGCGTACGGATCGTAATACGCATGCGCAAACCAGTCAGTGCGGCCGAAAATCGTTTGTTCGCTAAATAGCGAATGCCTGCTATTTTGAGTGACAGGAGGAGGCGTATGTGGGTGGTAACAGGGGAAGGTGCTTGAAAACGGTGAGTGGAGATCCAAACGCAGGCGTGCTTAAAGGTCAAAATGGGCGTTTTATGGGTGTGCATAATTAATACAGCAGCGTCATTGACCACGTCACTGGGTTATTTTATAGTCAGAACTGCTCGCATGATTGCGGTAGGAAACCAACCACAAGAATAGCATGCAGTTCATACGCTGGTCGATGTACTCGATTAATCTAATAAATAGCGGACATGACGTAGGATGCGAGCGGCCAGGGGGCGTAGTTTCCAAAAAAACGACGGCAAGTTTTGTTCGCTCGTTCAGACCTAGAGGCGTGAACAGACCGCAAAGAGCAAACGGTTCATTTGAATAGCCACCCCTTTTTTTCAGAACGAACGACCGCAAATAGCGTCTGGCTCTTAATCAGGCCCACTGTCCGGTGCACGGGATGAAGGATGATTGGCACATCCGGGGGGGGGGGGGGGTGAGTTATTTAAGTTTGTTATTTGTTATACTCTTTGTTCTTGATATCCTGATGAAGGGGCGTGTTGCCCCGAAACGACGATGATGATTACTCTGCAATAAACCACTGCACGATTTCAACCCACTAATAAGCCTCTGAGTGCTGCTTTCCTGTTTTCTGCATATGGTGGGAACGCTGTTCCCTATAAGGAAGGCACCAGAGCAGCAGTATTGCTATATTTAACCCTGTGAGTGCTGGTTCCTTGCTGTATTTGTATATATATACATATATATATATATACATATTTATATATATATATATATATATATATATATATGTATATGTTTAAGTCATGTGCTTGCATTCATGTTACTCAGACACAACATAGTTGCACAATAACCTGAAACATTAAAACATCATCGATATTGCTATCGATAGGATTTACTCTTTATCCCAGTTTCACAGAGTATGATATCACATGTTAATTCCCAAAACAACTGTGAATAAGAAAATGTATATCTGTGTACTGCCAGGTCATGTGTCAGCATTCATTTTCCACAGAGAAAGTAATAACGCAGTGATCTGAAGCATTCCCCTAACCCTCCCGGGGGGGGAAACTAACCCTAATTCACCCCGGGAGCCCCTAACCCTCCACCCCGCGGCTGTCCACTCATGACAACTGGTTACCTTCATTCAGTATGCCGCGCGTCGGGATTTCGGCGGGTGGATAATGATAGGCATCGGGATTTTGACGCCTATCATTAGTGCCATGCCGAGATTTGACAGTCGGGAAGCCTGACCGCATACCGTGGCTAGTACCTTTTTATAGCTCCAGCCATTAGGTGTTAATGCTCTGTAACAGAATAAAAACTATTGTGCCTCCCTATTAGATTTGGAATGTATGGGATACTATGTATTAATATAATTACCATCAATAACACAAGAAAGAAAACGAAACAACAAGCACAATGGCTTCCATTTTAATCTTTGCTTCATCTCCATAATCATTTAATGCAGAAATGTATGTGTCTCTGTTTATGTGATTCCTCCTTGGAATGGCTTTGAGGCTTTAATGCCAATTTGTGATGTAAAATATGCAACAAGTTAAAATCATTATATTTTCATTAACTTGCAAAGGGATCAGCATAGTTGTAAACCACACTGTCAGTAGGCATTGTAAAACTCATTACTCTCATAGGGTCCATGTGGGTTAGTATGGATAGCAGTGGAAATGAAGTTGACATCTTGCTTGGCTAATATTTAACTGTGCAATCTAAACTGAGCACATAGCAAATTGATCTCTTACTACAGACGACAACATAAGCACACATTTTTAAACATTGAATTATTGACATTAATTTGTTACAGCAAATTTCAATGCTGACATATTATTCTGTTGGTTCCTGTGCTGAAAGGATAAATATATCCACATGAATATACATGTAATGTATTTACAGACCTCCAGGAGCAAATTGTGAATTTAAAGTTGCATGAAAGAGGCAGGAACAAATCAAGTGCAGGTGGAGTCAACACAAAAGTAGGCAGGCAGGGCCGCTCCAGGGTAGCCGCGCCCTGTGCCGTGCTGGGTATACTGCACCTTCTAGTCAAGACTGAAAATGGGTGTGTGGCCTAATTACCATATGCCTTGCCCCCTAAGTGGTATTATTTGGGGGCGTGCCCACATGGAACGCCTCCCGCGTAACGTCAGGCTCGGGGAGAGCCCAGCACTCCATCACTAGCTGGGCTTCCCCCAGCCCTCTCCTGACATTGAATGAATGCTGCGCACAGCATCCATTCAGCTACTCCGGGGGTCTGGCACCGCCGCACAGCTGCAGCGGTGGGGGTGCCCATCCTCCCGACCAGTTCACCCACAGGACACTTAGGCCCACGGGTGGAACAGTGGGACAGTGCTATCCCGCTGAAATCGGGATGTTGGGAGGGGTGAGCCCTCTATGGAGTGGTGCCCCTATTCGACCGTACTGGTCGAACACCCCAAGAGCTGGCCCTGTAGGCAGAGTTAGGATACCATTATCCCTAGCCACATTGAAGTCACAGCAACACCCACAAGGCAGAGAATTACACTGATAAGTGTAGCAAGCACATGTAGGCACAGTTAGCACTTCAATAAGTGCGGTAATGACATTGGTTATGTGAGTAGAGCACTTAATCCAAAGGTTGCAAGTTTGTTCTCTCTCTCTATCTCTCACTCTCGGGCCTTGGAGAGATATAAAGTGGAGAGAGATAAAGTGCCAACCAATCAGCTCCTGTCATTTTGTAGGCTGTTTTTGAAAAATGACAGGAGCTTTATCTCTTCCCAAGGTTTAGTACATTTACTACACACTCTCTCTTCCCTTCCCTCCCTCCATCTCCCTATAATAGTTGGTTAACTGGTGTATATTCCATCTTTATGAAGGATGATTATTTTTAAAGTTAACACTAGGGGGTAAATTTACTAAGAATCGAGTCTGATCTAATTTTTTTTTTCAACTCGATTAGCATCAGGTGATTTGATGCTTCTGAAACTCAATTTACAAAGAAGTGGGTTTAGCTGAGAGTGATTTGACCGATGGTGAAGCAGATCGAGATTTCTCCCCCGAGTAGCAAGTTTTAAAGGACATTATTCACCCGAGATTGCAGTGTCTTTTCTCTTCCTAACTCTCCCGAACAAGCAGCCCGCACATATCAGTGAGAAATGTGAAGGCTGCTTGTGTTATACCTGTAAAAAAGGGTTACGTTTTTTTTTTTAAATTACGTAGGTTCCCCCCAAAAGCATAACCAGCCCCAGGATGCTCAGCCAGTCCTGGTTCTTAAAAATATGGGGAAAAAAATTAATAGGGTCCCCCCGTATTTTATGAACAAGAACCTGGCTGCTGGACAGCCCTGGTTTTAAAACTAGGGGGTAAAAAATTGTGTAGGGGTCCCCCGATATTTAAAACTAGTACCAGGCTCAAATCCAGCTGGGGTGTAATGCCACAGCCAAGGGAACCTATAACCAGGTCACCCCAGCCAAAGCATTTGCACTCCAAGCTGGTCAGACCAAGCCGGGGGTCTCAGGGGAGGGTGAACACCCCCTAATAAAGGGGTCCCCCCTCTCCCGACACCCCAGGCTTAGTCTGAAGCCCGGGGCTCTTCCCCGCACCCCTGGGCTGTGGGTACGGGGTAATAGTATTTTAAATAGTAATAAACTATTGTTTTTTACCATAGAACCACATGTGCCAGCATGCCTGCCCTTTGGTACTTGTGGAACTACAAGTGCCAGCAGGCAGCCGGCACCTGTACCCCCGCTGTAAAAAAAATAGTTAAAAAACCACAACACACACCATAGACAGTTAAACTTTATTACATACACCTACCTCACTCACACATACTTACCTGTTGCCCATCGCTCGGTCCACTTCTCCAGTCCACTGGGAGTACCTGAAAAAACCAATACTCACCATTACATTAAATAGGATGATTTTAACTTGTTGCATATTTTACATCACAAATTGGCATTATAGCCTCAAAGCCATTCCAAGGAGAAATCACATAAACAGAGACACATACATTTCTGCATTAAGTGATTATGGGGATGAAACAAAGATTAAAATGGAAGCCACTGTGCTTGTTGTTTCTTGTGTTATTGATGGTAATTATATTAATACATAATATCCCATACATTCCAAATCTGACAGGGAGGCACAATAGTTTTTATTCTGTTACAGAGCATTATATTTTACAGTGTAACCAGTGAGTTATGACTACTAGGGGTAAATTTACTAAGATTTGAGTTTGGTCGAGATTGCAATCTCGGGTGAGTTTAGACATGTTTTTCATCTCGCAGATTTACTAAAGACAAACTCGGGTGAGTTTGGGAAAGATTTCTCATTTTTCACTGAGATTACAAACTGGGATACTATGTATTAATATAATTACCATCAATAACACAAGAAAGAAAAAGAAATAACAAGCACAATGGCTTCCATTTTAATCTTTGTTTCATCCCCATAATCATTTAATGCAGAAATGTATTTGTAAGAAAATGAGTCAGACAAAGCACAAAAGCAACATCTAAAACAACATAGAAACTATTATGACATTTACTAACTTAATCATGTCTCACATGAAAATGTATGAAAAACCATGCCATGCTCATTAGTGATGTCTTCTATGTTCCAGAAAATATTTATAAGAAGAACTGTACTTGGACAAAACAGCAATAAAACTATCAATACAGAGTAGCATACCAGTACATATCTTATTGCAATCTCATACAGAAGGGGGTTTTGGGCAAGGAAGAATATATGAGTTCTGAAATGATTGCAGCAATTATCAATTTATGGGGAACAATCTTCTACATAGTAATTGTTCATAGCTCTAAGTGTTCCCTAAGCTGCAGGAAACGCAAATTGGTATATGAATTTAATTCTTCTGTTTCAATGTTTTATTAACATTTGATTTAAAGAAGCACTTATATTTCTGTATGTTCAACTGATATTAACATTTTTATTTAATAACCATTGTGACTCTTTCATATTAAACCACTTTTAATAATGTTCAGTCTTTATGTTCATAAATAATTAATGTGTCTTAGATGTAGGATTGGCTTTTAGACTACTACATTTATGTTACTCTGATTAAATTAGGTTGTGATCCCATTTTGGAATGAGTCAGGGAGTAACTGGTGATTTTTATAGTAGTGTCAGCTCTTGAAAAAATATTATACTGTGGTTTTTGGACATGGTTCCAACCTAGGTCACTGCACTTTCGATCTGGGTTACTCCCAGGTCAGCCCTGTTCACACTGAACTCAGGTCTGCCCTGCTAAACCTGTGAGGTCATAAGTGGAGGTGACTGCTTCACAACCACCAATCAGCTAATTTTAGGCATGACCCAGGTCGGATAACCTGGGTCGCACCATTTATACACCTTTTACACCAGAGCAAAAACCTGGGTTTTTGCTGGGTCTACCCGGGTCGCAGCTCAGTGTAAAAGGGTACCTGAAATATAACTTGTGTCAAGTTACCAGGAAATCCAACCCAGAAAGCCACCAGGGTCTGACCCAGGATGGATCTGGGTAATGGTGCCGTGTAAACTGTTCAACCCAGGTTATCCGACCTGGGTCATGCCTAAAATGACCTGATTGGTGGTTGTGGAGCAATCACCTCCCACTTTTTATGACCTCACAAGTTTAGCAGGGCATGTTGGTTCATCTCACCTGATCAGTCTCCTCCAATGGCAGCCCTGTGGTCTCCCAGCTGATCTCATGATCCAATGACCAGCTGCCTAGGGGTATTTAGGTCTGACTCCTGCAACAGGAAGTTGCTGATCAACATCGCTGTATGACTGCACATAGTCATTCTCTGTGACAACCGTCTCATGTTCCAGAGGCCGTATTACTTTTCTTGGGGTTCCTGGCTTCCTGTGTCTTCTCTGTCATCTCCGTGTATTCAGTCCCCGTGTTCAGTACAAAATCATCCTGTGTGTCTCAAGTCGCACCTCCGTATATTCAAGTCCCCGTGTTCAGTACATGTTCACCCTGTGTGTCTCAAGTTGCACCTCCATGTATTCAAGTCCCCATATTCAGTACACATTCATCCTGTGTGTACAGGTACACACCACTGTGCATCCTTTCAAGTCCTCTGCTGGTGTGTCCGGAGTTGCACCTTTGTGTACAAAATACACACCACTGTGTACACTTTTAAAGTCATCTGCCAGTGCATCCGGAGTCGCACCTTTGTGTACAAAATACACATCTTTGGGTACTGTTCCAAGGTCATCTGCTGGTGCATCTGGAGTCACACCTTAGTGTACAAAATACTCACCATCGTGTACAAAGTACACACCATTGTGTATTTTATCCCTGTACTTCAGTACAAGCTCCGTCTATACCTCCAGTGTGTCCCAAGTGGCATCCTTATGTACTTTATCCTTGTGCCTCAGTAGAAGTTCCGTCTATACCTCCAGTGCATCCCAAGTGGCATCCTTGTGTACTTTATCCCTGTGCCTCAGTACAAGTTTTGTCTATGCACCAAGTGCGTCCCAAGTGGCATCCTTGTGTACTTTATCCCTGCGCTTCAGTACAAGTTCTGTCCACACCTCCAGTGCACTCCAAGTGGCATCTTCATGTACTCTGTTCTGGTATCTCAGTATAACTCCATCCCTGCACATCCAGTACCTTTCTGGAGCATCTCAGTGTATTCAGTCCCTGTGTCTCAGTACAAGCCAATCCTCTGTGTTCCCTGTGTTAGTTGTGTTCGGTATATTATTCTAGTCTTCTGTCACTCCCAGGTACCTGTCCAGAGGGCCGTGACCTGCACACTTGGTGCGACAAAAACCAAATCCCAATTGGAGGGGTCACTGGAGAAAACCACCAAGTGGGTTAGACTCCGCTCCTCTGGGCAGGTCTAGCCAAACCTGGGAATAGCCGCAATTAGGAGACTTAGTCTGTCACCCCTGTCATTTCCCTACAACTATCCTAAACCCCCCAGTTCTTAACCTCATCAGAGGTAGTCCTAGTGCCCGTTCGTGACACCCAGGTTCAGTGTGAACGGGGCTAACCTGAGAATAACCCAGATCGATGATGCTGTGTAAATGGTGTCTGACCTGGGTCGGAACCATGTCTGAAAATCCAGGTTGGACCCAGGTTTTTGGTGGAAAAGAGTATCACACTGCACGATTACCCGGGTCCAACCTGGGTCCAACCCTGGTAGCTACCTGGGTTGGATTGCCGGGTAATTTTTTAGGGACCCTTTTATAAAGATTTATACTGAAAAGCCAGGTCTGTCCCGGAGGTTGGAACAGGGTTCCAATTCTGGATCAGACCCGGAATTTCACCGGCGCCGATCCAGGATATTCCCAAGTCGGCGCCGTTCACACCGGAGCCGGTCTGCAGAGACCTGGCTTTTCCGGCGTTGAAGTGGATGCTTGGAGATGACGTAATCTCCAAGCTCCACTGAAGCTGGCCAATCGGCAGGCATGCGGCACGATCCAGGTCACCCTGACCCGGATCACGGCGTTTACACTGCAGGGTTTCACGGGTTATTACCGTGTTAAACCCTGCAAATTACCTGGGTTGGATTGCCGGGTCAATCGACCCGGCAATCCAATCCTTTCCCCTTTTACACCAAGGAGCTACCCGGGTTAACCCTGCAATAACCCGGTTTTTAGCTCTGGTGTAAAAGGGGTATTACACTGAGCTGCGACCCGGGCAGATACTATATATTTTACTGTAAAATGGGTTATGATCGATACAAGCACCAATATAGATACTGTATAGCACCATGGGGTGGGGAGTGACTACTATTAATCCAGTTTCTCCTGACCTATATGAAGGTTCTCATCAAGCATTTGTGAAATATAGATTATTTAGTAGCAGTATTGCATTATTTAAAAGTAATCACTCTTACTGGTGTTGCTAAGCATGTGTTTTTCTAGTACAGCTTAAGCTAGTCAGTGGAGACATTGGACCTTCAGCATAAAAGCAGATGAATTATTCAATCTTGTCTTCTCTTTTGGCAAGGTTTATAAATAGTTGAATAAGGAAGATTTGTAAACACATTAAAAGCTATTCAGAGGAATTGCCAAAGTCATCTATTTTCTGAACAAGATTGCTGATGTGATAAGTCAGTGACATGCCAATACTCTGAGACAAGTACTGTGTGTTTCTGAATGTGGTGTCTTTTTTGCAATATCATTGATAGGGTTAACATTTTGTGCTTCTATTAAAGAAAGTGATTTCCAAATTAAGCTGTATAGATCATCATCACATTTATGGTGTTGATTACTTTTTGACTCTGCTTAATTAACATGGTATCACTTACATCAAGTGAGAGAATTCCATTAATTAAGACTTTACTTTTCATCTGAAAATAGTTTGTCCTCGCGAATGCTGTGAGAAGTGCCTTTCAACACAACATTCAGTGAGCGATACATACTAATACTGCTTATATACCTACAGTAAATCCTGGGTCTGACCCGAGTTTTGTAACTCAGGGCCTGATTCAGAGCCTCTCGCTTGCGCTGTGCGTTCGCAAGCGGCCCGATGTTCTGCGTACGCGCATGCTTCGTTCTGTGCGTGCGCGAACTACACAATGCGATCGCATCCCTCTTGCTCACCCAGCAAAGGCAGCCCAGGGTAATGAGTGACAGGAGAGGCCGTTTGTGGGTGGTTACAGGGGAAGGACAATAACGGGGGCTTGGAGATACGAACACAGGAGTGCCTGAGTGTTTCAACACCATTTTAGAGGCGTGCATAATTAACAGGCAGCGTCATAGTACCCGTCACTTGCCATTTTTTTACACTGATTTCCTCGCAATGCTTACGGTAGGGTAAAGCTACCTCAAGCACTGCGTTCACATCCGATGGTGCTCAATGTACCAATGTTTTAATACACTTCCTGGAGATGACGTGGTGCTGGTGGGCGGCTCTGCCTGTGCGACTGGGCGTACGCATATACAAAGTGGCCGCTCGCTAAGACATGGTGGGCATGCTTATGCCTTGGCGAGCGTTCACTTCCTGTGGCGTCACTTTGACAAATTTGCATATGCATCCAGCGATCGTACGCAGGTAGCGAACGGATCTGAATCAGGCCCTCAATTCCAAAACGTGTCAGACCCAGGACATACCTTTTCTACAGCGGCGCCGATCTGGAGTATTTCCATATCGGCACCGTTCACACTGCACACGGGTGCAGTGGATCACTTCTCCCGGCGCTTGGAGATGACATCATCTCCAGGCGCCGAGAAGCCCGGAAGTCTCCATGCTGTAAACGGGAGCCAGGCCGAATGACCCGGGGAACCCATTTACACTGCAGGGTTTCACGAGTTGATACCGTGTTAAACCCTGCAAGTTACCTGGGTTGGATTGCCGGGTCACTCGACCTGGGAATCCAACCCTGGCCCCTTTTACACCAAGGAGCTACCTGGGTTAACCCTGCAATAACCCAGGTTTTAGCTCCGGTGTAAAAGGGGTATTATTGAGATGTGCTTCTTTTACTGAGTTGTCATATATTTGAGTTACTTATTTTTATGGATTAATTGGAGATGTATATCTAAAGGCTAAAGTATATTGATTAGGAAAGTTTATTTTTGTTCATCATATATATTTCAGCTATTGCTTGTATTTTATTAGCCTGAAACGATAACTTATGTCCCTATATACATTGCTCAATGTTTATTTTCAGCATTAGATCATTTTGCAATGATACACAAAATGGAAGTTGCTCAAATCAACTTATAAGCAGAGACAGGTAGTCAGGAAGTTGGGTGCTGCTCATTTGTTATACATGCACCTTACTTTTAAAGATTAGCTAAACCATAGGTGGGCAACAGGCAGCCCTGTTCCTGTGGGATGTAGTTTGGAAGCCGAACAGTCTAAATGCTGGCTTCCAGACTTTCTAATCCCGGCGTGGATTTGAAAACTCGACGCCTGTCATTAACCAGGCGCCTGAAGACCGACACCCGGTATACCAAATGAAGGTAAGCAGGGCGCGGGCAGCCGCAGGGGGGGAGGGTTAGGTTTAGGGCTCCCGTGGGGACTTAGGGTTAGGCACCCCCTGGGACGGTTAGGCACTTAGAGGGGGGATTAGGGTTAGGCACTTAGGGGGGAGGAAAGAGTTAGGCACCCCTAAGGGAGGGTTAGGGTTAGGGGGGTAATTAGGTTAGCGATACTTACCTAAGGGACGATCAGGATTTTCACCCTTGCCGTGCTGCTGCTGTCGGGATTTGAACCACCGGCCCTGCGTCGAGCGGTAATACCTACTACACCCGTTCCTATTGACCGCATGCAGCCCTCCAAGTGTTCACCTGCTGAGCTGTGCACGTTCCTGTTTTGTAGTCCTATTTGTTTGTTATAGATTATATTAAATGTTTAACAGGCATGCTGACATGTTATTATGCCTGTCAATGGCCCGTAGTACCTACATTTGTCAGTCATGGTACTCCTAAGATAAAAATGATTACAATAGTACAAAGAAGATATTTATAACTTATAGCATCTTCTTTGTTTATTGTAATAATTTTTATAGTTAACACTCACCAGCTTTGTGGAGCTCCTTGGGACTGCAGAGAGACGAGAGATGAAGCAGCAACAGATCAGCCTCGCTACTGTATAGTCAAAAACTGCTTGTAAAGCTGGGGGCGTGGCCGCACCACAGGCTGTAAGCTGCAAAAGAAAGAGAGCTATTAGAGGCATGCCTCTGAGTATGGGGTATGTGCCTTGAGCACTGATGGACACCTTGGATGTGTCATGTGACCAGGAAGTGCACTGCAGTGTTAAGAGATCGGAGCTCAGTCAGCAGCAGCAAGAGAAGACACAGGGATGCAGGGAGGAGAATCAATGGACACTGACCTTAGTGTAGTGAGGGAGAGTTACAGTGAGTAGGGGGTGAGACAGGCTTCCCAGCACTCAGACCCATCTCCATATGTGCCCAGCCATTGAACTCACCACACATAACTGCCCTGCAGCCTAGAAAGTCACTGCAGAGTTACTTTGGTCACTTAGCATATTCTTGCACCTGTCAGCTCCACCCACTTCATTGTGATGTCATGACATCACATGTTTGGGAGGCAGGGCTGACACAGGGCAGTTTTTTGCCCTGCTATGAGCCTGGGTTGAAGCTTTAGCTCAAACTGCTGAAGTAGCTCTGGTTCTGTCTTCCAATAATCCAAGATCAGCTGGCAGCTATGCAATTACGGACTGTTGAACTGTAATCAGCTGATCTAATTCAGGTCTCATGGTGGCACCAAATGTGGGACCTGTTATGCCTGCTATTAATTAAATCCTGAACCTATGATTAAACTATCTGAGTAATATGATAGGCCCTGGACACAATAAAGTAAATTTATGTTTCAGATGTGGAACAGAATATATTCAACCGACCTTTTGAAAGTGGGACTTATTCTCACATAACTGAAGGAGGATGCATCGGCTCCCATTATTTCTATAGGCCTTCGAGATAACTTTTGACGATCCTCATCATGCAACTACAGCAGAAACTAAGCTTTGAAATCTAGAAGAAGGTTCTCTTTTCTTATTGGAGAACTGTCACATTACCAGGGTTTTGTGGAATCGGAACAGGGTTCCCTAGGGCTAGCTACAAATGCAGGAGAATAAACAAAGCTAGATGGTCTGATAATGCTTCTCTTTATGCAGACCTCTGCTACAGGTAGAGGCAATACAGGATTGATGCAGGTATCAGAAAAAGCTGAAATAGTATTTGGGGAAATCTGGAACAGACTGAAGAAATACTGGAGTCAGGTGTTAAGGTGTCCATACATCAGAGAGGGGTTTCCGCGGTTCTGCATCGCGATCGGAAATGCCGATCTGCAGGGTGGAAATGCCGGCCGCCCACCATCGATGTTCAGCGATCCGTCGCAGGATCGCTGAAATTTTCCATGTTAAATACCCCCGATTAGACAATCATGATAATTTTTTCATTGCGATCGTCAAATCGGGAAAATCCAACATGTTGGATTTCTGCGATCCTGCGATGCCAGGTTGCAGCATCGCGGGATTTCGGCAATCCATTGCAGATGTATGGGGCCTATAAGTAGCATGACTGTAGGATTGCTGTACTAAGATGCTGTAGTACAGCGGAAGCAGGCTGCTGGTGATGCTGGAACTGAGTACTTTGCAGAATAGAAGCAGACTGCAGGTGATGTTGGAAATGTGTGCTGTAAACAATAGAAGCAGGATGCAATAAGATATGCTGTAAGGCAATACAAGAGCAGGTTTTCTGGATAGCACTGTACCGTAAGCTGAGAAGCAATGTTGGTACGCGTTTTATGCATAGCACTGTAACTGAATGTTTTGAAACAATTACTAGAGCAGTTGTGCTGGAATACACTTATGCGGTACCCCCATATATGTGGCAAAATAGGGGTCCCCCGTTTTTTTTGTTATGAAGATATGCAACAAACTCAGGGTCGGCATGAGAAGCTCCTGCAAATGAAACGGTGTCTTTTTAAACAGACCAGAACATGGTGGGAGATGACTACATTTGAGATCTACATAAAACATAAAATCAGTCCTAGGGGTCTGAGACGGAAGGTTTTTCATTCTTTTGAACTTGCTACCGATAAATTGAGGGTAGGGAAGAAGTATTGAAGAAATGCGCCCAAGATTTAATGTTGCTACTAATAAAACATGACAATCTATTATTGGATCAACATACAAAGGAAATAGAACATTAAATTAAAAACATATGAACAGATAACTACATTTTCAAGAAAGTTTCAAGAAATACAAGAAAGAATTGGTGGAATAAGAATTGCAAATAATGGAATGTAAGAGAAATAAATTTGTTCAAGATAAAAAGGATTATTCTCTCAACCAGGTTTTTAGGTGGAACTCTAAGAGATTCAATAAAATAGGAGAAACAGTGAGGAGACCAACACAGGAATATACAGTCAGGTGCATAAATATTGGGACATTGACAGAATTTTCATATTTTGGCCTCTATTCACCACCACAATGGCTTTGAAATGAAACAAACAAGATGTGATTTAACTGCAGACTTTCCGATTTAATTTGAGGGTAATTACATCCAAATCAGGTGAACTGTGTAGAAATTACAACGGTTTCTATATCTGCCTTCCACTTTTTAAGGGGCCAAAAGTAATGGGACAAACTAAACAATCCTAAATCTAACTTTCACTTTTTAATACTTTGTTGCAAATCCTTTGCAGGCAATTACAGCCTGAAGTCTGGAATGCATAGACATCACCAGACGCTGGGTTTCATCCCTGGTGATGCTCTGCCAGGCCTCTACTGCAAATGTCTTCAGTTCCTGCTTGTTCTTGGGGCATTTTCCCTTCAGTTTTTTCTTCATCAAGTGAAATGCATGCTCAATCAGATTCAGGTCAGGGGATTGACTTGGCCATTGCATAACATTCCACTTTTTAGCCTTAAAAAACTCTTTGGTTGCTTCTGCAATATGCTTCGGGTCATTGTCTATCTGCACTGTGAAGCACCGTCCAATGAGTTCTGAAGCATTTGACTGAATATGAGCATATAATATTGCCCGAAATACTTCAGAATTCATTCTGCTGCTTTTGTCAGCAGTCACATCATCAATAAATACAAGGGAACCAGTTCCATTGGCAGCCATACATGCCCACGCCATGACACTACCACCACCATGCTTCACTGATGAGGTGGTATGTTTTGGATCATGAGCAGTTCCTTTCCTTCTCCATACTCTTCTCTTCCCATCACTCTGGTACAAGTTGATCTTTGTCTCATCTGTCCATAGGATGTTGTTTCAGAACTGTAATGGCTTTTTTAGATGTTGTTTGGCAAACTCTAATCTGGTCTTCCTGTTTTTGTGGCTCACCAATGGTTTACATCTTGTGGTGAACCCTCTATATTCACTCTTGTGAAGTCTTCTCTTGATTGTTGACTTTGACACATATACACCTACCTCCTGGAGAGTGTTCTTGATTTGGCCAACTGTTGTGAAGGGGTTTTTCTTCACCAGGAAAGTAATTCTTCTGTCATCCACCACAGTTGTTTTCCATGGTCTTCCGGGTCTTTTGGTTTGCTGAGCTCTCCGGTGCGTTCTTTCTTTTTAAGAATGTTCCAAACAGTTGATTTGGCCACACCTAATGTTTTTGCTATCTCTCTGATGGGTTTGTTTTGATTTTTCAGCCTAATGATGGCTTGCTTCACTGACAGGTCTTTGGATCTCATATTGAGAGTCGACAGCAACTGATTCCAAATGCAAATGTCACACCTAGATTCAACTCCAGACCTTTTACCTGCTTAATTGATAATGAAATAATGAGGGAATAGCCCACACCTGTCCATGAAATAGCTTTTGAGTTGATAGTCCCATTACTTTTAAAAAGTGGGAGGCACATATAGAAACCGTTGTAATTCCTACACCGTTCACCTGATTTGGATGTAAATACCCTCAAATTAAATCTGAAAGTCTGCAGTTAAAACACATCATGTTTGTTTCATTTCAAAGCCATTGTGGTGGTGAATAGAGGCCAAAATATAAAAATTCTGTCAATGTCCCAATATTTATGCACCTGACTGTACCTCTACAGACCAGGACTCTTCAGGAACGGAGGGATCAGATCACTCATTTCAACTAAGAGATAACTTACCTTCTCACTCCTCTAGGGATTTTTTAGATCTATCCCAAGTCCTCCCATTAGATCAAAGACCTCCAAGAGGAAGATTAGAAGGGGGAAGAAATACCAGAACTCGCGACAGATAGGAGGGACAGGATACTCCCAAGTATCAGTGATGTACTGTACATAGAGGAGAAAATAGAGTCAATAATGGATAGTGGTGACAAATTAATTATTATCAATTTATCAATTTGACAACAAAATAATTGAGTGATACCCATATTAGTGTCCTAAGTAGGGGTTTAACATTCTCCCCTAAAGCCCACTTTGGTCGATTTGGGTGGGAAAGAGATCTCCACCTTTTTGGGAGAAAGCTGCTTCTGGCCAAACTTTATTACACAACATCATCGACTAATGAGGATCCGTTAAGACCGAATACAGAGGTTCATATCAATCCCCCTATGGATGATTTTTTGGTTCAGGATATAGAAGCCATATTAATTCTACAGGATTTAGCCAATGAATCAAAAGTCATGCAAACCTTGTATGACCAATTTTCAAAAAGAAAGGAACCTTTTTCCCACAAACCAATATATTTCCAGTGGTTGGCACATTTATAGATCTAGTATCCAGGGATCTGGATAGTTTATGGAAGAAGAACAATAGACTTCATAAATCTGCCATTAACCTAAGTAGAGAAGAACATTTAGCCCTAAAAGAGATACAGCCGTGGGATGAAGTAGTGGTGAAACCTTCTGGTAATTGGGGGAAATGTCGTGCTCTGGGTAAAGGAACAATATGTAGTAGAGGCGATGAAACAATTAAAAGATACAACCTGCTACAAGAGCATGACATTTAACCCATTGGAAGATTTTAAGAGGCAATATAACAACATCATTGATATGAATATACAACAAGGAGTGATCACCTAAACTGAGTATCAATTCCTGATGGTGGAGGACCCAGTGGTAGCGACATTCTACATGCTACCTAAGATTCATAAAAATTAGATCCTGCTACTGGGTCACCCCTTAGTGTCTGGCATCAAAAGCTTGACGGAACAGACAAGCAAATTTCTTGACACCCACCTCAGGAAGTTTGTGACAAACTTACCTTCTTACGTACAGGACACCATGGATGTGTTACAAAAACTGGATGATGTCCATATTGAGAACAGGGTTCTCTTGGTGAAGTACCACATAGAGTCGCTATATTTGAGTATCCAACATAAGAGGGGTGTACAATCAATTCAATATTTTCTTGAAAAAGAAGAAATAACTGATTTTGGTCATTTTCTTGTGAGATTATTAAATTTCGTACTGACCAGAAATTTCTTTGTCTTTAATGATAAGTTTTATTTGCAGGTGAGGGGCATGGCAATGGGGGCAGCCTGTGCCCCTACTTATGCTAATATCTACTTAGGCCAGTGGGAGGAGACAATGGTATTTAGTGAGGCACATTAAGAGTATACCAACCATATACTCATCTGGATGAGTTATATTGATGACCTGCTGATAATCTGGGATGGCCCTCGGGACAAGCTAGTTAAATTCATTAACCTCCTTAATGATAATGATTTAAATCTGAAGCTCACTTATGAGATTAGTGACACTGAGGTTACATTTCTAGACTTGAGGATATGTAGAATGGAGGATGGCCGGAAAGCAACGGATTTATACAGAAAACACACTGCAACCAACAGTGTGATACATAGGTCAAGTGAGCATATTCCATCAGTAGTGAAGGGGATTCCTAAGGGTGAATTCCTATGCCTTAAAAGGAACTGCTCAGATCCTACACAATTTGCTATCAGATCTGAGGAATTGACTGACTGACTATTGAAGAGGGGGTACAGCAAGCGAACTATCAAGAAGGCCTGCTATGAAACCAGTCAGAAGAACAAAATGGTGCCGGTCTGTTTACACCACGCAGTGAACACATATTTATATATCCCGCTGTCTGGTCTTCATATTGCGTTCCACCACACAAGCATCCTTGTGAGTGGCACATGCAGTTTAGCTGCATACTATAGAGTTATAGTTCTTTTAAGGGGAAGATTGACAGACTTGCACTTCCGGTTTGACACTTCTGGTCTGGGGGTATTTAAACCCCAGACAATGCAATGGTCACTCCACCTTGAGAAAGACACACCTTGTGTGGAAACATGTTGGAGGAGTGATGAGGGTGATAACAATTACTTCACAATCCATCAGATCCAGAACCTTTGCAGCATTAAAAGTACCCGGGCTCTGTTGCTGTTTATGGCTATGTCGATCAGTGTTCCATCATCTGGTATGAAGTAACCCTTACCTTATTTTAATATTTGCAATGTAATAAAGTTACCTTTGGAAAATCTTCACCATGAGGAGGTGTCATATATTTATTTACATGGTTTTCCTGTGATTATGGATATATGAAGAGGTCCCAAAGAAACCTTTATAAGGCTACAAGTATACGAGATCATGTAGGATACAGTGTAGATATCCATTATTATATGGTACAACACTTTATTTCCAGGGATATAAGGTGATTTACTTACACAGGACAAAGATACCTTTATAGGAGGAGTATAAAAATTTTCTATGTAAGCAAAAAGTGAGCATCACTATTTTATTCCTGTGTGTGAACACTGAGAGTGGTAGTTCAATGTCTTTCTTTATATATGAAAAAAATTGGGTGCCCTCTCTACATAGTCTTCTGGACTTCCATTGTTATCTATTATCAAAAGTTGAAGTACATTCACTGATACAATTTTTGTTTTGTTCTCTTTTTATTGTTTTTGAGCATCATTGGTCCTATTAAAGAGACACTTACTTGTGGAAGAATATTCAGGACCAGAGAACATAAACCTCATTTTGTGGACAATATTGGCTCAATGATATATCACCTCTGCTTGTTTATACTTGCTATATCTTACTCTATTCTCAAATCTACATCAGGCCCCATATCAACAGTCCCTTTCTTCACAAACTCATGACGGCTGTTACTTCAAGGTTGTCTGTCTTCCACACTTGTAAGACTCGATTTATGCAAAGTCTCTATTCCTGTTTTGAATTTCCATTTATACCAGTTGGCTCTTGACTTTGGGTTTTGGATTTTTAGAGGTTCACTGAACACAATATTTGCAAACTACTCATAATAAATTTTTGGTCCTTTTCCAATATTTGATCTTTCAGAAGCTATTTTCTGTGATTGGATGTCCACGCTGGTAGCTTCTGGTTCAGATATGTCTCCAGCTTAGAAGAGTATGTGTACCATGCTAAATTATTAGCTTAAGAGCTCTTTTAAGAGTAGGTAAGGGAGCCGGGCAGCAGGGTTTTGGATAAGAGGTGGGGAGTGGTGCCGTGTGCATGATGTTGAAGAGACACTGGTGGCGGCTGACTAAGCTGTCCCTATGCTCACCTTTGGTCTTCTGGCAATGGTCACCTCTTCCACAGTTCTGACAGAGGCAGTGACTGATTAAATAACTTTGAGAATTGTAGTAAATGATTAAGATTAACCCATAAGTGGGTATTTATGAAAAGAATAAAAAATCTTATAAAAAGACATTAAGCTCTATATCGATGTTGAGACCCTTTGGCCTTAGATTGTTTAATGTATTGATACATTTTGTCTCCGATTTTTTTAGTTCCATTACCAAATCTTCTCCTCTCCAATGAGGGGTTATTTTTTGGATGGCGATATCTTTCAATCAGTGGGGGTTTATTCCGTGGGATCCACAAAATGTTGTGATATGCTATGTGTAGCCAGTCGTCTTTTGATGTTCGGCTATACATATTTTCATTTTTCTTTTTGCTTGGCCCACGTACTGTGAGCCACAAGGGCATTCTAATTAATATATCACCCCTTCACATTCGCAGGTAAGGTGTTGTTTTAGCACAAAGTCTTTGTTGGTTTGGTAGGATTTAAACTTCAGTATTGCATAAATAAACATAAAAGAAGGTGTCCCACCCTAGCACCAATTAATTCACAGTACTATCAGGTACTTATCTTAGGTGCAATGATAATATCCTTCTTATATTTTTATTTATATTATATAGTGGGAAAGTTGGATACCTTTCCCGTTAGGTGTTTCTACCTAAGATGCCATGTGGCGCAACTAGTGAACACCATTTTATTTTAATTCTAAACTTCAGTATTGGTTTTGTGGTTTTCTTCTCCATTGTTCTACATGCCATACAATTTAGACAGGTGTAGAACCCTTTGTATATTTGTTTGTACTTTCTTTTTCTTCTGTTGGAATAAAACTATGTGTCAATTCTTGTTTAAGAAATTTGGCTCATCTGTATATTATTTGTGGGTTTGGTGGGATGATATTTTGTAAGTCTTTGTCCAGTAACAAGATTTTCCAGTTTTTCTTGCTAATCTTTTCTATTTCGGTGTGATTTGTGCTGACTTGAGTAATGAAAGCTGTAGATAGTTTGTCATTGTTGGTGTTTTTCTCAGCATATTTTATCATGTTTTGTCTATTGAGATTCGTCACTCTTTCTATTTATTTATCCAGTAACTGATCCCCATAGCCTTTTTTTTCAACATTTTCCTTTTATTTCTTGGATCTGTTGTTTAAACATCTCTTCTTTAGTACAGTTTCTTTTGAGTCTTCTTAGTTGTCCTCCAGGAATGTTATTTAACCACTTTCTATGGTGGTTACTGCTATAAGGAAGAAAGTGGGTTACCATCAATTTCCTTTATATGGGTTTTTGTGATAATTGTTATCTTCTATGGAAATTTCGAGATCTAAAATAATTACTTTTTCTTTACTTGTTGTCATAGTGAATTCAAGGCCAACATTGTTCTAGTTCTTTCTGTGGTCCTTTCCAGATAAAGAACATGTCGTCAATATATCTGTGCCAGCAGATTAGGATGTCACAAAATTATTGTTATGCCAATCATCCTCCCACTTTGCGACAAATAGATTTGCATAACTAGGTGCAAAGGATGTGCCCATTGCAGTTCCCTTTGTCTGTAGGGTAAACTCTCCATCTTACCAGAAATAGTTATTATTCAATATGTACTCTATTTGTTCCATAATGAAGTTGACTTGTTCAATCGGTATGTCTGTTTGTGTAGAAAGGTACTGTCTTGTACGGTCGCATCCTAATGTATGTTGTATGTAGGTGTAGAGTGATTTAACATCGCTAGTGCAAAGTATGTATAAATCTTTCTATTCGACAGTATTCGACAGTATCCAGTATTTGTAAAATATGTATTGTGTCCTTTAAATAACTTTTTTGGTTTTGAACTAGTGGCACATCCAGTGATGCATACTTATTCTGCATCTCAGATTCCAGGTTCTCTTTAATTTGAGCTATTTCTTGAAATATGACATCTTTTGACTTGACAAGCTTTCTGGTACTTGGGTCTCAGAGGCTGTACCTTTTACTTTCATAGCAATAACCAAGCTTGATACACTTCATACACTTTGAATCCAGCTTGCATCTTCTCTCTTTTGGTATCTGTGCCTTTGGTTTACTTGCTGACCATACTTCAATTGGTTAAAAAGCCTTTAAAGTGTCTTGCACTTTGTGCAAATAGCAGCTCATATAATAATATACAATAAATTAATGTTTATAGTCTCTTCAGACAAGGTAGGAGTGGTGATTGCAGCAGTAGTATCCTGATAGAGACCGCAGATGTCTATAGTCCATGAAGTGGACACTATCCCTAGCTATCCCTACCTTGTTCAGCTGTGGTTCCCCACCTGGGGACCACTTCTCCCTCAGCTCGGCAAGTTCTGGATAGTTTCAGGTGACTGCGGCGCTGGATGATGAAGTCAGATGCAGACTTAGCGGTGGGTATATCGCTCGATCTTCTTAGCAGGCAATCCACTCTCCTCCACTCTCCAATGCATTTTGGACCTGTCTGGGTCCTTTTTCAAGGATAGTGGGTTGTACTTCCTAGGGTCTTATTTATACCATACCTTATTAAGAAAAAAGTTAAAAATCAGATATCCTGGACTGGAAGTGGATCGGGATTTGGCACCAAGCACATGTTCCTGATTTTATAAAGGAAATGTTTATAAAAATATTTAAAAATATTTTTGATGATTATTATGCTGGAAAATATGTGTAAAATGTAAAATTGGTAAAAATGGTATGTATTTATAATGTGCAAAAAATAAAAATGGTTTATAAGAAGGCTTTTAATTCAATGTCTATATTGAGGCCATGAGGTTCCAACATTTTTAAAAGGAAGATTAGAGATTAAAAGGTTTCTGCAGTTTATGCAATTGTTACAGAAATTGTTTCTATACTATTTTCATTGTTAGTGACTTGAATTGGACGATAGCTTCTTGTTAATTGTTGTCTTAAGTTGCTGGCTCTCTTGTAAATGATGCGTGTTTTTTCTGTTAAAACTCTCTTTGCTTCTTCATCTAATAAGAGTATATTTCAGTGTTGATTCAGGATGTTTTCAACTATGTTATGATTTCCAATAAACTGTTTTAAAAATGAGATGGGTCCAAAATTATCTTGATTTTTTGGTTTATATTTGATTAATTATTTTCTTTCCAACTGTGAAATACGATCAATTTCAACTTGTAATAATTTTTCATTGTAACCTCTCTGCATAAAACCTGTTTTCATTTCTATTGCTTGATTTTTGAAGTTATGTCTTCGGTACAATTCCTTCTGATACGTCTAAATTGTACACTTGGAATGTTTTTGATCCATTTCCTATAGTGCTAACTTTGGACTGGTAAGATGTTATTTCTGCTCAGTTCTTTCATATGATTGTGTTTATGGAGGTGATATTTTTTTATATAGATTTCAAGATCTAGGAAAACAACCATTTCTTTGCTGTAAGTTGATGTAAATTCTAGATTTAAGATATTGTTATTCATATATGAATAAAATTCTAGTAATTCTTCACTGCGTCACTCCATATGAAGAGAAGATCGTCTATATATCTTCGCCACATCATTATCTTCTCAGCAAATGGATTATTGTTCCATATGTGGCTGTCCTCCCACCACGCCACAAAGAGGTTGGCATAGCAGGGGCAAATAATGTCCCCATTGTGGTTCCTTCTACTTGAAGGAAAAAGTTGCCTTTGTACCAAAAATAATTTTTCTTCAAAATAAATCTATGGAGTCCATAAAAAAATGTATTTGGTCATTTGGAATCTTTGTAGCTGTAGAGAGGTAATGTCTTGGTGCATTGCATCCATCTTGGTGATTTATCACTGTGTAGAGTGACTTGATGTCACTTGTACATAGTGTATGCGTTTTTTTCCACTCAAAAGTTTCTAAAATTTGTAAAACGTGCATGGTGTCCTTTAAAAAAACTCTTTTGTTCAGATACTAAGGTTTGTAAAACAGAGTCCACATATTTGGACAGATTTGATATAAGAGACCCAACTCCTGACACTAAGGGTCTTCATGGAGGATTCTGTAATTGCTTGTGGATCTTTAGCAACTGCTAAGATGTTGGGATCCGTGGATGGTTTATATTTATAAATTCATATTCTTTCCTCGTAAGTATTCCTAACTCAAGGCCTTCATCTAATTGATTTTGTCATGTTTTCATAAAGTGTTTGGTGGGATCTTTATTTAACTTAATGTATGTACTGGTATCAGAAAGTAAGTTTGTTGCTTCCCATCTATAAATTTCCACATTCATTATGACCACTCCACCTCCTTTATCTGCTGGTTTTATCACAATCGTTTTGTCATCTCTGAGTTCTTTTTTACTTTGTTTTTCTTTTTTTGTAAAGTTAAACAGAATCTTTAATTTGTTTTGAAATTTCTACTTCAACTAGAGGTTGGAAGGTAGTTATGTGAGGTCCTTTGATATACTGTAGGTCAGATAAAAAGTTGAGGTTGGTTTGTAGTTGGTGTGTGTGTAATCTTTTGATGATTGCTTCTTCTGTAGCAGGATCTTTTATAAAATATTTCTTTAAACACACTTTTCTAATGAATTTGTGTATTTCCATATCCCGGTTGAATTTATTTAATCCTGATTGAGGGGCAAACTTTAAGTCCTTCCTCAATACATTTACTTGGTCAATTAGTGTTTTGTCTTTTAAGGCAACTGAGGGAGAACAATTCTTTAGGTAAAATCCTGTGGATACTGTTTCTACCCAAAATTGTTTGTTTAGGCCTGCATCATTCAGCATGCATTCTTGCTTTCTCCACTAGTTTTGTTAAGACGTGTAGGTAATGGTTAAGTGATGCTCAATTTCATATTTCTTTAGGAAGAAGTCCACCTCTCTGTGGAATTAGTCTGTGACCGGTTGGATTCTCTACAAGTCTTTTGTAGTCTGAAATTTTCTTTACTACTTTGGACTTTTCTTTGATGAAGTATATGTGTGTCATTATTGTGAAGTCATCAATGAATGTTATAAAATATCTGTAACCACTTATAGACTTGACTTCCATAGGACCACACACATCATGTAGTAATACAAATGGTGTTTCAGCTCTGCTTGCTGAGTTTGGTAATGGCTGACAGCTTTGTTTTCCTGTTATGCAGCTTTCACACACAAGTTTCTCTGTATCAGTCACTGACATTCCTGTGACCATCCCATTCAGTAATTTCAGAATCCTTTCATATCCAAGGTGACCAAATCTGTGCCAGAGTTCTAGTGATTGTGGCTTAGTTGTCATTATCACTTAATAATATAGTGTATCAAGGATGAATAACGGATGACACCTGGTGCCTATTGCTATTATGGTCCCTTTTGTGTCCATACAAAGAACTTTCTTATAGCACAATTAACTCTGTGACATCTTTGCTCTAGGACACTGATGGCTATAAGATGTTTTCCCATTTCTGGTACATAAAGCATGCGTTGCATTCCTGTAACTTTAGTTTTAGTCCCAAATTTAAAGCAGGCTTTAATTTTTCAACCTGTTATAGCTGTAAGCACTTAAATCCCAATTCTCTTGGTTGTGATAGGATCACATGTGGCTAATATGGTGAACCATTCCTCACTGCAGCTGAAATGCCTTGTTGTGTCTGAATCGATTCACCAACAACCTTTTCTGCACCTATCTCTGACACTCAGGGCAGTCTCAGCTTTGCTGTTGCATTTCCAAATCTACATAGCATTTACATTTTTCTGCTTGCACTCAAATGCTTTGTGATCAATCATTTGATATAGGCAGCAGTTGAACTTGAATTTTTTGAGTTTCTCACCCTATGGGGTATATTCAATTGGGTTTGGGATTCTGCCTGCAAAAAAAATTTGTGAACCTCACGCCCATATTAAGTTACCGTGGGTATGAATGCTCAATTAAAAAAAACTGGTCGCAGTTTTTTTGCAGGCAAAATCCTGTGGCAGGGGAATTTGTTTAAATCAGGCTGTACAGCCTGCCCGCAGTCTCCCAGTGCTGCAGACAGACCCGGCTAGGGGGGTTTGCACCTCTGACTCCTCTCACATGCAGCAGCACTGCACACACAGACATCAGCATCGCACAAGCACAGACACCAGCACTGCACACATGCAGACACAAGCACCACATACACACACCAACAGCCTTCTAATATATCTGATTATAAGCAATGATATCATTACTCACTGTTTGAACAGATATTGTGGCTGATTCGAACACAGCCGACTCCATTTCTGCATCAATCGTCGGTCACCCATCTGTAAATTCTGCTACAAAGTCATTCCCTGGTGTACATCCGTGCGTCCAAATGTGCAAGGGCACAGACACCCACTATCAGTGTCTGTACATGATGGAATACCAATTGGTGCATCTTTAGATGAATCACCAATCACACAATTGAAACTTGCACCAGCCCTATGGCGGGTGCAGTTTCTCCTTCCAAGTATGACCTCCTTTATCAGCATTTGAGCATTTGTGTATGCAACCACTTTCACCGATGCACCTGCGACACTCCCATAACACGTCCATAAGATCATATCTGTGCGTGTGCTAAGCCACCTCCCTGTCACCGCCCAGGCCACATGCACAGTGCGACATAGATGCATGTACAGAAGAAACAAATTGCTCCACTGCGTCTGACATCTGCAG
This sequence comes from Taudactylus pleione, assembly GCA_031769625.1. Classification (NCBI taxonomy): domain Eukaryota; kingdom Metazoa; phylum Chordata; class Amphibia; order Anura; family Myobatrachidae; genus Taudactylus; species Taudactylus pleione. The sequence continues at coordinate 19,749,520 of JAUIMM010000094.1, read as the reverse complement.
TTTATTCCACTCAGAATCTTGTCCACTATCTGCCGGAGTTTATTGATATACTAATATCATTTGTGTAGTACTTCAATTCTAATTTTGGCTACTGTTGTTCTTTGAGATACATGATTTTGTAAATCACAAAATAGATACCTAAATTTACATCTTGAAAATAGTAAATTAGCCAATGGCTAAGAAACTTTTATTTTTATAAGTAAATGAAAAGAAAGTGGATTTAAACTTCAAAAAGTAATAACTATTTTGTTTCATTATTTTTGGCTGGCGCAATTGTAATGTATATCTTGTTTCTGCAAGAAAATCGGTTATAAACCAGCTCTGAAAAGGGAGCAGATTAAATATCACAGCCTGCTGCCTCCGTTATCATCATGAAATTGCCTTGCAGTCTAGAGGATTATTTAAAAACAGCTCACACAGCCAGTAACCTATGACTAGATTTTTTTTTTGTATTTATTATATCTTCCAGCTGTTTACCTAGGGGAATCCCACAAATATGATCTGCTACTAAATAGGTTGCAGACTTTTGTGAGCGTAACACTAACTGAAGCTGACTGAATAAATGTAATATACACTAAAAGAGTGTAACATGTTTCTCAAGTCAGCTTCTAGCATTCAATGCTTAAGGGTGGGAGTGCCATGGTCTTGCTAATGCAAACATTTCCTATGTGACTGGAAAAATAATGTTTGTTGCACTTACAGCTAAAGGACAATGAGCCGTAATTCCCATGTGTTTTTATTTTCATGCTAAATAAATTCTATTATTTACAGAAGGAATCATTTTATTAATATGTATATAACACCTGGAGTATGGTTGAGGTTGCCCTACTGTATATCTATACCTCTTAAAATCCACAGTAATGGCTAAGGAAACTAGTATACAAGCAACAAACGCATCTTATTTCTTGGGGTAAAGGTGCACACAGTAAGATAAATGGCGGAGCTTTGTGATTTAGGGGTGGAGGCTGGAGCAATCTGAGGTGTAAGGTACAGCAGACATAGCCCTGGCTGAATCCAACTAATGAGTCAGATAAAGAGTGTGTGGAGACTATCAGCCACAGCCAGCAATAGAATGGGCTGGTCCACTAACCAGCAATTTAATAGCATTTACTGTACATTAAATAAATAGCCCATCTTCAGCCCCATAGCAAACATGCCTGCTCCCGACGTATTAAGCCTTGCAGAGAGATAAAGTGGATGCAGATAAAGTACCAACCAATCAGCTCCTGTAATTTTTCAAACACAGCCTGTAAAGTGACAGTTAGAAGCTTATTGGTTGGAACTTTATCTCTCTCCAAGGCTTAGTACATAGACCTCACGGTTGCAGCGTAGACCTGTAGTTAATGATGAAAGCTGGTTTATTAAGAGTTGGGGAAACTCAGTGTATTTCTGCTTCATATGAGGACATTTACAAATAGTCAGGACTTCAAATTCTACAGTGTCTTTCCACTTTAAACATTAAATAAAATGTCAAGCTATGATTCTTTGGGCTTTTCTATTTAAGCTATCGACCAGATCATCTTTTTTTCTAATTACAACAATCTATACAACATCATTAGAGTTTCCCTGAAATTACACTGCTCATTTCCCTTGTTTGCAACATCATGGAGAGATTCTAATTAGAAATCTAAGCAGATACTGGAAGATCTGCAAGTCATTTTTATTATAGTCTCAGAACAGCTCCATAGTTTAACCCAGTAGCTACTGGTGCAGTTACATTTTTTTATACAGATAAAAGGGTATCTTTATACAGGCTACAGGCATTTTCAGCCCAGAGGTACCTCCAACTATTTGGAAAATAATTCCTATATACGTAATATCCTAAATGATTATTGAGATACACATATCCAGCAGCAGCTCCTGGCCTCTTACCTGAATGGGGCTGTCGCTGCTGCTGGCTTGGGTCCCGACGCTTGCTCATTGAATCTGGCAGGTGTTGGGACAGGCGCATGTGCATGAGCGGTGGTGGTGCCGTGCATGCGCACGCTTAACACCAGCTTCTCGGGGTTGCATTGTTTGCAGCCCCGAAAAGCCCTATAGGGCTGCCCGAAAGGCAGAGCAGCGGCTTCAACTGGGAGCCGCTCTCTGCTGATCGCAGCACTGGCTGCCTGTCTTCAGCGTGACTGACAGGTGGCGTTTCCAATGGGAAGCCACCTCCACTCACACTGAAATGGCAGATTTTACTAGAGGGGGCTGCAGCCTTACAGCCCCTAGGCAAGATCCGCCACTGCACATATCCCATTACAAAATTTCAGATCTAAGGGATATATATATATATATATATATATATATATATATATATATATATATATATTAGAGGAGTGCACCGGCCACTTTTCGTGTTTTGTGTTTTGGTTTTGGATCTTGATCTTTCTTCATGTTTTGGATCTGGATTGGTTTTGCCAAAACCACCCTTCCGTGTTTTGGGTTCTGGGTTTTGTACTTTGGATCTGTATTTTTTTGAAAAAAAACATAAAAACAGCTAAAATCACAGAATTTGTGGGTTTTTCTGCTCCTATGCTACTATTAACCTCAATAACCTTAATTTCCACTCATTTCCAGTCTATTCTGAATACCTCACACCTCACAATAGTGTTTTTATGTCCAAAAGGTTGCACCAAGGTAGCTGGATGACTATGCTAAGAGATACGAGTGGGCGGCACAAACACGTGGCCCATCTAGGAGTGACACTGCAGTGGCAGACAGGATGGCAGTTTGAAAAACGGGGCCCCAAACAGTACATAATGCAAAGAAAAAAAAGAGTTGCAAGATGGAATTGTCCTTGGGCCCTCCCACCCACCCTTATGTTGTATCTACAGGACATGCACACTTTAACAAACCAATCATTTCAGCACCAGGGTCTGCCACACGACTGTGGCTGAAATGATGATGGTTCGTTTGGGCCCCCACAAAACAAGCTGGCAATTAATCTGTCCCTGCACAAACTGGCTCTACAGAGGCAAGATGTCGTCCTCATCCTCCTCATTCACCGATTCCTCACCCTCTTCAGTGTTGTGTGCATCCTCATCCTCACAGAGTATTAATTCGTCCCCGCTGGAATCCACCACCACAGGTCCCTCTGTACGTTCTGGAGGCTGGTCTCCCTGGAAGAGTTGATAATTCATTTTTATGAACATCATCTTCTCCACATTTTGTGGAAGCAACCTCCTACGCCTTTCGTTGACAAGGTTCCGGCTGCACTAAACACTCTTTCGGAGTACACACTCAGGTAAAATAGAGCCAGTTTGTACAGGGGCCTCCAAATTGCCTCTTTTTCCTGCCAGTACAGGTACAGACTGTCTGACATGCCTACTTGGATGCTGTCACCGATGTAATCCTCCACCATTCTGTCAATGGTGACAGTATCATATGCAGTGACTGTAGACATGTCAGAAATTGTTGCCAGGTCCTTCAGTCCGGACCAGATGTCCAAACTTGGTCCTGCCTGCTCTGCATCACTGCCAGTGGGTTGTTTTTTCCTGGCAACCCCAGTTGCTGGAGAAAATGAAGAAGGAGCTGTTGACGTGTCACGTTCCGCTTCAGCTGACAGTGTTTTCACAGCAGGTCTATGCACCTCTGCAGGCTTGTGTCGGCCAGAAAGAGAGACACCACTTGGGCTTTAAACCTAGGATCAAGAACGGTGGCCAAAATTTTGTGGTTTGATTTCAACAGATTGACCACCCTGGAATCCTGGCAAAGCGAATGAAGGGCTTCATCCACAAGTCCCACATGCCGAGCGGAATTGCTCCGTCTTAGCTCCTCCTTCACTTTCTCCAGCTGCTTCTGCAAAAGCCTGATGAGGGGAATGACCTGACTCAAGCTGGCAGTGTCTGAACTGACTTCACGTGTGGCAAGTTTGAAGGGCTGGAGAACCTTGCACAACACGGAAATCATTCTCCACTGCGCTTGAGTCAGGTGCATACCCCCTACTTTGCCTAAGTCATAGGTGGATGTATAGGCTTGAATGGCCTTTTGCTGCTCCTCCATCCTCTGAAGCATATAGAGGGTTGAGTTCCACCGCGTCACAACCTCTTGCTTCAGGTGATGGCAGGGCAGGTTCAAGAGTGTTTGCTGGCACTCCAGTCTTCGGCATGCAGTCGCTGAATGGCAAAAGTGGCCAGAAATTTTTTGGGCCACCCAAAGCGTCTCCTGCACGCCCCTGTCACTTTTCAGAAAATTCTGCACCACCAAGTTTATTGTATGAGCAAAACATGGGACATGCTGGAATTTGCCCAGATGTAATGCATGCACAATATTGGTGGCGTTGTCAGATATCACAAATCCCCAGGAGAGTCTAAGTGGGGTAAGCCACTGGGCAATGATTCCCTCAGTTTCTCTAAGAGGTTGTCGGCGGTGTGCCTCTTACTGAAACCGGTGATACACAGCGTAGCCTGCCTTGGAACGAGCTGGCATTTCTGAGATGCTGCTACTGGTGATGCTGCTGTTGTTGCTGTGTTAGGTGATACATCTACCCAGTGGGCTGTCACAGTCATATAGTCCTTAGTCTGCCCTGTTCCACTTGTCCACATGTCCGTGGTTAAGTGGACATTGGGTACAACCACACTTTTCAGGACACTGAGGACACTTTTTCTGATGTTTCTGTACAGTCTCGGTATCGCCTGCCTAGTGAAGTGGAATCTAGATGGGATTTGGAACCAGGGACACACTACCTCCATCAATTGTCTAAATCCCACTGCACTAATGGCGGATACCGGACGCACGTCTAACACCAACATAGCAGTCAAGGCCTCAGTTATACGTTTTGCTTCTAGGATGACTGCTGTCGTACTTCATCCTCCTCGCTAAGGACTGTTGGAGGGTCAATTGTTTAGTAAAAGTAATGGTGTTCCTACTTCCTCTCTGGGATGATGAACGACTCCCAGCAGCAACAGCAGCAGCGGCAGCAGTAGGCGTAGCAATGTAGGATCCTCCGGAGGAATCCTGGATAGGAGAGTCAGTCATGCCAGTGACATGACCTGCAGGACTACTTCCGATCCTGGCTATGGAGGAAATTGACGAGGAGGGAGTTGACGGTGTGGTTTGCAGTGACATCTTCAATTTGCATATCAGCAAGTGGACTGTGGGTGCTCATTTCAGCACTTGCAGAGGGCGTGCAAATGGTGGAAAGAGCCACCTCTTCCCGTCCAGTGCTGGGAAGGTCAGGCATCGCAACCGCCACCACACTTGGACTCTCCTTGAGGATTTGTGATATCTTCTTAGAACGCACAGTTGTTTGCTGTGCTTTTGCCAGCTTAACTCATTTGATTTTTTTAGCGGGATGAGGGCTTCCATCATCATGTGAAGCTGAACCACTAGTCATGAACATAGGGATAGACCTTAGCCGTTCCTTGCCACTCCGTGTCGTAAATGGCATATTGGCAAGTTTACGTTTCTCCTCAGATGATTTAAATGTTTTTTTTAAGGTAATTTTCCTGAACTTTGCCATTTGGGATTGTATGTGCCCTCTACTATGACATTGGGCATCGGCCTTGGCAGACGACGTTGATGGCATGTTATCGTCTATGTCATGACTAGTGGCAGCAGCTTCAGCACTAGGAGGAAGTGGTTCTTGATCTTTCCCTATTTTAATTTTATCGGAGAAAGTTTGGTCTTCCATTTATGTTATATTGATATATATGTGCGTCTAAGGCGCACACAAACACAGAAAATTATTTTTTATTATTGTTGGAGACTAGTGCACTTTGTGGGTTACACCACCCTTTAAGAAATGAGCCAGCCAGCTCTTTACTTATGGGACACAGGCGCACGCTTGGCACTGCTTCTTTATTGATACACGTGCAGCCACAGTGCACACAATTCACAAAGACAGAAAAAAATATATATTTTTTGTGGAGCGCACTTTGAGGGTTACACCACCCTTTAACAGACAGATGCATGCATGGCGCTGCTGCTTTGAGGATGCACGTACAGTGCAGACAATTCACAAATGCAGAAGAAAATATTTTATTTTTGTAGGAGTGCACTTTGGGGGTTACACCACCCTTTAACAGACAGATGGACGCTTGCCGCTGCTGCTTTGAGGATGCACGTACAGTGCACACAATTCACAAACACAGAAAAAAAATATATTTTTTAGGAGTGCACTTTGTTGGTTACACCACCCTTTAACAGACAGATGGACGCTTGGCACTGCTGCTTTGAGGATGCACGTACAGTGCACACAATTCACAAGCACAGAAAAAAAAATATATATTTTAGGAGTGCACTTTGGGGGTTACACCACCCTTTAACAGACAGATGGACGCTTGGCACTGCTGCTTTGAGGATGCACGTACAGTGCACACAATTCACAAACACAGAAAAAAATATATATATTTTAGGAGTGCACTTTGGGGGTTACAGCACCCTTTAATGGACGAGCCAACCGACCCTTTACTTATGACACAGGTGCATGCTTGGCGCTACTTTGTTGTTGCACGAGTGGCTACTGTGCACACAATTCACAAACACAAAAAAAAATGTTTTATTTTGTTTGGAGTGCACTTTGGGGGTTACAGCACCCTTTAACGGTCAAGCCAGATGGCCCTTCACTTATGACACAAGCGCACGCTTGGCGCTACTTTGTTGATGCACGTGCGGCTACTGCGCACACAATTCACAAACTCAAAAATATATATATATTTTTTTTTGGAGTGCACTTTGGGGGTTACAGCACCCTTTAATGGACAAGCCAGCCGACCCTTTACTTATGGGACACAGGCGCACGCTTGGCGCTGCTCCTTTGTTGATGCACATGCAGCCACAGTGCACACAATTCACAAACACAGAAAATTATTTTTTATTTTGTTTGGAGTGCACTTTGGGGGTTACACCACCATTTATCAGATGAGCTGCTGGCCCTTTACTAATGACACAGACGCCTGCTTGGCGCTACTTTGTTGATGCACGTGCGGCCACAGTGCACACAATTCACAAACACAGAAAATATTTTTTTATTTTGTTTGGAGTGCACTTTGGGGGTTACAGCACCCTTTAACGGAAAAGCCATATGGCCTTTTACTTATGGGACACAGGCGCATGCTTGGCGCTACTTTGTTGATAACTGTGCAGCCACAATGCACACAATTCACAAACACAGAAAATTAATTTATTATTTTGTTTGGAGTGCACTTTGGGGGTTACAGCACCCTTTAACAGTCAAGCCAGCTGGCCCTTTACTTATGACACAGGCGCACGCTTGGCGCTACTTTGTTGATGCACGTGCGGCTACTGCGCACACAATTCACAAACACAGAAAAGAAAAAAATTTATTTGGAGTGCACTTTGGGGGTTACAGCACCCTTTAATGGATGAGCCATCTGGCTCTTTACTTATGAAACAGGCGCACGCTTGGCGCTACTTTGTTGATGCACGTGCGGCTACTGCGCGCACAATTCACAAACACAGAAAAAAAATTTTTTTTTTTCCTTGGGGGGAGCACCCCTGATGGACAGAGCACCCCCTGGACAACACTGCAGCACCCCTTTTGGACTGGGACACTGCACAGGACTTTGGAGTTGACACAGCCCCTATGGGCAACTGACTGCACAACACAGTCCAGCCAGCCCCTATGGACTTTGGAGGAGTGGACACAGCCCCTATGGACAACAGCAGCACAGCACAACACAGCCAGCCCCTATGGACTTTGGAGGTGTGGACACAGCCCATATGGTCAACAGCAGCACAGCACAACACAGCCAGCCCCTATGGACTTTGAAGGAGTGGACACAGCCCCTTTGGACAACAGCAGCACAACGCAGCACAGCACAGCACATCACTACACTGCACTACTCTACACTACAGTACACAGCCCAACCAGCCCTAACTCCCACTCTTTCCTCTTCACTGTCCACAGCCGAGTGAGAAAATGGCGCCGACGCGGGTACCTTATATAGAATCCAAAACCCGCGAGACCCGGAAGATGGTATTATGACGTTTTGCCTCGATTTCAGATCCAAGTCAGGCGGGAAAAGTCGAGCCTGACTCGGATTGGCCTCGGATCGGTGGGGCTCGGGGGGGTTCGGATTTCAGAATCCAAACCCGCTCACCCCTAATATATATATATATATATATATACAGTATATATATATATATATATATTAGGGATGAGCGGGTTCAGATTTCCAAAATCCGTACCCCCCCGATCCGAGTCGGAAACCGAGCCTGATTCGGGTTTTCCCACCAGACTAGGTTCCCGGAACGAGGCAAAACGTCATTATCCCGCTGTCGGATTCTCGCGGGTTTTGGATTCTATAAAGGTCCCGCGATTGCCACCATTTTTCATTCCGGATGTGGAGCGTGCAGTAGGAGGGAGATGGGAGTTGTTGGCTACTACTAGTACTGTTGTCTGATACATATAATACATTACATACTGGGCTGGCCGGCTACTGTGAAGAGGGAGGGAGCTGGGAGCTGTTGCTGACGGTGGCTGGCTACTATTGTCCATATACTTAGGGGCTGGCTGGCTAATGTGTCCATATAGGGGCTGGCTGTTGTCCTGTCCATAGGGGCTGACTGGCCTTCAGGGGTGCTCTCCAGTGTTAGAAATAAATAAATATTTATTTCTGTGTGCGTGCCGTGTTAGCCATACCTGTCATCAACATAGGTAGCTGCGCAGGGGTGCTGTGCTCCTGTCAAGGGGCAGCTGCCCAAAAATAAAAATTATTTTTACAGGGGCTGTCCTGTGTGTTGTACACTGTCCTTCATCAAACTAATTTTACAGGGGCTGTCCTGTGTGTTGTACACTGCACTTCATCAAAGTATTTTTTATAGGGGCTGTCCTGTGTGTTGTACACGGCCCTTCATCAAAATAATTATTACAGGGGCTGTCCTGTGTGTTGTACGCTGCCCTTCATCAAAGCAATTTTTACAGGGGCTATCCTGTGTGTTGTACACGGCCCTTCATCAAAATAATTTTTACAGGGACTGTCCTGTGTGTTGTACACTGCACTTCATCAAAGTATTTTTTATAGGGGCTGTCCTGTGTGTTGTACACGGCCCTTCATCAAAATCATTTTTACAGGGACTGTCCTGTGTGTTGTACGCTGCCCTTCATCAAAGCAATTTTTACAGGGGCTATCCTGTGTGTTGTACGCTGTCCTTCATCAAAGTAATTTTTACAGGGGCAGTCCTGTGGGTTGTACACTGCACTTATTCAAAATATTTTTACAGGGGCTGTCCTGTGTGTTGTACGCTGCACTTCATCAAGATAATTTTTACAGGGGCTGTCCTGTGTGGTGTAAGCTGCCCTTCATCAAAGTAATTTTTACAGGGGCTGTCCTGTGTGTTGTATGCTGCCCTTCATCAAAATAATTTTTACAGGGGCTGTCCTGTGGGTTGTATGCTGCCCTTCATCATCAAACTAGTTTTTACAGGGGCTGTTCTGTGTGTTGTACGCTGCCCTTCATCATCAAAATAATTTTTACAGGGGCTGTCCTGTGGGTTGTACACTGCACTTCATCAAAATAATTTTTACAGGACCTGTCTTGTGTGTTGTACGCTGCCCTTCATCAAAATAATTTTTACAGGGGCTGTCCTGTGTGTTGTACGCTGCCCTTCATCAAAATAATTTTTACAGGGGCTGTCCTGTGTGTTGTACGCTGCCCTACATCAAAATAATTTTTACAGGGGCTGTCACGTGTGTTGTATGCTGCCCTTCATCAAAATATTTTTTACAGGGGCTGTCCTGTCCGTTGTACGCTGCCGTTCATCAAACACATTTTAACAGGGGCTGGCCTGTATGTTGTACGCTGCCCTTCATCAAACTAATTTTTACAGGGGCTGTTTTGTGGGTTGTATGCTGCCCTTCATCATCAAAATAATTTTTACAGGGGCTGTCTTGTGTGTTGTACATTGCCCTTCATCAAACACATTTTTACAGGGGCTGTCCTGTATGTTGTACGCTGCCCTTCATCAAAATCATTTTCAGAGGGGCTGTCCTGTCGGTTGTACGCTGCCCTTCATCAAAGTAATTTTTAGAGGGGCTGTCCTGTGGGTTGTACGCTGCCCTTCATCAAAGTAATTTTTAGAGGGGCTGTCCTGTTGGTTGTACGCTGCCCTTCATAATTTTTACAGGGGTGATTCACTCCATAAAAATAATGCACTCCATAGAAATAATGGAGGACAAAAATTTGGAGGATAAAATAGGGGAAATTCAAGAACCACTTCCTCCTAGTGCTGAAGCTGCTGCCACTAGTCATGACATAGATGATGAAATACCATCAACGTTGTCTGCCAAGGCCGATGCCCAATGTCATAGTAGAGGTCATGTAAAATCCAAAAGCCAAAGTTCAGTAAAATAACCCCCCCCCAAAAAAATTAAATCATCTGAGGAGAAACAGGAACTTGCCAATATGCCATTTACGACACGGAGTGACAAGGAACAGCTAAGGTCCTTCCCTATGTTCATGACTAGTGGTTCAGCTTCACATGACGATGGAAGCCCTCCTCCCACTATAAAAATGAAATGAGTTAAGCTGGCAAAAGCACAGCAAAGAACTGTGCATTCTAAGAAAATATCGCAAATCCCTAAGAAGAGTCCAAGTGTGGCGGCGGTTGCAATGCCTGACCTTCCAACATTGGATGGGAAGAGATGGTTCCTTCCACTATTTGCATGCCCTGTGCAAGTGCTGAAAGGAGCACCCACAGTTGCTGATATTCAAATTGAAGATGTCACTGTTGAAGTACAATAGGATGATGATATTGGTGTAGCTGGCGCTGAGGAGGAAGTTGAAAGGAGGATTCTGATGGTGATGTGGTTTGTTTAAATCAGGCTCCAAGGGAAAGAGTTGTTGTCCGTGGGATGAAAAAGCCCATCACGGTCATTCCTGGGCAGAAGACCAAACATTGCACCTCTTTGGTCTGGAAATATTTCTATCCAAATCCGGACAATATGTTGCATATGTAAAGATGTAATAAGTAGGGGTAAGGACGTTAACCACCTAGGAACATCCTCCCTTATACGTCACCTGCAGCGCGTTCATAAAAAGTTACTGCCAAGTTCAGAAACTGTGGCTAAGACCGTAAGCATTCCAGGGACACCTAAATCTCTTTGTCCTTTTGTATCCAAGCACCTGTAAACCACACCATCAACTCCCTCCTCATCAATTTCCTCCTCAGTCAGGATCGGAAGTAGTCCTGCAGGCCATGTCACTGGCATGACTGACTCCTCTCCTATCCAGGATTTCTCCGGAGGATCCTGCATTGCTACACATACTGCTGCCGCTGCTGCTGGGAGTCGTTCATCATCCCAGAGAGGAAGTTGGAACACCACTACTTCTTTTACTAAGTAATTGACCCTCCAACAGTCCTTAGCGAGGAGGATGAAGTACGACAGCAGTCATCCTGTTGCAAAGCGAATAACTGAGGCCTTGACAGCTATGTTGGTGTTAGACGTGCGTCTGGTATCCACCATTAGTGCAGTCAGATTTAGACAATTGATGGAGGTAGTGAGTCCCCAGTTCCAAATCCCATCTAGATTCCACTTCACTAGGCATGCAATACCGTGAATGTACAGAGACGTCAGAAAAAGTGTCCTCAGTGTCCTAAAAAATGCAGTTGTACCCAATGTCCACTTAACCACGGACATGTGGACAAGTGGAACAGGGCAGCCTAAGGACTATATGACTGTGACAGCCCACTGGGTAGATGCATCGCCTTATGCAGCAACAACAGCAGCGTCACCAGTAGCAGCATCTCAGGAATGCCAGCTCGTACCAAGGCAGGATACGCTGTGCATCACTGGTTTCAGTAAGAGACACACTGCCGACAACCTCTTAGAGAAACTGAGGGAATCATCGCCCACTTAGACTCTCCTGGGTATTTGCGATATCTGACAACGCCACCAATATTTTGCAGACGTTACATCTGGGCAAATTCCAGCACATCCCATGTTTTGCTCACACAATAAATTTGGTGGTACAGAATTTTTTGAAAATGACAGGGGCATGCAGGAGACGCTTTGGTTGGCCTGAAAAATTTCTGGCCACTTTTGCCATTCAGCGACTGCATGCCGAAGACTGGAGTGCCAGCAAACACTCTTGAACCTGCCCTGCCATCACCTGAAGCAAGAGGTTGTAACATGGTGGAACTCAACCCTCTATATGCTTCAGAGGATGGAGGAACAGCAAAAGGCCATTCAAGCCTAACCATCCACCTATGACATAGGCAAAGGAGGGTGTATGCACCTAACTCAAGCGCAGTGCAGAATGATTTCCGTGTTGTGCAAGGTTCTCCAGCCCTTCAACCTTTCCACACGTGAAGTCAGTTCAGACACTGCCAGCTTGAGTCAGGTCATTCCCCTCATCAGGCTTTTGCAGAAGCAGCTGTAGAAAGTGAAGGAGGAGCTAAGATGTAGTGATTCCGCTTGGTATGTGGGACTTGTGGATGAAGCCCTTCATTTGCTTTGCCAGGATTCGAGGGTGGTCATTTTGTTGAAATCAGACCACTACATTTTGGCCACCGTGCTCGATCCTAAGTTTAAAGCCTACGTAGTGTCTCTCTTTCCAGGGGACACAAGCCTGCAGAGGTGCAAAGACCTGCTGGTGAAAACACTGTTAGCTGAAGTGGAACATGATACGTCAAAAGCAACTTCTTCATTTTCTCCCACAACTGGGGCTGCCCGGAAACAATTTACATATCCTAAGCAACCCGCTGGCGGTGATGCAGGGCAAGCAGGACAAAGTTTGGACATCTGGTATGGATTGAAGTACCTGGCAACAATTTCTGACATGTCTACTGTCACTGCATATGGTACTGTCACCATTGACAGAATGGTGGAGGATTACATCGGTGACAGCATCCAAGTAGGCATGTCAGACAGTCCATACCTGTACTGGCAGGAAAAAGAGGCAATTTAGAGGCCCCTGTACAAACTGGCTCTATTCTACCAAAGTTGCTGATCAGAGGCTAGTATACAAACAGAAAATTCAACACCATTGAACCACATGTCAAACACATGCAGTTTTTACTAACATTTGGCAGGACAAGGGACAATAGAGGTCAGTTCAGTTACCATAATACAGATGAGTCCACATACATCTTTCCTCTGTGTGCTACAAGTCGTGTTAAAAATAATGCCTGAGCTGTGCAACTCAGTAGTGCCGATCGTCTTTTTGTGCGACCTTTTTACCTTCAAATGCATCTTATTCGTCTTTTCGTGCAACTTTTTACCTTCAAAAGCGTCTTATTCGCAAAACAAAGAATAGGACACACAAGCAGACTAGAAGGGCTTTTTAAAGTGCAAAGACGTACTGTATACTGTATATAATTTGTGTTCAATATATTGATTAGAGCAGGCATCTTTTAGAAAAGCATAATGCTCCCAAATGCTGGTAACATTGCGAGCAGGTATTGGGTCATTGGAAATAATGGCCTCTAATTTTACAACCAACGTTAGACATACTGTAGTATATTTTTTTTAATCTCCGAAATTAACATCAAACTAATTAGTAATATTAGCAGATTGATTTTCTCTTCTTTAAACCTATTGTTGACAATGAAATAATAAAAAACATGTATCTAGATATTTGGCAGTAACCAAAAGCAGAATTCCTCTTACAGATAAAACATTATGAAAGCTCTATTACTGATACAGTATTTTGTTCCAAATACTGTAGGTAGGGCAACATTCACTGCTTATCAAAATATAACATATATAGTTAGTTATAGTTTCATGTTGTTTCAGAAAGAAAGGCTGTGTTCTGTTTCCCCCTATTCTGGGCTAGCATTTCTACTTAGGAAATTACAGTGATCAAGATGGCATCTTGATTACAGGTTGCAACTGGGGGAAGCAATTGCTTGGTAATTTGATTACTTCTTAGCTTGTGGTAATGAACTAATTAAGTCAATTATGGTGATTGTTATACTTGTATGTCTGTCTGTGTTTTTATATTATAAAATGGTCATTTAAAGTATTTTTTTTTATTGAAACACAGCAAATGTGTCATGTGAAATAATCTAATTATAAACATTTAATGGTAACAAGAAAAGCAGTTAGTTGTTTTCTTTAAATAAAAATAAAAGTTATGTTCACATGTAAAATATAAATATTTCATAGGTTTTGGGGTAAATATTACTTATACCCCTTTTACACCGGAGCTAAAACCTGGGTTTAACACGGGCGTAGCCGGTGAAACCCTGCTGTGAGAACAGCGCACTCCGGGTCACGATGACCTGGAGTGCGCTGCTAGCCGGCCGATTGGTCCGGCTTCAGTGGCGCTTGGAGATGACGTCATCTCCAAGCGACCACTTTCACTCCGCAAAGGCCGGGTCTATGCAGACCCGACTGCGGTGTGAGCGGCGCTGACTCGGGAATATCCCGAGTCGGCGCCGGCAAAATTCCAGGTCTGAACCGGATAGGAACTTTGTTCCAACTCCGGGTCAGACCCGGAATTTAGGTGGAAAAGGGGTATTCATTTTCAAAATGATCATCATATAAATAAATAAGAATAACCACTCAGTATATAACGGACTATACCAGTTTTGATGTTTTCTGATGGCTATTTAACAATTTCTTATTGTAAACGTATACTATGTGTACCTGACATATCTATATGTGGGCCTGATTCAGAGATGTACGCTAATGTCATTGCGGCTGCTATCTGCGAAAATATGGAAACATCTCAGATGCCGATGAATGTATTAAAGCACCCACATGTGGCATCTATGTACAAAGTAGGTGTGAGTGGGTTCGGATTTCTGAAATCCGAACCCCTCCGAGACCCCCGATCCGAGGCCGATCTGAGTCAGGCTCGACTTTTCCCGCCTGACTCGGATCTGAAATCGAGGCAAAACGTCATCATCCCGCCTTCCGGGTCTCGCGGGTTTTGAATCTTATATAAGGTACCCGCGTCGGCCCCATTTTCTCACTCGGCTGTGGACAGTGAAGAGGGAGGGTGGGAGATAGGGCTGGCTGGGCTGTGTAGTGTAGTGTAGTGTAGTGCAGTGTAGAGTTGTGGTGTGCTGTGCTGCACTGTGCTGCTGTTGTCCACTCCTCCAAAGTCCATAGGGGCTGGCTGGACTGTGTTGTGCAGTCAGTTGTCCATAGGGGCTGTGTCCACTTCAAAGTCCTGTGCAGTGTCCCAGTCCTAAAGGGGTGCTGTAGTGTTGTCCAGGGGGTACTCTGTCCATCAGGGGTGCTCCCCCCAAGTGCAAAAAAATATATATTTTTTCTGTGTTTGTGAATTGTGTGCACTGTGGCTGCACGTGCATCAACAAAGGAGCAGCGCCAACCGTGCGCCTGTGTCCCATTAGAAAAGGGCCAGCTGGCTTGTCCGTTAAAGGGTGCTGTAACACCCAAAATACAGTCCAAACAAAAAAATATATATTTTCTGTGTTTGTGAATTGTGTGCACTGTGGCTGCACGTGCATCAACAAAGGAGCAGCGCCAAGCGTGCGCCTGTGTCCCATAAGTAAAGGGCCAGCTGGCTTGTCTGTTAAACGGTGCTGTAACCCCCAAAGTACACTCCAAACAAATAAAAAAATATTTTCTGTGTTTGTGAATTGTGTGCGCAGTAGCCGCAACGTGCATCAACAAAGTAGTGCCAAGCGTGCGCCTGTGTCATAAGTAAAGGGCCGGCTGGCTTGACCATTAAAGGGTGCTGTAACCCCCAAACTACACTTCAAACAAAATAAAAAAATATTTTCTGTGTTTGTGAATTGTGTGCGCAGTAGCTGCACGTGCATCAACAAAGTAGTGCCAAGCGTGCGCCTGTGTCATAAGTAAAGGGCCGGCTGGCTTGACCGTTAAAGGGTGCTGTAAACCCCAAAGTACACTCCAAACAAAATAAAAAAATATTTTCTGTGTTTGTGAATTGTGTGCACTGTGGACGCACGTGCATCAACAAAGGAGCAGCACCAAGCGTGCGCCTGTGTCCCATAAGTAAAAGGCCGGCTGGCTTGTCCATTAAAGGTTGCTTTAACCCCCAAAGTACACTCCAAACAAAAAAATATATATTTTTTGTGTTTGTGAATTGTGTGCACTGTGGCTGCACGTGCATCAACAAAGGAGCAGTGCCAAGCGTGCGCCTGTGTCCCATAGGTAAAGGGCCGGCTGGCTTGACCGCTAAAGGGTGCTGTAACCCCCAAAGGGCACTCCAAACAAAATAAAAAAATATTTTTTTTTGTGTTTGTGAATTGTGTGCGCAGTAGCCGCACGTGCATCAACAAAGTAGTGTCAAGCGTGCGCCTGTGTCCCATAAATAAATGGCCAGCTGGATTGACCACTAAAGGGTGCTGTAACCCCCAAAGGGCACTCCAAATAAAATAAAAAAAAAAATTCTGTGTTTGTGAATTGTGTGCACTGTGCCTGCACGTGCATCAACAAAGGAGCAGCGCCAACCGTGCGCCTGTGTCCCATTAGTAAAGTGCATGCTGGCTTGTCCGTTAAATTGTGCTGTAACCCCCAAAGTACACTCCAAACAAAAAAAAAATATATTTTCTGTGTTTGTGAATTGTGTGCACTGTGGCTGCACGTGCATCAACAAAGGAGCAGCGCCAAGCGTGCGCCTGTGTCCCATAAGTAAAGGGCCGGCTGGCTTGTCTGTTAAACGGTGCTGTAACCCCCAAAGTACACTCCAAACAAAAAAAATATATATTTTCTGTGTTTGTGAATTGTGTGCACAGTAGCCGCACGTGCATCAACAAAGGAGCAGCGCCAAGCGTGCGCCTGTGTCCCATAAGTAAAGGGCCGGCTGGCTTGACCGTTAAAGGGTGCTGTAAACCCCAAAGTACACTCCAAACAAAATAAAAAAATATTTTCTGTGTTTGTGAATTGTGTGCACTGTGGACGCACGTGCATCAACAAAGGAGCAGCACCAAGCGTGCGCCTGTGTCCCATAAGTAAAAGGCCGGCTGGCTTGTCCATTAAAGGTTGCTTTAACCCCCAAAGTACACTCCAAACAAAAAAATATATATTTTTTGTGTTTGTGAATTGTGTGCACTGTGGCTGCACGTGCATCAACAAAGGAGCAGTGCCAAGCGTGCGCCTGTGTCCCATAGGTAAAGGGCCGGCTGGCTTGACCGCTAAAGGGTGCTGTAACCCCCAAAGGGCACTCCAAACAAAATAAAAAAATATTTTTTTTTGTGTTTGTGAATTGTGTGCGCAGTAGCCGCACGTGCATCAACAAAGTAGTGTCAAGCGTGCGCCTGTGTCCCATAAATAAATGGCCAGCTGGATTGACCACTAAAGGGTGCTGTAACCCCCAAAGGGCATTCCAAATAAAATAAAAAAAAAAATTCTGTGTTTGTGAATTGTGTGCACTGTGCCTGCACGTGCATCAACAAAGGAGCAGCGCCAACCGTGCGCCTGTGTCCCATTAGTAAAGTGCATGCTGGCTTGTCCGTTAAATTGTGCTGTAACCCCCAAAGTACACTCCAAACAAAAAAAATATATATTTTCTGTGTTTGTGAATTGTGTGCACTGTGGCTGCACGTGCATCAACAAAGGAGCAGCGCCAAGCGTGCGCCTGTGTCCCATAAGTAAAGGGCCGGCTGGCTTGTCTGTTAAACGGTGCTGTAACCCCCAAAGTACACTCCAAACAAAAAAAATATATATTTTCTGTGTTTGTGAATTGTGTGCACAGTAGCCGCACGTGCATCAACAAAGGAGCAGCGCCAAGCGTGCGCCTGTGTCCCATAAGTAAAGGGCCGGCTGGCTTGTCCATTAAACGGTGCTGTAACCCCCAAAGTACACTCCAAACAAGATAAAAAAATATTTTCTTTGTTTGTGAATTGTGTGCGCAGTAGCCGCACGTGCATCAACAAAGTAGTGCCAAGCGTGCGCCTGTGTGATAAGTAAAGGGCCGGCTGGCTTGACCGTTAAAGGGTGCTGTAACTCCCAAAGTACACTCCAAACAAAATAAAAATTTTTTTTCTGTGTTTGTGAATTGTGTGCGCAGTAGCTGCACGTGCATCAACAAAGTAGTGCCAAGCGTGCGCCTGTGTCATAAGTAAAGGGCCGGCTGGCTTGACCATTAAAGGGTCTGTAAACCCCAAAGTACACTCCAAACAAAATAAAAAAATATTTTCTGTGTTTGTGAATTGTGTGCACTGTGGACGCACGTGCATCAACAAAGGAGCAGCGCCAAGCGTGCGCCTGTGTCCCATAAGTAAAAGGCCGGCTGGCTTGTCCGTTAAAGGTTGCTTTAACCCCCAAAGTACACTCCAAACAAAAAAAATATATATTTTTTGTGTTTGTGAATTGTGTGCACTGTGGCTGCACGTGCATCAACAAAGGAGCAGTGCCAAGCGTGCGCCTGTGTCCCATAGGTAAAGGGCCGGCTGGCTTGACCGCTAAAGGGTGCTGTAACCCCCAAAGGGCACTCCAAACAAAATAAAAAAAAAAATTTTTTTGTGTTTGTGAATTGTGTGCGCAGTAGCCACACGTGCATCAACAAAGTAGTGGCAAGCGTGCGCCTGTGTCCCATAAATAAAGGGCCGGCCATTAAAGGGTGCTGTAACCCCCAAAGGGCACTCCAAACAAAATAAGAATTTTTTTTCTGTGTTTGTGAATTGTGTGCAATGTGGCTGCACATGCATCAACGAAGGAGCAGCGCCAAGCGTGCGCCTGTGTCCCATAAGTAAAAGGCCAGCTGGCTTGTCCATTAAAGGGTGCTGTAACCCCCAAAGGGCACTCCAAACAAAATAAAAAAAAATTTTTTTTTTGTGTTTGTGAATTGTGTGCACAGTAGCCGCACGTGCATCAACAAAGTAGTGCCAAGCGTGCGCCTGTGTCCCATAAATAAAGGGCCAGCTGGATTGACCACTAAAGGGTGCTGTAACCCCCAATGGGAACTCCAAACAAAATAAAATGTCTGTGTTTGTGAATTGTGTGCACTGTGGCTGCACGTGCATCAACAAAGGAGCAGCGCCAAGCGTGCGTCTGTGTCCCATAAGTAAAAGGCCGGCTGGCTTGTCCGTTAAAGGTTGCTTTAACCCCCAAAGTACACTCCAAACAAAAAAATATATATCTTTTGTGTTTGTGAATTGTGTGCACTGTGGCTGCACGTGCATCAACAAAGGAGCAGTGCCAAGCGTGCGCCTGTGTCCCATAGGTAAAGGGCCGGCTGGCTTGACCGCTAAAGGGTGCTGTAAACCCCAATGGGCACTCCAAACAAAATAAAAAAATATATTTTTTTGTGTTTGTGAATTGTGTGCGCAGTAGCCGCACGTGCATCAACAAAGTAGTGCCAAGCGTGCGCCTGTGTCCCATAAATAAATGGCCAGCTGGATTGACCACTAAAGGGTGCTGTAACCCCCAAAGGGCACTCCAAACAAAATAAAAAAATATTTTCTGTGTTTGTGAATTGTGTGGGCTGTAGCTGCACGTGCATCAACAAAGGAGCAGCGCCAAGCGTGCGCCTGTGTCCCATAAGCTGCGAGGCTTATCTTCCTTGCCAAACGTTCATCGTCTGCTGCCCCGCTCTGTCAGTCCCTCCATTGGTTGCCGGTTTTCTACCGTATTCAATACAAAATACTGTTACTTACACATAAGGCCATTAACCGAATTACACCAACATACATCTCTTCACTCATCTCAAAATATCTCCCAACCCAACCTCTCCGCTCAGCACAAGAACTGCGTCTCTCATCCCCACGCATTACTTGCTCCCATTTACGGTTACAGGACTTTCTTCGGGCTGCACCCACTCTATGGAATGCCTTACCACACACAATAAGACTTACCTCTACTCTTCAATCCTTCAAGCGTTCCCTGAAAACTCACCTCTTCAGACAAGCTTATCAGATTCCAGAACCGACCACATAACCTTCATAGCTTCCATGTCTTATCACATCCCCTCTCACAGTCCACACATAACCTCACATATTGTCTTTCTTTCACATACTCCTGACATTTTGCCGACATTCCTGTGTGACTGGATCATGCAGCCCACCAAGAAACTCTGCATTCTGGCCAGACCAAATTGCAATATATATAGCATCTATCCTTGTGTATCAATGCCTGTTTCCCTATAGATTGTAAGCTTGCAAGCAGGGCCCTCTTACCTCTATGTCTGTCTGTTATTACCCTGTTTTGTTCTATCAATGTTTCCAATTGTAAAGCGCAACGGAATATGCTGCGCTATATAAGAAACTGTTAATAAATAAATAAATAAATAAATAAGTAAAGGGCTGGCTGGCTCATTTCTTAAAGGGTGGTGTAAACCACAAAGTGCACTAGTCTCCAACAAAAATAAAAAATTATTTTCTGTGTTTGTGTGCGCCTTAGCCGCACGTATATATCATTATAACATAAATGGAGGACCAAACTTTCTCCGATAAAAATAAAATAGGGAAAGATCAAGAACCACTTCCTCCTAGTGCTGAAGCTGCTGCCACTAGTCATGACATAGACGATAACATGCCATCAACGTCGTCTGCCAAGGCCGATGCCCAATGTCATAGTAGAGGGCACATACAATCCCAAATGACAAAGTTCGGGAAAATGACCTTGAAAAAAACATTTAAATCATCTGAAGAGAAACGTAAACTTGCCAATATGCCATTTACGACACGGAGTGGCAAGGAATCAAACGAGTTAAGCTGGTAAAAGCACAGCAAAGAACTGTGCATTCTAAGAAGATATCACAAATCCCCAAGGAGAGTCCAAGTGTGGTGGTGGTTGCGATGCCTGACCTTCCCAGCACTGGATGGGAAGAGGTGGCTCTTTCCACCATTTGCACGCCCTCTGCAAGTGCTGAAAGGAGCACCCACAGTCCACTTGCTGATATGCAAATTGAAGATGTCACTGTTGAAGTACAACAGGATGAGGATACTGGTGTAGCTGGCGCTGAGGAGGAAGTTGGCGAGGAGGATTCTGATGGTGATGTGGTTTCTTTAAATCAGGCTCCGGGGGAGACAGTTGTTGTCCGTGGGATGAAAAAGCCCATCACGGTCATGCCTGGGCAGAAGACCAAACATTCCACCTCTTTGGTCTGGCAATATTTCTATCCAAATCCGGACAACAACTGACTTGCCATATGTACCATATGTAAAGGTGAAATAAGTAGGGGTAGGGACGTTAACCACCTAGGAACATCCTCCCTTATACGGCACCTGCAGCGCGTTCATAAAAAGTTACTGTCAAGTTCAGAAACTTTGGCTAAGACCGTAAGCAGTCAAGGGACACCTAAATCTCGTTGTCCTGTTGTATCCAAGCGCCTGCAAACCACACCGTCAACTCCCTCCTCGTCAATTTCCTCCTTAGTCAGGATCGGAAGTAGTCCTGCAGGCCATGTCACTGGCATCATTGACTCTCCTATCCGGGATTCCTCCAGAGGATCCTGCATTGCTACGCCTCCTGCTGCCGCTGCTGCTGTTGCTGCTGCTGGGAGTCATTCATCATCCCAGAGAGGAAGTAGGAACACCACTACTTTTACTAAACAATTGACCCTCCAACAGTCCTTAGCGAGGAGGATGAAGTACGACAGCAGTCATCCTAGAAGCAAAACGTATAACTGAGGCCTTGACTGCTATGTTGGTGTTAGACGTGCGTCCGGTATCCGCCATTAGTGCAGTGGGATTTAGACAATTGATGGAGGTAGTGTGTCCCTGGTTCCAAATCCCGTCTAGATTCCACTTCACTAGGCAGGCGATACCGAGACTGTACAGAAACGTCAGAAAAAGTGTCCTCAGTGTCCTGAAAAATGCGGTTGTACCCAATGTCCACTTAACCACGGACATGTGGACAAGTGGAACAGGGCAGACTAAGGACTATATGACTGTGACAGCCCACTGGGTAGATGTATCACCTTACGCAGCAACAGCAGCAGCGTCACCAATAGCAGCATCTCAGAAATGCCAGCTCGTTCCAAGACAGGCTATGCTGTGTATCACCGGTTTCAGTAAGAGGCACACCGCCGACAACCTCTTAGAGAAACTGAGGGAAATCATCGCCCAGTGGCTTACCCCACTTAGACTCTCCTGGGGATTTGTGATATCTGACAATGCCACCAATATTGTGTGAGCATTACATCTGGGTAAATTCCAGCATGTCCCATGTTTTGCTCACACAATAAACTTGGTGGTGCAGAATTTTCTGAAAAGTGACAGGGGCATGCAGGAGACGCTTTGGGTTGCCCGAAAAATTTCTGGCCACTTTTGCCATTCAGCGACTGCGTGCCAAAGACTGGAGCGCCAGCAAACACTCTTGAACCTGCCCCGCCATCACCTGAAGCAAGAGGTTGTGACGCGGTGGAACTCAACCCTCTATATGCTTCAGAGGATGGAGGAGCAGCAAAAGGCCATTCAAGCCTATACATCCACCTATGACATAGGCAAAGGAGGGGGTATGCACCTGACTCAAGCGCAGTGGAGAATGATTTCCGTGTTGTGCAAGGTTCTCCAGCCCTTCGAATTTGCCACACATGAAGTCATTTCAGACACTGCCAGCTTGAGTCAGGTCATTCCCCTCATCAGGCTTTTGCAGAAGCAGCTGGAGAAAGTGAAGGAGGAGCTAAGACGGAGCGATTCCGCTCGGCATGAGGGACTTGTGGATGAAGCCCTTCATTCGCTTTGCCAGGATTCCAGGGTGGTCAATCTGTTGAAATCAGACCACTACATTTTGGCCACCATTCTCGATCCTAGGTTTAAAGCCTATGTGGTGTCTCTCTTTCTGGCCGACACAAGCCTGCAGAGGTGCAAAGACCTGCTGGTGAAAACACTGTCAGCTGAAGCGGAACGTGACAGTCAACAGCTCCTTCTTCATTTTCTCCCGCAACTGGGGCTGCCAGGAAAAAACGTAGGTATCCTAAGCAACCCGCTGGTGGTGATGCAGGGCAGGCAGGACCAAGTTTGGACATCTGGTCCGGACTGAAGGACCTGGCAACAATTTCTGACATGTTCACTGCATATGATACTGTCACCATTGACAGAATGGTGGAGGATTACATCGGTGACAGCATCTAAGTAGGCATGTCACACAGTCCATACCTGTACTGGCAGGAAAAAGAGGCAATTTGGAGACCCCTGTACAAACTGGCTCTATTTTACCTGAGTTGCCCCCCCTCCGGTGCGTTCTCCAAAAGAGTGTTTAGTGCAGCCGGGAACCTTGTCAGCGTAAGACGTAGGAGGTTGCTTCCACAAAATGTGGAGAAGATGATGTTCATAAAAATGAATTATCAACTCTTCCAGGGAGACCAGCCTCCAGAACGTACAGAGAGACCTGTGGTGGTGGATTCCAGCGGGGACGAGTTAATACTCTGTGAGGATGAGGATGTACACAACACTGAAGAGGGTGAGGAATCGGTGGATGAGGAGGATGAGGACGACATCTTGCCTCCATAGAGCTAGTTTGTGCAGGGACAGATTAATTGTTTTGTGGGGGCCCAAACGAACCAATCATTTCAGCCACAGTCGTGTGGCAGACCCTGGCACTGAAATGATTGGTTTGTGAAAGCGTGCATGTCCTGTTTATACAACATAAGGGTGGGTGGGAGGGCCCAAGGACAATTCCATCTTGCACCTCTTTTTTTTCTTTGCATTTGCATTATGTACAGTTTGGGGCCTAGTTTTTCTAACTGCCATCCTGTCTGCCACTGCAGTGCCACTCCTAGATGGGCCACGTGTTTGTGCCGCCCACTCGTATCGCTTAGCATAGTCATCCAGCTACCTCGGTGCAACCTTTTGAACATAAAAACACTATTGTGAGGTGTGAGGTGTTCAGAATAGACTGGAAATGAGTGGAAATGAAGGTTATTGAGGTTAATAATAGCATAGGAGCAGAAAATCCCACAAATGCTGTGATTTTAGCTGTTTTTATGCTTTTTTAAAAAAAAAAAAATACAGATCCAAAACACAAAACCCAGAACCCAGAACACGGAAGGGTGGTTTTGGCAAAACCAATCCAGATCCAAAACACGAAGAAAGATCCAGATCCAAAAACAAAACACACCCCTAGTACAAAGACACAGCATCAGTCGTAAATCCTTTGATGATCGAACTTCAGAGTAGCTTTATGGCCGCTACTGGCTTACTGAGGTGGTGGATTTTACAGAGAGGCCCTAGGTAAAATCCGTCACTGGTCGCTACGGTAATGTAATCTGTGCATGCACCGTGCGACTCAGGCACATACACATATTGCCGCTTATCGCTTAACTGTGTAAACATCCAAATAGCTTATATATCTGAATCAGGCCCTGATAACATAAAGATCAATATACTGAATAAGACAGTACACATAAGTGTGTTTATTTGCTTGCACTACTTGTTTCGTTTCAGTCCCTTTGATGTGTATATCAGCAGAAATATTGGCAGGAGGGGAAGTGGTGCTGGAGAAAAATATTGGCCCTCATTCAGAGCCGTTCGCTATTTGCGGTCGTTCGTTCAAAAACAAGGGGTGGCTATTCAAATGATCCGTTCGCAAATTGCAGTCTGTTCACACCTCTAAGTCTGAACGAGCGTGCAAAACATACGCTCGTTTATTTGTTAAAAACGCCCCCTGGCCGCTCGCACCATACGTCATGTCCGCTATTTATTAGATTAATCGAGTACATCGAGCAGCGTATGAACTGCTCGCTATTCTTGTGGTTGGTGTTTGCTACCACAAATTTGCGAGCAGTTCTGGCTATAAAATAACCCAGTGACGTGGTCAATGACGCTGCTGTATTAATTATGCACACCCATAATACGCCCGTTTTGACCTTTAAGCACGCCTGCGTTCGGATCTCCACTCCCCATTTTCAAGCACCTTCCCCTGTTACCACCCACATACGCCTCATTCTGTCACTCAAAATAGCAGGCACTCGCTATATAGCGTACAAACGATTTTTGGCCGCACTGACTGGTTCGCGCATGCGTACTAAAAACCGTACGCATGCGCAGATGTGCAAACATCGCTCGGAACGAGCGTACTGCCGCTAACGAGCGGCTCTGAATGAGGGCCATTGTTCCCAGCTTTGCAATTAGCACACTGGATGCTCTTACTTTGGGAGTGTTCTTAGGTACGGGAGATATGAGAGAAACAAAATTAAATTTTTAACTCTCTTATTAGGTAAGAGGTGGGGAATCTTCTCCTCCTAGGATTGAAAGTATGGCACTTGGCTGTGACATATATTCACCTGGCTACTTCTTCTTGTCAGCTGCTGGCACTTTGTGTGAGGGCACCTCATAACAAAAAAAACTCTTTCTGAGTGACATTATGGGCCTGATACAGAGGTGTATGCTAAGGACCTCATTCAGACCCGCTCGCAAGCGCCTATGCGCTCGCAAGTGGGTTGATGGTGGGGCACTGTGCACACGCCACATGCGCATGGCATGTGCCCAAGACCCGGAGCGATAGAGAAGTTCTCTCATTCCGTGGCTCACTACAAAAGGGGTGGCTGTCGATGTTGATCGACAGCTCGCCCCATTTTGTAGGCGTGGTGGGGAGGTGGCCAGACAAACGGGCTGTTTGTAGGAGGCCCTACTGACATCACCAGTGATGTCAGTAGGGTGCTTCCTGCTCTGTTAGAGCAGGAAGCTGGCTGGGGCTTGCGGTAGAGGTCCCGTCGCAAACCCGATGGTCGCGATGGTCTCGACCATCACCTCAGTGGCGTAACTACTGCCCCCGCAGCCTCTGCGGTGGATTGGAGGCGCTGGGTAGCTTGGGGGCGACGGGGGCAGAAGTTACGCCACTCAGTGGCGGAACTCCCATAACTACGGAGGGTGCAGGTGGTGCGGTCGCAACCCCTGCATCCTCCATCTGCCGGGCGCCCGCTGAGTGTGTTACCAGCTGGCGCCCGGCTCCAATTCAAACCCCCGGCGGCAGCCGGAGGATAGAGTTCCCCCATCTTCCGGGTCCCACAGGGCACTATGGGAGTGATGCCATGATGTCACTCCCATAGTGCCGAGGAGCGGATGCCGGGGACGGAGCTCAGGAGTGAGCTTCGTCTTCCAGGTCCCGCAGAGCACTATGGGAGTGACGTCATGACGTCACTCCCATAGTGCCGAGGTATGGACGGCAGCAGCACTGGAGCGGGGATAAAGGTAAGTGGTTTTTTTTTTGTGTGTGCTTGTGTGCACGGGGGGAGCAACTACAGGGGGCAACTACAGGGGGCTCACTACTGGGGGCAACTACAGGGGTCTCACTATTGGGATCAACTAGGTGCACCTACAGGGGGCTCACTACTGGGGGCAACTACAGGGGGCTCACTACTGGGGGCAACCACAGGGGGCAACTACAAGGGACAACTACTGGGTGCAACTACAGGGGGCTCACTACAGGGGGCTCACTACTGAGGGTAACTACTGGGCACAACTACAGGGGGCACTACTAAAATGGGCACAACTACAGGGGGCACTACTTGAAGGGGCACAACTACAAGGGGCACTGCATATGGGCATAACTACAGGGGCACTACTTTAATGGGCACAATTACAGGGGGCCCTGCATAATGGGCACTACTACAGGGGGCATTGAATAAGGGGAACTATTACAGGGGGCATTGCATAAGGGGCACTAGTATAGAGGGCATTGCATATGGGGCACAACTACAGGGGGCACTGTATAAGGGGCACTAACTTGATACACACAGTTTACAGATTATAAACTATGGGCCTGATTCAGAGCCGGACGCTATTTGCGGACGGTCGTTCCAAAAAAGGGGCCGGCTATTTAAATTGAGCGCTCGCTCTTTTCGGTTTGTTGACGCCTCTATGTCTGAGCGAGCGAACGAAAAATGCGCTCGCTATTTTGTAAAGACGCCTCTTTGCCGTTCGCATCACACGCCATCTCCGGTATTTATTAGATTAATCGGGTACATCGAAAGGCATCTGAACTGCTCGCAGTGCTTGTGGTAGGTTTTTCTTACCGCTATCACTGCGAGCAGTTCAGGCTAAAAGACAACCAAGTGACGTGGTCGATGACGCTCCTTTACTAATTCTGCACTCCCATTAAATGCCCTTTTGACCACCAGGCACGCCTGCGTTCGGATCTCCACTCCCCGTTAAAGCACCTTCCCCTGTTACCACCCACAAACGGTACATTCTGTCAATCAAATTATCAGCTCCTCGCTGTTTTGCGAGCACACAATTTCCGACTGCAATGTCTGGTTTGCGCATGCACATTGCAACCCATACGCATGCGCAGTTGTGCGAACATCGCTCAGAGCGAACGAATGGCCGCTTACGAGCGGCTCTGAATCAGGCCCTATGCTCTCAATAATCTGGTTCTACACGGACATAAAAACTGTGCAACCTGTTTTTAGCTGAGGTGACAGACTGGCAGGAGCAGAGAGGAGGGTTGGTGAAGTAGATCTGTCAGGGTGGGATGTAATGGGCATTACTGTTTGGCATAATGTGTATTTGGCATTACTGTGTGCACGATGTGCTATTAGGGGCATTACTGTGTGGCATAATGTGTAAGGGGCATTACTGTGTGGCATAATGTGTTGTATGTGGCATTACAGTGTGGCATAATGTGAAATAGGGGCATTACAGCATGGCATAAATTTGTTATAAGGGCTTTAGTGTATGTCATTATGTGTTATACGTGGCATTATTGTGTGGCATGTGTAAGGGGCATTGCTGTGTGGCATAATGTGTTGTAAGGGGCATTCTGGTGTGGCATAATGTGTTGTAAGGGGCATTCCGGTGTGGCACACTGTGTTATAAGTGGCATTACTTAGTGTGTCATAATGTGTAAGGCACGTTGCTGTATCATGTAACCACACACTTTAAATGTCGTCTTTGGGTGTGTTTGATCTTTGGGCGGGGGGGACACCTGAAACTTTTTTGGCATGGGGGAGGAAAATTGATAGTTACGCCACTGCATCACCTAGTCTGACATAAACATGTAATAAAATTTCTGAAGAGACTATGGGCCTGATTCAGACCCACTCGCAAGCGGCTGTCCGCTCGCAAGTGGGTCGATGTTGTGCAATGCGCATGCGCACGACGGCGGGAGCTCCATCGTGCGCATGCGCCAGACGCGACGAGCGAAGGACTTTCCTTCGCTCGTTGTGTCTGATCAAAGGGGGCGTGCTGTCGATGTTGATTGACAGCACGCCCCCTTTGGTGGGCGTGCCGGGGGCGTGCCTCCCTGACGGGGGCGTTCCCAAGGGAACGCCTATCGTCATAAGCCGGCCCACTGACATCACTAGTGATGTCAGTGGGAGTGATTTTGGCTCTGATAGAGCCAAAATCACTTTGGGCCTTGCGGTTGAAAAACTCAACCGCAGGCTCAAGCTCGCAGTGGCGATGGTCGCGATGGTCAAGACCATCTCGGCCATCAAACTGCACGCTCGTATAGGCTGTGGGTGGTGGCTCACAGCTATACGAGCGTCCAGGAGGACGCTCCATAATTATGGAGGGCGGCCCTCATTCAGAGCGTGCGCTCTGCTCAGAGCGTACGGCTCTGAATGAGGGCCTCTGGCCAGTATTCAATTTGAGGCGAAAAGTCCGGATCCGCTATATTTTTGATGCCAATGACGTAATTTTCGCATGTTTTGGTTTTACCCCGTATTCAATTTGAAAGACTTTCCGCCTAGGCGGAAAGTCAATGCAATGTACTAGGCGAATAAGTTTTGCCTATGAATAGCAGGCGGAAAAAAGTGCATAATTGGGGTTTTGGGGTGCAACGTTGCGGGAACCCCCCTGCAGCATTCCGACAGACCCCAAAGGTAAACTGTGTCAAAACATTTTTTAAAAAACAACACTTAAGGACACCCAAAAAATCACATTGAAAAAGGGGGCAAAAAAGTTGGGGTACAAACTTGAAAACTAGAGAACTTGACTCTATGGGGATCCCCAAGTATGCCCCAGGTGTTTTTTTGATTGCAGGTGTTTGCGGCAGGTGGATTTCATGAATTTTTCAACTTCACTTTAGCAACTTTTAAATATGCTGACCCCCATTTTCAAGTACCCCAAATTTGCTGGGATAAGTTATTTTCTGGAAAAAATACTCAAGAATACTATTCTGCACCATGTATAGAAAAACGCTATTTAGCAGCTATTGAGCCCATTTAAAAACATCAAATACCTTCAGCAAGCCAAATCGGGGGGTACAATAGGGAACCCCCATGTCAGAGCATCATTTGGGGGGTGTCAGGCTGATTTCCCCAAATCTGACAGTACTTTCCGCCTGTTCAAGTTTCGCCGGGTCCCGTTTTTGCATACTTTCAAATTGAATATGGGGTAAAGCGTGCAAAACAGGCGAAGTAGACGGAAAGTCCGGGCCGCGAAAAGTATCGCGGCTCGGCTCAAATTGAATATGGCTCTAAGTGAAAAGGCAAAAAAATATTTAATGGAAAACCTTTAATAACTGGTCATTTAGATGTCAATAATTCATATGTTCTAAACACGTGCTGCAAAGAATCAGTGAATGTAAATGAGGCATATAACCTGACTGTTGGTGATAAAGTCCCAGGAACGCCTCCATATAAATTGATAGAATGGGTCACAGCAGACTCAAGGATAGTACACACCTCTTTTCCAACCTGTTTCAGTTCTCAGAAACCTTAGTCAAGACAAAGAATCAAAATACGTTGACAAGGAGGTGTGTGGTTTTTTTTCCCTCTACACCTAGTCCCTTTGGACATATTTTATTACATGGGGATATGTTTGTTTCCTTTTTATGTTTCTGATTATCATGAGGACATGGTGAAGTCCAGATCAATGAGAAGTCATATTTAAAGAAATCTTTGCTTGAACGACTCAAGAATGCTTAATGTGAGTTTCATCACATAGAGGAGTGGCAAGTGGTGATTTGTCTCATGGTGAAAGATTGTCCCACACATATTTTATTACTCTGGTTCAATTAAGCTTCTGCACTGGTTGAATTTATGGACATAGGGCCTGATTCAGAGCCGCTCACAAAAAGCGAGCGCTCGCTCTGAATCAGGGCCTGTGTTGTTGTTTTTTTGTTGCGGCCTCTTGCCACCCACAGCTTATGCGAGCGGCCATGATGATTGTCGCGATGGTCAAGACCATCGCGACCATCGGGCTTGCGACAAGACCCTTGCGGTAGGGTTTCGATGCCGCAAGCCCCAGTGGACTTCCTGCACTATTAGAGCAGGAAGTCCACCTACTGACATCACTAGTGATGTCATTAGGGCCGCCCACAAACCGAGGCGTTCCTGCAGGAACGCCTCCTTTTGCTCAGCCACCCCCTTCCCTGCCTTCCAAACGGGGCAGCTGTCAATTAACATCGACAGCTGCCCCTTTTGGATGCGAGCGCCGAGCGAGTGCTTTTTGCGCTCGCTCCGGGGCTCGTGCACGCCACGCATGCGCACTGGGCCACCATCGACCCGCTTGCAAGCGAATAGCGCTCGCGAGCGGGTTTGAATCAGGCCCATATACCTTTGTTATTTGACACTCAAGGGGTATTACCTAAAAAGGCTTATTTCTTTTTGCGCCATTGATTAATGGCAGTAAAGTACATTAAACATTCTTCAAAGTAAGCCTAAGTACATTCTAAGAATGAATTAAATTGAACCGTGAAAGCCTTTTTTCATTTTTTATTAGCAGTAATGCTTAATCACAATTATCTGTAGGAATTCTGGACCAAACAGACTTATTCTGCAGTCATGAAATGGCATCATCTGTGCATCAGCAGATCAAGTCATTTATTACTCACCAAAGGCACATAAAGAATACAAACAGTCAACTGCAATCCTAGAATTTCTATGTATTCCATTAAATATGAACAGCTGCACGCAAGCAAACAAAATCCATCAGCCATGATTATAACCCAAGGCAGTTTTTTCAAACTGGAATCTGGACCAACATAGCATATTTTTTATATTTTGGGAGCCTTGAATGCTAACAAAAAGAGGCATAATAATTAAACAACATTTTTTCATTATTAATGTGTTTGATATTTATTTATTGACACATTTAAATATCGAAATGTGCATTAATTGCTCTAGGAGTTTAATAGGTCAACACAATAGGTCCTAAGAAAACTATACTTAAGTAAATCTGGAACAATTATTGATTATATTTGTAGAGATCTATAGGTTTTTTTATGCTAAGAACACAAATGAAAATATGGAAGAGCTTGGATGGATTAGCTTAAGCTATTTTAACCTTCAGGTTTTTCATTATTATATACAGTAAAATTCTGCACCACAAATTAATCTTTTAAATCAATGCTCTTCAACTACTGTGTTGTACAGCACAAAATCCTATTTCGTAGTGCTGTGTAAATTGCTTTGTGAAAGTGCATCTAGAGTTCCATCAGAGCACATGGGTTTGCAGAGCAGGAGTAAGTACACATTGTATTGGGTGTTGTTGTTGACTTTGGATAAGTGGGTGAAGGGGCACATTTTTACATTGTTTCTTGATGTGCATTGGGGCAAACAACCATTTCCACTCTTCAAAAATGTCTCCATCAGCTCAGACCTGAGGGATATCAAGTCTCCACCTACACTTTTAATAGAATTTATTTTGTGCCTTCCAGTTGTTGTATGTTGGACAAAGTGTCTTTAGAAATGCAAATCTCTGTCAATGGCTTCAGAAATGTAATAGTGCCAAAACTTATAAGACAAGTCTTGGGGGTAAATTTACTAAGAATCGAGTCTGGGGAGTTTGTATTTTTTTTAACTCGATTAGCTTCGCCGAAACTCGGATGATTTGAGGCTCCTGAAACTCTAAAATTTACCAAGAAGTGAGTTTAGCTGAGAGTGAGATGGCCGATGGTGAAGCAGAACGAGTACCAAGTTTTGAAGGAGATTACCCACCCGCGATTGCAGTTTCTTCTCACTACAAAACTCTCCTGAGCAAGCAGCCTGCACATATCAGTGAGATATGTGTAAGCTGCTTGTGTTCTAGGTAGGGGTGAGCGGGTTCGGATTTCTGAAATCCGAACCCCCCCAAGCCCCCCCGATCCGAGTCCGATCCGAGTCAGGCTCGACTTTTCCCGCCTGACTCGGATCTGACATCGAGGCAAAACGTCATCATCCCGCCTTCCGAGTCTCGCGGGTTTTGGATCCTATATAAGGTACCCGCGTCGGCGCCATTTTCTCACTCGGCTGTGGACAGTGAAGAGGGAGGGTGGGAGTTAGTGCTGTGTAGTGTAGTGTAGTGTAGTGCTGCTGTTGTCCACTACTTCAAAGTCCATAGGGGCTGGCTGTGTTGTGCTGTGCTGCTGTTGTTAATAGGGGCTGTGTCCACTACTTCAAAGTCCATAGGGGCTGGCTGGACTGTGTTGTGCAGTCAGTTCCAAAGTCCTGTGCAGTGTCCCAGTCCTAAAGGGGTGCTGTAGTGTTGTCCAGGGGGTGCTCTGTCCATCAGGGGTGCTCCCCCCAAGTGCTAAAAAAATAATATATTTTCTGTGTTTGTGAATTGTGTGCGCAGTAGCCGCACGTGCATCAACAAAGTAGTGCCAAGCGTGCGCCTGTGTCATAAGTAAAGGGCCGGCTGGCTTGACCGTTAAGGGTGCTGTAACCCCCGAAAGTACACTCCAGTCCAAACCAAAAAAAAAATTATTTTCTGTGTTTGTGAATTGTGTGCGCAGTAGCCGCACGTGCATCAACAAAGTAGTGCCAAGCGTGCGCCTGTGTCATAAGTAAAGGGCCGGCTGGCTTGACCGTTAAGGGTGCTGTAACCCCCGAAAGTACACTCCAGTCCAAACCTAAAAAAAAATTATTTTCTGTGTTTGTGAATTGTGTGCGCAGTAGCTGCACGTGCATCAACAAAGTAGTGCCAAGCGTGCGCCTGTGTCATAAGTAAAGGGCCGGCTGGCTTGACCGTTAAAGGGTGCTGTAACCCCCGAAAGTACACTCCAGTCCAAACCAAAAAAAAATTATTTTCTGTGTTTGTTAATTGTGTGCGCAGTAGCCGCACGTGCATCAACAAAGTAGTGCCAAGCGTGCGCCTGTGTCATAAGTAAAGGGCCGGCTGGCTTGACCGTTAAGGGTGCTGTAACCCCCGAAAGTACACTCCAGTCCAAACCTAAAAAAAAATTATTTTCTGTGTTTGTGAATTGTGTGCGCAGTAGCCGCACGTGCATCAACAAAGTAGTGCCAAGAGTGCCCCTGTGTCATAAGTAAAGGGCCGGCTGGCTTGACCGTTAAAGGGTGCTGTAACCCCCGAAAGTACACTCCAGTCCAAACCAAAAAAAAATTATTTTCTGTGTTTGTGAATTGTGTGCGCAGTAGCCGCACGTGCATCAACAAAGTAGTGCCAAGCGTGCGCCTGTGTCATAAGTAAAGGGCCGGCTGGCTTGACCGTTAAAGGGTGCTGTAACCCCCGAAAGTACACTCCAGTCCAAACCAAAAAAAAATTATTTTCTGTGTTTGTTAATTGTGTGCGCAGTAGCCGCACGTGCATCAACAAAGTAGTGCCAAGCGTGCGCCTGTGTCATAAGTAAAGGGCCGGCTGGCTTGACCGTTAAGGGTGCTGTAACCCCCGAAAGTACACTCCAGTCCAAACCTAAAAAAAAATTATTTTCTGTGTTTGTGAATTGTGTGCGCAGTAGCCGCACGTGCATCAACAAAGTAGTGCCAAGAGTGCCCCTGTGTCATAAGTAAAGGGCCGGCTGGCTTGACCGTTAAAGGGTGCTGTAACCCCCGAAAGTACACTCCAGTCCAAACCAAAAAAAAATTATTTTCTGTGTTTGTGAATTGTGTGCGCAGTAGCCGCACGTGCATCAACAAAGTAGTGCCAAGCGTGCGCCTGTGTCATAAGTAAAGGGCCGGCTGGCTTGACCGTTAAAGGGTGCTGTAACCCCTGAAAGTACACTCCAGTCCAAACCAAAAAAAAATTATTTTCTGTGTTTGTGAATTGTGTGCGCAGTAGCCGCACGTGCATCAACAAAGTAGTGTCAAGCGTTCGCCTGTGTCATAAGTAAAGGGCCGGCTGGCTTGACCGTTAAGGGTGCTGTAACCCCCGAAAGTACACTCCAGTCCAAACCAAAAAAAAAATTATTTTCTGTGTTTGTGAATTGTGTGCGCAGTAGCCGCACGTGCATCAACAAAGTAGTGCCAAGCGTGCGCCTGTGTCATAAGTAAAGGGCCGGCTGGCTTGACCGTTAAGGGTGCTGTAACCCCCGAAAGTACACTCCAGTCCAAACCTAAAAAAAAATAATTTTCTGTGTTTGTGAATTGTGTGCGCAGTAGCCGCACGTGCATCAACAAAGTAGTGCCAAGAGTGCGCCTGTGTCATAAGTAAAGGGCCGGCTGGCTTGACCGTTAAAGGGTGCTGTAACCCCCGAAAGTACACTCCAGTCCAAACCAAAAAAAAATTATTTTCTGTGTTTGTGAATTGTGTGCGCAGTAGCCGCACGTGCATCAACAAAGTAGTGCCAAGCGTGCGCCTGTGTCATAAGTAAAGGGCCGGCTGGCTTGACCGTTAAAGGGTGCTGTAACCCCTGAAAGTACACTCCAGTCCAAACCAAAAAAAAATTATTTTCTGTGTTTGTGAATTGTGTGCGCAGTAGCCGCACGTGCATCAACAAAGTAGTGCCAAGCGTGCGCCTGTGTCATAAGTAAAGGGCCGGCTGGCTTGACCGTTAAGGGTGCTGTAACTCCCGAAAGTACACTCCAGTCCAAACCAAAAAAAAAATTATTTTCTGTGTTTGTGAATTGTGTGCGCAGTAGCCGCACGTGCATCAACAAAGTAGTGCCAAGCGTGCGCCTGTGTCATAAGTAAAGGGCCGGCTGGCTTGACCGTTAAGGGTGCTGTAACCCCCGAAAGTACACTCCAGTCCAAACCAAAAAAAAAATTATTTTCTGTGTTTGTGAATTGTGTGCGCAGTAGCCGCACGTGCATCAACAAAGTAGTGCCAAGCGTGCGCCTGTGTCATAAGTAAAGGGCCGGCTGGCTTGACCGTTAAGGGTGCTGTAACCCCCGAAAGTACACTCCAGTCCAAACCTAAAAAAAAATTATTTTCTGTGTTTGTGAATTGTGTGCGCAGTAGCCGCACGTGCATCAACAAAGTAGTGCCAAGCGTGCGCCTGTGTCATAAGTAAAGGGCCGGCTGGCTTGACCGTTAAAGGGTGCTGTAACCCCCGAAAGTACACTCCAGTCCAAACCAAAAAAAAATTATTTTCTGTGTTTGTGAATTGTGTGCGCAGTAGCCGCACGTGCATCAACAAAGTAGTGCCAAGCGTGCGCCTGTGTCATAAGTAAAGGGCCGGCTGGCTTGACCGTTAAAGGGTGCTGTAACCCCCAAAGTACACTCCAGTCCAAACCAAAAAAAAATTATTTTCTGTGTTTGTGAATTGTGTGCGCAGTAGCCGCACGTGCATCAACAAAGTAGTGCCAAGAGTGCGCCTGTGTCATAAGTAAAGGGCCGGCTGGCTTGACCGTTAAAGGGTGCTGTAACCCACAAAGTACACTCCAGTTCGAACCAAAAAAAAATTTATTTTCTGTGTTTAGCCGCACGTATATATCAAATCGATATAACATAAATGGAGGACCAAACTTTCTCCGATAAAAATAAAATAGAGAAAGATCAAGAACCACTTCCTCCTAGTGCTGAAGCTGCTGCCACTAGTCATGACATAGACGATAACATGCCATCAACGTCGTCTGCCAAGGCCGATGCCCAATGTCATAGTAGAGGGCACATACAATCCCAAATGGCAAAGTTCAGGAAAATGACCTTGAAAAAGACATTTAAATCAGCTGAAGAGAAACGTAAACTTGCCAATATGCCATTTACGACACGGAGTGGCAAGGAACGGCTAAGGTCGATCCCTAGTATGTTCATGACTAGTGGTTCAGCTTCACATGACGATGGAAGCACTCCTCCCACTAAAAAAATCAAAAGAGTTAAGCTGGCAAAAGCACAGCGAAGAACTGTGCTTTCTAAGAAGATATCACAAATCCCCAAAGAGAGTCCAAGTGTGGTGGTGGTTGCGATGCCTGACCTTCCCAGCACTGGACGGGAAGAGGTGGCTCTTTCCACCATTTGCACGCCCCCTGCAAGTGCTGAAAGGAGCACCCACAGTCCACTTGCTGATATGCAAATTGAAGATGTCACTGTTGAAGTACAACAGGATGAGGATACTGGTGTAGCTGGCGCTGAGGAGGAAGTTGGCGAGGAGGATTCTGATGGTGATGTGGTTTGTTTAAATCAGGCTCCGGGGGAGACAGTTGTTGTCCGTGGGATGAAAAAGCCCATCACGGTCATGCCTGGGCAGAAGACCAAACATTCCACCTCTTTGGTCTGGCAATATTTCTATCCAAATCCGGACAACAACTGTCTTGCCATATGTACCATATGTAAAGGTGAAATAAGTAGGGGTAGGGACGTCAACCACCTAGGAACATCCTCCCTTATACGGCACCTGCAGCGCGTTCATAAAAAGTTACTGTCAAGTTCAGAAACTTTGGCTCAGACCGTAAGCAGTCCAGGGACACCTAAATCCCGTTGTCCTGTTGTATCCAAGCGCCTGCAAACCACACCGTCAACTCCCTCCTCGTCAATTTCCTCCTTAGTCAGGATCGGAAGTAGTCCTGCAGGCCATATCACTGGCATGACTGACTCTCCTATCCGGGATTCCTCCGGAGGATCCTGCATTGCTACGCCTACTGCTGCCGCTGCTGCTGTTGCTGCTGCTGCTGGGAGTCGTTCATCATCCCAGAGAGGAAGTAGGAACACCACTACTTTTACTAAACAATTGACCCTCCAACAGTCCTTAGCGAGGAGGATGAAGTACGACAGCAATCATCCTGAAGCAAAACGTATAACTGAGGCCTTGACTGCTATGTTGGTGTTAGACGTGCGTCCGGTATCCGCCATTAGTGCAGTGGGATTTAGACAATTGATGGAGGTAGTGTGTCCCCGGTTCCAAATCCCGTCTAGATTCCACTTCACTAGGCAGGCGATACCGAGACTGTACAGAAACGTCAGAAAAAGTGTCCTCAGTGTCCTGAAAAATGCCGTTGTACACAATGTCCACTTAACCACGGACATGTGGACAAGTGGAACAGGGCAGACTAAGGACTATATGACTGTGACAGCCCACTGGGTAGATGTATCACCTTACGCAGCAACAGCAGCAGCGTCACCAGTAGCAGCATCTCAGAAACGCCAGCTCGTTACAAGGCAGGCTACGCTGTGTATCACCGGTTTCAGTAAGAGGCACACCGCCGACAACCTCTTAGAGAAACTGAGGGAAATCATCGCCCAGTGGCTTACCCCACTTAGACTCTCCTGGGGATTTGTGATATCTGACAACGCCACCAATATTGTGCGGGCATTACATCTGGGCAAATTCCAGCACGTCCCATGTTTTGCTCACACAATAAACTTGGTGGTGCAGAATTTTCTGAAAAGCGACAGGGGCGTGCAGGAGACGCTTTGGGTGGCCCGAAAAATTTCTGGCCACTTTCGCCATTCAGCGACTGCGTGCCGAAGACTGGAGCGCCAGCAAACACTCTTGAACCTGCCCCGCCATCACCTGAAGCAAGAGGTTGTGACGCGGTGGAACTCAACCCTCTATATGCTTCAGAGGATGGAGGAGCAGCAAAAGGCCATACAAGCCTATACATCCACCTATGACATAGGCAAAGGAGGGGGTATGCACCTGACTCAAGCGCAGTGGAGAATGATTTCCGTGTTGTGCAAGGTTCTTCAGCCCTTCGAACTTGCCACACGTGAAGTCAGTTCAGACACTGCCAGCTTGAGTCAGGTCATTCCCCTCATCAGGCTTTTGCAGAAGCAGCTGGAGAAAGTGAAGGAGGAGCTAAGACGGAGCGATTCCGCTCGGCATGTGGGACTTGTGGATGAAGCCCTTCATTCGCTTTGCCAGGATTCCAGGGTGGTCAATCTGTTGAAATCAGACCACTACATTTTGGCCACCGTGCTCGATCCTAGGTTTAAAGCCTATGTGGTGTCTCTCTTTCCGGCCGACACAAGCCTGCAGAGGTGCAAAGACCTGCTGGTGAACACACTGTCAGCTGAAGCGGAACGTGACACGTCAACGGCTCCTTCTTCATTTTCTCCCGCAACTGGGGCTGCCAGGAAAAAACTTAGGTATCCTAAGCAACCCGCTGGCGGTGATGCAGGGCAGGCAGGACCAAGTTTGGACATCTGGTCCGGACTGAAGGACCTGGCAACAATTTCTGACATGTCTACTGTCACTGCATATGATACTGTCACCATTGACAGAATGGTGGAGGATTACATCGGTGACAGCATCCAAGTAGGCATGTCAGACAGTCCATACCTGTACTGGCAGGAAAAAGAGGCAATTTGGAGGCCCCTGTACAAACTGGCTCTATTTTACCTGAGTTGCCCCCCCTCCAGTGTGTACTCCGAAAGAGTGTTTAGTGCAGCCGGGAACCTTGTCAGCGAAAGGCGTAGGAGGTTGCTTCCACAGAATGTGGAGAAGATGATGTTCATCAAAATGAATTATCAGCTCTTCCAGGGAGACCAGCCTCCAGAAGGTACAGAGGGACCTGTGGTGGTGGATTCAAGTGGGGACGAGTTAATACTTTGTGAGGATGAGGATGTACACACTGAAGAGGGTGAGGAATCGGTGGATGAGGAGGATGAGGATGACATCTTGCCTCCGTAGAGCCAGTTTGTGCAGGGACACATTAATTGCCAGCTTGTTTTGTGGGGGCCCAAACGAACCAATCATTTCAGCCACAGTTGTGTGGCAGACCCTGGCGCTGAAATGATTGATTTGTTAAAGTGTGCATGTCCTGTTTATACAACATAAGGGTGGGTGGGAGGGCCCAAGGACAATTCCATCTTGCACCTCTTTTTTTCTTTGCATTATGTACAGTTTGGGGCCTAGTTTTTCTAACTGCCATCCTGCCTGCCACTGCAGTGTCACTCCTAGATGGGTCACGTGTTTGTGCCGCCCACTCGTGTCGCTTAGCATAGTCATCCAGCTACCTCGGTGCAACCTTTTGGACATAAAAACACTATTGTGAGGTGTGAGGTGTTCAGAATAGACTGGAAATGAGTGGAAATTAAGGTTATTGAGGTTAATAATAGCATAGGAGCAGAAAAACCTACAAATTCTGTGATTTTAGCTGTTTTTATGCTTTTTTTCAAAAAAATACAGATCCAAAACACAAAACCCAGAACCCAAAACACGGAAGGGTGGTTTTGGCAAAACCAATCCAGATCCAAAACACGAAGAAAGATCCAGATCCAAAACCAAAACACAAAACACGAAAAGTGGCCGGTGCACACCCCTAGTTCTAGGCTGTTAAAAAATGGGTTAAATGTTTGAAAAAAAATGACATAGGGCACCCCTAAAGCTTAACCAGTCCCGGACTTGCCAGCGGTCCTGGTTCCAGAAATTATGGGGAACAAAATGAGTAGGGTTCCACCGTAATTTAGGAACCAGCACCTGGCTGCAGGGTCAGTCCTGGTTTTAATTATAGAGGTAAAAAATTGCGTAGGGGTCTAACCAGCACCGTACCCAAACCGACCAGGCTGTAATGCCACAGCCCGGAGACCCTTTCACTAGGTTGCGTTGCTGTATCTTGTGCGGCTAAGTCTAACACGCACACACACACAGAAGATAAATTGAAATTATTTTATTTTTTTTGATGGTCCAGAATTTGGGCCCAGAGCTCCGAATAATGACGACTGGAGTTAGGCAGCACTAGGTTGCGTTGCTGTATCTTGTGCGGCTAAGCCTAACACGCATGCAGATAAAGAAGATAAATTGACAATATTTTATTTAATTTTTTTGACGGTCCAGAACTTGGACCAAGAGCACAGATTGATGACAATTGGAGTCGGGCAGCACTAGGTTGCATTGCTGTATCTTGTGCGGCTAAGCCTAACACATACACACACACACAGATGATAAATTGACAATATATATTTTTATTTGAAGGTCCAGAACTTGGTCCCAGAGCACAGATTGATGACGACTGGAGTCGGGCAGCACTAGGTTGCGTTGCTGTATCTTGTGTGGCTAAGCCTAACATGCACACACACAGAAGATAAATTGACAATACATATATATTTTTTTTTCAGTCCAGAACTTGGGCCCAGAGCACAGATTGATGAAGACTGGAGTCGGGCAGCACTAGGTTGCGTTGCTGTATCTTGTGCGGCTAAGTCTAACACGCACACACACACACACAGAAGATAAATTGAAAACATTTTTTTTTTTTTTTTGATGGTCCAGAATTTGGGCCCAGAGCTCCGAATAATGACGACTGGAGTTAGGCAGCACTAGGTTGCGTTGCTGTATCTTGTGCGGCTAAGCCTAACACGCACGCAGACAAAGAAGATAAATTGACAATATATTTTTTTTTTTTTTTTTGACGGTCCAGAACTTGGACCCAGAGCAGAGATTGATGACAATTGGAGTCGGGCAGCACTAGGTTGCATTGCTGTATCTTGTGCGGCTAAGCCTAACATGCACACACACAGAAGATAAATTGCCAATATATATATTTTTTTTTTTCAGTCCAGAACTTGGGCCCAGAGCACAGATTGATGAAAACTGGAGTCGGGCAGCACTAGGTTGCGTTGCTGTATCTTGTGAGGCTAAGTCTAACACGCACACACACACACACACAGAAGATAAATCGAAAATTTATTATTTTATTTTTTTTGATGGTCCAGAATTTGGGCCCAGAGCTCCGAATAA
This sequence comes from Taudactylus pleione, assembly GCA_031769625.1. Taxonomy (NCBI): domain Eukaryota; kingdom Metazoa; phylum Chordata; class Amphibia; order Anura; family Myobatrachidae; genus Taudactylus; species Taudactylus pleione. The sequence goes on along the minus strand of JAUIMM010000094.1, from coordinate 19,709,027 downwards.
TGACGACTGGAGTTAGGCAGCACTAGGTTGTGTTGCTGTATCTTGTGCGGCTAAGCCTAACACGCACGCAGACAAAGAAGATAAATTGACAATATATATATATTTTTTTTTTTGACGGTCCAGAACTTGGACCAAGAGCAGAGATTGATGACAATTGGAGTCGGGCAGCACTAGGTTGCATTGCTGTATCTTGTGCGGCTAAGCCTAACACATACACACACACAGATGATAAATTGACAATATATATTTTTATTTGACGGTCCAGAACTTGGTCCCAGAGCACAGATTGATGAAGACTGGAGTCGGGCAGCACTAGGTTGCGTTGCTGTATCTTGTGTGGCTAAGCCTAACATGCACACACACAGAAGATAAATTGACAATACATATATATTTTTTTTTCAGTCCAGAACTTGGGCCCAGAGCACAGATTGATGAAGACTGGAGTCGGGCAGCACTAGGTTGCGTTGCTGTATCTTGTGCGGCTAAGTCTAACACGCACACACACACACACAGAAGATAAATTGAAAAAAAAATTTTTATTTTTTTTTGATGGTCCAGAATTTGGGCCCAGAGCAGAGATTGATGACAATTGGAGTCGGGCAGCACTAGGTTGCATTGCTGTATCTTGTGCGGCTAAGCCTAACATGCACACACACAGTAGATAAATTGCCAATATATATATTTTATTTTTTTTGACGGTCCAGAACTTGGACCCAGAGCAGAGATTGATGACAATTGGAGTCGGGCAGCACTAGGTTGCATTGCTGTATCTTGTGCGGCTAAGCCTAACATGCACACACACAGTAGATAAATTGCCAATACATATATTTTTTTTTTTCAGTCCAGAACTTGGGCCCAGAGCACAGATTGATGAAGACTGGAGTCGGGCAGCACTAGGTTGCGTTGCTGTATCTTGTGCGGCTAAGCCTAACATGCACACACACAAAGAAGATAAATTGAAAATATTTTTTTTTTTTTTTGACGGTCCAGAAATTGGGCCCAGAGCACTGATTGATGATGACTGGAGTCAGGCAGCACTAGGTTGCTTTGCTGTATCTTGTGTGGCTAAGCCTAACATGCACACACACAGAAGATAAATTGACAATATATATATATTTTTTTTTTCAGTCCAGAACTTGGGCCCAGAGCACAGATTGATGAAGACTGGAGTTGGGCAGCACTAGGTTGCGTTGCTGTATCTTGTGCGGCTAAGCCTAACACGCACACACGCACAGAAGATAAATTGACAATATTTTTTTATTTTTTTTTGACGGTCCAGAATTTAGGCCCAGAGCACCGATTGATGACGACTGGAGTCGGACAGCACTAGGTTGCGTTGCTGTATCTTGTGCGGCTAAGCCTAACACGCACGCAGACAAAGAAGATAAATTGACAATATATTTTTTTTTTTGACGGTCCAGAACTTGGACCCAGAGCAGAGATTGATGACAACTGGAGTCGGGCAGCACTAGGTTGCATTTCTGTATCTTGTGCGGCTAAGCCTAACACATACACACACACACAGATGATAAATTGACAATATATATTTTTATTTGACGGTCCAGGACTTGGTCCCAGAGCACAGATTGATGAAGACTGGAGTCGGGCAGCACTAGGTTGCGTTGCTGTATCTTGTGCGGCTAAGCCTAACATGCACACACACAAAGAAGATAAATTGAAAATATATATTTTTTTTTTTGACGGTCCAGAAATTGGTTCCAGAGCACTGATTGATGACGACTGGAGTCGGGCAGCACTAGGTTGCGTTGCTGTATCTTGTGTGGCTAAGCCTAACATGCACACACACAGAAGATAAATTGACAATATATATATATTTTTTTTTCAGTCCAGAACTTGGGCCCAGAGCACAGACTGATGAAGACTGGAGTTGGGCAGCACTAGGTTGCGTTGCTGTATCTTGTGCGGCTAAGCCTAACACGCACACACGTACAGAAGATAAATTGACAATATTTTTTTATTTTTTTTTGACGGTCCAGAATTTAGGCCCAGAGCACCGATTGATGACGACTGGAGTCGGGCAGCACTAGGTTGCGTTGCTGTATCTTGTGTGGCTAAGCCTAACACGCACACACACACACACAGAAGATAAATTTACAATATATAAATTCATTTTTTGGGGGGGTCGAGAACCTGGGCCCAGATGGACACAGCAGACAGCACAGTACCAGCCCAGATGGATCAGCACCAGCCCAGATGGACACAGCAGACAGCACAGCACCAGCCCAGACTGGATTAGCACCAGCCCAGGAGACAGCAGACAGCACAGCATAGCACCAGCACCTCTCCCAGCCCTACACTACCCACCCTCCCTGTTCAGTCTCCACAGCCGGAGTGAAATGGTGTCCACCGCGTGGTCCCTATATACTACATAGATCATAGAGATAAAAGCTTGCGAGCCGCGAGATTTCGTCTCTATTGTTTTGCCTCGACTTGAGATCCGGTGGCCTGCGGAGGAATCGAACTCTCGTTCGGTTTTCGCCCCGGATCTCAAAATTCGGGTGGGTTTGGATCTCTGAGATCCGAACCCGCTGATCTCTACTTATAATGTGTTTGTACAGTATTTTTCTTTTGTATTATTATTGTGGGTTGGATGGGCGGGTGCGCCGTAGGTCGGGAAGTTTCTTCACGACCTCCCTCATTTATGCTCACTCTCGTCCATTACTTAATTTGGAGTCCGGTAATGTGGGGCTATTGAGGTGGGGGACGGATTTTCCTGATCTTACAATGAAAACCATTTTGGAAGCTAATGCAAGATTAAATAAACAATTGGTCTCTATTTATTATGCTGAAATGCATCAGAAAATTCATCCTTATTGATGATGCCCCTAATTCTGATTGCTATAAATATGGGTCACCAGAGGCGGATATTGTGCACTGCTTGTGGTCTTGCTCAAAAGTACAGGTGCTATGGGGGTCACTTCAAACTTACATTAACAGTGAGTTAAAGATTCAGTTTTAAAAACATTTTAGATGTGTTGATTTATGTTTACAGTTCAATGTATTTCATGATCTTTAAATTTTCTTTTATTTGTTTTACCACTACAATGAATATAGACTTTAGTTTACCACTACAATGAATATATACTACACTAAGATTGCTTTGATGATTCAGGGATGTTTATTTTTCTCTATTACAGTATTTATGATAGCTTCATCATAACAATTTGGGAATATTTTAGATGAAGTTAGCATAATTACATGTGGTTGGTTAACCTTTCTTAAATGTATTTCCTAGCTTTAATTTAATTTCCCCTCTGCTATATTTTTAATTATAAATAAAACAATTATTTTCCCAAACTGAGTTTTAAGGCTTAGCAAAATAGTTATTTTTACTTCAAATTGCTAATTTATATTCTAAAGTGATTACTAAATAATATGCTCTGGATAAACAAAACTGTTTTGGAATAACTGATATATTTATATCTGCAATTAACATATCATGATTCTCTTTAAAAACTTAATGTGTGAATTATTTTTTCTTCCATTTAACATTTTGGAGCCTGTACCATTCCACAGGGAATACCTTTTGTCTTTGTATACAAAATTGAATATTATATTGTTTTTTTTCTAACATGATTTTGCTTCCTTATAGAGGAAAACAATAAATAAATAACTTTTTATAGGCCTTATATAGGGGAAAAAGGAAAAAAATAGTCCTCCTCTATTAACTTTTGTACAGTATAGTCAATACCCCACAAATTTTATGTTAAAATGTAAGTAGCTAATTCATTCAAATGTATATAAAATAAATATATTTATACAATAGTTTAAGTTATTATAAGGTCAAAAGATGAAAATCTGAATTTTGGTTGTTAGTAATTCATCCAGCTGGTTTCTAAATTAGAAGTTTCATACCAAAATATGTATTCATATTTAACCATACATCAAGATGGTCGCTCCTGCTCTAACTCAATTCCTATCTGGCAGCAGAATTTAACTCAATTCCCATCTGGTAGCAGAATTTCCTGTGATGACCTACATACTGTACAGTATTTTTGTCTGTTCCAGTCCTCATGAGATGTTGACTTGGTTTGCTTTAGTTTAGCTGCTGCATCTATTTGCTTGTGCCCATTCCTGTGTAGTGTTTATTGCATAACACTATGACTGCAGCATGGCCACTGATAATGGCGCGTGCCAATATGACACGCCACCCATCATTCTGGGCACATTCCTTTCCATTCTAAATGCACCTTACCTATATGGTAGTTTCTCACAACGTGGAACCTCTCCCCCTGGGAAGACGGTGTCAGTATTCACTATTCATGTAGGCCACATTGTTTGAAGGATGCCTGTTTGTGTAGGAATATTAGGAAGGTCATCATCATACAATAGTGGTTCAACCAGACTTGTTCCCCCTATGTAACTTCCTTCCCCTGCGTCTCTCAGCCACACAATCTTCCCCTGCGCTGCGTCATCTCTCAGCAAACCATCATCTCCCCCCCATGTCGTCTTTCAGCATACCATCACCTCCCCCTTGCATCGTCTCTCAGCCACACCATCACCTCCCCCTGCATTGTCTCTCAGCACACCATTGCCTCCCCCACTGCATCGTCTCTCAACCACACCATCGCCTCCCTCCCACGACGTCTCTCAGCACGCCATTGCCCCCCACCCTTTGTCAACTCTCAGCACACCATTGCCTCCCCTCCTGCGTCATATCTCAGCACACCATTGCCTCCCCCTATATCGTCTCTCAGCCACACCATCACCTCCCTCTCCTGCGTCATCTCTCAGCCACACCATCACCTCCCCCATGTCATCTCTCAGCCACACCATCGCCTCCCCCCTGTGTCGTCTCTCAGCACACATCACAGATACACACACACTGACAAAGATACACACCCTGACAAAGATACACACACTGACACAGATACACACACAGACACACACACACTCACTGACACAGACAAACACACTGACACAGATACACACACACACTGACACAGATACACACATGCACTGACACAGATGCACACACTTTTATCACAGAAATGCACCCCCATGGTAGTCTGCCCCCTCTCCTCCCCACCCCCGTGGCAGTCTGACCCTCCTCCCTCCTCAATCATCAACACCTGGGTGCTCCGGAGCTGAGAGAGTGCTGGGCAAGGAATAGGCACTCTGTCACCCGGAAGCTCTCAGGATGGGAATGACTGTCTTGGAGGGGCTGCACGCTTCTGCTGCAGCTCCCCCTACAGTCAGCACCAGCAGGCACAGTTGCCTGCATGATTAGACTTTGGTCTGGGCACAATGGTGGCGGAAGGGCTGGGCCTGCCACGGCACTCAGGGCACATGCCCCGCTTGACCCCCTCTAGTTACGCCACTACCACTATATAATTCCATAAAGACCTACTATCATAATTGCACTTAAATGACTTCCCTTGTGCAATTACTATTATGGCTGACCTGTTTAAGTGCTTAGCTTCTCAATTCCTGCTTATTGTTCACCATGTCCTGTTCTTTGCCTTGCCAGAATCCCTGTGACATGACTTTAATCACCAAAGAAATCATTATGATTGAAAATCTGATCATAATTTTGAATCAATTGGATCTGACTTCACGCTTACACAGCAGGTAGTGTAGCTTATGCAGAATGTTCACAAACAATATTAGTTTATACAAGACCATTCAAATTAAGACATATTGTGCAACTGCAAAGCACTGTTTTAGCATCAAGTGGCCCTGCAACCACAGCAGTAGTGCTTCAGTATGTGGAATCCCTCTCTCATTGCTAACAAAGTTTGGATTGAATCATCAATGATGCAGGTTATTTTTAACTTCAGTTTATGTATTCAGTTTTCAACATTAGGTAGCTGACAGCACCTGTAACAAGTTTGCTTACAGAGTGTGACCTTCCTCAGGACAGAAACCCACCAGACAGGACAAGACAACAGCATACCCCTTGTGCAACCTACCCCCCTTATATACTTATATACTAGTGGTTAGTGCAATGTATTCACAATCATGTGGGACACCACTGTAAATGACGTCATAGCTAATTTATTGTATTCAAATACCTGGTACATCCTTGTCTTTCTGATAAAACTAGGTTAAATCACCGCATTAGTTATTTATTGTCTCTGAGTGAGGGTCCAGGAGGACCATATTTAGTGTACAGTACTCTGAACAGGTTACTTCCAGTCCACGTCAAACTAAGGACCAGAAGTGCCCATTACTAGATAACAACATATCCATCCCAGCATATGGCTTAAGTGTCTCATTCCAACCCTCTTGTCTACCCCCAGCAGTTCCATCCAACTTGCACCACTTTACTGGTGACTACAGACACGTCAGCTGCACTCTACCCAAGGTGCCATGCAACTTCCGGTCAGCAATTCACCAATGGAATGCAAACCGGAAGTAACAGCCAATCCGTGGAATGCAAAGTCACCTTTTGCAGTCTGTAAAAACACAATTCCAAAATCGGGCAGCCCCACACTAACTTATTACATATTAATCATGGTCATAATAAACGAATGGGCAGCTCTTATTAAACCTATACCTTCTAACAGCTATTGTTGATACCTGTTATTTATAGTCTTATAGTGTTCCCAGTCTCATAGTATCTAGCCAGACTATAAGGGGATAATCAGGACCATTGGTTATTATATTAAAACTACCTACTGTATCTATATTAGCCTATTAGCAATAGAACGTTCTCAAGGAGTAACCTATTATTATATCACTATACTAATATAAGGGGTGTATAGGGTATCAAACCCCACATTAAAACAAACATCAAAAACAACACAATATATAAATACAGTACCTCACCAAATAAAATCATATTTACAAAACATGTCAGGCATCTATCTACAAAGTATCATGTGCAAAAAATGTTCTGAAGAAAAAAAATCTTAAAAAATAATTAGATTTGTCTAACTGTAGGCCATGGGTTCCAAAAAATCCATATAATATTATAAAAATATGTTTAGACGAACATATTCATTTAGACCCCTGGGGGCCACTGTGTCTAAATAGGGGCCACTGTGTCTAAATGATTCATTCACTTTGCTTCCTTGTTTAAGCAACATATGTCCTTTATCACCTCCTCTCTTCATTGGCTATATCCAATCAATGATCATATATCTTAATGTTGATATTTGATGACCCATTTGTAGAAAATAAGCTGCCACAGGTTTGTCTGATCCATTGTTGGAATATGCCAGTCATATAGAAAAATGGTGTTGCGTCATCCATTCTCAAAAGGTTGTGGTTGTTTTTCTGACATACTGTACATTAAGCCACATGGACATCTTGGAAAATAAACTACATGGTTTATCTGGCAAGTTAATCGATGGTTAAGTGTAATCCTCTTTTCACTGTGTGGATGGAAAAAAAATGTCCTGCAATCAAAGAACTACAGGTTGTGCAGCCCAAACACGCAAAACAGCCAATTGCCCTGCTCTTTCTCCTTTCTTGTGTCATTCATCCTATAGAGTAAGCCTTTTAGATTTGGATACCCTATATATACTTAATAATGGTGGTTTAGCCCTAGTGAGGAAATTATCTATAGTTTTTTTGTTGTAACCACGTTCATGAAAATGCTTTGTTGTCTCTATGATTTGAAGTTCAGTGAGATCACTCTCACAGTTTCTTAATACCTTTAGGAATTGTGAAATTGGAATTCGGATAGTGGCTGGTCAGGTGCTATAGTGTATTTTGGTCCACAGGCTTTCAAAATAGTGTATATGCTAGCCATCCTTCTTTCGTAAGGATCGTTACATCCAAAAACATCATACATGAATCACTAATAGCTGTAGTAAAACATACTGGGCTATCAAGTCCATTCAGGGATGTAATCATTTTGTGGAAGGTCTCCTCATCATTATTCCAAACAATAAAAACATCATCGATAAAATGTTTGTAATCTAAAATATTTTTTGCAAACAAGGGCATGATGTGGCACCTTTCATAGTTGATTATGTATAAATTAGCATATGCCAGTGCCAAATTGGAGCCCATAGCCATTCCTGCTAGTTGTACATAAAGGACAATTTGATGTGTCGGCCAGGTGCATAATTTATTTATTTTTTTTAAGATGTTCTAACATATATATTTATACACGTGGCTCTAATGGCACCTTCATTTTTTTAACAAAGCCTTTTTTGAAGTCAATTGTATTGTTTCAAATGGCCCCCAAGCAACAAAAAGACCCTATGAAGATCCTTCCTGTGAGGATTTTGAAGCATGCTTCTCCAGCGTAAGGAGCTAAAGGATCCATGTCCAGTGAAAAGGGAGCTAATTCATCTACTAGCCCTGACATGGTGTCTAAACCTGTATCATTGACCTCCATCACAATGAAGATGCGGCCCTAACTGTGGGTTTCATGTAAATCCTTCTTATGTCTATTAAATCGGACATTACCACCGAATTCAAAGCAGCGTTGCAATCCTGCCAACAATCTGTGGATGCCCTTGGAGATCGTACAGAACACCTAGAGAATAAGCTGGAAGAAGCGGTTAAGTCACACAAGGATCTAATAATGCTGCATGAGCAACTCCAGACTGAGGTCACCACCCGGAGAGAAAAAGTTAGGGATCTGGAATATAGGTCTTGATGCAATAACATTAAAATACGTGGCATTCCTGAATCTGTTACATATGCTGAACTTAAGGAATGTGTCACGGATTTCTTCATGAAACTACTTCCTATGGTTCCCATTACAGACTTCCTCTTGGATCGCATCCACCACCTTCCTAAGGTGAAAAATGCTCTGTCAGGTTCACCCCGAGACACTCTTATGCGAATACATTATTTCCATGTTAAGGATGCTATTGTTCGTGCAGCTAGGCCCTCTGAGATTTCTACTGTGATCCCGGGGGACCTTCAAATGTTTGAAGATTTCTCTGCAACTCCTTTGGCCAAATGCAGATCCTTTTGCCCAGTCACTAGAGCTCTCCGAAAGGCTGATATTCCCTATTGCTAGGGTTTTCCCACCAAATTACTGATCACGCGGAATAGATTTACCACAGCTGTTTCAACCCCAGAAAGTGGAATCCAGCTCCTTGTCTCTTGGAACCTGGAGGACATTCCCTTAAAAGTTTCCAACAGTCTGCATACTGAAAGACAATGGTCTTAATCAAGGACCTTCTGCCTGACATATCCTTTGTTTATTTGCCTTTTCTATATATATATGTTTTGCTGGTGTTATATAAAGTACGCATAGGGTCACAATAATACCCGATTCATAGGTACTTTACTTCACAACTGGCAAATTCATATAGATATTTATTTGCCTATGTATCTTTTGGTTAGCTAGTATTTTCTTATTAATGATAATTATGCTGACTGAGGAAGCCGCCGAACCCTGAGGTGGAGAAACACATTTTATTTAATGCTATCACAGTGACGCCGACTGACCCTGATTCACACTGACTGGTCATATGCTCAGAAGGGGATTCCATACTTTTTCAACCCCACAGAGACCACTGCCTTAGCCACAACGCTTCAAGCGGGCACACCATCTGACTGCAAGGCGACGCAGGCAGAGACGACTTTACAATTGTTCACTACATACTCAGAGGGATCAAATTCTTTACAGCCTCTGGTAGCAGACCATTGTCCGGTGGATCATCATCATTTGTGGGTTCAACATCCCGGTAAAATGAACATTTTATTTATTTTTTCCTTTTTTATACCACATGGCCATGAGGGACACTTGTTAAAATTCCTACTGCAGGAAATTCATATATTTATCTTTGGCAATTCTATACTTTATCAACTCTAATATCACCTATTGCCACAAGAACCTAACAAGCTGTTTAAGCTGCTACACAGGTGAAACAATCAAATCACCTCACACGGAGAATGAGTGTGCTGCTAGTAGGCTTCTATCTAATCAATAATAGGAGCTTAATACTTTGTATCCACTTACCTCAGATGAAAAGGAATTTATATTGCTTCAATAGTATCTTCAATACTGAACTCTAGCAAATTGTATGCATACTTGTTATTTAATTATGGTAAATTCTAATAGATATTAATTTCTCCAGTAACAGATATTGTTCCAAATAGTAACTATCTGTCTTTTTAGATGTTTAAGGTGTCTTTTATACTTATTTTCTCAGAGATTCCATTCTATATTTCTATATGTGGTATATACAATTGATGGAGATTAATAATTATTGTATCTAATTTGGTTGGCCGGCCATTGTTATATGTCTTTTACAATAATATTTTATATTACTTTGAGCGATTGTCAATAAATCTATATTTATTATTGCTGTTTTCAGCACTCTCTCTCTATTTTCTTTTTTAACCAATTAATGCTAGGAGGTTTTGAGTAGGTCTCCAAACAACAGAGCTGCAGAATCAGCAAATATTAATTGATTGTTTTTCTTAATTTAAGATCTATTATAGATTGGCACCAGGTATATTCTGTTTTCTTGTGTTATTATATCTTAATGTTTAATAACTGTTCTATTTGGAGTGGTGGGGAGAGTCCGCTACCCTCCACTTTTACTCTATTTGCCACCTCTGAAGGTGGTCTCCTCTAGCCCCTTTCGGGTGCTATTTAGTTTTTTTAATTTTACACTTTTTTGTTGTGTCTACTTTGTTTTATATAGTAGATTTGTGTCTCACTATTTCTTTTTTTCCAAATTGTAGATTTGTTGAATTTTTCCAAGTCCATATGTGTTCAGATAACTGGTTTTGCTTGGTGCAATGCTTAAACTATTGTCTTTATGTCAATGGTTTAAATTCACCTAATAAGAGGCGACTTGCTCTGCAATATTTTTTCAAGAATAGGCGCACATAGCTGCGGTTCAGGAAACACATTTTATTAATTCATCCCCTCCTACATTTTTTGACTTTCATTATCCTCACTGTTATATGTCTAACTGGCCTCAGAAAAAGGCTGGTGTGGCCATTTTATTTTTGCACACTTGTAATTTTGTGTTGGATAAACAAATTTCAGATCCAAAAGGCCGCTTTCTTATACTGATTGGGAAACTGGAGGATCGGGTCGTTACAATTGCTACGATTTACACCCGAATACCAAACAAGTTTTATTCTGTATGAAATTTTGTACTACCCTCCAAAAATATTGTAGAGGATCAATCTTCATTTTAGGGGACTTTAATATGGTCCTAGATTCGGCCATGGACAAATTTACCCCTACATGTAAATTACGTACTCAAACTGTCGGAGATCATGCTCATCTGTTTAGCTGAATTTTACTTGAGTATGACCTATATGATATTTGGAGGGCAAAGAATTCCTCATCCAGAGACTATACATTTTATTCACATGTACACCGCTCCTATTCGCAGATCGATTTAGCTCTTGCTGATAAATGGACTTTGCAACAGAAAAAAAAGGCTTCTATCCTGCCTATAACATGGTCTGATCAGTCAGCTCTTATATTGTTTTGGGATGTAGGATTAATTAAATCCCTTCCCAGACCCTGGCGTATTGCAGACCATATATTAAATGACTTAGAAGCAAAACAAAATAATTTTCAGATACTTAATAAACCAGAGGACGCATCGTTGTTTACATTCTGGTGCTCCTTAAAAGCGGTTGTATAAGGTTCCGCAATTCAATCTGCAGTACGACTTAGAAGGCCGCTTTTAAACATTAGGCGGATCTGGAATTTAAGTTGGCTGATCTGGAATCTAGACATAAAAACTGTCAATGGTAAATTATATCGTGAACTTCTTAAGGCCTAGGAGGAAGGAATGTATTAGCTCTAAAGGAAGTGCATAAAACTATTTTTACATTGAAACTGAAATTTTATGTTTATGGCGATAGGGCCAAAGTTGAGGGGAAAATTGGCAAAGGTGAGAATTCAAGCTGTTTTTAATACTGTAGGGACTAAAACAGCTGATCCTCTGGAAATAGTGAATGCATTCTCAGATTACTAATCCAAACTCTATAACTTGGCAGAGGATGCCCAAGTACCACAACCAACGCCAATGGGTATTGCTAAATTTCTAAACACTATACAATTAACTTTGTTGGATGAAATATCTACTCAATCTTAAGATGAACCATGGTCTGTAGAAGATGTGGGAGTGGTTATTAACTCTCCACCATTAGATAACGCCCCTGGTCCTGATGGATATATTAACTTATTTTATTTTTAAGGATACGCTAACCCCTATATTGGTTGGACTTTTCAATGAGTTCTCTGAGCTGGATTTTTTCCCCAAAGAGATGCTGGAAGCAAGGATAGTAGCGTTCCCTAAACCAGGGAAGAACCCTACTTTGATCACTAATTAGCACCCAATAGCATTATTAAATTCTGATGTTAAACTCTATGCCAGACTTATAGCTAATAGATTGAGTCCGTTGCTCCCTTCATTAATTAATCAGGACCAGGTGGGTTTTCATTCTTGGCTGGCAATTCCTAGACAATACTAGGCATTTTATAGACTTGGTGGAGGCCTTATCAAATTCTGGTGAACCATTGTTGTTGCTTTCTTTAGATGTAGAGAAGGCATTTGATAGGCTACACTGGGGATACCTGATTGCAGTACTGAAATGATTTGTAATTTGTAATAGAGCCTTAACCTCTATATTGGCTTTTTTATTCCATTCCGTCAGCTAGTGTATTTATTAATGGTGTAATCTCCTCCGGGTTTTCTATATTTAATGGCACCCGTCAAGGTTGTTTGTTATCTCCCTTAATTTTCACGCTTGCCATAGAACCTCTTGCTGAGACTATTCGATCCAAACCAACTATTTAGGGCCCAGTGTTCTCTGGTATGAGTCACAACATTTGTTTATTTGCAGACAATGTACTGCTAACTCTCACTGACCCCACATCTAGTTTGCCCCATTTGCATACAGTATTAGAAGAATACTTTCTAGTTTCTTACTATAAATTAAATACTTCTAAAACAGAGTCTCTTTCAATTAATTTGCCCCCCCCAAGGCTATTTACATTTCTCAGAGATACATATTCCTATGTTTTCATGATAGAAGTCTTAAATATTTGGGGATTCAGATCACACTGAGAGCTGCCGATTTAATTTCCTGCAACTACCTTTCCCTATTGTGCTCAATTTCCTTGCTGTTTAAGGACTGGATGATGCAAGAGGTTTCATGGATGGGGCATATAGCTGCATTGAAAATGGTTCTTCTCCCTAAGTTGCTTTATTTATTTAGGCCAATTCCTGTTCTGGTTCCAAAATATTTACAAAATAAATTAAATGCAGAATTTATTAATTATGTTTGGAAAACTAAGAAACCTAGGCTGGCCAGAAGAACATTGTCGCTTCCTAAATTGGAAGGTGGGTTAGCATTCCCAGATTTACGGTCTTATGAATTAGCATGCCTACAGAGTCAGGTAGTAGATTGGTTTGTTCAGGAAAACCCTAAAACATGGGTCTGTTTGGAAAAGAACTTGATTTCCCCGTTCCCCGTAACATATCTACTATGGGTACCCCAGTCTATCAATACACAGCGGTCCTCCGGTCTGGTGGCAGTTTCAACCACCTGTAAAGCACAGCATGAGGTGGTTTCAAAAATGGAGGATGTTATTTTACCTGCTACTAACCTTTCCTTGGAAGGAGTGGCATCCCTCATTCCTAATTTACAATTTGAAAATTGGAAGGCCCAGGGAGCGATCTACTTACATGATGTAATATTAGATGGCACTTTGTGCTCCTTTACCCATATCCGGGAGAAGTTTTCTACAGTATATCAGCCAAAGATTTTTATAAATTTCTCCAATTGCGCCACTGGCTGTTTAGTTCTACACATGCTCCTCACACAGTATTTACTGTCCCTATCTACTTATATAATAGGGTTGTTAAAGTTTCATATAAAGGGGGTATAACTTGGTGGTATGCTATGATTACATCTAAAATCGATTCCATATGTCAGGACATCACATCCCACCAGTCCTCCTGCTCTACACCTCCTCCTTTCCCTGATCACCCATCTCCATCCATTTCACCGACTCTGACATCCTTCTCCCCTGTATCTGGAGAGGAAGTCATGGCTCTCATCCGGTCCTCCCCCCTTTCTACCTCCCCCTTGACCGTATCCCTTCACGTCTCCTCTGCTACCTCTCTCCAAGATTTTGCCCGTGCTGCTCCCGACCTTTGGAACTCTCTCCCTCTCCCTATCAGACTCTCATCCTCTTTACAATCCTTCAAACGGGCTCTCAAGACCCACTACTTCATCAAAGATTTCCAGCTTCCATCCTAACTTGGTGCAACATGCTCCTTCCTCCCTGTTTACCCCATCTGTGTCACACCTGTTTGTCTGCCCCTCCCCTTTAGAATGTAAGCTCTTACGAGCAGGGTCTCTACCCTCTTGTACTTCTCCTTACTTTACTTTCACCTACTTCTTACTCCCCACCAGGGCACCTAACACTTGGTTGCTTACGCTCTGTTGCATATCTAGGTGTTATGGTCACTAATGTAGCAATATATATTATCCATGTCCTTGTCCTATTTTGTACTGTAAGTCAAAATATTTGTTTATGTACTTTGTAAGGCACTGTGGAACACTTGTGGCGCCATATAAATAAAGGATAATAATAATAATAATTATTAGTGCACAGAAACCTCCTAAATTCTCCTCTGTAGTGAAATGGGCAGCGGATCTGTCTCGTTCACTTACTGAAGAAGATTGGAATTCAGTATTTAGTACATGTTTTAGTTTATCTAAATGTGTTTCTCATGTTAAACAATTTTTTAAACTTCTTCATAGATTTTATCTAACTCCAGAGAAACTACATGTGATATGGCCAAATAGCCTCTTTATTACATATGTTCTGAACTTGTCCTGTTTTATCACCACTATGGAAATTGGTATTCAACCTCATTTCTAGTGTTTTAAATGTTTTTATATCTCCAAATCCTTTATTAGCTATTTTTCATATAAATCATGGGGCTCTTACTAATAATGACCGCTAAAGTATATAAGGGTCATATACTTATATCGACCAAGTTGCTTATTGTTCAACATTGGCGTTCAGCTGTTATTCCAAATATAAATACTATCGAAACCAGGAAAACAAGTCCATTACGAATTTGAGACAGCAGGTTGCCCATATTCAGCTTTGGTGTCCAATCCTCTGATTCACTGGTTTAGCTGGAGTGAATATTGTTCTCATAGGCAATTGACTGCTGGCCAAAGCAGTAATTATTCCCCATCTCGGTAATTTGGTAATATACAAGTATTGCCTATTGTAACTCTATGGTTATGATTAGATTTATGGATATTCTTTAATATATATACCCTATATTTTCCCTTCCCTCCCTTTTGTTTTGTGTTTTATTCTGTTTAAATTTGTGAAATTCAATACAAATTTTAATATTGAAAAAAAAACATTTTGATAGAAAGAAAGTGGTTCAGCTCAATCACTTTCTGTAATAACAATAATACAAATTATATCAGTGGACCATCATAGCAGTTCTTCAGTCTCTAATCTCTGAATCATAGGCAGAGGCATCTTGGAGGACAATTGCTCCTTCATATCTGCCCTTCTGATTAAGTTGGACAGATCTTTACGTAATGAATTAAGAACTTTTCTTTCATTGTTACCAAGATTAGCAAATTGTTTCAAAGATATTTTATCAGCTTCCTCAACTCCACAATCCACCATTCTTAAAAATGTTTTCAAAATTGCTTTCGAAGAGTCCCTCATGATTGTTAATACTGTGCATTAACTACTAGTATATAAGGGGGTAGGCTGCAAAAGGGGTATGCTGCTGTCTTGTTCTGTCTTAATGTGTGTCATGAGGAAGGTCAGACTCTGTGACTGAAAAGTTGCTCTAACTATGCTTGTTTCTGTAATGTGAGTAATAAACTGTGCTCTCTATTTTTTACATATATATATAAATATATATATATATATATATACTAGCTGGATTACCCGGCGTTGCCTGGGATTTTAAGAATGTTTGTTTAGACATCATCCTCCAACAAACCTCTCCTTAGGCAGGCCTCACGAAAAATGTTGCAAACTTCGCCATCAACAGTCCTAAGGTCTTTGAAGGAAGTAGGACCTGTAATGGTGTAAAGCAAACTTCGGAGATAGAAGCATTCAAAATTTGTCGGATGTACACTGTAAACACGGCCAAGAGCTTCTGTTGCTCTGATACCAGGATGACCATCTACAGCGACTCCCTGTTTTCTGAGCATAAAAACTTTTCAAGAAGCAGTCCATGTGTAATATTTTGGCAGCTCACAGTACAGCAGGGTCCTTGCAAAGTCATCATTTTGACACAGTTCGAAAAAAGAAGTCAATGTTGTTGCATAATTTGGTAAACCCTCTTCGATAATAAACATTAAGATCATGACAAAACATGACAGCACAAAACACTCGCTCCGAGGCCCTACCCATATGCCGTGAGGCCCCACAATGAGCATACAGCAAAAATTGTGGTTTTTAATTAATTAAAATTAACAGTT
This sequence comes from Taudactylus pleione, assembly GCA_031769625.1. NCBI lineage: Eukaryota > Metazoa > Chordata > Amphibia > Anura > Myobatrachidae > Taudactylus > Taudactylus pleione. The sequence continues at coordinate 19,692,635 of JAUIMM010000094.1, read as the reverse complement.
ATTACTTTCAAATTCAATTTTTTTTTGTTTTGGGATGTAGGATTAATTAAATCCCTTCCCAGACCCTGGCGTATTGCAGACCATATATTAAATGACTTAGAAGCAAAACAAAATAATTTTCAGATACTTAATAAACCAGAGGACGCATCGTTGTTTACATTCTGGTGCTCCTTAAAAGCGGTTGTATAAGGTTCCGCAATTCAATCTGCAGTACGACTTAGAAGGCCGCTATTAAACATTAGGCGGATCTGGAATTTAAGTTGGCTGATCTGGAATCTAGACATAAAAACTGTCAATGGTAAATTATATCGTGAACTTCTTAAGGCCTAGGAGGAAGGAATGTATTAGCTCTAAAGGAAGTGCATAAAACTATTTTTACATTGAAACTGAAATTTTATGTTTATGGCGATAGGGCCAAAGTTGAGGGGAAAATTGGCAAAGGTGAGAATTCAAGCTGTTTTTAATACTGTAGGGACTAAAACAGCTGATCCTCTGGAAATAGTGAATGCATTCTCAGATTACTAATCCAAACTCTATAACTTGGCAGAGGATGCCCAAGTACCACAACCAACGCCAATGGGTATTGCTAAATTTCTAAACACTATACAATTAACTTTGTTGGATGAAATATCTACTCAATCTTAAGATGAACCATGGTCTGTAGAAGATGTGGGAGTGGTTATTAACTCTCTACCATTAGATAACGCCCCTGGTCCTGATGGATATATTAACTTATTTTATTTTTAAGGATACGCTAACCCCTATATTGGTTGGACTTTTCAATGAGTTCTCTGAGCTGGATTTTTTCCCCAAAGAGATGCTGGAAGCGAGGATAGTAGCGTTCCCTAAACCAGGGAAGAACCCTACTTTGATCACTAATTAGCACCCAATAGCATTATTAAATTCTGATGTTAAACTCTATGCCAGACTTATAGCTAATAGATTGAGTCCGTTGCTCCCTTCATTAATTAATCAGGACCAGGTGGGTTTTCATTCTTGGCTGGCAATTCCTAGACAATACTAGGCATTTTATAGACTTGGTGGAGGCCTTATCAAATTCTGGTGAACCATTGTTGTTGCTTTCTTTAGATGTAGAGAAGGCATTCGATAGGCTACACTGGGGATACCTGATTGCAGTACTGAAATGATTTGTAATTTGTAATAGAGCCTTAACCTCTATATTGGCTTTTTTATTCCATTCCGTCAGCTAGTGAATTTATTAATGGTGTAATCTCCTCCGGGTTTTCTATATTTAATGGCACCCGTCAAGGTTGTTTGTTATCTCCCTTAATTTTCACGCTTGCCATAGAACCTCTTGCTGAGACTATTCGATCCAAACCAACTATTTAGGGCCCAGTGTTCTCTGGTATGAGTCACAACATTTGTTTATTTGCAGACAATGTACTGCTAACTCTCACTGACCCCACATCTAGTTTGCCCCATTTGCATACAGTATTAGAAGAATACTTTCTTGTTTCTTACTATAAATTAAATACTTCTAAAACAGAGTCTCTTTCAATTAATTTGCCCCCCCCAAGGCTATTGACATTTCTCAGAGATACATATTCCTATGTTTTCATGATAGAAGTCTTAAATATTTGGGGATTCAGATCACACTGAGAGCTGCCGATTTAATTTCCTGCAACTACCTTTCCCTATTGTGCTCAATTTCCTTGCTGTTTAAGGACTGGATGATGCAAGAGGTTTCATGGATGGGGCATATAGCTGCATTGAAAATGGTTCTTCTCCCTAAGTTGCTTTATTTATTTAGGCCAATTCCTGTTCTGGTTCCAAAATATTTACAAAATAAATTAAATGCAGAATTTATTAATTATGTTTGGAAAACTAAGAAACCTAGGCTGGCCAGAAGAACATTGTCGCTTCCTAAATTGGAAGGTGGGTTAGCATTCCCAGATTTACGGTCTTATGAATTAGCATGCCTACAGAGTCAGGTAGTAGATTGGTTTGTTCAGGAAAACCCTAAAACATGGGTCTGTTTGGAAAAGAACTTGATTTCCCCATTCCCCGTAACATATCTACTATGGGTACCCCAGTCTATCAATACACAGCGGTCCTCCGGTCTGGTGGCAGTTTCAACCACCTGTAAAGCACAGCATGAGGTGGTTTCAAAAATGGAGGATGTTATTTTACCTGCTACTAACCTTTCCTTGGAAGGAGTGGCATCCCTCATTCCTAATTTACAATTTGAAAATTGGAAGGCCCAGGGAGCGATCTACTTACATGATGTAATATTAGATGGCACTTTGTGCTCCTTTACCCATATCCGGGAGAAGTTTTCTACAGTATATCAGCCAAAGATTTTTATAAATTTCTCCAATTGCGCCACTGGCTGTTTAGTTCTACACATGCTCCTCACACAGTATTTACTGTCCCTATCTACTTATATAATAGGGTTGTTAAAGTTTCATATAAAGGGGGTATAACTTGGTGGTATGCTATGATTACATCTAAAATCGATTCCATATGTCAGGACATCACATCCCACCAGTCCTCCTGCTCTACACCTCCTCCTTTCCCTGATCACCCATCTCCATCCATTTCACCGACTCTGACATCCTTCTCCCCTGTATCTGGAGAGGAAGTCATGGCTCTCATCCGGTCCTCCCCCCTTTCTACCTCCCCCTTGACCGTATCCCTTCACGTCTCCTCTGCTACCTCTCTCCAAGATTTTGCCCGTGCTGCTCCCGACCTTTGGAACTCTCTCCCTCTCCCTATCAGACTCTCATCCTCTTTACAATCCTTCAAACGGGCTCTCAAGACCCACTACTTCATCAAAGATTTCCAGCTTCCATCCTAACTTGGTGCAACATGCTCCTTCCTCCCTGTTTACCCCATCTGTGTCACACCTGTTTGTCTGCCCCTCCCCTTTAGAATGTAAGCTCTTACGAGCAGGGCCTCTACCCTCTTGTACTTCTCCTTACTTTACTTTCACCTACTTCTTACTCCCCACCAGGGCACCTAACACTTGGTTGCTTACACTCTGTTGCATATCTAGGTGTTATGGTCACTAATGTAGCAATATATATTATCCATGTCCTTGTCCTATTTTGTACTGTAAGTCAGTTGTCAAAATATTTGTTTATGTACTTTGTAAGGCACTGTGGAACATTTGTGGCGCCATATAAATAAAGGATAATAATAATAATAATTATTAGTGCACAGAAACCTCCTAAATTCTCCTCTGTAGTGAAATGGGCAGCGGATCTGTCTCGTTCACTTACTGAAGAAGATTGGAATTCAGTATTTAGTACATGTTTTAGTTTATCTAAATGTGTTTCTCATGTTAAACAATTTTTTAAACTTCTTCATAGATTTTATCTAACTCCAGAGAAACTACATGTGATATGGCCAAATAGCCTCTTTATTACATATGTTCTGAACTTGTCCTGTTTTATCACCACTATGGAAATTGGTATTCAACCTCATTTCTAGTGTTTTAAATGTTTTTATATCTCCAAATCCTTTATTAGCTATTTTTCATATAAATCATGGGGCTCTTACTAATAATGACCGCTAAAGTATATAAGGGTCATATACTTATATCGACCAAGTTGCTTATTGTTCAACATTGGCGTTCAGCTGTTATTCCAAATATAAATACTATCGAAACCAGGAAAACAAGTCCATTACGAATTTGAGACAGCAGGTTGCCCATATTCAGCTTTGGTGTCCAATCCTCTGATTCACTGGTTTAGCTGGAGTGAATATTGTTCTCATAGGCAATTGACTGCTGGCCAAAGCAGTAATTATTCCCCATCTCGGTAATTTGGTAATATACAAGTATTGCCTATTGTAACTCTATGGTTATGATTAGATTTATGGATATTCTTTAATATATATACCCTATATTTTCCCTTCCCTCCCTTTTGTTTTGTGTTTTATTCTGTTTAAATTTGTGAAATTCAATACAAATTTTAATATTGAAAAAAAAACATTTTGATAGAAAGAAAGTGGTTCAGCTCAATCACTTTCTGTAATAACAATAATACAAATTATATCAGTGGACCATCATAGCAGTTCTTCAGTCTCTAATCTCTGAATCATAGGCAGAGGCATCTTGGAGGACAATTGCTCCTTCATATCTGCCCTTCTGATTAAGTTGGACAGATCTTTACGTAATGAATTAAGAACTTTTCTTTCATTGTTACCAAGATTAGCAAATTGTTTCAAAGATATTTTATCAGCTTCCTCAACTCCACAATCCACCATTCTTAAAAATGTTTTCAAAATTGCTTTCGAAGAGTCCCTCATGATTGTTAATACTGTGCATTAACTACTAGTATATAAGGGGGTAGGCTGCAAAAGGGGTATGCTGCTGTCTTGTTCTGTCTTAATGTGTGTCATGAGGAAGGTCAGACTCTGTGACTGAAAAGTTGCTCTAACTATGCTTGTTTCTGTAATGTGAGTAATAAACTGTGCTCTCTATTTTTTACATATATATATAAATATATATATATATATATATATATATATATACTAGCTGGATTACCCGGCGTTGCCTGGGATTTTAAGAATGTTTGTTTAGACATCATCCTCCAACAAACCTCTCCTTAGGCAGGCCTCACGAAAAATGTTACAAACTTCGCCATCAACAGTCCTAAGGTCTTTGAAGAAAGTAGGACCTGTAATGGTGTAAAGCAAACTTCGGAGATAGAAGCATTCAAAATTTGTCGGATGTACACTGTAAACACGGCCAAGAGCTTCTGTTGCTCTGATACCAGGATGACCATCTACAGCGACTCCCTGTTTTCTGAGCATAAAAACTTTTCAAGAAGCAGTCCATGTGTAATATTTTGGCAGCTCACAGTACAGCAGGGTCCTTGCAAAGTCATCATTTTGACACAGTTCGAAAAAAGAAGTCAATGTTGTTGCATAATTTGGTAAACCCTCTTCGATAATAAACATTAAGATCATGACAAAACATGACAGCACAAAACACTCGCTCCGAGGCCCTACCCATATGCCGTGAGGCCCCACAATGAGCATACAGCAAAAATTGTGGTTTTTAATTAATTAAAATTAACAGTTATTACTTTCAAATTCAATTTTTTTTAGTTGCCTCGGCCAGGATACTGTGATCAAAGAATCCATCATTCCCAGATCTTGTATCCAGGTGGCTTTATCTCAAAATTTGGCTAGGGATCTGTCTGTGTTTCAAGAGGATTCGCCTCCTGGTAGACCGTCCAATCGCCTGTTTGTTCCTGTAAATTTGAGAAAAGCTGTCCTACAGGACTTCCATGTGAGACGGGCTTTCGGACATCCAGGCATCAATAAGACCATTGAATTAATGTCTCGTTCGGTTTGGTGGCCGTCTTTGGCTTTGGACGTTTGGGAGTTTTTTTTGGCATGTGAGGTTTGTGCTCGTAACAAGACTCCTCATACCCCACCATCAGGATTACTGCTTCCTCTTTCCACACCAAAAAGACTCTGGACACACATTGCGATGGACTTCATTGTGGACTTTCCTCGCTCTGCTGGCTGTTCAGTTATTTGGACTATCGTGGACCACTTTAGCATAATGAACCACTTTATTCTTCTGCCCAAATTGCCATCTGCCAAAGAACCTTCTGTCCTCTTCTTGGAACATATTTTTCATTTGCATGGTCTTCCCTGTGACATTGTTTCCGACCGTGGGACACAATTTGTTGCATGGTTGTGGAGATGTTTCTGCACTGCACTGGGTATCAGTCTCAGCTTGTCTTCAGGATCTCACCCATAGTCTAATGGGCAGACAGAGGCCCTGATTCACAGCCGGATGCTCTGACCAGAGCGCTCGCTCTGAATCAGGGCCCACCTCCATAAATATGGAGCGTCCTCCTGGACGCTCGTATAGCTGTGGGTCACCACCCACAGCCTATATGAGCGTGCAGGATGATGGTTGCGATGGTCTTGACCATCGCGACCATCGCCAGTGCAAGCAGAAGCCTGCGGTTGAGTTTCTCAACCGCAAGGCCAGGAGTGATTTTGGCTCTATCAGAGCCAAAATCACTCCCACTGACATCACTAGTGATGTCAGTGGGGCCGGCTTCTGATGGTAGGCGTTCCCTTGGGAACGCCTCTGTCTGGCAGGCACGCCCCCGGCACGCCCACCAAAGGGGGCGTACTGTCAATCAACATCAACAGCACGCCCCCTTTGATCAGACACTACGAGCGAAGGAAAGTCCTTCGCTCGTCGCATCTCGCGCATGCGCACGACGGAGCTCCCTCTGTTGTGCGCATGCGCAGTGCACACCATCGACCCACTTGCGAGCTGACAGCTGCTCGCGAGTGGGTCTGAATCAGGCCCAGAATGTGCTAATCAAACCCTGGAGCAATATTTACGGTGTTATGTCTCAAAATTCCAGAATGATTGGGTGTCTCATCTTCCCATGGCTGAATTTACTTTTAACAATTCCTGTCACTCTGCATCTTCAGTTTCACCCTTCTATTGTGTGACGGGCCAATATCCTCGGGCCAATTCATTTGATTTATCATTCTCCAGATCCTCTGATGCAGGGACTGTGGGCCTGATTCAGAGCCGGACGCTATTTGCGAACGGTGGTTCTGAAAAAGGGGCCGCATATTTAAATTAAGCGCTCGCTCTTTGCGGTCTGTTGACGCCTCTATGTCTGAATGAACGAACGAAACATGCGCTCGCTATTTTGAAAAAACGCCCCCTGGCCGCTCGCATCATACGTCATCTCCGCTATTTATTAGATTAATCGAGTACATTGAACGGAGTATGAACTGCTCGCTATTCTTGAGGTAGCATTTTCCTACCGCAATCATGCGAGCAGTTCAGGCTAAAAGACAACCAAGTGACGTGGTCGATGACGCTGCTTTGTTAATTATGCACACCCTTAAAACGCCCGTTTTGACCATTTGGCATGCCTACGTTCGGATCTCCACTCCCCGTTTTCAAGCACCTTCCCTTGTTACCACCCACAAATGCCTCATTCTGTCACTCAAATTAGCAGGTATTCGCTGTTTTGCGAGCACACCATTTCCGACCGCACTGTCTGGTTGGCGCATGCGCATTACGACCCATACGCATGCGCAGATGTGCGAACATCGCTCTGAGCGAACGAGCGGCCGCTTACGAGCGGCTCTGAATCAGGCCCTGTTTCCAGACTCCGTGGTATTTGGGCCAAGATGCATCATAATCTCCTCAAGGCATCTCTCCATTCTAAGAAATTGGCAGATAGGCATCGGAGGCCTTGCACGTTCAAAAGGGGGGACTTAGTGTGGCTGTCCACTAGAAATATCAAACTCCGGCAACCCTCTCACAAATTGGGTCCTCGGTTAATTGGTCCTTTCCGGATCATTTCTCAAGTTAACCCAGTTGCTTTCAAACTCCAACTACCAAATTCGTTAAAGATTAACAACACTTTTCATGTCTCTTTATTAAAGCCAGTCCAAAAGACAGATAGATTTGGGAACTGGAGTTCTTTCAGGCCTGCTCCGGTGGTGGTCCACGGTCAACAGGAGTTTGTGGTTGAGAAAGTGTTGGATTCTAGAGTATCTAGAGGTCGGTTGCAGTTTCTGGTCCATTGGAAGGGCTATGGTCCGGAAGAACATTCCTGGATTCCAGAAGATGCCTTACATGCTCCCAGGTTGAAGAGGATGTTTTTTCAGGAATTTCCCTTTAAACCAGGCTCTGGGGATTCTTCAACCCCACGTCAAATGGGGGTACTGTCACAAGCCATGGCAGTGGCTTGTTTCCCACCGGCTCTGGACCTACACTGACTCAGAATCCGGTTCCGCTGATTACCAAGCACCAGGGATGCTGCAGAGAGTGACTCATTCTCCATATGCTGCTGATTGGCTGCTCCTCCTATTTGTAGCTTCCAGATTCATTCCCCCTCACCAGTTATAGAGTTTCCTCCTACAGCTCGGTCTGGTTGTTCCAGCTATCCTCCGTGATTGTCTACACTTCAGCCGCTGCTTCTATTTACCACTCCACGCTGCCTTCCAGGTTTCAGCAGGTTGCTCAATTATTCAAGACTGTTGTTCCACTCTGCTCTGAATGCTGTTAGCTTGCTGTCTGTTTTCACCATCCACATGCTGTGCTCAGTGTATGCAGGCCCAAGCCTTTGGGTCCGTGCTTCCTCTGTATAATCAGCAGCTACAGTTTTCTCAGCCCTACTGTGTGTAATCAAACTGTACATTTACACCTGAATTATTTTCTAGTCAAGAAATCCTGCCCTCCTGGTAGGCAACTCATCTAGCCAAGAAATCCTGCCCTCCTGGCAGGCAACTCATCTAGCCAAGTTATCCTGCCCTCCTGGCAGGCAACTCATCTAGCCAAGAAATCCTGCCCTCCTGGCAGGCAACTCATCTAGCCAAGAAATCCTGCCCTCCTGGCAGGCAACTCATCTAGCCAAGAAATTCTGCCTTCCTGGCAGGCAACTCATCTAGCCAACAGATCCTGCCCTCCCGGCAGGGAACTCATCTTGCCAAGTAATCCTGCCCTCCTAGCAGGCAACTCATCTAGCCAAGAAATCCTGCCCTCCCAGCAGGCAACTCATCTAGCCAAGAAATCCTGCCCTCCTGGCAGGCAACTCATCTAACCAAGAAATCCTGCCCTCCTGGCAGGCAACTTTTCTCACCAAGTTATCCTGCCCTCCTTGCAGGCTACTCTACAAACCAAGTTTTCCTGCCTTATCTGGTGAGACACTTTTCCATAACACATGGAAGTGTTGCAAGGGTGTCGCTGAAGTGTTTGCGTAAAACAGAGGCTTAATCACTGACATTGGAGGCCATACTTAGATGGAAAATCTGAATCTGCCATAAGGTTGGTGCAAGTTTCTCTGGTGTGACCGATAGGGCATCTAAAGTCACACCAGGCAGTATTTCAGTGTCTATGGATGATGTGAATTGATGTCTCAGTCCTTGCACATTCGGACGCATGGGTGTATACCAAGAAAGGGCTTTGTAGCGGCATTTGCATAAAGTCACAGACATGTGGCCGAGAAGCAGTGCAGACCCTGATGCATCTGTGTCCGACTCAGAATCAGGCAATAGGATACAAACTTAAAACCTTGAAACCGAAAGGACTAAATATAGACATCGAGCTCAATGCCTTCCTATGAAAAATAATTTCTGTAAGGTTCTTACACCCCAACATCAGATTTTTTTCTATCAATTTACACACTTTAAAGATCATTTTTATATATTGTTTATCTATTTCTTATTAATTTACTTATTTTATAATTGTTTTCTTATTTATTTTTATCAATTGTTTGTCTTAGATTTTTTTTTATTTGTTTTTAATTTATTAAAATTGTATTCATTTATATTGATTTTATTTTGAGGGCAATGCTGGATATCTAGAATACAAGCACCCAAACATATGCTTGCCACTTCTTTAAACAGAAGACCCGGCAGAGGACTTCCTTTTTTTTAAACAGACCCAATAAAGTTTTTTTCAATCTCCATGGTATAAAAGGGACTACCCAGAAGGTAAACCATCCTTGACAAAGTGCATTACTGCATGAAATGTGTTGGATGGTGGGATAGCCGAAAGACACCAAACCGGAAGTGCGATCGTGACCACTTCCGGTGGACGCAAGATGCTGATGGGGACCCAGGACATTGCCGCATTGCTGCGAGGAGGAAGACGTGACCATTCCCAGGACGCAAAGGTAGGAGTAGGGTCAGCTAGTTAGAACCTGCCAGTGTCTCCAAAACATCGAGCAAGTGACACCGCCCTCAAAGCCAGCAACATTTACAACCCCCACAACCTGTCTCCACACAAATACTTGCAAAAAAGCTATAAACACATAGTGGTTAATACCACAATCTCTAATTTAATTTTTTCTTCACAGCATTGCCCGGAGATCATATTATTTTATTATTTTTATCCTTTACTTTTTTATCTTAATTTTACTTTTTATTACTTTTACTCTATTTTATCATTTTCTTATCTTTTATTTTCTAAGATCCATAGTTATTACATTTTACTCATTATACAAGCGCTCTTTTTTATACTTAAACTTCATTTGCTAGTGATGATCCTGCTAATGCTATTTCATGCACTAGATTGCCTATTGCAAAAGCCGGGGCCAAATACAGTCAGGCATCTTCTGAAACCTTCTCACTTTAAGTCTACAAGTGTCACCTTTATCCCCATAAGAATCCTTGTAAGCTAGGGCTGCTGATGCTGCTGGGGATGAGCTTTATTCCAAAAGGGAAACAAGAAGACTAGAAGTTTAAAACAACAATTAACTGTTAAACAATCCTTTGCAAGAGGAAGAAAGTATGAAAGCTGCCATCCTGTTGTAAGATAGATCACTGAAGCCATGATGGCTATGCTAGCATTAGACTGCATGCAATATCTGCCATCAATGCATGTGGTTTTAGACAGTTAGTTGAGGTCATGTTTCCTTGCTACCAAATTTCAGCTTGATTCCATTTTTATCAGAACAGCAATTCCTCACCTGTACCAGGATATTAATAAAAAACTAGTCCTTGGCCTAGAAAATGCCTACTATCTACTTAACCAGAATGCTTACTATCTACAGTACTTAACCAGAGATAAGTGGACAAGCAGTATTGGTTAAACCAAAGATAACATGACTGTGACAGTCCACTGGGAGAGTGTATCGCCTACAGCAGCAGCAACAGTAACTAACACACAATGCCTGCTCATTCACAGGCAGGCTACTCTCTGTATTACCAGCTTCACTAAGAGGCATAGCAGTGTCAACCTGTTAGAAAAACTCAGAGATGTCATAGCAAAATGGCTTACCCCACTAGGACTCTCCTCAGGATTTGTCCTTTCCAATAACGCAAATAATATTGTAAGAGCATTACAACTGGGTGAATTTGAACACATCCCATGTTTTGCCCACACAATCAACTTGGTGGTTCAGCAGGAGATGCTGTCTGTTACCCAAAAAATTTCTGGACATTTTCGGCATTCAGCAACCTCATGTAGGAGATTGCAGCAGCTGCCAGAACAGTTCATTTTGTCATGCCACCAACTAAAGCCACCCTTTGTATGCTTCAGTGAATGCATCAAGCCATCCAAACCTGCACAACAAGCCATGACACAGGGAGAGGATGGGCAATGTATCTTAGTCCAGCACACTGGAGAATACTCTGTTTTATGCAAGCTACTTAAACCATTTGAAGTAGCAACTAATGAAGTGAGTACAGACACTACCAGCTTGAGTCAGGTGATTACCTTAATAAAACTACTGGAAAACCAGCTAGATAAATGAAGGAGGAGATGAAATGAAGAGATTCCACTAAGTATGTTGGACTTGTACATCAATATTTTTGTTTACTTTGCCAGGACCAAACTGTTGTCAAGATCTCGAAATTGGATCACTACATTTTGGCAACCATGATTGATACTAGGTTTAAGTCAAATGTAATGTCTTTCTTACCAACTGACACAGATCTTAAGAGATGCAAAGAGCTCCTTGCCAGCAAGTTGTCAGCTCAACTGGCACATGACACAACAACATCTCCTGTTCACAAAAATGAACTACAGTACATATTTTTGGAGGCAGTCTTTTGTCGCCAATTGCAGCAAAGTACAGAGACTTCTGTAATTGTGGATTCCAGTGGGGATGAGCTAATATTGTGTGATAATGAAGTTAACACTGAAAATGGTGAGGAGGATGAGGATGATAATTACATCATCCCAGTGTAGATATGATCAACAACACTGCTAGCTGCCTTAAGCCCATTGGTAGATTGTTTTGCGGGGGCCCAAACAAACCAAGCACTTCAGCCACAATAGTTGAAATCCCTGTCACTGAAGTGCTTGGTTTGTTAAACTGTGCATGTCCTTTTTAGTATAAAACATAAGGGTTCCCAAGAACAATTTCATCATGCACGACTTTTCTTTTCATTATGGGCTGTATTTTTGAGGGGCATTGGTGATGGTCAGTTTTGCATAGACAAGCATTTTTATTGGGTTTTGTTATAATACATTACTAATTTGCAGCATATTTTTAACCAGAAATAATGTGGTACCTCACAAAAAATAAAAAAATTATAGAGCATATTATTCAGTAATATGAACATGAACAAGATACTTTGTATTATTTTATTACCATTTCTCAGTGTCTGCAAAAATGTTCTTAATCAATCAATTAATTAATCATTTAATCCATTTACCTGCCTACCACTACATACTCCACCTCCATTTCAGTGTTCTGCCCTCGGGCCCTGATCTAGTTCTTGATTAATGAAAAGATTCTTTCTATGAGGTCATTTATTTTATTAAACTGCCATCCTGTCTGCCACTGCTATGCCACAATGTTTCATAGATGTGCTATACAGTACTCTTTTAAACTGCCTTGTGTTCGTGCCGCTGCTTAGTTTAGCTAGCCAGCTCCCTGCAGACTATGGCTAATATTGATTATCAATATTGTGAGCTGTGAGGTGGTCAAAATTAATTGGTAATGACTAGAAATTATTGAGGTTAATAATACTGTAGGAACAAAAACAGGCTAAAGTACATGATTTTTGCTGTTTTTATCAATTTAAAAAAAAAATCCAGATCCAAAACCAAAACACTTGAGAATGGTTATGGCAAAACCAAAACATGATGAGGAATTAGAACCAAAACGAAAATATGAGGGTCTCTACTAAAAAGTCCAATTATATTCAAATTGTCTATCTATGTAATGCATAAATAAATATTAATATTGATTTAAAACAGGGAAATTGGCAACATTAAATATTAACATTATCTAAATGTATTTATAAAAAAACAATATAAAAAAAACATAACTTGCTATCTACAGCTGATCACTTGGTTCAAGGGAATATCGTCTACAAAACAAAACCTCCAATATAATCCCATGATTGCTGTTCATCTGCATGCTGGCTGCTCTCTAACACATTTCATATAAAACACAGACTTTTTCAAAGTTGGTTATATGTATTCTAATAATCTACTAATAGTATATTACCCAAAAAAGATAATAATCACTTTATCATACTGTTTTATTGGTAGGCCCTATAATGTGGTGAATAAAGGAGGTCAATCCACATTATAGATAATGTAACCAGTTTATTAACCAGGTAGAACAGGTTTGCAACTTAACAAAAGGTTAAAGCATCAAGTATGTACACAGAGCTACACATATGTACCAGATCCATATGTGTAGGGGAGCACGGCTGGTGTGTGGAATATGGGAGGACACACCTGTGTGTATAGATATAGTGGTGGCAGTGGAGTATGCACACTAATGTAGCTCATATACATGTAAGGGTATAGCATTAATGCCTTCTAATACACTCAGGGGCATGTCCTTTCAGTATTTTGTAATTAAAACTCATGTTGTGCATTCCAGTTTCTGTGCTAGTATAATAACACAATAGATGCTAATATGCAGTTCATTTGTTTAGGGTTCAAATATTAAATACATATTTATATGAATTAATTTGTATTTTTTTTGTATTATTGACTACTGTCAATAATTTTCTGTCATAAAATAGTTTACCTAATGTATTAATATTATTTTTGTCATATTTGAATGCAATTTTGTGACATCTGATTGTTCTTTTAAAGTATGCATACAGTATGCTGGACTCTAATAAAGGTTTGTTATATCTCTCTCTTATTCTTATTGTCAGAATACATTTATATTATTTTATATTCTAGAATCTTTTTTATATTTTTGCAAATCTGGTAGCATACGGGCATGAATGCTTGCCCACCACATTCTCATCTTGGCACCTCTCCAGACAACCAGAAACCCACCTAAGTGAGTTTCTGACATTAATAATTATGCCCTCTCCAGTCGGCCAATGACTGCCGCCTTTCCTCTTGTCTGGTTACTATATCTCACTCCAGAATCCAATATTTCTTCCATGCTGCCACCCACCATTCAAGCGATCTCCCTCTTTCCATCAAACTATCCCCATGCCTGCATTGCTTCAAGCAGGTGCTGAAAATCCACCTGTTCATAAAAGCATATCCATCCACCACTTAACTATGTCACCACATAGTCTACCTCACCCTCTTGCACTCTCAAATAATCTCACTCCTGCTTCCTGCCCTTAGCTCTCCTTACACTGGCTCACTCCTTATGTCTTCCATTTGTCTCCACCTTCCATTTAGACTGTAAGCTTCATGAGCAGGGCCCTCCTCCCTCCTCTTGTCATTACCTACTTCACTTGCATACCAGCTACACTCTACACCTCCTCCTTGGTCTCTCTGCCCCTGGATTAACTCCTCTATTTTTGTTTCTTCAGATGACCTAGACTCGTTATCTGTGCCCGTGCTAGTACTGTAACTACAGTTTTCAGCTTACACTGAATATTTCCATTGCTGTGTTGAGATTTGTAGTGCTATTTATTACTTGACTACTGTATTGTACTGTACTGTTTTACCTTGTACTGTCTTGTTGTTTTGCTCTCTGTATGACACTGCGGACCACTTGTGGCACCCTAAGAATAAAGTTCATTATTATTAGACATGTGCGCCGACCCCTGTGTTTTGGTTTTGGATCCGGATTCATCTTCGTGTTTTGGTTTTGGATCTGTATTATTTCTTTTAAATAGAAAAAACAGCTAAAATTACCTAATTTTGACCTTTTAGCATGCAATCCAAAACCCAAGTTCGGTTTTTAAACTGCAGGAAGACTGGAACCGATACTCAGTTCAACTCGGTAACCCAAAGTGATTCCGAACTGGGACTCGGGACCTCATTCAGAGTCGGTCATTGTGGCCGCTCGGTCGAACACCACCGATGTTCGCTAAACTGCGCATGCGTAAAATTTGCAATGCGCGTGCGCAAACTAGCTATTACGATCAGAAATTTCTCTCTCCTTCAACTTGGCCAGGTCGTTAGTTTGAGTGACAGGATGAGGCGTTTGTGGGTGGTAACAGGGGAAGGTGCTTGTGAACGGGGGAGTGGAGATCCGGACGCAGGCGTGCCTGACTATGCAAATGGCATTTTATGGGAGTGCATAATTAACTAAGTAGTGTCATGGCACATGTGATATGGGAGGTTTTTACACTGACTTGATCGTAGTGCTTAAGAGAGGGTATGGTCTACCTTAAGCTCTACGACCAGCTCCGATGGTTCCCGATGGTCTCGATTAATCCTTATATGCCCGGAGATGACGTGTATTGCGAATGAGAAGGGGGCGTATTTTTAGTCTTACGGCCGCATCCTCCCCTCACTCGTCAAGCTAACGATCCCAACTTAACGATGCAACTTGCGAGAGCTTCATTTGCATATCCGGACCCTTTTACCTTACGACCGTGCGGCCGCAATGACCGACTCTGAATGAGGTCCTCAGTTTGAATTGGAATCCCTAAATTCGGATGTTGTCAGTTCTCTAAGAACCAGACCCGCACATCTCTAGTATTTACCCTTCATGTAAAAAGAAAAAAAAAGTATTTGCACCCCTTGCATTGAAACATGGTTTGTCTAGGTGCAAAGTTACCTGTGTTGTTTCATTTGTTCCCAGCTCAAGACCAGACACAAATAGCACCCTAAATAAAGACACAGTTTCTATAGCTTTCAGTGTATACACCAGGAGAAAACAGTAGTACAGTATACTGTATGTGCCTGGTTTATGCCCGAAGATATGGTTTGAGAGTGTTAAGGTACCTACACACCTACCACACTATGCGATATTTGACACTATTTGCCCGATTTCGACGCCTCGGAATGACAAATCATGAGTGTCCACTCACGATCACAATGCGGATGCGCGGACCCGCTGGTTGTACATCGCATCTTCAGCTCTTGTCTGCTGCAGGCAACATTTGACAATCTCGGACACGATGTGGTGCGGATCGTACGAGTGTTTGTACTTACGTTCTATTGCACGATCTATCGTTCATTCCGTCACTTGACTGACATACCCCTGTACATGCCCATTCTCCATTTTGTGCAGCATTGTGACTGAAATGAAGACGGACGCGATTACCTTGTTCAGCACACCAGGTCTTGCAACCTGCTATTATTTGGTGAGTATTGTACTAGTGCTGCTGAGCAGCGATGTATATGCAGACCCTGTCCACCAATGAATATGCCTGACCCTCTGTCCACCAATGTGACCCAACCACTGACTACCTATATGTGTATAATGCATGACCCACCAACCCACTGACTACCTATGTGTGTATAATGCATGACCCACCTACCCACTGACCACCTATGTGTATAATGCATCACCCACCCACTTCCTACCTATGCGTATAATGCATCACCCACTCACCCACTGACCACCTATGTGTATAATGCATCACCCACCCACTGACCACCTATGTGTATAATGCCCCACCCATTGATTACATATGTGTATAATTGACCCACCCACCCACTGACCACCTATTTGTATAATGCATCACCCACCCACCCACTGACCACATATGTGTAATGTGTCTATATATTATATATTTAAATCAGATTTGGAACAGAATAAAATAAATTACTGAATTTTTTACATTTATTGTAAAATGCAATCTGGATTAAAATTTATTAAAACACCATAAGAACAGAAACCAAACCCAAATCAACTTTTAAAAAAATTTAACTAAACACAACATTACTAAACAACCAAACATATCAACATTAAAAATACTTTACACTTAACCAAACTATTAAAAATGATGAGAACATTGTATACATCCTTATTTTTATTACGTTTTATTTTCCACCAACAATGTCTTTGGATAAGGGCCGTGAGTTTATCACCGGCTTCCTGGAGCGTTTGGAGGCAAAGGAGTGTCTATGGAGGATTAGCTGTCGCAACTATTCCAATAAGTCAAAGAAACTATTGGCATTGGATTAATTGGTGGAATACAGCAGACAATACTGTACTGATGCATCTCTGAAATGAGTGCGCACCAAAATCCAAAATCTCCATATAGTGTTTGTCAATGAACGAAAGAAGGTGGAGGTGGCAACAGCCCACCCTTTGGTACTATATCCTCTTATGTCATTTATCATGGAACAAGAACCATAGCATCAGTCTCTTGTCCTTATGGCTGAGCGAGAGGGAGAAGAGGAGATGTCGGAATGTCACAGTGGACCATCCGAGGCAGGTTGGGTAAGTAGAGACACAGGCCCTGATTCAGACTTGGGAATAGAGAGAGATATCTCTCAACTGATCATCTTGGTGAAACCATGCTGCACTGCAGGTGGGGCAGATTTAAAATGTGCACAGAGATTTAGATTTGGGATGAGTGTGTCCAAACTGACATCTAAATTGTAGAGTAATAAATAAAGCTGTGCAGTATTTGTGGGCTACATGCAAAAGCAGCTAGTTTTTATCCCACATGCAAAAAAATCTATGTATTTACACCCCTTGCATTGCAATATGGTTTGTTCAGGGTCACAGTTGAGAGAGATCTCTCTCTATTCCCAAGTCTGAATCAGGCCCACAGTGCATACACAACATGTTTTTTTTATTTTTTTTTTGTTTAAAACACTTGTTTAATGTTTCACAAATTTCCACTTAATTGGCAATTATCTGAGACAGTCCTCCTGCCATGGCACTGCACCCGGCCCATTACAATAGGCCATATACACCTCCCTCACCTGATTGGCAATCACCTCCAGATAGTCTGGGTCTTCTGATATACCTGTGCTTGATGACCTTTGTTGGGTTGTTTTGCGCCATAAAAAGTTATGCTGGTGTGGAAAATGCGGAACCGTTTACTCAGAATTCCAAACGCATTTTTCACAATCCGGCGTGCCCTAGAAAACAAATAATTGTAGATGTGCTTTTCTCTGGTCAAGCCCCTTTTGTGCAGAAGATGGCTTCATCACATTTTCATGTAACGCGAAAGCCTTGTCAGCCACAAAAACATAGTTTAGGCCGTGCTTTGTCTCCTCCACTGACGGCAAGTTGAGGGTTTTGGAGGTGAGCCTCTGGTAGTATGCCGTCTGTTTGAACGACCCACCATCCATAGCACAGCCATTCTTGCCAACATCCACAAAGACAAACTCATAATTTGCATTCACCACTGCCATGAGAACGTTGCTGAAGTACCCCTTATAGTTATAATAGTACGATTCGCTGTTGGCAGGTGGGGTTATGCGGATATTTTTCCCATCGATGGCTCCCCCGCAGTTAGGGAAATTCCAATGCTGTTCAAAGTCTTCAGCGATGGTTTTCCACTCATCAATGGTTGCAGGAAACTAGTATTAAAACCAAAAATTATTGGTTAAAACATGAACATTATTTTTTTTCTTTTCTTTCAATACAGACTCCAACACAAGAACGGGAATTGGCATCTATGCCTGATTTAAGCATCAGTGCTGACAGTGAGGGGGATGTGTCGATATCCCCATGCCCACCACCAACTGCACCACCCCCAGCAACTACCGCACCTTCCCAGTAAAAGAGAAAGCACCCTGGGAAAAAACAGCAAAGCAGGGAGCCTGCAGACAATTTTTTAGGCAGGCAGAAGAGCTTTTAAAAAGGCCCCCAGACCACCTAGATCACTTCACCACTAATATAAACACCACCATGCGGCAAATGAGTGCTGGAACACAAACCAAATTCCAGCGGCTGGTATATGAGTTGCTCATCAGGGCGCTGCGTAACAATTTGTATCCAGCGACCTATATTGTTGACCCTATACCCACCTGCCCTAACTGCCTCTGTAATGACTCCATCCCAGTCGCAGCTTACTCCCCCACCCACTAACCCTCCCACCGCAAGTCAGCTATATATAGTGCCCTTTTAGATGCAAAAGAGGATATTCCAGGGTTTTACAAAATCTAAAATGTTATTGTTGTTGTTGTTGCCCACAGTATCCCCAAATGTTATCACTCCCAACACCTACTCTATGGTATATGGTGGTGACAACGCTGATTGGACATGGTCAATGCACACATGGCACAAAAACACATCATTGGAAACCGGGGCCACAAAGTGTACTTGCGCCATGCGTGTATTGGCTTATTCAATCCGGCATCTGACCCACCGTATATCATAAAGCAGGCAAGGTATTGGGACTGATAACAGTTGGCGATAATGCAGTTTACATTATAAAAGCATATAGGAGCCTTATTTAAAATACAAATTTGCTAAGTTATTTATTCCATGTTTGGAATGCAAATGTTTATACTGTTGTCATAAAGACAATTTTATCAGTCGCAGCCATATTGGCAGAAAATTTAACACTGTTTTCACATGTTTATATAGTACTTTTCTACATTTCTTACCTTACAAAACTGGTACTGCAGCACTTTCACAATAGCCTTGCAAGTCTCCAGAATGATGACGCCCAAAGCCTGAGGGGATATGAGGGTCTCAAACTTCAGGTCTTCCAGTGACCGTCCTGTAGCCAGGTACCTCAGGGTAGCCACCAGCCTCTCCTCAGCAGGGATAGCCCTCCACAGCTTAGTATCCTGCTTCTGGATATAGGGGGTCACCAGACACAGCAACTCCTGGAAGGTTTCATCATCCATGCGCAGGAAGTTGCGATAGTCATCCAGATTGTTCTCCAGAATCTCCATCAATGAGGACATGTGAGAGTGAGTATCCCTCTGCAGCAGCCACTCCTTGGTCTAGCATGCTCTCCTCCTTTGCTGGGCCATCTCCTTCATCACCTTAACCCCAGCATAGGCGAGCAGAACTCTATACTGATAAGATTCCATCAGCACAGAATGCAGGATAGAAAATACACTTTGATGAGCCAGGCAAAACTAAGTAGAGCACAATAGCAATGTACAGCGTTCAGCAGGTATACACCAAGCCTCACTAGTCACAGAGCAAAAGTGCACAGACCTAAAATGGCTTTTGCTTTATATACCCCCCACTTAAGCCCACCCATTACAGGTTGAGTCTCCCATATCCAAAATGCTTGGGGCCAGGGGTATTTTGGATAACGGATTATTCCGTATTTTGGAATATTTGCATATCATAATTAAATATCTTGGGAATGGGACCCAAATAAACACACAAAATGCATTTATGTGTTATATACACTTTATACACACAGCCTGCAGGTAATTTTATACAGTATTTTCAATAATTTTGTGGCTCAAGCAAAGTTTGTGTACAGAAATGAAATTCATTTATGTTTCATATACACCTTATACACACAGCCTGAAGGTAATTTTATACAATAATTTTAATAATTTGTGCCTTAGGCAAAGTTTGTGTACATTGAACAATCAAAATCAAACATTTCATTATCTCAGTCATGCCAAAATAATTCCATATTTTGGAATATTCCGTATTTTGGAATATTTGGATATGGGAGACTCAACCTGTATTTAAATTTATTTGAAATCTAGCAAATCATCGTGAGGTGTTTGGTAAGCTAACGATTTATCATGCACGATCTCACGATCTGGCAATCGGACACGGTGCATGATACTGTAGATCGTGAGTTTTTGAGTCAAATTGCACACTTTTTACACCAAATCATGTCCACGATTGCTGGGGAGCCCCCCTCCTGCCACGCTAGTCTGACAGGCCAAAACAAGTGTGAAAACTATTCTTTACACACACACACACACTGTTGTGTATAAGAAACGGTAAAGTGAATGACTGGGGGTTGCCTAGGCCCCAGAAATGTTGGGGGCTATGACAGTGTGAAATACATTTTAGATGCTTTTTTTAGCACTCCTGCCATCAACTGAGTCTACAATGTTAGATCACTTAAAAAGAAAAAACAATTCTATATCATCAGTGTTATTATTCTGCTGTGCCTCTGAGTTTTTTTAGTCTAGTCTATTTCACTTGGATGCCCAATGTTTTTTGCAAAACCTATGTGTTGCCTTTGCTTGATTCTTTCCTTACCTATATGCTGGTTTCTCTGAAGAAATTGAGCCTCCCTAGGCATACAGTGATTGGCTCTCTGTCTGTGGGACTTCTGTGCAGGGAGTTGGTGGTGGAACTAGTTCCACCTACCATTAGAGGTGATGGAACTCAGTTTCCACCCCATTCCAGCCCACTTTAACCCCTGTTCTCATCTATTTATCCCGAATATCTCTGTTGCATGTTACAATGCAAACCTCTCCCTTCTCATTGAAACGCTATATTACCTACTGTAGGTCTTCAGGGCACTGTCCTATCCTGTTTATCATCCTATTATCATTTATCAAAGCGCACTTTTATTGTTTGTTTCACTGGATCCACATCTCTCCATTTTATTTATAAATTGGAGTATCTCAAGACTAAGGCAGCATACACACGTAAAGATTTTCTGTCCAACCATCCAACTACTTGATTGGTTGGAATGAAAATCAGGTAAGGTATGAAAGCAAATGACAATCAGCAATTTGCTCCCAAATGCCGGAAAATGGACAAACACTGTTGTTTGAACAAATTGTTTAGATCAAACATTTAACAAACTTGTCTGACCGAACATTTTCATCTGTTTTCTGGCATTTAGGAGCAAATTGCTGATCATCATTTACTCCCATACGTTACCAGATGTTCATTCCAACCAATTAACTAGTTGGATGGTTGGACAGAAAATCTTTGTGTGCGTATGCAGCTTAAATCCTACAAGAAGTCTTCTGCTTTTCGCTATTTATATCACATCTCAAGGAAAACTAATAATCTCATTTGGATTTCTATATAATCTCTATGCAGATGATACCCAGATTTACTTATACTCTCCGAATCTCTATCGCTATTAAATTCACTAAACATAGAGACAGTTTTCTACATGTCAGGCATAAATTCACAGCCTTAGCAATAGGGTGCCACAAAAAATGTTATTTTAAATACTGGAAATATGAATTTAGTAGTGTCAACAAACGCATGTATGTGTTTTATATAATATGGCCACAGAAAAGAAATACATAATAAAATAAGTAAACTGTGGAAAAAAAAATACTGGATATATTCTTTTTAGAATTGTATGAAGGACATTGGAAGTCTTTTAATCTTCTTTGAAATGATTCATCCATTAGATTTTCAACAACACATATAATATTTCATCTGCTCATCTCAATCAAGAAGCTAAAGCATAAAATGTAATCAGCCTTTTCTTGAACAAATCCATAAGCAGTTTCATTCAAAAATTATTAAATGCCAGTTACATAACATTTGATACACAAACTATAATCCTGTAATATTTTGTGATAGCCTTAAATAAAGTGTAGCGTACAGTTCTATACATTGACAAAGGCAGCTTTTTTGAATAAAGCATCTTGCACCTCATTGCAAGTAAAATGTGTCCAGGAAACCACATTTTGCTACTTATGCATAGTTGGTTGTATCCCATGTTTGTAGCCAACTCTGCACAGCTAGCAAACTGCTGATGTTTTTCAGGTTGTATTTTGCCTTTGCACCTGGCCACAAATTGTGTAGAACGCTATAAAAGGCCCTGTATGTCTTTGTACCTACAGTTTGGCAAGTACTGTATTACAAAATCATGGGCAAAAAAATTTAATATAATTAAAATTTTATAAAAGAAATATACATTAGCTATTTTGTGAGCTCAGTTATAAGCAATTGTACTTTGTGCAAGAAAGGAATAATTCTATGTAACGCAAGCAGCAGACAAAAGCAAAAGAAGTGCTCTGCATGACAATTGTGTAGGAAATTACTCTGCAGGCACACAAGCTGCTTTAACATTAAATGCCAAATGTGCTACAGTGTTCATAGAGAAATCCAGGGGCAGAATGCTTGTTTTCCTAAAGGGAACATTTAAGTGATTACAAACTCCTACCACTAACTTAAAGGTTACTCATTGTTTCTTTAGTTTCCTTTGATTGTGTTTTGGCAGTTTCTTTTTTGTATAATGAATAATTCATTGCATCAGTAGGTGTGTGATGTATTCAGTAAATATCAGAGCTGTAGTGCATTCAATTAGAATACTAATTTGATGCCATTCTATAATAACATTTGTCATCTGTGTTTTGTGATGGAAGTCAATAACAGTGCTTATGCACCATTTTTAGATTGTGCTACC
Source organism: Taudactylus pleione (assembly GCA_031769625.1). NCBI lineage: Eukaryota > Metazoa > Chordata > Amphibia > Anura > Myobatrachidae > Taudactylus > Taudactylus pleione. The sequence goes on along the minus strand of JAUIMM010000094.1, from coordinate 19,669,766 downwards.
TGTCATGAAAAACACATTTTCTGTTATAGTTCTGTGGTGTAAAATATATGTATTAGATATTTGTTGAAATTGGTGGCATGATTCTATATTTATATAGCTAGAAAAACTCTTTTTTGCTTAATATTTTAGAGATGTCTCAAGCAGGCCATACACCAGACCAACTTTCCTCCAACCATCCAATTAGTTGGTTGGTTGGAATGAAAATAAGATAATGTATGGGAGCAAATGACAATCAGCAATTTGCTCCCAAACACCAGAAGACACAAAAAAGGTCATTCAGGCAAGTCAGTTATATTATTATTATTATTATTATTATTATCCTTTAATTATATTACGCCACAAGGGTTCCGCAGCGCCTTACATAGTACATAAACATAGTGCACAAACATAGTACATAGACATAGTACATAGACAGTTGAGCAGAACAAGAAAACAGTGTCATACAGTTTAAGACAATGCAATACAAGTACATGGTATATAAACACTGCTGCAACAGAAGCAGGATGGCAAAAGTCACGGGTTAGGTGCTTTTGAGTATAGAGCAGATAATATAAGTAAAGAAAGGATAAGCACAAGAGGAAAGAGGGCCCTGCTCGTGAGAGCTTACATTCTAAAGGGGTTGGGCAGACAGACAGGGGTGACACGGATGGGGTAGACAGTGAGCATTGGACAGAGGGTTAGGATGACAGATGGGTGGATTCCTATTTCACAGTATGTGTGGAAGTCATTTGAATTAAGATTTATGCCACTGACATTCTACTTTAAGAGGCAGTTTTTGTAGGTGTCTGTGGAAAGCCATGGCTGCTATATCAGTTTACGTGAAGTCTGACGGGTAGCTGAAGCCACTTCATGTGGGGCTATTTAGAGAGTTTGGTTAACGTATAAACCAGCAGTCTCAGGTAAATGTAGAAATTGGTAAAAGTAGTTATTGTAAAGAGATGTTCAGAAGTAAAATAATAAGTTGTGATCAAGTGTGAATTCTATAAGGCACATTTATTGATTTGGAGGGTGATGGGAGACATGTGAGGTTTGCAGGATATTTATTCCATAGTATATCCGCTGTCCGTGTGTGGGGCCTGGATTTGGTGATATGTCACCAGATAATAAAAGCAGAAGGATGGAGAAGTAGATATAGTTGTAGGTGTGTGAAAAAATTTTATAGTGACACAATGAGGCTGTAATAGTCAATTTTTGATGAAAAGATATCTCATGAGTTTTTAGAGGAGGTGAGTGACTCAATAGGGCGGCAGTGTGCCCAGAGAGGTGAGATGCAGAGAGAGTTAGGGATGTTATATCCTTAGAGAAAATACAAAGGAGGGAGTTGCAAAAAAGAAATGTGTAGTACATGGTGAGTTTTAGGTTTGTTTTTTTTAGACAAATTTTAAAGTAATGGTATCTTAATCTGAAATTACCTTAGATGTTGGTCAATGTTTGTTCAACTATATCTGTTTGATTGATAAAAACTTGTCTGAACAACAGCTTTCATCCCTTTTCCGGTGTTTGGGAGCAAATGGCTGATTGTCATTTGCTGCCATGCATTACCGGAATTTCATTCCAACCAACCAACTAGTTTTATGGTTGGAGGAAAGTTGGTCTGGTGTATGGACTTCTTAAGATGTAGGGGGGGAAAAGTATACTATCAGTGCATATTTCATGGTTTTAGCACTATATTTATATATTTGCATTTCACTGTATTTACTGTCCATAAAAAAATCTCTGCTGTGTGGAGTGATTTAGGTAGGACTAGGAGTGCCTAAGGCAGGGGTGTAGCTAGAGCTACTGTATGGTGGTAAAATTTCCATGGTGCCCCCACCGTGGCGGCAAAGACACGGGTGTGTCGTGACTATTTTCAGGGCATGGATCTGCCCACATCTGTGATCCAGAAAATATGGCGCCAGTGTCTCAGTTCCGGGTACCAATCTGCGCGGCCATAGTGTTATTCAGATGGTTGATTATGGAAGGATCTGTGACCACTGCTGCCTTTTGATTGGGGCTGCTAATAACAATCTTGGCCACAGTAGTTGCCATCTTCAGATGCTATTAGCCCATTGTAGCTTAGGGGTTACTGTACTGCATTTTTTACCAGAGGTATCTTTGTATCCCTCTCACTCAGCCCTTACTGGTACATGCACAGCAAGATGGCCATGTATACACATTATGCTCACTGGGTCCTTAGCCAAAGCCAAAGTGAGAGCGGTAGTTATCACATTGCTAATAACCTTTTGCCGGAAGCTCTGTCCTGACACCTCAACATTGATAAATGCATTACCATCATTCGTGATGCTGGGCGTCGGGATTTCGGCGTCTGGCTAAAGATAGGCATTGGTATTTAGACTCCTATCTTTAGTACAGAGTCGGGCTTCCAGCTTTGGGATTCCGACGTCCGGCATTCATACTACTAAATCACTGAACCAAAGCTAACATGCAGATTACATGTTTTTGTGTTTTGTACATTTTATTGTTTTGTATTTAAATTGTTAAGCTATTGCAAATTATTATGTTCATATTTCAAGGTATTATATTTTGATGCTGGATTTATTATCTATTATCATCTTTAAAAGATATGTTCAATAAACACATCCTTAAAGTCTGATACATATTTTATTTTATGCTCAATTCGTGCATATAAAGTAAATGTCAAATCACATCTATCAAAAAGCATTCAAGGTTTCTAAATGAAGGACAGTACAAAGGCATAATCCTGCATATGAAAAAATCAGTTTCCTTATATGTGACCATCTGTCCTACCAGATGTGATAGCAGCACTAAAGGTCCTCACTTGCTAGCATATTGCATACTATACAAACTGCTAGATTTATATTAATGTATTTACTCTAAAAGATTCTAGAGTGACATGCCATGCCAATAATAACACCAAAACATGTTGGTGCCATAAGCAGTCCTACTCTAACCCATGTGGTCACCAACTGTGTATTCTGCTCAGATCCTACTCAGGGATGTAGTTCTCAATCTAAATTGGGTGAATTTTCAAGTATAACTGCCTACAGACTCCTAAAGCTTGTATAATGGTTGTATAAACTGCTCTGCAAATATGTGTTTATTTTATTTTTAAGCCTGGGCTTTATATGGGAAGGACATTAAGTAGCACATGAAGGCGGCGGCGACTGGTAGGCGATGCAAAATAATTTCTGCGTATGGTGGGAGGATATGGGGCAAACTGGGCAAAGCACAGTAATGTGCCTCCAGTTGAACCCACATGCAAGAAAAAAAAGCTACCGCCTTAAAACAGCTGCCTGTAAATAGATTTCATTACTGGCTTATTGGGAATGTTGGCTAAACCTTTAGTGGGAAGTTTGGAACATTTTTTTTAGGAAATAACATTTAGGGGGATATTTAATAAAGCTTGGAGAGAGATCAAATTGTGAGACATAACGCACCAACCAGTCAGCTCCTAACTGTCATATTTCAAAGACAGCCTGTAAAGTGACAGGAGCTGATTGGTTGGTGCTTTATCTCTCACATGTTTATCTCTCTCCACGCTTTATTAAATCTCCCCTTAAAGACATAATTTTACCAATGAATAAAGAAAACCTGTGACACACTGAGGACAGTCCTCATATCCTCTTATATCCATGACAATATAAATTAGGCTGGAATGAGAAGTATTTTACACAATGGTACAAAAGTAATAGCAATCATGAATTTATTTTTTGTCATGTGGATTTCCATCTCACCCCATAAATCTGCAGAGGATTGTGCAGACAAACTGCATGGAGGAGTACGCTTCTGTGTGCACACACTGATGTATTTGTAAGACAGACTAATAGCAGAAATAGGAATAAATTAAATGCACAATACTTCTACATATTTTGTGGTTAGTAATTGACCTGTTGTAAGATTTTTTCATTCTTTATTTAAAGTGCTTGTGGAAGTAGGCAGGCTGAACATATGAAAGGACATATGAAGGCAGGAAGTACCAACAATGAGCCACATTTTCAAATAAAAGGAATTCAATAGGAGGCATAACATGTAAATGGAACAAAAATACAATAACGTGTAAGGGGGGCAACTGGGGGGGGATAGTTATAGGGGGGAAACCGGATTACTTGAAAAGATAGAGCAGTTTGAGGAGTATCATATTATGGTCAGAAAGCATCACTATAGAGACGAAGAGGAGTACCTATCCAAAGTAATATAGCAAGAAAGGAGGAAGCAAGGAGGGTGGCCCTCCCCGTCGCACATGGGTCCAGTGGAAAAGACAAGTATAAGGGCCAAGGGTGAGGGGTGCCCTCATAAGACAGCCACAGAGCCCACACTTGGGCAAACATATGGCCCCTATCGTGGACATAAGTAATATTTTCATCACCGCAATATGCCAAATTTGCAATTTTAGGGTAGAGAGAGATGGCTGGAGGACAGGAGAGGTTTTTTACAGTTGTGAGCTATGACTTTTTTGGTGGCTACTAAGCTGTGGGATAACAGCTTTATGGAGTGCTTGGAGAATCGGGGGGAGGGTAGAATTGAAGAAAGATCCACAGGGTCCCGTGGGATTGGAGCTTCAAATAAATTGTTTATAAGAGTGTGGACCGGGGTCCAAAAAGCATCTAGGACTGAGCAGGGTACCCTGAAAGCCACAGTTTCTCCAGCTAAGGGCAGAAGCGGAAGGAAACATTTGCAAGAGCCTTACTGGGGTATAGTATCAACGTTGATATAATTTGTAAGAGGGGTGCCGGACTATATATAGACAGTAAAAAGGTCGGCAATGTATAGACACCAGATGTTATACAGTCAATAGGTCGACTGGCACAAAAAGTCAACAGGGACAAAAGGTCGATACACTAATGGTTGACATGTATGAAGGTCGACGGGGTAAAAGGGTCGACATGAAAATGGTCGACACATAAATGGTTGACACATAATTTTTTGGGGGGGTTAGGCACATACCGGAGGGTAAGGTTTAGGCCCTTACCTTGACAGTTAGGGTTAGGCACAGGAGGGATGGTTAGGGTTAGGCACTAGAAGGGATGGTTAGGGTCAGGAACCTACCCTGACTGCTAGGGTTAGGCAACAGGAGGGAAAAATCATGTGTCGATCAATTTTGTGTTGACCATTTTCATGTCAACCTTTTGACACTGTTGACAATTTATACCTGTTGACCTTCTTACATGTTGACCTTTAGTGTGTCAACCTTTTGTCCCAGTCAACCTATTGTCTTTCTAACATCATGAGCGAAATGTAATAGGGTGAGAGTTTAGAAAATGTGAGAGTTTAGCAGTGGTGGAGTCTTATTTACAAAATGGGAAAATATCTGAATGAGATTTTAAATTGTGAGAGTTTTTGAGTATGAAAATCATGCGAGTTTGCTCTGTTGCTTTGTTCTTGGACTCTATTACATTGGCCGAGTTTAAAAAGTGTGAGAAAATGCTCACATTTTCTAAACTCTCATCCTATACATTTGGCCCATAGTGCAGTGGTTCCCAAACTTTTTTGAATCACGGTGCCCTAGAGTATCAGCATTGTTTTCACGGCACCCTAAGCCAAAAGTTTGTTATTGAGAAATTCAGAAAAAAATGTAGTAAAGTGAAATAAATTGAGCTTACCTGTCATCCTTAGGTTCAGTTATGTGATGGTGGATAGGTTTGTGCTTTTGTTTGTCCACATATTTACATTGCATTGACCAGAAATAACTTGATTTGGTGCTGGACCACCAACCTGGGGCACCCCTTCCAGCTGCCCCTGGCACCCCAGGGTGCCACAGTGCACAGTTTGGGAACCACTGCACTAGTGTCTTTAGACATTGTCTACTTTTTTACTGTCTATCTGTTAATCCACACCCTTGTAAGAGGTTTCCTTAAATTGTGTGGATATGGAAGATATGGTAATAGCCTGTCTCATGTCGTCCCAAGCTTCCGCAACTGGTGGGAGGTGAGGTCCATCTCCCAAGAGAATTTGCGGGGGCTAATCAGAGGATACCATAAATTTGGGAGAATATTCCATTGGACACAGGGTTGAATCTACAGAGGCGTTCAAAAAAGGTGAGGTTATGAAGTAGAGAGCCTTGTGGAATACAGTGTAGGAAATGCCATATTTGGCATTATTTGAAGGTAGATCTGAAAAGGAAAGCCAAAGCCGGCGTGCGCTAAAATCCACAGGAAATTTGTGGGCCAGTTGTGTCCACCACATCATGCAGGTCAATTGTAGGCCCGGTGAAAAACAGGGATTACTCCATATGGGTGTAAGGGGAGATATAGGGAAGCTGATGGAGAACTTAACAAAATATAGAATCCATAAGTGTAGAAGGAATTTAAGCGTAGGAGGGAGGGTGGAAGGTGGGGGCAGTGCCTCTTATGTAAGCCCCAGAGAGAGGATAGGTCTGGAGAGCTAATAAGGCTGGCTTCAATATCCAGCAAGGAGGTTGTTCCAAAAAGAGAGTACATCTACTGTCCTGTGGGTATAATCCCATGCTTGGTGTTTAGGTATAAAACCTACTTGGTCATAATGGATTAAGGATGGGAGGACCAGATTGAGCCTATTGACCAAGATTTTCACATAAATATTAATATGTAGGTTAAGTAGCGAAAAAAGTCTTGGTCTTTGCCCTCTTTAGGTATCACGATAATTTGGGCCTCAGGCATTTTCGTAGGGAAGGACCCACTTTGTAAAATATTATTAAAAAGGAGTGCAGGTGGGGAACTAGGAGGCCTTCAAATGTCTTGTAGCCTGCATCAGTAAAGCCCAGGAGATTTGCCCAACTTCTGCTGCTTAATAGAAGCTTCAATTTATTCCTCCGAGATCTCTCTGCCTAAGCCATCCAACGCCTTGTGGGACAATTGAGGGAGGTGAGCTGCATCATGGAAGTTTTGGATTGCCACATCAGTAGGTGGGTCAGAGTGGGGAAGGGACAAGGTGGACTGCAGGTTGTATAATTTTGAAATTCAGATCGAATGGCAGCAGGGTCATGGAGAAGATGATTCCTAGAGTTTTAATCATACAAAATGTTCCTATGAGGTCGGACTGATCGAAGCCTAGAATCAGTGGTGTAATGAGGGTGGTGCGGGGGTGTGGGCCGCACTAGAGTGTCACCCTCGGAGGGGGTGACACCAAAATGCCAGCTCCTCTGCAGTGACAGGGTGCTGCAGTGTGACATTCTCCTGCAGCTCCCGGCTCCTGTCATAGAAGTTGAGCCGACAGTGCAGACAGCCCAGTCTCCGGGGGCAGCCCAGCATCTCCGGTGATGATGAGCTGCCCCCGGACTGATGTTGTCAGGATCCCTTATGAGGCTATGCCCCCTTTATTTAGACCATGCCCCTTTTCAGCCAAGTACAACTCTGACGTGCAGGGGGTATTCATAGTACACATCGGGTGTCACCAGACCCGGTGACACCTCTGCCTAGAAGCCAGGATATTGTCCACCTTATCTCAATTTACATAAACAGTCTGGCAGAGCCATTCAAGACGTTTAGCAGTGTGTTTTATTAAAACAGGAGGGCAAGGGAGCGCCAGACAGTAGTGCGCACTTCCAGGAGAGAGGGGTCAGGAGATTGTTTATGTTGAGTCTCTAACTGTTGAAGTTTAATAGAAAGAGCGTTGATACGTGCCAGAAAATTCCTCTTGGTTTGGAAGCTATGCTGATCAGGTGGCCCTCAGGACCGCATTATGAGCCATCCAGAGAGTGGAAGGGGAAGTGTCCAAGAGAGCATTCAGTTGAAAATGATCTGTAAGGAGAGTATGCAGTCGGGTAACCACATTCTGGTTGTGGAGGAGGGTGTCATTCCTTTTGTATCTTTTTTTATCATGCGATGCCTTATATTATTATTTATTGCTCAGTTTGATGAGACAAATCAGTTTTATTTCCATTTCAAAATAAAATTCCCAATGCTTTTTAAATGGGTAGTGCACTGAAATGGAAACATTTGTATTTAAGTACACTTTATATAAAAAATGGGACTTTTACATTTATCAACGGTCAAGGCATTATTCTCTCTTATGAAAGTGATACTTCATTACTAAATAGGTGACTCTATGACTTACGTATATCTGGAACAAATACTAATTAAATACTAATGTTTTTTTACGTTGGATGCTTTTTGAGAAATGTAATTATGTACTTTTTTTGGTTATGTCTTTTTCCAAGTATGTTCAATGTGCATATGCGTCCAACTCAAAATGAGGATTGGGATTGTGCATGCGCAAGTTACTAACAGCGAGGGAGTGCATAAGTAGGTGGCATGTACCCTGAGAATGGGACCTATTTTAAAAAGACTGGATCTCTAGCTGTGTCTTAGGGCAAACTGCTGCTTCTGAGGCTGTGGTGAAAAGATACATACTGATAATGATGATGCAAAAGATAAAACAGAAGGAATAAATAAATCTTTGTAAAAGCATGCTCTCCACCCCCAGTAACTGGCACCAGTGCTTATAGCCTAGGCTGGTTACCAGTACTGCAGAGGAGCAGAGCACCCCTCATGGACAGTGGGCTAAGTGCTTCCTAGCTGCCGGCCTGGGACACCATCACCAAAGAGCAAAAATATTGGCATGCTCTATTGGGTAAAGGATACAAACGTACTAACTTGTTGCTCTTGTCAAGTGCATTGCTACTGGAAATATCGGTCTTTTCTAAAAACACTGTGACGACGGGATGTAGTTAATAGACCGACGGACGCGATGCTGCCGGTCTAAATCCCTACAAGGGACTTAATATAGGCGTCAAAATGCCGACGCCTATCTTAATCCTGACACCGGAACACCGTCCGCCGATAATCCCGATCGTCCTCAGACGGGTAAGTATAACACTAATCTCGGGGATGGGGGGGTTGAGTTTTGGGACCCCCGGGGGGAACTAAGGGTTAGTCACCCCCTGGGGAAGGTTAAGGTTAGGCTAGGGGAAGGGGGGGTTAGCGTTAGGCACTAGGGGGAGGTTATGGCTAGGCACCCCCCTGGGAGGGTTAGGTTTAGGGTGCGGGGAGGGTGGGTTAAGTTAAGCACCCCTGGGGGCAGTTAGGGTTAGACACTAAGGGCGGAGGTTAGGGTTTGGCACCCCTAAAGGAGGGTTAGTGTTAGGGGGGAGGGTTAGGTTACTTACCGTTAGCTGTCGGGATTTTGACCCGCCGGCCTGCCGCTGTCGGTATTTGATCAGGAGAATAAACAGCCGCCGGCATTACATACCGATTCCGTGACGACAATCTAATGATTTTGCTTTCTTGAAAGGAAAAAATAAACAGCTGAGAACAATTATGAGGTTTCAGAACAACTGGTTAACAATGCAATGGCAATATGGAAAAGATCTACTATACAAGTCATTGCTAAAGCAGACACAGAAAGAGCATTAAAACCATGAGCCGCTCTTGCATTTACAAACACCCTAAGCCTACCATTGATTGTTAACCAAATATTATATTCACTGCTTTCAGTTTACACAATATGGTGACTTCTTTCCTTTGTTATTCCTGCAGTGTTTGGGGGAACACAAATAGTACATCCATTATGTTTTGAAACAAAGTTGAATGTAATAAGATGACTGCAATTAGTTCATTTATCCTGGCTGCCAGTGAAATAGTGAGATAGCAGAAAGACCTGAAAGGTAGTCGTAGGCCAGACGTACATTATTTCTTTTTTGCTGAGGATGAATCCAAGCATAGAAAATAGAATGAGTCACAGACCTTTCTGCCCACAGTATTATCTCTATGGAAACCACTGCTGCCAGGTGGGGAATTTTGTCATAGTTCATCACAATCACAATCACTACATCTAATTGGAAAAAAAAAAGAATCAAATGAAAAATGTTATGAATCACAGTGACATGAGAATCTTATATGTTGTTATATTGTATGTCTAATGTGTCAACTTGATACTAGCATTATTATAATCAAGTTGCAGACTAAAATAAGCAAAACCCATCTATAGAACAAGGTGTTGCAGAATTGTTAGTGGTACATTCGGAATTGACAGAAAGGCTTATTTTGGACTTATGAACTGTTTATGGTCAATATATTTAATTACATTGGGTACTGATAAACAAAAGAAATGTAGACAAAGGCTAGTCAATAAAGAAAAGAGAACTGCCTATAATTTAGGTAACACATCATATTATGAATAAATCTGGGGTTATTAGCTAAATATCAATTAAAGGTGTAGGATTTTTTTTCTTCCTATAATTGCCAGAACTGTTACAAGTGCAAGAATTTGTGTAGCATATTGTAGGGGAGAATCAATATTTTTTTTGCCTGTTTTTCCCTAAATGTTGCTTATAAATGAAAAAGTATTTGCTAATCCAGAGGTTCCCAAACTCCGCCATTACTGTCCATGCTTGAGCACAGGTGACTTAATTAGTTCCTCAGTAAATTTGATTTAACCATCTGGAACCTCAGCACTAATCTATGGAACCCAAAGAAAGCCCAAATTCATCTCAGCTCTAAATAGTGAAAGTTGGGTTTAATTTTACATCAACTCAAACTTCTGGTGCTAAAATGGCTAAACTTTAATTTGTAGTTTAATATTGTAATGTTAGTTACATTTTATGCATTTTGCTAACTTTCTTGTCTCTTTTTACCCCTCCATTCAACTCACATCAATATTATCTATATATAAATGAATGTTAGAAATGTTTAAATAAACACGTAGGGAGGGATGCAGCAAAGCAGGAAATGCGGTCAAACCCTGAAAATGCCATTTTCGGAGATTTGATGGCATTGCTCACGTCTTCAGATGGGTTATACTATATAAGCCTATGGGCTTCTAATCGCAGAGTGATGTGAGAGGGATCCTTTACAGCACCCCCCACGGTGTGTGTGTCATTCTGTGCATGATTTCTGGGTCCCTCACTCGCAAAGGACAGCTCTTGCCGAGACAGCAGTCCTTAGCGTCTTTGTTGATGCATACCAGCGTAATTAACACCGGCATGCATGCGATGCGTCATACATCCTGCCTATACAGATGAAAGCAGGGAATTTTATACATTTGGGGACCAAATTTTTAAAGGGATCACCTAGTTTTCCAGTGAGGATTACCATTTCCTCACCTGCCATACTGGACTTGCCATCTGCACTCTATCTTTTATAAGCTACACTGCAGTGAAGTGGCACACAGCACTGCACTGAAATGGTAAGTGTGTCATAAATACGAGATGCAGTCTATAGCTGAATACAAAATCAGTAGGAATTTATTCAGGTAATTGTTCAGAAGGTTTATTATACTAATAAACCTTCTGAACAATTAACTGAATAAATTCCTACTGAATTTGTATTCAACTCTAGACTGCATATCGTATTTATGGCCAACTTACCATTTCAGTCATAATTAGCATACCATTTTAAGTCTGTTGTCATTATTAGGGTTATCAATATAACATACACAAACTCATAGGAGAGCGCTAGCTGTCTTAAATTTCTATATATGTAACCTAGGAGAGTGGTGACCTCATCAGCGATAGCAGCTCCCAAACCACTCTAGATCCATCTAGATGAGCGCACTGCATAAAAATAAATGTAACCATAAAGTAGCAAAGGAACAAAATCAAAAATAGTTGTCAATCATCCAGCAAAAGGCAATACCTGGAGTCACCATACACAGACCACAGACATAACAGAAGAAAGTGGAAAAGTGTAAGGAAAAGTTCCCAGTCTCATCATGGTCTTGGAGCTATGGCTGCTGCCATTAACCAGCCTTTGGTTAATATACATTGCTGTTCTAATTCAATTTCTGCTCATTATATGTTTAAAAAATGTGTAATGTTCATAAGGCTTTCATTGATTATTAACTGAGGGAGAATGGAGGCCCTGATTGGAGTCAAAATTTTAAATATTTGGCTGAAACATAAGGTAGTTTGTTTGCCGAAGGGCTGGAGAGTGGTACAATAAAGAGTGTCTGCAGGCAACAGTGAAGCTTGGTGAAGGTTCCTTGCAAGTTTGGGGTAGCATTTCAGCAAATGGAATTTAGGATTAATTGTGTCCTCAATGCCCAGGCAGGTACTTATCCATCATGCAATACCATCAGGAAGGCATCTAATTGGCTCCAAATTTATTCTGCAGCAGGACTACCCCAAACATACAGCCAATGTCATTAAGAACTCTCTTCAGTGTAATGAAGAAGTGATGATATGGCCCTCATAGAACCCTGATTTCAACATCATCGAGTCTGTCTGGGATTACATGAAAAGACAGAAGGATTTAAGTAAGTCTACATCCACAGAAGATCTGTGGTTAGTTCTCCAAGATGTTTGGAACAACCTCCCTGTTGAGTTCCGTCAAAAACTGTGTGCAAGTGTACCTAGAAGAATTGATGCTGTTTTGAAGGTAAAGGGTGGTCACAACAAATATTGATTTGATTTAAATTTCTCTTCTATTCATTCAGATGAGGAAGCAACAGCTCAGCCTCGCTTCTGTATAACCAGACATTGCTTATAGAGCTAGGGGCGGGGCCACACTACAGGCAGTAAGCTGCACAGAAAGACCAAATAGAGGCATGCCTCTGAGTATGGGGGGCATGCCTTGAGCACTGATGGACACCTTGGATGTGTCATGTGACCAAGAAATGCACTGCAGTGTTTAGAGAAGATAGTGATGCAGCTAGGAGAATCAATGGACACTGAAGCTTAGTGTAATGAGGGGAGAGTTACAGTGAGTAGGGGGTGAGACAGACTCCCAGCACTCAGACCCATCTCCATGTGTGCCTACCCAGCCATTTACCTTACCGCATATCACTGACAGTATGTATATGTCCTAAGACATAACCAGAAAAGTGGTAAGTTAACCCTTACTGCTCTCAGCCAGTATCATCAAATTAATTGATAAGTTATGGTGATAGATGATTTTCTATTGCCGCAATAAGTGTTGTTGTAAAATCATTTTGTCAACGATTAATATTTAGCCCACACACTAAAGTCTTTCTGCCAGTTTAACTCCAGTATATTGATATAAAAATATCACACTAAGATACTGTCCCAATACTGGGAAAGGTGCATGGCCTAGGGGAGCCCCCACCACCCCCTCAGCACCTTGTATAGTAAAACCATCTGTGAGCTCTATAGAGATGTTGGGCCTGATTCAGAGGTGGATGCAGACGCGACTACAGTCTTGTCTGCGTCTTTATGCTAATGCTGCTAATTCCCTGGTGTAGATCCGTACATTCAAATGTGCAAGGACTGTCCGTGTCACAAAGACCCTGAAATACCTATTGGTGCGTCTTTAGATGCACCATCGGTCGCCCCAACAAAACTTGCTCCTGACCAGTGGCGGTTCCACAGGAGGGGATGCAGCGCAGTCCAAAATTCAAACAGGGAAGTCACACCAACTGCCATTTCAAACGCTGCCAAACATAGATGGCTGGGACTCACTGGCAGTTGGTGTGGCTCCTATATTTGAATGTTGGACGGCGCTGGAGCCCCATCCCTGAAGCCGCCACTGCTCCTGACCCATGGCAGATGCAGTTTTATCATCAGGTATGGCTTCCTATGTGATCGGTTCAGCGTCTTTGTACACAGCTGCTTTCAGTGACAATCCCATAAGATACAACATCTCTGTGCGTGTTTTTAACCACTTACCTGTTACCTCCCAGTCAGCATCCAGAAATGCCCCTTACATTTTTCCTAACATGCTTCCTAATATGTACTGCAACTCTGTATATACAAAATTGGGGTGTATGTGTAGTGCCTCTCAGATGCGCAGACTTAAAATATCGGCGAAATCGACACTGCGTCCACCTCTGTATCAGGCTCACTGGCTCATGTGTTTCTCCACAGTGATGGAGGTGAGCGCTGCATGCTGCAGCATGGTGAGGTGTAACTGTATGTCAGTAGCTATGAGAGTGTCCTAGCTCTATTGATCCACAGCATCAGTATTTGAGGTATTGAGGGCACTACTAAGCAGTGGCATCCCTCCCTGCCGAAAAGGGGGGGTGCCCTTGAGAGCAGGGCGTGGCCCCATGGGAAGGGGGCTTGGACTCACGGCCTGGATCCCTGAGGCCCGTGCTTAACACTGGAGGAGAGGGGGGTGCCAAAGGGTGTTAATGCTACAGTGCAGCATCCGGTTTCTGTCACTGAGGAGGAGTGGCTGTGTTCTTAGGCAAAATTGTGAGTGGTCCCACTCCCTTGGCTGAGAAGCAACCCCACACATGAATGGTCTCAGGATGCTTTACTGTTGGCATGATACAGTATGAAGACATTTGGATGATGGCCTGGTGTCAAGAAGAGCAGCAAAGAAGCCACTTCTCTCCAGGAAAAACATCAGGGACAGACTGATATTCTGCAAAAGGTACAGGGATTGGACTTCTGAGGACTGGGGTAAAGTTATTTTCTCTGATGAATCACCTTTCAGATTGTTTGCGGCATCTGGAAAAACACTTGTCCGGAGAAGGAAAGGTGAGTGCTACATGGGTCCTGTGTCATCCCAACTGTAATGCATCCTGAGACCATTCATGTGTGGTGCTGCTTCTTAGCCAAGAGAGTGGGCTCACTCACAAGAACACAGCCATGAATAAAGAATGGTACCAAAACATCCTCCAAGAGCAACTTCTCCCAACCATCCAAGAACAGTTTGGTGAAAAACAATGCCTTTTCCAGCATGATGGAGCACCTTGTCATAAGGCAAAGGTGATAACTAAGTGGCTCGGGGAACAAAACATTGAGAACTTGTGGTCAATCCTCAAGAGGCGGGTGGACAAACAAAAACCCACAAATTCTGACAAACTCCAAGCATTGGTTAGGCAAGAATGGAGCATCCATCAGTCAGTATGTGGCCCAGAAGTTGATTGTTAGCATGCCAGGGCGAACTGCAGAGGTCTTGAAAAAGAAGGGTCAACACTGCAAATATTGACTCTTTGCATAAACTTAATGTAATTATTAATAAAAGCCTTTGACACTTATGAAATGCTTGTATTTTTCTTCAGTATACCATAGTAACCAGTGCTCGAAGTGTGCCGGTATGCAACGGTATAGCATACCGGCACTTCGAGCAATTAAGATTTTTTTTTCCTCTAATTCAATGGAGAGAGGGCTGCACGGGTCTCTGCCCGCTAGGAGAGCCTCCTAAGCCAGCCTCAAGTGTGTATGTATGTGGGTGGTTCATTGAAAACGCTGGCCTGTCTCTTTCTGCAGCTCCCGCCCATCTGTCCGCGTGTGCCGTCCATCCCCCACTGGAAGAGTCTGGTGTGTTCAGAGACAGTAGATGAACCCCCGGCCCCCGCCCGCCGCCCGCGTCTGCTGAGTGTCCGCCCGAGCCTGCATGCGCCGGATGCACGGAGCCGCCCTCCTTCTCAAGGTCTCTACAGTCTGCAGTGTTCAAGCTGCAGAGGTTGTACCTTGCCTGCGTGTGTCGGGTGTAGTGTACAACCGCCGCCAGCCCGCCCACGTTGCCAGGTGCCTGCCCCCGCTGGAAGAAGGTCTGTGCAGCAGCATCCATTAGAAGCTGCATGTGCAGAGTCCGGCATTGGCTGTCTGTGTGTGTGCCCATCCCCCGCTGGTTTCTGTGACAGCCTGATAGCCACAGGAGTCACAGCTGACAGCCCCTCATACTGGCCTCCACAGTGAGGGGGATTGTCAGCTGACTGAAGATGCCCTGAAGCCTGGTTCCACTGCAGGGGGCAGGCCCCCCCCATTCCTATTACAGCTGTTGGTGCCACTGCTCTTCTCCCTGCATAATTCCTCTGGATGGATCCCTCAGCCAGCTTCCTCCTCAGCTATGTGATAGCAGCAACTGGTGAGTAATACAAGATATGAGCTATTATATAGTTATACAGTTATAGTGTCCCTTGTGCGCCTCGCTACCCCCTATGTGCCTTGCTACCCATTTGCCTCAGAGTTTGGTACGGGATGCCAGCGCTTGGAAATGGGCGGTCAAAATCCGGATACCGGCATCCCTACAGGGTTAGGATACTGACACGTGATGATGGGTATCCTAACCCTACCCCTCTTCCTACCCCTAACCCAACCCCCTAAGGCCTAAACTTAACTTCCCCCTCAACGCAACCTAAACCTAACACTCCCCTCGAGGGCCTAAACTTCCCCCTAACCCCTCTACTTACCTTTGGGATGCCAGCGCTGTGATCCTGGCAGGTGTCAGGATTCTGGTGCCGGTATTCTAAGTGCCGACATCCTCTTTGCCGAGATATTAACCGTAACTTGTGCCTCATTACCCCTGTGTGCCTCATTACCCGTGTGACCCACAACATTTTCCTATTGGTGCCAATGTATGTGTGTGTCTTTGTTTTCCTATAGCCTATGTCTTTCTTTATTTTCTTATTGGTGCTATTGAGGGCAATTCAATTAAGTGTGATGTTGAATAGAGCCGGGGATTTGGTCCCAGAGCTATTCAATTGACCGCACTATTAAACCTAACTAAAGGATTTATGCTTGCACTCTCTTGAGGGTGCGAGCAGAAATCCAAATAAAGTGCCATCCATGATGCTGTTTTTCAGTGTAGTGATGGGCTGACAGCATCGCAAAGGGCACTTTATTTTGAAAATGCTGGTTAGCGAGCCTAAACACATGGCTTAAGGCCCACTAACTGGCATTTCCCGACTAAAAGTGTTGGGCGCAGAGGAAACAGTTGAATAGCTCTGGGAACTATTTCCCAGTGCTATTCACATCATGTTTAATTGAATTGCCCCCAATGTGGACTGTATTTTTTTTTTTTTTTCATGCACGGCCTATGTATTTCTTTAGAATTCTTCTTGCAAAACCTATGGGGGTAATTCAATTCCACTGGGAGATGTTTAAAGTAATGGGCGCCTAACAGATTAATTATATTTATTCAGTCTCCCCCTGAATTTTTAGTTCCTCTACAAACCGGCACAATGCTTAATTACGCTGCATGCACGATCAGGCTAACATCCACTAGACTGAGACTGTGAATAGATTGAGCCTAGTAACTATCTACAACTCCCAGAACCCTCAGACTGATACAGCACAGGGAGCGTTCCCGTCCTATTTACAGCATCCTCCTTCTAGCTGTGTGACCGGAGTAAGTGTGTGCACAGCAGCATCTGCGGGAAGTATACAGCATCCTGTATACAGCAGCGCTGCCGGCCCTATGCAGGATAATATAACGCTGCACTGCTGGCTCTACATGTGATAATGTGAGATCCCTCTTCTTCCAGCTGTTCCAGGCATATTGCAGTGAGGCAGGAAATGAGTATGGCCCATATGTACTATGAGCGGTGTATGACCTGTCTATAGCATTCAGTGACAGTCTATAGGGAGTGGGAGAGGAAAGGAGACAGTAAATGGTGCAGGGGACGAGAAAAGAAAGCAGGGAGTGAAAGATGCAGGAGGTTACAAACAGATGGAAGAAGGGAGTGAAAAGTGCAAAAGGTGAGAAATGGCAGGAGGGACTGAGAGGTGCAAAGCTTGGAGAAAGAATGAGAGATGGATGCATGACGCCTCGTTTTGAGAGGCCACACCCCTCTTGACACATAACCACGCCCCCATAATGTATTGACCATGCCCATTTTTTTTGCACATGCACTGGATCCCATACCCCCTCTTCAAAATTCCCACTTCGACCACTGATAGTAACAAAAAGGTCTAAAAACACTGACAAAAAAGCTCTAAAAACACTGAAGCAGCAAACTTTGTGAAAACCAATACTTGTGTCCTTCTCAAAACTTTCGGCCATGGCTGTATGGTGTGCACATGTGCATGTCATCCACGCTGTGTCCGGAGAGGCAGGTGGCTGCCTAGCAGCTCCCGGAGCACTGTGCAAATGTAATTTAACAGTGGGCATGGCTTTGCGGCTGTGCCCCGGTTGAAAGCACCTTCGGTTCACACAAGAAATACACAGGGGAGTGACTAGGTAAGTACCGGTAGTAGGCGCACTGGATGACACAAAACTCAGTGACGCCATTGTGTGCTATGATGCAACAATGTGCTGACCACACATGTGCAAGTGGCCATTGCTGGTGCTAAGCTCTGCTGAATGCTTAGCATTCCTATAGGGGCTACTTCTGCTGTTGGAAAAGGAGAGATCACTACAAATATTGGTGATATCTACTGCGGTCCCTCCATGTTTCATTCGGGGTATACTTAATATTTGCGGGTACCCCAAAAAATGGGTGTTTTCAGAGGATATTCTGCAAATATTATTTGATAAACATGACTATGATAATTAAAGATCATTCTCCAACTGTCAAGCTTGGAACTGTAGTGGCTTAACACATCTTCAGAAGCATACTGTACCAAGTGCTCTTAGGCCATGGTTTTTTATAAGGCTGATTAACCTGTTTCTATTGATAACTAGTTTTTAATAGATTGTCCTATTTGTAAATGAACACTATTGAAATTAATCTGCTAGAGGGTGTTGAGCAAGCCTCCTGATCATTGCTAGGACAAGGTAAAGTGAAGAAAGTTTCTTCACCTTGTCTCACAGGGTGAGATAAAGTAAAGAGGTTGCTCATAGCAGCCAATCAGTCTTCTAAATGACAGAAGCTGATTGGTTGCTTTTGCAACCAATCTCTCTCCAAGGCTAGATACATCTCCCCTACAGTGAGGGCGTGGCGCATGCACCTCCTCCATGATCTGCATGCATGTTAGGGTCATACACATATTCACAGTCATGTTTTAACATGCACACATGTGTTCTGGTCAGAATTTTTGGAAGCTTACTGGTGCCTACACAAGGCTAAGGATCAGAGAAGAAATCAAGGAAGGAATACTCCAAAAAGTTCTAAAGAAAGAATTAAACCAACAGAGTACTGTTCAATGAAATACAGTTGGTGAGTCAAAATAAGTGAACTGCTCTCTCAATGAGTATTATATTATGGATCAAAAGGGAGAGAATGACAAACATGTTGGGAAAGCCTTAATAGACATAAATAACAAGTGCAAGAAAGAACAACTATCCTGAAGAATTTAAGCATTTCATTGTGTAGATAACAAGTGAACGGAGAACCTATAGTCATTTACCTTAATTTGGAGATTCAGTGTTCCCTTAAAGCATTCTCTGGAAAGGCCTAGTGGAATTTTGGGGCTTGTGCATAACTGATGGTTCAAATGGGAACATAGGGTAAACCTGAATAACCTGTGACATTTGTCTAATCTTTAGCAGTAATCTCAACAAAAGAGCAGGTGTGGGAAATGAATAGGCAAGATTAATGTCTGTCCATGGAAATGATTTTGTGTTAATTCCCCTGCTCACTGTGTCGAAATCTTTAACACAAAGCTAGGAATATATGCACTGAATGGATTCACAAAGAGGTATATTGCCAGAGTTGTGAAGGATTGAACTATCTTCTGAAAGAAGTCTTTAAGGTCACCTTTTCCGGGACAAGATGCTAGCAGGAGAGGGTTTGACTAACTGAATTAATTCACCTGGTATATATACTAAAGTCAAGGAAATGCTCTTCCAAACTGCCAGGGGCGTATCTATAATGGGTGCAGGGTATGCAGGGAACACGGCCCCTGGGTCCAAGGGGGGCCCCACACTGCACACCCTGCCCCCATAATATTACTTACCTCTCCGGAGTCCCATGTCGGCGCGGGCATCCGGCGCTGCAAAACAACTGGAAAATGGAGCGGCCGCCATTTTCCCGTCATTTGCACATGCGCAGTACAGGGAAAATGGCCACCGCAGCCATTTTCCCGGTGACCTGTGCATACACTATAGACTCTGGGTACACTCTAGGGCCCAGAGTCTATAACTCCGGAGCTGGCCGCGCACAGCTCAGTGCGCTGCCAGTGCCGGGCGGAGAGGAGGGTGCCCATGTCGGAGATTGCACACGGGCCCTCTTCTCTCTAGAAACGCCCCTACAAACTGCCCAATCCTAGATTTCTAAAGCCTATCTGCAAAGGGGATATTGACAAGTATACCTCCTCATCTTGCTTAGATATCTGTATATCTGGGGACACACATCTTGAAAGTAGTTGGTAACTAACGCAATGAAGAACATTTTTGCCACCCTTAACTCTAGAAGATTTATGTGAAATATTGTATATTCAATGGACAATCTCCTCATACTGTCAGATCCTGAGTCAAGGCACCCCAACCCTTCAAAGGCATGTCCAATGAGATTGTCACTATCAAAAGGTGATCGGAAGAGGATTAGGTAATGTGATCAGCTGGAAATTTCTTGCTGTAGTGGGACTGCCAGACAAATTCTGTCTAATAATCTAAATTGGTCTCAAAGTACAGATCTTAAAAGGTTCTGGGATGTCTGCAGAAAAAGGAAACTTGCATGAAGCTGGGAGACAAAACTGTAAATATCCCAATGCATCATACAAGTTCTTTCAGAGTGACTCTGTGATTCCAAATCACATGAGACACAGAGCTCTAAACCTCTATTCATTTGACCAGAGGAACAGCCAGGGAGAAAAAAAGGGGTATTTAGGAAGAAATATAAGAATGCGATAGTCTAAGATGTAGTCAGTACTTATTTAGGTTCATTTTTTGAGAAACCAGGACAGGAAAGAAGTGAAAGAGCTGAATCTTGATGCTTCTGTAACATATCCAGATCTGAGTGAGTTACTGTAGTATCATATTGTCTCTAGTTATATAATACAATGAAGCCGTTTCTGATGGAGATGCCTTCATCAGATGAGTGCAGCTGTATGGGGCAATGTAAAATCACCATCCATTCTATGAGGCGATCTCTCCAGTAAAAGCTTGAGAGATGTCTGTGATTTAGGTGAACTGAGACTGAATGGAAAGCCTCCTTTAACCACTTAACTGACGAATTCTTTTTCCAAAAACCGCTCCAAAATTGTCGGTTTCTTTTATAATTGAATTAGGTCACGAACAAAATTTTAAACTTATCCATCACTATTTTATTAGAAAAAAATATTTTTTTAAAACAGTATACCATAAAAATAGCAATTTTTATATTATACTGTAGTGATGGCCATTGACGGCTGTACCATCGATGGTTCAACCATCGTTAGAAGCCATCAATTGTTTTGCAATTGGTCAAGGAGATCTGTGTACACCACGACTGCTGATGTTTCCTAAACATCGATTGAGGGTTGCCATCGATGGTGGAACATTGATGGCCACCAGCAATAGCAAACCACTTGTTTTCAGTCAGACCATCGATGGTTTCCAAACCATCGATGGTCAGTTGCCATCCCTAATCAGAGGCTCTGCGATATCCATTGATTGATATATATATATATATATATATATATATATATATCGATCGAACATTATATATATATATATGTGTGTATATATATATATATATAAAATATATATATACACACACACACAGTATATATATATACATATATTTATATATATACACATATATATTTACACATACATATATATATATATATATATACACACATACATACATATATACATATGTGTGTGTGTGTGTGTGTGTATATATATATATGTACTAGGGGTGAGCGGGTTCGGATTTCCGAAATCCGAACCCCCCCGATCCGAGTCCGATCCGAGTCAGGCTCGACTTTTCCCGCCTGACTCGGATTCTGAAATCGAGGCAAAACGTCATCATCCCGCCTTCCGAGTCTCGCGGGTTTTGGATCCTATATAAGGTACCCGCGTCGGCGCCATTTTCTCACTCAGCTGTGGACAGTGAAGAGGGAGGGTGGGAGTTAGGGCTGGCTGGGCTGTGTAGTGTAGTGTAGTGTAGTGCAGAGTAGTAATGTGCTGTGCTGTGCTGCTGTTGTCCATAGGGGCTGTGTCCACTACTTCAAAGTCCATAGGGGCTGGCTGTGTTGTGCTGTGCTGCTGTTGTTAATAGGGGCTGTGTCCACTACTTCAAAGTCCATAGGGGCTGGCTGGACTGTGTTGTGCAGTCAGTTGTCCATAGGGGCTGTGTCCACTCCAAAGTCCTGTGCAGTGTCCCAGTCCTAAAGGGGTGCTGTAGTGTTGTCCAGGGGGTGCTCTGTTCGTCAGGGGTGCTCCCCCCAAGTGTTAAAAAAAATATATTTTTTCTGTGTTTGTGAATTGTGTGCGCAGTAGCCGCACGTGCATCAACAAAGTAGTGCCAAGCGTGCGCCTGTGTCATAAGTAAAGGGCCGGCTGGCTTGACCGTTAAAGGGTGCTGTAACCCCCAAAGTACACTCCAAACCAAATAAAAAAATATTTTCTGTGTTTGTGAATTGTGTGCGCAGTAGCCGCACGTGCATCAACAAAGTAGTGCCAAGCGTGCGCCTGTGTCATAAGTAAAGGGCCGGCTGGCTTGACCGTTAAAGGGTGCTGTAACCCCCAAAGTACACTCCAAACCAAATAAAAAAATATTTTCTGTGTTTGTGAATTGTGTGCGCAGTAGCCGCACGTGCATCAACAAAGTAGTGCCAAGCGTGCGCCTGTGTCATAAGTAAAGGGCCAGCTGGCTTGACCGTTAAAGGGTGCTGTAACCCCCAAAGTACACTCCAAACTAAATAAAAAAAATTTTTCTGTGTTTGTGAATTGTGTGCGCAGTACCCGCACGTGCATCAACAAAGTAGTGCCAAGCGTGCGCCTGTGTCATAAGTAAAGGGCCGGCTGGCTTGACCGTTAAAGGGTGCTGTAACCCCCAAAGTACACTCCAAACCAAATAAAAAAATATTTTCTGTGTTTGTGAATTGTGTGCGCAGTAGCCGCATGTGCATCAACAAAGTAGTGCCAAGCGTGCGCCTGTGTCATAAGTAAAGGGCCGGCTGGCTTGACCGTTAAAGGGTGCTGTAACCCCCAAAGTACACTCCAAACCAAGTAAAAAACATTTTTCTGTGTTTGTGAATTGTGTGCGCAGTAGCTGCACGTGCATCAACAAAGTAGTGCCAAGCGTGCACCTGTGTCATAAGTAAAGGGCCGCCTGGCTTGACCGTTAAAGGGTGCTGTAATCCCCAAAGTACACTCCAGTCCAAACCAAATAAAAAAATATTTTCTGTGATTGTGAATTGTGTGCGCAGTAGCCACACGTGCATCAACAAAGTAGTGCCAAGCGTGCGCCTGTGTCATAAGTAAAGGGCCGGCTGGCTTGACCGTTAAAGGGTGCTGTAACCCCCAAAGTACACTCCAAACCAAATAAAAAAATATTTTCTGTGTTTGTGAATTGTGTGCGCAGTACCCGCACGTGTATCATCAAAGTAGTGCCAAGCGTGCGCCTGTGTCATAAGTAAAGGGCCGGCTGGCTTGACCGTTAAAGGGTGCTGTAACCCCCAAAGTACACTCCAAACCAAATAAAAAAATATTTTCTGTGTTTGTGAATTGTGTGCGCAGTAGCCGCACGTGCATCAACAAAGTAGTGCCAAGCGTGCGCCTGTGTCATAAGTAAATGGCCGGCTGGCTTGACCGTTAAAGGGTGCTGTAACCCCCAAAGTACACTCCAAACCAAATAAAAAAATATTTTCTGTGTTTGTGAATTGTGTGCGCAGTAGCCGCACGTGCATCATCAAAGTAGTGCCAAGCATGCGCCTGTGTCATAAGTAAAGGGCCGGCTGGCTTGACTGTTAAAGGGTGCTGTAACCCCCAAAGTACACTCCAAACCAAATAAAAAAATATTTTCTGGGTTTGTGAATTGTGTGAGCAGTAGCCGCACGTGCATCAACAAAGTAGTGCCAAGCGTGCGCCTGTGTCCCATAAGTAAAGGGCTGGCTGGCTCATTTCTTAAAGGGTGGTGTAACCCACAAAGTGCACTAGTCTCCAACAAAAATAAAAAATTATTTTCTGTGTTTGTGTGCGCCTTAGCCGCACGTATATATCAATATAACATAAATGGAGGACCAAACTTTCTCCGATAAAAATAAAATAGGGAAAGATCAAGAACTACTTCCTCCTAGTGCTGAAGCTGCTGCCACTAGTCATGACATAGACGATAACATGCCATCAACGTCGTCTGCCAAGGCCGATGCCCAATGTCATAGTAGAGGGCACATACAATCCCAAATGACAAAGTTCAGGAAAATGACCTTGAAAAAAATATTTAAATCATCTGAAGAGAAACGTAAACTTGCCAATAAGCCATTTACGACACGGAGTGGCAAGGAACGGCTAAGGTCTTTCCCTATGTTCATGACTAGTGGTTCAGCTTCACATGACGATGGAAGCCCTCCTCCCGCTAAAAAAATCAAACGAGTTAAGCTGGCAAAAGCACAGCGAAGAACTGTGCGTTCTAAGAAGATATCACAAATCCCCAAGGAGAGTCCAAGTGTGGTGGCGGTTGCGATGCCTCACCTTCCCAGCACTGGACGGGAAGAGGTGGCTCTTTCCACCATTTGCACGCCCCCTGCAAGTGCTGAAAGGAGCACCCACAGTCCACTTGCTGATATGCAAATTGAAGATGTCACTGTTGAAGTACAACAAGATGAGGATACTGGTGTAGCTGGCACTGAGGAGGAAGTTGGCGAGGAGGATTCTGATGGTGATGTGGTTTGTTTAAATCAGGCTCCGGGGGAGACAGTTGTTGTCCGTGGGATGAAAATGCCCATCACGGTCATGCCTGGGCAGAAGACCAAACATTCCACCTCTTTGGTCTGGCAATATTTCTATCCAAATCCGGACAACAACTGTCTTGCCATATGTACCATATGTAAAGGTGAAATAAGTAGGGGTAGGGACGTTAACCACCTAGGAACATCCTCCCTTATACGGCACCTGCAGCGCGTTCATAAAAAGTTACTGTCAAGTTCAGAAACTTTGGCTCAGACCGTAAGCAGTCCAGGGTCACCTAAATCCCTTTTTCCTGTTTTATCCAAGGAATCGGTGGATGAGGAGGATGAGGACGACATCTTGCCACCGTAGAACCAGTTTGTGCAGGGACACATTAATTGCCAGCTTGTTTTGTGGGGGCCCTAACGAACCAATCATTTCAGCCACAGTCATGTGGCAGACCCTGGCGCTGAAATGATTGGTTTGTTAAGTGTGCATGTCCTATTTATACAACATAAGGGTGGGTGGGAGGGCCCAAGGACAATTCCATCTTGCACCTCTTTTTTTTCTTTGCAGTATGTACTGTTTGGGGCCTAGTTTTTGAAACTGCCATCCTGTCTGCCACTGCAGTGTCACTCCTAGATGGGCCACGTGTTTGTGCCGCCCACTCGTGTCGCTTAGCATAGTCATCCAGCTACCTCGGTGCAACCTTTTGGCCATAAAAACAATATTGTGAGGTGTGAGGTGTTCAGAATAGACTGGAAATGAGTGGAAATGAAGGTTATTGAGGTTAATAATAGCATAGGAGCAGAAAAACCCACAAATTCTGTGATTTTTAGCTGTTTTTATGCTTTTTTTAAAAAAAATACAGATCCAAAACACAAAACCCAGAACCCAAAACACGGAAGGGTGGTTTTGGCAAAACCAATCCAGATCCAAAACACGAAGAAAGATCCAGATCCAAAACCAAAACACAAAATACGAAAAGTGGCCGGTGCACACCCCTAATATGTACATACGTATGTATATATATATACATACGTATATGTATATATATATACATATACATACATATATATATTTATACACATATATATATATATAATTGTTCAATTATTTATTGCCCGATCACTGTGGCCAGCAGTGATCGGGCACATGGGGACGGGGAGGCGGAGCTGAGGCCAGAAGAGAGGGGGCGGGAGCGCCGGGGGAACATGGCAACAGCCACGGCTACCAGAGCCGCAGCTGCTGCTCCTACAGCCGGAGCCGCAGTGGGAGCGTCTCCCGCTGGCGACCCGGATACAGAGCAGCGGCGGCGGCTACCAGAGCAGCTGCTGCTGCTCCTTTACACACACAGTGATCACTATGTGATCACTGTAGTTCTGGAGCCGCATTGGGAGGGTGTCCCGCTGGCGGCTCGGAAAGATATCAGCAGCGCCGGCTACCAGAGCCGCCGCTACTGCTGTTTATTGAAGGGGGTGGAGATGGCTGCCCGATCACTGTTGGCCACAGTGATCAGGTCACAGCAGCAGCACTGCTGCTTCTATGGGAGGGGGGCTGCCGACGGTGCCCGATCACTGTGGCCAGCAGTGATCGGGACACGCTAGAGAGGCAGCCATGCTTGCAGAGGGACCAGAAGGTCCCTCTGATGTAGGCGGCTGCGGGAAGATTAGCTTCCCACAGCCGCCTAGTGGGCATTTATGACTGGTCGTATCAGATACGACCATGTCAGGGAAAGCCCAGCCTGGTGCGGTCGTATCTGATACGACCGTGCCAGGCAAGTGGTTAAATTTATTTTCATCCAGAAGCAATCTTTTGCTAAATGAAAAGTAATGTCTGATAGCCCTACTCAGTGATCTTACATTTAACACTGGCCTTTAGATGTCATCCTGATTTCTTACAGGAAAAAGGTGACTGGTCCAACTTTTCAAATGTGCATCTGCAAGCTCTATTTTTCAGTTTCCGAGTTAATGACAGAACCGCATGTTTCATTGTGCTACGGTTCCTTGAATAATGAATTTTAAGATAACGAAAGTGACTTAGGGAAGGATTTATGCCTGTTGAAAAATTTTATGAATCATCTGTCTGCGATAATCTCCAAATAGGAATGGGATCTGCAAGCATGATGCAAGGAAAAATAGGGAAAACACTTAGCATTTGTTCCTAAGGCATTCCAGGCGGAAGACACTATGGGCTTCATTCAGAGGCGGCCGTACGGTCTACGACTGCACGGCCACCTCGATGTTTGTCTAGTGTGCATGCGCATGAGGGAGCCGGCTCCTTCGTGCGCATGCGTGAGACCCGCTACGACCGTCGCTGTCTCTTTCCAAAGGGGGCGAGCTGTCGATGTTGATTGACAGCTCGCCCCGTTTGGAAAGCGGGCCGGGGGGGTGGCAGCCCAAACGGAGGCGTTCCCATGGGAACGCCTGCCATTTGGGGGAGGCCCCACTGACATCACTAGTGATGTCAGTGGAGAGCTTCCGGCTCTGACAGAGCCGGAAACTCTCCGGGTCTTACGACAAGTGATACCCTACCCTAGGGTCTCGTCGTAAGCCCCGATGGTCGCGATGGTCAATGACCATCGCGACCATCATCCTAGCGGTCGTTAGAGCTGTGGGTGTTAACCCACAGCCTAACGACCGAAACAGAGGCGGGTGGTCAGGATGCAAGTGGCCACCCAGTTTCTGAGCGACTGCTTGCATCCTCCGACCGCCTCTGAATGAGGGCCTATGCCTCTGGAGTCCAGTGTCCTTATGGAGAAATCTCCTGTTTGGGTTCTTGAAGAGCCTTTAAAGAGCTTTTTAAGTATTTTGCAGTATAGATGTATCCAGCCTCTATATGTGTATACCACATGGCATGGGGTTGGATGTTATTAGGAAACTCATCACAAAAAATACTTTGTATCAGGACCCACACCTTCAGTTATTTTTAGAACTCTTAGGTATGTTTCTGACTAAATTATTTCTAGAGATGAGCCTGTTCGGTTTCCAGAGATCCGAACCCAGAGTTTAGCAGAAATGAGTTGGATCCAAGCAGGCTCGGATGTTCCCGCCTTACTCGGATCTCTCAAATCGAGGCAAAACCATAGAGACGAAATCTCGCGGTTTGCAAGCTTTTGTCTCTATGATCAATGTAGTATATAAGGGACCACGCGATGAACGCCATTTCACACCGGCTGTGGAGACTGGACAGGGAGGGTGGGTAGTGTAGGGCTGGGAGAGGTGCTGGTGCTGTCTGCTGTGTCCTGGGCTGGTGACTGCTGATCCATTCTGGGCTGGTGCTGTCACTCTGCTGTCTGCTGTGTCCATCTGGGCTGTTGCTGATCCATCTGTGCTGTCTGCTGTGTCCTGGGCTGGTGTTTTTCATGTCTGCTGTGTCCATCTGGGCTGGTGCAGAACTGTAGATACATCTGGGCTGGTGCTGTATCCATCTGGGCCAAGTTCTGGACTCAAAAAAAAAATAATAATAAAAAAAAATATATATAGTAAAAAAAAAAGTGTCTTTTAGATTTTTATGTGTGTGTGTGTGTGTGTGTGTGCGTGCGTGCGTGCGTGCGTGTTAGGCGTAACCGCAGTACCGCACAAGATCCAGCCAGCAATGCAAGTTGCAAGCTAGTGCTGCCCGACTCCAGTCGTGCTAAAAAAAGAAAAAATCAAAGTGTCTTTTATATCTTTCTGTGTGTGTGTATTCGTGCGTGTTAGGCGTAACCGCAGTACCGCACAAGATCCAGCCAGCAATGCAAGTTGCAAGCTAGTTCTGCCCGACTCCAGTCGTGATCAATCTGTGCTCTGGGCCCAAATAGTGTCTTTTGTATATTTTTTTTCTGTGTGCGCACGACAGGACGTGTGTGAATTTTGTAACCGCACCTTGGCTACACTATTGGTTCTTCTGACACTGCTTCAAGACTGCAGAAAATATGGAGGGCTGTCACATGACAGGAGAGCAAGGCCAAGAACCACATGTTGTAGCTATCGCCAGCAGTCATCATGATAATGCAAGGCCGTCAACTTCCTTGTCCTCTATGAAGGCCCATGCCTTCAATCCTCAAGGGTATCCCAACCATCATCTTTGCACAGTCCTCAACTCTATTAATAATTATATCAATCAGTTTTGAGCCAGCAAGCTGGATGCAACCTTTTGGCCCTTTAACTAGATGAAAAAAATCAATATTGTGAGCTGTGAGGTAACCAAAATTGACTGGAAACGAGTGGAAATAAATGTTGTTGTGGTTATTAATACTGTAGGAACAAAAAAAGGCACATTTTATGTGATTTTAGCAGTTTTTTTTTATTTTTTAAGAAAAAAATCCAGGTCCAAAACCAAAACACGAAAACAAAACACCAAGGAAACAAATCCAAAACCAGATTCAGATCCAAAACCAGGGGAGATCCAGATCCAAAACCAAAACACGAGGGTCGGCGCACATCTCTAATTATTTCTAATATTATTAGTTGTCGGTTCTACATGCATTTGGCTGGTTGTGCGATATACGCTGATGCCTTTAAGTATACAATTGAGACCAAACTATTTTTTAGTGATGACCTTGGGCCTGATTCAGAGCCGGACGCAAGTGGCCGTTCGTTCGGCGTACGAGCGAAAAAATTTAAATTCAAGCGCTCGCTCGTATGTTCGCTCGTAGCTAATCTTCCGCCCCATAGTCTCCCAACCCCTCCTCTAGCTAGCGAACGTTCAAAATAGCGACCGTCCGTCTCCTCTTTGGTTGCAGGGAACGCTCGCACAAGTCAAATCCGGAAGTGGGCCTGTCATTTTTCGATTGCCTGCTATTTAATTCTGCCAACATACTTGAATCGATTAATAGCAATCAGTATATTCATTAGCTTAATTGGTATTCACATCTTTGCAATCTGTTTTTTTTTACAATGTCAATAAACTTTATTATTGTTCGTGTGTGTCATTCCTTCCGCAGAATACGTACGTTTGTACCAGGGGGATGGTTTTTCAAATTTTAAAGTTTGTTTGAATGCTACTATTGTTTTGCGTTAGTTTATATGCAGATTTTTCATCTTTATTAATATTATTTAAATTAGCTTACGCATGTCACTGCATCAAGCTTATCATAACTCACATTATATTTGTGAGGGTGTAAGTCACATGACTCATACAATAACCAATACAATGCTTTCTGTTAATTTTCAAAGTACATTAGCCAATCAATTTTTTTCTGGGACCTTTATTAAAACTGTTTTGTGTTGAAAAAATCATGAGAGCCGCAGCATTTTTTCGTCGCGAACTCCTGGTCCTCACGGATGTGATGGACCGGAGAATAACCGAGCATCCGGCCCACATCACTAACCGCCGCAAGCGGCAAGCCTATGCGGAGGTGCGGAGCCGGCTGCGTACCTTGGGCTACCGCCGCAATATCGGCCAGCTCGAAAGGCGATGGTCAGATCTCCACTGCAGATCTCCACGCCTTTTGGCAAATTTGCGGCTGCAAATTCAGGAAAGTAAGTGTATTTTTTTAACATTTTAAATGTAAGCATACCTGCGTGTGCATGTTTTCCGTATAGCCCTGTTTCTTTATTTTGGCCATACCTGCGTGTGCATGTTTTCCGTATAACCCTGTTTCTTTATTTTGCCCATACCTGCGAGTGCATGTTTTCCGTATAGCCTTTTTTTTAAAAGAAAAATTTTTGGTGTGTCTTTTTTTTTGCAAAAAATATTAAATATGTACTAATATAAATTTGTCCAACTCATTTAGGGGCTGAGCGCAGACTTCGACGTCAACAAAATCGACGATCTCGGGCTCGTCCCCTATCCCCCACTCCCTCCCAAACATCCTCTCCCCAACCTTCCGCAAATTCCCCCTCCACCCCAGACCTGGCAGGCAGTGATGCCCCTCCCTCTCATCCGATTCCCATCCCTCCAAATTCAAACTTCCCTCCACCCCCCCTATCTTTTCATCACCCTCCCCTCCACCCCCCCTATCTTTTCCTCACCCTCAACCTCCAGCCAAATTACCACTCCTCCATCCGACCAGCACTGGCCCACCTCTGAGGAGGATGATATCGGGGCTCCTGGCCCAGTCAGCATAATGACCGGTATGTTTCCTTATTAAACTATGGTTGCTTTTGAAATGTTTGCTTTTTTGTTGATGTTGTCCTTTTGCCTGTGCTGTTCAAAATTGTCAAGTTTTTCTAATGTTTTGGATACATATCTTTGTGCAACAATGTCTAGGATGTTTTCCTCTTACACATATGACACATGTCCAAACACTCACACTTGTGTCTTTCTTGTTTACGGTACCAACAAATGTAGTATTTTTGCGTAGTTGTCCCTATTGGTATTTTTTTTTCTTTTGTTTTTGTATAGTCTGCTTTTTAAGTTGTTTGGTAACATATAAATTAAGGTGTCATTTTAGTAATCAACACATTTTTTGAACCCACAGAGGACCAGAGGCGGATGCAAGAAATGTTGGATGGCTTGCAGAGGTTGAGGGGCCATGTCATAGGCATGCTCATGGTCCTGGATCATATGTCGGCGCTCCTGCGCCACTAATTTTTTTTATTTTCCACCCAGAAAATGGTGATAAAAATAAAATATATTTTGATTTATTAAAGTCTCATTCCTTGTCTGGAAATATTAGATTGTTGAACCTTACATAAGTCGACTATTGTAGTATGAGTTTTTAAGTAATGTAAATTAGATTGTAGAAAGCTCAAGTAAGTATGTAAGCTGGCACATTAAACACCTAACAATACCAATAGGTTTGTAGAATTAACTGCAAGTGTTTTTTTAATGTTTTTGTGGGTAATGTAAAAATTAAATAAAACCTGCTTAGGGCTAGATTAGAAAACATACTGATTCACCATAACACCTTTGGTGTTTATTTTTTGCCACAAAGCAGGGTAAAATAATGTACAATTTAACACATTACAGGATTAGCCATTAAGCAAATTTGCCTTTTTTGGACCAGGTTACACTTGCTTGTAATTTAAGAAGGAAATGTTTGTTTAACGTTAAAAATAATTTTAATGCACACAAATAATAAACACAAAGTGAATTGGCACAATCATTTCACACAGTGAAAACACACACAAAAATCCAACCAACACCAAAAAGAACAAAATAACAACAACAATCAAGAACTGTTTGAAGAAGTAGCATGCCAACATGAATACACAAATGAGGCGAAGAAATCATTGTTCCCGAAGTTACATCCAATGTGTCCACATGAAGTCAATTTTTTGGATCAAGTAGTAGGCATCGTTTTTTAGGTTAATTTTATGGAATAAAAGACAAAAAACAAGAAAACACAAATTAAAATTGCCCATTAAAATCTTACATGTCTACATTGTGTCAATTAACTGATTTTTTGAAAATAATTACCTAAAAAATCAGGCCACAATGTCATCGCGTATGGCCCCCCCACATACTGACCTCTGACAAGGCAAGGCATCCTCTGGCTGCATTGGGACACCACTCCTTATGGCGATGTTGTGAAATATCCCACACAGGACCACAATTTTTGAAACCATAGCCGGCAAATACATGAGCTCGCCACCAGAGCGGTGGAAGCATCTGAATCGGCCTTTTAAGAGGCCGATACAGTGCTCCACCAACTGCCTGGTGGCTGTAAGTGCGGAATTATACTCACTTTGTGGCCCTGGTGTGGGAGCCAAATAAGGAGTGAGCAGCCAGGGCGTGCAAGGGTAACCACTGTCTCCTGTGAAAAAACAAAAACAAACATCAGGACCATTGTGTAACAAGTTTTGCATTGGTTGCAACAGAAGGTGTCAACTTACCCAGAAGCCACGCATCACCAGCTTGTAGGTTGTCTAATTTGTGCCAAATCCCTGATTGCCGGATGACGAAGGAATCATGTGCACTGCCGGGGAATTTGGCATTCAGGGACAGGATCTGGAGGGAGGCATCACATACCACCATTACATTCAGTGAATGAAAGTGCTTGCAGTTCCTAAAAATAGCCTCCAGCCTTGCTGGAGGCTGAAGTGGTATATGAGTGCCATCCACAACCCCTATGATGTGTGGGAAGCCAGCTATGTGGTAAAAATTGGCCTTCGCCACATTAAGGGTACCCATATCCAATGGCATTTTAATAAAATTATGGAGGTGTTTGAAAAGGGCCTCCATCACTGCCCTCAGGATCCTTGAAAAGGAGGATTGGGATATTCCCGCAACTATTCCCACAGTGGTTTGAAAGGATCTTGAGGCACAGAAATGTAACACCGACATTAATTGCGTAAGTGGTGGTATTGCTGTAGAACTTTCAATTTGTCGTTCAAGATCACTCTCTATTAATGAGAGAGTGTCTATGATGATTTGTGGCGGCAGACGGTATCGCCTTAATACCTCATCATCTGGCATTCCAAAAAGGGTGACACGTGTTCTATATATCTGGGGCCTTGCACGCCTACGAGGCCTACGCCTGGGACGAAGTTGAGGTTGGTCGGGTTCTGGAACCATGGTCAAGGTAATACGACCAACATCAACCTGAAATGGTAAGCCAGGTATTTATTGTTTTAGACAAATGTGTTAAGAAAAATATACTTATCTTTTCTCAGAAATCCAAAGATGCTTACAGGCCTGGGACGTGTCATGTGCAGAACACCCTACATTTCGAAAGTAGAAAATATGTTTAAGATTCATTAAATAAAATATGATTGTAAACAAATTGTTTTCGTGAAAAAATAAAGAAGGGAGCACACATTAGTTCAGAAAATACTACGCTACATTTAGTGTTAAGACATGATTTTACACTGAAAATTTATTAAAAAAATTAGTTTGCAAAATAGTATGCTACTTTTACAGCTAAAACAAGACACATTAGTTCGCTAAATAGTACGCTACTTTTACAGTTAAAACAAGACACATTAGTTCGCTAAATAGTATGCTACTTTTACAGTTAAAACAAGACACATTAGTTCGCTAAATAGTACGCTACTTTTACAGTTATAACAAGACACATTAGTTCGCTAAATAGTACGCTACTTTTACAGTTAAAACAAGACACATTAGTTCGCTAAATAGTACGCTACTTTTACAGTTAAAACAAGACACATTAGTTCGCTAAATAGTACGCAACTTTTACAGTTAAAACAAGACACATTCGTTCGCTAAATAGTACGCTACATTTAGTGGTAAGACATGATTGTTCCCAGAAAATAAACAACATTATGCGAAACATATGCTAAGAACAACACATCTAATTTGTAAAATCATGAAAACAAAAACACTTACCAAAAACAGACAAATATCCCAAAGTTCAAAAACTTCACTGGGGCAATGCCAAAATAACTGTAAACCAAAAAAAAAAAAATTACAAACATTTGTAAACTATTTACTATTATTTTTTACGGTGGTTTTTTGAAATACTTACTCAAAAAATCACAAAAAAATAGCCAAACAATAAAAAAAATAACCAACGGAAAATAAAGAAGCTAGAAAAAAACAAAAAAAAAGCTCCAAAAATTTCCTTCTTCTACTCAGTCAACCGCAAAACCTCAAAAATACTCCTACGCCAAACCTCCAACAAACAACATGCCACATCGACTCCAGTCACACAAAGCCATAAATAGTCTTTATTTTCCCGCTCAAAGTAAGGACGGACAATAGGAATGCACAGTCAAGGATGCGGCCGAATAATGCTGACGCATGTATAAAAACGTCACTGAAAAGCCAAATCGGCCTGCTGTAGTGAGACCTGAAAGTCTAAAATGACTACAGAGCAGCAAAGCACTGGCCAAGAGGCGCCAGGTAAGTATTTCTCTTTTTTGGGCAAAAGGATACTGTTTAACAATAATTTTTGGAAAATTTTACATTATAAATTTTAATCCCATTTTAAAAAAAGGTGTTGAGGATGCCATGGAAGAGGCTGCTGGGCCTTGTAGGCCAACTAAACCCCCCCAAAAAAGGCAGCCACAATTCACAAGAAAGGAGATGGAGGTTTTGGTGCAAATGTGCAATGACAACCTGCCACAGGCAGCAAGGAATATGGGTGCAAGCCAGAAATGTAAAATGTGGGATGACATAGCCAGTGATGTCAATAGGGTGGGTGATTTTAAACGTTCAACCCGGGAGGTCAAACGCCGGTACGTAAAAACTACATTTTAGTAAAAAGTGTTTACAGGTCCAAATACTGCCGGAATAATGCTAACTTTTTACCCCACAGATGGAGCGACTTCAAATATCGTCTTAAGCAAAAACTGGCTGATAGGGCTAGGCATGCAGGGGGGATAGGTGGGGCCCCAACCCTGTGTCACTGGAGCTCACAGATTTGGAGGAGATGGCCCAGGGGTGTGTGCAGGATGAGGAGGTGTTTGGCATGTCGAACATGGATACCGACATGCCAGACTTTGCGGCTCCTCATGTTGCCCCAGGTAAATGTTGTAATGTTAACAACTCAGAAATGTGTTTGGGACAATATCTAGATTATAATTTTACTCTTTTCTCTTTTTTCTCACAGAGACACAGACGGATGAGTCTGCTCCAGAGGGGAGCTTTGGCCGCAGAATTTCTGCTGGCTCTGCAGGGGAGGAAGCAGTAGATCCGGCTGGGCACCCTGTGGCAGACAGTCCAGGGCATTCCCCCTCGCAGGCAGTGGGCCTCCTCACTGATCTCAATATTAAAACGGATCAGCAGACCGAGATTCTGGTGAGGATGGACGCCAATCTGCTACGGGTGGCGGACGCCCTGGAGCAAAGTGCTGCGGCCAACGTGACCATTGCTAAGGCCCTGGCGGAAAATACTGGGGCCAACGTGCGAATAGCAAATGCCCTGGAGCAGCTCGTTCGCCAGCACAAGTTGGAGCCGGCCTCCCTTCCTGCCGGAACATCAGGACCCTCCACCTCTGGCACAACAACAGCCATCCCTCCAAATGTGCCTAGCCCTATGCCTAGTCCAGAGGCCACAACATCTGCCTCTGGCCAGGCCAGCAGAAGGACATCCCGGACCCGTTCAGGCTCCCTCCCTACCCCGGCCAAACGGGCCAAAAGGCGATGACAGCACTGGCTAATTTTCCCACAATCCTTCTCAGTGTTTGCCCCATATTCCTTAATGCCCAAAACCTCCCTCTCCTTTCTTGTGATTTTTTTATTAATTGTGTTTGTTTGTGGATTTCAAATGCCACTTATTTTGTTTGTGTGTTTTTAAAATCATTTGTTATTTGTTTTTACGTTATCAAGTTTTTTTTATTTACCCAAAATTTTTTTACAAAATAAAAACAAAAAATAAAATAATGTTGAAAATCTGCACAATTCTATTGTTAATTTATTCAAAAACTGGTTAAAAGGTAATCCCGCAAACAACATTACAAACAATACAACGGAAATCGAAAAAATTTTTATGAAAAAAAAAACCAAGGGTTAAAATCAATTTATGAGTTTGAATTAACACTTAGCAAAAAACAAAAGGACGATTGTTTTCTTGGCCCCTAAAAAATTAAGAAAAACAACAAACCTGCGTACAATATTGTTGCACTAAAAAAAAAGAAAACAAATTTGGCAAAAACACGCAAATGTAAAATAAATTTGTAAGCTAATTGATTGTCTAACCCAGAAATTAGCAGCTGAGTAGTTCACCTGCGTACGTTTTTTTGCTACTTAAAAAAGGATATTGGCTAAACACCTTACAAGCATTTTTGCAATTCAAAACTGATTGTTTTTGATGCCTCAATTGATAAATCGGGAAACCATCGATGAGCCTCGGGAAGAACGAAGAGACCATCGTCATTGCGGTAGAGAATACCAGACCACAAGCTGAGCGAGCAGTTTGAATGGAAAGTGGATCAGACAGTGACGTAACCCTTCTTCCGTTCACATTGGCCGTTCGCATCAGATAATTTATGTACGCCCAAAAACCGCCTCGACACGCCTGCGTTTTCCCATCTCCACCCCGTCACCGCCCCAAAACGGACAGTTCTGTCAATCACATTTGACATGTCACTTCCTGTTCGCTATTCGACGAGCGACTGAAAAAATGATCGCAATCAGCCGTACGCACATGCGCACTGTTACACCGACGCATGCGTGGTTTAACAACATCGGATGACTACGAGCGTTCGACCGCTTACGAGCGGCCCTGAATCAGGGCCCAAGTCTCCCAACACATTGTACTGTATCATCCTTTCATACATGACCTTTTGATTATTGGGTCTGGCCCTAGACAAGGCTTTGTAAATCTTATAGAGCCTCACAATTCTACTCAAAATTCAGATAAGGTAACATATTGTATGGATACTGGGCCTGATTCAGACCCACACGCTAGATGCGGCCGCTCGCTCCCAGCGTATAGAAATTCAGCTAAGTGACGTCAAGGCATCTGCTCGCACAGTAAGACATAAGAACGTCCACTATGTCTTGGCGTGTGATCACTTTGTGTTTACAGATGCCCATCAGCCTGTCTTTATCGCCCCACTAGTGTACATCATCTCCAGGAAGTATATACAACCATCGGTACATCGGGAACTATCGGATCAGACCGCAGCACTTGCGGTTGACTGTACCCTACCGCAAGCACTGCGAGCAGTTTAGTGTAAAAATCAACCAGGTGACGTGTACTATGACGCTGCCTGTTAATTATGCACGCCTCTGAAATGGCATTGAAAGACTCTGGCACGCCTGCGTCCGCAACTCCACTCCCCCGTTACTACTGCCCTGCACCTGTTACCACTCACAAATGGCCTCTCCTGTCAGTCATTCCACTGGGCTGTCTTGGCAGGGCGAGGAAAGCACATTCTGATCGCTCGTACTAGTTTGCGCACACGCACTGCGAACTACACGCATGTTCACATTAGCGAACATCGTCTGCAACGAGCGGCCGCTTGCTAGCGAGCGGGTCTGAATCAGGCCCTCTGTAATATGCATACACACGGGACAATTTTCCTGAACGATATGAACGATAACGATATTGTTCAATGATAAATCGTTCATATCATTCATTTTTATGCAGTGAACGATCGACTAACAATGCGCGTTCCCGCATGAACGATACCGATATTTATGGTCGACCGTACATGCAGGCCAACTTCGACGATTTTGTCAAGATTTGCCTGTAAAGACATGAATTTACTGAAATATCTATCGTAGATATCGATCATAGATATCTATTAGTGTGTACACCCAAAATCATTTTCTCTGCACTACAGAAAGTTGAAAGGAAATCTATCAGCGATAACTTTGGTTGTGCAGGTTGTACCGTGTGTATGCAGCAAAGTCAATTTTCTTGATGTTAGCATAACTATTTCTCAGACAAAAAAACATACTACATTATATGTTAAGCAAACAGACCATAACACCATATTTAAGGGGGAGATGTACTAAGCACTGGAGAGTAATAAAGTGGAGAGTGATTAAACTACCAGCCACTCAGCTCCTAACTGCCATGTTACAGGCTGTGTTTGAAAAATGACAGCTAGGAGCTGATTGGTTGGTAGTTTATCTCTCTCCACTTTCCAGAGCTGAGTAAAAGCTAAAAGTTTTTATCCTAGGTCTTTATATACTCTCAGTTTTTGAGGGTATGTAGAATCTATGGGCCTGATTAACTACCGATTACAATACTGAGTAAGCATGCAGTTCAACTGCGATAGCAAGCCAAACCACTGCAATCGCAATTCAAACTCAGCACCACATAAGGACGCCCACTTTACCATACACACATCCGTAATACTTAGCAGAATACCGAAACCATCGGTATAATCGAGTACCCTCGCAGCCTCACGCACACTTGCACAAGCCCTGACCTTACTCAGAAATTGCTAACAGCCACGCATGCTATGAGACCTCACACTGCGTATTGCTTCGTAATGCATCATTTATGCACGCCCCTGAAACGGTGGACGAACGCACTTGCGCGCCTGCATTCGGCCAACCACCCCCCCGTCACCACCCACAAACGGCACTTCCTGTCAATCACTCCTGCGATGGGTCTGCATAGCCGGTGCGATAGCAGTCCCGATCGCAGTGGGCGGTTCGCATACGCGCATTGCGTTGTGCACGCATTGCCAGAACGCAACAATTGGCCGATTGCGTCCGTATTAGCAACTGCGATCCAAGCTGAATCAGGCCCTATTGATAATGTGGACCGTGATCAACAATTATCCACCATGTTTGAGAATTTTTTATTAAGGGGCTATAATCCACATATTTTAAACAAAGCTAGGCAACGTGCTGTTGCAGTTCAGTAGGAATCAGTTGTCAATCGATTTAATGTAGCCAGTCAGTTTATTAAACATAAATCTGACCAACTAGGTGCGATTGTGAACACTGACAGTGAGTTACCTATGCTAGCACAAACCATATTAAGGCTGTGCTACCAACTTAGAAAAAACATTAAAGATCATTTGGGTATAAATTGATGTAACTAATCTAGCTCTATGCATTTTTTGACTCATCTTATGGGATGCTTTAAATGCACTACATGCAGCTATGTGATTCATTGACATTAATTTAATCACCCTTATACAGCAATGATTGACATTCACAATGTCCATATTGACATAATGTTGACATTGCCGCAATATTGACATTGTGAATGTTGACAGGCGGCATGTCAAGTGTGCGGATGTCCGTGTTAGTGGTGAATATTGCTGATGCTAACCCTAACCGTCATCACAGACTAATCCTAACTTTAAAATCATCCTAATATTGGCAGTCAACACTCTTTTGTCAACATTCACAATGTCGACATTATTTCATGTCAATATTCTGTGAATTCTGAATGTCAACATTTTTCTGTCGACATTATGAAGACTGCAAGATGTGTATTTCTTGCATCTTTTTCACCTGAAAATGCATCTTAGTCACAATGTGATGCGACTAGGATGCACCAGCAGACTGTGCTGATTATTTGACATGTGACACTTGTATATCTGTGTGCGATTGAGTCTGTACTGTGTATGAAGCACAATGGAACTTGGCGTGGACAAAAGCTGCGGCCACTACATTGTAGCACTTCGTATACAGATCCAGGGACACAATCGCACACAGATATACAAGTGTCACATATCAAATTAATCAGCACAGTCTGCTGGTGCGAAATCGCTGGAAATCCCGACCATCGCTAAGGTAAGTATAAACTAACCTAACCCCCTAACCCTAACCCTCCTTAGTGGTGCCTAACCCTAACCTCCCCCCCAAGTACCTAACCCTAATCCCCCCTCTAAGTGCCTAACCCTAATCCCCCCTTCCCCGCTGCCTAAACCTAAGTCCCTCGAGGGGGTGCCTAACGCTAAGTCCCCCCCGGGGGAGCCTAACCCTATCCCTCCCTCCCCCTAGCCTAGCCTTAACCCTCCCGGGGGGGTGCCTAACCCTAAGTCACCCCCCGGGTGCTCTAAACCTAACCCTCCCCCCCCGGCGGCTGTCCGCTCGCAGCGCCCGGCATCCGCTCGATCAGGATGCCGGGCACCTGTCTCCCAGCGTCGGGGAAATGACAGGCGTCTACATATAGACGCCCGGCATTTCACCCTCGCCAGGATATGACAGTCGGGAAGCCGGCTGTCGGTATTAAGGCAGCCGGTTTCCTGATTGTATACCGCAGGTGCGTCACAGTCTCATCACTTTGCGACTAAGACACATCTTCGGACGTAAAAGATGTCTGGTGCTAGAAGAATCGCACGGGACCAGGCACACAAGAGGGTCTGTTTGGCGCGACTTCAGCAAGAATGTATGAGAACACATCTGTATACCCCTATATTATGTCTCACTAAAAGTACCCCATATGATTATATCCCCATCAATCCCACCCAATCCCTCAACTCACTTACACTTACATATGACCTGGCCAACCAGCTTCTGATCACTGCTGCACACACTCTGCATCATATTCCTTTCCCCAATGAGCAGATTTTAATTTTAGAACTTCATATTATGCCACACATTAGTGCCCTAATTTACAGTAAATGATACCATAAAAAGGGTCCGGAGGACTGTGTATTTAATCTAGTACATATTTAACTCACTGCACCTCCTTCCACAGCTTCTCTGGGTGTGGGGATACTGAGGGGTAAATTTGCTAATAATCGAGTCTGGTCCAGTTTTGTTTTTTTTTCAACTCGATTAGCATCAGTAGCATCCAGGGAACT
This sequence comes from Taudactylus pleione, assembly GCA_031769625.1. Classification (NCBI taxonomy): domain Eukaryota; kingdom Metazoa; phylum Chordata; class Amphibia; order Anura; family Myobatrachidae; genus Taudactylus; species Taudactylus pleione. Next base: position 19,629,446 of record JAUIMM010000094.1, on the reverse strand, counting down.
TGGCAACATAACAAACCGAGTAATCAAACCCATACGGACAAGTATTGGTATGTGTTGGCACACATACTAATACTTCACGAATGCCAGCTGACGGGCCTCCTTGGGAAATCCCACGGGCCGCCAGCCAACCAGAGGCCGCTTTACATGTAGCGGTCGCTCATTGGCTGGTTACACATGGGTCCCAGCCAATGAGCGTCCGCTACATGTAAAGCGGCCTGATTGGCTGGCAGGCCGTGGGATTTCCCGAGGAGGCCCGTCAGCTGGCATTTGCGAAGTATTGGTATGTGTGACAACACATACCAATACTTGTCCGTATGGGTTCGGTTACTCGGTTTGCTATGTTGGCAAGTCCCCTAGATGCCCAAGGAGAGCAGCGCAAGGATGGAAGTGAGTATAGGATCTTTATTCCAGGTACTCCAAACGGATTCTACATGGGAGAAGTGGACTGACCAGCTGGTACAGGTAACTATGTGTGAGTGAGGTGGGTAGGTGTGTAATAAAGTTTTACTTTAGACGGTGTCTGTGTTCTGTCTTTTTTTAACTTTATTTTACAGTGGTGGTACGAGTGCTGGCCGCCTGCTGGCACTTGTAGTTCCACAAGTGCAAAAGGGAAAAAAGAATGCTGGCATCTGTAGTTCCACTTCAAAATACAATAGTTTATAACTACTTAACACATTATTACCCCCGTACCCACAGACCAGGGGTGCGGGGACGAGCCCCAAGCTTCATACCAAGCCTGGGGTTTGGGGAGAGGGGGGACCCCTTCTTGGGGGAGTCCTCACCTCCCCTGAGAGCCCCGGCTTGGGCTGACTGGCTTGGGGTGTGAATGCTTTGGCCATGGAGCCCCAGTGATAGGGTCTCCTGGCTGTGGCATTACACCCCAGTCAGTTTGGGTCTGGTGCTGGTTTTAAATATAGGGGGACCACCAAGCATTGTTTTTCCCCTATATTTAAAACCAGCACTGGCCCTGCAGCCAGGTGTTGGTTCCTAAATTACAGGGAACCCTACTCATTTTGTACCCCGTCATTTTAGGAACCAGGACTGGCTGAGCAATCCGAGGTTGGTTTATGCTTTTGGGGGGGGACCCTACGTTATTTTAAAAAAAATTGTAACCCTTTTTTTTTACTATTTACAGGCAGAAACACACATGGATCACACTGATCTGTGTATGTTTCTGCCACTCGCAGCTCACAGGCAGGTGAATTTATTTCACTAATTTTTACAGGAGTGTTGTCCGTTCTCATGAGAGTTTATAAACTCTCCTCTTGGTAAATTCCCGAATCATATCTATACTAGTGAAAAGTTACTCGAGTTTAGCCGATGGTGAAGTGAAGAGAGTTTGCTAACTCTCCAGAATTTCCCTGGAGCAAAGGAGATTTCTCTCCCGAATTTGTTATTAGTAAATTTACGAATGGAAAAAAATGCCCAAACTCTCCAGAGATTGCCAACTCTACCAAACTCGATCTTAGTAAATTTACCACTGAGGGTGTGAATTGAAGTGCAATTCACAACATCATAGTCCCACCCACACTTTGCAATGCCACAGTATTAGGAAAATAGATGCAAGCTTATTTGCAAAGAAAATGAATACTGCCTGTAGTCAAAATGAATTATGTACCATATACTCCTGTGTATCATTTGGACAAGTACAAGTTCTCAGAGAGTCTGGCTTGTCCCTATAGTTTGTAGCCTTATGAGTGTAGTCATTTTCCCTTCTGAAGTGGGTTAGTAAACATGAAAGCACAAGGAACACATACTCCCCGTGCTTCTGTGCTTCTAGGAGAAAAGCACAGAACACAGAAAATGCTTTTAATTAACCAGAACAACCTGTGAATTGATGGGATACATTTAATAGATGAGATGCATGTGACAGAAGTACTTTAGGATAGAGGGACCATTAGAAAGCCTCAAACCCACATCAATATATCACTCATTTAATGGATCAAAAATTATATAGAACAATTACGTCAAAATGATTATTAGATAATTACTTGAGGGTATTTGAGAAAGAAGTTTGTTTTTTGTGATGTCATCACTTCAGTGTCTATCAGGAAAACTTGTGTATTTTAAAGAATAATGCTCTTCTATGCTGTAAATTACACAGGTCTGCGATGAAAAAGCTTTTTTAATGAATTTATGTGATACTTATAGATTTTTGGCTTCTGAACACGAAAATGACTCCCGATTTTGCGTATCACATCACGTTTTTCTGCAAAACGTGTATTTATGAATAAGTCATATTTTTCATATTCTTTAAAGTAATAAATGTATTCTGACTACATTTATTATAAAACATTGTCTTAAATTAATTCAGTTGGCAGTATAGAACTCTGCAATTCAGTTCTCGTCATAAAACTTCCCCCGCTCCCTGTGCCAGATTAAGGTCCACATGGGCCTGGAGCTGAAATTTACAAAGGGCCTAAACCCCATACTGTCTAAAGGAACATTGCACACACACAACTACTACAACTACAAGGTGAGCTGCGAAGATGGAACCAAATACAACAGATGCAACACAGTATTGCCCTGTGCTGGCTCATTTGAACCCCTGCCTACCACCACATACACACACAGTACACACTACACACACATAGTACATATACAGTACACACCACTCATTTTCAAAATGTCAAGGATCCAAACTACAAAGAAATTGTCAGGGAAATGCTTCATAGTTACAGAAACCTTGGCTGCAATATGAGTTTAAAGGTACATTTTTTTTTAAATCCCATATTGAGCATTTCCCGAATAATCATGGAGACTACACTGAAGAACATTAAAGATGTAGAAAGAAGATACCAGGGTCGTTGGGACGTCAGCATGATGGCTGGCTACTGCTGGATGATACACAGAGACGACACAGAAAAAGCTTATAAGCGAAAAGCAACAAAACGAAGCTTGAAGACAAAAAAAACAAGATATTAATGATTTTTTCAATAATTGTGGTTTTGTTTCTATCATTGTTTGATTTTATTGTTATTTTATAATGTAATTAAGACAAAAACACAGTGGTATCATCTACACTTCTTCGTATTTCACAATAAATATGTCAAAAACAATTAAACTTCTTATTTTTCTTAAAAATGTATGTGACCCCCTTATAGGTAAATTTGATGTGGTAATTTTTTTGAATATACTATTTCTTGATGTACACAGGAGTATAATTAAGAAAATAAAAGTATTATTAAAAAAGCTTGCAATACGTTAAATTTAGCAGACCTGTGTTATTCCACATTTTACAGCTGTGTCCATTTGTTACTTTAGCTTCAGTCACGCCAAATAGCCCTTCTCGGCACGCCAGGTCCTGTGCAACTCGGCTGAGCCAAGCGTTTTTCTGTGTAGCTCAAATGTGCATCTTATTTGCATAATTAAAGCTCATCAGAGCTACAAAACTTCACTACTGGCTTATACCCCTTTTACACCAAAATCCAGGGTCTGACCCTGGAATTTGAACACTGGTCAATCCCGGGTCGAACTCGGCTTCAGACCCCGTTCACACTGCAATTCGGCCCGGGTTAGACCCGGGTTATTCCCGGGTTTGCCCCGTTCACACTGAACCCGGGTAATCCCTGCTTTTCCCTGCTTTTCCCTATAGATGTCATTAAAAATGGACTTTTTTTAAGGGCTGACAAAGATGAGGTCACAAAAGGCAACAAAAGAGAGGGGCAGGGACTGCTTACAGCATTGCAGCAATGATGGCAGATGGAGCACATGTGGGTATTCCCGATGTCCTCACTGTTGACAGCTTTCTGTTGATTTCAGCAACAGAGAATTGGATGCAGCTTTTTATGATGTGGCACCTTGTGCAGGGTTCGAGGAGGAGAGCGCAATTCTTGGCTGAGAGGGCCAGATTTCGACGCCAATATTTGCGCAGGAGGAGAGCACTGATATCAGCCAGCATCACCACCATGATGAGATTGACCACCATGAGAAATAGAAGAATGTGGGCCAGAGACCGCCACCATGGAGAAGCTTTCATGCAGACTGTAGAAGCTTTCCAAGTGGAGCAGTGGCTGGAACACTTTCGGATGTCGCGTGCCACCTTTTATTATATTTTGGAATTACTGGCACCAGCACTGATGATGCAGACCACCAACTACCGAAAGCCCATCACCCCAATCAGGAGATTAGCCATTGCACTCTGGTGGTATGCTACCCCCGGAGAGTACCGCACACTCTCCTGTCTATTTGGTGTTGGGATTGGCACAGTCTGCAAGATAATTTACCAGGTGACGCGGGCATTAGTGGATACCCTGTACCAGCGCTTTATCTCCTTGCCAGAAGGACAGCGCCTAGATGAAACCATCCAAGGCTTCCTCAGGCGTGGGTATCCGCAGTGTGCTGGTGCCATAGACGGGACCCACATTCCCATCATCGCCCCCCATGAAAACCCTGTGGATTATTATAATCGGAAAGGGTGGCATTCCATTATTCTTCAAGCTGTTGTGGACCACCGATACTGGTAAGTAAATTTTTACAAATTATTCTTTCATATCTACATTTATTTTATGTTTTTTGTGGGTCGAATACTAATTTTTTTATTTTTTTTTTAGTTTTACAGATGTTTTCATAGGCTGACCTGGACGGGCACATGACGCCAGAGTACTAGCCAACTCTGACTTGTACAGCATAGCAGAGGAAAAGCGGGGTGGATGGCTTTTCCCTAGAGAGGTAAAATATATGGTCCTTTTTCTCTTTATGTCCACTATTGTTATGTGCTTTTGCAAAATATGAAGTGTGAAATGGTGCGGAATGCATGATATTCCAAAGTATTTGCCAACATATATATTGTGCTATAAAATACATGAAATTTTTAAAAACTACTTGACCACCATGTGAATACACCTTATGCCACTTCTCATTATAGTGACCTTATTTTTTTTTAAACAGAAATCGGTGACCGTAGATGGCGTGGAGGTCCCGGTACACATCATTGGCGATGCGGCATATCCTTTGAAGCATTGGCTAATGAAGGGTTATACACAACATGTACAGTTGTCCACAGAAAAGGTCACCGACACTCACAGCCTTAGCTCTGCCCGGATGGCTGTGGAAAATGCTTTTGGACGTTTAAAAGGACGTTGGCGCTGTCTCATGAAGAGGAATGATGTGGACCTAAAAATCATGCCCCATGTAGTAGCAGCCTGCTGCATACTGCATAATATTTGCAAAATTCAAAAGGACCACTTCCTTCCCGAGTGGAATGTGCAGGACACTGAGGTGGGTGGCATTGCAAGTGATGCAGTAAGCTACGTGGGGGAGCATGAGGACAGCGCCGAGCTCATCCGGGCCACCATTTCTAAAAACCTTCCCTTATTGATTTAAAATAAAGAGGCAAAATGTCATATTTCAAACATGTTTTTTGTTTATTTGGTTTGAATTTTTTAATTTTAACTTTAACCATGCGCATATATTCTGTTTTTTAATAGAACAGTTTTAACACATTCTTAGATTGTCGGAAAAGTATAAAAACATTCAAAAACAAATGTCAAATATCGTATGCCCAATATAAAAGAAAAGCGCCTTATAGATCCCTGCGGGCAAAACAATATACTATAAAAGTTATAAAAATTTGAAAAGTGCCATCACACAATAAACATGATACTTGTAGCCACACAATAGAAAAAATAAACTAAAATAGAACATGTACCGGTTGGTACAATGATAAAATATTTAAAATGGCCATGTTTACGGCAATTGCCAGTACACTGTATACTGTGGTGACTCTTGGTTTGTTTCTGTTGTGTTAGGGTTAGTGCTAGGGTTGTAATAATTGGGCCCCATATTGCACTGCCCAAATCTGTGTTCTGGGTACACTGGGGCCTGTGGTAATGCCTGTGTTTGGTTGGGATAGCCACGACCAAATGTGCGCTCGAAAAACAACATCTGTCTCTCTTGCATATCCATTAATTGCCTCATAAATGACTGCTGCATTTACCTATCGGACTCTAGAAACCGATCCAATCTAGCATCCTCCTTCCTCTGAATATCGGCATCCAATTCACGGAGATGTTCCACGATCACAGAAGTCATCGCTCTAGCTGCTTTCTCCGACCTGTTGAGCTTCTTCTTTCTGGGTGGCACATTGTAGACTGCAAAGGGGAGAAACAAAATAAAAATAATAATATGCACTGAGCCGACATAAAGATAGCAGTGGTGTTTGCGTAGATGTGCTTGTGGCCTTCTATCTACCTGCACGCTAGCAGCACTCTGCAACAGTTACCATTTGGATTTAAGTGAATGTAGTCTGTGTCTGTGTAATGTGGTTGTTTTTATTTTTTAAAATACTTACTATTAGCGCGTAGCGGAGGGGTCTTTTTAGGGGGCGCAGTCTCTGAGCTTGTCTCAACTACCTCATCTATGGTGGAAGCGATTCTGTCAGCATTCACAGATGAATCCATCCCACTACCTTCTCCAGGTTCATCGGTCAGTAGGAGCTGTGATGATGGTCTGCTTTGCGAGGACAGCAGGGTAACCTGTGTATCCGGTACCTCTTGACTATCCTCCTGCTGGCTGGAGCAGGATGGTGCAATTGAGGAGGACAGTGCTATGGGGTTTGAAAGCGCTGTATTTCCAAAAGCGCTGTAGCACAATTGGTAATGCACCCTTTCCTTGTGGCCTGCACCACTTTTGTTGCGGTTATGATTGTGCACTTTAGTGAACTGCTTACGCAAGGCCTTCAATTTATTGACCCCTTGCTGCTGCGTGTGTTTTATCCCTCGGGACTCCAGCATCTTGGCTATATTGTGGTACACTACTGCATCTTTCACTGTGCCAGTCATCTAGCGTTTAATTTCTTCCTCCGCCCTGATGAGCAGTAGCTCTCGGATATCGGCATCGGTCCAGTTCGATGCAGCACACATGCTGCTGTAGCAACAGGGTGTGGCTCAGGCTGCTGTTATGGCTGTGTATCAGCCTGCGTTTGTAGCTGCTGGTCAGGCTGTGGTGCAGGCTGCAGTTCTGACTGTGGCAGCCTGTGTATCAGCCTGCGTTTTGTGGGAGGTGGTCAGGCTGTGGTGCAGGCTGTGTGCAGGAGGTTAGGCAGGCAAGTAATGGCTGCGTGTGCGTCTCTCTGCAGGGCCCTGACAAATGACATCATCTGCCAGTGCCCCAGAAGCTCCAATCAACTAATAGCAGAGTATAGCCGGGTAAAATAATCCGGGTAGCACCCGTTCACATTGCCACATGACACGGGAACAACCCGTGTTCAACCCTGCTCTCAACCCGAGTAAGATTCCCGGGTAAATCAACCCGGGAAATTTTTCTAGGAGCCGTTCACACAGAGCATTGACCCGGGTCGACCCGGCAATAACCCGGGTTATTCAGTTGGTGTAAAAGGGGTATTACACTGATCAATGGGGTGTGCAACATTTGTACATCTGTGTGCGACTGAGTCTGAAATAGAGATGTGCGGTTCGGTTCTCCAGAAATCCGAATCCACACAAATTTCGTGAATCCAGGTAAATCCGAGTCGCGGTTCTAATCTTCTGAGGAGATCTGGGTAAATCCGGGTCGCGGTTCTGATCTTTTTGCGGTTCGGAATTCGGATTTTAAATCCGAATTTTGGGTTTTGGATTGCATAAATTACATGATTTTAGCTGTTATTAAAACTTTTTATCTATTTTTTATTTAAAAAATCCAGATCCAAAACCAAAACACTTGAGGGTGGTTTGCAAAACCAGCCCAGTTCCACAACTTTGAAGGAGATATAGATCCAAAACCAAAACACGAGGGTCGGCGCACATCCCTAGTCTGAATCCGTCTCAAAGGGGTTCCAGTGCGAGCAGCAGATGCTTTTCCTCACGCAAGTTCCTTTGTGCTTCATCTGTGACTTTGTATGTTTGTAAAACCAATTCATGTACGGGTAAAGTCGCAGCCTAGCCTCTCTAGTACACTGTGAGCAGATTTTCACTGTGTCTGCAAAGCGACTAAGATGCAATATTTAAAGAAATATACAGTATGCTACTCCTCTTGGAGCTTCTCAGTCGCTCCAGGTATCTAGCGCCATATGGCGTATAGATGCCCCGTAAGTGAGGACACATCTGTACACGTAACCTCACTGCATAATATCACTTAGAGATGTGAGCTGGACCATTATTGTTGATTTTGATTCTAATTCTTCGGCCGGTTTTGATTTTGCCAAACCGCTGTAACTGGTTTTTATTTTGTATTTTTTTCCAAAAATGTACAAAAAAACTAAAATCACATAATTTGAGCCCTTTTTTTGTTCCCAGAGTATTATTAACCGCAATAACATTCATTTCCACTCATTTCCAGTAAATTTTGACCACCTCACAATATTGTTTTCATCCAGTTTAGGCCAAAAGGTTTCACCGAGCTAGCTGGCTGACTAAGCTAAGCGACAATAGTGGGCGGCACAAACATGTGGCAGTTTAACTTCCAACATAGTACATCTAGGAAACAGAGTGACACCGCAGTGGCAGACAGGATGTCAGTTTAATAAACTATACGACCCCATAGATAGAAACCAAGAATGTTTTCATTAATCAAGAGGCCCGAGGGTAGCTGAAGTATGTATGTAGTCCTGCTTTTCTCTAAACTGAATGTTCTCCATATTTTTAAGTGGCAGCGTTGCTCACACTGCGTGGAGTGAGACCACTTTTGCGCACATGCTCCGGGGTACTACAGTGTACTGGGGTGCAGTGCACAGCACAGCAGAAATACAGCAATTTATAATTTTAAACAGGCAGCTTTGTTCACACTGCGTGGAGTCAGACCGCTTTTACGCAGATGCTCTGGGGTACTAGGGCGTAATGGCATGCAGTGCATAGAACAATAGAATTAAAATTTAAAAAATTTACTTTTTTTATTTTTTTTTACTTTTTAACAGATTGTGGATGGACACAGTGAAAGCAGCACAGTCCCTTAAATGGACACAGTGACAGAAGCACAACCCCTTAGATGGACACACTGACAGCAACACAGCCCTGATGGACACAGCAGAGCGCAGCACATGGTAGCGTGACTGGAGTGGAATGAGGTAGAATCGCTGTCGTGGTGCCTTTTATAGAATCCAAAACCCGTGAGAATCCAACGCCGGGAGGATGATGTTCGGCCTCGATGTGAAATCTGAGGCTGACGGAAACACCCGAGCCAGGGCTTGGATTAGACTCGGATCCCCAAGTTCGGGGCGGTTCGGATTTAAGGTAATCCAGACCGCTCATCTCTAATAATACTTAACTGTAAAATTGACATTTTCATATATGAACCATGAAGGTAAAACATATTGCTTTCTTATATCCAGCTATTTTACTGCAACTCTTTTAAAAAGGTTTATCTCTCCATTACACTACTTACAGCTGAAGCTCAACATAAATGTTTATGGCAGTGATCTCATACAGGCCAAAATGCTGATTCTGCAGACATTTTAATTACTGTGACATCACTGGCCCTGTGTGTAAATTAACCAATTGACACACAGCATTTCTGCACAGCATTTCTGACAAACAGTTAATCAAACATTGCCTTACTAGTCAGAGAAGCGAGAATGTTCTACTTTATTGAACCTTAATGTTGAAATCACCATACTTACAGCGGTAAGTTCAAGAGCATCTCACACAAATCTACACAACTTGATGATTTGTAAGCAAATATTATTACTGTTATTTTTATATTATAATTAGTAGTAGTAATATTGGCAGTAGTGTTATTGTGCATTCTGGTGTGAATAAAACATATATGAATGCAGTGTTTTTGCATATCTATTTGTATACACAACAATTTATTTAATTTGTATTGCTGTGAGTTTTAAAAAATAGTCTATTCCTGCCCTGTTTCTATGTACTATAATACTACCTGACAGATACAACTACCATTTGTGTTACATTTCAGAATCAATTTAGCTACATTCTGAAAAAGCTCAATTGCTTTCTTCACTGTACTGCATATGGTGTCCACATACACTGATCAGTCATAACATTAAAACCACCTGCCTAATATCGTGGCACCAAAACAGCTCTGACCCATTGAGGCATGGACTTCACAAGACATCCGAAGGTGTGCTGTGGTATCTGGCACCAAGATCTTAGCAGCAGATCCTTTAAGGCCTCTGAGTTGCAAGGCAGGGTCTCCATGGTTCCGTATTGTTTTTCCTGCACATCCCACAGATGTTCAGTCGGAATGAGACCTGGGGTATTTGGATGCCAAATCAACACCCTGAACTCTTTGTCATGTTCCTCAAACCATTCCTGAATAATTGTTGCAGTGTGCTAGGGTGTGTTATACTGATGGGAATATGTTGCTATGAAGAGGTGTACTTGGTCTCTAACATGTTTTGGTAGGTGGTACATGTCAAGGTAACATCCACATGAATGCTAGGTCCCAAGGTTTCCCATCAGAACATATTCCAGAACGTCACAATGCCTCTGTCGGCTTGCCTTCTTCCCATAGTGCAACCTGGTGCTACCTCCTCCCCAGGTTAATGATGACACACGCACCCTGTTGTCCACATGAAGTAAAGGAAAATGTACTTCATCAGACCAGGCCACCTTCTTTCAATGGACCATTTCTGACACTCACGTGCTAATTGTAGGCCTTTCGGCAGTGGACAGGGGTCAGCATGGACACTCTGACTGGTTTGACACCTTTCTATCATAGCCAGCATTAACTTTTTCATTCATTTATTATGCTACAGTAGCTCTTCTGTGGTATTGGATCAGATTGGCTAGGCTTCGCTCCCCACTAGCATCAATGATCCTTGGGCACCCATGACCCTGACGCTGGTACACCAGTTGTTCTTCCTTGGACCACTTTTGGTAGTTACTAACCACTGCATACCGGGAACAACCCACAAAACTTGCAGTTATGGAGATGCTCTGACCCAGTCGTTAGCCATCACAATTCGGCCTTTGCCAAAGTCACTCAGATCCTTACGCTTGCACATTTTTCCTGCTTCGAACACATCAACTTCAAGAACTGAGTATTTACCTGCAGCCTAATATATCCCACCCCTCCACAGCTGCCATTGTTATGCAATGATCAATGTTATTCACTTCATCTGTCATGTTATGGGTGTATATGCTGAAATAATTTTAATGTGGTAACCTTCAAGCTCTCCTGCCTCGTATATAGCTGCTATCCATCTGGATCACATAAGTATTATAGCCTCGAGAACAATAAAACTGCTTTCTCGCAATGCATTCCATTTGGAATGCAACTTGGAAACAATCTTGTTTGTGTGGAAAGGCCGTTAGTGCTGTGCAGCAGCTGATAAGGATACAGTAAATGTCGTAAAGCAGAAAAATTGTTCATAATTTTATTATCAACTGGCGATGCCATATTTTTGGGGGTGTTTATTTTTAAAGTAAAAACTGTTAAGGATAATAATAATAATAATTATAATTATAATATTATTTATTTACAAAATATAGTGCTTTTCTCCAAATGGACTCATAGCTCTATACAATTTCAGAGAAAGAAACAGTAAAATGGTGATATAAAACCAGCAACCAATAAAAAAATCTGAGTGCCACCTAACACTAACCAATACACTAAAATAATATAGAAATTATATATTTACACACTGTAAGTGCTGTTTTTTTTTTTTAAACTTCTCGAAGGGATTCGTAAAATATATAAAAAACATACAAATATACAATAGCAACATATACAAGTCATCAAATAGATGCAGCAAAAGATAATTTCGGGAGCCTGAGATGTCCAGTGTCTTTTAAGACAATGGCGTGTGAAAATGAACTAGCTGATGCAAAGGGCAGTCCACCAGTAGTAGAGATCAATGACATTCTGATGTCCCGATTAAGCCATTGCAAATTCTTAAACAATTATAATCAGGTACTCGTCTCTATTAGATATACTAAAATAAATAGTTTTATACAATTGTATAAAGTAAATTCACCATCTTGAATTACTGAATTTAGCTGTAACAGGAAATGGGAATGTTGAGCTGCACCATTATGACAGCATCCCATTAACAATTATATATTAAATATTAGTTAAAACACTGTGTGGCATACAGTATTCATATAATTATTCCTAGCTTTCACTGATCAGCTTTAAGTACATTCTTTATGGGTATTATTTTCCATAATCCACTTGGAATACTGAAAAAGAAAGCATCACTTTTCAAATGATTTGTATATATATTTTTCATTGATCTTTACAACTGATTACTAAAGGGGGGTAAACACTACAAGATCTGAAAACGACTGCGCGATTACAACATTACGAGCAGACGTTCAGTGCAGGGTCATCAATCATCTGGAAACATGCTGAACCTGACGATATCGTCAGGTTGACCAGCATGTTTGAAAGATTATAGATGTCTAAACGACCAGTGGGCACGCGCATCGCTGGTCGTTTTAGACACTTTTGCAAATGATTTGCAAACGATTGAACAATCGTTATGGTTCAATCATTCAACTTAATCGTCTAGTGGATACCCTCCTTTACACTACACAAGGAGTACGTCACTAGAAATTGTTCTGTATGGATCATTTATTTAATTCTTATCTTCAATATTTGATATACACACGTTTTTTTTTTTCACTAATTGACCAATTGTGCTTACAGGCTATCCAGTCTATTTGCATCTATTCTATACTATTGCAATGCTATTATTTTCATCTCATTCTTCATGCTATATTGTTTTCTTTTATGATTTATTGTATTATGTGTTTTTTATTGGGTATATTGTGACATTAAATATATATTTCTATTTTCATACTCCCACTTTAAATCCTCTGATTATAAATGGTTATTGCATTACTGATTCTCTGTAAAGCGCTGCAGAATATGTGTGCGCTATATAAATATAACTGGCAGTAATAATAATAGTTGTATACAGGGCCGGACTGGGACTAAAAATAGGCCCTGGCATTTTAAAGCACACAGGCCAACCTTGCGTCAGCACCTGGTTCCTGGCTTAGACTTCTCCCCTTACTAATCCTGACTCCTCCCACATCTTAGTCTATGCGCTTACACATATAATTATTAGAACATAAAAGTGTACATCATTCTCTGTATTAAAATACACACAAAAGAGCACATCCTGCAGGGGATTTAAACATGTGCCATATTTAAACATTTGGTATTTGGTTAGTTCTGTTAGGTAAAGCTGACGCTACATTGGTATATGTCACACACAAAGTAAAGGAAAGGCATTTTCCCAATTGACCAAGGCCTAGCCTAGCAGTTGTAGAGGATTAGATGGTGATCACTGTAGGAATTTTTTAGGGCAGGGGAGCTGAGCAGAGGAGGACACGTCGGTGCCACCAAAGCAGAGTGGTTACTACACATTTTGATGCCCTGTAGACATAAAGAGCTTTGGTTTCCCCTGACACAAAAGAATATGGTAGTATGCGCACTGTAGGCATGCGTAGAAAAAAACAGTTGTGTGTTCGCTGAGAAGGGGCATGAGCACACAATAGTACCCCCAATTCAAATTATTCCATACCATAGTGCCCCTTTGTCACATTACACTGCAGAGTAGTGCCCCTCATTCAAGTTACACACAGTAATGCCCCTTACACCTAGAAATCACACTAAATGAAAAAAAGTGTGGGTCCCAGGGACCCCTCACTTTAAAAAAAAATGGGGTCCTACTCCATAGTGTCTGGGTCCTATGACAATTTATGCCTCACTGCGTATAGCCCATAAAAAAGCACAGAACAGCAGAAGGGGTACAGACATGAGGAGAATAGGGGGCACTTAGTACACGGGAGAGCAGAAGGGGTACAGACATGGGGAGAGGGGAACAGGGGTCACAGAGGTGGGAGGGCAGAATACACGGGAGAGCAGAAGGAGTACAGACATGGGGAGAAGGGAACGTGGTCACAGAGGTGGGAGGGCAGAATACACGGGAGAGCAGAAGGGGTACAGACATGGGGAGAAGGGAACAGGGGTCACAGAGGTGGGAGGGCAGAATACAAGGGAGAGCAGAAGGGGTACAGACGTGAGGAGAGGGGAACATGGGCACAGAGGTGGGAGGGCAGCGTACACGGGAGAGCAGAAGGGGTACAGACATGGGGAGAGGGGAACAGGGGTCACAGAGGTGGGAGGGCAGAAGGGGTACAGACACGGGGAGAGGGGAACAGGGGTCACAGAGGTGGAAGGGCAGAGTACACGGGAGAGCAGAAGGGGTACAGACATGGGGAGAGGGGAATAGGGGTCACAGAGGTGGAAGGGCAGAGTACACAGGAGAGCAGAACATGTACAGGCATGGGGAGAGGGGAACAGGGGGCACAGGTGGGAGGGGAGAGCAGAACATGTACAGACATGGGGAGAGGGGAACGGGGCATAATGGAGCTGGGGAGCAGAATGAGTACAGAAATAGGGGGAGGGTTAGGTTTAGGTACGAAGGGTGGAGGGTTAGGTCTAGGCACGAAGGGGGGGAGGGTTAGGTTTAGGCACTAATGGGGAGGGTTAGGGGGAGAAGGGGGGAGGGTAAGTATGAAAAGCTCAGTTTTTAACAAACAAAGAAATTTGATGAAAAGTGAGAAAAATATGGGAAACAATATGTGTATATATAGTTCACACTAGCTGTAATGTGTCCAAGGCACACAGTAAACAACACTCAGAGAGGGCTATTGCAGCAATCCAATAGAACATGTTGTGGATATATAAATAAGCATATGGTACAGTACACAAGCCTCCTCCTCTATCCTGCCCAGTCACCAGCAGCTTGTAGAATCCCAGCTGTATAGACAGGGGCGGCCAAAGCCCAAATTTTTTGGTAAGCAAATATATTTTTTGGTGCCCCCAGGCATATTATTGCGCGTGCCCAAACAAATTAAGGGGCCGTGGTCTCATGGAAAAAGCCATAATCATTACACATACCCCTTTCTCGTCACTCTGGGAACAGTCCATTGCATATGTACCATAATGCAGTCCCAACAGTAGTTCCTGTTATACAGTACTCCCAGTATGCAATGCCCCCAGTAGTGGTCACCCTATGTAGGCCTCCAGTAGTGATCCCCCTTATACTGTGCTCCCAGTAGTTGTCCCCCCCGTGCAATGCAGTGCCCGAGGAGTGGTCCCCCTTATGCAGTCTCCCAGTAGTGCCCCTTATATAGTGCCCCCAGTAGTAGTCCCTCCCTATGCAGTGCCCCCAGTAGTGGCCCCCCTATGCAGTACCCTTTATACAGCACCCCCTGTAGTGGTCCTCCCTATTCAGTGCCCCCAGTAGTGGTCCCTCTTATGCAGTGCCGCTTGTGCCCCAGGAGAGGTCGCCCTTATGCAGGCCTCCAGTAGTGCCCCCAGTAGTGATCCCCCCTATGCAGTGCCCCTTATACAGTGCCCCAGTAGTGGTCCCCCCTGTGCAGTGCCCCTTGTGCCCCCAGTAGTAAGCCCCTTATATAGTGTCCCCAGTAGTAGTGCCCCCTATGCAGTGCCCCCAGTAGTGGTACACCCTATGCAGTGCCTCCAGTGGTAGTCCCCCCATGCAGTGCCCCCAATAGTGGCACCCCTTATGCAGTGCTTTAAATAGTGGCCCCAGTTGTAGTCTCCCCCCCTCCCTATGCAGTATCCCCAGTATTGCCCTTTATATAGAGCCCCCAGTAGTGGTCCCACGATGCAGTCCGCCCAGTGGTAGTCCCCCCCTATGCAGTACCCCCAGTATTGCCTTTTATATAGAGCCCCCAGTAGTGATCCTCCGATGTAGTGCCCCCAGTTTTGCCCTTTATATAGATCCCAGTGGTAGTCTCCCCCCTATGCAGTGCCCCTAGTAGTAGTCCCCTCCCCTTGTAGTGCCACTAGTAGTAGTCCCCTCCCCTTGTAGTGCCCCTAGTAGTAGTCCCCCCCTTGTAGTGCCCTTATTAGTAGTCCCCCCATATGCAGTACCCCCAGTAGTGGTCCCCCGATGCAGTGCCCCTACTAGTAACCCCCCCTTGTGGTAGTAGTCCCCCTAGTAGTAATCCCCCCACAGTAGTACCCCTAGTAGTTGTTCCCTCCCTTGTAATAGTAGTCCCCCAAGTAGTAATCCCCCCACAGTAGTAGCACCCCTGATGCAGTGTCCCTAGTAGTTGTCCCCCCCTTGTAGTAGTAGTCCCCCTAGTAGTAATCCCCCCACAGTAGTGCCACCCCCCAGTAGACACACACATAATGAAAAAAAAAAAAACACTTACCTGAAAGGCCGCGGTGTGTTGTAATAGTGATGAAGTCACAAAGTCTCCGTTGATTCAGGACTGGAATACTGGAAATCCCGATGGGAAGAAACGCGTCTGGGCTTTACATCAGCAGCCATTGAGTGAAAGCACAAGAGACTCTCTTTTATTGTACAGCAGGACTTTTTACAACCATTTGCCAGTATTCCAGTCCTGAATCAACGGAGACTTTGTGACTTCATCACTATTACAACACACCGCAGCTGAGAGTCACCCACATCTCCGGAAAATCACGGCTGTGCACGCCAGTGAGTATCGGGAGAGCCGTGACGTGGAGAGTGGACACTGCGGACAGGGCCGTCCAGGTCGGAGGTTTGCCGTTCATTAAGACGTGCACTTGCACAGTTGTGCCTCTGCCGGGGCGTTATAGACATCCCTGGATATCACGCGGAGAAGCAGTGTGTCACTGAGAGTTATTAGGTGAGCTGCAGCGTGAAAAGTGATTGCCACACACAAAGTCAGTGGAGTTGGGGTTTGTTTCTCACCACTGTGGGATCATACAGGCAACACCCAGGTCATTAAACAATAGGAGGCATATTACCGGGTGCCGCTATTCGGGACTGTGTTTGAGTGGAAGGTCTCTGATAGATATTAGTCAGGACTGGGAAGTTGTTGGCAAGAGCTCACACTTCATATTATACGGAGCCACGGAATCTCCCGTGTGGATAACAGAGAGATCTGGACAGTGTTTTTCATTTAATAGATTGTTATTTAAAGAGGAACATTTCATTTATTAAGTATTTTGTATTTTTTCCATTTTGGATTCTTATGAGATATTTGGCACGGGCTTGCACAGATGATTCTCATCAGTTACCAGCTGCTATTTGACAATTAGTCTCTGTGCTTATTTGCTACAAATATCATTCATTGTGGAATATTAATATGTGTATTTTTTAGTAGTGTCTCATTGGCCAATGATGTGTGTTGTTTATATGTGAATATACATTTTAGTAAAATAAAAGGCAACATTTATATTTGACATAGCTGATTATTATTGTATCCATTTATTACTAATTTAGTAGCAAGTTTTCCACAGCGCTGCTATTTCTTCTTTTTTGTTTCTTCTTAAGGTTAGCCACCACAGCAGCAGCGTGGAACACCTGCTTCATATTTATATATATACATATATATATATATATGTACAAATATATTGTGTGTGTGTATATATATTTTATAAATACATTCTTTACAGATACAATTTCAATATTATATTATTTATCATTACTTTTGTATATTGATTGAGGTTCTTTTTGCAGCGCCATTGGTTAAATTCTTGTTTAGTTTAAGAAACTAAATAAAATTACATATATAACAAATACACCAGCAATGAATAGCCCTGAAACTTACTTTGCACACTATTTTACAATTACAGTTACTGGTGTTTGCACTGTGTAATTATACCGCTTCATAGAAATTGACATCTAGAGACATCATATCTGTCATTGCCATACCACAGATTGACATATTTAGACATTGTCAGAACCACTAAACAGGGCCACAACTAGGGTGGTGCGACATGTGCCGTGGCACAGGGCACCGCAGTAGCTCCTGTACACCCTATCTCCTCCCTGGCTAACTCACTTTTCATCTAGTCACCCCCCTAAGCACCTTCTGTCACATCTTCTTTTATTTAGCACACGCAGCTATCTGCCACACATTTTCTGATGGCAGCCCTGAACCCAGCCACCGATTCCTGACCCAAGTGTTACCAGTACACCTCGGGTACCCTTGCCAGCGAGTACAGTTGCTGGGGTGCATACACGGATCTACCATACTTGCCGAGAAGCAGGTAGGAGTTGGAGGCGTGGCTGACCAGGCATGTTATTAAGACCTGCAACAATTTGATGCAAGCGTGTATTTAAATTAGGGATGTGCAGGCTCGGATAGGTTCGAGTTTGCACGTTGAGTTCGGATTTTTCCCTCCAAAAAAACGGAACTCAGAAAGAGGCAAAACGTCATCTTGCATGGACGAACATCATCATTCCTGGACTTTTGCTCCAGGCTTGTGCACGGCTGATCTAATGGACAAATCCTGCCACATGTGCAGCTTTACCAGCACTCTCCTACACCTAGAACTGGTGAGTTATACTGCATAATTATTGTGTACTGGTATCATCGCTGCAGCCATTGGATTGACACCTGGATAACAGTGGTACAACGGGATCGGTAACCCTTAATCACTGTATGGGACAAATCATATTTGTCATGGCTCTTACCCATGAGCCCATGCACTTTTTTTGGGTGCATGAATTATCATGTCCCTATTTGAAAAATAGGGGGGGGGGTGCCAATGCTCTTTCTGTCCCAGGGCACCAAAAGATCTGGTTATGGCTCTACCACTAATATAAGCAAATAGCAATCCAAACTGAATTCTGTTTGTACAATATAGATACACTGGAGATTCCCTCCTTGTAGTCCAGCATGAGATAGATCAGCTTACCCCATATTTTCCAACTTTTCATACTGTACCTCCAATGCAAGTGAAGAGGCCACCATTCACATCATTGACTGGATGGTCCGAGGTAAATCCCCATTCCCCTTGCAGGCAGGTAAGCGCACTTGCAGTATTGCCCGCTTTCCAGGAGGACGCTACCTAATTTTTAAGTATCCCAGACAGTCTCGGAGAATAGACAACTATGCTATTAGATCCGTGCTGGCCAGATCTAATACTGTATTACTTGCAGTGCAATTACAGTATTAGTATATTCAACTGGTGCTGTATTAACTGTATCAGTAATAAAATTTGTGATATACAGTAAAACTAAAAGGAAATTATACTGCGGCTAAGAAAAACACCTGATGAGGTGTACTCAAAGGACGTGATGGTATCAGAAGAAGAACCAAAGCTCCATAAACCTAATGTGCACTGGCCTATGTGCTGGTCACATGTTTGGTTTTTATCCTAATAGTGGTTAGGGCCCTGTTTGGATGGATTATTTACATTTGTGGCTTTAAGGCTCAGGCCTCTTTGACAGGTGAAGCTTCATTAAGCTATGTGTATCACATTACTGTGAAATATTTCAGTGTTTATCTGCAGTCCTTGCTTTCATTTCCCTTCTATCGTTTATCTGGTTCTTTTATTTTCTCATTATCTGTCTCTATCCCTTTCTGTTTTTTACATGTCCTCTATCTTTTCATATTTCTGTCACTGCCACTTCATTTCTCTTACCTCTTTTTTACTTTTGCTGGCACCTTACTAGGGCCTTCAGTCTAGCCCGGGGGTGGGGGTCTCGGTGGCTATTTCATGGCGCCAGAGATGTTGTTAGTTGAATACTGGAAGGTAGAGTCAGTCTATAATGGAGTTTCCCACACTGATTTCAGGGTTCCTGCAAATGCAGACTGTATAGTTTATATTGGGTCAGACAGTCAGGCTGGCATGTTGGGTGAGGCAGCTTGTGAAGGACAGGACTGTCAAATCCCTTGTAAATAAGTACCCATAGTTTCACATCCCTACTTTCTGCTTATGACATATACAATAATGAAAGCAAATGCTGAGGTGCCTCCCTGCGTGACCTGCCTCTATTGCTCAGCCACTTACCTTACTCTGGCTACCTATTCCTGACTCTAGATCGGATGGCTCATGGTGTGACTTTGCCCAATGTTTTCCCTGCCTCTCCTTTCAGCCTTCTCTCCTGCTGTAATTTCTTCTCCTCTGCCAGCTCTGTGGCTTCTTTTATTCCCCCTTTTCCCCTGTGTTTTTCCCTGCTGCTTTTCCTCTGGATGCTACAGATCCCTGGCTTATTGCTAGTGTTCTGCACCCTGATCCACAGTCTCCCCTGGCAACACTCGTGGAGTTTGATAGGCTGTGTTTGATGCAAAAAGGGCTTCTCTCATGCTCATTTCTGCAGCAGCTTTGATTTACCCTGCTGCCTTACACTTTCATATGCATGCTGTCACTCCCCCTCACCCTTTTCTTTTATTCTGGTGAGCAAATACCTGGGTACGGGATGCTGGTGCTCGGGAACCCAGCGGTCAGAATACGGTTGGCGGCATCCCGGCTTGGTTAGACTACCGACCCTAACCCTCCCCCCCCTAGTGCCTAACTCTAACCCTCCCCCTAGTGCCTAACCCTAATGCTAACCCTTCCCCCAACCCCACTACTTACCTTCGGGATTACGGTGGTCGGTATGCTGACCCCGGGATTCTGCAAAGTGTCGGGACTCCGGCGACGGCATTCTGAGCACCGGAATCCCTGCAGTCTGGATATTGATCGCATCCCCTGGGTACACCTTGGGTTTCCAGGTATACCTAGGCTAGCTCTTCTTTGTCTGACCTCCCATGGGGATTTGCTTTACAGTATGCTGTTTGTAGTCTATCAGTCTTTCTCTCCAGATAGATGCTTTGTCCTCTTTGTGTGTTTGGTTGGTGCAAGTAGTGGCTGGACGCACATCAGACCACATTTCTAGACTGATATTATTGTCTACTATCTCTGCCCTACATATCATTTGCATTAGCTTGGTGTGTGTTGATGAGTGCTGTTATATTGCCCCACATAAGACCTTTATGAAGTTTAGCAGTGCATGCCCTGAGAACAGTGAATAAAAGCACAGCCCTCCACCCCTATCTTTTGGGCAGCATTGTGGCATAGTGGTTAGTAACACTCCCTAACAGCACTGAAGTCATGAATTTGATCAGCTTACAATTGACATATATTATTTTCCATGCACATTACTATTCATCTGGAAGCTGGAATCTAAACAAATCTGTGTGGGTTTGACGCTTCTCAGATGCTGACAGCATAGGATCCCTATTATAACTAATCCCATGCTTCTGATAACCCTCTTTTTACTGCCTACCTGATTCAGAAGCAGGCTTACATTCGGGATTCCATTTTCCCTTATTTCTACCTAGTCATTTTTATTAGTTTCCATTAATTGTTATTAATAGGCTATCTGAGCTGGAATTGAGTTAGCTAGAATGAATTATGTCGACTTAAACATGATGTAGTTTTCCCATTAATTAGCCCAGCACTGCCTGTCATGATTAGTTAGCAATGTGACAGTAGCTTTCTGAAGTGTACAGGTTTTGTCTCCCTACTGTATATCAGCTTGGTTCTGTTCATGTTGTACCATCTGCAGTCAATATCTAGTTTTTAAGAATCCTCTCTGATGCAGTTCTCTTGCACTACAGACCATTTGATTTCTATGTTACTGCGAGGTCAATGGTGTAGCCTGTGACTATAAATTTCCATTTACATCACCATCAAATATCCTCTATCAACAAGAAACGTTTCTATCCTGAAGTATAATAATAATAAAAATAATAATAATAATAATAATAATAAAATGAAAATTTTTAACAGTGGGTTATTTCTGTACTGCATGTACTGTTATTTCTGTACTATGACACTTTCTTCTGGCCTCATTATTCTGGGGTCTTAAGCACTTAACTGACGTGGTCGTATAGGATGCGAACGCAGCCAGTTGTGCTTCAGCTGACGAGGTGAGGCCACTGTTTCTTTGAATAGGAAATTTGTTCTACACATGTGCAGAGTGAATCTCCTCTGACTCCCTGGACTCTCCTGCGGACTCAGCAATTTCTGACCTTTTTTGCCGGAAATATTGTCAGTTAAGTGGTTAATTGATGATACAACATACAGTAGCCAGATACGGGTTCTGTCTGTGTGCCAGGTAACATTATTTACATGTACTCAATTTTGTTATTTACAGTATTCAGTACTTTGTTTTTTCATTTTACGCTGACCAATTTTGACAATGACAGTCCATTTTATTTTTTCCACCATTGACCACACTCCGTCTAATGTGATATCAGTGGGACAAATACCATACTTGCCTACTCTCCCTGGACTGCCAGGGGCCTCCCGAAAATTGTGTGCCGATACCGGCACCCCGCAAGAGTAGGCAAGCCCCCCGTAATGGTGGCTGGCTCCCGGAGGGGGCTGCCAAAATGTCGGTATATATGACTAATACATTTTGTGTATTCACATTTTTGTTGATTAATGTAATCCACAATCCATCAATTTTTCAGTATTGATTAAAATGATGTTCAAGAGTTGAAACGATTGACAATGAAATGTAATAACTGTGTATGTTTTCAATATTAAACATAGTGTATGAGTGCAATTTATAGCAAATTCTCTCTTCCAGTTAAAATTATATACTATATACTTAAATTAAATGCATCTCACTACTGCTACCTTTCTTCTGAATGTGACTGGAAGCTTCTGGTGCTATAGGTATCAGTCTTCCTAGGCTATCTGCAGCTTAGCAGGTTCCCGAACATAGGCAATCTGTGATTAGCCGTGCACTAGCTTGCACTGCTGAATTAGACCCTGTGATCGGCAATCCTAAGAGGATCGCACAGCTCAGACTCAGTCGCACACAGATGTGCAAATGTCTCAAATAGGATGTAGTCACCATCCCGGCACAGATAATGTCCACGGAGAAAATCTCGGGGCCAGAATCCAGACAGCAGTCAGAATCCCGGCTTCATAATCCCAATAACTGTGATCCTGATGGTGAGTATTAGGGTCAGATTTAGGGTTAGGCACTAGGGGGAGGGTTAGGGTTAGGCTGTGGGAAAGGTGGGTTAGGGATAAGATTAGGGTAAGGGTTAGAATACTTAAATGCATGAGTCAGGATTTCCACAGTTGAGTTTATGCTGCAGGGATTCTGACCACCAGGAACACGTACCCAATCTGTTTCAAATTGCAATGGTCTGTGTACACTAGCAATATAGCTTTGTCGCTTCCAGTGGTTTTTGCACAGTTTGAGCGAAAAGCTGTTTGGTTGACTCCCGGGACCAGGGACGGAGCCAGAACTAACATGGGGGGGGCACCACGATAGGGGAAGGTGTGGGGTGGTAGTTTTGCACATGTCGAAGTCGCAAGTTTCTGGGCAAGTGGGTGTGTCCTAATAGCAAGGGACGTGGCCTCACAGGGAATGCCATATCCACGAGCCATATCCACATTTTCATCACACTAACCAAAGCCATGACTAACCAAATTTATGTCCTACCTGCCAGCTGGTGTTCTAAGCTCCATTGATACTTATCTAAATCTCGGAAAGTTTCCAAGATTTAGAGAAAGGGAATAAATACCTACATTTAAAAGTGTCAGCCAACATAAAGCATTAGAATGCATGGATCTCTCTCATTGCCCTCTCCCTGCCCATATCTATATTACTGCCCCCCATAGCTGTCTCATTGCCCCCTCCCTCCATCAGTCTGATTGCCCCTTCCTTTGTTGTCTCATTGCCCTTGCATATCTCCCTGATTGCCCCCTTTATAGCTGTCCCTCATTATCCCCTCCAAAGCTCTCTCTCACTGCCAGTTCCTTCTATATAACACTGATCACCTCACAGCTCACTCATTGACTCCCTCACTGCCCCCCTAACAGCACCCACTGTCCACCTCAGAGCACTCACTGGCTCCCTCACAGCACTCACTGTCCCTTTCATTGTCCACCACACACCATTCCCCCCTTCACTGCCACTTCATATCACTCCCCACCACACAACACCCCTCAGCCCATTTAACAACCACCTCACAGCACCCCCTCGGCCCATCCAATGTCAACCTCACAGCACTCTCCACTCACTAGCACTTCAGCCAGCCCCCTTCAGTGTCTCCACCCAGCCCCCCTTATGTGTCTCCAGCCAGCCCCGCTTTTGTGTCCTTAGCCAGCACCCTTCTATGTCTCCAGCCAGCCCCTTCTGTATCCCCAGCTCCAGCAGCCTCCCTTCTGTGTCTCCATCCCCAGTAGCCCCCTTCTGTGCCCCCAGTCAGCACCCCTTCTGTGTCCCCAACTTAAGCAGCCCCCCTTCTGTGTCTCCATCCTCAGAAACCCCCTTCTGTGTCTAGAGCAAGCCTCAGCAGCCCTCTTCTGTGTCCCCAACTGCCCCCATCTGTGCCCAGAGCCAGCCCCAGCAGCTCTCGTTCTGTGTCCCCAGCGAACCCCAGCAGCCCTCATACTTACCTTGCTGCTGCTCACGTGGCTCCTCTGAGTCCTCTCTTCACCTGTGCGATGCATATATATGTAATCTACACGTTTGCTATCATACATAGTTCATACCAGGTTCAATTGTTGTGATCCCCGCCCCTGTGGGTCCAGCTTGTGCATGCGCTTATGTCTGAGGGGGCCCTTGTGTCTGTCCAGCCTCATATCCATTTCTGCAGCTTCAGCCCCTCTTCTTTCCAGCCCCCCCAGTGTATTTCCAGCCCCCCCCTAGTGTCTCCCTAGCCCCCCCTGTGTCTCTCCTATTCCAGCCACCCCCCTTCTGTCTCTCCAGCCATAAGTCGTCCAGCCGGTTTTTTAATATTAGCTGGTTAAGTGGGTAAAGCTATAGAGAAACAATCACTATTATTGGAAAATTTGCATTTAGACACTTCCCCACTATGTACAGTACTTGGTTGAACTGGGCATTGCCATTTTAAAATAATTTAGAGCTTACTGAATGAGAAATGTTGATACTCTAAATTTAAAAAAAAATCTGTTGCGCAGATGGCAAGCAGTGTAGTCATAAAGGAACAGTATGAGTTTGTGAACTGATTCACCACACAGTATCTGTAGAGTACAATCAAGATGCCAGCATGAGCCTTGCTGTACAGACACCCTGTAATTCTTTCAGTAACAAGGATGTGTGAGGATTTGCTAAAAATAAAAATTAGGTGTTTTATCCCTTTGGTCAACCACAAAGAAATGAAAAGATGGCAATAATCAAGACTTTATATTTAAATGTATTATATAAATAGTAAATCAGTGTACTATAATATAACCAAATGTGATTTGATCTTTTGACTTACCGAAATATGCAATAAATACATAATTTTGAGATATTGTTTGATACCCCTCATTATGGGTTTAATCTATGCTTTAGCATGTGGCTTGTTATATAATATGCCTTATTTTAATTAATTTTAACAATCACTATAATCTAAAATGACTTGCTATTAAGTTATAAATTGGCTTTCTGTACCTTAGTATGCTCTACCCTATGATAGTCATTTATTTGTGCTGGGTACACACTTGGGGTCTCAGTCCGACCCGCTCGCAAGCACCTATGCACTCGTAAGCGGGTCGATGTTGAGGCCCTGCGCACGCGCAGCGGCCGCACTGCGCGTACACACAGAGCTGTAACTAGACTTGTTGGTGCCCTGTGCCAGAAAGAGCTTTGGGACCCCCCTCATTCTTCAAAGGGACATAATGCACCCAAAAAAGGGCCATGGCTTCATGGGGAAGGGCCAGGGAAGAGATAGTGGAGGCCAGGAGGTGCTGGGGATAAATAGGGACATAATATAGTGCACCTGAGAGAGGGTCATGGCCTCATGGGGAAGGGCCAGGGAAGAGATAGGGGAGGCCAGGAGATGCTGAGGATAAATAGGGACATAATATAGTGCACCTGAGAGAAGGCCATGGCCTCATGGGGAAGGGCCAGGGAAGAGATAGGGGAGGCCAGGAGATGCTGGGGATAAATAGGGAAATAATATAGTGCACCTGAGAGAGGGCCATGGCCTCATGGGGAAGGGTCAGGGAAGAGATAGGGGAGGCCAGGAGATGCTGGGGATAAATAGGGACATAATATAGTGCACCTGAGAGAGGGCCATGGCCTCATGGGGAAGGGATAGTGGAGGCCAGGAGATGCTGGGGATAAATAGGGACATAATATAGTGCACCTGAGAGAGGGTCATGGCCTCATGGGGAAGGGCCAGGGAAGAGATAGGGGATGCCAGGAGATGCTGAGGATAAATAGGGACATAATATAGTGCACCTGAGAGAGGGCCATGGCTTCATGGGGAAGGGTCAGGGAAGAGATAGGGGAGGCCAGGAGATGCTGGGGATAAATAGGGACATAATATAGTGCACCTGAGAGAGGGCCATGGCCTCATGGGGAAGGGCCAGGGAAGAGATAGGAGAGGCCAGGAGATGCTGGGGATAAATAGGGACATAATATAGTGCACCTGAGAGAGGGCCATGGCCTCATGGAGAAGGGCCAGGGGAGAGATAGGGGAGGCCAGGAGATGCTGGGGATAAATAGGGACATAATATAGTGCACCTGAGAGAGGGCCATGGCCTCATGGGGAAGGGTCAGGGAAGAGATAGGGGAGGCCAGGAGATGCTGGGGATAAATAGGGACATAATATAGTGCACCTGAGAGAGGGCCATGGCCTCATGGGGAAGGGATAGTGGAGGCCAGGAGATGCTGGGGATAAATAGGGACATAATATAGTGCACCGGAGAGAGGGTCATGGCCTCATGGGGAAGGGCCAGGGAAGAGATAGGGGAGGCCAGGAGATGCTGAGGATAAATAGGGACATAATATAGTGCACCTGAGAGAAGGCCATGGCCTCATGGGGAAGGGCCAGGGAAGAGATAGGGGAGGCCAGGAGATGCTGGGGATAAATAGGGAAATAATATAGTGCACCTGAGAGGGCAATGGCCTCATGGGGAAGGGCCACAGAAGAGATAGGGGAGGCCAGGAGATGCTGGGGACAAATAGGGACATAATATAGTGCACCTGAGAGAGGGCCATGGCCTCATGGGGAAGGGCCAGGAAAGATATACGGGAGGCCAGGAGATGCTGGGGATAAATAGGGACATAATATAGTGCACATGAGAGAGGGCCATGGCCTCATGGGGAAGGGCCAGGGAAGAGATAGGGGAGGCCAGGAGATGCTGGGGATAAATAGGGACATAATATAGTGCACATGAGAGAGGGCCATGGCCTCATGGGGAAGGGCCAGGGAAGAGATAGGAGAGGCCAGGAGATGCTGGGAATAAATAGGGACATAATATAGTGCACCTGAGAGAGGGCCATGGCCTCATGGAGAAGGGCCAGGGAAGAGATAGGGGAGGCCAGGAGATGCTGGGGATAAATAGGGACATAATATATTGCACCTGAGAGAGGGCCATGGCCTCATGGGGAAGGGTCAGGGAAGAGATAGGGGAGGCAAGGAGATGCTGGGGATAAATAGGGACATAATATAGTGCACCGGAGAGAGGGCCATGGCCTCATGGGGAAGGGATAGTGGAGGCCAGGAGATGCTGGGGATAAATAGGGACATAATATAGTGCACATGAGAGAGGGTCATGGCCTCATGGGGAAGGGCCAGGGAAGAGATAGGGGAGGCCAGGAGATGCTGGGGATAAATAGTAAATAGGGACATAATATAGTGCACCTGAGAGAAGGCCATGGCCTCATGGGGAAGGGCCAGGGAAGAGATAGGGGAGGCCAGGAGATGCTGGGGATAAATAGGGACATAATATAGTGCACCTGAGAGAGGGCCATGGCCTCATGGGGAAGGGCCAGGGAAGAGATAGGGGAGGCCAGGAGATGCTGGGGATAAATAGGGACATAATATAGTGCACCTGAGAGAGGGCCATGGCCTCATGGGGAAGGGCCAGGGAAGAGATAGGGGAGGCCAGGAGATGCTGGGGATAAATAGGGACATAATATAGTGCACCTGAGAGAGGGCCATGGCCTCATGGGGAAGGGATAGTGGAGGCCAGGAGATGCTGGGGATAAATAGGGACATAATATAGTGCACCTGAGAGAAGGTCATGGCCTCATGGGGAAGGGCCAGGGAAGAGATAGGGGAGGCCAGGAGATGCTGGGGATAAATAGTAAATAGGGACTTAATATAGTGCACCTGAGAGAAGGCCATGGCCTCATGGGGAAGGGCCAGGGAAGAGATAGGGGAGGCCAGGAGATGCTGGGGATAAATAGGGACATAATATAGTGCACCTGAGAGAGGGCCATGGCCTCATGGGGAAGGGCCAGGGAAGAGATAGGGGAGGCCAGGAGATGCTGGGGATAAATAGGGACATAATATAGTGCACCTGAGAGAGGGCCATGGCCTCATGGGGAAGGGCCAGGGAAGAGATAGGGGAGGCCAGGAGATGCTGGGGATAAATAGGGACATAATATAGTGCACCTGAGAGAGGGCCATGGCCTCATGGGGAAGGGCCAGGGAAGAGATAGGGGAGGCCAGGAGATGCTGGGGATAAATAGGGACATAATATAGTGCACATGAGAGAGGGCCATGGCTTCATGGGGAAGGACCAGGGAAGAGATAGGGGAGGCCAGGAGATGCTGGGGATAAATAGGGACATAATATAGTGCACCTGAGAGAAGGCCATGGCCTCATGGGGAAGGGCCAGGGAAGAGATAGGGGAGGCCAGGAGATGCTGGGGATAAATAGGGACATAATATAGTGCACCTGAGAGAGGGCCATGGCCTCATGGGGAAGGGCCAGGGAAGAGATAGGGGAGGCCAGGAGATGCTGGGGATAAATAGGGACATAATATAGTGCACCTGAGAGAGGGCCATGGCCTCATGGGGAAGGGATAGTGGAGGCCAGGAGATGCTGGGGATAAATAGGGACATAATATAGTGCACCTGAGAGAGGGTCATGGCCTCATGGGGAAGGGCCAGGGAAGAGATAGGGGAGGCCAGGAGATGCTGGGGATAAATAGTAAATAGGGACTTAATATAGTGCACCTGAGAGAAGGCCATGGCCTCATGGGGAAGGGCCAGGGAAGAGATAGGGGAGGCCAGGAGATGCTGGGGATAAATAGGGACATAATATAGTGCACCTGAGAGAGGGCCATGGCCTCATGGGGAAGGGCCAGGGAAGAGATAGGGGAGGCCAGGAGATGCTGGGGATAAATAGGGACATAATATAGTGCACCTGAGAGAGGGCCATGGCCTCATGGGGAAGGGCCAGGGAAGAGATAAGGGAGGCCAGGAGATGCTGGGGATAAATAGGGACATAATATAGTGCACCTGAGAGAGGGCCATGGCCTCATGGGGAAGGGCCAGGGAAGAGATAGGGGAGGCCAGGAGATGCTGGGGATAAATAGGGACATAATATAGTGCACCTGAGAGAGGGCCATGGCTTCATGGGGAAGGACCAGGGAAGAGATAGGGGAGGCCAGGAGATGCTGGGGATAAATAGGGACATAATATAGTGCACCTGAGAGAGGGCAATGGCCTCTTGGGGAAGGGCCACAGAAGAGATAGGGGAGGCCAGGAGATGCTGGGGATAAATAGGGACATAATATAGTGCACATGAGAGAGGGCCATGGCCTCATGGGGAAGGGCCACAGAAGAGATAGGGGAGGCCAGGAGATGCTGGGGATAAATAGGGACATAATATAGTGCACCTGAGAGAGGGCCATGGCCTCATGGGGAAGGACCAGGGAAGAGATAGGGGAGGCCAGGAGATGCTGGGGATAAATAGGGACATAATATAGTGCACCTGAGAGAGGGCCATGGCCTCATGGGGAAGGACCAGGGAAGAGATAGGGGAGGCCAGGAGATGCTGGGGATAAATAGGGACATAATATAGTGCACCTGAGAGAGGGCAATGGCCTCTTGGGGAAGGGCCAGGGAAGAGATAGGGGAGGCCAGGAGATGCTGGGGATAAATAGGGACATAATATAGTGCACATGAGAGAGGGCCATGGCCTCACGGGGAAGGGCCAGGGAAGAGATAGGGGAGGCCAGGAGATGCTGGGGATAAATAGGGACATAATATAGTGCACATGAGAGAGGGCCATGGCCTCATGGGGAAGGGCCAGGGAAGAGATAGGGGAGGCCAGGAGATGCTGGGGATAAATAGGGACATAATATAGTGCACCTGAGAGAGGGCCATGGCCTCATGGGGAAGGACCAGGGAAGAGATGGGGGAGGCCAGGAGATGCTGGGGATGAAATAAGAGGAAGCTACATGCAAGAATGATAATAAACAGAAATTTGACAGGCCCAAACAGCGCCCCCTGACCTGTGGTGCCCTGTGCAATGGCACCGGCCGCACTACCCTAGCTACGGCCCTGTGTACGCAAGCCCTGGAGCGAGAGAGAAGTTCTCTCGCTCTGGGACTCATTACAAAAGGGGTGGCTGTTGATGGTGATCAACAGCTCGCACCGTTTTGTAGGCGGAGCGGGGGGTGGCTGGCCAAACGGAGACATTCCCGACGGAACGCCTGCAGTTTGGAGGCGGCCCCACTGACATCACTCGTGATGTCCACTGGATTGCTTTGGTTGGCCTGCTTCAGGGCATCGCATTATATACACATTTTTCCTTTCTTTCACTTTAGCACTTCCATTGTTTGTTTAATATATGTATTATTTTCACATCTTTATTTCTCACCTCCCTACATGCAGCAGCAGCTGCTCTTATCTATTCTACACCTTTTTACACTTCACCTTTCCTTATTGGAGTGATGCCCTGGGGTGGCTCAGCTGGGCTGGTTTGGGGGTGTCCTGCGCTCTGGATTCAACCCCAGTATGTTAGGGACCTACCCAGAGGTTACCTGGGCACGGTGGGTAGGCCCATAAGCATGGCCATGATTATGCTAAAACCTCTAATTATTTGCAAAATGCTATTGCAAAATGTATTATACATAATGAGTAATGTTGGAGTTGTGCATCTGTAAATCTTTTTTTTTGTATATTTTTGGAGTGTGTTAGGAAACCAGAGCACCCGGAGGAAACCTACTCAAGCACAGGGAGAATATACAAACGCCGCACAGTTAGGGCCGTGGTAGAAAACGAACCCACGACCTCAGTGCTGTGAGGCAGTAATGCTAACCATTACACCGTCTGTGCTGCCCATATAACATTGCATGTGTGTATGGGTGACCCGCTGACAGGACCGACGTTACCATTAGGCAGCTGCCTAAAGGCTTGGCACCTGGAGGGTGCCGCTGGGGCTTCCTGTCGCAAAAATGATGAAGGTCTCTGTAAGAGACTTTCGTCTCTACGTGCTGCTTATAAGCTGCAGCCACTGCTATCCCCACACTCTGCTCTAGCTCTCTGGCTACAGCAGCCCTTTTGATGTACAGATATAGCTGCTCTCATCATTACTGCGATGCACGCGCACAGTGTCACGCATCGCAGCATTACGGACCTCTCATCGAGTTGCGACTAGGCGCGGCCGGCATTCTCCTCATTAAAGACTATGGCGTGCACGTGGGAACACTAGTCGTGATGGATGAGCGTGGCTACATCTGAACCTGCTTTTTTGTGATAGACTGACTCCAATGATAGTCATCTCTCCAGCAATGTCTGTCTGTCCCCTGCCATCTGACCTCTCCTTCACTCATAGCCAGACAGCTCCGCCTCCCAGTATCAGCTGAAAGCAGCTCCCTGCTGTGCTTGCCTAGTATGGATGTACACAGAGGGGAAGGGAACATTGACAGACAGGTTCCTCCCACCATGACAAGGAGCCACAGCACTACACTGTAATGGGGCCATCACTATCAGCCGCCAGCATCACACAAATGCTCTTTTAATAATAATAATTAATAATAATTTTACTTATATAGTGCTTTTCTCACGTAGGACTCAAAGTCGCTTTACAGACATCAGAAAACAAGGTACATTGTACAAGGATTTGGTGTTGCAAAATACAGAAAACCACATAGAGATAATGAAAATCAACCGAAACCTAGGGCGAGGGTCAGGTGAGTATAGGATCTTTGTTGCAGGTAGTCCCATTGGATTCCCATTGGATTCTATGGAGACAGAAACATGGCCTGGGGTTCGGGAGAGGGGGGACCCTTTTTTTATGGGATCACCACTTCCACTGAGATCACCGGCTTGGGATGAGAATGCTTTGGCCCTGGAGACCCGGTAATAGGGTCTCCGGGCTGTGGCATTACACCCCGGTCAGTTTTTGTCCGGTGCTGGTTTTAAATATAGGGGTACCCCTATGCATTTTATTTCCCCTATATTTAAAACCAGCACTGGCCCTGCAGCCAGGTGCTGGTTCTTAAATTACGTTGGTACGCTACTCGTTTTGTTCTCTGTAATTTTAGGAACCAGGACTGGCTGACCAGTCCCGGGCTGGTTAGCCTTTTCGGGGGCAGTCCGGGGCTGGTTAGCCCTACGTCATTTTTTTCATAAAAATAAACCCTAAAAACACAGGAATCATTAGTGAACATACACAAATAACACTGATTTGTGTATGCTTGATGGCAACTCGCAGATAAGGAGTTAGTGCATTAAAAACTTCTATTGACTCCCCGATTTGCCTGTAAAACGTCCGAATATAGCAAAACGAAAAATGGTAAATTCCCGATTTATGCAGAAAGGAATGAAAAGTACTTCAGATTAGAGCTGATGGTGAATTCATTTCTATTGACAAAAACAGCCGAATTTGCGGCATTAAACCACCCGAGTTCAACCACAAAAAATTAACAAATCACCCAACTTTAATGATAGTAAATTCCCTATTTGCAAAAAAGTTATGTTATCACCCGAGAATGCAAATCGGGACCAACACAAATCTTAGTAAATTTACCCCCTAGAGAGCACAATAAGCGTACTGCAGGGTTGGTGCAGACATTTTGGGAATTAACTTCCATGGGTTATATATTCCACCCACAAAAGGTATCAAATGAGGCAGCCATCATGGGCGCACTATGTAGGATTACCCTGGGTAGAATAGGTTACACCTAGAAGAAATGACACAAAATGGGTGGTTGCAGTGTCCTGACGCTAGGAGTAAGGTCACAACATAGTAGGGTCCCAACATAATAGTCAGGTCCATGTATTTTTCATCCCATCCACGAGTGTACCAGGTGAGGCAACCATGGTGGGTGCACTACTAAGGTTGCACTGTGGGTGATGAACCATGCAAGGACCCAAGTCATATATGGGAAAACTGATATATGTGTGGCAGTATGATATACCCTTTGTGAATAGATCCACATAAAGTACATCCTGCCCATGGAGGATGCACTTCAGTGGTTGTATAGCACACTAGTATATTATACAGGGGGGGTGGAAGTACATTTTATAAAACAGGGAATAGCAAATACAGCAAATAGTGCTGCAGTTCGGCATGACATATACAGATGAGTGAAACATTTTAAATATGAAATGCACTGAATGAATAGATCCACATGTTTGTTCATCCTGCCCAAGAAAGAACCAGCCAAGGCAGCCATCTGGGGCGCACTGCGTAGGTTACATCTGGCAGGGTGCAAGTAGCTTAAGTATAACGTCCAGGTGGAGAAAAAAATTTAAATAAACGGTGACCACATTACAAGTTAAAAACCATGTTAATCTTAATCAGAAATTAAAAAATGATAGAGTGATCTGCAAAAAGCCACAGCAGTCTTGTCGCATCCAGCAGTTTGCGGGGTTCGATTTGGCTGCAGCATTAGACAGCACCCAAACCCAGTCTCAGGGGAGTGTAAATGAAAGTGGAGTGGCAGCATTCCTGTGCTGGGGTGTTTGGGAAACAGTTTAATTTTTGGTTAGAAAGTAGTCAAAAGTCCAAATTCAGTTCAAACTCCGGGTTCTAAAAACAATTCCTGTAATAAAGAACTTTTTAATACCTCTGTCTAGGCTCACCAAGGGGTAAATTTTGTAAAGTGAGAGTTTTTAGAAGTGAGTTTGAGAAGATATGTTGCCCATAGCAACCAATCAGAATCTACTTAACATTTAACTAGCACCTTCTAGAAGATAATAGCTAGAATCTGATTGGTTGCTATGGGCAACATCTCTTCTAAAACTCACTTCTAAAAACTCTCACTTTACTAAATTTACCCCCAAGAGAGGGGTAAGTTCAAGCATATCTCATATATACTAAGATTCTGCCTTCTTTATGTTGTTCCACTGGCCCACTGCAGCCTTATATATTATATACAAGAAACATTGTCTTCATCACAAGTATTTTAGCTTGTAGAACCAAACCCTGTGTTATTGACTCTCCCCACCCACTTACCTGTGGGACATCTGGTGCGGACTCCTCCTGGGCAGCTAGTTGTGCGCCACGGGCTGGCTAAAAAGGGGCGTGGAGGGGGGTGGCATCGTGATGGAGGAAGCGTGACCTCGCGGCACGAACCCCCTGTTAAGTCTCTCCAGGGGTCCAGGAGGTGCAGATTGCCCCTGGGGATCAGTAAGTAAATTTCGTTTTCATATTTACTCTGTCGGTTGTTACTTCTACTTCATACATTTGCATAAAGTGACCCCTGTACTGTGCTTTTATATGTATATATACAGTATATGGGGGTTTTTAAGCTCCTGTCTGGAAATCCTTCATTTGCACCTAGAAGATGTGCAGCCGATAAAGGAGATGTACTGATTTTGTGTGGGTATAGGTTAATGTATGGTGGAGAGGGGTGTGGATGGTATTATTGTAATGTGCAGGGATATTGATTTAATTTATAGTGGGAGAGTATGGACACTATTAGTGTAATGTGCAGGGAGAAGAGGCTTATTGCATTTTTTTTTTACCTTATTCTGAAATCTGACATTTGCAAACCCCTTCCTCTAGGAATCCTGCTTTCACTCTACGCAGCATTCTGCATCAGACCTTAGTACATCTGGACATTAATGCATCTGAACTGCAGGCATGCCAGCCAGGAGGAGGTAAGAGTTGTTATTTTAATTTTACAAAAGTTAAGTGTGTGAAGGCAGGTAAATGGGTAATGGGTAGGGGCGGTAGGCTGTAACTTTGCCTAGGGCACCGAGAAACCTTGCACCGGCCCTGCCCGTCGACCTCCCATACACTGGCTACAGGGAACCCTAAATGCCCACCTGGTTGCGACGTCAGCCCAGACACACTGAGAGGCTGATTGGTAAGAGTGTATATATTTTACCAATCGCCCACTCTGACAGCGGATCAGTCTCCTGACCAATCCGTTGTCTAAATGTGTACCCAGCATAAGATATGATATATCACCCTTTGATTGCAGTGTACACCCACAGTGTACACCCACATGTCTATCATATTAAAATGACAACAATCCTTTGTGTATTAAGCTGCAGTGACTGCAGTCACAATGTCAATATCAAGCACACCACATCTAGTGTAAATATCACTGATAGATATGTGCCACTTTCAATGTACCAAGTTTATTCATCACAAATCAGAGTGCTATGATATAGTCGCTCTCATACAATAAAATCTGTGTTTCTAAAGAGAGAAAGGTGCTGGGATGTAAAATAAATACAGAAATATTTAACAAGTTGTACATCCTGTTGTATGTAGGGGACCATAATAAAACCCAGTCTAGAGTCTGCTAGCGAGACCTGGGATAGATTTGCCTAGCTGGCATACTAAATGGCCTTAAACGCTATGATCTAATGTCTGTCTATGTTCTCTCCTTGCAGGTAGCAATAACACAAGTCCTAATAAATATAAAATAAACACATATAAACAAGGGTGTATCTAGTGATCCAAGCGCCCCTGGCAATGTAATGGTCTGGTGCCCCCCCATGCAGTGCCCCCAATAGTAATCCCCCTACGCTGCATTGCCCCCAGTAGTAGCCCCCCTATACAGTGCCCCCAGTAGTCCCGCCATTCAGTGCCCCCCAGTAGTAGTCCCCCCAATACAGTGCCCCCAGTAGTAGTCCCCCCTATACAGTGCTCCCAATAGTGGCCACCCCCCTAAGTTGCCCCCAGTATTGGCCACCCCTATACAGTGCCCCCAGTAGTGGCCACCCACTCCCTAAATTGCCAACAGTAGTGGCCACCCCTAAACAGTGCTCCCAGTAGTGGCCACCCCCATAAATTGCCCCCAGTAGTGGCCACTCCTATACAGTGCACCCCAGTAGCAGGCACCCCCCATAAAGTGCCCCCAGTAGTGGCCACCCCCTATTTCAGTGCCTCCCCTGTAGTGCCAGGCTTACACACACACAAACACACACACAAAGAACAAAAAAAAAATACAACTTACCTGATCCCCGCTCCTGACGCGACCGCCGCTATCCGATTTGAGTCCCGGACGCTCTTCTCCTGGTCCTGGATGGGAGAGACGTCATGACGTCTCTCCCATCACATGCTGCGGGGGGAGCCGGCACACGGAGCTCATTAGTGAGCTCCAGCTGGCTCCCTCCGTGGACGATGCAGCAGCAAATGAGAGTCTGTCTGACTCATTAGCTGGCTGCTATTACAGGCACACAACCGCTGCTGGCGGCTGTGTGTTTGTAAACGGTGTAGAGCAGACCGCTATCACTGCGGTCTGCCCTACACTTGTGGGGCCGGGGGACTTGTCCACCCCTTGGCTACTGGTGGCACTGCCGGGCGGCACCCCCCCTTTGGTCGGCGCCCCTGGCGAGTGCCATCCTGGCCAATGGGTAGATACGCCCCTGCATATAAACATATTGGTGGGGGGAAAAGGTCAGCTTTATTTAAGAACTAGCTGGAGTACCCCGCGTTGCACGTGATTTTAAGAATGTTTGTTTACACATCATCCTCCAACCAACCTCTCCTTAGGCAGGCCTCACGAAAAGTGTGACAAACTTCCCCATCAAAAGTCCTAAGGTCTTCGAAGGACGTAGGACCTGTAATGGTGTAAAGCAAACTTTGTAGATAGAAGCATTCAAAATTTGTCGGATGTACAGTGTAAACACGGCCAAGAGCTTCTCTTGCTCTGATACCAGGATGACCATCTACAGCAACTCCCTGTTTTCTGCACATAAAAACTTTTCGAGAAGAATTCCATGTGTAATATTTTGGCAGCTCACAGTATAGCAGGGTACTTGCAAAGTCATCATTTTGATACAGTTCGAAGAAAGAAGCCAATGTTGTTGCGTAATTTGGTATAGTCAGAGAGCTGAGAATCCTGGCAAAGCCTGCTAAAGCGCTCTTCGATAATAAACATTAAGATCATGACAAAACATGACAACACAAAACGCTTGCTCCGAGGCCCTACCCATATGCCGTGAGGCCCCACAATCAGCATCCAGCAAAAATTGTGTTTTTTTAATCAATTAAAAATTAACAGTAATTAATTTCGACTTCGACGTGTTTTAATACGCTCGTATGTAAAATTTCACGATCTTGGCTTGTAAACTGTGGATTTGTATAGAAAGACAAATTTTTGCTTTTATATAGTAGATAAGTAAAATAAAATTAAAAGAAAGTATGGCTCCACACAACTGTGTTGCTATCTGCATACCAACCCAATCAGGTCTACATGGGCAGCCTTCTAGCAGCCCATCACACACACTTGAGGTAATGAAACTCCCCTCTCAATGACACACAAAGGTGCACCATGACTGACCCCAGTAAGGTAGAATCAGCCTAACCCATGTACTGTATTGGTAGGGAGAGCTCCACAAGACCTAATAGCTAGATAGCCACTGCTACAGTTATTTTCTGCAATCAAGGCCGACACAAAACAAAAATAAAAGGGCAAGTGGAAATGTCCAAAATCAAAAGACCTATCCTACTCTGAGACAAATCAGTATAACATTAAAACTACATCCACAAATACTCCCCTAATCATCCGATTAGTTAACTAACAACTGCTCATATCACAAGTACCTCCCAACAATATTTTATCCCTTGCAAGAGAGAATATATCAAGACACAGACTAGTTGTTTAATCCACGACATGCATATAAAATGCATTCTGTACTTCAGTTCTCGGGGACCTGAGCCTAGACATAGTTGCATTAGGAACTCATTAATCAGGAGAGTTTCCTAACAGGTGGAGGCTATCTGTGTTACATTTGTATTTAATAGAGGCATTTGCAGCTTACGGTATGGCTTTTTTATGCTGTTACTTGCTCAGTAAGATTCCAGGTTTGGTTGGTGTATAGAATTTATTTCCTCTTCAGCCACATTTGTCTATCAGTTGGCTGCACTTTCCCATACTAGTTCCACTTGAGTTGAATATATGACATGGACTGTTCTTGATTGTGTGCTCTCAGCCATGTTTCCCTCACCCACACTAAACTCATGAGGTTGGTTCAGAATATGTATGTACAGTATTGGTAATCTGTTTAGTGTTGGATTGCTCCTCCGTACCTAAGTCTCCATATCTAAATCTAGTGAGTCCATCACATCATACTTTAGGTCTTTAACAAAAGTTAATTTGTTGTTGATAGTCACCATGCCAGTCCTTAGTTCTAAGATTTTGTATCCTTTGGGATTCTCACCATATCGAGCAAGAATCTCTACCACTGCTCGGTGTTGTAGGGTACTGAGTTTTTCTTCAGGAATGTAAAGAAATTCTTTGCATACAAAAACTTGTAATATAGGTTTGTCATCATGCCAAAGTTCATATACTGTACAGTAGTGTTTTGCAAGTAACTTTCATTGCTGCTTCACTCACGTCCTTTTAGGTAATTTTGAGCATGCATTTGATAATTTTAGTCAGGGTTCCGTTCTTTTTCTCAGTGACCACATTTTGCCCTGTGGTATAGTATATAGAACTGTCTTTAGATGCTCTACGCCATGTTGCCTGTTTTGTGTTCTGTAAATTAACCTCCATTGTCACATCAAAATGTCAGTGGATTTTTACTTTATTTATTGAAACTTGTCATTGTTACATAGGGGCATACTTGCCTACCCTCCCGA
This sequence comes from Taudactylus pleione, assembly GCA_031769625.1. Lineage (NCBI taxonomy): Eukaryota > Metazoa > Chordata > Amphibia > Anura > Myobatrachidae > Taudactylus > Taudactylus pleione. Next base: position 19,591,026 of record JAUIMM010000094.1, on the reverse strand, counting down.
TTTGGTCGGGAGCCTCCCGAAAATCGTGTGCCGCTCCCGACCTCCCGGGAAGGCAGACAAGTCTCCCGGCAGCTGCCGACCCTTCCTACCCCCCACCGCAATTACAAGAAGCTCCCCGGCAGCGGGGGGCCTGTGATGCGATTCACGCAGAATCGCAACATTTTGGCCCCGCCCCCTGCTTCACACTGCCTGTAATATCGGCAGTGTGTAGCGGGGGCGGGGCCAAAATGACGCGATCGCGTGGCTCCACCACCTGCTCCACCCGCCCAACTCTTGTAGTCTGGCCAGTCCCACCCCCGTCTGCTGCCCATGCCCCCCCCACTCAAGCCGATCTGGCTGCTCCCTCCCGGAAGGGGCAGCCAGATAGTCGGCAAGCATGCATAGGGGTACATTTACAAAAGTGAGAGTTTTTAGAAGTGGAGATGTTGCCCATAGCAACCAATCAGATTCTACTTAACATTTAACTAGCACCTTCAATAGCTAGAATCTGATTGGTAGCTATGGGCAACATCTCCACTTCTAAAAACTTTCACGTTAGTAAATATAGCCCATAGGGATCTATTTACTAAGCAATGTCAGGAGACAGAGTGAAAAGTGATAAGGTGCCAGTCCTCAGCTCCTAACTGCCATCTCACAGGCTGTGTTTGAAAAATGACAGTTAGGAGCTGATTGGCTGGCACCTTATCACTTTTCACTCTGCCTTTAACACTGCTTAGTAAATAGACCCCATAGTCTCTAATTTGTCCAATAATTCATCTTTGTTCTACATTAATCAAAGTCTATAAAATCACTATGTATCTGTTGCCTCCTGGTGTGAGTAATTTCATATCACCACACAAGTCACTGGGATAAATTTACTAAAGTGAGAGTTTATAGAAGTGGAGATGTTGCCCATAGCAACCAGTCAGATTCTACTTAACTTTTAACTAGCACCTTCTAGAAGTTAATAGTTTGCTATGGGCAACATCTCCACTTCTAAAAACTCTCACTTTAGTAAATTTAGTAAATTTACCCCTCTGTGTATGAGACTGAGGGTCTGATTCAGAGCCGGACGCTCTGAACGAGCGCCCGCTCTGAATCAGGGCGTTGTTTTTTTTTGGTGCTTCCTCCTGGACGCTCGCATAGTTGTGGGTTACCACCCACAGCTTATGCGAGCGTCCATGATGATGGTCGTGATGGTCAAGACCATCGCGACCATCGGGCTTGCGACGAGACCCTGCAGTAGGGTCTAGCTGCCACAAGCCCTGGAGTGATTTTGGCTCTATCAGAGCCAAAATCACTCCCACTGACATCACTAGTGATGTCAGTGGGGCCGGACTCAGACGGTAGGCGTTCCCATGAGAACGCCTCCGTCTGGGTAGCCACGCCCCGGCATGCCCACCAAAGGGGGCGTGCTGTCACTCACCATCGACAGCATGCCCCCTTTGGTTGCGAGACCCCGAGCGACGGCTTCCCCGTCGCTCGCCGGGTCTCGCACATGCGCACGATGGAGCAGCCTCCGTCGTGCGTATGTGCATTTGGGTACCATCGACCCGCTTGCGAGCATCCTGAGCTCGCGAGTGGGTCTGAATGAGACCCTGAGTGAGCTTGAGACTTTGCTCTTACTTGCTCTTCTGGCTGATGCTTCTATGCAACACTCACACATCATAATTACTGGACAGGCTGATAGTATGAGATACTTTGTCAGGCCTTGCTTTTGCAGTTCCTCTATGCTTTTCGGGTGCAACATATGAATGCAATTACTCTATCTTGTCTTTGTGTGCGTTGCCTTCTTTTGCTGTGTGAGACAATACAGTTGTTCATTGACTTTGGCTCTGGATATCACCTTCTATTCAGTATAATACACTATTCATTTTGGAATTTGATGGTCTTTTAGCCACTATTAACTCTATTTACTAAGCCTTGGATGCAGATATAATACCAGCCAACCAGCTCCTAACTGCCATGTCACAGACTGTGTTTGAAAAATGACAGTTAGGAGCTGATTGACTGGGACTTTATCTCCGTTCACTTTATCTCCATCCAAGGCTTAGTAATAGAACCCTTTGCTTTTTATAGACAAGAGTGCACCTTTCAGCCCTGGAACATAAAACACATACTTTACTGGTATTACCCGATTGTTAGTTTATATTGGAGCACATGAATAACCTTTAGCTAAGACTTCAGAAGTGATGGACTATCTCTATGTGATGCAAGTCAAATTCTATAAAGAAATATCTATCACTCACCATGTGACTCCCAAATCTATGCAACAAAAAAAGGCAGATGACCATCTGTTGATGGCACCCCACTGATTTCTGCATGCATTGGAACATTTTTCACAATTTTTCTCTGTTGATCCTTTCTGCACATTGGGCCTGATTCACTACAGTTTGCTTTTGCGATCGCAACTGCGATTACGCACGCAGATCTGCTGCAAAAATATGGTATTTTTTCAACGCAAAGCCAGCAGAGACACCCACTACCACTTTCTCACATCCATAAGGCCTCGCAGACCTGCGTATACATCGGTACCATCCCGTAACATCGACCCCTCATACATAATTAAAACAGGTCTGACAGTACTCTGAAATTGCAAATGTCGTTGCACACAGTGAGTACTCAAGCTGCGTATGCCGTCACAGTTGCTAATTTATGCACGCCCAGGAAACGGCGTTCAAATGGACTGGCACGCCTGCGTTTCTACAACCACTCCCCCGTCACCACCCCCAAATGCTGAGTCCTGTCCCTCGATCTGCGATGGCTTTGTATCTGCATAAGGATCGCAGTGCGACCGCGATGCTAACTCACGCACGCACACTGTGGTGCATACACATGTGCAGTACGCACCATCAGCTGATCTGTGTACGCTGTTGCAGTTGCAATCCGTAATGAATCAGGCACATCGAGCAATCTTTCCTCAGGTGTCCCTGTTTCTTCCAAACATGATCAGAGGCGATCAGAGCCGCCGGGTACATTATACAGTATTGCGGCCCGGGCTGCCGCTGAGCTCCTCTGGGATGCTCTGGCACGCCCGGGCCATCATCTGTAAAGACGTGGCAGCGTTACATCACAGGGGCTGCCAGCCCGCTCTCTTTCTACCGCCCGCCTGCATGCCCGCATGTTCGCCAGCTGCTGACAGCTCTGCAGTATGTGAGGGACAAGTTTTTTTTTCTTGTTGATCAATGTGAATATTTCTCTGTGGTGGCCAGCCAAGGTTTTTTTTGTGGGACCAATGTGTTTTTTTTCTTTGTTTGTTTCTGTGTGTTTGTTTCTGTGGGGGCTTTTTTTCAGTGGGGAGCAATGTGGCATAGTTTTTTTTTCTTTCGGGAGCAATGTGATAGTTTTTGTTTATTCTGTGAAAGCCACTGTAGTGTGTTTTATTCCTGTGGGGGCCAATGGGTATGGGAGCCAATATGTATGTTTTTTCATAAGTCTTATCGCCAGATGGTGTGCCTTGGCAATTTCAAAATCTTGCGTAATGTGCCTCGAGTTGAGAAAGGTTGAAAATCACTGTTCCAGTCATTCCTGTTGATAATCTGTAGTGTACCTAATAATAAATGTATTGTTTTACCTTCAGTTAGGGACTTTTCATATTCTATTTATCCTTTTGCTGCTTCATCAAATAAAGGTCAATGGAAGCCAATGTCCTCACGACCAGAGTGGCTGTTTCCCTCCGGCTCACTGCTACGCCATTATTATACTCTGACAAAGATGTTATATGTTAGGTTATATTACAAGTTTACATATGTTAGGTTAGTGTACTCCATGTTCTGAACCTTTACTAAAATCCTATAGGAACTGGGAGGACATCATATGATAGTATATAAGATCACTTTTTAATAGTTTTCTAATTTTCCCCTGGCTGCAGAAAGACATATGTTTGTACATATGATAATAAATGAAATTATGAGGTAAATAAGAGCATATTAACATTAGTTCGTTCCTTTAATATAAAAGCCATAGAAAAACAAACTACAAAATGAAATACACTGACAAATAAGGAATTTTCCTTTAGAGGTTTATGATAGTCAGCTGAGGGTGATGATAGAGCCAATGTTCCACTGTGACATCACTCAACATAGAGACTGCAGAGAACAGACAGTTATAGATTGTTTACATTTGAATCAGGCTAATGTCAGTTGACGGTCAGTTTAGAGAACAACTCATCTGAGGGATAAGAGACTGTAGCCCTGATCAGAGATATTATCCATCTGTACCTTACATCTGTATCATGGCAGATAAAAATTAAAAAACAAAAACAAATTGAATACATAAAGATAGCATGCGATGGTAGGTGACAAACAGTAGGTCATATGTGTTATTTTTCTCCAATCTACATGCAAACATCTTATGACTTATGAACCTATCACACATAACATTACAATGCTCACCAGTGGTTTCCACTGGTCACCCAGAGGGGCCATTAAAAAGCTGATAGGTGTCCTTACCTGAAACCAAGTTATGTAACCACAATGCCAGGCTTCTCCGTAGCAAGCTCACTTCCTTTCATGCTGGAAATCATTTTGGTAAGTAGGAAAAGGAAGTAATAAAATGAAGTCAAAGAATAAAATAAAAAATCGCCCATACAACACCACAGTATCTCATCACTTCCCTGGTGTAAACCTGTAGAAAGTTCCATTCCTCCTTTTCTAATTTATTGGCCTAGTTTCATCTCTCAGAGTTTTGAAACTCCTTCAAGATAATATTGTTACAGACAGTATAAAAATGGCTAAACTCATTTTATGATGTTTTCTTTGTAGAACATTTACCAAATAACAGCCGAGGTCCATGCAGTCGCTTCACCAAACCGACCAGCTATCTGGAGCTGGAAATTTCCACACCAATTCCACAATAGAAAAAATACAGTATCTGAAGAGGAAAGGCCAGAAGGAGAAGGAGCAGGAGGCATCCAAATACATCAAGAGAGGGCCAATACTGTTAAGCAAAAAGATAGAGCACAAGACTGCTTATTTTTACGGCTATGGATTTAATTAAGATTTCTATATATAAAATAATTTTTTATAGATAATTATTCCTTAATTAACTTATATCTAATAATTTTTTGGTAGATTTTCTTAACTTTTCTTAATTTCATGTAAATAGTTTTTCTCTTAATATAAATATCTACTGCAACATCATGTTACTGGTTGTTTCTCTTCAGGACTACTGATTATTCTGCAGTGGCAGCAGCAGCATATTTCCAACAGCAACCAGTGGAATTACTACTGATACAGTAATGATGGGAACAGGAGTGCAGTCACCAATCACTGTTGTTAGTAGGAGATAACAGTCTTATGCTGGGTACACGCTATGCGCTATGGCATTCAATCCGCTGACATATCGCATAGTGCATCTGTATGAGTGTATAGAAAATATGTCTGTGAACTACGTTGGTCCATACTTGCCCACTTTAAGTTTTTCCTCCCTGGGAGAAGCCTTGGGAGAAGCAGGTGGGTGGTGATGGGGGCAGGGCCGGATGGGTTGTGTTATGATGAATACAGCATATTTAACTAGGGGACGGGGCCAAATGATGTGATTCTTATAGAACTGCGTCAGTAAACTATGCCCCCTACTCACCCGACCGCTGATCTCCTGGAAAATTCTCCCCATTCTGCCCACTTCACTAGGAAGTGGGCAGGATGTGGGAGAGGTGCCTACACTCCCGGGGGTGAGGGGGGGTTACCCGAAAAATTAGGAGCCTCCCGCAGTTCCCATGAGAGTAGGCAAGTATACATTTGTCACAGACTTATCACATCGGACCTGCTGCTTAGCTGATGCCATTATATCTTGCAGATATATCGGTGCATCTGGCTGTGTGTACATGCAACCTGCCTACAGCCCATACACTTGCCAGTAACTGACGTCTAAATCTGCTGCTCGGTCTGTGGATCCCTGGGTCGGCGGACATGTCACACAGGTGTGTACCCAGACTTAAAAGGATATATAGGGCAATCAGTCACCAGGACCATAAATGGGTAACAGTTTGCTGGATCCTAGATGCTTGTGTTTGGCATACTGTGAATTGGGATGATAGATTGTTGAAGGAGAACTCAACGGTACCAAAAACAAAACAGATCGACAGTGAGTTTAGATAGTACATATAAAGCAATAGCCTCTATGGGCGCATACAAGTGAGAGGGATGTAGAGTCATATGCATCTCGACTGCATTCACACGTGCAACTGAAGAGTGATCTATCTATCTATCTATCTATCTATCTATCTATCTATCTATCTATCTATCTATCTATTGTGCTGGAGGGAGGGAGAAGGGTGAGGAAGACCAGGCCAAGGTATCTTGTTGTAAAAAGGTGCAATAACTAGGAAACAAATTGATTCATTGTGGGAAATATATACAGAAGGTGGAGTTATTGTGTAGTAACACTTGGGATTACAATAAAAACTTGTATAGGCATTTTTGAAATGTTTTCAAATATAAAATATTATCCTCACAAATGAGTGACTACAATATTTTCTTTTACTGTGGCTTTTATATTTCCTTGTTAAGTTAACATCATAATAACATTCTACAAACAAGAAGATGTACTTTAAAGCTTTATTTTTGTACAAGTCTTTATATTTATAACAGCACTGGAAACATAGAAACATGTAGGCACAGATGACTTTTAATCTGTATATTGAGTAAAATAGATGACATTTCAACAATAAATACAATCTGAATGCTACCATGTAGTAGTATAATAAATATCATGCTCTTGTGTTAAAATTATCCATTCATCTTACATGTTCAATATATCCAATGGTTTTTACATATTAAAGACCTTGTGTACATTTGCATACATTCCATAAAGGGAAAAAAACATAAAATATATTAAAGCTGTATATTATTTTATATTTTCTACAATTTATTGTCTTTACTACCAAAATAAGCATTTTGTACCAATGATAGCATAACAATCATTTTAACCAGCATACTCTATGCAAAAAATACTCAAAAACTACAATAACCATACAAGGGTATAAAATATGATAGGATTTACCAGTTCATATATATAATATTGCTTAGTGGCCTTGCTTGTATCCATGCAAGACAATTATTTAGATGGCTTTGCTAATTGATTTGTTTGAGAATGAATGTAATTGTGAATGGATGTCCAGAATCTGATTATTAGTTTATGTTGTTAATCCTGTAAAAGCATGAATAAAAAAATATACAAAAAATATATAAGTTATGAGTCCCATTGAAACTTTCATCATAAAATGTGTTGATGCATTTTTCCTTTTGTGAAAGATCTGTTCTTCCAACTTTTACATATTTATTTACATAAGTGCTCCAAAGTATTACAAACCCTTTGTATTTACTGCCATATGGACATAAATGATGTAAATGCTGCTTAAACTATAAGGAAAACACAATAGGGGGAAAATGCCCCACATGAAAAAATGTGCCATACAGTACAAACTAAATATGGCTTGGTAAAGAAATTATCCAAGTAGTTATATAATTTGGAAAATAATGAGGATAAAATTACTGTATATATATATATATATATATATATATATATATATATAAATCAGGCTAATTGTTACTGCTAATGAAGTTACTACTTTGCCCTACTGCAGACTGGATAGGGGTGGAGCAAGTGTGAGTATTACGGTATGGTGCTGCCTATAAGACCCCATTCCAATTTTGCTATGGGACCCAGACATTTCTAGTTATTTACTTCTACAGAAATATTTAAAATTTAATTTCCAAAATAATGTTTTAGGACTTAGACAAACGGCATTTGAAACAAATCAATAATCCTTACTGAAGATGTTACAAAGACATATTGGGCAGGATGCACTATAGCGTTTTATGCAGTCAAACTTCAGAAAATGAAGTTTTCAGAGGTTTGGCCACTCACCGCAAATGCACCAAGCCCAGTAGAAGCCTATGGGCTTCTATTTGCGACTCCCTTCTGAAAGGGATCCAATCGGACCTGCACACTTGCAGAAGGATGCCAGAGGAAGTTCGGGGTCATCAAGCCCGGAAGTCCCCATATCGTATAGGACTGCTCTTACCGGGAGAGCTGTCCTTTGTGATTTTATCCATGCATACCGGCGTTATATATGTCGGTATGCATTCAATGAGTGGCGGAATGCATTGCATGCAAAATGCGATGGTTGATGCTTCCCGCCCATTGCGTAGCGTAAATATAATACAATATCATACAATTGCTCCGAGCATGTCCGCATGCGCCTATGCAGATTTGTGTGATCTGGTGCTTACACATTCTTGTACCTGGAGAGGCAAGGTGGTGGAGGGGAGGGGCATTCTGACCTAGACTGAAAACCTTAATATTTGCGCCATTGCGAACACATGCAGACCGGTACAAAGACGCATATACATTTGTGAAAAGCTATTATTTATGGGTGGTCATGGGCATTTGCAAATACAGGTTGAGTTTCCCATATCCAAATATTTTTTAGCACAACTGAGATAGTGACACCTTTGCTTTCTGATGTTTCAATGTACTCAAACCTTGTTTGATGTACAAAATTATTTAAAATATTATATACACTTCAGGCTATGTATATAAGATGTATATGAAACAAATGCATTCTGTAATTAGACTTGGGTCCCACTCCCAAGATATCTCATTATGGTATGCATATATTCCAAATATGGAAAAATCTGATATCCAAAATACTTCTACTCTCAAGAATTTTACATATGGGAGACTCTACCTGTACACAATAATGATCACAGTCATTTAGCATTAGCGAACCGTCTGTGATTGGCTGATGTGAGTGCACCACTGACACAGGTGCTTTCTTTATTGCTCTCTGTGAATATACAAAGTTTTTGTGTGCATATTTTGGCAAACAATGCCATTGGACCACGAGATGGAGAGTTTTATCTGATGTATTAAATATGTTTTTTTAAGTATTACAGTAAGACTAAGGGGCCTATTCATCATCATCACTTAATTTCTACAAAATCAGGTGAAAATTAAAATTTTCACCTGCAATTGTAGAAATTAAGTTATCGGGCCATTCATTAAGAAGATAAAGCAGGAGATATCACAGATATCTCCTGCTGACCTTGCTTTCGCGGAATGGCCCGCTGTCCCCATACACTAGTATGGGGACAGAATTCATCGAACTCTGAAAATACAATATTTTCGGAGCTTTATTGCGGCAGCATTCACGGATCCCTCCTCCCCTGTCCGGCTCCTTCCGCCGGGGCTCTTGTGCACCAGGCTTGCCTACCCTCCCGATTTGGCCGGGAGCCTCCCGATTTTTGGGTGCCGCTCCCGGCCCCCCGGAGAGGCAGGCAACCGTCCCGGAAGCCTGCGGCCATCCCGACCTCCCCCCAGAAAAACAAGAAACCCCCGCAACAGGGGGGCCGGTGACACGATTCGCGCTGAATCGCGTCATCGTGGCCCCGCTCCCTGCTTCACAATGCCGAAAATAACGGCATTGTGAAGAGGGGACGGGGCCACGATGACGCGATCATGCCGCCCGCCCACAATGTGCCGTCAATGGCCGGCTCTGCCCCCAATGTGACATCAATGGCCAGGCCGCCCCCGCTGTTAGCCGACAATCAGCTCCCTCCCGGAAGGCTGGAGTTGATTGTCGGCAAGTACTGTATGCGTAACACTGCTTTGAAAGCAGTGAAGTCGCTCGCAGGGACGGCTGATTTTCGGATCAGCTGTCTCCGCGCCGGAGCAAAGATGAATTGCTCCGGCGTCCGCAGCGAGTTAGAATGTTAATTATCAGGGGCCGTTTTTACCCCGATAATTATCATCATGAATAGACCCCTTTTAGAGAATGCCTATTTCACAAACAAAATACATAGGTAAAAGCTTGGATGCACAGTATGTGTATGTGACGTATACCTAACATAAACATGGTGCAAATGCTAATGATGCAGACCTATAACACATCTTGCTAGAGTAGCATCTGTGCACATGCATGCAATTGCGGGTATTTTAGTGAATGCATGCTTTCGGCACAGTTGCGGTGAACTCACCATCAGCCCCAAATGGTTCACCAATTCTTCTGGGCAACAAAAAGACATTGAAAATAAGTCACTTTGTATTTGGGCAAGAAATGACTGGTGAATGAGAAATATAAAATGCCATTCCAGATGTGTATTGTGCCATGTAAGGAACAGTTAGTGGCAAGCTAGAAGCACTGAAAACTGCTTTCTATTTGTGAAATAGTTTTGGAAATAGCTAATGCATGGCATCTAAAGACACATGTGTTCTATGGAATTTAAGAACAGTTCTTAAACATACACTGACCATTCTGTTAGTTATACTGCTGAAAAATATTGTAGCCTTAATTGATCAAATTTAAATAGTACCACAAAGCTACCATCTGTAGACTCAGACCTTTCAGACAACTTTTGTTATATAACATACAATAGCACAGTTCTCTAGAGTCAAACCACAAAGTGCTAATGGATGACTAATGCACCAGGAATATGGAATGTTGTAAAAGGGTTTAATTCTAGTTATAGTTTTTGGAACAGATGCACACTACAGGTATATAGACCTAGCAACTTTTGCCCATTGTGCTTTATCATAGAGACCATATTACTATACAGAGCTTGTCATATACTGAATGCCATGCTCACAAAAGCTTTCAAATTGTAATAATTTGTGTTTATTAAATAACCATCAGTTTGTGGTTGAAACAGTGTTTTTTTATTTATTAACTGATATATGTGAGTAATGTATTGTACCCTCACAACACCACTAAAGTAACGGTGTCTTTGATGTTTTCAAAATGTATTGATTGCCTCCAGGGCACAGATTTGATTTGTTGACATCAACAAAAACTAACATTAACAAATTACTTTCATATACTGTTGAACTGTATGTACCTTATACTGTGTTATAGACAACATACTCCTTATATCTATTTATTGTGTTTAGTTACTTCAAACAATGTAGCCCATCACTTCCAAGAAGATGGACAGCACTGCCGTATGGGAAAATCTATACAATATTATTCACTTCATTTACTTGAATTCAATTGTTGATGATGCAGCAATACAGAATAACAGAGACATGTTGCCAGCCAAGGTAAATTTAGACTGATATATCTAGCCCTTAATGGCCGGTCTAGAAGCTCTCAGTAAGACAAGGAGTGATTGTGATGATGCTAGTATTATGCATTTAAGAAAAGAACAAATAACCCTTTCAAGACACATAGTAGGCATTGTATAGGAAGCAAAATGTAATTTCATATTCTAGCCAATAACTTATTATGGTACTTCTTTTAGTCTTAAAAGCCATTTATGCAATTTTATTCGAATGATTACAAATTTCTATTGACTTAAATACATTAACCATAAAAGATGTGTAGCAAAATGTAGGATTTATTCAATATATAAAATGAATGTGCTTTTATTCCATACATTTTTTGCTGTAATTTGAGTGTTAAAATAATAATAGTAATAATTAATAATAAATAATGAGGACCAGGTATAGCAGAAAGGCTGTTACAGGATTTCCCACCAGCATTCTGTACTATACAGTATTTTACAGTACACCTGAATTGCATGGAATAACCAGCTGTACAGTTACTTTTTCCATAAATGTAAAGGAATTAGACTGCTCCCTGGAGTAAAGCCAGTCTTATGATGATCAAATAAACAACAATATCACTCATGGGGGGAAACAATATCACTCATGGGGGGAGATTTATCAAATCTTGGAAAGAGATATAGTGAGGTTGCTCATAGCAACCAATCAACTTTTAACTGTAATGTATCTAGTACAGTCTGTAAAATGACAGAAGGTAATTGGTTTATACTTTCTCTCTCTCTCCAAGCTTTGATACATCCCCCCCTTTATTTCCAAGACTTGATAAATCTCCCCTGTGGTATTGGATAATTTCCACAATGTCAGCACATATGTTCTTACAAAATTGCAATGATACTTGATTATGATTTTTTTCAATATAGATAGGGATATTAGCTGGATATGGAAAACAACTGCCGGCTTGCCAGGACCTGCTCTGTAGCTGATCACTGGGGAATAGAGTGACTTCCTTTAATGCTGGCTTTACATCAGAAGGTTTTCCAACCCCTCTAACAAGTAAGAAATTGGGAAGAGAAGACTATAATTTGGTAAAGACATTCAATGAACAAATTATATAAATGATGCCAAAACCATGACAATCATTTTTCCCTATGTTATATATATAAAATATGTTCTAAAAATGGATACAGTTGCTGCTCATATGTTCTGTCATGCATGAAAGTTAAAGATCATATATTTAACATTTGCGCTTAATATGTCCTCAGTAAAGCCAAATGCATGACCAGTTGCAAAAGCCAAAACCCTGTGCTTAAACATCACACAGGTATATTTAATCTTATTTTATTGTCATTCTGAAATGCATGTTTATTGCATGCAATTTAATATATTCAGTCTGTATCTATTAAAAAAAAATCTGCATTTCCTTTACAACCATTTGTAGCAAGTTACATGCTGGAAATGATAATTTAGTCCCTTTGGATGATACCAACCAATGTGAAATTGAAATGAAATTGGCGCTAAAGTATTTTTGAGACTAGGGATTGGTACCTCTAACCCTTTTGAAGTGACCATGGAAAATGATGGGCCATTTATTTCTAGATGATATATTAGTGCATTTGCAAGTGTTGTACATGCTGTGTGTCTATCTTCTGCAGTGCTGCAAAGAGTACAGCACTACTGCATTGCTTTGAGATCATTACACCTTTACATGACCACGCATTTCCCTTTCAGCTTTTCCTTCCGTTTCTGCTGCTTGCTCTTTTTGCCATCTATCTGAAGGCTCACAGTCCTACGTTTCTCAAGGTTTAGAAGCTCTTGAAACAGCTCTTTCACATTGTGGTTCATCTTGGCGGATGTCTCCATGAAGGCACATTTCCATTTTTTTGCTATTGCTTCTCCTTCTGTGCTGTCAAGTTCCCTGTTTTGGCTTTCATCACTTTTATTTCCAACTAGCATGATGGGGATGCTCTCTACGTCCCCTTTAATCTGGCAAATCTGTTCATAGATCGGCTTCAGTTCTTCCAGGGATTGCCTACTGGTGACGGAATAGACCAAAATGAAGGCATGTCCTTTTGATATAGACAGACGCTGCATAGCAGGAAACTGGTGGCTTCCCGTGGTGTCAGTTATTTGCAAAGTACATATACTTTTATCACAGCTGATCACTTGTCTGTAGGTGTCTTCAATTGTCGGTATGTAGCTTTCTCGAAATGTGCCTTTTACAAACCGTAGTACCAGGGAACTTTTACCCACTCCTCCGGCTCCAAACACCACCACTCTGTAATCATTACTTTGTTCTGGCATTTTCACAGATGGGTCAGATGCTTTTCTTGGGAAAAACACCTAAGATAAAAATATATAGATCTATTATTATTATTTTGCTCTTGTATTTTATTTCTTATTGATTCAGGGCTGATTCAGAGTTGGAAGCTGTGTATGCCGTCACAGTGGATCTCAGTGCATATGCTAATGCCACAAGTGGCGTCTTTTGTTAAAAGACACCTACTGCCAGCTTCTCAGATCCACTGCCCGTGCCCAAAGATACAGCATTGGATCCACAGTGCAAACATCGTCCTAACCATCAGACATCTGAGTAACCCTCCGGCAATACTATGCTACTGAAGCCAGGGAAACTGCATTTGAGAACGTATCCACTGGCTTCGGCATGCACAGAAAACGGGGCCCGTTTTCTGTAACGCTCCTCTCGAAAAGCCTACAGCCTGTCAATCAGGCTGCGTATAGCAGGGCACTGTGAACAACGTTGCAGCTTTATCAAGGCACATGCGCACTGCTCCGACGCATACACAGTTCACAAAACATCACAAAACATCACCCATCTACATTACAATTGGAACCGTTTCCACCTCTGAATCAGTCCCGCAGTTCTTACATATAAGAAAAATGTTACATTTCAAAAGTAATAAGAAGCAAGATCAGAAAACAAAAATCAATACACACATTTCACCTGTAGATTACAATGTAATTAAATAATGTTAGACCATACACATAGAGATCTATTCATCTTTTGTGAAGCTGAGACAGTACATTTCTGCTAGCTCCTGTAGCTTTCGAGTTCCAAAATGTAATTGTTTTCTCTTTGAGCACATAGTACACCCAAATTACATGTTATCTTGGCATTCTCTTGGAGCATTGGTTTATACGGACAAAAATAATGTAAGATTAGATTTTTTTAACTGATATTTTATTATGTTTTTACATTTCTACAAATAAAGGCTATTAACACATTCCATTTTCTTGAAAGAGGAAAAGAATGGAACAAAAAAGTATCATTTCCTAAGTATATATATTTCATCAGACACCTAGGTTTTTATGTTTGCAAAATTTTTGTAGTGCTTTATACAATATCAATTTACTGTACTATTCATTGTTTTCCCCTGGCAACCAAGCCACTGAAAAAATCTTTATATAAATATATATTATAGTTTCCATCTCTGTTGGTTGAAACTTTGGTAAATTCAGTTGATCTTGGTTTTCCCATATCTTTATAGCAAGGGTGGGGAACCTTTTTTCTGCCGAGGGCCATTTTAATACATATATAACATTATTTGCGGGCCTGGTTTAGGCCATGCCCCCTCCATGTGACGTCACATGGGGGCAGGGCCACAATCGCCAGTGTTACAGCAATGCCCGGAGCATCCTGAGGATGTTCCGGGGCTGTAAGGGCAGCGATGTGACCGTCTGAAGCATCCTAAGAACACTCCAGGAGGCACTGCTGCATAGATTCTGGCTGCAGTATGCCATTCTAGGAACCCTGCTAGCCAAATGAGGCTAGCAGAAAAAAGCTCTGAGGGCCAGACCAAATGATACCTAGGGCCTTATAAGGCCCCTGGGCAGGAGGTTCCCCATCCCTGCTTTACAGATTAGGAATCAGTTTTATTGCGCCACTACTGGCTCCAAATGGAGAGAGTACTGTGGCAGTGCAGTAGGATGTGTTACTTTGCTGTTGTTATGGTGTTGCTTCAGAGGTAAGGAAATATGTTGCTACAGGGGGAAATGGAAATGTATTGCTATGTGGGATGGCCTCACCCTCCTGCTGTGTAGCATTGCACACGCTTCTGTCTCCATAGGGACCTTTTAACAATTCTACAAGGCTTTTTCCACTAGTAAATTGTAAGTATGTCTAAGCCATAGTTGCCTACCTACCTATATCCTGTGGGATAGTCCCATTTCAAGCTATAATCTGCAGCTGAACCAAATTGTAAATCAAAACCCCCAGATTCTCTGGATTCGTCACTGCAGCCGAGGCCCCATCAAGGAGTTTCTGGGCAAGGACAGTGATTTGCCGCAGTCCCTATGACTGTTGTCCGGACTCTTTGCTGGACCCCTGGCTGTAGAGATTACAGCTTGTCTGACCCCTGCAATCAGTGTCTTCTTATCTCAGCATCTGCTGCTATTGCTAGTGTGAGCTGTGACCACAGTAAGAATTTTTAATTAGTAATCTTTAGTTAAACACACAAAAGGACAATACAGCAAAAAGTTTTAAAATCCTTTTTTTCCCAAGAGATGATCATTAAAGTATGTCTATAATTTCTTATCATATGTTCGCAATCGTAAAGCGAACGGACTATGCTGCGCTATATAAGTAACTGTTAATAAATATATAATAGTACTAATAATAATAATAAATAATAATAATAAATATGTGGTAAACTAACTAAATCAGGCGAAATATAGGTTCAAATATACAATATATATAACTAAAATAGAACATCAAAATAATGGCTACCTTGAAAAGCTTGATCTAAAGGTAAGTATATTTATGTACCTGGTTAATACAGCAAATTGTGGTGCACTAACAGCAGTCTGTTTAAATACTATCAGGATCCCAAACACAATATTCCTCTTAGCAAGATATTCTCAGTCGACACAGCAAGAAGTATACAGTCAGGTGCATAAATATTGGGACATTGACAGAATTTTCATATTTTGGCCTCTATTCACCACCACAATGGCTTTGAAATGAAACAAACAAGATGTGCTTTAACTGCAGACTATCAGATTTAATTTGAGGGTAATCACATCCAAATCAGGTGAACGGTGTAGGAATTACAACGGTTTCTATATGTGCCTCCCACTTTTTAAGGGGCCAAAAGTAATGGGACAAACTAAACAATCCTAAATCAAACTTTCACTTTTTAATACTTTGATGCAAATCCTTTGCAGACAATTACAGCCTGAAGTCTCGAACGCATAGACATCACTAGACGCTGGGTTTCATCCCTAGTGATGCTCTGCCAGGCCTCTACTGCAAATGTCTTCAGTTCCTGCTTGTTCTTGGGGCATTTTCCCTTCAGTTTTGTCTTCATCAAGTGAAATGCATGCTCAATCGGAATCAGGTCAGGGGATTGACTTGGCCATTGCATAACATTCCACTTTTTAGCCTTAAAAAAACTCTTTGGTTGCTTTTGCAGTATGCTTCAGGTCATTGTCCATCTGCACTGTGAAGCGCCGTCCAATGAGTTCTGAAGCATTTGACTGAATATGAGCATATAATATTGCCCGAAACACTTCAGAATTCATTCTGCTGCTTTTGTCAGCTGTCACATCATCAATAAATACAAAGGAACCAGTTCAATTGGCAGCCACACATGCCCACGCCATGACACTACCACCACTATGCTTCACTAATGAGGTGGTATGTTTTGGATCATGAGCAGTTCCTTTCCTTCTCCATACTCTTCTCTTCCCATCACTCTGGTACAAGTTGATCTTTGTCTCATCTGTCCATAGGATGTTGTTCCAGAACTGTAATGGCTTTTTTAGATGTTGTTTGGCAAACTCTAATCTGGTCTTCCTGTTTTTGTGGCTCACCAATGGTTTACAACTTGTGGTGAGCACTCTATATTCACTCTTGTGAAGTCTTCTCTTGATTGTTGACTTTGACACATATACACCTACCTCCTGGAGAGTGTTCTTGATTTGGCCAACTGTTGTGAAGGGATTTTTCTTCACCAGGGAAATAATTCTTCTGTCATCCACCACAGTTGTTTTCCATGGTCTTCCGGGTCTTTTGGTGTTGCTGAGCATTTAGTGCATTCTTTCTTTTTAAGAAATTTCCAAACAGTTGATTTGGCCACACCTAATGTTTTTGCTATCCCTCTGATGGGTTTGTTTTGATTTTTCACACCTAGAATCAACTCCAGACCTTTTACCTGCTTAATTGATAATGAAATAACGAGGGAATAGCCCACAACTGTCCATGAAATAGCTTTTGAGTTGATAGTTCCATTACTTTAGGCCCCTTAAAAAGTGGGAGGCACATTTAGAAACCGTTGTAATTCCTACACCGTCCACCTGATTTGGATGTAATTACCCTCAAATTAAATCTGAAAGTCTGCAGTTAAAGCACATCTTGTTTGTTTCATTTCAAAGCCATTGTGGTGAATAGAGGCCAAAATATGAAAATTCTGTGAATGTCCCAATATTTATGCACCTGACTGTATGTTTAGGGTTGAATTCACACAAGGTCAAATTTAATTTGGAATGTATTGCATATGCATCACATATATCATGTATATTGTGCTGAGTGAGAAGAAAATAAATATCACAGTGAATACTTACAAACAAGAAACCGAGTATTGCAGGCAGCAATGTTAGTTGCTACTAATGTTATATAGAAATATATTGCAACAAGCATTTAAGCAGTTACACTCATATGTGGAGCTAGACACGCCCTTTGCGTGGAGCATAACACGCCTCCCTCAACGGAGTGCTGTGCATTCTACTACCAGCTATAAATTCCCTGAAACTAGTTTTCAACAGTAGGCAAGTATGGTCTAAGCAAGTAAAGTTTTATTTATGCCCACCTTCATTGAGTGTGATCTTCCAATGTGGATCCAGGACTAGAAAATGTTGTGCATCCCTGATCTAAAGAATTTAAATAAATAACAGCCATTATCTATAGATTTACCAACCATGAAATTCCCTGGACTTCCCGTTCTGTAGCATTTAATGTTACAGTGGGAGAAATGCACTCTTCAGAAACGATTACAACTGTACAGTAAATGCCGAAACACCAAGCATGACAATCCTTGATGGGAAAAAATAGAGTATATCTTACTTTATCCAGCCCATAGATTGTCATTTGTTATGTTATAGTATTCATGTGCATTTCCTATAGGTATCAATTATCCTTTCCTACTCTGCCCTCCTTCCAGCAAACCTTAATTCACCGTTTGTAAAAACACAACAGATGTTAGATGCTAGGAATACACTACTATGCACAAGCCCTAGCCAAACTGCATTAATGCAGAGAGATATGTTGATGTTTAGTGTCTACTGTATAAATTGGAGAATAGAAGGCAGTGTATACAATTACAGATGGATTAAAGTGTAACACAATGAATCATGACTATGAAAGGATTAAGTAGTTATTCTGTGCTCTCTTGTGACAGATTTCTGTGAATCACTCAGTATATTTTATTCACTGCATTAAAAGCTGGTATAAAGAAACATTGACTGCAATACTCACTGCACAATATTTGCCATAAAGGACATGTTCAGTGTATAAACGGAAAACTATTACAGTATATGCTGAAGCATTATTATTATTATCAGTTTGTCTTTGTACACAAAAGTTCACAATTATAGATAGATGTTTACAGGTAAAAAAAGGCACTGGTAGAGCATTATAGGTTATATAGAAAATTGTCTCAATTCCAGAAGAAAAATAGGCACCAATCTAATCTAATAATATAATCCCAACATTGGGATTTTTACAGTATTCAAGTAAATTAACGCTCAAAGTTCATAAAGCTATTAGGACTGTCGTCCAAAATAAGTGTTACTATATGGATGGTTTCTGTTTCATTGCAATGTAAGATGCGAAAAACAAGAATAATGGTATTATGAATTCTTAGAGTATAAAACTTAATTTCCCTATCATTAGATTTGTTCAGTGTATTGGTTAAATACTTCTAACATATATTATAAGGTCATACACTAAGGTTCAGTTTTAGCAATGTTACACAATTGCTACAACATAGCTATAATACTTGATGAAATAAATCTCTCAAACACAGTGAAGTGGGAGACATTAAAACATGATTCCAAAACCACATCCAACATATTTAGGACATTATATTAAACTGGATTTGATGCAGGTCAAAAAGTCTGCAAGGTGGTCACTCACACTCTGATGGCTCAGATAGAGAGGCTACTATCTCTGTTTGTGAAAAATATCTCATATCACCAAACACAACTATAATTGTATAACATCATGGGCAACAGCTGGCAAGATAATTCCATATATGGCACTGTTATGTCACTACAACTATGCCCTTTGCTGCATTACCTGCACAAATGCTGGCAGTGCTATCCAATAACGCTTTATGTCCCCTCCATCCAACATGACCAAGATGAGAGCACAAAGTGCTGATAACCCTGATGTAGGACCGAAGGTACTGTAGTGTGAAGATTCCAGTGTGTATTTGTTACTAGCATAGAAAATATCTTAGAAGGGCTTTCCTGTAAAGAATTCACGTAAAACTTGCAATGGTAATTGCGTAGTATGAGAAATGCACCTGTGACATTTTTGTTTTTTTGTTGGGGACTATTCACCCCAAAATCTGTCCTGTGCCAAGTTCTCACAGTCCTTATACTTTTACTCCTCTGGATTTCGGACATCTGCTTCCATTGCTCTGTATCTTGCTAAACAAGATCTATTCTTAAACCTTCACTCTCAGGATCCCGTCCTACAGTATACACTCTTCACCATGAATTCTTATTAACTTCAGACCTTCAACTGTATTGTTACTTCTCTTCTTTCTTTTGCTTAGTTCACCATCTGCCTGCTTGATCATATTCCATCGACACATCATGATGTGACTCAGCACTAGAATTAATGTTTAATCTCTCTTTTCCTCTAGCCTTAAAGCATGCCACGATCATCTCAGTTCTCAAAAAGCATTTGCTGGGACCTATGGCTTGATCCAGCTACCATTCTGTGTCTCTTTTTACAAGTCCCTTTTTCTTTGTCCCCATTCTTTTATACACTCCATATAACCTGTCTTGCACCTTCTTTACTTCATGGCCAAGAATCTCATTATTGTTAAATCAAAGAATAATTTTCACCCCATTGCTTTCATTTTTCATTGGGTCATTTGTCAATTACAATGGGAGATCCTCTTCCAGAACTCAGCTTACAGTATGCCACATACTCCTGCCATGTGCAATGTCCCCATTAATCCTCATCTACGTAAGTCATGTCATTATAGATGTAGTCTAACTCTATACTATACTTTTTTCCATTACTCTCTCCATCTGCATAGCTGAATCTATTTTAACTTCCATAGTCTCTTTATGGGGCTGTTTCTGAGTAGAACGGATCTCTGTGCGCAGCAGCAAATTGCACGTTTTTTGCATAGAGCACATGCGCAGATATGGATATACGCATCTTCATATATCTCCGTCCTATTCTGAGTCCGACAAAACTCGTCGGATCTGTCTTTCAGTGAAATTGTGGGTTTCGGGGCAGCAAATAACGCAAGCACATGGAACCACACTGACTTGCTGTAGTGTCATGGGAGTGTCTTAGGTGTGTAACTAAAGCTCTGTATGAGCGGAAGCCTGCAACTGTTGGATCTCTTGCACCTAGCACGGGGCTGGTGCAGGTGGCGTAAAATCAGTGGAAGGCAGGGGTTTTTCGCTTGCAGCAGCACGGATTCTCTCATTAGCTGAACGGAATCTTACATTAGCATAAGGCAGTAAATCAGGCTTCTGCAGCTGTACGTGCAAATCAGTATCAGCCCCTATGTCTGCAGATAACGGGCAACTTACTGCAACTTTGGTCCTGCCCCACCATCAATGATATCCTAGGGCTAAGCAGAAAGTGTCTGTGTGCAACATGAATAGTAGAGTAACTCTGCATATTACTGTATATTATAAGGGCAGCACATGCTATTATCTTCCTCCCAATTACTACAGTCACCAGAAGCTCACTGCTGTTGTACAGGGACCAAAATCAGTGAGCAAGTGTTATTTACCCATATAAACTCCATATCCGTTTCATCGTCCCATGGCTTCACGTCAAGTAGGATGGAAGACTTTGCGATAAGTGCTGGTTTTTTAGATTTCTTTAGGAGAAAAGGATGGTCAGTTAGTAGTGAGTTCACGTTTTCAGACGTGGATAGACAAGTTACCCAGAATGTGGAAGCTGCTCTAAATCTTGTATAAACTTGTAACTTTAGGCGAGTACTGGCACCTTCCTCCATGGTAAAAAATACACGATACGGTAGATTGAATGGATATAGATAGATAGATAGATAGATAGATAGATAGATAGATAGATAGATAGATAGATAGGAATCCTTCCACATTTTAGATGAAGTGAGAAGTAACATGCTGAATGTAAGGCAGAGCTTGCAGCAGATGCCGATAGCTTGTTGCCAACTCCCTGCCTCATTGTTAGTGAAGTCACTGGTGGCTTTTTATAGCTATAAGGATGCACGTATGTGGGGAAGCAAGCTGTAAATATGCTGTCGTCACAAAATAAGTGTAACATATGTTCAACATTTTATAGCCAAGAGCTTATTAGCACTGTAACTAAGCAGCAAGACTGTAAATGACCACGACTGTCTTCTCATTATGTCACATAGTGTGTCATTATTCAAATGTAGCTTTTACTAAATAAACTAATATGATGTGTGACTTACAGTGGGTATAAAAGGGATACAATATCTAAATCACTATTAGAAACACACTGACTTCTGTATGCTTCCAACAAATGCCATGTTACAGCCCAGCACATAAGCAATATAATAGTAAAGTAGAACTTGTGAGCCCACAACTTAGCGTAAGCTCTTACGAGCAGGGCCCTCTACCCTCTTGTGGTTCTCCCTACTTTACTTTCATCTACTTCTTACTCCCCAATAAGGCACCTAACACTTGGTTGCTTATGCTTTGCTGCTTATGTGGGTGTTATGGTCACTCATGTAACAATGTTTATTATACATGTCCATGTCCTGTACTGTATTGTATTGTAAGTCACTGGTCACCTATTTGTTTATGTACTTTGTAAGGTGCTGTGGAACACTTCTGGTGCCATTTAAATAAATTATAATAATAATAATAACAATTACATACATGTCAACATTCCAAAATGACATTCTAGGCTATGCCTCCAATCCATCCAAACCATACCCAAATCTGTATTACCACTATACACCAAAGGAATACCCATTCTTAGTTGCTTTGGGAACTTCTCAACTTTATCTCGCTTAATAATCCCCTATGTGTGATAGCAGAGAGCAATAGTTGTACTAACTAGCAAATATAAATGCAATTAAAACATCTATGTCAAAATATGTAAACTTTGACTTTATATATTGAGCCGGAAGCTCACTACTGACATCACTGGTGATGTCAGTAGGGCCGCCCACAAATGGCAGGCGTTCCTTCAGGAATGCCTCCGTTTGTCCAGCCACCGCCCCACCCCGCCTACAAAACGGGGCGAGCTGTCTATCAACATCGACCACCGCCCTGTTTGTAGCAAGTGAATTTTTCACTCACTACGGGGCTTGCGCACACACACTGCGCACGCCACATGTGCGCAATGCACAACCATCGACCTGCTTCCGGGCGCATAGTGCTTGCGAGCAGGTCTGAATGAGACCCTAAGTCCCTTGCCACCATATTGGGGTAAAAATACATATTATAGTATGTAAGTGCAACACTGACTGCCTTACTGTACAGAGAATAAGAGCTCTGCAGTTCAAGCCACACAATAAATGATGGTGCGGCAGTAAACCAAAATGCAGCTGTCTCATTTTGATTTGCTCCTATGCTGCTTGTTGAATGCCCACTGGCAGCAGGGATAAATGCAGAATTTCTTGCCTGGGAATTTTTAAATGTTAGATTTCGCTATGAAGGAGAAAAATAAAATACTTTTTCACATACAATATCAGTATATTTAATTATATATTTACGATTTTTTATTATAATGCCCCCCGTCTGCATTATTCTTCTAGTACACAATGTCTGTATTTTTTTATAATGTTATAATGCTCCCATGTATGCAATATTCTTCTTGTGCCCCCTCTCTGTATCTTTATTATAAAGGTCCCCTGTCTCCATTATTATTATTATTATTAAAATATTTTTTTATATGGCGCCACAAGTGTTCCGCAGGGCCTTACAAAGTACATTATCAAATAGTCTGACAAGTGACTTACAGTACAATACCATACATGACGAGGGCAAGAATAATATACATTGCTACATTAGCGACCATAACACCCAGATACGCAACAGAGCAAAGCAACCAAGTGTTGGGTGCCCTAGTGGGGAGTAAGAAGTAGATGAAAGTAAAGTAAGGAGAAGCACAAGTGGGTAGAGGGCCCTGCTCGTAAGAGCTTACATTCTAAAGGGGAGGGGTAGACAAATAGGTGTGACACAGATGGGGTAGGCAGGGAGGAAGGAGCATGTAAAGAAAATGAAGATGAGAGCTGGAAGGCTTTGATGAAGTAGTGGGTATTGAGAGCCCGTTTGAAGGATTGTAGAGGTTATTAATGTGCTCCATCCTCACCCCATTCTCCTCGCACATACACCCCGTCTGTATCTGCCACAATGTGTATTCTGACCCTTCTCCACCTGTATGTTCCTGATAGGGCTCTCCTTCCCCCACCCGCGATTCATACCATGCTCCCCCAGAATTATAGCCTACTCACCTACCAAGAAACTGCCTGTTCCTTCTGTCTTCTCCAGGCGGCTCCTCTGAGGCATTGTCGTCGCGTCATCATTACATCATGAGCGCAATGCTGCCGGGAGCTAGGTGCAGCTGCTGCATCCTGGTCTGCAGTGAACACTTCAGAGAGATCATCGGTGCCGGACATTTTTAGGAAGGAATACTGGGCTCCTGTGCAGCCCTCATCCCGCCCTTGTTACGCCACTGATAGTACTAGGAGCAGGCAGAACCCCCCTCACCCAAGTGTCCGGCCGCAGCATCGATAGGAGGCAGAGTGGGGGTGTGTCTTTGGGCTGGGCCATTCAGTCAGTGCTATTGTGCGCTGGCGTCAGGGTATGAGTGGGCGGCCTCCAGAGTGTCCGGGACTAAAGTCCCGGAAGTCCCCCACTGATGGCGGGCCTGTGCGCAGGATCCCCGGCACAGGAGTGAAGAGACTGCTGATGCGGTCACTTCACTCCCAGCACATCACAGGAATGGGCTCATTTCGTAGCCCCTTTCCTTGTATGTGCTTTTTCATACCTCCCGGTGTTATGATCGCATGGTGGAATGTGATCATGGGTGCTAATATCGCGTCCAGATCACATTGCAAATGCGATCATTAATTAATGGGCCTCTAAGTGCGGGGGGCGTGATGCAGTTTTCATCATCATGAAATTACACAAAATGCATCTCCCACCACTGCGTAATTATGAAAATCGTAATGTGTGGTGCCACATTTATAAATGTGCCTCCATAAACAGCGGGTAAAATAAGTTCACATCAACATTTTTCTCAGTAAATATATTTGTAATGGGGCTATTGTAATTAAATTTTCACCAAATGTCTGCAACAACCCATGCAGTCCACACATGCAAAGAAATCAAACCATATATATCCATAAATTAAGTTCTGTGATTGATTTCTCTGCATGTGTGGATTGCATGGGCTGTTGCTGACATTTGGTGAAAAAGTGTTTAGGTTTGGTGAAAATTACATTACAATAGCCCCATTACAATATATTTACTGAGATAAATGTTGATGTGTTCAATAGTTATTTTACCCGCTGTATGTTGCCCTCTTGCCTCCTCCTCAATAAAGGGATAAGGTAGCATATTAGCAGATACAAGCAGGTAAGGTATGAGATCATGTTGATTCTATTTCTATACAGTGCTGAAAACTGATTCTAGCAGTTATCTAAAACACTACATAGTAACTGCTCTCCAAGTAATGTACTTGAAGTATATTATTGTAGTAGGTTTCTATAATCGTCTCCCTTCATGTATCCTGGACATAATCTGTTTTAGATTTTAAGTACAAGTCCACAAAGTCTAATAGTGTTAGAGACACCAGATGCTGTTTGTCTTGTCTGTAAATCACATTCATCATCACCCCTCTCCTGCATACCTGACAACATATTGTAACTTGTGACAAACAAGAAAGGGAATTAACACACAGATGGGACAGACTTCTTTTTATCACACCGAGAACATTCAAATATAACACCCCAGTGTGTGCAATAACACTACCTCTATAAATACCTTGAATTTATCTGCAGTGCCTCCAACAACAGCAAACAGACTTGATAAGCACACAAGATAATAGAAAACTGCATTACATGCATCTTACAATGGTAAAGGTCAGTCCATAGAAAGGCTCATGAGGAATGCACATGAATGTAGAACTATAGTTTATAGTAGTGGTCAACCTGGATTACGAGTTGTCATAAATAAGTAGAAAGGGAAAAACAAATAGATTATTAGTACAAGACTCTCAAAGCTCTGACAAGTAGCAATAAATAAAGCACTATTATTTTACCCTTTATTAATATGACCCAGTGAAATGTAATCTAAATCTTCTACCATACGAACAAGAATTTATTAACCAGTATGCATTTGACTTATGGCAAGAATCCACATGATCACAGGCCTACATACAGTATATAAACTGATTGAACTGAACGTATAGCCCCAGTGCTGTGAGACAGCAATGGTAACCACCAGGGTCGCCATAAGGGGGGACTGTCGGGACTGGAGTCACAGGGCCGGGCAGAGAGGGGGGCCCTGAGTGGCAGCGGTACGGATTTGTGCTGAGCTGCCAGCTTTTGGCAGCTGGCGCACCGATATTGATTACATGACATGGAGATACAGCGCTGGCCTGCGGCATTACATTATGAATATGGTGCTGGCCGCCAGCCAATCAGAGCTCGTGGAATCCTGATTGACTGTTGGTCTGCAAGCTGTGATTGGCTCGCAGCCGACGCCATAGTCGTAATGCCGCTTGTGCTGTTTCCAGCAGCCGTGGCGCTCAGATCACTGCTGTCTCTGAGCGGGAACCCGCCCCCTCCTCGGCTGCCTCAGCAGAGGATAGCTGTAATCAGGTTAGTGCAGTTCGGAGTACCGCCTGGAGACAGGCTGCACTCTGTGACAAGGGACCACCAATAGAAAGCAGAGAGCAAGCCTCCTGAGGACTGGAAAGGGCAGGGGCGCTATTTGCATGTAACCTGGTGGATTAATGTAGTTTTATATATTGAACTTTATTATATATATACTGCCCATTCCTATAACATCTAGCTCTGCTCCTGCACCAGGTCTATGGGTTATGGCATAGTCACTGATCCTGCCTTGTGTCTACCCCCAGTACAGTCTTCCCTGCCCTATGCCCTCAGCCCTGGTCCAGCCTTCCCTACCATGTGCCCAACCAATTAAGGTCAAGCCTTCCCTGACCAGTGCCACTCCTCCCACCATGTCTAGCCATCTTTGTACCCCCAATAGGTCAAACCCTCCCTGTATTACACTTCCTCATAGTCTAGCCTTCCCTGCCCTGCATCCCTCTTAGTCAAGCCTTGCCTTCCCTGTGCCACCTCATTACAGTCCAGCCTTCCCTGCCCTGTTTTTTTTTTTTGTTAACTGGCTGATGCCTGACTCCCACTGTAGCTTCAAACACATTATCCACAGCTCCTCCCACATCTGCTCTCCCATCCCACCGGGGGGGGGGGGGCTGCCTATTTTGTTTTTACCGGGCCCCACAATTTCTGATGGCAGCCCTGCTAGCCACTGTGCCATGCTACCAGGGCCATAAGTAGGGTAGTGCGACCAGTGCCATGGCACAGGACACCACAAGGGCAGGGGGCGCTGTTTGGGCCTGTCAATTTTCCTGTTTATTATCATTCTCACTTTCTCTTCTTTTATCCCCAGCATCTCCTGGCCTCTCCTATCTCTTCCCTGGCCCTTCCCCATGAGGCCATGGCCCTTTTTGCAGGTGCACTATCTTATGTCCCTATATAAAAAATGGGTGGGGGGGTGCCAATGCTCAATGCACAGGGCACCAAAAAGTCTAGTTACGGCTCTGCATGCTACATAACGCAAAATCAGCTCTAAATATGTCCGTGCAAATTATAAATTATTCGCTTAGTATTTTCTCAGGAGCTAACATTGTACTTATTACACAAACATACACAAATTCACAGACACACACCATACTTGCCTACTGCCTCGGAAGTCGAGGGAGGCTCCCGAATTTTTGGGTAACCCACCGCACCCCCAGAACAGTAGACAGATCTCCCGCATCCTGTCCACTACTTCCTAGTGAAGTGGGCAGGATGGGGAGATTTTTGGGGGAATTTGCGGGTCCGTAGGGAGGGGGCGGGGCTAAAATGTTGTGAATTGCATAATTTAGCCCCACCCCCTTCTTGCGGACCCGCGAATTGCAGCCTTTTCCCGTGAAGGGACGGGGCTTGATGACGTTTACAGCCTGGCCCACTCCCGAACCTGTCCACAGCATCTCTTCTCCGATCTTGCTCCTGGAAAGGAGGAGTGTAAAGTCGGGAAGTATGACACACACTAAATGAAATAATTGAGAGATTTACTGTAATGTGTTTCACAAAGTGGCCATAGTTGTATTAATACTGATCTTTAGGGGTCAATCCTATAGGTGCAAATTTTGAGTTTGCTTCTTGAAACTCGCACACCGCACTTATTGTAATTACCTTTGGGGTGCCTAAACTAACAAAAAAGTTGATTATGGGGTAATTAGAGGACATTTTTTTTACCCCAAAAAATGACATCTAATTATTGGACTAATTAAGCTAATTGGAAACTTCCAAATGCCTAATTAGTCATTAGGGGGGTGTCCAAGGGGTACAGCACATATACGGACATTTTAACCTTAAAATAAAGACTTTCCTTTCCATCTCTCACCCTCAGGAATGTGCGAGTGGAAAGTTGCGAATTCAGTCTGACTGATTCAGTGCGAGTTGCTAATTGGATTGCAAAATGAATTCGCTATGCGAATTCGAAGTGAAAATAGCAACTCGCACCTTGCAATTTTTCTCTTAATAGGTTTGACCTCTTAGGGGTCTATTTACTAAGCAGTGTTAGGAGACAGAGTGAAAAGTGATAAGAAATTGATAAGGTGCCAGCCAATCAGCTCCCAACTGTCATTTTTTAAACACAGCCTGTGAGATGACAGTTGGGAGCTGATTGGCTGCTACCTTATCACTTTCTTATCACTTTTCACTTTGTCTCCTAACACTGCTCAGTAAATAGACCCCTTAGTGTCTTACCTCTCCTCACCTTATGCCATCCATAGAACCAAGTATATGACTGGAAATTATTATTACAAACAATAATGACAACCCTCTAACCTTATTGGATTACGTTTCGCCTATTCCCAAAGTCATCTGGATTACAATAATGCAATCTGCATCACCTCACAGTGGGAAGTGGGAACGTGGTGACACAAGGATCGCATGCAACAATCTCTAAGCCAGTTGCCAGTTGCTATACATTGGTCATTATATATATTTGTTGTTACAATCAGTCTCTGCTTTGTTATTACTATAGAATTCTATTTTTAAAATAAATTATAACAAGCAAAAAAGAAAATATAGATTGGACAATTTAAGGGCATTATACACACAGTCAGATATGTCAGATGAACGATTGAACGATTTGCAAACGATTGAATGATTTTTTACTGTATTAAAATGAATGGAAATCATCCAAAACTGACTGCAAACATCAGATGTCAGATATCGTTATCTGACAAACGGGAACACGCATCGTTCATCGTTCATTGTTGCACACATGTCAGATTTTCTTTCAGATATGAACAATTGAACGGTTTTTACAATCGTTATCGTTCAGATCTGATAAAAAATCTGACCGTGTGTATGCACCATTAGACACAAATCACTTGATACAGTATGGGGAGGGAGTTTGCAACAGCCGGCGGTGGTGCATGCACAGATACATTCTCCCTGTATTTTTTCCGAATGATACAGAGAGAAGTGTGCGGATGGAATTCTCAGGCACAGAGCTTTATCACAAGCTCTCTCCCTGCATGCAGATGTTAGTACATCCATGTGATAGTTCCTAATTTTGCAATGCCAATTTAGTCGATAATATCACACTGCAACCTCATTTTAAATGCGGATTGTAGTAAATGTCGATGTTGGACATAATTGAGCATTTTTTTTTACTGTGTATGCCTCTAATTCACACACCCCATGCATCCCAATTGTGTTTGTACAGTGGGCCTGATTCAGAGGCGCTCGCAAAAAGCGAGCGCTCGCTCTGAATCAGGGTGGGCGCTGATTTTTTTAGGAGCGGCCTCGCTATAGCTGTGGGTGTGTTACCACCCACAGCTATAGCGAGCGGCCATGATGATGGTCGCGATGGTCAAGACCTTCACGACCATCGGGCTAGCAACGAGACCCTTGTGGTAGGGTCTCGTTCATCGCAAGCCCCAGAGAGCTTTCGGCTCGAACAGAGCCGGAAGCTCTCCACTGACATCACTCGTTCCCTCGGGAACGCCTCCGTTTGGGCACCCACCCCCCCCCCCCGTCCCGCCCACCAAAGGCGACAGCTCGCCCCCTTCGGTGCGAGACCCGGAGCGACGGATTGCCCGTCGCTAGCCGGGTCTAGCGCATGCGCACGACGGAGCCGGCTCCGTCGTGCACATGCGCTGTGGGCCACCACCGACCCGGTTCCGAGCGCTCAGCACTTGCGACCGGGTCTGAATCAGGCCCAGAGTCGTAGCTGCAATTTCAGATGCACATACAGAGAAATACCTGGGAAGTGACTGGGAGGTGGCTAATTGGACGCAAGGAAATGGTCAGTCTTAGGGGCGTGTTATGGGAGTGTCTGTAGTATCCAGTACCCAGTGAGGGGTGCTAAAGGTGCACAACCTTCTGCCTCTCCCACTAACTGACTCAGGGTAAAGAGGTATATATACTAACCTGCGGGTTTTTAGAAGTGAAAATGTTGCCTTTAGCAACCAATCAGATTCTAGCTACTATCTTCTAGAAGGTGCTTGATAAATGTTAAGTAGAATCTGATTGGTTGCTATGGGCAACAACTCCACTTCTAAAAACCTGCACTTTAATAAATATACCCCACAGTAGCAGGTTTATATAGCTGGACTCCTCTTGATCCAGGAAAGGGTGTGGTTCTTCCCTGATCTTCACAAGGTTAACCATTTCCTTAAATGTAGGAGAGATCCACTCTGCCACATTCCTCCCCCATTAAGGGGTGATTATGAATCGCTAAAGCCTGACTCCTCAGCCTTGTTTGGGACAAAAAGTCCACATTCATATTAAAATACATAAAACTGAAGCAAGCAAAGGCAGACTTCATATAACAAGGAGTAATCAATTCTGGATGTAGAAATATACATGATAATACATCCAAATATGCAGCAAAGAGGCGCTGAGAGGGGAACAGGTACTAGTAATTACCAGCTGCTGAGGAGGACATAGTATTTTTCATAGGTTTTTCTGGAGGGGGTGTGGTCACGCCTCCCAGGTTTGGCCACACCCCCTTCAGCACCCTGACACCGTGGCTCTCACAATGGCCCTGCTCTTGTCTTTAATGCTAAAGTTATTGAAAAATAAAATTCTGAATCATGCTGACACACAAGTTATTTTTCCTATAAATCGGTTTCTGATTGGCTGTTGGAAGTGATGACAGTGCCACTGCTCCATTGTGACATCATAGAGGCTGATGCAAATAACAGTTCTATAATTGTGTACTGTATGCTTCATTTCAGCTAATGCCAGTTGATGGTCAGTCCAGACAACATCACATCTAATTAGAGATCAGAGATATTACCGATATTTGATTTACTTCTGTATAATGGCAGGTAAGATTCAAAATTATCTACTACATGATCATTCATCGTGTGTTAAATGATTAATATCAAATACAAAAGCAAACACATTACATACACATAACATCTCTTGGCAGGTGACAACCAAGTGACCAAAATATGTTAGTAATAATAGTAATTATAATAACACAGTTGCTGTTAGCACTTATTCTTAACATTGTAAATCTATATGTATCTACCAAAGTCTTATATATCTAGTAACAGTTTACTTATGTTGAGCTATATTACATGTTTACGTATGTTAGGTTATAATACACTTTTTCGGTATGTTAGGTTAGTGTACCCCATTTTCTGAACTTTTACTAAAATCCTATAGGAACTGGGAGGACATCATATGATAGTATATAAGATCACTTTTTAATAGTTTTCTAATTTTACCCTGGCTGCCGAAAGACATATGTTTGTACATATGATGCAATTATGAGGTAAATAAGAGCATATTTACATTAGTTCATTCCTTTAATGCAAAAGCCATAGAAAAACAAACTCAAAATGAAATACGCTGACAAATAAGGAACTAGTTTCTGATAGTCGACTGAAGGTGATGACAGAGCCGGTGTTCCACTGTGACATCACTCAACATAGAGACTGCAGTAATAGACAGTTATAGATTGTTTACATTTGAATTGAGCTAATGTCAGTTGACGGTCAGTTCAGTGGACAACTCATCTGATCGGGTCGATAGCCCTGATCAGAGATATTACCCATCTGTACCTTACATCTGTATCATGGCAGGTAAGATGGAAAAAAAAACAAATTGAATACATAAAGATAGCATGCGATGGTAGGTGACAAACAGTAGGTCAAATTTGTTCTTTTTTCCAATCTACATACAAACATCTTATGACTTATGAACATATCACACATAACATGACAATTCTCACCAGTAGTTTCCACTGGTCACCAAGAGGGGCCAATAAGAAGCTGATAGGTGTCCTTACCTGAAACCGAGTTATGTCTGTGAACAATGTTGGTCCATACTTGCCTACTTTAAGTTTTTCCTCCCCGGGAGAAGCCCGGGGAGGAGAAGCAGGTGGGCGGTGATGGGGACCAGGGCAAAGCCCGTTGCTGTAAATTACGCTAATACATATTTAACTAGGGGACGGGGCCAAATGCTGCGATTCTTATAGAACTATGTCATTAAGCTATGGCCCCCTACTCGCTTGACCGCCGATCTCCAGGAAAATTATCCCCTTTCTGCCCACTTCACTAGAAAGTGGGCAGAATGTGGGAGAGGTGCCTACACTTACGGGGGTGTGGGGGGTTACCCAAAAATTCGTGAGCCTCCCACAATTCCTGGGAGAGTAGGCAAGTATACATTGGTCACAGACTTATCACATCGGACCTGCTGATTAGCTGATACCATTATATCGTCCAGATATATATCGGTGCATCTGGCTGTGTGTACATGCAACCTGCCTGCAGCCCATACACTTTACCAGTAACTGACGTCTAAATCTGATGCTCGGTCTGTGGATCCCTGGGTCAGCGGATATGTCACACAGGTGTGTACCCAGGCTTAGAAGGATATATAGGGCAATCAGTCACCAGGACTATAAATGGGTAACAGTTTACTAGTTCCTAGATGCTTGTGTTTGGCATACTGTGACTTGGGATGATAGATTGTTGAAGGAGAACTCAACGGTACCAATAACAATAGCCCTTATGGGCACACACAAGTGAGGGGGATGTAGTCATGTGCATCTCGATTGCATCCACACTTGCAATTACAGAGTGGTAATTAGAGATGAGCAGGTTCAGTTTCCAGGAAACCGATCCCACCCAAACTTACCTGATACGAGTGGATCCAAGCAGGGACTTGGATCTCCCCGCCATTTTCGGATTCCAAAATGAGAGAAAACGTCATCTTCCCGGCATCAGATCTGGATCCGATATAAGTCCCTCCTGCAGTGATTCAGGCACCATTTGACAGGACCGCAGGAGGTGTTGAATGATTATAAGAGGTGATTATAGGAGTGAGGACCCTTTCAGGCAATGGCACCCACATGTCCCTTGGCGTAATACTGGCCGTGCTAGAATTGATGTAGGCAGTTAGCAAAACATTGTTTATTATTTTTATAATGAAGGACCATCTATAATATAGCACCGACGATGGACGTCACTGGGCCCGAGCGATTGGCGAAGCACAGGATTCCGGCAGAAGCTGGTCAGCCAGATGTGAGTGTACAATCCTAAGGCTAAAAACTATATTCCGTGCGGCGTAGGCCGCAGCCCGGACCTCTCGTAACAGCATGCCTTATAGTTGGGAAGTGCCTGCGCTGGCTGCAGTTAGCGGTATGTCAGAGATACCAGAACATAAGGATCGAGATCAGCTACCCTGTGCAGTTGTAGCCTGTATACAGTATCTGTCTAGTTATTGTAGCAGGAATAGTATTACATGAGGTGACAGTCACGGTGTGTAATGCTGCGGTAGGAGCTCTGGCAGGATCTTTGTAACAATGATACCGGGTGTCAGCCCAAACCCCCTGTTCCCTCCCAGTCAAAGCCATTTTTAGTTTCTTATACCGATACGAATGTGACTTTGTAGGTGAATGGAAAAGTTAAAGCTTTAAATCCTTAATTATTTCCCCACCATGGACATCAGTATCAAAGGGTGTCGGAGTTACTGACTTTATTAGAAAGGTATTTTATATTAGTATCCAGAGGAACAGGATCACTGGGATGGTTGCATATCTGCCTGATTGTCAAACATGTCCCACAATGATGTCCTCTACCATGGTATCTGTTATATTCTGCCATTCACAAACAAAGCTTTCTTTATTTAAAACTTTCATTTTGTTTCTTTGAAATTTTTTAAGCATCAAGTAAAACCAATCTGTAGTTAACTAAATCCACATTTTTTTTATAATGGTGGAGTTGGCTGGTGTAGTATTGCAGTTTTAAAAGTGTACAGTACACTATTTGTTATACAAGACTATGTACAATCGGAAATATAATAGGTATAGGCTTCCTCTATTGAACATGTTCTTAAATTGCAGCCATTCACGTAGTAGTTTAACTGACATATATCAAACGATATTAATGAAGTGAGAGTGATTAAATAATTTCAGTGACAGTTTTACAACTCCACAAGGAACAATAATGTAATGTGCTTTAAAATACTTATGAGTTATTGTTCAGGTTTCACCAGTCTTTGTGTTTGAACTATTGTAATGTGATCTTCCTCACGTGCTACTAAATTACCAGACTACCCTTTTTTTAATTCACTATGCTTGAGGAACAACAAGCATGTGTTAAAAGTTGAGTGCCAAAAGAAATTAACATATGTTATCATTAGCTAGCATTATTATTTATTGTCTTATTTATATGGCACCATCTAGTTTCCCTGGTGCTATACAGGGAAAAGTACATTGATCCGCTATGCTATAGGCTTGTGATCAAGGCCCTCTTACTTCTCTGTACCTGAGTCAGCAAGGAATGCAGTTGCTAATACACACACAATGGGCCGATTGTTGCGTACTGTGCATGCATCACAGTGCGTGAGCCAGCTATTGCGATAGGGACTGCGATTGCAGTGACTACGCAGACCCATCGCAAAGTGATTGACAGTAAGTACCGTTTATTGGTGGTAAAGGGGTAGTGGGCCAAACGCAGGCATGCCAGTGCGCTTGAACATCGTTGCAGGTGCGTGCATAAATTATCCACTGGGATGCCCTAAGCAGCCTGAGGCCTCATAGTGTGCATGGCTGTTAACAATTAAGGTCAGACCTTCGGCAAGTGTGCATGAGGCTGCGATGGTACTCGGTTGTACCGATGGTTTCGCAGTCTTGCTAAAATTACGGTAAAGTGGGCGTCTTTATGTAGTGCAGCGGTGACAATGCGATCGCAATGAATTAGCATACTTTCGCAGTTGAACTGCGTGTGTAATCGCTGCTGCATTCACAGTTGCGTTCCATAGTGAATCAGGCCCTCTGTTAGTACCCAGTCTAGTTTTATCATTGTTTTGTTCCCAATTGTAAAGTGCAAATGAATATGCAGGTGCTAAGTAAATGTTTATAATACACACAAACAATACACTTATATACAGTAACTGTTCAAACAGATACTACAATGTGAAACATCAATTAGGGCCGGAATCAGAGGTGGATGCAATGCTGATGTGTTCACAGTTTCCCATGTTATTTGTACTGCGCATATGTCCCCATGGCTTAGAGATGGGGGTCGCAGTGAGGATTTGGACGTAGATTGATTGACACTCAGTGACTGTTTGTGGGAGGTAACGGTGGTGAATCAAACGCAGGCATGTCGTGACCGTTCTGTGTGTGTATTGCTGCTAACAACTGCGTCCACGTACGCAACTTTACTGGCGCTGGTGGCTTAGTACCGACGGACATTCTGAGCAACCATAGTGTTGCTCAGAATTTTGATGTTGCAACCGATGATGCATCTTTGTACGCAAGCGGCGGATTAGAGATCCTGGCAGTTGCGACATTATCATATTTTCTCACTACCAATGCATAGAAAGATGCACCCGCTATGGGATTAGCGTCCACCTCTAAATAAGGCCCTTAGTGAGGTATTAGACTGAGTGGAACCATACTTAGATTTTTATCTGCTAAAAGATAATTATACTTAATTTACAAAGTTTAATATTTATATGTAAAATCAGTATACTTCAGCAGAAATGCACTTCTATATATGCATTTTTTAAACTGGTTAGATAACCCTAATGCTGGCCATACGCTGGAAGATTTTGCAGACAATCCAACCAAGCAGTACTGAGGGGCTCAGTGATGCAACAATATCCAAACATCCTTAACCTCCGACCCTAAGAAACCCCTAATACCCTAACACTAATACCTACCTTACCCCCGACCCTAACCAAAACCCTAACCCTTCCTCTAACCCTAAAAAGGAGTCTAGATGAGACA
Source organism: Taudactylus pleione (assembly GCA_031769625.1). Classification (NCBI taxonomy): domain Eukaryota; kingdom Metazoa; phylum Chordata; class Amphibia; order Anura; family Myobatrachidae; genus Taudactylus; species Taudactylus pleione. Next base: position 19,555,305 of record JAUIMM010000094.1, on the reverse strand, counting down.
AATGGTTCTTATCTGCCGTCATATTCTATCTTTCTATGTGTCACCCTGGTGCTGTAAGTAACTTAACTGAGCAGCATTAACCCTTGGCACATAACTGCACACCAGTGTTTTCGTTGTCTCTGCCCGCAGTGCAGCATTAACCCTTTATTGGTGCACACTGGTGCCGGCAAAAAGTTTTTGGTTTGTGCCATCAGTACTATAACAAGTGATTCACAGCAGTGTGTAAAAAATATAAAGTATAAAAAAAAAATGTTTGTGTGTTCAGAAGACCTTAAAATTATCGCCCCAGTGCGTCGCAGTTGGTGGGCAGTTGTTTGTTTTATAAAACTAAACCATTTTTGTGTGTTCAAAAAACTTCAGGCCGTGACACTGTGTTTAAGAACACTAGTGGTCAGTAGATCAAGGGCCACAGCCTTAATATTATCTGTGCAGTGGGTCGCAGTTGGTGGGCAGTTGTTTGTGTTATAAACATAAAACTTTTTTTGTGTGTTCAAAAAACTTCAGGCCGTGATACTTGACCTACTGAACACTAACGGTCAGTAGGTCAAGGGCCACTGTGTTAATAATATCTGCTCTGTGAGTCGATATGGATCAAGGCGATCAATCGATAGAGCAGGAGCAGCAACCAAGTACTAGCGCTGCAGCTGCTGCTGCCACAAGTCATGATGATACTAGTCCTTCAACGTCATCTACTAAAGCCAGTGCTCAAGGGCATAGAGGGCTTCATGGCATCTGAAATCAAAACAACATTTTACATTGCTGAAAAAAACATCACCTCTAATAAAGGGAAATTTTCCTGAAGAAAAACATAGAATTGCCAACATGCCATACACACAAGCAGTGGCAAGGAAAGGCTCAGGCAGTGGCAAGGAAAGGCTCAAGCCTTCGCCTTTATTTCTGAGTGGTGGTTCTGCAAATGCTGTCAGTCAGGCATCTTCTTCTACCTCACATGACGAAGCAAGACCTCCTCACACAGTCTAGAAGAGGTGTCAAAGAATTAAAACAGGAACATTAGTGCTAAAAAAGCACTATGGCAGAAGAACAAACTGTGGCCCTCATTCAGAGGCGGTTGCAAGAAGCGATCGCTCTCTCTGAATGAGGGCGGCCGCTTCTTTTATTTAGTGCGGCTTCCTGGTCGCTAGCTAAGCTGTGGGTTACCATTCACAGCTTAGCGACCAACAAGGGAGATGGTCGCGATGGTCAAGACCATCGCAACCAACGGAGCTTGCGACGAGACCCTAAGGTTGGGTCTCGGCAACCTTAAGCCCCAGGGAGCTTCCTGCTCGATCAGATTGTAAAAGCAGCTTGTGAAATTAAAGGAGGAGATCAAATGACTTGTAGATCAAGTCCTTTACTTGCTTTGCCAGGATCCAAGTGTTGTCAACATCTTGAAAATGGATCACTACATTTTGTCGACCGTGCTTGATCCCAAGTTTAAGTCATATGTCATGTCTTTCTTTCCAACTGACACAGATATAAAGAGACGCAAAGAGCGCCTGGTGAGCAAGTTGTCAGCTCAAGTGGCACATGAACGACAACGTCCCTGGCAATTGCGGCTGCCAGGAAAAAACTGAGCTCTCCTAAGAGACCCACCGGTGATGCAGATGAGTCAACAAAATATTTTGACATCTGGTTAGGTCTAAAAGAGTTGCCCAATATTAGTGACACCTCTACTGTAATGCAATCTGATACGGTAACCATCCTCAGAAAGGCGGAGGATTATTTTCATGATAGTTTACAAATGGACATTTCAGACAGTCCCTTTGACTACTGGGAAGGAAAAAAATAAATTTTGGAGGTCCTTGTACAAACTGGCTTTGCTTTACTTAAGCCCACCCTCCAGGCTTGTCAGTGATCGGTGTAGAAGCACTATTGGTACTATTTACCTACTTCTCAACACTACCACCACTTCTTCCTCAGTCATGTGGAGTGGCCTGGGCCACTGATACCTAGTTGACTTCTAGACCCATTAGACATCCTACAGATTCAGCATTTCATTGTTAAATGGATCAGTCCTAACAGGCTCATTAGTACTGTTGGACAAATCATGACTAGCAGGCACATTAATATTTGCTTGGTATATCCACATTAATGGGTACAGTATCAAGGTTAGATATATCAACCTTAGCAGGCACATTAACGTTGCCAAGTATATCAACTTTAATAGGCACAGGATCATGGTTAGATAGATCAGTATTCATAGGCACATAACAAGCAAGTCAGTCCATGTGATCCCTCCTTTTTTGTTTCTTGGGTTTAGGTGATTATACCAAAAAAAGAAAGAAATCTAGGGTAAAGAGAAATGTATCTCCAAGGGTCACTGTGGGTACCTGGGCAGGCATCTCTTCCTCAGGCAAGACAAGAGCTGGAAATTAAGGCCAGTCACAACCTATTAACACAGGGGCTGGTAACCACAGACACACATGCACACATAATTCAGCAGTCTTTCCTTTGATTATCAAAGGGACCACAATGGCAAGATAAGCCCAAATATTCCTGTGCACATTACAAATGTAATCTAATTTGTGGTGCAACAACCACCATGGGGAAAACAAGTTTCTTTATATAAAGGTAGTAGTGGAGCCAGAGTCCACAAAACCTTTGACCAGTCTGTTTCCCACCTGTACATGTACCTGTATCAGAGTTTGGACAGGGCATGTGTTAGCTGATTTAGGAATCGATTCCTGGACAGAAAAAAATAAGTCTGCAGACACTCCCATTTTTGATGCCCTGATAGGCCAAACATAAAAATACCTGTGGGGGAGGTGACAGGGAAGTCCCAAACTCTGGATCAGGGTACAGACCTGAACCTCTGCCAGTAAACCTGCGGATAGGGGAAAAAGCAGTCCATGATGGCAGCCTTGACTTGGTCATAAACCTTTGTAGCCTCCACAGAAAGGTCTACAAATGCAGCTTGGGACTCCCCAGTTAACAGCGGGGCAATCCGTATAGCCCAGGAATCTTTAGAACATGCTTGCGAGGTAGCAACCCTTTCAAAATTAGTGAGGAAGGTGTCCACATCATTCGAGGCCTGCAATTTTGGGGAGACTGGAGCCGCTGCCACTACTTTAGCAGCAATTCTCCCTTTTTCAATGTCCTTACGGTGGCTTGTTGAGGATCCTTGGAACCGGATCCACCTCATCCCACTTCTAACACCACACTGTAGAGGGTTTCAGGTGATCATAGGAGACTGAAGTGCTTCAAAATAATGTAATAATGTCTCATGAGCAGGGCCCTCTACCCACTTGTGCTTCTCCTTACTTATGCTTTTATCTACTCCTTTCTCCCCATTAGTGCACCTAATGGTGCATACACACGGTCAGATTTGTCAGATCTGTCAGATGAACGATTAAACGATTTTACCAAAGATTTGAATGATTTTTGACTGCATTAAAATGAATGGAATCGTCCAAGTCTGACTGCAAACACATCAGATGTCAGATATCGTTATCTGTCCGTCGGGAACATACATCGTTCATCGTCCATCGTTCAGGCATGTCAGATATGTCAGATTTTCCTTCAGATATGAACGATTGAACAATTTTTTTAATCGTTATCATTCAGATCTGAAGAAAAATCTGACCATGTGTATGCACCATTACACTTGGTTGCTTAAGCCCTGTTGCTTATTTGAGTGTTATGATCAGCAATGTGTATAAACCATATCCTTGTCCTGCACTATATTGTGTTGTAAGTCACTGGTTTATGTACTTTGTAAGGTGCTGCGGAAAATAAAAGTTCAGCTTATAAGAAACAACATTCACAGAAGTACAGAAAATATGTAGGTCAGAGTTTGTAGTATCAGCACCCAGAGAGGAGTGTTAAAGGTGCACACCTTCCTATCTCTCCCACTGACTGATTCACAGTAGCAGGCTTATCTACCTGAACTCCTCTTGATTAAGGAAAGGGCATACCCTTGGTTGTTCCCTGTTACAGTGTCTCCAGGGCCCTCTTTGGATTACCGCTGAGAACATCGTGGGACAAAAGGTGAGTATTGGATCTTTTTTTACAGGTACAACCATTAGATATTTTACGTTGAGAGGGGGACGTGAACATCTGGGAGCAGGTGAGTATGTATGTATGTATGTATGTATGTATGTAATAAAACTTTATTTTCACGGTGTGTGTGTGTCTTGTTTTTTTTTACACATTTCTTTACAGGTGAACTACATGTACCATTGAGCCCTTAATTAATGCCCCGCATGCTGGTACTTGTGGTTCTCCAAATACCAGCATGCGAGGGAGGCTTGCTGGGACCTGTAGTACCACTGTAATAACAATGTGAATTATTCTAATTATTACACACTACACCTACACTATCAACCCGCCACCCACCGCCAAGGGGTGGCGGGGATAGCCCCAGGCTATCAGCCTCGGCCAGGTGTGCCCTGGAGAGGGGGACCCCTTTATTGGAGGGGTCCCCAACACCCCAGGGATCCCTGACCTGGGCTGACTAGTGGTCAGGGCTGATGCTGCGGCTGGGGGACCCGGTGAAAGGGCTCCCCTGGCTGTGGCATCAGTCCCCCGCTAGAAAGGGTCTGGAGCTGGTTTTAAAAATAGGTGGAAACTCACGCCATTTTTTTTCAACCTATTTTTAAAACCAGGTCTGGCCCTGCTGTCTGGTGCTGGTTCTTAAATTACGGTGGAACCCTATTCATTTTGTTCCCTATAATTTTAAGAACCAGGATTGACTGGCAAGTCTGGGGCTGGTTATGCATTTGGGGGGGACCCTATGTAATTTTTTTAAAATTAAAAACACTTTATATTACATATACAGGCAGAAACATACACAAATTACACTGATCTGTGTATGTTACGGCCAAACTCGCAGCTCAGGATGGTGGTCTATTTGAAACTAATTCACAGTGAGTTTGCTACAATCTCACATGAGATTGGAGACTTCAATCTTAGTAAATTTGTGAGTTGCATATTTTTCATCTGAAGTACTTCCTATTTTGGCCAATGGTGAGTTTTTTCGAGTTTGCAAACGCACATTAGTTTTAACAGTAAAAAAAGAAAACTCACTTCAAACTCACTCGAGTTTGTCTTTAGTAAATTTGCGAGATGAAAAAAATGCCTAAACTCACGTGCGTTTGCAAACTCACACAAACTCGAATCTTAGTAAATTTACCCCTTAGTGTTGAATTAATTTACAGATAGTAGCAGAATCCAGCTAGAAGGTGCAGTTTTACACCTTGGAAAAACAATGTAGCACTGTAGGCTGAGGGTTTAAAATACTCAGAAATGGGAAGGTGTGTCCTACATCTAGTCCACAGAGAATAATATTGGGCCCCAGGACGTAGTCCAGAGAATAATAATGGGCCCCACGGGGTAGTCCATAGAGAATAATATTGGAGCCCAGGGGGTAGTTCCCAGAGAATATTGGGCCCAGGGGGTAGACCACCGAGAATAATACTGGGCTCCAGGGGGTAATCCACAGAAAATATTGGGACCCAGGGGGTAGTCCACCGAGAATAATATTGGGCCCCAGGGGGTAGTCCACAGATAATATTGGGCCCCAGGGGGTAGTCCACAGAAATTAATATTGGACCCCCGGATGCATACACAGACTATAGGGGTGAGATCACACAACCCTCAGGAATGCACACAGTATGGCCTGAAGCCACAGCACCTCCTGTGCTGCCCCACTTACTGAAATTCCTACCTTGTCTTGAGCACTTTGCCTTCAGCCTTCAAATGCTCTCTCCAAGCCCACCTCTTCTATGCAGAATACACATGATATTAGTCTCTCTGCATATTCTAGCAGCTCCAGTGTCATGCCCATTCTGTATCCCATTAGCTCAGCATTGCCCTCTCCCCAGGGGCGTATTAAGAGATGTGGGGACCCGTGTAGAATCCCCATCCGGGGCCCTCTCCTCTCTCCCTGGCGGCCAGCAGAGCACTGACTGCAGCAGTAGGCTCTGGCCACTAGTCTGCGCATGCGCAAAATGCAGCGAAAGTGGCCGCTGCAGCCATTTTCCAGGCGTTTAGTGCAGCAATGCTACAGCCGACGCGGGACTTCGGAGAGGTAAGTTTTAAAAAATATGGGTGCAAGGTGTGGGCCGCCCTGGACCCAGGGGCCGTGTGCACCTCACACCCTGTTCCCATTATAGATACGCCCCTGCCACTCCCTCTAGACTATAAGCTTCCATAAGCAGAGTGATCTCTACCTTTGTCTCACCTAAGCAACTCCACCATAAAGCTTGTCTGTACTTTGTATAACTTGTAACTGTGACTGTGCGGAACTTACAAATGAACGACACAACATTTGTGGATCTCATGGCACATGAACACTTGCTCTGCATATATCAAGGGCTTAACATTTTCAACACAGTTCTGAATTTAAGAGTTCTATCTTCGAAATGGAACAGGTTACAGGAAATGTGCACAGACCATTTAAAAATATTGGCAGTTGCTACCCACATCTTATTTCTCTGTTAAAGTTCATTATTGATTTGAAAAGAGGGTGCCAAGGATTAAAGTGATATGCAATGCTACTAAACACTGCCGTATTTGCACTTTATAGGAAGAGCTCAATCAGCAGTCTCCTACAATGTATTCAAGAAAAAATGCAATGCAGAAAATATAAGGGAACAGTTGATAGTTTGTTTGGTATGTTATATGCTTCAGGAATTCTGGCTCTATTTAGCTAAGATGTGTGACACTCCAGAGTTTTAATTATTGATAACGTCACCTTTTAATGGGAATTCTTGTCTGTAAGCATTTTGTTTTTAAAATTACTGATAGTGGTTATATTGCATTAAATGTCAGGAGCAGTTACACAAATACTAAGGGGTAAATTTACTAAAGTGAGAGTTTTTAGAAGAGAGTTTTTAAAGTGATGTTGCCCATAGCAACCAATCAGATTCTAGCTATTATCTTCTAAAAGGTGCTAGTTAAATGTTAAGTAGAATCTGATTGGTTGCTATGGGCAACATCACTTTTAAAACTCTCTTCTAAAAACTCTCACTTTAGTAAATTTACCCCTAATGGTCTCATTTAGAGCTAGAAATAAATATAGCTAAATATGTTATTTGTGCCAGTGGACAGTGACTATGTAAACATAATTATTTTATTATAGAATATAAAGTGAATTAGACAGCAAATTAACAAGTTTAAAACTTCTCAGCCAATCATAATCAAATGTCTCATTTTGTTTTATCAAAGTAAGTCACATTGTTTATTCCCTGGACTTGTGTGTTTATTTGCTGGAATTCAATCACTTGTAATTTCTGCACACCTCATACATTTTTGGTTATAAAATAAGTCTATTTATCAAATAATATGGTCTTACCCTATAGTAGCCTATGGGCTACTAACTTGCATCCCCCAATGACGCACACATGCACAGTGTGCTCCAGGGACCCAAACCAGGAAGACGTATGATATCGTTATGCTATCACAATGCTTCCGGCTCTTCTTATCGAAGCCTGTCTCCTGGCAAGAGGATTTCACTAAATTCACGTGAAGATATTCCTGTTCACTGTGCGAATATGGTCAAAAAATATCACATACACATTAAAAAGGCAAATTTTTGATAAATATATGACCCTATTACTTCAATCTTTAAACCAAAAATGTATATAAAAAGGTAGATGTAGTGATGATGGCACATGCCTCCTAATAGTTATTATGTTGTATCTCTTACGTACAGTACATCATTCTCTTAAACAAGAGTATTTCCTCTGGATGATTCATACTTGTATAATAATTTTAAGTGAAGTATAATCTATAGTAAAATATAAAACAAGAATTGTGAACATATTGTTCTCCGCAGAATAACAGCCAGAACAACTTATGAGACTGATCAAAATCCACTAAAATCAATAATATAATTTATCTGTATCACTGGCATATAATGTCATATGATATTCACAGACTGAACGTTTGTGTACATTGCCTGTCATTCGCCCGGATCACCAGACAACTGTCTCTGTGTAATGTTGCTCACAGCACGTGGAACCAAACTTTACACTGATCTTGTCATTTAACCACTTACCTGGCACTAATGCATAGGATGCGACCACAACTAGCTGTGCTTCAGCTGATATAGTTGCATCCCATGCGTCCATGCGGTACTGCTGTGTCCCCCATCTAGAATAGAGGAATCCATTCTGCACATATTCCGAACGGATGTCCTCCTCCTGCTCTGGGCCCCTGGGTAGTGATGTTGTGGTCTGTGACCGCCAACATTACTCCCGAAATTGCGCCCTGCACTCTGGGGCGCATGCGCCTAAACCAAAAGTGCAAGGAGGGGAACATGGTTCAAATAAAATATTTAGATATATTTTTAAAAATGCATTCAAATCAAATCTTGTAGAGAGATAAAGTGGGGAAGTTGCTCATAGCAACCAATTAGCTTCTTTAGTGTAATTTTCATTTATCTAGCCCAGCCTGTAAAATGACAGTTAGAAACTGATTAGTTTGTATGGGCAATTTCTCCACTTTGTCTCTCTCCAAGGCTTGATACTCTACCCCCAAAAATACATAAAGATGTTTTCTTGGATTACCATTTTTGATAACAATTTAAAACAAAAAATACACGTTTTAATCCATTCCTGTAAGGCGTGCAGTCAGGATGTTGACATGTGGAGAGTCATTCCACACCAGAATGTCACATTTTATGATGTCAACATGATTAAAACGTATACACCTAATATATTGATATCTACAAAATGTCGACACACTGAAAGTGACATCATATGACAATAGAAATTATAGGGCTAACGTAAGGTTAGCATTAGGGTTAGTATTGGGGTCAGCATTAGGTGTCAACATTTGAACATGGTTACTTTATGGCAGTGGAGACATATCCCAAGTCGGCATTGTGTATGTCGACATTATGAACATGCTGGCATGCTGTAGTCTACATTATGATTACTGACATTATAAATATCGACAAGTAATAGGAACCCTTCTGCAATACGCCACAGAGAGATGATAGATGGTTTTACTTATGTCTTTTCAACCGAACATGGATATGGTCTGATTTTTCATCTGGTCATTTTGATTATATTTTACCAATTTTAAATAAAAGCATTATTTAAAAAATGTACAGTGGAAAAAATGACGTACTGATAAATTACTTTTAGGCAACACATTCGGGAAAATGTATGACATACTGTATCTCTCTGGAGAATGGCAATTACATTCAGTATACCAAAAGGAAAAGGGTTACAGATAATGGGCCTGATGCTATGTTGTACACTTACAGTTTTCATCCAAACTATGCATGAAAAAATAATGCTGCATAACACATATAGTTTGTCTATAGCTTATGATGTGGAAATTGGCATAGTTTATTAATAGCATCTGCATTAAGATGTGATCATGATGCGGCTGCACTCTACAAACACCAGTCATTATCATAATTTTGGTGATGCGCAGAGCCGTAACTAGACTTTTTGGTGCCCTGTGCAAGAAAGAGCATTGGCGCCCCCCTCATTTTTCAAAGGGACATAATGCACCCAAAAAAGGGCCATGGCCTCATGGGGTAGAGCCAGGGAAGAGATAGGAGAGGCCAGGAGATGCTGGGGATGAAATAAGATGAAGCTACAAGTGAGAATGATAATAAACAGAATATTTGACAGGCCCAAACAGCGCCCCCTGACCTGTGGTGCCCTGTGCCGATGGCACCGGCCACATTACCCTAGCTACGGCCCTGGTGATGCAGGACCCACACTAGGAAAAAAAACAGCCTGCGGGTGTTGGGGTAACAAAGTTTATTTTATTTTAAGAAAAAAAATGGCCTCAGCAAGTCCTGGCAGGCATGAACCGTACCAGCATTCCCTTATAGAAGCTTGCTTTCCCTAAGCTTCTACATGCCAGTTATGTGATTCTAAAACTGAGTTTCCCGGCATAATTAAATAAAGCAGTTTCTACTCAGAGAAAATTCTAATTTATGAGCAGCAAAACATTCTCTATAGCAGTGATTCCCAACCTCGGTCTTCAAGGCACACTAACAGTCCTGGTTTTAGTGATATCCATGGTTGAGCACAGATGGTTAAATCAAAATAACTGAGATACTAATTGTCACCTGTGCTCAAGTATGGTTATCCTTAAAACCTGGACTGTTAGTGTGTCTTGAGGACCGTGGTTAGGAACCTCTGCTCTATAGGTTCAAATACTGCTTTGGATCTGCCCAGACATAGATTTCTGCAAGGTAATTGCAATTATGCAGGAGCAGGAGTCTACACAAGTATAGGAAAAATGTTTGGAAGAATAAGGGTTTCTTACAAAGCATCCATGTCATTCCGTAACCCACGTGATGTCCTGGGGGCAGCACTGCACCAGGCGTAACCTGGTGCCCACCAGCCCAATTTGCCGGTGAAATGGATGCTGGCCCAATGGATGATGTGCTCCTGGATATTTAATAATCCCCCAAGCTAGCCATACAGGCACCTCCACTGGATACCTCCATTCACATTTAACAAGGACGGCGGTAATACATTTACCACTGAGTGTACACCTCCAAACACTGTCGCCATACAGGAAAAATGCTTTTTAAAAAAAGCATTGTTTTTCTTGCAAATTTTATTACAATTATTATTTGATTTGTTTCAATTTCTTTTTTATTAATCTGCCACTGGAAGCCAAGGCTGTGCTCCCAGTCTGCGACCTGGCAAAAAGAGTGATATTCATGTGCGGAGTTTACCAGGGCTGGTCGGCAAAGCAGTGTCTTCTTAATGTTGCCAGGCAGTATCACTGGGGATCTGAGCATCTGTTCGATTGTAAAAAACGATATCTCTGGCAGAAGATACTCAAACATGAGTTTGGCAGCAAAAAACTTACAGGCAACACAAAATGACAATGTTACTTGGCTTGTTACAGTACCTGCTCATATTCTGGTGGGGTGGAGGAGAGAAAATGATGCAAATGACGAATTACAAAATGAGACTAGGTGGACCTGTGCACCCCTTCGCTAAGGTTGTTAAATTAGGACTCTGCAATGCATAAAGTAGCCATAGCAGTGCATCTTGTTTTGCAGATCAGTGCAGAAGTGATATTTGCTTTTGCAGAACGTAATTACTGAAAAAAGCTGAAGGGGTGGAGAGACCCTGTTTTAGGTGAGTCCCTTGCTATGCCCTGACACACATATCCATTTCCTCTCCGCAAAATGAACTGAAATTTCCATTAGCTAACAGCTACAGTAGCTGTCTTCAGGTCTCCTCCATCATGTCTTACTGAAGAGGCGTATTTCCAGGTACACTAAGATGGATGTAAAAAAAGCTTCAAATGCACAAAATTGTTGGATGTAATAAAGACAGCCCATATGTCCCCTAATTCTTATGATTAACTTGTACTGTTTTAGGAGAAAAACAGAAAAATGTGTTTTACTGAACAGGGTGGCTTTCATGTGCAATGACTTTTCCAGCATTCTGCACACATAGGCACACGTCTAGTTTCCAGAGCATAGGGTGGCCTTGTATGCGCCGTTCAGTCACACCAGTGCAAAAACAAAGTATTTTATGGAACACACTGATCTCAGTTCATAAATGCTTTGCGCTGTAAGGGCGTAATGCACCTGAGGACGCTAATGCGATCACAGCTGTGATTTCGCACAGAACGCTATTGCAAAAATATGCTAATGCCTGCCAAAGTACAGCCAGCATAAAGACGCCCACTGCTGCCTTCTCATATCCGTCCAATATCGCACTGCTGCGTAAACATCGGTACCTTCGACGCACATCAAGCAGTCACGCAGAATGTACGGCAAGTCTGACCAGCCACAAACACTGCAGCTCTCCTCTCACGCAGAGAGGTCTCATGCTGCAACTGCAATCGCAATAACTAATTTATGCACACACCTGAAACGTCGTTTAAAAGTTCAGACACACCAGTGTTTACCTAACCACCCCCCGTTACCTTCCCAAACGCTGACCACATGACACTAGCTTTGCGAATGGATCCGTGCTTACGTAATTGCAAAGCAATCATAACGCGTGAGCAGTGCGACTTACGCGCATGCACAATGGCCCTATAATCGCTCTAATTTTGGCATTGCATCTGCTGATGAATCAGGCCCTAAAAGGAGAGAAGCAGCCAGTCTGTAATCAACACTGCCAGCCTTGCTCTACAAAGTCAGTAAAACTAGGTTTGTCTAAAGGGGATGTAGTCAGCATCCCGGCATGCGGGATGCTGACGGGCAAAATACTGGCGCCGAAATCCCGACAGTGTCGGGATCCCGGCACCAGAATCCTGACAGCCGGCATCCCGAAGGGAAGTATCGGGCATTAGGGGGAGGGTCAGGGTGTGGGGGTTAGGTTTAGGCACTGAAAGGGAGGTTAGGGTTAGGCACCGGGGAGAGAGGGTTAGTCTTGCCTTCTTTCCTTATGGGTGTTGGGATTCTGACTGTCGGCATGCCGCTGTCGCTATTCTGACCAGCAGCATTCCGACCGCTGGGATCTCATACAAATCTCAAATGTAATTTCTCAGAGGTCTGTCCGGCTTAAAGGCTATAGAGTTATTTGTATAGCACACACTAATTATACAGTACTATACAGAGACTATTTCAATCCTTGACATCAGTCTATGGCCTAGTGGAGCATGCAATCTATGGTCACTGTCACTTGGACACATATACACACTAGGGTTCATTTTTTTGTCAGAGGCCAATAAACCTACCGGTATGTTTTTGTAGTGTTGCGCCTGGAGAACCTGGTGCAATGTGTGTAGAACATACAAACGCTAGACAGTGTAGTGGTCAGGAGTTGAACTCATAACCTCATGTTTTGCTAACCACTAAGCAAAATATGGTGGCGATCCTATTGTTTTGGGCGCCCAATGTAGCAATTCAATTGTTTTGGGTGCCAATTAATTATGTGCCAATTAATTATTGCGCTTGGCCTGCCCAAATAGACAATTTTAGCCACATATAATGGCTAAACCTGTCCTGGTTAGGGCTCCCAAACTGCCATTTGTGCACCCAAATCACACACTTTTCACACACGAGTCTTGTTTAATAAGTGATAATAAAAGTTATCTATATAATAAGTGAGAAAGTGAGTGTGTATGTATGTCTGTTTGTCCTTTATGCATGGCCAAAATTTTTGTACCTAGCTCCACCTCATGTTAGCAGCTGCGATGGCATATCCGTCGGCAGCTGAATCACCCCCTCTGTTCTGCAGTGACTTCTGAAACTCAAGTGATTTTGGAAGCTATACTAATTTCTGTTCTGTAAGTCAGTCTGCTCCTGATATACCCCGTTCCAAACGGTGTGAGAATACACCTGTCTGCACTGTCATTTACTCCTAATGTGCATAGTTATCCTGGTTATAGGCGAGGACAATGTAAGAAAATGTAAGAAAATGAAGGCTGCAGGTGTACTTCAGGGTCCAGTCTTCAACCTGGATGGGTATCCCTGTTAGTATATAATATGCGGGTGATATCTGTATCTATATATAAGTGGTGACATCACTCCTTGCCAATAATTTACATACATCCATGTTAAGCTGGGTACACACGTAAAGATATTCTGTCCAACCATCCAACTAGTTGATTGGTTGGAATGAAAATCTGGTAAGGTATGAAAGCAAATGACAATCAGCAATTTGCTCCCAGACGGCAGAAAATGGACAAAAACTGTTGTTTGAACAAATTGTTTAGATCAAACATTTAACAAACTTGTCTGACGACCATTTTCATCTGTTTTCTGGCATTTAGGAGCAAATTGCTGATCATCATTTACTCCCATATGTTATCAGATTTTCATTCCAACCAATCAACTGTATTATGTACAGTATAAGGAGTCATATAACAAAACAAATAAACAGCCTGTCCTTTTTCAGTGTTTATTTAAATCTTATATAAGATTGCAGGTTTTGTCAAACATGGGTAATTGAGTACTACCTAATCTCTATAACTGTATTACCCAGTATGTATGTTTAATACATTTCCCTTCAGATTTTGAAAAGGACACTGAATAGAAACCTGAGGTTTTTCTTTTACTGTTTTTAATCCAGCCCATCCCCATTCTGGCAAAGTTATACCTACTGTCCCATCTGCTCAAATTGTACAGGGTTTCGCTTAAAAGTCTCACTGGGGAACTCATTTCTCCCACAGTTTGGCTATCTATCTCCCATTGCAGCTGGTAATCAAAAGTTTGCAGTGGACGGTGTTAGCGCTGTAACAGGACAGCAGTGCGCTTCGTGCTAGCCACTTCCCCTAAACTGGTGGCATCAAGATGTCACGCCTAGGGGGAATGGCCACCGGCTCTGGGAAGTTGAGCACTGCTTTGAGCATCCTAAGGACGCTCCAGGCAGCTCTACAGGCTCCAGGCGGTTCTGCAGTAGCTCTACTGGCTACGGAGTGCGGTTCCCGGCACCTACAAGCCACATGCAGGTGTCATGGGGCAGGAACGGTGTTGCTCCCAGGTCCCTGTGTCCTGTGTGATGGCCAGGTCGCACATACTGATCTTCGAGGCCACAAGCTTTCCAGCCAGTCATTGTGGGAAAACTGCCTTACCCCGCATAGCGTCTTAGTGGACCATGATTCATACCAATTCTGAATTCAGAAAATCATGAAGAGTCCAATTTTTTTTTATTTATGATTACTCTACAAATAAATACACAACAATATGGCGACGTTTATGGAGATAGAGCAGGAGGAGATAATCGTCTGATGGGAGAGGCTGAGAAGATTGAAGTATTGCTTGCTGAGTGTGGGCTAGATACTGTACATGCATGAATGCATCTAGGTATTCATCCACATACAAAAATAAAGTTTTACAGATTAGGACTATTTAAGTGAGATTCAAGGCCCATTTAGGGAGTTTTAAACGGATACAGGAAAGAGGATTGTAGGTTCATCTTAATCTTCAAACACACAAAAGTGACATAATATAATATTATTATTATTAATATTAATAAAAGAAAGTCTTAATGTCTCCTCACTCTCATAATTAATTTACGACATAAATGATGGCAAACCAAGAAGGTAGTCCTGAATCTTTGGTAGGATGGACTTTTGCAATTTTTGGTCTTTCCACTATCCGCACTTACAGATGAGCCCACATCACATGCCTGTGAAGGCTTTTCCAGGGCAAGCCCCAAACCTGAAATGTGGGCTATGTATTAATGTGCTAATAGGTGAATTTGTGAATAGTTCTGCATCTCTGTGAGTGTTTCACTTTAATAAATGACCTTTATTATGTAATCTGCAGGAAACTGATGAAAGTTAGCTGATGGTTTTTATGAGCAGTATTTAAGACTGTTAAGAATGATTTGATAAGAGCTGCAGTCACTAGTAAGGAGTATGTACTTACTATATATGGAGAACAATCAGTGCTCGCTGAAGTTATGTGAATGAAGACTATAATCTAATACAAGTAATTCATTCAATCAGCAGCATGGCACCTGCATTTCCCATAAATATTACATTAAATAAAGCTTTATTCATTTTCCTTTTACTGTAGATTTAAATTAAGTAATTTTCTCTTACTCTGTTTATTTACTTTCACCACCGTGTAGTCATCCACTTCACCCCATGCTTGGGAGCAGGGACCCGCTCTGTCACCGTTCATATGTAAGATACTTTATTTCACGTTTGAAAAGGGACTTCTACCCCCATGTTCAAGTGTATTATTTTATCTGTGGGTACCTATATGGTGTATAGCCCTAAATAACTTTTTGCCCATTTTGCATTAGTTCCGGATAGAGAGGGAGCATCAGACTTTGCAGAACCACTAACTTTTAGAGTAATGCATTGAAAATATACACTTTGATATAGTATAAAAGACAACATCCCCAAAAAACACTCTGAGTTTGCACAGTGCTAACTACTAGTATTGTGGAGGTCAGGGGTTAATTCAGTACATTATAGATGCACCAAGGAGCTAACCTTTGACCTCCCCCTACTCAGACCAATAATCAGACATCAGCACTGAACTTATAGCTGCCAGAATTAAGTATTTTATGTTTTTCGTGTATTTAAATATAAAATCCAATTGTAAAATCTATCATGTTACGTTAATTTGATTACAACATACTATACTAAAGCCTGCAATATATGAGAAGAATTTTAGGGTGCATTAGTTCAATAAAAATAGGAACATATCCAGGTACACAAGTGTAAAACGAAAGGTGGGTACACATCAGACGACCTACAATGTGACGGACGAACCAGCCAAACCACAATGCGACGGACGACATATTGTGCGGTCCATACACAGCGCGTGATCTGGTGAACGACCATGCGATATGCCGTTCACCAGCCGCATCCAAATGCATGGGTCGTCAGTCGCATTGTCAGAGTGAGCTGCATGTAGGGCCGACCTGATGTTGCGACTGGCATATGGCCGACTTAGAGAATACGCATTAGCCGATTTTGACGATATGTCAGACCGATCTGTCGGATCGGCCAAAATATCATCTAATGTGTACCCACCTTAAGACTGTAACTATAAATTGTATAACTGCATATTCAGACTTTGTTAAATAGCCTCTACTAAGCCCACTGTTTTGCCTGTTGGTGTTATTGCCTTCTACGTTCATCCATCAAGTACTGAATGAGGCTAGTTTGTACAATGTATAATCAATAGTTTGCATATTTCAATATTACTGTTATAGTAATGGCCTCACATTAACATACATGTTGTATGGTAATTAAGCAATTATAGAATCACAATTTCCATCACTGAAGGTAGTACTGTTGGATGGATGATCTTCATCACAGTTGTTCAGTACACTGTATATTTAGTTCATTTTGATACCTTTATGTCTTTATGTCCAATTATTACGATTCACTTGTACTCTAAACACCTGAAACAAACCGAATATGTGAATAAAGTTCCTACGTTTTCTTTCTGACCATGCTAATATACTGTATTTATTTTGAGCACACATACTTTATGAGTACCATTTTAATGCATGGATTAATTTAATATGCTATACCTTATTTAACTTATAAATGACATTTCTTTAAAAACATACTGTGCAACCTTTTGCTTATATAATTTAAAGCCCGCTGACTGACAGTCCTTTATAGTATATAAGCATCCAAGATTATCTGATTATCTAACTTTAGATGGCAGCCAAAGCTACATTACATGGGAGGTTAAATATCAGAGTACTGTATACTGACTGCAAATCAGCTGCAACAATATATGTCAGAGTCCTATTGCTTTTTTATACACATCCACAGGTATCACAGAATGTCACCTCAGGAAAACATTTCTATATGGTTATTTCTCATTTTATTATCTCACTTATAACTACCTTCTTCTGCATGCATTAGAATCATGTTATCATTATTCTGCCATGCAATATAGGATTTAAAGTGCTTGGTAGATTACCCGTTTTATGGAAAGAAAGCATCAACCCTATTAGACTTTGAATATTAAACCATTTTCTTTGTAGTAAAAATATATTGCATCAGTGACATCAATATGTTACATACATATTACCGTGACAATGAAACAAAACAAAAAAATGCAAATAAAACAATCTTATTTTTCTTCTAAGGTTATGTAAATTGCAGCAACAAAATTCTGTTGACCCAAATTAAATCTGTTGGGTTTTTTTTGTACGTTTGTTTTTAACCATTTGCTGCCTTTTGCTGAAATTGAGGGAGCTAAGCTGGTTAAAGGATGTGGTGTTTCAGTATGTCTTCTCTGAGTCACCACAGATAAGAAAATCAATGGTAATGTATAACAGGAGTCCCATATCAAAGGCCAGATTTCCTCCCTATAACATCCCATACCAGCTATGCTGTTATTCTTTAAAGTTTAGAAAGCAGAGCAGAGATGTGTAATTGCTTCCCTAGTGCAAAGTATTGATTCTAAATCAGGATTATAGTACATTAACTGAAAATATCCCCCACAGAACTGAGAGGGATTTGTCTTTTAATGTTGCTACCCTGCTGAGCGTACATTGTACCAGCAGAGAGACAGAAAGGGAAGAGGTCCAGCGGAGATGTGCCAGAAACATCTTTATTTTCTCACCCTATGTAATAATCAGGTGAGACAAGTCTCTGCATGATCAGCACAAAACACTATACTGTATTCAGCCTGTACATGATACCGTTTTTATGTATAAAGTACAATATACAGAAACCTACACATTGCCTATATTTGTCTGTTTTATCCTTATTTCCGCCACAGTAAGACATCACCTTACTAGTTTATGGTATTCAGTACCTAAAGGTGGTGATGTCGATGCCACTGACCTTAATTCTAATATTCAACTGTATTTTCTTTTTAATTAGCATTGTGTAATCAACATTAATCAGCATTGCATTAGAAATGAGCATCGTACATGGTAAAATGCAGGAGAATTACCTGGTAAAGAACAAATCAGCAAAGGAGATCTTCAGATTTTTGCTGTCATAATACAAGCAGAGCTGCCTTTATAATCTGGGTCTGGGTGGTGAGGAGCTGTCCCTTCTGTGACTGATATTTGCAGCTCAATCTGCTGCACTGTGCGCCCGGCTCACTACTGATGTCCTGTGCTGCTGCTTGGATGTGCTGTGTGCTTCTTGCTGTACTCTCTGGCTTCTCTCTTTCTCTCTCTCCCCCCTCCCCTTTTGTCTATTACTGCCTGGGCCTTGGTTGTTGCTTTTGCCACAGTACCTTGGCTACAGTTTTCTTCCAGCCTGTGTACGAGATCAGGGATAGACTGCTCCTGCTTCTGTTTCTCTAATGGCGACTGCACAATCAAAGAAGCTTTTTAAGTGCCACCTACTGAATGCTCATGTGAGCAGTCTTTTTTCAGAAACACTTGATATTTCTGGCTAACAGGCTTGGAACAAATATAGTTCTATGTGATGGAAAATGTTAAGGTTTGGAAGTACATGATGTGCAGTGTGATGCAGATTGCTGATAAAGTACAACAATAGCGCACAGCACTGATTATAAGGACCTATTGTAGAATTTGTCCTAAAAATTGCTTTTTATTATAAACCTCATAAAGAAAGTGGTAGCAATATAACCAGCTCCATCCAATGTCTGGATCTTTTAATATAATATAGATACAGTATATATATATATATATATATATAGTCCCACAGTGCCCCGGCACTCACTCAGAGATAGTAGGTACTTGCGCTGGTGCCTTCCTAGGAACAAGGCTGTTCCAATACAGGCTGGCGGCACTCAGCGTCTTAATAAAAGGTATCCTTGATAACGGGCACTGGCCCGAAACGCCGTTGGAATAAAGAATTATACCTTTTATTAAGACGCTGAGTGCCGCCAGCCTTTTTTTCTATATATATATATATATATATATATATATATATATATACATACTGTACGCATATATATCTATATAGATATCCTGTGTATATATAGAGAGAGAGAGAGAGAGAGAGAGAGAGAGAGAGAGAGAGAGAGAGAGAGAGAGAGATATATATATATAAAAATACTGAATGTAACTACGGTATCTGTATAAGTGTCCTTTGTAGTACAGGCAAATATGTCATTTTGATCGCATTGAATGTCTATGGTTATGTCTATGGTTATGTTGTGACACCCTATAAACAGCTCTATGGGCACGTTCTGACACCCTATGAATAAATATTATTATTAATAATAGTAATAACAAATAATGCTTGGACAAGGCCACACTGGGTAAGTCTGTTCTTTCTATTATGATAAATGATATTTACTTTATTAAATTAATCAGCATCACAGTAGTTGTGTACTGCTATGAACACACATTTTTAGTGTGTGGAGAAAACGCTGCCTACTGTGTCAGATTCAGCTAATAAGAAGCAATATTTATTTTTAAGTGATTTTAGTGCCAGGGTCAAGGAGAAGTCTACTTTGAAGGTATGGGGCCTGATTCAGATTTGGGAATAGAGAAGATCAGGGATGGGGAACCTCCGGCCCGTGGGCCATATACGGCCCGCAAGACCATTTTATCAGGCCCGGCCAGCTGTGGCTCTCTTCCCTCTCTTTGTTTTTTCCCGGGCAGCGCTGAGCACTTGGCTACCCGGTTGTGCGCGGAGCCGCAGTGTGACATTAGAAGTCACACAGCGCCATCCAGCCCTGGCCGCCCATCCTCCTTCATCCCGCCCGCAGACAGCTTAAGCGGAGGAGGACGGAGAGGTGCAGAGCAGTGGGACACGCAGTCAAGCAGCCCTCAGGCTGTCTTCAATTAATAATAATACAGTGCTGCTGAATATCTGAGGGATGGAAGGAGGAGGGAGTGAGCCCTGCTGATGCACTCCCAGGGAGCCTTGGTGCTGCACCCCCATACCCAGTGACTGATGACTGTGAGACAGTAGGTGTCTGTGCCTGCTGGAGCACCCAGGGCCGGCGCTTCCATTAGGCAGCTTTAGACAGCTGCCTAAGGGCGCTAGGACCTGAAGGGCGGCTGCTGACGCTGAAAAAAATGAATGATGTCTGAAAGAGACATCCTTCCATCAGACGATGCTACACAGTTGCCTACCCTCCAAGTGAGCTGGGGGCAGGGGCTATCGCAGAATAACAGCCAGCAGGGAGAGTAAGGGGGGAGAAGAGTGTCCCAGTCAGAAGTACTACTCACATGCTTGTATGCATCACAGTGACAGCTCCTCCCCCGGGTGTCAGTGTGCAGTAAGAGCCTGATTCAGAGCCGGACGCAATCAGCCGTTCGCCCGCAGTAGGTATGACCGTCCAAATGTCAAACCAAGCGCTCGCACGGGTGGTCGCTCGTAGCGAGTCTTCCGCCCCATATTTCCACAACCCCTCCACTAGCTAACGAGCGTCCGAAATAGCGAGCGCACTACTCGTTTTTGGATGAAGTGTTCGCTCGCACAAGTACGACCGGAAGTAGGCCTGTCATTTGTCGATTGCATTGTTTTTCCTTCGTTACACATCCGTGTATCGATTGGTGGCAATCATTACCTTAATTGACTTAATTGTTGGTCGAAAGTTTTCAATCTTGTTTCTTTTTTGAATGTTAATAAACTTTGTTTGTTTTGTGTTCATTTCGGTCCACAGAATCCGTCCGCTTTTAACGGCAAACTTGTTTTTTTTCAATCCAAAGGCAGTTTGTTTGCTTTTTTACTAGCTTTTATTTTGGTTTTTAAGTTTGAAATTCTTTTATTTCCAGCTTGTTGCTAACGCATCCAAATGCAGCAAGCCAATCATAAGTCACAATATATTTTTAGGGGTTGTTCACATGACTCACACATTAACCAATAGAATTCTTCATGTTATTTATGAAAGTACATTAGCCAATCAAAATATAAGGGTCCATGTAATAAAACTGATTTGTGTAAAAAAAAAACCATTGCCATCATGAGAGCCAGTGCTTTTACATGGCGTGAGCTGCTGGTGCTCACTGAAATTATTGATCGCCATATAACGGACATGCCGCCCCCCGTCACCAACCAACGCAAGCGCCAGGCGTACGTGGAGGTGCGGCGCAGGCCATGGGCCATGGGATTTCGGAGGACCATCGGCCAATTAGAATGCCGGTGGTCGGATTTACGACGCTGGTCCCCACACCTGCTTGCGCATCTTCGGATGAGGATCCACCGGCGTAAGTGAATATTTGAATGTTTATATATCTATGACAATCTGTTGTGACTTTTTGTCTTTGCTAATGTAAATTTGCATTAATGCATGTGCATGTGTGCAGTATGCGTTTTTTTGGGGCTAAATAAGACCTTGTTATTGTTTTTTTTAAGATTAATATTTTCTTTTTGGTTAATGTTTTCCATTTAAAATGTTTTTTGATATACATATTTGCTAATATTACAAACTATACATCATTTAGGTCAGGAGCGGATCCAGAGACAGAGATGGAGGCCTGCCCGACCCCTCTCCCCAACTCCCACCATCTCCTCCCCTGCCCACTCCTCCCAAATTTCGCCACCCTCCCCTGACCTGGTCATCCCTATTTCCCCTCCCTCTCCTGCTCCCCAAATCCAAATAACCCCTCCCTCCCCTGTCCTACCCATCCACATTCCAACACCCTCCCCTGATGCACCCACTCCTGAATCCAACCCCTCCCCTTTATCCCCCCCGGACATTTCGCCCCCGTCTTCACACATCCACTGGCCCACTTTGTAGGAAGAGGATCTGGGCCAACCTGGCCCTGAACCTGCGGGTATTTTTTTTGGGATGTTTGCAGTTATTGTGTTAAAATGTGCCCTATATGCATACACTGTTGTATCCCTGCTTACAATCTACGGGCAGTCCTTTTTTTTGTTTTTTTATTGTTTCTTTTGGGTGGTATTTTTGTTTAATATTTGCTCCAAATTTATTTATTTTTTTAAACGCTTTTTTATTTCTTTTTAAAGTTTTTGTGATTTTGTTTTCCTAAATTTTTGCCCAATTTATTCATGTTTCTAAACAAAATAAACTTTACAATAACCACATATGCCAGAGCCAAATACAAGTTTCATTGTTTTTTAAAAAATGTCTACACTAAAATCAATATACAAATGGTGTAAGGATTGTTCAAACCACTATTCTCATGTTCATGTTGTTTTATTTTGGTTTTGGTGCCAATTGGTAATTTAGGCAAATTTATGTTACCACTATAGTTTTGCAACAAAATTAGCATGGTATGTAAACTTTATTTAAGTGTAAATAATCCTGTTTTTCTTGTATGTATTTTTTAAAAAAATCACATTTAATTTAAACTCATATTTGTCTTTCTACAGACCCAAGGATGCGGGATCAAGCCATTTTGGGCCAGATAATGGCAATGAGGGGACATTTGGTCCAGCTGCTGGTCGCAATGGACCATTTGAGTTTGTTTTTGAGACATTCATTTATTCTGTTATTTTATTTTGTAAATAAAAGCTGTTTCTTTAAACCAATCTCATTTATTGACTCCAAAATTAGCTCACAAGGTCATTTTTTTTTTGGTGTAAACATTTGGGTTTATGGAATTTGCATATGAAAATGCAAACAATGTGGCATACTAAATTTTTGGAGTAAGTATTCTTTAAAAGTTAAACTTTAAAAAAAAAGTGGTTTCCAAGACTTTAAAGACATATTTGTACATTCCAATAATTGGGCCAATTGACATTAACGCCATAATGTTTTTCGAAAAATCCTTTATGTAATTATTTAATTTATTCAAAAATATCCATGCAACTCCCAAAATAGTTAAAAAAATATGAAAAAAGGTAGGCCCAACTATGCAAACATGTTGTTAATTGTTATGTTGTTTTTAAAATAGTTTTTCCCAAAAAAGTTACAATTAAAAAAAAAACACTTGTAATTTAAGTTAAAAGGTACTGTCCTTTTGCTGGTTTTTCAGGTAAAAAAAAACAAATATTTATAAAATTAGTTTATTATACAATATCTCACAATAAAAACAAAATACACACAAAGATTGGAAACAAAAAATCAAGAACTGCTTGAAGATGGTGCATGCCAACATGTTGTCCCAAAATCAGGTAAGAAACACATTTGTCCAGGTGTGAAGGTCATTTTTGAGTCATTAATGTCACAGGCAAGCATTTTCAGGAAGTAAGAAGGTTGTTGTTTGGATTTTGCAAAAAAAAGGTTAAAATTCGAAACATAGGATAGTAAACACACATAATTTTCAGTCTTCACAATGTCAACAAATGTAAAACCAAGAAAATTCAAATACCTGAAAAAGCGGGAAACAACCTCATCACGTATGGCCCCCCCTGACACTCTCCTCCGACCAACCTCGGGGGGGCCATCCTCAGGCAAGGCATCCTCATCCACTCCTTATGGCGATGTTGTGAAATATCCCACACAGGACCACAATTTTGGAAACCATAGCCGGCAAATACATAAGGTCGCCACCAGAGCGGTGGAGGCATCGAAATCGGCCTTTTAAAAGGCCAATACAACGCTCCACCACCTGCCTGGTGGCAGTAAGTGTGGAATTATATTGAGTTTGTGGCCCTGGTGTGGAAACCAAATAAGGAATGAGCAGCCAGGGCGTGCAAGGGTAACCACTGTCTCCTGTGAAAATAAAAAATCATTCAGTACCATTTCTAAGTCAACAGTGTTTGGTTTAAAAATTAGGGGTACCACTTAGCCAGAAGCCATGCATCACCAGCTTGTAGGTTGTTTAATTTGTGCCAAAGCCCTGATTGCCGGATGACAAATGAATCATGTGCATTTCCTGGAAATTTGGCATTCAGGGACAGGATCTGGAGGGAGGCATCACATACCACCATTACATTCATTGAATGGAAATGCTTGCCTTTCCTAAATATGGCCTCCAGCGCTGCTGGAGGCTGAAGTGGTATGTGAGTGCCGTCCACAACCCCTATGATGTGTGGGAAGCCTGCAATTCCAAAGAATTTCTGCTTCACCACATTAAGCGAACCCATATCCAATGGCATATTAATAAAATGATGGAGGTGCTTAAACAGTGCATCCATTACTGCCCTCAGGATCCTTGAAAAGGAGGATTGGGAAATGCCTGCAACGATCCCAACTGTGGTCTGGAAGGATCCTGAGGCGCAAAAATGTAACACCGACATTAACTGCATAAGTGGTGGTATTGCTGTTGGATTGTTAATTTGCCTTTCAAGATCACTCTCTATTAATGAAAGAGTGTCTAGGATGATTTGGGGTGGTAAGCGATACAGCCGTAAAACCACATCATCAGCCATTCCAAAAAGGGTGACACGTGTTCTAAATATCTGGGGCCTTGCACGCCTACGATGCCTACGCCTAGGAGGATGTTCAGGAGGATACAAAATACCGGTAAATGGTACGCTAATACCACAGACAGTAGATGTGCAAAATATATGCAATAGAGGACACAAAATACCGCTAAATGGTACGCTAACGCCACAGACAGGAGATGTGCAAAATATACACCAGACATTTCGCATTTTTGATGGCCAAATAATCATTTGGGTTAAAAAAAAAATGCATAATGACATCCCTTAAAAAAACATGATAAATGTTAACAATAAACAGGGTCTAATGTATCTCAATAAACACTTACCATACAAAGACGATCCCGAAACTCAAAATGCAGTCCACAAGACAAAAGGAGATAAATAAAAAAAAAACTAAAAAAAAAAAAAAAAACATTTTAAAAATAAATTAAAAAAAACAAACAACCAAAAAAGCTAACCACCAAACTTACCTCAAAACCCCCAAAAAAAGGCTTATTACAAAAACGCAAAAATGCGAAAATAAAAAAAAACAATCGCCAACTCGCACAAAATCCAAACAACTTCACAAACCACAACTCCGCACCTCTAACAACCACCAACCACTTCTATCAACCCACCCCGAAACAAGGCCACAAAAAAGCCTTAAATAGACCTAACTTTCCCGCTCAAATCAATGACGCTCAATAGATGCGCCAGTATAATGCACACGCATTTATAAAAACGTCACGAGAGGCCACAATGGGTCTGCTGAATTCAAGGGTTTAGTCATGTCCACTGAACAGCAGCAAAGCCAAATTCCAGGAACAACCAGTAAGTAGCTCCAAATGTAAAGTTAATACACCAAAAAAAAAAAAAAAATAATTATTGTTTTATTTTTTGTAAGGTGTTGAGACTGACAATGAGGAGGCTGCGGGGCCTAGTACCCAGGCCTGGGCCAAATGAAAAAGGCAGCCACAATTCACAAGAAAGGAGATGGAGGCTTTGGTGCAACAGTACGTGGATAACCTGGCACAGGCACCCCGAAATATGGGTGCAAGCCAGAGATGGAAACTGTGGGAGGAAATAGCCAGTGCTATCAATGGTGTTGGTGATTTTGTCCATTCAACCAAAGAAGTCAAACGCCGGTAAGTAAATGATATAACCTATTTCCACAATTCTAAAAACTTAGTTAAAAAACTAAACATACATTTTTAAACAGATGGAGCGACTTCAAATATCGGCTTAAACAAAAACTGGCTGATAGGGCTAGGCATGCAGGGGGGACAGGTGGTGGGCCAACCCCTGTGTCATTGGAGTTAACCGATTTGGAGGAACTGGCACAGGGGTGTGTGCAGGAAGAGGAGGTGTTTGGTGTGTCCAACAAGGACACAGACATGCCAGACTTTGCGGCTCCACATGTTGCTGAAGGTAATTTATTTAAAAATGTTTGAACAACTTGTTTAAATACAAAGACTAATGTACTAATATTTTTATGATCTTTCTTTTTCACACAGGCACAGAAGAGGACGAGTCTGCTCCAGAACTGAGGTTTGGCCGCAGTAGATCTGCTGGCTCCACAGGGGAGGAAGCAGTATTTCCGTCTGGGGACCCTGTGGTGGACAGTCCAGGGCCTTCCCCCTCGCAGGCAGTGGCCCTTCTCACAGATCTCAATGATAAAACAGGTAAAAACACAGAGATTCGGCTGAGGATGGACGCCAATCTGCTACGGGTGGCGGACACCCTGGAGGCAAACGCTGCGGCCAATGTCAGAATAGCTAATGCCCTGGAGCAGCTTGTCCGCCTGCGCATGTTGGAGCCGGCCTCCCTTCCTGCCGGAACATCAGGGCCCTCCACCTCTGGCGCAACATCGGCCATCCCTCCAAATGTGCCTAGCCCTATGCCTAGCCCAGAGGAAACACCAGCTACCTCTGCCCAGGCACGCCGTACAACCAGACATACAAAATCATGCTCCCTCCACCATCAAGCCAAGCAGGGGAGAAGGCATTGATAGCACTGGCTAATTTCCCCAAATTCCATCTCTGTGTTTGCCCCATATTTTGGCTACAACAAACTCCCTCTCCTTTCTTGTGAATTGTTGTTTTTTTTTACATTCATTTATTTTTTTGATGTCAAATAAAATAACAAATTGGCTGTAAAAAAAGCCACATTTGTAAAAAAAATGTCAACATTTAATTTTTGAAAAATAAAAATCCATTCTTAAAAAAATGTGTGACCAATTCATTAGCAAATGGCTAAAAGGGACTGGAACAAACATACTTAAATACATAACAAAGGTCATATACTTTAAAAAATATTTAAAACCAAAAAACATAAGGTAACAGGTAGGTAAAAAATAACACAAGCAAAGCAATTAGTAGCTGATTGTCTTTCTGTATTGTAACCAAATTGTCCCAAAAAATTAGACATAAAAAAAAGGTGTTGGGCTTTTTAAAAACAAAATAAATCTGACAACAACATGCGTACGGAATTTAGCCAAAAAAAAAACATTTTTACCTTTATTTTAAAATTTATTTTGTGATTGCTGTGATTACAAAACACAAACAAATAGGAACACAACATGCGTTCCAAATTTAGCTAATAAATCATGGCCATTGAAAATCACCTTCTCGCAAGTGATCCAATTATTAGGTGATTGGTCTTGTGCCTTGTAAAGGAGAATAGCAAAACATCGATTCGCTAAGGGAGCTACGAAGAGACCATCATCTTTGCGAGATCCAATACCCTACCACAAGCTGAATGAGCAGTCATAATGGAAACTGGATCACACAGTGACGTCTCCAAAATAGCGTCCAAATTGGACGTTCGCACAAGATAATACATGTACGCCCAAAAAACGCCTTGCCACGCCTGCGTTTTCTCATCTCCACCCCCGTTACCACCCATAAACGGAACATTCTTTTAATCAAATGATATAGGTCACTTCCTGTTCGCTGTGTATACGAGCGAACGAAAAATAACCGCAATGATCCGGCCGCACATGCGCAATGAGAACTGGACGCATGCGTGGTTTAAAACAATCGAATGCGTACGAGCAAACGGCTGATTGCGTCCGGCTCTGAATCAGGCCCTAAGTCCCAGTGCACCTGACACTGCAGTGCTGCTGCTCACCTCTCAGACCGTCCGGCAGCCCCACCCACAGCCTCACATGCACCTCTGGCTCCAGTCTCCAAGCCTTCAACACAGTGGCGTAAGTTCATTACAGACGCCCGAAGGCAAGTTATAATTTGGTGCCCCCCCTCGTCACAGCCGCTGACACTGTAATGTAGCAATTTGCATGCAGACAGGCTATAGATATACAAAGGTGGCAGCTGATGGTGTGACATGGAGTTCTCCACTAGTGTATACTGGCTTCTCAGGAGCCGGGAAGAGGTGCCATGTATTGGGCTGCCGTGACCGTACACTCCGGGTACATAGTAACAGCCCTAGGTGGGGTGAATATGTTGTGGACAATGGAGCAGGTGCCCCTTCAGAGCTGGAGCCCGGCAGCAGGCGCCTCCATTGTCTCCCATAGTTCTGCCCCTGCTTCAACATAAAAGCTGATAGAACTGGACCAGGCAGACCCCAACGGCTGCTGCACTGCACTATCAGGGGAGAGGCAGAGATATGACTGGGGCCAGACACTGGGCTGTGGTGTATGTGTGACAGGGAGGTGGCTGGGGTATAAGTGTAAAGAGGTAGGTGACTGGGGCAGGTATATATGTGAGAATGAAGTGGCTGGGGCAGGAGCATATATATGTGTGGAGTAGGTGGCTGGGGCAGGGCTGGGGTTAATGTGTGTGAGCAGGAGGTGGCTGGGTTATATGTGTGAGAGTGAGGTGTCTGAGGCAGGGCTGGGGTATATATGGGTGTGAGAGGAAGGTGGATGGGGCAGTGCTGGGGTATATGTGTGAGAGCAGTGACGGACTGGGACTGCAAAACAGCCCTGGCATAAGTCCCTGCGCTTGCAAAAGGGAACGTGGGCTTGTTGAATAGGGGTGTGGTTTGGCCGCATGGGGGCATGGCCTCGTCACGTGCCCCTGTCTCAGTATCCCGGCTGAGCAGTGCGCTGGTAGGCGGAGCTGCTCGCCCAGGGAGATGACTGGGGTATATATGTGAGTGGGAGATGTCTGAGACAGGGAAGGGGTATATATGTGAGAGTGAGGTAGCTGGGACAGGGCTGGGGTATATGTGTGAGAGAAAGGTGGATGGGACAGGGCTGGGGCATATGTGTGAGGTGGCTGGGGCAGGGCTGGGGTATATATGTGAGAGTGAGGGGGCAGGGCTGGGGTATATATATGAGAGTGAGGTGGCTGAGGCAGGGCTGGGGTATATATGTGAGAGTGAGGTGGCTGAGGCAGGGCTAGGGTATATATGTGAGAGTGAGGTGGCTGGGGTGTATATGTGAATGGGAAGTGGTGGGGGCAGGAGCATATATGTGTGAGAGGTAGGTGAATGGGGCAGGGCTGGGGTTAATGTGTATGAGAGTCACAGTCATGGCTGGGGGGTGGGACCCAGACATGACTGTGATCCAGGCCAAGCAGGTGGAGCTGCAAGTCAGGCAGCAGCTGTCTGGACTGGTGGAACTGCTGGCCCGGTGCGGAGAGTATGGACTGCCAGGGCCCTGCACGTGGAACTGAACCAGCTAGCAAGCAGCTCAGTGGCCCGGCTGTGGGCGGCTTTAACTCGGATGTTACAGAGAACATCTCTAGTATGGAGAGTGATAGCGAGGAAGCTGCTCGGAGCAGGAGTGTTCGGTCTCAGGGTGAGTACTGGCACTGCGCCCTGTAGGTATAGGCTGGAATTGTCCCCTGCGTGTATAGGCTGGCACTGTCCCCTGCGTGTATAGGCTGGCACTGCCCTCTTTTTGCCCAAACAGGGAAGATTGTAAAATATTTTGTTGGAGGACTCATTTTGGTTGAGTCAATCAGTTTCAAATACTGGGACTGATTCTGACTTGTACACAGTGTCAGTGATCACGTAAATTAGTGACATTTTGTGACTGCACATTCCCATGCCGCGCCATTACCCACTCCCAGCGTCCCTATGGTTGGGGCGGAGTAGGCTGAAGTATTGCCTAGGGTGCTGAGAAACCTTACATCGGCCCTGGGAGCACCCATTGCTGTCTGACTGCTGTAGCTATTTTGGAGGAGAGGAGACTTAACTGGAGACGTGCAATACTGGCCTGGGTGAGTCTTTGTAATTTTCCTGTGGGGCTGGGCTCTATATAGCAGGCAAGTTGATAATTTTGTATGGCCCATGAATGATTTTATAAACATCCAAATGGTCCTTGGCAGAAAAAAGGTTCCCCACCCCTGGAGTAGAGCAATAACTGTGTACCTGGATAAACCATGTTGCAATACAAGGGGAGCAAATACATACATTTTTGGAAGTGGGGTAAATACTGGCTGCTTCTGCATGTAGCTCACAATGCTGGACAGCTTTATGTTCACATATCAGGTTAGATATGAGTTTGGACACACCCCTCCCAAATCTAATTCTCTCTGCACATTTTACATCTGCCTGACTGGCAGTGCAATATGATTTTGCCAAGGTACTCAGTTACTTGCTCTTTCTTACTCTAGGCCCCATTTATCAACGATACATAACCACTAGCATTTGCTATAGGGATAATACCATGCTTTCAATATTTACCAAACACCGGTAAGTTAAGATTACTGCTGTTTGTCACTGCATCGCTCTCGCCATCTTTAGATGGGGACCCGGCAGCAGTCCATGTGGCTTCAACAAAGCCTTCCAGGCACTGCCAGGTTGAAATCAAACAAAGAGAAAGAAAAACTTAAGTCTTAGGCGCTGGAATAGATCCCAATTGAAAATTTGTATCACAGCAGATTGAATGTGTAATACTGTGTAAATTATGAGTTGAAAACTCACACAATCTAAACTGAAAAAATTTTTTTGTTAAAAAGCAGCAGTTAAAATAATGGTAGCAAACCAATACATATACACAAGAAAAGAAAAAACAATAACCGCGCTTCTAAATTATGCTGTTAAGTAATAACAGCATAAATTAGTTGCTTCTAATTTATGCTGTTAAGTAATAACAGCATAAATTAGTTGCTTTAGAAATAATTTAATGAATAATTGTATAATTAGACTGTTAAATATATTGTCTCCAGATACATATTATCAAACTTATATGGTATAAAAAACTGAGATGTTAAAAGATATAATGATACAACATTGACATATTATGACAATTATTTAATTAGTGATCGGTTGAAATCCTTTTCACAAGTATCTGCAATAAAAACCTTTTAATAATTTTTGTTTCATTTTTGAAGCTTGTGTAAAAATAAATAAATAAAGTCCTTTTGTTCTTTTAAGATCTATTTAATCAAATGGCCGTGTCCGGCCAAAAGAGTTGCTTATTCTTCTTGGTGACTTTGTATCATTAACTAGATCAATCACCAAGGGATATTATTTCTATCTTCATGAATGAAAAAAATATGTAATTGGATAACATCAATCCACAATTTGATACTCATATATACTTATATAGTCAGTTATTCGGCTAGTGTGAAGCGCAGTGTGGAAATGATCCAAACTATATCACTTGTGAAGATACAGTTTATGAGCAACAAATTAACTAGACAGCTGCACTTCAATGTAGGGGCAGTTGGTCACTCACCCAGTAGATTTAAGTCCAAAGCTTGGAGGAAGTGCAAATAATTTGTAAGCTCCAGCAATGCTGAGTTCGGAACCTGTCAGCGGCAATATGCAGATGGCGGCCGCCGTACCTCCGTCACCGCAATAGCTGTACACCAATCCAGGTATGTGTATCCCAACATGGGTTGTATTTGAAAGAGGGCAGTCAGCTGCGGTGCTGGGTCGTGCTCGTAGCGGGACAGCGTATATGGATGTCCAGAGCGGCTAGGCTCGGCTGGGTGTAGCGTGCAATCCAGCTGGTTCCAGAGATCAGAAGAACAAAAAGGAATCAAGTGTCCCTCCACGCCAGGTTAAACAGTCATGTACATGCGGCACTGCCGGGTCCCCGCAAGGTTAAACAGTCATGCACATGTGCAGACTGACCGTCTACCATGTGCATGACATTGAAGCCCTTCTCTGACAGCAATAGGTTGGCAGCAGCTGAGCGGAGGACCACACAGACGAGGAGGACGTCGCTTTACCTCGTCAGTGAGGTAAGTAATGATGAATACCAATGGCATATTTGTATCACTGCAATACTAAAAAGGGATGTAGTCAGCATCTCGGCTGATGGGATGCAGATGGTGTAAATACTGGCACCGTAATACCCACAGCAGTCAGGATCCCGGCTCCAGAATACCAACCGTCTGCATCCCGAAGGTAAATATCGGGGGTTAGGGGAAGGGTTAGGGTGCGGATTTAGGGTTAGGCACTAGGGGTAGGATTAGAGTTAGGCACTAACGGGTAGGGTTTGTGTGCGGGAAGGGGGGGTTTAGGTTCAGGCACCAGGAAGAGAGGTTAAGTTTAGGCACCAAGAAGGATGGGTTAGGGTAGGGAGAGGGGGAGGGTTTGAATACGATCAACAAGTGTCAGTATGTTAACCCTGTCAGGAATTCTGACCGCCATGGATCCTGACTGCCGGCAAGCCATACCCAACCCTACTAAAATATATGCCGCTGGAATGAGGCCCATGGACTGGAGATGGAGCTATACAATTTTGTACACTGCCAATGATAGCACACTGTTTTTGATACCACCATGCCAGTTTTTCAGCAACCTGAATTGCCCACTGTACTTTCAGTTCAGTGTGTCCTTTCACTTTTCATTCATCTATTGCACTCTCTCTTTGGGCATAATGGGAGGGATGCATCAAAGCAGTTTTTGCGATCAAACCTCTGAAATGAAAACATCAGATTAATAACAAAGTTTACATACATGTACTTCAACATGAATGAGGACAGATTGCAATAATAGTACAACAACATTATACAGTAATGGTTGAGTCTCCAATATCCAAATATTCCGAAATACGGAATATTCTGAAGTACGGAATATTTTTACCATGACTGAGATAGTAAAACCTTTGTTTTTTGATGGATCGATGTACACAAACTTTGTTTAAAGCATAAAATTATTGAAAATATTGTATAAAATTACCTGTACGTTGTGTGTATAAGGTGTATATAACACATAAATGCATTCTGTGTTTAGATTTGGGTCCCATTCCCAAGATGTTTCATTATGGTATGCAATTATTTCAAAATACGGTATATTCCGATATCCAAAATACAAAGAAAATAGATCTCAGACTGCACATTCTGGACATATATATATATAATTGGAGGTGCTACCTGTGGAGACCATTGATATATACACAAAGAAAAAATACAGGTGCACAACTCCAAATTAACTGATTATATATAAATAAATACATTTTGCAGTAAATACAATAGATGTTTTTGGCATAATCTTGGCCAAGCTTATGGGCCTGCCCACCATATCCGGGTAACCTCTTGTCAGGCAGGTCCCTAACATACTAAGGCACAAATCCAGAGCGCAGGACACCCCCAAACTAGCCCAGCCAATCCACCCCAAAGCACTGCTCTAATAAGAAAAGTGAAGTGTTAAGAGCAGCCGCTGGCCGCATATAAAGCATAAAAATAAAAAAGTGAAATACTTGAGAAAGTCACTGTTTTCATGGGACAAAACGCGTTGACGTCATCACCCAGGCATCTGAGACTGTTCTACAGCACGAAATTACATGCCGCATGGTACTGTGGAGGTTTCCTAAAAGGTATCGATTCATCCCTGGAGCCCACCGCCAGCCGCCACACAGCAAACCGCTCCACGAGCAGCCCTGGTCTTTACCTGCACGGCAGCAGATTTTATCCAGCCGCGGCTATACAGCAATTAGACGGGCCAAGTTGAGATGGACACCAGTGTGGCCACAGACATCCAGGGGTGAGATACTCCAGTTTCTACTTCTCCACAATCTCCAGCGTGACTTCATTTCACACTGGGACGCCAGTAGTGATTGTGGTTCAAGCAGCGGGATTGAGCTGCCCTATTGTTGGATACTATTTGCTACAGTATAAAGCCACATTGTTACAGGAGTGGCACAAATAGAACGCTGTGCTGTAGAACCTCAGTATATGTTATTGAGTTACATTCTCATAATTATGCACTAAAACCAGTGAGTTTTATGATCTCTGCAATATTGTATATGATCGATTTTTATGCATTTGCAAGTATTGTGGTTTATATGTATACTATTTGTACTTATTAAATACGTTGGATTTATTTTACTTAAGCCTCCTGTTTATGAAGCAGACAGCAAACCCATTATAGATATTACAAATTTAAAATACCAACAGTGTCTAGCGCAGTGAGAATTTATTTTTATTTTGTTCTTTGTAGAGACTTTGTCTCTGGGTTTTTGACCAAACCCTCATCACCTGCAGCTGACACTGATTGCAATTAATTATATTTTTGTATTGAGCGCCGGGACATTTGCAGCTTTGACTGCAAACAGTTTTTGTCTATATAGAAAACATCAGTGTCATTATCATAAAACCCCTGCCACATGTGTCAGAAGTTGTACGCTGAACAAGTTTTAATGCCATGCTGAAGTCTCAGGGGCTCCCCTTCATGGAATGATGTGCCAGCCCATGGATTACCTCAGAACTGGTATCCCTGTTACTTGTGGGGAGATGTACTGTGCTGAATGATGTACTCCTAGATCACCCTAAAAGCTATCATGTGGAGGACAGCATGTCCCAACTGAGGTTAACTGCAAGTACTGTTTGCTCCTATTATTCCATGTCCTCTGTTATCTTCACGTCTATAGTACTAACCCGCAACTGTCTTTGGTGTCCCTACTATTATTTCTACCCCCACCGAACTGTCATGTCCCCCTTGTACTACCACCTCAAACTGTCATGTTTCCCTACTACTATCTGCTGTCATGTGCCCCTAGTGCTACCCAAACCCAGTGGACATGGGCCCTCATTCATAGCCGCTCGCTATTTGCGGTCATTCGTTCTAAAACAAGGGGTGGCTATTCAAATGAACCGTTCACTAATTGCGGTCTGTTCACGCCTCTAAGTCTGAACGAGCGAGCAAAACTTGCGGTTGTAATTTTGAAAAATACGCCCCCTTGCCGCTCGCACCATACGTCATGTCTGCTATTTATTAGATTAATCGAGTACATCGAACAGCGTATGAACTGCTCGCTATTCTTGTGGCTGGTTTTTTCAACCGCTATTTTGCGAGCAGTTCAGAGTAAAAAAAACCCAAGTGACGTGGTCAATGACGCTGCTGTATTAATTATGCACTCACTTAAAACGCCCGTTTTGACCTTTAAGCACGCCTGTGATCTAATTCCACACCCCCGTTTTCAAGCACCTTCCCCTGTTACCACCCACATATGCCTCCTTCTGTCACTCAAAATAGCAGGCATTCGCTATATAGCGAACAAACGATTTTCGCCCGCACTGACTGGTTCGTGCATGCGTATTAAAATCCGTACGCATGCGCAGATGTGCGAACATCGGTCAGAACGAACGAGCGGCTGCTTAGGAGCGGCTCTAAATCAGGGCCATGGGTCCCTACAACTGATACATCCCACCAGCTGTCATCACGTGTCCCTACTACTACTGCCTCCACTGATATGTCATGTGTCTATATTACTACTCTCAAAAATGTAAGCAGATGTAAATGCTATGCAGCAGCATTGCAACTGCAAAGATGAGTCAGCACTGAGTGTCACAGACAGCCGTAGAAAAGATTATTGGTATATCGACTCAGGTGCTACCAGGCATTTCAGCTGCAGTGAAGAGTGGTCACCAGACTAGCATGTGATCTAATAGGTAGAGTCACAGTAGGGTGACGCACAAGTAGGTGGTAAGTGGAGCAAACTTAAAAGGGCAGAGTGAGAACATTAGCGAGTACGGTACACAAATTAGTTATGTGACTGATGTATCTTAATAAACTAGCTTAATCACCAGTTTAACAATGTTGGCAATGTCTCTTACCTGCTTTTGAGCATTGTTACTGTTTGGTTGGCTCCCAGAAAGCTGAAGTCCTGATTTAAAAAATTGGCAGAAATGTTTTATTATAATAAATGTTAACAAACGTTGAATGATTGATGAACACTCCGTTATGGGCAAATAAAGCTAACCCCTAGCATAGGCATGTAAAACATACAACACGTGGGGAGAGAGGCATATAACTCAACCCGCCATCAGATGACATGATAGGAGGATGGGAGTTCTACTCATCAGCTCATGCAGTTGCTGATAAAGGCCCAGAGCAGTGACCGCTGTCAACAAGACCTCTTCCTTATCAAGTGGGAGATATATCAAGCCTTGGAGCAAGATAAAATGGAGAAGTTGCCCAAACAAGTCAATCACATTCTAAAGGTGCCCATACACAGTGCAATATAGCAGCCGATCCGACGGATTGGTACGATTTGGCTGCTATATTGTACCGTGTATGGGCATGATATCGGCCAGTGCGCGCACCCGTGGGGTCGTACATCGTACCTCCAGACCTTACTGCAGGTTCAGTTGATCATGCAGCGCTATGCGTGGGAGGGGAGTGCAGGCATATTGTGCGGTCGGCCATCCGATCACACTGTGTGTGAGGACCGCATACACACAATGCCGTCGGAACCCCGGTTGCGTCGTAAGGTGCATATTGCACTGTGTATGGGCAGCTTAACTGTCATTTATCTAACACAGTCTTTGAAATGACAGTTAGAAACTGATTGGTTGCTTTGAGAAACTACTCCACTGTATCTCTCTTTAATGCTGCATACACACGTAAAGATTTTCTGTCCAACCATGCAACTAGATGATTGGTTGGAATAAAAGTCTGGTAAGGTATGAGAGCAAATGACAATCAGCAATTTGCTCCCAAATGCCAGAAAATTGTTGTTTGAACAAATTGTTTAGATCAAACACACTTGTCTGACGACCATTTTCATCTGTTTTCTGGCATTTAGTAGCAAATTGCTGACCATCATTTACTCCCATTCCTTACCAGATTTTCATTCCAACCAATCAAAAAGTTGGATGGTTTGACAGAAAATCTTTATGTGTGTACCCAGCCTTAAGCTGGCCACACAATAGACCAACTTTCATCCAACCATTCAACTAGTTGATTGGTTGGAATGAAAATCTGGTAAGGAATGGGAGTAAATGATGATCAGCAATTTGCTCCTAAATGCCAGAAAACAGATGAAAATGGTCGTTCAGACAAGTTTGTTAAATGTTTGATCTAAACAATTTGTTCAGACAACAGTTTTTGTCCATTTTCCAGTGTTTGGGAGCAAATTGCTGCTTGTTATTTGCTTTCATCCATTACCAGATTTTCATTCCAACCAATCAACTAGTTGGCTGGTTGGATGTAAGTTGGTCTAGTGTGTGGCCAGCATTAGGCTTGATACATCTGTCCCTCAATCACCTCACATGGTGGAAGTTGGAACAGTCACATCAGCTGGAGAATCTGCAGCACTATATCCCAAACGATAAGAGATGAGGTAAAACCCCTCTATTCTGTATGGATTGAGTGGGAAGCAAAGAGCAGGAAATCTACGCTCCTGGCCCATAGAGAGGACAGATGTACTCCTGCTCACTGCACCCCACTGTGGAGAGTGGCTGGCTTTGGAGACGAGGAGGAGGAGTAGTGAAGGAGTGAATAAAGTTTTGGGAAGGAGGAGAAAATTGTCAAGATGAGAGGGAGACAGTGGACAGGAAGGGACAGGGGGAGGATAGATATCTTTAGGGTGAAGTCATCCTGCCACATCTCTGAACATGCGAATCGTGATGAAACCGTCCAAGTTGGCCTCCATGAATGGACGACCATAGATATTGTTATCGTCCATGCGGGAACGCACATCGTTGGTCGTTGCATAAAAATTAATGATTTATCGTGGAACGATATCATTACCGTGTGTACGCACCTTAAGAGATCAAGGCACCCTT
The DNA here is from genome assembly GCA_031769625.1 of Taudactylus pleione. NCBI lineage: Eukaryota > Metazoa > Chordata > Amphibia > Anura > Myobatrachidae > Taudactylus > Taudactylus pleione. The sequence continues at coordinate 19,517,845 of JAUIMM010000094.1, read as the reverse complement.
GTGGAATGTATTTATTTAAATCTTTGTTGGAAGACACAAACCCTGACCTACAAAAAGCTTGTCTGCAAAATGGCTTAGGGGGCACTGTGTATGACGACGCATAACCTGTTCTGCACATGCACATTACTGGTCCATCGTAGTTGTATGCAAACCATCAGGTTAGCTCCAAGACTATTCATCTTTGAATATTTACTTTTTTAAGAAACAGTTTTGCTGTAAGTAACATAAGGGCCTATTCATCAACACTAAAATAACGTTTTTAAGGACATTTTCCTTAATTACCGTTATATTAGTATTCAAGAAGATACTTAATGCAGGAGATATCACTGATATCTCCTGGTTAAGTCCCCCTGCATTAATTTCCACACTCCCCATACATTAGTATGGGGATATGGAAATTATGCTATTCATCAAATTCTGAAAATTATGTATTTTCTGAATTTGATGGTGGCATATAGTAGGTGACACTTACCTGCTTTCAGCTGAGCAGGTCCTCCGGCATCTCCCTCCATCGCTGTGGTCCCTCCTCTGGCTCCGGTGACTGTGCTGACACTGTGGTCTCCCAACAGAACACAATAAAGTTTAGAAAAATACAAAAAAAAGTTTTTGTTTTTTTTCTAAACTGCACTGTGTTCTGCCGGGAGAACACGTGACAGCATAGCAGACAGAGCAGGAGGCTGCTGCATGGGCAGGTAAGTCGGGGATGGGGGGGAGGTGAGCAGAGGGGGGGGGTTAGGGGGGACACACAAAATTACTGCAGCTGTAGGCAGTGCTGCGCATGCGCTGGTTTTACAGATGTAACAGCGAATGCGCAGCACTGATTACAGCTGCGGTAAGGTAGAGTAGAGAGGGAAAACAAAAATGACAGCTTTTCAGAATAGATAGTTATGGAGAGGAGGAATGATGAATTCCTCTAGTAATTAGGTAGAAATCCATGCGAGTTCTAAACCTAATTAATTCCAGAGAAAGTTTAGGTATGATGAATAGGCCCCATAGAGACACAGACACACTGCACTAGGCAAGGCCTTTCCTTAAATTCATACAGCTATGCAAATAAACTGTAAATTACTTAGGGGCCCATTTATCATTCCATATTTGAGGTAAAATCCCTGAAAACACACGTTTTCGGGGGTTTACCTCAAATACTAAGTATCCCCCAGATGTATGAAGGAGGGACCGCAGCAGGTATCTCCGATACCTGCTGTGATCCCTCCATTGCCGCTGGCAGCCGCCTCCCCCATAGGTTTCTATGGGGGATGTGATGCTGCCAAATGTACCAATATCCGGAATGCGAAGCATTCACGATATTGGCTCCAGCGGCTAACGCCATCTGAAGATAGCGTTAGCCACTGTAGTCTATAGGCACTTACTGCATATCAGCGAGCAGAGGGATCTCCCAGATCCCTCCGCCGGCAATAGCGCCGCTCATGTGCAGTCCGCGGGACTGCGCATGCGCACCAGCCCCGAATTCACTCCAGCAACACATAACAGGAATGGGCTCCTTTTGGAGCCCGTCACCCTGCATGTGCCGGTTAATACATCCGTCCACTATGATCGCATTTTGCAATGCGATCATGGGAGGTACTGCATGCCCTGATCGCATTGCAAAATACGATCATTAATAAATGGGCCCCATAGCCTTGCAGGTGGCATAAGACATTAACTATCTGCTACTTTCAATGAGACACCATTTGCTCAGATTTAACTCCCTTTAGAAAGCATGCACATTGTGCAAGTAAGCTAATGTATTTAAAATCTGAAAATGATGGCACTTTGAATAAATTCAGCTTCTTTCTCCTCTATAGGTCAAGTGAGCAGTATTTTGGAGAAAAAGAAAATGTATTCATAGATAGAGATTTCTGGTGACGCTCTTACTTTGGCTGACCATTTAAATTTGAGTTACTCGCCTCAAATATCATGCAAAGCAATTGCGCAGAAATGACTGAGTGATGATGTATGCCTACAGAATGTACAGATGTGCCTTCATACACCTATCCTTTTTGTGCCATACAGTATGCCACAAGATGCCTTGCACAACTAAGACGTTCTGCCACTGGTAGAATTTCCTGTACTTTAAGTACTTTTCGCTTACTTTTATATCTTATTTGCATCGTAGCAGAATATAAATTTGCTTATAGGGTACTTGGTGCTTAAGCTTAATAATGTTGGAACAGGTATAAAGTTGCAGATTACGCATAACGATACATGGCGCAAGGCATAGCACAGGGAATAAGAAGCACGTTTGTAAAAATTTCTCTAACGGGACTCGACTAAGTCGCAAAGTCAGTGGCAGTAAAATGGGGCTACTTGGTGCAATTCGGAGATAGGTATATCCGGATGGGATGCAGTTTATAGACCGACGAACTAAATGCCATTGGCTATATCCCGACAAGAGAAGCCCGATGGCGAACTTCAGATAGGTGTCAAAATACAGACGCCTATCTGAATCCCGACGCTGGAACGCCGAAGGACGACAGCCCGAACGAGATAAGTCCGGAGCGTACTTAGTGTTAGCCGCGGGAGGGAGAGGGGGGGGGGGGTTAAGTTTAGGGGGTGTAGGGGGGTTAGGGTTAGGTTTTGGGGGGGAAGGTTAGAGTTAGGCACCCCTAGGGGGGAGGGTTAGGCAGCCCCGGGGGTAGGTTATGGTTAGGCACCCCCCAGGAGGATTAGGTTTAGGGTGCGGGAAGGGGGGGTTAGGTTTAGGCAACCCCGGGTGGACTTAGGGTTAGGCACCACCTGGGAGTTTTAGGGTTAGGCACCCCTAAGGGAGGGTTAGGGGGGAGAGGGGAGGGTTAGGGTACTTACCAGCCGGCATAAGGATCTCCTGCTGTTGGGCTTCTCATGTTGGGATTTGTTAGCCACCGGTATTACATACTGATTCCTATGCGGCCACATCTGTGTAGAACCCATATGGTTTCATTGTATCTTGTGTATACATCACTCCAACAATTAGGGAACCAAGACACAAGAAAGCAATTGGTAGGTGAAGTGCAGGAAAAGTAGAATAAACTTCAAAATGCATTACTAACTGCAACATAACTTTCTAACTGATATTTTATTAAAAGAAAAAGTAAGACAGTTAATATGATTCTCCAAGGAAGTCATAATTATTAGGAGAGCTAGGAAACTCCACATTAGAAGTTTAGACATATCCATACAGTAGGGGATAAATAGATAAGAGTATAAAACTAGTCTAAAAGAGACATACAGTGATATAATGTAAAGCACAAAGAAAATAAAGAATTCATCAGTAAACTAGACTGATTAAACATTATTTAAACATTTGTAAAAGAGAAAAAAAACAAATGGCAGAAATAATAGGCTTAACCAGAGGCATTGGATGGTTATGTTTGACACAAAAAATTGCAGACTATTAAAATAATTTTTTGATCTGTAAAAATAGTTATTTATTTACAGAGAAATAAAATTTGGAATCTTAAATCAAAATGTAAAATAAATAATGCATGTGTGAATAAAGGCTCTGAAAGCAGAATGAAGAATGAATAGTGATGTAATGTCAGAGCATAGTAGCCTTTTAGTTATTTTAGTATCAGATGATGCAAAGGTCAGCGGGACGTGGAGTCAAACAGTGAGAATAGCCGTAGAATACTTATTGTACAGGAGTTTATTATATAGGTCAGATGGGACAAATATAATATATTAGGAACATTTGGATATTTTAAAAGAAAGATAGAGTTCAGGAAGCAAGTATTGTCACAGATTGCCGGAGGCTGGCCCCCGTTTAACGGATCCAGCGGCACTGAGTAACCTGATTCTCCTTGATCCCTGGTATCACATTGCCTGTCTGGTTCTGACCCAGTCCTAATGTCTATGCACCAGTTTGCCAACCAGGGCGATTAGTGTCACTGTCTGCTATCAGTTCCTTCATATCCACAAGCCCGTACATTGAAACCCAGTCAGAGGGCTGAGACCTGGTGAAGGCCACCGGTACATTAGATTCTGTGCCTCTGTTCTGGGTTTATGCTAACTTCAAGTGTACAGTCAGCATCCACACCATCCACCCTAGAGTTGTGATAGTATACTCTGGAAAGGTGGAGGAGTCTTGGACTGCACACCATAATTTTAAACATAATAATAGGTGCTACCATGCTGAGACTTGTAGTACAATGCAGCAAACAAAGAATGCAGGTGCACACTCTCAGTACTAAGAACAATAGTCAAAATAATCGTGATAAACTGTACAATTAACATGGAGTATAATTGAGGTTTTAAGTACATGTTTGACCTTGACGTGGTGGATGGGCAAACATCTTTAGCCAAAAATGTACTAATCACCTCACTTATACTCCATGTTAATTGTAGAGTTAATCAGGATTATTTTGACTATTGTTCTTAGTACTTAGAGTGTCCACCTGCATTCTTTGTTCCCTACACTGTAATAATTGCCAGTATCCTCAAGTTGCAAGGAGGCAGCAAGTGGCATTAGAACCTTCCAGGAGGTTGGAGACAAAATTGTAGGAAGGGAAAGAGTCAGAGAGAAAAGGAGGAGGAGCCATAGTTTGGTCTGGAGCCATACACAGAAACGCTATTTGTAAAAGGAAACCAGTGTCTGCAAGTCTGCTGAGCCTTAAATAGATAGAGAAGTATTATTATTACTAATAAATTGTATTTATAGGGTACTACAAGTGTACAGGGTAAAACAGTACAGTACAAATAGCACTACAAATCTTGACACAGCCACTGATGCAATATGTGCAACTGAAATGAGAGTCAGCTGAAATCTGTAGCTGTTAGCGTGGGCACAAATTAAAGGTCTAGTCTGTCTGAAAAAAAGAAAAACAGATGATTGGAGTCCAGGGGCAGAGAGCACAAGGAGGAGGTGTGGCAGGTATACAAGAGAAGTAGGTGAAGTGAACATGAGACTATAAGCTCATTGAGCTTATAGTCTAAAGGGAATGGGGAGACAACCGAAAGACATAAGGAGTGAGCCAGTGTAAGGGGAGCTAAGGGCAGAAAGCAGGGGTGAGAGAATTGGAGAGTGCAAAGGGGTGAGGTAGACTATGTGGTGACATGTTTAAGTGGATGGATATGCTTTTAAGAACAGTTGGGTTTTCAGGGCCCACTTGAAGCAGTTCAGGCTGGGGGATAGACTGATGGAACGAGGGAGATCATTACAATGGTGGGGGCAGCTCATGAGAAATCTTAAATTCTGGAGTGAGATGTGGTAACCAGACGTGAGGAAAGGTGGTGGTCATTTGCCAACCGGAGAGGGTGGGAGGGAGTGTGTAAGCAGATGAGGTTGCAGATGTATTGAGCTGTGCAGTTGGAGAGGGCCTTGTACGTGATTGTTAGGAGTTTTAAGAGGATTCTGTAGGGGAAGGGGAGTCAGTGAAGGGCTTTGTAGAGAGGGGAGGCACATATGGAGTGGCGGGAGAAGATAAGTCTAGCTGCAGCATGGCGGGAGAGGAAGATAAGTCTAGCTGCAGCATTGAGTACATATTTGAGAGAAGCACGATGGGAGCAGGGGAGTCCAGTGAGGTACAGCTAGTCCTAACGAGATACTGGGCTTGATCCTGAGTTGTGCGCAATCCGCAGGCAATGCTGATGTTCATGTGGATGAGCGATCATTTGCAACTGCGCATATGTGAACATTTCTTAAATGGCATATGTTTTCCACAGAGTGTTCACACAAAGGTGCAGTTGCCATCAATTCAGATGGTATCAGAAAGGTGGTGGAAAAGTAGTGGGTGTTCCTGGGCGGTGACTAAATATAAATGTAAATATGATCCGTTCAGTGGGTGTTATGAGAGTGTTGCAGGCGTGTCAATGTAAGCGGCTACGTTAACAGACAAAGAGCCGCGAGCATAGGAGGCCATGGTCAGATGGAGAAATTGCACCTGCCATAGAGCTTGTGTAAGTTTTGATGGTGTGATCGATGGTGGTATATAAGGACGCACCAATCTGTATTACAGCGTGCAAGAACGCTAAAAATGGATGTCTCTGTCCTTGCACATACGTCCACACAAATGTACACAAGCATTGGAGATTGTAGTGGCATTTGCATAAACTCAGAGACGAGCTACCGACTTTAGATTCTGTGCTTTTGCATACGATTTAGAATCAGACCCACTGGAGTAGAACCGAGGGGGTTAAGAAGTTGTGAACTGCAAAGTCATCACACACTCCACTGTGATTCAGCTACAACCCCATCGTGATGTGGCCATGTCCCTGGTGCCGCTTCATTTAATCTAAATGTTGGGAAGTATTGTATATTGTATACGAAATGTGTACTGTAATTAGCATTTTCTGTTACTATTATTTTCAAGCCACATCTCCTAATTCCCAAACTGGCACATATACTACATTTCCTCCTGGCAAAACAATGGCACAAATGCAACCTTCTCAAAATGTGACCTTTATGGGGGTGCATTTTACATCTGCCATTTTGGTGCATAATGCATCCATCTCTACATCAACCCCATTACCAGATGGCGCACTACAATACCCAGCATGCCCAATCACTCCAGGCTGCATTTAACATGCATACAACCTGTTTAAACCTGAGCCACTTGTATTCTACCTGGTTAATAAACTTGACACCTAGTTAAGTTGCCTACTGTGTGGACTCAGGGGTGCAGAGGGGAGGGGAGGGGGGTACTATTAGCCAAACTCACAGTCTTCCCAGCCCAGCACACCAGGGGGCTGTTGCCGCTGATTAGCGGCAGTCTCCTCATGGCTGAGGGGCACATGGCGCTCCCCTGTGGAGCACAGCAAATACTATTTTTTCTATGTGGCCACAACTCTTTACATAAGCCATGCCTCCTACAAGTACAAGGGCCCAGAACAGCTCTCTATGACCCTGTGTGAACTAGCCGCCAATACACGCTGCGCAACCTAACATTTCAATACTCCTAGGGCTAAGAGTACTGCTGGGCCAATTCTGCTAAGTCTGCAGATATCTACTATCAGAAATAGCCACACAGTTACCACCCACACATATTTGGTAACTGGTCTCCATTCACATAAAATGTGGCATGCACCTGCTTGCGTCTTTGGACACATCATGTGGCGCATGCATGCACCATGTTTTGCGATTCAGACGCGCGCAGAGTTGGTCCGGAAAAGAGAGATGTGTCCATTTTCACAGATGCGTCCCACTCAGGCCCAATGTGAGTGCAATTGCAGCCGCTTGCATGCAATTCTGCATGAACCCCCAAATGTGAGTACATGAAACATCCACCAAGTCCTTGTCTGTCATAAAAAGGGTGAGACAAATGTAGACTTTATGTGCTTTGTGGTTTTCATCATACACCTTTTTGTATGTAACACCTTAATGGGGGGTATCCACTTGTAGATATACAAACGACAGTACGATTACGACATTGCAATGGTGCTGTCGTTTGTATAGCTAGTGATGTGCCTAGACTGAACGTTCACTCGTTCAATCCCGGCACATCCCTCATCCCCGCACATGCTGAACCTGACGAGATCGTCAGGTTGACCTACATGTACGGGCGATGTCGGATGTCACAAGCGACCAGCGGGCACGTGCATCGCTGGTTGCTTCTGACCAAAACATGCCCGATGCATGCGATTTGCAAGCGATTGCACGATAACGATGTCGTTATCGTGCAATCGCTTGGCTAAATCGCTAAGTGGATACCCCCCCATAACAAAACTTGAATTTTCTTTTAGTTAGCACCATAAGAAAAACAGATACTGCAGAGGAGGTCTTTGGACAATTATCTGGAAAATTAATTAGGATAATTGAATGTGGGATTGGATCAGTGAGAACATCTCTGTAAAATTCCTGCCAACTATTTGGTAATTTGTTTGTTCTTAGATATCTATTCCTTTTAGATTTTAAGCTAATTTTGTCTTCATAGTAAAATAAAGTATAATAACTTTCTTAATATAGAGTAAACTTTCATATTAGTGGTTGAATATGTGTTAACTAGTTTTTGGGAAATAAAAATTAAATATTTAAAAGTCGGACCTTTAATACCAAACTGTAATAATATTCATTTTAATACTATTAAACAATATTTGACTGATACAGTATTGTATTGAAAGTAATGAAGTGGCTAGTGGATTCCAGAAGTGATGTATTACTTATCATATGCATTGCAAACGCTGAGACTGCATATATTGGATCTAATTGTATTTATTTGCACTTTTAGTATGCAACATAAAATTAAGGTGATAAAGATTTGTGTTGTGGAGAAATATACAGATTTTATTGAATACTTGTGCTGTGAAACTGTAAGTTCACAATGGTGAAAAACAAAAGCAAATAATGAAACAACTGCCTTCCTTACAATTGGCACCGGCATTCTGAGCGCCGGAATCCTCGCAGTCGGGATATTGACCGCATCCCATCTTTACATGATAGCATTGATATGATATTAAAGAGCATACCAATTCTGTTACTACTGACTGTGAATAATCCTGACTAATTCTGTCCTCACTACACCCAAACTAATTTGCCCATAATACAGCCTATTTGAGGCAGAAGTACAGTTTTACATTGCCCTACACTGCTGAACTATTTTCACCTCATTATTTACACTGAATAGTGCTTAATGTCCAAAGGAATTCTCCACCCCATTTCCATTGCACCCACACCATGCCCTACCATCAAGCCCAGGTAATTAGTAAACACCCTCCACCCCTCTCGGCGCTCCTGACTGAAGGCCCCCATATATCATAGATTGATTGCAGCAATCGTGCAATTTGCAATCGATTGTGTATAAAAATATTTCTCTCTTTCAATCGATTTTAGATTGCAGAATTGCCACAATCGATTGAAAAAGGGAAAGATTTTTATACACAATCGATTGTAAATAGCACGATTGCTGCAATCAATCCACAGAGCCTACTTTTCAGTACTCATGCATTGTTTATACAAAGTTTCTACAAATCCAGTTTATTGGGATACATCATCTCTCCATAATATCTAAAGGAGGATCCTAGAAAAAGTAAATAATAATTGGAATGAGATATGCTAAAATTGAGAAAGGTATGCAAAGATTTGTAGCATTTGCAGACAATGCTTTTTAAATGTTTTTTTTGCTCCCTTCACCTGATGCACTGAGAAGATTGTTCTGTGTAACTGGTCTCCTGCTATGCAAGTTACATTTGAAAACGTTTTATCTTTTATCCAACTCAATTCAAAATTGCCTTTTGTAGATGAAGTGAATGCATCTGATTCTGATGTGGTAACTGACCTTTCCTAGGCATAACATTATATTACATCCTTCCAGGGCTGCCATCAGAAATTGTGGGGCCCTTGACTGTCAAAATAGGATGCAGCATCGGTCGCAGATCAATCATTGTTAGCAGTCTTAAGTAACTCTATAGTCGCACAGAGGGCCTGATTCAGAGATGGACGCTAATGGAATATTCACGCAGATCGAGCGATTGTTTGCCATTGTGTATGCGTATACATTGCAGTGCGCATGCGCGTAGGCAGCTCTGCGATGATGCAGGCCACGGAATCCCATTGCAGAGTGATTGACAGGAAGTGAGTGTTTGGGGGTGGTGACGGGGGATGTTTGGAGAAACGCAGGCGTGCCTGTCTGCTTAAACACCATTACATGGGTGTGCATGAATTAGCCAATTCGAGTGCATATGCAGCTCTGCGTGTCAGAAGAGCACCCAAGGCTGCGGCAGGTCAGACCTGTCGCAGCGGTAAGATGGCCGCCGATGTACTTCGATGTTACCAATATTTACGCAGGTAAAAAGGCAGCAGTGGGCGTCTTTATGCTCGGGTGATCTTTGCTAACATTCGCATATTTTTGCAGCTGCGATCGCATTTGCATACATCTCTGCATCAAGGCCCAGAATAGCTATGGGAAACGGTTGCAACACACATGCATTTTTAGGCAAAACACCTCCAAACACTCTCTTACACGACAAATAAATTCTCGCTGTGAAACTACATTAATGTATTTTGATGTATGTGCAGTGCGACTAAGGGGTCTATTTACTAAGCAGTGTTACGAGACAGAGTGAAAAGTGATAAGGTGCCAGCCAATCAGCTCCCAATTGTCATCAGTGTTTGAAAAATAACAGTTGGGAGCTGATTGGCTGGCACCTTATCACTTTCTTATCACTTTTCATTATGTCTCCTAACACTGCTTAGTAAATAGACCCCTCAGACGCATGCGCAGACTGCGAAAACATCGGTGTAGCATACAACTGAATCATGCACTGTGTCATCAGCAGAAACACGCTATTATTTAGGAAACAAATAATTATTGGTCATGAAATATGACTTGCATAATAAGCCTGTGCTGTATTTCCTTAAATAAAAAAATATATTAGAAATGCTGTTTCTGATACTGTATATCTTTTTTTATTTAAGGGAATACAGCACAGGCTTATTATGCAATATAGTCTTTAGGACTATACATTTTGTTATACCCTGCTGGCTGCAGATATGCCTTTAGGATATTTATAGATAGAAATGAATTTTGAACAACACTGTGACTGGGGTAAGTTTTGTGTTGTTTGTTATGAAATATGACTTCACTGAAAGGAAGTAGGACTTCTCATAGAGACAATTAGTACAGATCATCAGAACTTAGTGGTAAATTTAATAAGCATCGACTTTGGGTTTTTAAGCAATTTTTTTTGTAAATTTTGCAATCCGGAGTTTAACTAAAGGCAAATCCGATGGAAAACGACATGGCAATTCCAACTTTAGATGCTAATAGATGGCATTAAACCATCGGACCAACCATAAATTAATTTATATAGACAGCAATAGAAATCTCAGATTTACTAACCATCGTGTTTGTAAAAACGATAGAACCCGTCGAATAAACGCATCTAAATAGTCAAAATAAATTAAATGAATTGTGGTTTGGTATGTCAAAAGTGCTCCTATTAATCCAAGTTTCAATATGATGCAAATAAAAGGGGAATAATTAACCTGCAGCAATGTGGCTGTAGGATATAATGAAGCAGACATTGTCTCTGGGTTCATCATTTACCTTAGATACTCAGAAATCCAACACCTGACTTAAAAGGCCCAGGAGGCAGAAGCAAAGGAGGATTAGCAGCTTATCGAGGTACCACAGAGCCTACGCAGGCATAGGTTCTTCCATGGGCTGTTAAATCTCAATGCTGTATCTGATGGGAGATCATACAGATGTTCTGCCTCAACCGTAACAACTTTAGCCAGACATTGCACAGTCACACGCTGTATCAAGCTGCTGTGCTGAATTCTTTTGCCACTGGCTCCTTCCAGTCAGTCTCCTATAGGCATGTCAAAAGCGACCTTCTCCCATCATCTCATCCAGGTGATGGAAGCCATGAAGCCTCTCCTACACCTGTACCTGCTTCCCCAGCCAGGAGTCTCACAGTGGCATGAGATAAGGGTAGCTTTCTATAGTCTAACAGGCAATCCTAATGTCCTGGGAGCATACACTGCACACACCTTGGGCTGAGACTACCTAAGAATAGGGCTGACATATAGACAGTGAGCCATATGTGTGGAAACTCCCTTATAAAAAAAGGAAATGTGTAAGGAAATATTAATCCAGTATCTACAAATATGATATGAGAGTGGGGAAAAATGTTTTAGTGTATGTCACTAGTATGGTGGCCATCTTGAAGTCAGCCATCTTGGATTCAACTCAAATTTTTGTAATTGGGATGGTAGTCATGTGACATATCAAACAGATGCAGAATTTCATAAGAAAAACAATTGTGTTCTTTGTTTTACTGTGTCTTTATTCATTCTCGAGCTTTAACTGAGTTTTCTGTTGCAGATAGTGACATTAATGACAATGACACTAACACAAACAGAATGTGTTGAAATGTTCTTGATATCTGGAGAATGAATCACATGTGCTATCAAAAATTATTTCAACTGTCACCAAAATAGGCCACCTATTACTCACATTGCAGTTGCCAAACTCCTTGCCAAATTTAAAGAAACCGGATCAGTTAAAGCATGCATGCAAACCTGCAATAAGGATAAGATGAGTATGTGCTGGGAAGAATGTTTTGAAATGAGTTACAATACAGGGGTGGATAATCGTCCAGAGAAGAGAGCTTGGAAGTCTAAAATTTCTTTTACATGTTTCAAGAATGTTTCAAACAACCATGTTACACTATATGGAAAAGGGGCCCTAGACTGCACACCCTGAATATATATATGGCACTCAAAAAGCACTATTTGGCAGGGGGGTGCTAGGTCCAAAACAAGTTGTAATATAAACACCCTGTCACTAAGCAAGCTAATCGCCTGCAGAGTAAACAAAAAACCAGCACTCACGTTTAGATGAATCGACAGGTTTATTCACAAGGCATGTAAACAGACATGCCACATAGCTATCAGTGGCCCAACGATCGTTTCAACTATACTTCAGTTTTCCTCAGGGGCTAACACATACTGAGCCCTGGAGCTCTTAATGGGGTAAATGTATGAAGCTCTGGTAAGTGATAAAGTGCAGAGTGATAAACGACCAACCAATCCGCTCCCAACTGTCATTTTTTAAACACAGCCTATAACATGACAGTTGGGAGCTGAGTGGCTGGTCGTTTATCACTCTGCACTTTATCACTTTCCAGAGCTTCATACATCTGCCCCAATATACCCAAAAAGGCCGCCAAAATCAGTAAAGCCCAAATCATGCTGTGTTGCCTTGGCCACGCCCCTCAGCATTGATTGGCTACAAGGCATCAGGTGGGTGGGCGGGCTTTAAAAGGTAAATAAACAGCCTCCGTTTGTCACACATACATGGCTGTCAGTATGAGTACTGTAGCCTGCGCTGTGGACTGGGCAGATCATAACAACATAGAACAAAACAAACACATACACATATATGACTGTGGAACAATTAGTGAATCATCGCTGATATCAGTCTCTAGACAACATCAATTTGGAGAAACCGGCCAACTGGTATCACAGCGCTGGCAACTCCATAATTCCATAATATAGCATTGATCTGTAACTGCATATAATCACTTACAAAGCCATACAGACATGAAACATGACAATGTTAGTGCATATAGTATGTGTGCATTAGAAAATATGACAAGGCTCTTTGGAGCCATACACCATAACACCATGCCATATACATAAGAATGTACGGCACCCGGCTCTGATTATAACAGCACTGGAAATGTATGGCAACAGATCGCTGTGGTCAACTTATACCAAACGTTGGTGTATAGATCTGCTGGTCTCTCTGCAATACAGCACCAATAACACCACTATTAAATTGCCAACACATTTAAATGAATATACAGCCAATAGTATAGTCCAGGCCATTTCAAAGGCCACTCCTGTTCTGCCATATGTACCAGGATAATGAATGCAACAAGCACATGTATACTAAGAAATGCACACAAAAAAAGTGAAAAGTTACAAGTGCACAACTCCAACATTACTAATTATATATAAATAATCAATTTTGCAATAAAATTTAGCAATAAATAAATAGAGGTTTTAGTATAATCATGGCCAAGGTTATGGGCCTACCCACCGCATCCAGGTAACCTCTTTAGGGTAGGTCCCTAACATACTAGGGTTAAAATCCAGAGCGCAGGACACCCCCAAACCAGCCTAGCTGAGCCACCCCAGGGCATCGCTATAGTGAGAAAGGTGAAGTGTAAAAGAGTGTTAGATAGGAGCAGCTACTGCATATATTAGAAGTAAAGTGAAAAATAGAGGTGTGGAAATATTACTTATATAATAAACAACCAATGTTACACCAACAAACCTAGAAAAGGCTTGTCCTAATTTCAAGAACTCAACCTGCCAATGCCTCTATATTGTTGGTCCATTATCTCGCTTGTCAGCCATGGAGATGGTTATCCTTTATACTGCAGTTGTTGGAAGGCTATTTGCAGAGATTTCTAACCACTCAATGAGCTTCATCTTCTCCTATTCAGTGACCAATCTAAGGAAGTAGTGAACTATGTAACTACAGCAGTTACCGATTATTGTAGTTTGTACCTGTCATCTCACCTTGTTAAGTCTGTGACTTCTAACCTGTATATCATACTAGCTTATACTTGATTACATTCCTGTTTAACAACCCATGAACTGACGACAGCATGTGATGCACTGCTATATACACTGACCTTGTCTTGTTCCTAATTCCTCCTACTCTGGCAACTGTACTTTTTCTCTAATGCCAGATCAGTTATAATATATTTCCTCCGGCTAGGTGTATCAACTCAAGATACAGGTTCCAAACAATCTAATAAAGGTCAGGCCCCCCTAACAGCTTTGTTTCCAATGGGTACAATTTCACCATTATTTTGTTGTAGCCCAGTCACTTACGGAGTCTCACACCAAAAGCTAGGAGAGTATATGGCTCATTGCCCTGATGTAAAGGCAGAATACCTCTGCAGGGCCCAAGTCTATAACCGGGATGAACAAAAATGATAGTAATTCTGTCCAGTTGTCTGTACAAAGCAAAGCAAAAAAAAAACGCCTTTTTTTGTTTGCAAAAGAGGGCACAGAGAGTATCTAATTCATATTCCGCAAGGAATTGCCCTGATTTACCCAACCACTACACAGGGGCGTATTTACCCATTGGCCAGGATGTCACTCGCCAGGGGCGCAGACCAAGGGGGGGGCGCCATCCGGTGGTGCCACCAGCAGCCAAGGAGTGGACAGGTCCCCCAGCCCCACAAGTGTAGGGCAGACCGCAGTGAGGGCCTGATTCAAAGCCGGACGCTATTTGTGCTCGCTCGTTCAGAAAAATGGGCAGGATATTTAAATTGAGCGCTCGCTCTTTGCGTTCTGCTGACTCCTCTATGTCTGAGCGAGCGAACGAAACATGCGCTTGCTATTTTGTAAAGACGCCCCCTGGCCGCTCGCATCCTATGTCATCTCCGCTATTTATTAGATTAATCGAGTACATCGAAAGGCGTCTGAACTGCTCGCAGTGCTTGTGGTAGGATTTTCCTACCGCAATCATGCGAACAGTTCAGGCTAAGAGACAACCAAGTGACGTGGCCGATGACACTGCTTTGTTAATTATGTACACCCTTAAAATGCCCGTTTTGACCGTTTGGCACGTCTGCGTTCGGATCACCACTCCCCGTTTTCAAGCACCTTCCCCTGCTACCACCCACAAACGCCTCATTCTGTCACTCAAATTAGCAGGCTATTTTGCGAGCGCTCGATTTCCGACCGCACTGACTGGTTGGCGCATGCGCATTATGACCCATACGCATGCGCAGTTGTGTGAACATTGCTCGGAGCGAACGAGCGGCCGCTTACGAGCGGCTCTGAATCAGGCCCTGAGAGCGGTCTGCCCTACACAGTTTTCAAACAGACAGCCGCCAGCAGCGGCTGTGTGTTTGTAATAGCAGCCAGCCAATGAGAGTCAGACAGACTCTCATTTGTGTTGCGTCATCTGAGGAGGGAGCCGGCTGGAACTCACTAATGAGCTCCGTCTTCTGGCTCCCCCCACAGCATTTGATGTGAGAGACGTCATGACGTCTCTCCCATGCAGGAGAAGAGCGGGCCGGGACTCATAGCGGACAGCGGTGATTGTGTCAGGAGCGGGGATCAGGTAAGTTGTAGTTTGCACTGCAGGGGGGGCAATGAAATAGTGGGTGGCCGCTACTGGGAGCACTTTATGGGGTGGTGCCTGTGACTGGGGGCACTATACAAGGGTGGCCACTACTGGGGGCAATTTAGGGGGGGTGCCCGCGACTGGGGGCACTGAACAGGGATGGCCACTACTGGGAGCAATTTAGGGGGGGTGGCCACTACTGGGGGCACTGCATAGGGGTGTCCACTACTGGGGGCAATTTAGGGGGGGCTGGCCACTACTGGGGGCACTGTATAGTGGGGACTACTACTGGGGTCAATGCAGCATAGGGGGGACTACTACTGGGGGCACTGTATAGGGAGGGACTACTACTGGGGCCACTGTATAGGTGGGACTACTACTGGGGGCACTATATAGGGGGGACTACTACTGGGGGCAATGCAGCATAGAGGGGGATTACTACTGGGGACACTGCATGGGGGGGAGGCGTCAGTCCATTACATTGCAAGGGGAGCTTGGATGCCTAGATACACCCCTGCCTGGCAGCAGTGTTCTTCCACTCAAACCACATAATTGCCATACAGGGTATATTTACTAATGTGCAGGTTTTTAGAAGTGGAGTTGTTGCTCATTGCAACCAATCAGATTCTAGCTATGATCTTCTAGACAGTGCTAAATAAATACGTAGAACCTGATTGGTCGCTATGGGCAACACCAGGGCCGTAGCTAGGGTAGTGCGGCCAGTGCCATTGCACAGTGCACCACAGGTCAAGGGGCGCTGTGTGGGCCTGTCAAATTTCTGTTTATTATCATTCTTGCTTGTAGCTTCCTCTTATTTCATCCCCAGCATCTCCTGGCCTCCCCTATCTCTTCCCTGGCCCTTCCCCATGAAGCCATGGCCCTTTTTTGGGTGCATTATGGCCCTCATTCAGAGCCGTACGCTCTGAGCAGAGCGCACGCTCTGAATGAGGGCCGGGCTCCATGAAAATGGAGCGTCCTCCTGGACGCTTGTATAGCTGTGGGTCACCACCCACAGGCTATACGAGCGTGCATTGTGATGGCCGCGATGGTCGTGACCATCGCGACCATCGAAATTGCGAGCCGGAGCCTGCGGTTGAGGTTTTCAACCGCAAGCTCCGGAGTGATTTTGGCTCTATCAGAGCCAAAATCACTCCCACTGACATCACTAGTGATGTCAGTGGGCCGGCTTTTGACGGGAGGCGTTCCCGTGGGAATGCCCCCGTCAGGGAGGCACGCCCCCGGCATGCCCACCAAAGGGGGCGTGCTGTCAATCAACATTGACAGCACGCCCCCTTTGATCGGACACAACGAGCGAAGGGCTTTCCTTCGCTCGTCGCGTCTGGCGCATGCGCACGACGGAGCTCCCTCCATCGTGCGCATGCTCAGTCCATAACATCGACCCACTTGCGAGCGGACAGCCGCTCGCGAGTGGGTCTGAATCAGGCCCTATGTCCCTTTGAAAAATGAGGGGGGCGCCAATGCTCTTTCTGGCACAGGGCACCAAAAAGTCTAGTTACAGCTCTGCCACTACAATCAGTGTGTGTCGTTATCCTGGTTTACAAATCCTTCAATAACTGTGTGCAGTTGTGCAAAAGCAGGCTCTTGACGGGACAGAATGGGGGTGGCAGGGCGGTAGAGAACAGCAGAGAGAGAGGCGGGGTGGCATAGAACAGCAGAAAGAGAGGCGGGGTGGCATAGAAGAGGAAGACAGGGCAGGACAGAGCAGGGTGGCCGAGTGGGACAGAGCAGCAATCAGGGTGGAGGACAGAGCAGTGGATAGAGAGAGGATAGGGCAGGACGAAGCGGGGTGGGGGGACGACGACCTTGAGGCGTATACCCCTTTACTGGTCGTATATACTTTCCCAAATGTTAGTTCCCTTATACCCAAAAAGTTTACCTCTTTATGGCCTATTTGTTTATATTTATCTGAAATGCAAAAGTTTTTATGATTATGAATGATAAGTTTATAGCTGTATAGCGCTAGTTAGGAAGGATAACTTATGAAACTTGTGGTAAGAACTTGCCCTTGAGCTACCCAATCAGCAGAAACCACATTAGCAGTGAATAAGTGTTTGCAGAATTGCAGTGTCACATAGGAAAAGCTACAGCACGTATCTATCTCCAGGCATCCCTGAGGAATGTTCCTCCGCATTTGGAAATGTCAAGTTTCTGGCACTGGTATGCATTAATTAATTCCCATTTACTGAATATATATTCAGTTTTGGTGTATTTTGCTTCATTGAACCATGATATCAGATGGCATGTTATCCAGCTCGCAAAGTGCTCAGAGCTGTCCTTTCCTGTAACAGGGGTCTTCACTACTATCAGTGACTACATTTGCAATACCTTTATTATGACTTTACTTGCTTATTGTTTTGCTAAATAGAATAAAAAAGAAGAAAGTAAAACAAATTGTGTGTTAATGACTCACAACCATGCACAAGTATAACTATCATTAAATAAACTAGAAAATTAGTTGTGCAGCACAAAGCCTTATTTCAAGTTTCAAATTTAAAAGTTAAGTCAATAAAAAAATATTTCTGCAATTATTTCTCATCCTGATATCTGATTTACTAGGTGTTTTGTTATATTTTCTATTATCCATCTCTGTGACATTTTCCAGTCATATGGGTTATGGGAGTAGCAAAAGCACACACAATCATCTTTAAAAGTTGGCTAACATAGGGCCTGATTCAGACCCACTCGCGAGCGGCTGTCCGCTCGCAAGTGGGTCGATGTTATGGACTGAGCATGCGCACGACGGAGGGAGCTCCGTCGTGCGCATGCGCCAGACGCGACGAGCGAAGGAAAGTCCTTCGCTCGTTGTGTCCGATCAAAGGGGGCGTGCTGTCAATGTTGATTGACAGCATGCCCCCTTTGGTGGGCGTGCCGGGGGCGTGCCTCCCTGACGGGGGCGTTCCCACGGGAATGCCTCCCGTCAGAAGCCGGCCCACTGACATCACTAGTGATGTCAGTGGGAGTGATTTTGGCTCTGATAGAGCCAAAATCACTCCGGAGCTTGCGGTTGAAAACCTCAACCGCAGGCTCCGGCTCGCAAATTCGATGGTCGCGATGGTCTCGACCATCGCGACCATCACAATGCACGCTCGTATAGCCTGTGGGTGGTGACCCACAGCTATACAAGCGTCCAGGAGGACGCTCCATGAAAATGGAGCCCGGCCCTCATTCAGAGCGTGCGCTCTGCTCAGAGCGTACGGCTCTGAATGAGGGCCATAGTATATACACCGAAAACCCAGCTAAGTTATCTTTATATATGTAAAATAAACTCCCCAGTTTAGGGGTCTGCATGTTCATTTGGTTAATCTCTTGAACCACTGGACGAATTTTGATGGGGTTTTCACTATTCTTTTTTTTTTAGAACTTTTTTATTGAAGATTTTTCATTATAGCAATAAAAACTAAAAGAGTCATAAAATAATGATTGAAGGAACATATGGGGGAATTAAAAGACAAATAGACTAAAAAAGTCAGATAAATCATTACAAACCATTGCATATGCATAAGAAAATCAACACAATGCATTTATTACAAGCTAGAAATATAGGAACAAACAAAGGGCCTGATTCAGAGCCGTTCGCTATTTGCGGTCGTTCGTTCAAAAACAAGGGGTGGCTATTCAAATGATCCGTTCGCAAATTGCAGTCTGTTCACACCTCTAAGTCTGAACGAGCGAGCAAAACATACGCTCGTTTATTTGTTAAAAACGCCCCCTGGCCACTCGCACCATACGTCATGTCCGCTATTTATTAGATTAATCGAGTACATCGACCAGCGTATGAACTGCTCGCTATTCTTGTGGTTGGTGTTTGCTACCACAAATTTGCGAGCAGTTCTGGCTATAAAATAACCCAGTGACGTGGTCAATGACGCTGCTGTATTAATTATGCACACCCATAATACGCCCGTTTTGACCTTTAAGCACGCCTGCGTTCGGATCTCCACTCCCCATTTTCAAGCACCTTCCCCTGTTACCACCCACATACGCCTCATTCTGTCACTCAAAATAGCAGGCACTCGCTATATAGCGTACAAACGATTTTCGGCCGCACTGACTGGTTCGCGCATGCGTACTAAAAACCGTACGCATGCGCAGATGTGCAAACATCGCTCGGAACGAGCGTACTGCCGCTAACGAGCGGCTCTGAATGAGGGCCAAAGGCCCTCATTCAGAGCCGTACGCTCTGAGCAGAGCGCACGCTCTGAATGAGGGCCGGCCTCCATAACTATGGAGCGTCCTCCTGGATGCTCGTATAGCTGTGGGTCACCACCCACAGCCTATACGAGCGTGCAGTTTGATGGCCGCGATGGTCGTGACCATCGCGACCATCGAAACTGCGAGCCGGAGCCTGCGGTTGAGGTTTTCAACCGCAAGGCCCGGAGTGATTTTGGCTCTATCAGAGCCAAAATCACTCCCACTGACATCACTAGTGATGTCAGTGGGCCGGCTTCTGACGGTAGGCGTTCCCTTAGGAACGCCCCCGTCAGGGAGGCACGCCCCCGGCACGCCCACCAAAGGGAGCGTGCTGTCAATCAACATCGACAGCACGCCCCCTTTGATCAGACACAACGAGCGAAGGACTTTCCTTCGCTCGTCGCGTCTGGCGCATGCGCACGACGGAGCTCCCTCCGTCGTGCGCATGCTCAGTGCAGAACATCGACCCACTTGCGAGCGGACAGCCGCTCGCGAGTGGGTCTGAATCAGGCCCAATGTCTGTCGGGTAATAGATCAACTTAGCAGAAAACAAACATAAGCATAATTAAGTGGAGATAGCTGAGGAAAAGGATGATGCATAGAAAGAAGTAGAAAGGAACATGGGAATAGACTGACTAAGGGAAGGGGGTAGGGTATGCCAGTTGGTGTAATACATAATCATCCAAGAAATTATATCTAGAGATAGAATTAAATAGTTGTCAGTGGTGGATTGGCTTTAAAGTGAGTTGTCCATAGAGTCCAGACTTTAACAAAATGGTTTGGGGTATCATGTATGATCGAAGATATGTCCTTCATCCTGTAGGTTGACCAGATAGTATTGATGGTAGCAACCAGTGAAGAGAGTGTAGTCGATTTCCATTGATCCGCTTTCAAACATTAGCTTCAACTTGTGAATTTGTAGCCAATATTCTTGTACACATGACCTCCAACAAAAATCAGAAGTAGGATATATTAAATGCAGATGTGTAGGAACTAGATACCATCGATAATATATATATATTTATAAGAGTTTTCTTTCATTTGTACCAAGATTGAACTTTTAGCAATTTCTGTTCTAATATCGGAGCGTTCCTCAGAGTCAGATTCTCACCTATCTCACCTTCCCAAACCATTTCATGGGCTTCCTTTTGAGGTTGGTTATAGGAAAGTAGTATTTGATATAATGTGGATATAAGACCCCTAGTTGAATGGTGATGTTGACAGAGTGATTCAATGGATGTTTTATCAGTAACTGGAGATAACATTTTAAGAGTATGTTAATAGTGACAGATTTGAAGGAATTGGTAAAATATCTTACGAGGAAGAGAGAATTGAGATTGAAGGTCAGCAAATTCTGTGAAGGTACAGAGGGGGGCAACATCCAAAGGAAAGAGGATATTAGATTTAGTCCAGTGATTTAGTCCAGTGATGAAATGAACGGTGGGGTTTGTGCCAGGAGGAAACTCTGGATTGTTCCATAATAGGGTTAAGAGCGAGAGGAAGGAGCGGAGACAATAGATTTGAGAGCAGAGGTCTCATAGAGAGAGCGTAAAGCATATAGTAGGTAGAATTGAAGTAGTAGGTGGGCGATTAAGGCTGAACACCAAAGGAGACTATAGGGAGAGTATACCAAGAGGACATTAGCTTCAATAGCTGTCTATACTCTTTGATTACGAGGAGAGTGCCAGTGAACACATGGTGTTAGTTGGGTAGCTCGGTAGTACTTGATGAGGTCAGGGGCTCCCAAGCCTCCAGAGGTGCAATGTTTTTGCAATAAATTCATTTTAACCCTAGGTCGCTTGCCTGCCCAAATAAAATGTGAGATCTCTAGATCTCACATTTCTGTAGATTTTTCAGAATTTTGGTGGGGATATGTCTGCCGTAGATATAATAGGCGAGGTAATACAGTAATTTTAACTGCAGTCATACATCCTATCCAAGAGAGGAATAGTTTATTCCAGATATTAAGGTCAGATTTAATGGAGAAATCTAATTTTCGGGAAGTTGGCTGCATAGAGGGTGGAATATGATGTAGTGAGACTCCCAGGTATTTGAGTTTAGCGGTCTGCCATTTAAAGGAGAAAGCAGATTGCAATAAGCGAAGCTCAGCAGGGGAAACCTGGAGATCCCAAATTTCCATTTTATCCGAATTGATTTTATAATTAGAATGCTGACTATCAGTGGCAATTTCAGAAAGCAAATTCAGAAGAGAGGAATGGGTGTCGGTCAAGGTCAAAATTGCGTCGTCTGCATATACAGTAAAGCGATTTTATGCTCTAAATCACCAACAGAGATACCCAAAATACTATTATTGAGCCTAATCTTAGTGGCTAGGGGTTCCATCCCCAACACGAATTGCAGCTGGGAGAGAGGGCACCTCTGACGGGAACCATTACGAATGGGTAAGGAATCAGAAAAAAGGCCATTGACTAGGATGGAGGCTGACGGATTATGATAGAGCGAGGTTATGGCATTGTAGAATGCTCTCTTAAATCCCATAGTGATAAGGGTTTGCTGGATGAATGGCCAAGCCACTTTATAGAAGGCTTTTTCCGATTTGAGAGCCACCACCAGGATCGAAGTAAATCTGGCCTGTGCAAGATTAGTAAGATTAATAAGTCACACTAGTTGTACACTTGTGGCAAGCGCTCTCTAGGTATTGTGGCTTAGGTTTTTCCAGCTGCTGGACCTACATAGGGAACCCCATCCCTATTTCTGTAGATCAAAATATAGAAATTGGGAGGTCCACGCTAGTTAGTGGTGGATAGTATATTTGGGTATTGATAGTGAATCAAGTAGAAAATATGTAGATACCACAATAACGTGTGTTTGGTTTCTAATTTATTTATTGTCAAAAAATGGTGAATAAATACAAGGAGTCATATTGCTCCGGTTCTGATCATAAATCAGATATTATGAATGTGTTTTTTGTATTTTAAAAAAGGCAATGTCAATGCCCTGACCGGGATTAATAGTAGTGTAGTTTAACTCACCCTGACTGGGTGAGGCATGGGTAATCAGTTCCCTAAATGGGTGTAGTTTTTACAGAGTTAACTGTAGAAAGTACATGTCAGTAATAAAAGGATCAAGTGGATGGTGTCCGGGGGGCTGTCTGGTGGAGCGGTGTCCCGTGTCCGCCAGGTGCACAACTTACCCGATGTAGCGCTCACCTCCTGGTGAGCGGTGTTCTATCTTCAGTGTTCTTACGGGCGTCTGTCCACCTGTAGTTGCTCCTATTCTGCAATGTACTCACATTCAGATGATGCCAACTTAAAGTGAGAATCTCTGAACACATTCGCAATATCAAGAAAGAGGTAAACACACATAATCTCTCGCTCCATTTTAAGGAGATACACAACCAGAGTCCACAGGGCCTCTAATTTATAGGGATTGCCCTAAGCGAGAAGAATTGGAGGGGAGGTGACTTTGAGAAGGTATTGAACCGCAATTATATGAAATGGATCTTCACCCTAAAAACTCTCAAACCCCGATGTCTGAATGCAGACAATGAAATCAAGGCAGTAATCCTGAATGAATGACCACAAGACATCCATCATGAATTTAACACAATAAGCCACAGCTAGATAAACAACAATACATATTTAAATCCATAAACATTAAGGGCTAGAACTGCACTAAAAATAACCAACTATAATGAGGGACTCCTTCAACACTGGAATGCACAAGATCCCATTATGCACATCTGACCAGACAGCTATAGAATGGAGTGAATATCACATAAACCACCGAAGTGCGCTGAAGCGCGTAGAGCGACCGCTTCCGGAATGTGAATACAGAGGACCGCGTCATCCCGCAAGAGCGCGACACCTTGGAGGGAGCGTGATGGACCGGTGAGTACATTGCAGGATAGGAGCAACTACAGGTGGACGGATGCCCGTAAGAACACTGAAGAAAGAAGGTGAGGTGAGTGCTACATCGGGTAAGTTGTGCACCTGGCGGACACGGGACGCCGCTCCACCAGACACAGCCCCCTGGACACCATCCACTTGATCCTTTTATTAATGACATGTACTTTCTACAGTCAACTCTGCAAAGACTACACCCATTTAGGGAACTGATTACCCACACCTCACCCGGTCAGGGTGAGTTAAACTACACAAAGCCTATTAATCCCGGTCAGGGCATTGACATTGAGTTTTTTAAAATACAAAAAACACATTCATAATATCTGATTTATGATCAGAACCGGAGCAGTACGACTCCTTGTATTTATTCACCATTTTTTGACAATAAATAAATTAGAAACCAAACACACATTATTGTGGTATCTACATATTTTCTACTTGATTCACTATCAATAGCCCCATAAGATTAATAAATTGTCTTGTATTATCAAAAGCCTGCCTATTTAGAATGAAGCCAACTTGTTCACCCTGTACCAAGTGAGACAAAATAGGAGCTACCTTGTTGGCTAATATTTTAGCTAATAGCTTTAGGTCGACATTCAAAAGTGAAATTGGCCTATAGTTCTTCATTTCTAAAGAGTCATGATCTGGTTTCGGAATAATGACTATGATGGCTCTGGTGGTGGCTTCATCAAATTAGTTGCCCTCTAAAATTGAATTAAAGAGTAGCTTGAGCATTGGTAGTAAAGACTGAATTTTTTTATAGTAGAGGCGGTGTACCCATCTGGGCCAGGAGAAGCTGCTCTGCAGAGCTGTTTTATAGCTGCTATGATTTTTTCTTCAGAGATAGTCATTACATGAGTCATAGGTTACATGAGACACGATTAATTTAGGCAGATTACAGGATGCTAAGTATTGATGAATCTTGACTAAATCCTGAGGAGTGTTTGCAATAGTTGGAGAAAGACTGTATAAAGATATTTGGTAATCTCAAAACTGATTGGCCATCACTGAACATTTTAAAGAAAAGATACGATTACGAGTGCGCTTAGTTTTTAGTTGTTGTGCCATTAGTCTGTCAGCTTTGTTAGATTTTTCGTGGAACCTTTGGCAACTGTCGAAGCTGGATAATTGGCTGAGACAAGATCAGTTTAAAATTGGATCGCAGCGATGCCATCTTGTGACTGGCCGCAAGACGCCATCTTGGAAATGAGATCGCAAGACGCCATTTTGCGAATGGCTGCCCAAGCACCATTTTAGATAAACTCACACTTTAGTACATGTGGCGATATTACTATTAGCATCATGCGATTGCATCTTACACCATTTCTCATACACACATTAATACGCACAATTGCGCTGTTAACTAGTCGCATATTAGCGAATGCATAAGATCCTGTATGAAAATACCGATTATTAGCTTCATGCACACGCATCTGCCCCAAGTTAACTAGCGTCTTTACATCAAACCCCACATACTCACACATTACATATTCACATACAAGGTTCCATAAGCTTTAAAGTATAAGATTCAAGTATGCACATTTACTATAATTGCTATGAAATAAAGATTATTTTGTAACTAAGGTTTTATACGTGATAAGTAAGTCATGTTTGGTATTGTACTGATGCCTACTCTCTCAACAGTATTCTGGTAACATCGATGTAGAGAACACAACAGGCATTCTCAACTTATGGACAGCAGAGACTTCAAGCAACAAAATGTACATTATATGACCAACTGTTAGGATTTGCATGAGGCGGGAAACCAGAGACCACCAGTTGTTAGAGGCTGGACTGTGTCTATTTGAACCAACCTGTTAGATACCTTGTAACATATGCCCTCTCCTTTAGGGCCAATTGTATTAGCAACAAACTTCTCTATTGTGTTGTCTATTTCTGGGGGGTATAAATATGTGGGCTCTGACCCTGGGTTTCTGGTCTTCGTGCTAAATGCTGATTGACGTGGGTTTCTTGCTGATGCCTACATCTGGTCCAGAAAGCACTGCGTATGTATAACTGTACTTGGGTCTGTATAATTCCTTTGCGCTAAATTGTACTTAAGATCATAGCATGTAACTGACTGTACTTTTACTAGAATAATACTTTGTGCTTTGGAACCACAGGTTCTAGGTCTGGTCTTTATTTACTGTATGACTGCGTACGCAAAATAGCATAATCCTTAGAGGTTTATAGGCAGGCTATCAGAAGGTATAGGCAGGGGTGTATATAGGTTCAAAGGCAGTATCGTTAGTTGGGGGCTCTTCCGGGAAGTCACTTACCCACTCACTTCTTGACTGTCTTTCACCAGTTTAAATCTTTATTGAAAAATGTAGGAGTTGTCTCAGAATGCCACGCAAACAATAGAGATGTTAGACAATGATGTGCTGCTAATGGAAGCGCCGCTTGGATCGGCCTGTCGTATTATGCATACTAAGTACGGTACTTATACAATAAGGTATTGTGATGTATGGTTTAAAATGATGACGAAGAGTGTTAGACCATTTCCCAGAATTGGTAGTTTTGATAAAGCTGTATTACATAATGTCCGGGATCACATCAGTCTGATGCGCTCCTGAGAGAAAAAGGTCAAATATTATGAATGTTTAAAGTTGTGACAGCATGAAGGGGATGCGTGGCTTAAAAAATGCGCAAGCGACGCAAACTAGCATTGCAAGTGCATTGCCAGAGAATACATCCACGACGCTGAATTGCAATGCGGGCGAGCCACAAAATGGCGTGCACGTGCAGCAAGGTAGTGTTGCTGAAGGTATTGTCAGCAGTTCACGCGCACCACCCCCACCTTATGTGGATGGAGGTGCAAGTACAGTTATCAAAAATACCCATACAAATGTAACAAGCAATTTGTACCCTCTCTTAAGCAACTATAAAGAAAATGTTCATGATGTGGATGATGAGCCTATTGTAATGTCTGCCATTTCCCATGCTGTACAAATGATAGATGCTATGCCACGACAATCATGAGTGGTGCTGCCATCTCTATCGGTAACAGCAAGAAAAGTGCTAACACCCTCTGCACCCGTAGAGGAAGTTGTTAATACCATACGTAGTAGCAACAGATTAAACCCCCAGCCAGGTAACAAGGTCAAAGGTAGCAGCGCTACCAGTCTGCATTGCATTCGGACAATAACTTTTCCAAATGGAAATGCAGATGCGAACCGTGTAGTGCCCACTAGGGAAGTGGTAATGCATTGTCCTTGGACAAGAGCAGAACTAAATTCCATCATAAATGATTTCCCCGATCCCGAAAAGGAACTAGCCAAATGTCAAAGATTTTTGAGGAATTTGGGTAGTTCTCATGAGCCAACTAATAAAGATTGGCGGGTGGTGTTAAGGGCCTGTCTACCACGCAATACCGACGTGACAAAATTTATCACAGATTGTGTATTGGATGGTGACGTTCCCTTAACGGACCAAGTAAACCAAGGTAACATTTCCCGCATTGTAACTCAATTGGGTATATATTTTCCGGTAGTAGTTAACTGGAACAAAATTTTCACCATAAAGCAAAAGGAGAGTGAATCTGCAGAAGAGTATGGCGACCGGGCTCTGCAGGCTATCACCCAGTACACTGGGATTGAAGATATTAAAGATAGCACTCCCCACAGGGGAATGATAGTCACGGTACTCACGGACGGTCTTAAGGAAAACTTAAAGACTCGGGTTCAGACCTCACAACCTGGCTGGAGGGGAGTCACAATAGAATCTGCCATAGAACATGATAAGAACATCTCAAAGAAGAGAGAGACCCAGAGCGAAAAACTAATGGCTGTCAGTATTCAAGCTCTGGAAGGAATGACGGTAACATCACAGCCAACAGACACACTTGCATCTACACAACAGCAAACACAGCTCTATTCTACTAACACTACACAACCACAGGTCCAACACTACTCACAAACTTCATATCCCTCTCAATACCCTTATCCTCCATATCCCTACCCATATCCACCACCTTTTCCCCCTGCTCAAATCTCACAACAACCTGTGTCTTCATCCGATCCACGAATATGTTTTAAATGTAACCAGCCAGGATATTTAATTAAAAACTGCAGAGTAAAAAGGGTAGGACCCCAAAACCATAGAGTACCTGGATATCCCCATAAGGGATATGCACAGAGAACAGCAAATGTCCAGCAGGCACCAGCTCCAATTGTGGCCGTTAATGCTTTATTGGAGAATGGCAGCCAACGCTAGGGGTCAGGTCATACCTGTAGTCTACAGATAGGTTAAAGGGAAATACTAGGGAAGAACCGGTCATGATGGTTGATGTAGCTGGTACTGAATATCCTTTTCTTGTAGACACAGGGGCGACCAGGTCAGTGAAAAAATCTCCCGTTAATTTACAGGTGACCAACGAGACAGTACCAACAATGGGTGTAACAGGTAAAGTGGAACATTATCCTTTAACAAAGTCCACAGAGGTTACTATTGGGCCGTTGCATACCAAGCATTCTTTTCTTTTGGCTGCTGCGGCTCCTACTAACCTGCTGGGTAGAGACTTGTTATGTAAGATGGGATGTGTTATATATTGCACCCCTGATGGTGTATTTTTAGATATCCATTAGAGAGTTGCGCACGAGGTGCGGGAAATGTTGGACACTCCCCAAAGGATAATGTATCACTCTACCAGTTTAAATGAAAATCCATCCCAGATAGATCAATTGTTGTCCCAAATTCCAGATTCCCTATGGACTAAGGATGGACAGGACACTGGATTAATGGCAAACGTAAGCCCCGTAATGGTAAATTTAAAAATTGGTAGGCAAGCTCCAAAAATTCCCCAGTACCCACTAAAACAGGAGGTAGAAATAGGGGTTTTTCCAATAATTGAGCGACTATTGCAACAGGGAATTTTAGTCCGTACAGCTAGTGTAGCCAACAGTCCTATCTTTCCCGTGAAAAAGAGTGGTGGGAGTGGTTACAGGCTGGTACAAGACCTTAGAGGTGTTAATAAGGTCGTAGAGAGCCAATTCCCCATAGTGCCAAATCCAGCTGTCATCCTGATGCAGATCCCACCAAATGCAACCCATTTCAATGTCATTGACCTCTGTTCTGCTTTCTTCTCTGTGCCTCTCCACTCTGAGTGTCAGTATCTATTCGCATTTACATACAGAGGTGTGCAATATACATGGACATAGACAGCCCCAGTATCTTTTCCCAGGCATTGCACGACTGTTTACAATCTTTTCAACCTGCAAATGGATCTGTTCTAATTCAATATGTGGACGATTTATTGCTGTGTTCTGATTCGTTTATGTCATGTTTGAATGATGCTAAACTTTTGTTGCTTCATCTCTCGCATACAGGACACAAGGTGTCTAAGGCCAAACTACAGCCGTGCCAATCCAGAGTAAAATATTTGGGACACTGCCTAACCCAGGGGTTAAGACATCTCACAAATGACAGAATCCAGTCCATACAGAACATGACACTGCCGCAGAATCAACAGCAAATTTATACCTTCTTGGGAATGTGTGGATACTGTAGAATGTGGATCCCAGGTTTTTCTATTTTGGCTTTGCCTTTACAGGACTTAGGGCCTCATTCAGAGGCGGTTGGAGGATGCAAGCGGTCGCTCAGAAACTGGGAGGCCACTTGCATCCTGACCGCCCGCCTCTGTTGCGGTCGTTAGGCTGTGGGTTAACACCCACAGCTCTAACGACCGCTCAGGTGATGGTCGCGATGGTCAGAGACCATCGCGACCATCGGGGCTTACGACGAGACCCTAGGGTAGGGTCTCCATTGTCGTAAGCCCCGGAGAGCTTCTGACTCTATCTGAGCTGGAAGCTCTCCACTGACATCACTAGTGATGTCAGTGGGGCCTCCTCCAAATTATAGGTGTTCCCATGGGAACGCCCCCGTTTGGGCTGCCACCCCCCCAGCCCGCCTTCCAAACGGGGCGAGCTGTCAATCAACATCGACAGCTCGCCCCCTTTGGATCGAGACCTGCTATGACCGGTGCTGTCGGTCGTAGCGGGTCTCACGCATGCGCACGACGGTGCCGGCGCCGTCGTGCGCATGCTCTGTGGGGGGCCATCGACCCGGTCCGAGCGCATCGGCGCTAACGACCGGGTCTGAATGACCCCCTTAATCTTTTCCTCAAAGCCTGATCGTGTCATACACACAGAGGAATCAGAGCAGGCTTTCCTTAATCTTAAGGATAGTCTGACAAAAGCACCTGCATTGGGAATACCTGATTATGAAAAACCTATTGATTTGTATTGTACGGAAGCTGATGGTTGTGCTGCAGGTGTCCTTACACAAAAACATGGTGATGCCAGTAGGCCCCTAGCATACTACAGTGCCCAATTGGACACTGTGGCGAGATCACTCCCCACCTGTTTGAGAAGTGTAGCAGCTACCGCTCTATTGGTGAGTAAAAGTGAGGATGTAGTATTGGGTCATGATATGATTGTCTACACTCCCCACGCTGCATCTGCTCTGCTGAACTCTGCTCAAACCAGACATGTCTCTTTGACTAGGTTTACCAAATGGGAACTAGCTCTAATCACACCTGCAAACATCACTGTTAAACATTGCAGCATGCTGAATCCAGCAACGTATTTACCATATGTACAACATGATGTACAAAGGGTGGAAGGAGACGAGTTGCTGGCGGAGGGTGAGTTCAGCAGGTATAATGATACACACGATTGTATGGAATATCTGAATCAGACCTTTACTGCTAGACCTGACATACACGATACACCTTTAGAGAATGTAGATGTGACTTTTTACACTGATGGGAGTTGCCATAGACAAACAGACACAGGTGAATTATGTACAGGTTATGCTGTTGTAAATGATACAGACATCATAGAAGCTAAACTTCTTGGTCCTCCTCACTCAGCCCAGGTGGCAGAGTTAGTAGCATTAACCAGAGCGTGTGAACTGGCAGCAGGCAAATCTGCTAACATTTACACTGACTCGAGGTATGCATTTGTGGTGGTGCATGATTTTGGGGCTCTATGGCGTCTGAGAAATTTTATGACAGCAGCAGGCACACCAGTTGCACATTCCCGACACATAAAACATCTTTTAGAAGCAATCCAACTGCCCAAAGCGGTGGCAGTAATCAAGTGTAAAGCCCATACATGTGAGGATGATCCGGTGTCACTGGGCAACAACAGAGCCGATGAAGCTGCAAAATGGGCAGCAGGGTTAAAAATGTTTTCTCCCACTGAAAAAATTATGTCTTTCCAAAGAATTGATATGCTGAAATTAATTGAGATGCAAAATTTGTGTTCAATTCAGGAAAAGTCCATATGGAAGTCCAAGGGATGTGGGCAAGAGTCCTCTGGGTTCTGGAGAGATGGACAAGGTAAGCCAGTAGCCCCCAAGGCATATTACCCCAGCCTGGCTGAGGCTGCACACGGTCTGACTCATCTGGGAAAGCAAGGTATGTGCAAGTTGGTGAGAGCATACTGGTGCGCACCAGGTTTTTCTTCACAAGCAGAAAAGATATCAATGTCCTGTCTGACCTGCTTGAGGAAGAACATAGGGAAAGCGATCCCTACCGAACCGTCCCACATTCCACCGACTGATGGAACTTTCCTGGTGATACAAATTGATTTCATCCAATTACCACCCTGCAGAAATCTTAAGTATGTATTAGTGTGCACTGATGTATTTTCTAATTGGGTTGAGGCCTACCAAGCGGCCACTAATACTGCTGTGTTTACTGCCAAGAAAATAGTTCAGGAATTTGTATGCAGGTACGGTATCCCTAAAATCATTGAGAGTGACAGGGGTACTCATTTCACAGGTGATGTTTTCAAAATATGTGTAAGCTGATGGGTATTAATAGTCGACTTCACACCCCCTACCGACCGCAAGCCAGTGCCAAGGTAGAGAGGATGAACGGGACTATTAAAAATAAGTTGAGTAAAATCATGGCAGAGACTGGACTAGGATGGCCAGAAGCGTTACCTTTGGTCCTACATAGTATAAGGACCACTCCTAGACCCCCTCTAAATCTGTCCCCATTTGAAATACTGTTCGGTAGACAACCTCATTTGATTATAAGTCCACAGGAAGACTTGAAGGGTAACAACGAGGTAACTGTAAAGTATCTTATATCAATGAGTAAGCAGTTAAAATAACAGCAGCAGAAACTGAAATTGTTGTCCTATGATATGCCTGAAACTAACTGTCCTGATGTTGAACCAGAAGAATATGTTATGATCAGAAATTTCTTGCGTTCAGGTTGTTTGACTGATTGGTGGGAAGGTCCGTACCAGGTGCTGCTGACAAGTACTACATCTTTGAAGGTGGCTGAGAGAGATACCTGGGTCCATTCCACACACTGCAAAAAGGACAACCAACCGGTGGAGAAACGAGTCGGAGACAAGGCTGATAGCGTGGACCTGTCGCTCGTGAGCTTGTTCCGGGAGGATTGAAAAGGTCGTAGTGAGATACCTGAAATAAAAGAAATCTGCAGGTCTTGTTGTGGCAATGGACGGACCTACTGTGTTCATTTTCATGTTCTCTTTTAGAGTGTTCACCATCCTGGTCGGTTCGGGAACGTTCGGTTTCTGTGAAGGGGGACCGATTGTGGAGAGGGGAGTTGATAGCAGTGCTGATGGAGTGGAGTCAGAAGGAGTGCAATGCCAATCAGGGGAGTGTCTGACCAATCTTAGTACTGTTATTGTTAAGAGAGCTGTTATTCCGGATACTCGGGGACGGTGTGCAGGTTTATCGTCTGAAGATTCCTGTATTTGTGAGCTTTGTGGGTCCCTAGTTGATGAGAATTGTATCCAACGGTGCCAGTCTAAATATAACTCGTACTGGGGTGGGTATCCTTTAGAGGATTATCATAGCATGGTAGGCAAAGTGTTAAAACAAACTGATTGCTGGGTGTGTTCGCATGTGCCACAGGGACAGCATAATGTAGGGTTGGTGCCATTTCCGCTGAATATCACGGAAATTTTAGAATTACAGAAAGGGAAAACATTGGATGGAAAATTCCTCACATCCAAAGCACCTCATTTCAAACTCTTTCAATTCCAAGTAGATAGATCACTTTTGTGTTTAAACATAACCAACCCCAATAAACCCGGGAGTTGGGAAGTGACAGGGAATAATCAGACGATGACCTTCTCACAAAGAGCTGATAATGAGTCCATAAACCGTGATCTGATACGCTCAATTAAATCTAGTGGGAGACATTTTAGGTACCGGTATACATTGAGTTCCAACAAAGAAATTATTGGTAAGGTGCCAGATGGTTATTGTGCTAAAATAATACAGCCAGAGACTTGCATGTACCAGATGGAAGACCCAGAAATAGGATTGTTTGCAAGGGAAATGTGCTTAATGATAATGATGCATACCATTCCTTATGTTCTCCCTGATAATGTATATTTTATATGTGGAAGAAAAGCATATAAGTGTCTCTCCCCGAGTTCAGAAGGTTTGTGTTACCTGGGAAGAGTAGTCCCAGAAGTTATGACCCTCACACATGTTGAAATGCTTGGTATACATAAAAACACACCATAACCATATCTTCACACACAATATGAACACAGAGGCAAACGAAATATGATACCTGGTGACGTGCATAAAGCCACTCAGTTAATTAGTGAGACAACTGGCTTTCAAGTTTTAGTCGCATTGGATCCCACCAGGATCGCTCGGGGTACATTAAATTTTAGATATATTCAGGAACTTGCTAAATTAATAGATAATATCACCGAGATGTACAATGACACATTCAGGTATATAGGGAGAGAATTGCAAGCATACCAGAAAGAACTGGTGCAACACAGGCTAGTGTTAAATTATTCAACTGCTGTTACTGGAGGGTATTGCGTAACCACCCAATTTGGAGTAAAATGTTGCACCTATGTCACCAATGATACCAGCGACCCCAAGGAGGTGATAGACCGAAAGATGGATGAAATTCTGCAGCTAAAACGGGAATTTCGTAAGAACCATAATGCTTCAGTGGCTGAAATAGGTGAGAAGATAGAAGGATGGGTTTCATGGCTGAAATCAGTGAAATGGTTCTCAGGTTTCATGGCTGAACCCAGTGAAATGGTTCTCAGGTCTAGGGGAATGGGTCCAGGAAGTGATCACCAGCATTGTCATCATAATAATTGGGATATGTGTCCAATGTGTTCCTATTGTGTTGAAATGTGGAAAATGTAAAAATAGAGTAAAACAAAAGAACGAAATTATGATGGTGGTCAGTACGAATACCGAGGTAAATACAAAATGCATTACAACCCTGAACTAGGAAATACCATCATTTAATGTATTATATTTAGACCTGCATAGAATGTATTATTGAAAAGCTATTTTTAAAACACCTCAGTCTCAAATTCCCCTTCAAGACTACCTTTATAGGACTGGTGTATCCCCACACCTTTCACATGATCTTCCAAGATCCGTGGTGTGCGTATAATAGTAGTTTTAAGTCCCCTCTCAGAGACACATTATTGATGGATTAAGCACCACCTTGTGCCATCCCATAATAACACTAAAATAGTATATAAATGTAAGCCTAAATGATATTTTAAAATCAGATTGTGATAGCATGTTGCTCGCTATCAAAGGGTGGACTGTCAAAGCTGGATAATTGGCTGAGACAAGATCATTTTAAAATTGGATCGCAGCGACGCCATGTTGCGACTGGCCGCAAGACGCCATCTTGGAAATGAGATCGCAAGACACCATTTTGCGAATGGCCGCCCAAGCGCCATTTTAGATAAACTCACACTTTAGTACATGTGGCGATATTACAATTAGCATCATGCGATTGCATCTTGCAAGATTTCTCATACACACATTAATACGCACAACTGCGCTGTTAACTAGTCGCATATTAGGGAATGCATAAGATCCTGTATGAAAACGCCGATTAGCTTCATGCACACGCATCTGCCCCCAAGTTAACTAGCATCTTTACATCAAACCCCACATACTCACACATTACATATTCACATACAAGGTTCCATAAGCTTTAAGGTATAAGATTCAAGTATGCACATTTACTATAATTGCTATGAAATAAAGATTATTTTGTAACTAAGGTTTTATACGTGATAAGTAAGTCATGTTTGGTATTGTACTGATGCGTACTCTCTCAACAGTATTCCGGTAACATCGATGTAGAGATCGCAACAGGCATTCTCAACTTATGGACCGCAGAGACTTCAAGCAACAAAATGTACATTATATGACCAACTGTTAGGATTTGCATGAGGTGGGAAACCAAAGACCACCAGTTGTTAGAGGCTGGACTGTGTCTATTTTAGGGGTGTGCACCGGCCACTTTTCGTGTTTTGTGTTTTGGTTTTGGATCTGGATCTTTCTTCGTGTTTTGGATCTGGATTGGTTTTGCCAAAACCACCCTTCCGTGTTTTGGGTTCTGGGTTTTGTGTTTTGGATCTGTATTTTTTTTAAAAAAAGCATAAAAACAGCTTAAATCACAGAATTTGTGTGTTTTTCTGCTCCTATGCAATGATTAACCTCAATAACCTTCATTTCCACTCATTTCCAGTCTATTCTGAACACCTCACACCTCACAATATTGTTTTTATGGCCAAAAGATTGCACCAAGGTAGCTGGATGACTATGCTAAGCGACACGAGTGGGCGGCACAAACACGTGGCCCATCTAGGAGTGACACTGCAGTGGCAGACAGGATGGCAGTTTGAAAAACTAGGCCCCAAACAGTACATACTGCAAAGAAAAAAAAGAGGTGCAAGATGGAATTGTCCTTGGGCCCTCCCACCCACCCTTATGTTGTATAAATAGGACATGCACACTTTAACAAACCAATCATTTCAGCGCCAGGGTCTGCCACATGACTGTGGCTGAAATGATTGGTACGTTTGGGCCCCCACAAAACAAGCTGGCAATTAATGTGTCCCTGCAGAAACTGGTTCTACGGAGGCAAGATGTCGTCCTCATCCTCCTCATCCACCGATTCCTTGGATAAAACAGGAAAAAGGGATTTAGGTGTCCCTGTACTGCTTACGGTCTTAGCCAAAGTTTCTGAACTTGACAGTAACTTTTTATGAACGCGCTGCAAGTGCCTTATAAGGGAGGATGTTCCTAGGTGGTTATCATCCCTACCCCTACTTATTTCACCTTTACATATGGTACATATTGCAAAACAGTTGTTGTCCGGATTTGGATAGAAATATTGCCAGACCAAAGAGGTGGAATGTTTGGTCTTCTGCCCAGGCATGACCGTGATGGGCTTTTTCATCCCACGGACAACAACTGTCTCCCCCGGAGCCTGATTTAAACAAACCACATCACCATCAGAATCCTCCTCGCCAACTTCCTCCTCAGTGCCAGCTACACCAGTATCCTCATCCTGTTGTACTTCAACAGTGACATCTTCAATTTGCATATCAGCAAGTGGACTGTGGGTGCTCCTTTCAGCACTTGCAGGGGGCATGCAAATGGTGGAATGAGCCACCTCTTCCAGTCCAGTGCTGGAAAGGTCAGGCATCGCAACCGCCACCACACTTGGACTCTCCTTGGGGATTTGTGATATCTTCTTAGAACGCACAGTTCTTCACTGTGCTTTTGCCAGCTTAACTCGTTTGATTTTTTTAGCGGGAGGAGGGCTTCCATCGTCATGTGACGCTGAACCACTAGTCATGAACATAGGGAAAGACCTTAGCCGTTCCTTACCACTCCATGTCGTAAATGGCATATTGGCAAGTTTACGTTTCTCTTCAGATGATTTAAATGTTTTTTTCAAGGTCATTTTCCTGAACTTTGTCATTTGGGATTGTATGTGCCCTCTACTATGACATTGGGCATCGGCCTTGGCAGACGATGTTGATGGCATGTTATCGTCTATGTCATGACTAGTGGCAGCAGCTTCAGCACTAGGAGGAAGTGGTTCTTGATCTTTCCCAATTTTATTTTTATCGGAGAAAGTTTGGTCCTCCATTTATGTTATATTGATATATATACGTGCGGCTAAGGCGCACACAAACACAGAAAATATTTTTTTATTTTTGCTGGAGAGTAGTGCACTTTGTGGGTTACACCACCCTTTAAGAAATGAGCCAGCCGGCTCTTTACTTATGGGACACAGGCACACGCTTGGCGCTGCTCCTTTGTTGATGCACGTGCAGCCACAGTGCACACAATTCACAAACACAGAAAATATTTTTTTATTTGGTTTGGAGTGTACTTTGGGGGTTACAGCACCCTTTAACGGTCAAGCCAGCCGGCCCTTTACTTATGACACAGGCGCACGCTTGGCACTAATTTGTTGATGCACGTGCGGCTACTGCGCACACAATTCACAAACACAGAAAATATTTTTTTATTTGGTTTGGAGTGTACTTTGGGGGTTACAGCACCCTTTCACAGTCAAGCCAGTCGGCCCTTTACTTATGACACAGGCGCACGTTTGGCACTACTTTGTTGATGCATGTGCGGCTACTGCGCACACAATTCACAAACACAGAAAATATTTTTTTATTTGGTTTGGAGTGTACTTTGGGGGTTACAGCACCCTTTAACGGTCAAGCCAGCCGGCCCTTTACTTATGACACAGGCGCACGCTTGGCACTACTTTGTTGATGCACGTGCGGCTACTGCGCACACAATTCACAAACACAGAAAATATTTTTTTATTTGGTTTGGAGTGTACTTTGGGGGTTACAGCACCCTTTAACGGTCAAGCCAGCCGGCCCTTTACTTATGACACAGGCGCACGCTTGGCACTACTTTGTTGATGCACGTGCGGCTACTGCGCACACAATTCACAAACACATAAAAATATATTTGGACTTTGGAGTGGACACAGCCCCTATGGACAACTGACTGCACAACACAGTCCAGCCATCCCCTATGGACTTTGAAGTAGTGGACACAGCCCCTATGGACAACAGCAGCACAGCGCAGCACAGCACAACACTACACTGCACTACACTACACTACAACACTACACTACACTACACAGCCCAGCCAGCCCTACCTCCCACCCTCCCTCTTCACTGTCCACAGCCGAGTGAGAAAATGGCGCGGCCGCGGGTACCTTATATAGGATCCAAAACCCGCGAGACCCGGAAGGCGGGATGATGACGTTTTGCCTCGATTTCAGATCCGAGTCAGGCGGGAAAAGTCGAGCCTGACTCGGATCGGCCTCGGATCGGTGGGGCTCGTGGGGGTTCGGATTTCAGAAATCCGAACCCGCTCACCCCTAGTCTATTTGAACCAACCTGTTAAATGCCTTGTAACATATGCCCTCTCCTTTAGGACCAATGGTATTAGCAACAAACTTCTCTATTGTGTTGTCTATTTCTGGGGGGTATAAATATGTGTGCTCTGACCCTGGGTTTCTGGTCTTTGTGCTAAATGCTGATTGACGGGGGTTTCTTGCTGATGCCTACATCTGGTCCAGCAAGCGCTGCATTTGACATTTGAAGTCTCTATCCGTATTAGATTCTATGTGGAACATTATTGAATCAGATGTCCACCTTCTGGACACTTCCTCCGATAAAACCCTAGATCTTAAAATATGAGTGACAGATAACCATTCACCTAACCACTAGGGGTTAAAGATTTATTTATGGGTTAAAAAAGATCTCAGCAAAGTCACCTATATAAAACCTTTAGCACACAATATAGATGTGCATATGTATAAATGGAAATATACAAATAAAATAGATAAATGAGAGAGGGATGTTTGTACATATGTATATATATACATATACTCATATAAATACAAGAAAGTCTGCTCTATAAAATAAGGCAGGTTTGAGAAATGTAAAATTGTCTGTACAAAATATGTCTGTCTAAACTAAACACCCAATAGTACTTTCTACTTAAATAATGTTGTTATGAAATTCTACAATGTAACTTATTATGTGATACAGCTTAAGTATATTTCTTGCATAAACAGTTTATGCAGTCTATACTTTGTCTCCTTTTGAAACTTCCTAACACCACCATAAAAAGGTTGTACTCAAGCCAACTGTTTTAATCACTGAATTAATGACAGCTGCAATAGATGTAACCAATTAAGAACGCTATTAAAGTACATGGATACTGCAACACTTTATTCACCTTGAAAAAGATGTCCTTGAGACTTTGAAATGCGTAGGTGTTGTACATGTAACTTTGTGGTCCCGTGGACACGGCTTAATTTACTACCACTTGCCATCTAAGGACTCCGTTACTGCTTGCTGACCCTCCCTGGCTAACTAACATCTGAGCAGTGCTGGTTTATCCACCACCCTAAGCAGGAGCAACAAGCCTTGTGTCAATCGGAGGAGCAGACTGACCGCTCACACTGCACTATCCCGTGGCAGACCAGACACGAGACGGGACTGCGGGCACACAAACAAGGGGGCTGCCTCACTGACTAACACCTGGAGCTGTATGTACAATAGAGTGGAGCCCACAATACCTAAATAACGTGGCCCCTGGATTACACAGGCAACAGCTATCGGCATTTTGTAGCTCCCCGCTGGTCGGGTCGAGCACATCGCCATCCGGGCACTAAAAATCATCATCTTTCAGCCCCAGCCGTCTGCCCTCAATACGGGACAAAAATCTGCAGGTAATACCAAATGACTGTCAATTTACCTTTCACTAAGTGCATGGGTCAATATCTACTCACGAACGATTACTGGTATTAAATACAAAGACTGCACATATCTCTCTGGCAGGGCCGGATTAAAGGAGGGGCGACAGGGGCGATCGTCCCTGGGCCCCCACACCTGAAGGGCCCCCACACTCAGCCATCGGGGTTAAAGTGAACTGGAGGAGACGGAACCAGTTCCACCTCCTCCGGACACCTAACCCCGGTGTCGCACGGAGACACCAGGCGCCCGCTGAGATTGTAACCAGCGTGCACCCGGCTCCCTCCCCGCAGCGGCAGCCAGAGCCGGAGACTAGAGCTCACTCGTGAACTCCGGCTTATGGCTCAGGCAGTGAACTATGGGACAGACATCATGCGTCTCTCCCATAGTGCAGAGGAGCAGCACCAGCCGAGCGGATCAGAAGGCAGCGGGAGCGGGGCTTAAGGTAAGTATGATTTTTTTTTTCTCTTTAGCGCAAGCGGCTTCTCCACTGCTGGGGGGGGACATTGCTCGGGGGGGACATTACTACTGGGGGCATTACTACAGGGGGCATTACTAGGGGGGGACATTACTACTGGGGGCATTACTCGGGGGGGGCATTACTA
The DNA here is from genome assembly GCA_031769625.1 of Taudactylus pleione. Taxonomy (NCBI): domain Eukaryota; kingdom Metazoa; phylum Chordata; class Amphibia; order Anura; family Myobatrachidae; genus Taudactylus; species Taudactylus pleione. The sequence continues at coordinate 19,478,066 of JAUIMM010000094.1, read as the reverse complement.
CTGGGGGCATTACTCGGGGGGGCATTACTACTGGGGGCATCACTCGAGGGGGACATTACTACAGGGGTCATTACTCGGGGAGACATTACAGCAGGGGACATTACTCGGGGGGGCATTACTACTGGTGCCACTACCACATGGGGCATTACTACAGGGGTATTACTACTGAGGGCATTACTATTGGGCACACACATTGGGCATGACTACTGGGGGCACAACTACAGGGGTATTACTACTGGGGGTATTTATACAGGGGGCATTACTATTGGGAACACTACTACTGGGGGTATAACTACAGGGGGCATTGCATAGGGGGCACTGCATAAGGGGCAACACTCCTGGGGGCACTACTACTGGGTGCACTGCATAAAGGGCATGTAATAGGGGCCCCCACATGTTTGTTGCCCAGGGGCCCCCACAGACCTTTGGGCCTGATTCAGAGCTGAACGCTCTGACCAGAGCGCTCGCTCTGAATCAGGGCCCTCCTACCTTTTTTTGGAGCTTCCTCATGGTAACCCACAGCTAAAGCGAGCGTCCATGATGATGGTCGCGACCATCGGGCTTGCGACGGAGACCCTGTGGTAGGGCCTCGCTGCCGCAAGCCCTGGAGTGATTTTGGCTCTATCAGAGCCAAAATCACTCCCACTGACATCACTAGTGATGTCAGTGTGGCCGGCTTCAGACGGTAGGCGTTCCCATGGGAACGCCTCCGTCTGGCAGGCACGCCCCTGGTACGCCCACCAAAGGGGGCGTGCTGTCAATCAACATCGACAGCACGCCCCCTTTGGTGCGAGACCCAGAGCGATGGTGAGCCCGTCGCTCGCCGGGTCTCACGCATGCGCACGACGGAGCTCCCTCCGTCGTGCGCATGCGCAGTGGGGAACATCGACCCGCTTGCGACGTCCTGCCGCTCGCGAGCGGGTCTGAATGACCCCCTTAATCCGGCCCTGCTCTCTGGAGAAAAGAAAGTTCTTAATATTTGGCCAGAATTTAGGGATCCTACATTGTAAAGTTACATGTGTACAATATTTGTAAGAATGGTATAGGTTATTATCACCTTTTTATTATAGATATTATGTGATGTTTAATGCTGTCATTACTTGTTAACTTGTTTTATAAATAAATGTATTGCATATTGTTTCACTATTGACTTGAGTACATTAACTGATACCACCAGTGACTGCATTCTCCTCTACAGTTATTGCAGCGAGTAAAGTACTGAATGGCCATGGCTCTTTTAGTGGGGGAATTTTACCCATTAGCGTTAAGAGTAAGACAGAGACAGAAAGAAGAGAATTGAAGGCTACAATGGTAATAGGGGGAAAAACCCTTTCCTATATAAGGGCAAGGTCTAAACAAGAAAGGAAGAGTGTCGTATGGACATTTTTTTCGGTGGGGGGCATGGTATAAAAGTAAAGCTGTATTGAGTAAGAGTGTGGTGAACATTCAGAGTGGTAAATAGAAGTTGCGACCAAGTGATCGAGGAGCATAAAATATCAAGTAAACGAGAAGAAGCAGGATATGGTAAAGTATCAAAAAAAGAAAACCAATGACTATTAGCATGGATAGAGAGTAACATTATGAGTGAGCTAATGATAAAAGACAGTATATAGGCATGCAATATACATATGAAATTCAAGACCTAGATAAAGAACAGAGTTCAAAGCAACAAAACTATCAGCCAATGTCACGCTTAATTCAGGATACAGTATCAAATGGTATACTGTATTATCCAGGTAAGGACCCAGAGTTATATAATTAAATGTATACACCCGATATAACCTGAGAGTGGGGAGAGTCAAAACTCTTGAGAAATTAAATTAATAGCAGAAAAACATAATAGACATAATTATAGATACATATATGAAAGAATCTTAAAATGCCAACAATTAAATGTAAAACAATATAATCACGTGCATGATGTCACATTTTGGATAAGGATGGGTTTTCACTATTCTATACAACATTGGTTGAGGAAGGTTTACGTGTATGAACAAATGATCTGTGACAAAATGCAGTCACAATTTTAGTGAAACAAGTCACAGAAAAAAAATATTGCACCAAGCTGCTGTATAGGAGCTGGCCATTGTGCTGAAACCGCAAGAGAGCATCTGAAACTGAGCCAATCAGAGATAGCAAAGTGCCATGTTGCTTAGCAGCACCCAAGAGAGGGAAGGGAGTCAGGGACTGAGCAGAGTCACGTCTGAGGTAGACAGAGAGTGAGAGACAGCCTCCAACGAACCCATGAAGATGCCCTGGTGCAAATACAGTAGCAGGAAGGAGCCAGGGAAGGCTTAGCTATCAGGAATTTAATAAAATTTAATAAAAACAAAAACAAACAACCATCAGAACACCATCAAATTATTTCCATTTGATGGTGGCAAACATCAGACTGTCACCATCACATGATAAAAACATTACCATCGGAACAAAAACATTGATGGTTAGCAGGGCTGCCACCAGAAATCGTGGGGCCCGGGACTGACTAAATATGCAGGGCCCCCTCTGTGTTTTTGCAACTCCGGCCCGGCAGCGTCTCCCCTGCCAACACCCCTTCTGTCCCCTACAGAATTTACCTTCTCCTGTGTCTTCTGGCTGCTCCTCCACTCTCTCAGCAATCCTCCCACATTCCCTCATGTCTGTCAGTGCCTCCCACACACATTTACTTCTGAATGTCAGTGACACCTAACACCCCCTCTTCTGTCTGCCAGCGCCCCACACACACATTTACCTCTGTATGTCACTAACACCTAACCTCCCCTTCTGTCTGTCAGTGCACCCCCACACACACTTACCTCTGTATGTCAGTAACACCTACCCCCCCTTCGGTCTGTCAGTGATGCCCCCCACCTCCCATCCCCATTTACTTCTGTTAGCGCTGCTGTGTGGCCCTTCCGCCTTGGGAGGAGAGTCCGACTAGTGAAGCGCGCTGATGGAGACAGGAGTGTGCTGCACTGCTGCTCAGGAGTCAGGCATATGCTGGGCTGATCGGCTTCTCGGAGCGCTCCTTCTTGTCAGGTGGCTGGTCCTGGGGAGGGGCCAACCGACAGTCACCACTCACCACCAGCACAGGATCTTCAGGAAGTCAGTGACAGCTGCAGCACGGATCATTTCGCAGTGTTAAAGATCCGCTATGTGCTAGATACCGGCATGCCCATAATCCTAAGTGGCATCTGATGCATTGCTGGTAGGTCCATACCTGGACGGGCCCCCTCCCTGCCTGGGCCCAGGACTCCAGACCCGGCAATCCCCCCCCCTAATGGCGGCCCTGATGGTTAGTAACCATCGGATTATGATGTCCATCCCTATGCTGAACCTGCAGATGGACTCCGGCTACCACTGCTCCACCTGGAAGTGCTACCTCTCCAGCGTGATGTTCCCGCTCAGCCACATGCCTTCAATGCACAGGAGACCCCTCCCATGACAGTCAGCGCTGTTCTCGGACAGGGGCACCACGGTGAGGAAGCTCAAAAGGAAGCCCAGAAAATACAGGGTACCAGTGACGTGCGCTGATGTCAATGGCTGGGGAGGCGCACATGCATAAAATCACAGTTTTTATATCGAAACTCTGGAGCATGATGGGGATTATGAGAGGGGAGGGAGTATGACACGGAAGGCCTCCCCTGACTGCACGTCCCTGCAGGGTACACTGTGCGAAGGGGACATTGCTCATTGCCATGTTCGGCAGCTGGGGAGGGGTGCACATAGAGGCTGCAGAAATATGCACAGGTGCCCCATCCTTGGGTACATGCTGCTGATAATGCTTACAGTAGTTGCAATACAGATCTCTTATCCATGATCCTCCCGCCCTTCCCAGCACATCCCAGTGGACTGGCCCCAGCCAGCTGCAGGGCAGCAGTAGTGGGGGTTGTGGTGACAATGGTGAGATACAGGGGGCAGGAGTGAGATGCCACGGGCTGTGGTGAAATATAGGATGCTGTGGTGAAATGCAGGGGACAGTAGTAAGAAGCAGGAGGCTGTTGTGAGATCCATGGGGTTGTGGTGAGATGCAGGGTACTGTGGTGATATGGCATAGGTTATGAGATGCAGGTGTCGAGATGAAATTGCTCTCGTGCAAAGCCGAGGGGAGTCACTAGTACAGAATAATTTTTTAAAAGAATGACTTTGACTTGTGTTATTGCTATATTGTCTTTAGTAATCATTATTTATTAACCACCAAGAAGGCTTTTTGCCTTCTTACAAAGTTTCTTGTTTTAGCAAATTCATTTGAATATACGTAATCAATTAAAACTGTTTTTGGTACAGATATGTTTTTTTCCCAATGCGTATAATTTTATTTTGTTGGTATTATATGGAGATAATGGGAAATAACTTTGCAGTGGCCATCATGTAATACAGGGCTGGATTCAGCAAGGAACGCAGTTGCTAATACGCATGCAATCGGCCGATTGTTGTGTTCTGTACATGTATATGCATCGCAGTGCACGTGCGAGAACTGGCAAATGCGATCAGGACTGCGATCGGAACAGTGACTATGCAGACCCATTGCAGAGTGATTAACAGGAAGTGACGTGGGTGGTGACGGGGGTGGGGTCGGGGAAACTCAGGCGTGCCAGTGCTTTTGAACGCCGTTGCATCAGGCTTGCCTACCCTCCCGATTTGGCCGGGAGCCTCCTGATTTTTGGGTGCCGCTCCCGGCCCCCCGGGAAAGGCAGGCAAGCCTCCTGGAAGTCTCTGAACCTCCCTACCTCCCCCATGAAACAACTAGAAACCCCCGCAGCAGGGGGGCCAGTGACACAATTCGCGCTGAATCACGTCATTGTGGCCCCGCCCCCTGCTTCACACCGAAAATAATGGCATTGTGAAGAGGGGGCGGAGCCACGATGACGCGATCATGCGGCCCTGCCCCCGGCTCCACCTCCAATGAGAAACAACGTGACCAGCCCCGCCCCCGGCTCCGCCCCCAATGGCCGCCCCCGCTGTTAGCCGACAATCAGCTCCCTCCCGGAAGGCTGGAGCTGATTGTCGGCAAGTATGCGCTGCATGGGCATGCATAAATTATCCACTGCGATGCTCTACGCAGCCTGAGGTCTGTTAGCGTGCAATGAAGTTAGCAATTTCTGAGTACGGTCAGAGCTTGTGCAAGTGTACGTGAGGCTGCGATGGTACTCTATTGTACCGATGTTTTCTCACTCTTGCTAAACATTACGGATGTGTGTAAGGTAAAGTGGGCGTCCTTATGTAGTGCTGCAGCGGCATTGTGATCACAATGAATTAGCGTACTTTCTCAGTTGAACTGCGTGCATAATCGATATTGCATTCGCAGTTGCGTTCCATAATGAATCAGGCCCACAGACATTAGTGACTCCCATACAAAACAGAAAGCATCAATGACAGCCATATAATGCAGAGAACATCAGTGACCACAAATTTCTATCCTCACTGTGGACTATTAGACCTGTTCAACAATATTTGGTGCCCAGTATACAACATTGAACCAGAAATGGGGCCTGATTCTGAGTCTCTGTCGGACTAATCGTGATGTCAGTGGGGCCGCCCCCAAACGGGAGGCGTTCTCATGGGAACACCTCCATTTGGGCAGCCAGCCCCACGGCCCGCCCACCAAAGGGGGCGAGCTGTCACTCAACATCGACAGCTCGCCCCCTTTGGTGCGAGACCCGGAGCGACAAATTGGCCGTCGCTAGCTGGGTCTCTCGCATGCGCACGACGGAGCCGGCTCCATTGTGCACATGCGCTGTGGGCCACCATCGACCCGGTTGCGAGCGCTCATCGCTTGCGACCGGGTCTGAATCAGGCCCTCAGTTTCGTTTTCAAACGTACGCACGGAGAAATATATTGAAAATGTATTGGGCGTTCCATGACGGTGACTGAGAGGTGGCTAATCAGACGCACACAGAGATAGTTCATCTTATGGGTGTTTTATGGGAGTGTCGTGAGCATGTCGCTGAAGTGTTTTGTGTACACAAACGCTTAATTGCTCATGTAGGAGGCTGTACTCAGACAGAAAATCTGCACATGCCATAGTGGCTGCAGCTGCGTATTTTGCCGGAGTCATGGGAGAAATAATATGCAAATGTTAGTTTCAGCATTCTCCTTGTGTTCTAACATGCGCTGGAATGTGCAATCACAGAGACACCCACTTTCAGTGCTCGTGCACGCTGTAACACCGCTGAGGGCACTGAGCATTCCACCATCAGCGCACCATCGACACTTGCAATTGCTCTATGGCATGTGCAGTTTCCATCTGAACATGGCATCTGTGACTGTGGCTATGTGTCTGAGAATGCAGCCACTTTCACTGACACGCTCATGGCATTCCCTTAAAGTGCCCACACGACAGATATTTTTGCATTTACCTCCCAGTCATTACCCAGAATGCCCATCGCTTTGACTGTCTTTTTCTGATACCATGGAGACAAACTTATACCTCCCTACTAACAACTCAACAACACCCAGAGACACACTGCCTCCCTACTAACACTCAACCCCAGCAGCACCTGTAGACACACTCCCCCTCTACCAACACCCCAGTCTCAGCAGATATAACAGTATGACTTTAAAAAAAAAAACCTCCCTCACTTGATGCTGCTAATGATTGGACTACCATTTCGATCCATCTATTTGCTGTTCTTAGCCTACCACAGCCGCCAGAACAGAGCTGCAGTCAGAGGAAGCAGGTCCTGACTCCCGCCAGCACTGCGCATAAGAGGGGAGGATCCAACAGGAGGTAGGGCCGGGGTAGTGCACCTCTGTTATGTGCAGTGGAGTTGCGAGTGCAACTTGCCGCTGAGCAATACCTGTGATATGACTTCCCTTGAGCCCTATCGGAGTGAGAAGCAGAGGTACAGTATGTGCCAGTTGGGCTCCCTGCTTAACCTGGATCTGGGGCGCCTAATGTGGAACCTGGGTCAATGCATCAAGGCACCACCTTCATTGCTAGTGCACCTTCATTGACTGCAGCAGTTTTGCCCTTAAACACCGGCATTGCATGTGGTATTCATGCACCTCTGAACCAGGCCCTGTGTGCAATTCACAATCAGGCCCAGAATGTCTCAGTGACGGAAAAGTACATCGGCTGACACCATAACAAAAGTTTGAAAGCGGCCCAGTGATGCCACACTAGTTTCCCCCCACCCCCCCAAAAAAAAGGATGTACTTTGCATTATATTTTAGGGAAAATCAGTTTAAAGCTAATAAAGGAGACCTGATTTTGAGTCACACGCAGTTTGCATGCAAAACTGTTGTGCAAGTTGTTGAGTGCTAATTTGCAACTGCACATGCGTGAAAAGTTCTGAAAACCCCCACAGTGCATGCGTTACACTCAGTGTATGCACAAAGGTGCTGTTGCGATCTATTCAGACGGTATCAGAAAGGTGGTGGAAAAGTGATTGGTGTTCCTGGGTGGTGACTGGGAGGTGGTTACAAGTGCATAGGGTTGGTGCAATCCCATTGGTGTGAGCGATGGTGGGGTATAAGAATGCCCCAGTTGGTATTATAGCATGCGTGGGCAAAAAAAGTGGACGTCTCAGTCCTTGCACATTCGGCTGCACTGATGTACAGAAGGGAAAGAGTTTGTATGACATTTGCATAAACTCGCTGATAGGCGACTTTGAAAACATGCTGCTGCGTTCGGTATTGGGTGCAATTCATAATCAGCCCCACAGAGTCTATCCAAACATTACACCATAAAGTTTGCTAATTCTTGAAATAAACTCTGCTTAGAAAGCAACCTTGATGAAAGATCTATGAATGCATTTAACTAATTCTTTTGTGTCTGAGCTGTCATTTGTGATATGTGGTTTCATCTTTTGTGTAGGTGCTGTTTCCTGAATGAACATCTAGTAATCAAATAAGCTCTAACTGTATTAGTTCCTCTCATCAGTATTAATTACTTATACATGAATAGGAGAACATTGACAGTAAGTAAGAAATGCAATTTATTTTAGTTTTTTACAGGGGGGCTCAGTGCAGAGTCAAACAGACTCAGGGCCTGATTCATTACAGATCTCTATTGCGATCGCAGCTGCGATTACGCACTCAGTTCTTTTGCAAAAATATGCTAATGTTTGCAACCGCTCTGCCAGCATATAGACGCTCACTACCGCTTTCTCACATCCGTAATACCTCGCAGTCCTGCGTATACATTGGTAACATTGACTAACATCGGCCCCTCACACAGAATTACAGCAGGCCTGACCTGTCTCAGGAATTGCAATCTCATCGCACGCCGTGAGTACACAAGCTGCGCATGCTGTCACAGTGGCTAATTTATGCACGCCCATGTAATGGTGTTCAAACGGACAGACACAGCTGCGTTTCTCCGACCACTCCCCCATCACCACCCCCCAAATGCTGACGTCTCGTCACTCACTCTGCAATGGCTTTCTATCTGCGTGTGTGATCGCAATGTTAACCTGCTCATGTGCACTGCGGTGCATATGTATGTGTAGTACGCACCATCTGCCGATCTGGGTACACGGTTGCAATTGCGATCCATGCTGAATCAGGCCCTCAACCATGATTTTTTTTTCTGCTTGGTATCAGAAAACTAAAACTTACACTCAATGTTATCATAGAGAGGCCTTGCAGCAGCAGTAACGAAGGCCAGGTTATTTCATAAAAGTACATAGTGATGACACAACAAAGTTGGGCAACAGCCAGATGTGAATCATGTACAATACAGTGTGGTCTAGCAGCGGCAGTAATGAAGGACAGGTCATTTTATAAAAGGAAATAGTGATAATAGACCGCAGTGGACAACATCCATAAGAGATATGGTTTTATATATCAGGGAAAAGGGAGAGGGAAGAACCACTGCACTAGCAAAAATATTAACAAAAAAAACCCATTTATAATAATTGCTAATATTAAGTCTTATATTGGGGGTTCTGCCAAGGACAAAAACCGAATCTATTATACAAATTCCTCGAAAGGAGAAAGAAAGTCCTATATAGGTGCACAAAGAATAATTAGTATAAGCTAAAATATAACCTTTATTAAATTGGTTAAAACCTTGTTATAGTGAAATATTAATAAAATAAAGAATATTCAGACATTGTGAAAAAAAGAAATTGAAAATGTGAGTAAAATAAGCTGACACTTTAGGGCAACTGCTATCCTATGAATAAAGTTTATTATATCATATACTGAGTATTAATGACTCTTCTATTATTGGTGTATGTGTTGTTGGTTTAAAATAAAACAAAGAAAAAACACATAAACATGTTACACCGACGGAAGAACCCAGCCGTGCTCAACCAAAGTAAGTTTAAATATCAGCCTGCTTAAGCTATCCTGCTTCTGCACATCACACACTGTGTGTATACATGAGTAAACAAATTATTATGTCCCTATTTATTTTGGATTATTTGTTTCTAATCACAAACACAGTGATACATATAGTAAGTAACTGGGAGATTTATTAACAGATCGGCCCGTCTTTCCATTCAAACATAGAAGTTGGTTCGTGTCACAGTATATTATAGTATATTATACTCCAACATATTAAGGGTGAGTACATAGAGTTTATTAAAATTCCATCAATAACTGTGTTTATAGATTATTATTATTATTATATAAACCCTCCGAGTGTTTATGAGGGTATTGGATCTCGTGTCTGTCTATAATCTTATGTCTCACAGTATAAATATTTATTTATGAGTTACTGAACATATATCCATCCTCATACTTGTATAATATCATGGTGCATGCAATAGTACATGTCACATCGACGGAAGGACCCTGCCGTTCTGAACCACAGTAAGTTTATATATCAGCCTGCTTAAACTACCTTGCTTCTGCATGTCACACACTGTGTATTGCCCTTCATAAATGGGATACTTTGTCCTTATTCATTTTGAAACATTTGTTTCTAATCACAAACACAGTGAATCATGTAGTGAGTAACTGGGATATTTATTATCAGATTAACCCGTTGTTTCATTGTTAAACAAAGGTTGTTTCATATCACAGTGTATTATGGTATATTATGTCCCAACACATTCAGGAAAAATAATACATAGAATTTTGATCAAATACAATCAACAACTATGTTTGTAACTTATCATGAGACTTAGTGAGTATTTATAAGTGTATTAATTACATGTTCATCTACTGCCTGGACACGCATTAAATCCTAATTTATATATCTTGATTTCTCAGTAAGTCAGTGCTGAGTAACGTAATTCAAACGGTTGTTCTCCATTTTATATTAGATATCGCTTTAATATTAAGGTTTGAAAGGGGAGATGTTGTAAAGTATCCCTCTCATCCTAAATAACACCTCCATATATTATTAAGCAGCAGGGGAACAAATATTACCCATCCGGTCTATAGCCTGTGCACCGGCCTAAGACCAGAATATGGGACTTAGTTAGTCAGCTTTGCTTGCTGTTAGTGATTTAAATGATAAATATCAGTAGTCTGCCACACTATCGGGCAGTGTCCGTAGTTAGCGTGTTGTCCCCGCAAGCAGCAGACTAAATTCCTGTGTACCCAAGTGTGCTGTAGCCGGGTCCCGGGTACAGGCTGAGATAATGTTTGGCTAAATACGAACAACACATATACGCACAACAACATAAATTAAGACAATCATTTTTAGGAGCAGCGCCCTTTTGGTCAGCATTCAAAACGCCGACATACGTTTCACTGACAGGTTTTATCAAGGCCCTTGATAAAACCTGTCAGTGAAACGTACGTCGGCATGATGCAGAGCTTCTGGTCTTGCGAGGATGATGACATAATCATCTTGTGAGTCTCTCTCTTCACCTACCAACAGGTGTCGGTATCCTAACCCTGTCGGGATGACGGCGTTGGGTTTCTGACCGCCGGGATCCTAAGCGCCAGCATCCTGTACTCAACCTGCTGGAGACTAGGGGTGTGAACACTAATACTTTGGCAGTTTGCAACAGCTTGCATGATTCTTAAACAGCAGAGGTTAGTTTTAATTAACTGTTTCATCAGTGGTCCCCTGAACACCTAAACTGTGAGAGGGCCATGTAGCTGTCCCTAAAGGGAAAGAATAGGATGGCACCTGCACAAGTTTTCAAAGCAGAGCATGAGATAGTTGTCATCAGGCTGGCAAGTGGAAAACAGATACCACGTGCAGTGATACATGACATTACCCCTTCTCTTAGGGGTACGAACACCCCTTATAAGGTGAGTAAATTCTTTCTGAAACATATGTAGCAGATATGGAGCATGAACATCCTCGGCTTTCACTCAACATCTCAACTCATACAGATGTGTCCTTATACACTGTTGCTCAAGTGGCTACAAATACCCCCTCTTGGCATGTCAGGACCCGGGCAACTCAGCCATCATGAACATCTTTCTCACTCAAAATGTGCATCTTATTTACATGAATAAGACAACTGGAAGCAATAAAACTACTTCTTAGATTACACTGATCAATAATTTGTACATCTGTGTGCCACTGAGTCTGAACCTGTGTAAGAAGTGCTATGATGCAGCATTCTCTACTTTTTCTCATGCCAAGTTCCTTTCTGCTTCAGTTGCAACTTTGTACCTGGTTAAAACTAATTTCTGTGTGGTTAAAGTCATATCCCAGTGTCTCTAGTACACTTTAAGAGGTCTTAATCTTAAATGTCCTTCTCTTATGTCCCACAAATATGGCAATGGTAATTAGAAAGACAAACCATGTAAAATGTCCGGACACTCACCAATGAACACCAGGTCCTGTTAGCCTCGAGGTAGGGTCCACGTGAGGGTCATTTTGGTCATAAACCGGAGAAGCGGTGTTGGAGGGTGGACGCTGCCGCGAGGCTAACAGGACCCGGTGTTCATTGGTGAGTGTTTGGACATTTTACATGGTTTGTCTTTCTAATTACTATTGCCATATTTGTAGGACAGAAGAGAAGGACATTTATCATACTGTCCACACAGGAGTTAGTGTTGTATCCTTTGCACACCTGCATCCCACTGCGGAGAACTGTCACTAATCCCCAGCCGAATGCGGTTTAAGGATTATTGTAGAGAATGCCTATATATGCTCTTTAAATACTGTTGATTTCGATATATTTACATTAATTCTGAGGAGTCTAAAAAGTGTTTTTCTGTGTAGCCATATCTTCGCTCTATACAGACTGGAGGAAATATTATTGAGGCACACACACACACATATATATATATATATATATATATATATACATACAGTATATATATATATGTAGTGTTCCCTCTAGCTCCGGCGGGAGGCAGGGCACCGGAGCTAGAGAGGGCATGCCCGTGCGCGCGCCGAAGGCACGCGCGTGACCGAGAAGGGGGCGTGGTCATCGGAAAAGGGGGCGTGTCTATAAGATGCGTCCCCTTTTCGTCACTCTTGGGGGCGTGCCCGGCACTTACGGACACGCCGGGCAGCCCCCTAGCCCTGCAGACAGGGAGAATAGATGCCGGGCGCATGCGCCCGGCATCTATTCGGTCACCGCATGTTTCTCCACCCGCGGGACACTGCGTCCCGCGGGTGAGAATGGCTCCCGCAGGCTGTGAGGGCAGGGTGCTTTTTGCCCTCCTCCTGGAGGGCAGGGTGCTTTTTGCCCTCCAGAAGGAGGGCAGGGCGCCGCGCCCCACTAAAACAGCCTAGCGGGAATGCTATATATATATATATATTGTGATAGAAGCACTGGAGAAGTATGGAATGGCTGCTATATATGTCCCAGATTCCTGTCTTATGTCTTTTAAAAAACCCCAGGAGAAGTCTGTTGGATAATCAGACTAGAAATGTCGGTTTCTGTGAAAAGCCGGAATGGGTCCTGGGGGTGTGGATGTGAGGAGAGGGAGGGCTCCATCCACAGGCCACTCCAGGTTTTTGAGCCTTTCAGCCTGGTAGCAGGCTCATTAGGGATTGCACCTGAAAGTGGCTCATATAAGCTGGGTTTTTTCCATAGCTGAGTGTCTCACACCTGGGAGAGCAGGCAGACTAGCCTGTTCAGAGACACTTGGTTATAGACCCTGTAAGTACTGTGCATGTGTGTTGTTGATGGTGAGGGCAATAGGCCCTACCATTATTATAGAGAGGGAATCTGCTGTGCAGCTAGTGCCCAGCTGGACTAGGACTTATGTTTATGTTTTGTTTATGTTTATATTAATTTGGCACAATAAAGACTGGCACCGACCAGTTTGTACGAGAACCCCAGACTTGCATCCTGTTTCTACGGCTGCTGTGTGTGTAAAGAGGGAGTCCATCTACCCCAGGAGAGGGACCCCTATCCCGACTGTGTCACAATATATGTATATATATATATAAAGGATCCTGAATAAAGAGGATGACAAAAATCTCCTTTTAACTAATATATCAGCTTTAAACCACTATTCAGCTGATTCAGAACTTTGTGGTGATTTGGATAAATCAGCTACCTTGCATCAGAGGAGGTAGTTTGGAAGCCGATGGTCTAAATCCCGACCGCCGGCTTCTAGACGTTCTAATCCCGGCCTGGTACTAATTACAGGTGTCTAAATCTAGACGCCTGTCATTAAACAGACGCCAGAAGACCGACACCCGGCATCCCGATCGAAGTGATGCAGGGCGCCGGGCGCGGACAGCCGCGGGGGGGAGGGTTAGGTTTAGAGCTCCTGGGGGTCTTAGGTTAGGCACCCCCCCGGGGAGGTTAGGGTTAGGCTAGAGGAAGGGAGGGTTAGGGTTAGGCACCCCCTCCGGGGTACTTAGGTTTAGGTGGCAGGGAAAGGGGGGTTAGGTTTAGACACTTAGAGGGAGGATTAGGGTTAGGCACTTAGGGGGAAGGGAGGGGGAGGGTTAGGGGGGGAATTAGGTTACCGATAATTACCTTAGGGACGATCTGGATTTTCACACTTGCCGGGCTGCCGCTGCCGGGATTTGAACCGCCGGCCATGTGTCTGGTGGTAATACCTACTACACACTGCTTCAGTGTGTAACATCAACCGATATTGATTGGTTATTTCTAAATATCTATTACATTTTTGTGACATATCATAGCATTTTGACTATTATATGATTGTTTTTTATATGCACATTCATGCGTGTTTTTATTAGCAAAGAGTGTTTTTTATATATTCAACTTATTATTTTTTATATATATGAATAAACAGATCAAATTATATTTTGACATAACTGAAATTTTTTTGTTAAACAAATTCATGTTCAAGGTGTTCCACAGCGCTGTTATTTTTTCTTTTTGGAGAAAGATCATGTGGAGAGAGATAATGTACCAACCAATCAGCTCCTGTCATTTTTCAAACACAGCCTGTGACATGTCAGTTAGGAGCTGATTGGCTGGTACTTTATCTCTCTCCATTTTATCTCTCCAAGGTTTAATACATCTCCCCCACATTGGAAAAAAAGCGGGGAGAGTAGGTTGTAGATTTGAGAAGTATGTTGTGAGCAAATTCAGCTCAGGGCAGAAATTCTACCCAGTTGTCCTGGGAGATAAACTTTGAGGAAATTCTCTAGATCCTGGATTATGCCCTGACCTTTTGACTAAAGGGGGTAAATTTAGTAAAATGGGAGTTCTATTAAGAAGTGATGTTGCCCATAGCAACCAATCAGATTCCAGGTATTATCTTCTAGAAGGTGCTAGATAAATGAGAAGTTGAATCTGATCGGTTGCTATGGGCAACATCACTTCTTAAATAGAACTCCCATCTTAGTAAATTTACCCCAAGGTGTTAAGGCTAAGTAGAAATTCAGCTTGATTTTAAAGCACTTGCACAGAGTTATGCATAACCTCATAACAAATTGTACTCCTAGGTCAGATATTATTTAAAGTGGAAATCCATGTAAAAAAATGGTATCACTCGTTAAATATTGCATATACATTATTATTTTGATTTGGTTTTTTTTATGCATTTTGTTTTATATGCATTATGGATTCTATATTTTAAGTAGCTGCAAATATTCTATGATTTTTGTTACAATCCATGCACATTTCTTACTACCTTCTAATTGCTTTGAATCTTATTTTTACAATAAATAAAAAATGTTACCCACCTACTGTACTTTTTAATTATATTTTACTTTGATGTTCAAAAAGGAGTCTGTATGCACATTGGTCCCCCTTTTATTGGCAGATAATTCCTAATAAATGCCTATAATAGTTTACTCAGGAACACTTATTTGCTTTCAGACTCCATGAATGGGGCCACAACGATTGCATGAAGTTTCTCCAGATCCATCAGTAGACGGTTCCTGAAATAAACTATTTATTCCAATCACTATCACCCTGTTAACCTTACATATTCAGTTGCTGATGTTAAGTTGGATGTAGAGTTGGATGTAGGTATACTTTTATAAACTGCACATGCAGAATTGTTCCATATGTAGATTTGGTTGCATCTTATGTTTAGAGAGTAGAAATGGGGGAATGAATGGACGAGCAAACATAGGCTGATTACAGTAAGGGTGTGTTCATGCATATTGCAGACAATAAGACATGGGAGGCGCAACTCACAGGTGCATCGATATCTGTTGTAGAATACAACCTGATGTTGATGACAATCTGCAGCCTTCTTCTGATTGGCTGAGTGCATCTTCATCCCTTCCACTTAAACTATTACCATTATTAGAATGGCTGCCATAATCATTTTACAATGACAGCTACCAGAAGTGTTCCCACCTGTCTCATGGACTGTCCCTCTACAATACTGCCCCTCAGCAACACATATGACGAAATCACACACAATGCCTGAATTAATACCTTACATGTGCCACCTACAGAGACCTACACAACACATGGGTCCTACTATAATAACAAATAATCCGACAGGACCTCCTCAATGACAAGGAGCCGGGCGCTGCACACTAACATCACAGTGCAGTGCCGGAGGAGGAGGCAGCAGTGCAGGCAGAGTCTCTGGGGGCAGCCCATCATCACCAGGAGAGCTGGGCATGCTCCCCCAGATTGGTGAAACTGGGAGTGCCACAAGGCTACGCCACATCCCAGCGAGGCCACACTCCTTTTTCAGATGCACACACCTTCGACACGTTTTCCTTGCCGCACTGAGTGTCACTGACTCCAGTGCCACCACTGGGTGCAAAAGGGGCATATTGTCTTATAACTTTGAAAGCCCAGCTGGTCGAATGGGGGCCTGACATCTCCTCATGTGTCTGATGCCGGTGAGGGAATGATGAGAGAGTAGGCCTAATGCTCCTCCCAAGATAGCTGACTGATAGGCCTAAAGCTTGCATAATCAATAGTGGTTAGTGGGTGAGGGAAAACCTATTTCTTACCTCCACAGTGTGGCAAATAGTGATCAAGCCCAGTAAGTCGAGGGGCTGGGTGCGCTCCTAAGAAGATCCCTGGTGGTTTAGTATGCCCCTAAATTTAGTTGATGGTAGTTCAAGGCAGCTTTCCTACTTTATTGGAGCAGCAACAGTGGGGAACTTTCTTCACACCACTGTTGCGGACCCTGTTGATCCTGATGCCTACTGTATGCTTCTTCTATTCTAGCATGGTCTCTTCTAGCTATTCTATCTTCTTCAGCACCATCTTCCATCATCTGCCTTACAAAACATCTGCCTTGATTAAGGACCTCCCTCCGTTGGTGACTGGTAAGTGAAATCCACAATACCCGTGGCAGTCTTAAATATGGCCACCCATGTCACATGGGATCTCACACAGCGAGCCATGAATAGCTTGCTGGTTTTGCGAGACTTACAAGCCAAATAATAAGCCCCCATTGGCTCACCACCCTACCTTCCTTTTGGACAAGTTTGAACCATTAAAGACTCAGGCTT
Source organism: Taudactylus pleione (assembly GCA_031769625.1). Classification (NCBI taxonomy): domain Eukaryota; kingdom Metazoa; phylum Chordata; class Amphibia; order Anura; family Myobatrachidae; genus Taudactylus; species Taudactylus pleione. Next base: position 19,461,355 of record JAUIMM010000094.1, on the reverse strand, counting down.
TCTAGTGCTGGCTGGTGATGGGGCAAAGGGGCTTTACCTACAGGAGCCACAGCAGGGACCTCAGCATAGGCCCCATTCCACAAAGTCATTAAAACAAAACCTTGAAGTGCTACCAAACAGGTGGGTTTTAATGAGAGGAAAGGAATAGGTTATACCTGCCTACATTTTTTTTCTCCCGAGGAGTAGAAACAGTTGGGTGCCGATGGGGGGGGTGCCTGACATGTTGCGTCATTAAGCCCCAACCCTCACAGTAAATTGCCCAATTAGCCCATATATAAATAGGGGCGGGGCTAAATGATGCAATTCTTGAACAATAGCGTAATTAAGCCCTGCCCCTTTACTCGGAGACCCCTGATCGCCATGGAAATTCTCCTCATTCTGCCCACTTCACTAGGAAGTGGCCAGGTATGCAGGAGAAGTGCATACTCTACCGGGGATGTGGGGGGATACCTGAAAAATCAAGTGCCTCTGGCGACTTCCGTGAGAGTAGGCATGATAGGTTGAGAAAAACTTATCAGGTGTAAAAAATTGTGATTCTTGCCTTAGTGCTAGAGATGCTTCAAAATGTTTAACTGGTTCAAAAGTCGATATACTGTAAATTTACTGGTTTGATGGGCAAGAACATATCCACGGCCTATTAATGCAGATTCAATGTGTCTTGCTCCTGACCATTTTATAGTTATCTCTCTTCTACACTACTCTAACACAAGTCTCTATAAAATTAAATTGTTATGCATTCAAATGGGTCCAAACTCCATTAGATGAAATATCTGAGTGTCTGACACAGTTGTTGATTTTACTTTTCTCTAGCTGTGTAGGGATATGGTGAAATAAATAGACATATTTTGATTTGTTTTAATTTACATTGTTACTTTTATATGACTGATGAAATATATTTGCTCTAAGTTTAGACTGCTGTTAGCGTATAAACACGTGTATACAAAATCCTGTCAAGACTATAGAGATGCACAAAAGAATTTGTTCTTTGTATTTGTCCAAGAGATTAAGTACAGTAGTTCATTGTATGTCCTGAGGGGACAGGAGAGGATTTGCCACACACATATTGTTCAGAGTCAATCATATATAACTTGTGTCGGCACCAAAACACTGCATAGACATTTCCTCACACAACAGATGGCTTATGTTTGTTTTCGTTTATGTTTTTATTTTAATTTTTTTAACTCAAAATAAAAGTGCCTCCTCGTTGTGCATTTATCCTTGCAAGTTAAAAGGCTTCCGGCAGCAAACTGCTCGAGCATTTTTTATTAGCACAACGATTACATTCAAAGCGTCTCTGTTTATATAGTGGGCTAAACATTTCACGTTTGTTTTGAAAGGTCATCAGTTATGCTTGCCAGTAAATTATATACAAATATATATCTAGTCATTCCTCTGGCTATTTTTAGTATTTTCGGCTGCAGAGATGTGTCGGCTAATCCATGCCTGTTCAATTATGAAAGCTCTCTTGCTAATGGTCTTAGACATAGTCCGCAAAGCTGTAATAGACTTTTATTGCTTAGGAAAATGTGTCACAGAAAAAAAAATTGTATTGAATTATTCCAACTTCTTCAAGAATGTGAGTTGTAACTGTAAACTGACTGGATTTTTTATTTGTTTATTTTTTCATGATAACCATTAAGGAAAGGCTAGCTTAATATCTAGTGCTGTAGTGGTGCTAGAAAGCGTCAACACTGTTAATAAATGAATAAATGAAAAAATATTCTAGCCACCATTCAAACATACAGTTGGCAAAATAATTTGTTTCCCAGTGTAAGCTGCTTTATTGAATATGCACATATACAGATGGAGCACATTTATTCTAGACAAACAGCAAGATTGAGCATCTGTCACATGACGCCTTGATTGCGCCATTCAAGCCAAACTGTGCTGCATTTCCATTGACGTGCAATGGATTGACGGATGACTACTGCACAATTGTGCACGTCCCCCGCAGTTTGTGGGCTGCTCGATCACACCATTTATCTAGAATAAATGTGCTCCATCTGTATCTTAAATTAAATAAGTCAACACATATGGGATAAGGAAATTTCCAACAGTACAGGAGGTAGCACTATGCAGCCCATGCATAAAGAATGAGAATAGGTAATGAGAATTATTCCAAGCACAACATAATCTGTGTAGAAGTGGTGTAGTTCTGGTCTCCTTTAAAACTAAACATAACATATACTTAACAGTAGATCTTGCATATAGAAAAAGGCAAGTCTTATGCATTTGTCTATAAAAATAAGAAACACACAAGGACTCCTGTAAAAATAATATTAGCTGTACCGGAGCTGTAACTAGACATTAAGGGGTTTATTTACTAAGCAGTGTTAGGAGACAGAGTGAAAAGTTATACGATACCAGCCAATCAGCTCCCAACTGTCATTTTTCAAACATAGCCTGTGAGATGGCAGTTAGGAGCTGATTGGCTGGCACCTTATCACTTTCTTATCACTTTTCACTATGTCTCTTAACATTGCTTAGTAAATAGACCCCTCAAGCTCCCTGGAAGCAAAATAACACTGGCGCATACAGTACGTCAGTTGTCAATGATGGGCAATAGTTCTGTGTCCTGCTTTAGGGTTTAGGGCACATAAAAATGTTCAACGTATACTGTACATTGACAGCAAATGTAACATTTAAGAACCTTGTCTGGACATACTGTTCTTCGTCATGCCTATTAACAATAATATTATTAGACCCCAAACCTTATTATTTCTTTCCATCTCTTCGTATTTCACGATTCCCTTTTTTTCCTTACTTCTACAGCTTGGTTAATTTAACCACATCATATAGACTTTATTTCAGAAAATCAATCAGATACATATTTGCATCTTTGTATCCATGGAGATGCATCAGTAGTTAGTTCCCATATATAGAAATCAGCCAGAACACAAACAAAAAACAACAATGCATTATACATTTCATGACATAGCAAATATCAGCTGACACTAATGAAAAGAAATGAGATCAGGTTGGATTCAAAAGAAACCTTAGAAGACGTGCTGTTTAACCTATTATAGGATCATTATAAAAATGTAGGCAAAAACATGTGTCACACCCTACACTATAGTGCTTTCTGGAAATATAGAAGCACCTAATTTTAATAACTCTAAGCTAGCATAAGCTTTGATAAAATTACCATAAACAATCTCACTCTCTATACCAGTGATTCCCAACCTCGGTCCTCAAGGCACACTAACAGTCCTGGTTTTAGTGATATCCATGATTGTGCACAGATGGTTAAATCAAAATAACTGAGGTACTATTAAGTCACTTGTGCTCAAGTATGTCTATCCCTAAAACCTGGACTGTTAGTGTGCCTTGAGGACCGTGGTTGGAAACCCCTTCTCTATACTGTATATAATTGTTACAGTCAGGTGCATAAATATTGGGACATTGACAGAATTTTCATATTTTGGCCTCTATTCACCACCACAATGGCTTTGAAATGAAACAAACAAGATGTGCTTTAACTGCAGACTTTCAGATTTAATTTGAGGGTAATTACATCCAAATCAGGTGAACGGTGTAGGAATTACAACGGTTTCTATACGTGCCTTCCACTGCTCTCCAAGCAGTGTCTGACTATAGAGAAGTGAGGCTGAACTTCCCCTGCCTACCCTGACTGCATGTCCCTGCTAGAGGAGAACAGAGAGACAGCACTGTGCACACTCTCTCCTAATACCAATTACCTCTCCTTTTTTATGAACTGTCACCAATCTTCCAACTGACTTGTGACATGACCCCTCTCTGCTTGATCATGTGTAAAAAGTGCACAGCTGCGCAGCATACTCTGCATCAGGGCCGGACTGGCCCTCCACCCCACGCTGCCGGATAAAGTTTATCAGGGGGAGGGAAGGGCCACCATGGCAGTGATGGGCCGGGAAGATACGAGGACGTTCCGCAAGGCCAGACCCCCACAGTGGCGTAAATTCATCCTAGATGCCCAGAGGCAAGTTATAATTTGGTGGCCCCCTAAAAAAAGGGAAAATAAATATGGCGCATATCTCTCTATCTAGCGTTCCCGCTAGGCTGTTTTAGCGGGGTGCGGCGCCCTGCCCTCCTTCTGGAGGGCAAAAAGCACCCTGCCTTCACAGCCTGTGGGTGCCGTTCTCACCCGCGGGACGGCGGCTATTCTCCCTTTCTGCAGCGCTTGGGGGCTGCCCGGCATGTCCGTAAGCCGCCGGGCACGCCCCCAAGTATGACGAAAAGGGGACGTGCACATAAGGTTGCCCTCTCTAGCTCCGGCGCCCTGCCTGCCGCCAGAGCTAGAGTGAACACTATACGCACAAAAACACTATAATATAGAATAAGTAAATTTGTTTCTATTAGACCTGGATTGCAGGATATCCCCCAAAACACCCTTTTTCGGGTATATACAGTTATGCATTAGTCACAGACAAGATAGTGACCTGTATAGTGCAAATAGCATGAGGCTCAGAGTCCTCCTGATGGAGGGGTAAGCCACCTGGTGTGGGGTGGGGAGCCCTCCTGATAGCCCTGATAGAGGGGAAAACCACCTGATGTGGGGTGGGGAGCCCTCCTGATACCCCAGATAGAGGGGAAAACCACCTGATGTGGGGGTTTTGAGGACTGAGTTTGAATCAAGATACTGTAAGACTGTTACTGTGGTGGAACTACAAATCACAAAATGCCCAGTCGCTGGTTCCTCAGTTCCCCACCTCCCATGCACTCTTACCCCAGCTCCATCTGGTGCATCCTTGTTGACAACTAGCTCCTGGAAGATCTGCAGCCTCGCTTATGCTCGGGCCTGTCACACAGGTCCGCGGCTAGAGCTGCCACCAGGAAGGGGTGGGATGGGGAGTTGTGGGTGGGGGGGCACCAGAGTCACACTGGCATGAGAAGCTGCTGAGGAGCAGCATTATCAATGAGCAGGGACAGGCTATAGATAGATGGAAGCGGCATCTGATTGTCTGACTCAGAGCACTCCATTAGTATATGGTTCTGGTAGATTCTCAGGTGCCAGGAAAAGGTGGCATATATTGGGCGGCCGTGACGGTACACTCTGGGTACATATTTACAGCCCTAAGTGAGGTGAATATATTGTGGCCAACGGAGGAGGGGCTGGCACCCAGCGGCAGGCGCCTCCATTGTCTCCCATAGTTCTGCCCCTGGGCCCCCATGACTCGCGGCACGCCCTCTTCATGAGCCTTTCGCGCCTAAGGTGTGCGCACAGGGCGAACTACCAGAACTGATCTACAGTCCCAGTCCATCCCTGCTCCACATATTAGGTGTATGCATGTGTACAGTATTACCCCACTTAATACTTTTTCAATTAGGGCTTTTTCTATCTTAAGCTTTTTTTATTTTATGTCATATACTTATTTTGCACTTTAAAATGTCACATTAAGCTCTTTTTGGCTCTGACTGCACCTGAATTTCATTGTAGATGTGAAAACAGTTGGTAACATAGTTGGAGATTGCATTTTAAAATTATTTACATCTACTGTATATATGCCAATTAGACAATATTTTCAGTAGCACACAAATAATTATTAAAATTAATCAAATCTTAAGAAGTAATATATATCGGGGGAGATGTACTAAGCTCTGGAAAGTGATAAATTGGAAAGTGATAAGCTACCAGCCACTCAGATCCTAACTATCATGTTACAGGCTGTGATTAAAAAAAATGACAGTTAGGAGCTGATTGGTTTGTAGTTGATCATTTTCCAATTTATCACTTTCCAGAGCTTAGTACATTTGCCCCATAATGTCAATAATATCCCAAGTTATGCAACACCCAATAACGTCCGAGAGAACGAAATAGTAGCAGAATAACATTTGAAAAGGGCCAAAATTATTACAGCAAATACACTACAAAGGGGTAACCTATAATAATATCATAAATATTGTAGACCATTTACTCTATAGAAAGCAGTTTAAACCATGGTGTTCACTGAGACCTTTGGGAGCAAGGGTGCCCAAACAGTGTATCCACCTGGTTTCACACAGCACTAGTTCTAGAGAGCAATTTCCACCCCTAATAGAGGGAGGTATATAGTCAATCATACGTTACCTTAATACAGCAAGAGTATGTGGGATTGTCGCAAAATGCAGAGCCACAGGTTGGTCGCTAGTACGCATTTTTAAAGCAGCCCGAATAGCTGAACGGTGTGCAGCCATCCTATCAAGGGTCTCTCTGTTTTGCCAATATAAGATAGCCCACATAAGCAAATGATTTGGTATACAACATGATTAGAATTACATGTCAGTGTATGTCTAACTGTGTACAATTTACAGAGTGGGAATGGTAAAAACTATCACCTGCAATTAAACAGAGACAAGTCATGCAAGTACATCTAAGGCAACACCTCTCACCACATGATTACTAAAACATGCTGGCAACACAAGGGAATCAGTATGATATACCGATGGATGGGATGCCTGCAGTCAAAACACAGACGCTGGCATCCCGATCGTGAAGAATCCTGACAGGGGCCGGTGAGTACCCTAACTTTCCCCTCTACCCCCCTAACCCTTCCTTAGTGGTGCCTAACCCTAGCCTCACCCCGGTGGTGCCTAACCCTTACCCCCCCCTTCCCACACCCTAAACCTAACCCTCCTCGTGGAGTGCCTAACCCTAATCTCCCCCCAGTGATGCCTAACCCTAATCCTCCCTCCCCGGAGCCTAACCCTCCCCGGGGGGTGCCTGACCCTAATCTCCCCCAGGGTGCCTAAACCTAACCTCATCCCCGCGGCTAACACCTAACACCCGCTTATCTTCGTTCGGGATGGCGGCTGTTGGGACTTTGGCATAGGGATAAAGATAGGCGTTGGGATTTTGAGCCTATTTTTAGTCCCGTGTCGGGCTTCTGATGTCGACATTCCGACAGCTGGCATTCCGGCCGTCAGTGATGTGACTGCATCCCAATACAAGCCATAGATGGTGTTAATTAACACAATGGTTCTTGCGATAATATATTATTAATATTAATTTTATTGACAAATCGTTATTCTACAATGGCTTTTTTAACAAGTGAGATATCTGTGATATCTCTTGCGTTAAACCCTTCATCAATAGCAATGACTCTTATCTATGTAAAAATATTGCATTCATTTTCATTTTTGCAGTATTTTGCTGATAATCAATAGGCCCCTAATCTGCTGGTTACTGTAGTCCCAGTTTGAAGGACCACAATTTTCAGGGAGGGTTGTGACTGCCCCATTTTTTTGTTTTTGCAAGACCTACACTATACACTACCATTTATGCTTCAACCACAACTGTGTTAAAATCAAATGTACTAACCCCCCAGGTACTGAATAGAGGCTTGCCGAATTACAAATTAAATGTTTTGATCAAAATATGAACTAATTCTGTACCTCATACTTTAGTTTTGTCAGATAATAGAGACTTGTAGTGGTAAAGACAAGCATTCACAACTGTCGGTTTATGTATTGTATCCATATAGGGCATTTATAGTGCCATGCAGCTGGTACTATGTATAATGTGGTATTAACGAAATGTGAAAGGCTTACGTATATTCAATCTTTGTTTCAAATATAGCAATAAATAGTAGCATTCACAGACATTTGCTCCTAGCATAATCCAGGAAGAATACATGCCAGAGGGGCTATAAACTCCTTATGTAACTCTATAGACATGTGACATTTGTTGATGCTTTCTTTTAGTGTCTTTTACATTAGATGCAGTATAACTGGCCTGCGTGCGTGCATCCCAGCTTACAGATGAATATATGCATTCACCTGCTTTGCTCCAGTCCTACCCATATACTTATTTAAATAGCCATCATCATTATCAGCTCTAACTTGCACCAGTTACATCTTTTGTGCAAGAAATATATCAGAAAACAGATGGATCTCTGCATATACACAAGTCGGCATAGCCATGGGCATCGGAACAGGGGGGGCAAGGGGGCGGCTAGGACACCCCAAACATCTCAAAGGAGCGGCGGCCGCGAACAGTTAGGGCTGTGCAGCTTTATAGTAATAGGCTGCATGGTCCCTGCACCGCATGGAGGAGGTGTGATGTGCGGGCTTTAAGTTAAAACACAGCACATTACACTTCCTCCTCCGTGCGGTGCAGGGGATGTGCAGTCTACTACTATAAAGCACAGCCTCTGACAGTCCGCGGCTGCGGCTTAGGTAAGATGGAGGGGGGAGGGGGGGCGGTGGTGTCGGAACGATTTTATGTTGCCCCCCCCAACATAAAATCACTCCGGCGCCCCAGGGTATAGCCCACAATTCCGTCTACACACCCTTAATACAGTCTTACTAAATTTTGCGTTGGTGCAAATGTGACTAGCTGGAATTCTCGCCCCAACAGATAATATTTTAGCGACTCTACTGCCCACTTAGTCGCCAAGCACTCCTGTTCACAGTTGAGTACTTGCGTTCTCTGGGCAGCAATTTCCGGCTAAGATAGAGTATCGGTTACTCCTCCCCATCTATCCCCTGGGAAAGGACTGCTCCTAAGTCTGTCCCAGAGGCATCAGTCTGCAACACAAACTGCTTCTTATAGTCAGGAGCTTGCAAACAAGTTCTACACACAAGGCTCGTTTTAAGGGCCTGATTCAGACCCGCTCGCAAGCGCTCAGCGCTCGCAAGCGGGTCGATGGTGCCCAAGTGCGCATGCGCATGACGGAGGCGCCTCCGTCGTGCGCATACGCGAGACCCGAATAACTACGGCCAAGCCGTCGTTAAGGGTGTCGTACCAAAGGGGGCGTGCTGTCAATGGTGATTGACAGCGCGCCCCCTTTGGTGGGCATGCTGGGGGCGTGGCTGCCCAGATGGAGGCGTTCCCATGGGAACGCCTACCATCTGGGTCCGGCCCCACTGACATCACTAGTGATGTCAGTGGGAGTGCTTTTGATAGAGCCAAAAGCACTCCAGGGCTTGCGGCAGCGAGACCCTACCGCAGGGTCTCGTCACAAGCCCGATGGTCGCGATGGTCTTGACCATCGCGACCATCATTTTGGCCGCTCGCTATAGCTGTGGGTGGTCACCCACAGCTATGCGAGTGGCCAGGAGGCCGCTCCAAAAAGGAGCAGGGATGGCCCTGATTCAGAGCGAGTGCTCTGTCAGAGCGTCTGGCTCTGAATCAGGGCCTAAATCCTGCCAAGCAGTCTCTGCTGGCCTAGGCCATATTATCTGGTCTGGTTATTGTTTCTTAAGGCACTCAGTCAGCGGAGCCGCCCTAGTTTCAAAATCATGTATGAATCTGCGGTAATAACCCACCAGACCAAGGAATGTTCTGAGTTGTGATTTACATTTGGGTTTAGGCCACATGAGGACTGCTTCCACTTTACTGGGCTGACGTTTAACCTGCCCTCTGCCTATGATATATCCCAAATATTTTGCCACCACCATTCCAATGGCACATTTCTCAGGGTTAGCAGTAAACCCATGTGCCTTTAAAGACTGTCACTGTTTCTACCCTTGGAAGGTGTGACTCGAAGTCATCTAAATACGCAGCTGCATACTTCCTGTGGGGCCAAAGCAACTTATTCATAACCCTCTGGAAACGTGCTGGGGCTCCATGCAAACCAAAAGGCAGCATTTTGTACTGGAACAAGCCCTCTGGGGTAGAGAAGGCTATTTTTGCTTTAGCAGCTTCAGTCAAAGTAATCTGCCAATACCCTTTTGTCAAATCAAGAGTGGTGAGATACTGGTTTTTTGCTAGATTTTCCACCAGCTCGTCAACCCGAGGCACAGGGTAGGAATCAAACTGAGAAACTTTATTTAACTTGCAAAAGTCATTGCAGAATCTTAAAGCCCCCGAAAGCTTAGGCACTAAGACAATGGGGTTATTCCATTCACTGTTTGACTCCTCTATGACCCCTAAGTGCAGCATCTCCTCCACCGCTCGTTTTACTGCTGCCCGTTTTGCCTCAGGTATGCGATAGGGTCTCTGCTTTATTATCACTCCTGGAGGAGTAGCTGCTGTATGATTTGGGTCTTTCCCGGAATAGCAGAGAATACATCTTGGTTTCGTGCTACTAAACTCACCACTTCCTGCTTTTGGCTAAGACTGAGGGTGACCTCCATGGGTATGTGACAGTCTGGGTTTTTTTGCCACTAAAGAGGGCTGACTTTCACTTTCTTTCCAGGGTTTAAATAGATTTACATGGTAAATTTGTGCCTCCTTCCTTCTACCCTCCTGTCGTACCCTGTAGTTTATAGGTCCCACCTCTTCTATGATCTCATAAGGGCCTCGCCATTGAGCAGACAATTTGCTTTCAGTAGTAGGCACAACTGATAGATCTTTCAAACCAGGAAACAAGGTACTATCGACTGTGGTAACATTGTAATTGCGTTTCTGATGCTGCTGAGCTCTGTCCATATGTTCATTCAGCAGTGGTGCAATCTGCCTTAACCGGCCATACAATTAGGACACAAACTGAACGATATTAAGATCTTGGTATGACTGTTGCTCCCACTGTGCATTCAAAGGTGCACAAAAATGCCTCGATATCATCTGTTGGTGTTTGGAGGGGAAGCAAAGGTGCCCGAAACCCTGGCCGGGCGCTGTTTTCTGACACACTGGACATTCCTGACAATACTTTTTTACTGCTGCATGAATGCCGGGCCAGAAGAATCTTAACTGAATAAGCTGGAGAGTTTTGTCCTCCCCTAAATGGTCACCCCACACGTGTGTATGAACCACCCTCAACACCAACTGCTCATGTTTCCGGGGAACCAACAATTGGTCTTATACTTTCTTACCCTGCAAATATGTTACACAATATAACAAATCATTATTCAATGGTACAACTTCTGTTCATAAAGCCGTAATAACTTTTACCATTTACTTCTACAACATTTTCAAATGTGTTTATCAAGTTCCCATCATTCCGTTGGTCTTGGCCAAAGTCCTGTAACGACACTTAATTGCCAATGGGAATCCACTGTGCCTCGGTCTCACTCCCCTCCTGCTGCTCACTGGCCAAGGAGGGTGTTACAGCCACCATACTTTGGTATACTGCAGAGCTTGGCTCTTGGGACACCTCTGATGTGGTCCTTCTGCTGTCATCATGCCAAGTAACCACCTCTTGTAGTAATGGAAAATCCAGACCTAGGATCAATGGGTAAGGTGGTCTGGCAGCTACTGCGGCTATAACCTTCAGAGATCGCCCTTTTATCACTACCAGGAGGTGCACTCAGGGGCATTCTTCTATATCCCATGTGCCCATATAACTTTTACCGGAGGTAGCACCTGATCAGCCCCGGGTTGAACCAGGTTAGCAGATACGATAGTTAATTCACTGCCAGTAAGGCCCAGATCTCCCGGGCTTCCACTTGCATCATCAAACGAAACAAGGTAGTCTCTGCCGGGGAAATGCTTCCAGCAGCCATGTTGAGCACCGGTCGAGTTGTTTGTCCCGCACTGCAGTCGATCGGCTTGCCCTGCTTTTGGCAGTCCCGGAGCACATGACAGGGCTTGCCGCAACCAAAACACACAGCTGGAGGTGGGTTGTACGCTTTAACAACTGAGACCTGGGTTCTAGGCTTGGATACAGGCTGGAGCCCCTGCTTGGCTTTATTAAATTTCCCAAGAGTCAGGTACCAATCAATTACCACCGCTAACTCTTCAAATGTTTAGGGGTCAGCTTGTAGAAACCATTGTTGTACAACTCGGTCTAATGCCTTTATAGCATAGTCTAGAGCAACCATTTCCACCACACGCTGTGCAGAATTTCTATCCGGCCGCAAACCAGGCTTTATTCTTTACTCTGGATAGTTTTGCTAATTGTACTCTAGGGGGCTCAGACAGGTTCAACAGCCACTCATGAAACTCCTGGGCTTTACTGGGGCCAGAATCCCAACCCTGCTGAGTATAGCCTCTTTCAGATGAGGATAGGAACTGGCCTCAGACACTGTTAAATCAACATATGCTCTTTGTGTATCCCCTGTGTGACAGGGAGCTAATCTGGCAGCCCATTCCTCCTCTGACCATTTTAAGTGAACAGCAGTGCATTCAAAGGTGCACAAAAATGCCTCAATATCATCTGTTGGTGTAAGCTTTTATAACTGTTCCTGCTCCTGTCCAGCTTTTCTTATTTCCTTTAATTCAGCATGTAGTAACTGTATTTGAGTTTGGCTGCCAAGCAGCCAGAGTTTGCTGCCCTGTAGCCAATTCACCAAACACTTTCAAAAGCTCCTCCATATTACACTGCTTTTCCACGTTGTGAATAAATATAGCAGGCTTAATTAAATCTCTCTTGCAAGCCAGATTCCCAGCAATCTATATCAGCTGGCTTCCCTTAAAACTGCACTACATTTCATGGGCTCCCAGCCCCATACACAAGAATTAAGCAGTTTTATATTATGGTTCACCTGCCACACTCACCTACCCAGCTGCTAGTAATGTGACTCAGACTCACCAAGCTGCTGCGCAGCGAGTAGTGTCCTGCAATGCATCTCACTGCCTCTGTGAGTGGATCCAGTCACTGTATCTGAGCTCTTGCTGTGTAGTAGTATCCAGCAAGGTCACTGTTCGGGAACCAAATGTGACAAGAATCACATAGCCCGGAGTAAAATCCAAAAGAAGTTTATTTTCTCACCACAGGCAGATATACAGGTCAGTGCAGTGTTCACAGACAAGATGTTACAGCAGGTACACAGAATCTTCCATACAGTGACCATCAGGATCATTGTGGATTTGCACTGACACAACTGTAAAGCCAGATAACAGGTGCTGCTAATTAGCCTTGCTTGTGGCTTACGGAATCGGTATGAAATGCCGGGATCAAATACAGAGGGGTCGGAATCCCGACACCAGCAGGTAAGACCTCTACTTACATGGGGATCTACCGGCCCAGGGATACCCAAATGTAGTATATTAACATCATGCAATCAATTAATACATCCAGGGGCGTTCAGAGCCGGACCCGAGGGACACCCCCTTAGGATGTGTTTTCTGGCAAATTATCCTATTTGTTTCGGGGTGAAACAGAATCGTTGACAAACGTGTATTATCAGCGAAAAATCCCCGTTTTTCGCCCCCGAAAAAATATCAGGGCTAATTGGATACTGCCCCTTATATCTTTTTTTTTTCTTCTTTTATATTCTATTCTGTATTTTCTCTGTTACCAAGAATGTACATTGTATATTCCTTGTGATCTTATAGGGAAATAAGATCCATCTGAGGTTCCTGTGGTTCATTTCTGTTTTGGTAAACAAACACCAGTTAACACAATGGGGTATATTTACCCCCAGAGTCTTTAGATATGGAGATGTTGCCCAAAAGAAACCAATGAAATTCTACTTAACATTTAACAAAGCACCTTCTAGAAGATAATAGCTAGAATCTGATTGGTTGCTATGGGCAACATCTCCACTTCTAAAAGCTCTCACTTTAGTAAATATACCCCAATGGCTCACAGTTAGGCGTGGAAATGAACTCTTAACTGACCCACATTTATTATACATGAAATATGGGAATACTTGTATACTGTAAGTAGTTGTTATATTTAACGAGCACCGACATCACCGGTCAAAGATAATAACTTTCAATGAGATATCCATGTCAGGACATTCCTCATCTATGCCAGAGAGTGACAAAGACAATGTTTATAAATATGTATCTTTGTTCATACACTGTTTTTAAACGGTACCTACATTTTCTCTCCTTTTTTGTGTATTTCTTCTCTAAATATACATAATTTAGCCATTGCAGAGCTTAATTCTCACACCACAATCCCTACACTTGGCCTTACCTAAACCCCTTTTCTATGCAATAACCTGTTATAAATAGAATTTTATCACAACACCCAGCTGTGTGACAAGCTGCCAGCTTTACTTTCTCTCGTAAAAAAACATAAGCAAACACCAAAATATATGTAACACAGTTGTAAGTAAAATAAAAAAATGTTTTATCTTCTTTGTCATAAAACAACTACTCATATATTGCATTCCACTATGAAATATAATGTCAATTGACGTCACCTCAGAATTCCGTGACCAATGTGGTCACGCAACTGCTCTGTGACCTGAAATATTCTGATTATTTCTAGTGATGGCGCATTTTAAATAAATTAAAAAAACACTCAGGAAAAAAAACTTGTAGTCAAAGAATCATAAATATTCATCGTTTTGGGACATTAAAATATTATGTAAAGACAATAATTTAAAACAGCCATAAGAAGCATTTTAGAGCAAAGAGAAAAGATCATCAAAACTGTCAGTATGTTTCCTAGAGCGAGCCAAAAAGGGATAAATTATGTAATTATATTTGACTTTGTTAATGAATGCACAGCAAGCAGAACGTGTGCCAAATTGTGATAAAGAATAAAAATGTGTGTGAAAAAGCACAGTTCATTGTAAGCCTCTTAAATTATACTGCTCCAGATAATAGCTATTGCATATCAATGAACACGTGAAAGGAGCTGGCTCAGAGAACACAGGAACACTTGGGAAAATAAGTCTTTTGATATGAAAATTTAAACCACCAGAAGATAAAAACTGGCAGAATTTTCCTAAAACCATTTTGTTTAGTAATATAATGGGGATCATTTGCAAGCAGATGGCGCACAGCAAAGTAAGGTGTCACATTTAATGCCACTGCAACAGTTCTTTCCTGCCAGCACACTTAGGCTCATGCATCAATGTGAAATGAAGCTGCCAATCATTGCAAATGCTTGCTCATGCACTGTGCCTTGCTTGGTTCGTTTCCTTTTGTATAAGAGGTTAAAAAGATTAATTTTACTACCCGTTAAGGTTTACTGTAGCTGTTTTCTTTAAAGATATTGCTTATGTTTCTGTTTATTCTGCATTTGTGCGGGTTTATGTCTAATATCACAAATACATATTAGTAGGTTATGTTCTTAAATTACTTAAAATTGTTCCTAAAGTGAGTGCTTGAATGTCTGTGCTTGGGAAATTAGAATGTACAGTACTCTGCACTGGGACTGATTTATCAGCCCTAACATTGTAATAAGTATAGTTGAGGGGCATATCGGAAAACAAATTACCGATACAGATTAATAATGGGGCGGGTGGAGCTGCAGACATGAAGATAGGCCCACAGGATCCACTGCAGTGCAGTCAGTGTTAACTGGAAAAAAAATCCCTCACAACACTGTAGTGGATCAGACAACACTGTCTGCACTGCAGTGATAGGATCTGAAGTCCCGACCATTCCCCTCCACCCAAAGTCCCCACATTGGCCGTCTGAGCCTCCGCCCCTGGTCTGTCGGAATAGCCTCTCCTTGCAGCCCAAATCTCCGCCCCCATGCCAGCCAATGTTCCACCCCCAGGTCATGCTAATGCTCCCAACAGCCGTTGGCAGTTATGTCCTCTGGGTCACCAGAAGCTCCAGTCCTTGGGTCATCTGTAGCTCCTCTATTCACCCCTCACCTGACTCCTTCGGCAACTGAGTTGACAGCTGGGCCTAGGAAGTATGCTAAAAGTCAGCTCTATGGTTGGAGCGCAGAGGCTGAGATGCCTTGCACAGGGTGAATGCAGCTGTCACCCCCATGAGGAAAAACCACAGGTCGGTGTAATGTCTGGCACCTACAGTATGTACAGTATGCGTGTATTTATGGAAATGTAAAATTTCACACTCTTTCTACACATCTATTCTCTTATTTTAATATATTTCACCTTTACTATCCTGAACATCTAATTTTAAGGAACACTAATAATTATTTATTAAATTTTCACTTTAGTCATCACAACAATTGGAAAAACGTGATTTAAGATCCTAATAGTGCACCACACTAAGGGATCTATTCATTATGTTAATTATTGGGGTCCGAGCAGACCCCAATAATTAACATTCTGACTCTCCGTGGGCGCCGGAGCAATTCATCATTCCTCCGGCGCAGAGACAGCTGATCCGAAAATCAGCTGTCTCCCCGAAGGCTTTCATGTTTGTACTTGTTACGTTGAAAAAAAGAGCACAGCTGTGCTCTGAAACATTGGTCGCTGCGACATGCTTTAATACAGCTTGATTTATATACTAAGTCCCTGAGTGCCGCCTATTATTTCTTGGATGTGTATAACAATTACGGAGGAGGGCACCCGGGCTGCTGATTTATCATTGGAGACAGAGTGCCGGTCCGATTGGATTCATATATATATATATGACAGCATGTGATCAGAGCATGAACAATAGATGAAATCAGTCATGTACACATATTGACCCCAAAACACATATTGGTCCACTGCTTACAATATGTTAAAATTTGTGCTTTTAATATTTTAATTTGAAAATACTTTTTTGTTTTCGTAAATGCAAAGTTCATATTCGAGGTTAGACCTGTCACAAAAAAAAGGTTTAATATAGACTCCAACATTTACTCTATTGTCTTGGCTAGCTCCTATATTTGAGATGCTGTCCTATTCACATCTTTCATGGCACTAAAAATCCTTTCCATTAATGTTGATGGCCTCATTTCTCACAGACAATGTACTTTTAATTTAGGGGCATGTAGATTGGAGAAGACAGATGTTGTGTTGCTTCAGGAGACACACATGACTGGTGCTCATTCCCTCTTATGAGGTAAGCGATTCCCATAAACCTGCTTTGCCTCTGGAGATTGTAAAAAGCGGGAAGTAGCAATTTTATTCAATCCTGAAGGCCGGTATCTCCTAGTCATTGTCACTGTAGCAGTTACCTTTGATCACCTCTATGCTCCAAACAGTGGTCAAGGGTCCTTTTTACGGATGTCTTTAGATGCATTGAGAGAGTCACCCAAGGGCACCTTATTCTTGGGGGATATTTTAATGCTGTACTGGATAAGATTTCTCCTTGAACTTGGTCAACCCAAGATTCTCCCCGTATCTCCTGCATTTTATGTAGTGGCCTTCATAGACTGTCTCTGTTAGATTCATGGCACCTAAAAAATGCCATGGCTAGGGATTACACACATTTCACCAGCCTACACCAAATACAGTATATTACATATACTGTAGATATGATTTTCATTTCCCGATCCCTTGCTTCTGTGATATCTCAGGCCGTTATTACCCAATTCTTGTAGACAGACCATGCTGGGACTTATGCAAAACAGAAATTGAATGGAATCCCGGCGCTAATCCTTCCCCACAAAAGCAATATTCAAAGAAATACTCAATGAAATAGCACTTTCCTTCTTATGATTGTCTTCTCTTCCTTGTTCCAAATGGATGTATATAAAGATCACGTGTAGTTATGTTCCGTATATGAAAAATATAAAAACATAAGGCCGCAACATAGTGCAGATAAAATTAAATTTAATATGACAAATGCATAAAACAAATACTCCAAACTGGTTAAAATTCAAAACCATTCAAAGAGTGAAATGGAGACTTTTACCAGAACAAGGTGATATTCGGGCATATAGTTGGTACAATATAAGGGGTGCAGGCTCCGGAAACCTCCACTCACTGCCTCTATCACCAATGTCTGGATGGGTTTCCACAGTCACTCCTCCAAGATACACTCCTCCTGTCACCGACCAACGCGTATCAAGCCAAGCTCTTCCTCAGGGCATGTGACAGAATGGCTAGCTCCCCTCTTAAATAGGAAGCTCTAAATTCCTTCCGGGTCAAAGTTCATCAATACTAAAACTTCATATAAATAATCCAAATTGAAAAAGTATTGCGCATAATCCTCTATCCTATACATAAATCCAAAATATAATCCCTCGTTTCTATACATACTATTCATATTAAAATTTAATTTTATCTGCACTATGTTGCGGCCTTATGTTTTTATATTTTTCATATACGGAACATAACTACACGTGATCTTTATATACTTCCATTTGGAACAAGGAAGAGAATATAATCATAAGAAGGGAAGTGCTATTTCATTGAGTATTTCTTTGAATATTGCTTTTGTGGGGAAGGATTAGTGCCGGGATTTCATTCAATTTCTGTCTTGTATATTCTGTGTTTGGGTTAAAAGGTGTAACCCTGTTTGGAAACAGGCAGCTCTGAATCCTATTGTATGCGCCAAGAATTGCTGTACTATTTTTTTACTTCTCATGCTGGGACTTATAGTTATATTGATTTGTTTACTCCACCTCGCAAATCCCAGAACTGGCGGCTAGATGACACCTTATTATTAGACCACCTCCACCTTTTGAGAGATTAGATCTGCTATTTCTGAATATTTTGAAATCAACTCATCAGATGACGTCCCCCCAGGGATCATATGGGAGCCCCATGAGGCCAAAATAAGGGGCAAACTAATTAGTAAAGCTGCCTTTCTTAGAAAACAGGCACAATGTGAAATCTATTCTCTTGAAGATGAGATCTAACGCCTTTTACCCCAACATAAACAGCACCTCTCATCTGCTTTGCTCACTAAGATACTCTCAGAAGCCATTTAAATGCCATCATTTCACACAGCTCATCTAATATCCTAAAGAAACTGCAACAAAAATATTATGATAAGGCAGCAGCTGACTCTGTCTTGGCAAGCAAACTTAGGCAAAAAAGAGCTTTACGATAGATTCATAAACTTAAACTGTGCAGTTCCCAAACATTCACCTACTGTATTCACCTGAAAAGATAGTGACAGAGTTTATAACTATTATAAGGACCTTTATAATTTGCCATGACCCTCATCTGACTCAATCCACTGAGATGCTTCCCCCATGCCTTATCTACTTCCCACATCACTACACAGCAATCTTCTGAGCTGAACACTGATATTACTGACGATGAGATCCTCGTAGCAGTTAAAGGACTCATATCTACGGCAGCCCCGATGGTCTTTCACCACAGTATTATATAACAAGTTGCTAGCTCTCTCAATCCTTTCATTAGGCACTTCTTTAACAGACTCCTAAATGGAGCTCCTTTGGCCCACTGACTTCATTGGCTAACATTGTGGTCATTCCAAAAACCAGGATGAGATTTAGAGTTATGCACCAATTATAGACCCATTTCTTTGTTATACATGGACATTAAAATATATGCAAAGGTCCTGGCAAATAGACAAGGCCCTCTACTCCCCGCCTTGGTTCATAGGGACCAAGTTGGATTCATACCTGGCCGTCAAGCTCTTGATAACACATGTCGAACGGTTGACCTGATTTACTTTATCCATGGGCAGAAGCTCCCTGCTATGGTTTTGAGTTTATATGTGGAAAAAGCATTCAACCACATAGCTTGGCCTTTTATGTTTAGAACCTTACGATCAATGGATTTCGGAGACATATTTTATAATGGTGTTCCTGCTCTACGTACAGTACGTGACAGGGCTGCCCCTTATCCCCCCTCATTATTGCGGTAATAATTGAGCATTTGGAGGCCTGGATCTGGGCAAATCCAAACATAAAAGTAATCAAGGTGGGTAGTGTGGAACACAAAATAGCGTTATATGTTTATGATGTATTGCTCACTACATCTGACCTGCCTATTCTCTCACACCTCTCTCAAGAGATTGAGCAATATGGCAGCCTTTCTGGCTACAAAAACAATACTCAGAAAACAAGTCTTGGACTTAAAAGTATGCTTGATAAAACTCTTATCCTTTCCGTTGGAACCAGCGACAGATAAAGTATTTGAGGGTTCACCTCACCATCAGCTTTTCAAGCTAACTACCGTAAGATGTTTGCGCAATTCAAACCAGATATTGACAACTGGAGTGGTGATTGTTATGTCTCTTTGATTGGCTGGATCAACGGCGTCAAAATGACTTTATTTCCGCGGATCTTATATTTAATTCAAATCCTACCAATAAGAGTTCCCAATACGTTTTTATATATCTGCAACACATCACTACACAATTTATCTGGGAACAAAAATGCCCAAGAGTCAGCGAGACATTCTGCAAAGACCCACATCCAGAGGCGATTTGGGTGTCCCAACTTTAAATCTTATTATACAGTATAGTGGCCATACTCTCTCAACAGAGTATATTTACAAAACTGAGAGTTTTTAGAAGTGGATCCCTATCTGTGTGCGTAATCGCACTGCATAGGTCATATGCTAATTGTCTCTCATTCATTCAATAACATTTAAAAAAAAAAAGTTTAATATGTATTAATTTAAACTTGAACATTCGTGATCTGTCCTAATCCTGTGCAATCCAGCTCAATCATCTGTTAACCTGTTTGACGATTGAGGAAGTTTCATTGAATTTTTGATCTGCGGATGGTTCAAGCATCTCTAATAGCTTGACATGGCTGGGAGATATACTGATATAACAGGCAAACACACTGACAGGACTAGGATACAGACTGGCAGAAACTCTGATAGAGCCTGGAGATTGACAGGACAAACAGATACTCTGAGATGCATGAAAGACAGACTAGTAAATATTTGAATGCTTGAATAAGCTTGAGAAGATATAAGCACCCTGTTTTTTATTTGGGACAGTACTAGTTAGAGCTGGTTTTTGATGATGGTTATAATTGGTAGAGGTCAGGGGCTGGTTGGCAACTTTTAGCCTGGGGGGCAAATGGCAGAGTAGCGTGTAGCCAGGGTGCCTGAAGAACATGCGTGCTACGGCGCCTCCCCCCCTTCAGTTTTTCCAGGGAGGAGGCCGGTCCTAATGGGATTAATGTAAAGTAAAAATAAAGATTAGGGGCAGCCCCGTCATGGTGCCCATATGCAGTGCCCTCCTGTGCCCCAGGGGAGAACCCCCTTATGCAGGCCTCCAGTAGTGCACCCAGTAGTGATCCCCCCTATGCAGTGCCCCTTATACAGTGCCCCCAGTAGTGGTCCACCCTGTGCACTGCCCCTTGTGCCCCCAGTAGTAAGCCCCTTATATAGTGCCCCCAGTAGTGGTCCCCCCTGTGCAGTGCCCCTTGTGCCCCCAGTAGTATGCCCCTTATATAGTGCCCCCAATAGTGGTACCCCTATGCAGTGCCCCGAGTAGCAGTCCACCCCCATGCAGTGTCCCCAATAGTGGTAACCCTTATGCAGTGCCCCTTAAATAGTGGCCCTAGTTGTAGTCTCCCCCTATGCAGTACCCCCAGTATTGCCCTTTATATAGAACCCCCAGCAGTGGTCCCTCGATGCAGTGCCCCCAGTGGTAGTCCCCTCCCCCTATGTAGTGCCCCTAGCAGTAGTCCCCTCTCCCCTATGCAGTGCCCCCAGTAGTAGTAGTCCCCCACTTGCAGTGCCCCCAGTAGTGGTTCCCCCCTTGTAGTGCCCCCAGTAGTAGTAGTCCCCCCCTTGCAGTGCCTCCAGTAGTGGTTCCCCCCTTGTAGTGCCCCCAGTAGTAGTAGTCCCCCCCTTGCAGTGCCTCCAGTAGTGGTTCCCCCCTTGTAGTGCCCCCAGTAGTAGTATTCCCCCCCTTGTAGTGCCCCCAGTAGTAGTAGTCCCCCCCTTGTAGTGCCCCCAGTAGTAGTAGTCCCCCCTTGCAGTGCCCCCAGTAGTGGTTCCCCCCGTTGTAGTGCCCCCAGTAGTAGTAGTCCCCCCCTTGTAGTGCCCCCAGTAGTAGTAGTCCCCCCCTTGTAGTGCCCCCAGTAGTAGTAGTCCCCCCCTTGCAGTGCCTCCAGTAGTGGTTCCCCCTTGTAGTGCCCCCAGTAGTAGTAGTCCTCCCCTTGCAGTGGCCCCAGTAGTGGTTCCCCCCTTGTAGTGCCCCCAGTAGTAGTCGTCCCCCCTTGTAGTGCTCCCAGTAGTGGTCTCCCCCCCCCAGTAGACACACGTAATAAGAAAAAAAAAACGTACCTGAATCCCCGCTCCCGCCATCCGCTCCTCCGTCTGTCCTCCCGGGCCGGGCTGCTCTGCATTATGGGAGAGACGTCATGGCATCATGACGCCTCTCCCATTGCCCACTGCGGGAGCCAGAAGATGGAGCGGCTCCTGCAGTGGGCGCAGCAGCAGCTAATGAGAGCCTGACAGACTCTCATTGGCTGCTGATCAAAACAAACACACAGCTGCCGGAGCCGGCGGCTGTGTGTTTGTCACTTGTGTAGCGCTGACCGAACTCCGTCCGGTCAGCGCTACACGCGCGGTGCAGTCTGTGTCACATTGACACAGACTGCCTGCGGCCCGCATGGTGCTGCGGCCCGGGGGGCACATGGCACCCTGCCCCCCCGCCCAGCCCGCCACTGGTAGAGGTCAGTTGCCAATCATTATGTGTTAACCTATTAGCTGCCCCGTCGAGGCGGAGTTTAGCAGTGGTATATTAATGTTGGAGGAGGAGTCAACTGCCTCTTTCCACTTTGTGATACCAGACTGATAAGTTCCCTCCATTTATTGCCTGTTTTTTGCTATACAGCTTTAAATAAAGCCTTTCATTTCTTTTACTTTCCTCAGCTCTTCCTCACAGCTTTTTCTTCTGTCCTTCTAGTTCTTTATTCCCTCTGTACCCGACTTTTTCTTTCCCTGCAATTTCCTGTCAGGTCCTCTCTGCCCCCTTGCCATCACCTTCCCCTATGATAATGTGCTGTCCCCGCCGCAATGCCCCCCCTCTCCGCCATCTGGTATAGGCGGCTAGACCGTTATCGGTCGCCGCCGCTTCACCTGTGGCCAGGGGTGCGTGCCTGTCTGCAGTGCGCGCCGGCCTCCGCCCCTCGTTCCCCGTCCAGCTGCTGACTGTGTGGAAACACCCCCGCGCCCGCTCAGTTCTCCGGCCACCAGCGGGACAGTGCGCAGGGATTCCCCAGCAGCTGCATGCTGGCCCCCGCCCTTCGTCCTCCGCCGCGGCTGCCTGTCTGCGCCTGCCGCCACAGTTGGCTCCTTCACCCTCTGGCCATCAGGCCTGACTGGTGAGGGGCTCGGCGGGTGTTAGAAGCGCCCCCCACCCGCTCAGTTCTCCGGCATCAGCTGGCTGGTGCGTGCGGATCCCCCAGCGGCTAGCCCCGCCCCCTCTATAGCGGCCGCCATTTTAGATGCTGGGGAGGTTCGGACCTCCTCAGATACCCATCTCTCTGTCCAAGGGACAGGAGTTTTGGAATTTCTTCCACCCCTAGCATCCTGGCTTCACCCTTGAGCCAGGATGCTGGGATGTTAAACATTTTACACCCCCCCGCGCGCTTAATATACATAGGCCGCATTGGCTGCAAGATAAAGCAACCCCTTATGGGGGCTCTCAGCCCAGTTTGCTAGCGCCAGCGTTAACCCCTCCACCTGCTGCAGCTAGTACACATGCAGGGCCGCATGCTTGGGCTTATGGGCCCGGTCGCGCCTCAAATCCGGCATTTTGTTTCGCCCCTTACTTTAGCCAGAGCTCATGCCAGCAGCCATTCGCCAATCTATTTTCAGGTTTTAGCCATCAATTCTACGTCCCTTCACTCCCGCAGGCACCTGCGCATTTCACACAGCAATACCCTGCTGCCCCAGCCATTCTCCCCCCCTGTGCCTCATCAGGCCCAAATGATTCCAGGCCAGCACCTAGGCCATCAGCCATTGAGTCAATCCCCCTCCCCCAAGCCCCGCCCCCACCCCTGCCACCAACTCCAGTGCAGGCTTCACCAGCTCATCCTCCTTTAACCCCCCGCCATGAAACGCCCACCTGAATGCCCTACCATCTGTGTACCAGCAGTTTCTGTGCCTAATGCAAGTGTATTAAGTCCACAGGTCTCTTCAGTTCAGCCGTGGGCGTCCGCATCGACTCCCAGGGATGTCGTCACAGAGGAACAGTTGTCATCATTTCAAAGCGCGGTGGGCATGCCGCACAACGAGGGACAAGATTCCACTTCCAAGGGCGCTCCTGCGATCCCGTTGGTGTCTGGATCAGGTGAGATGAGTTTTGCAGTACCTTAATTTGCTCCGTTGCCGCATTCTGATGACTCTTCCGATTTTTCTAGTTTGGGGGAGCAAGCTTAGGAAATATTTGCTTTGGAGGATGCGGTCCATTGCTAGGTCCAAGATTAGAAGGAAGGGGGGAGTGGCAGCAGCGGAAGCTAGGAGGAGCTATCAAGATTGGCTGAATACCGGGATGTATGTATTTGCGGCGTGCTACATTGAGACATGCCCGGCGAATGTTTGAACATGTTGAAGTATTTACATTTAGTGAAGGGCATGCAAGTTTCAGCTAGGCATAACGTTTAGAAAAGGGGGATCAGCGAACGCATTCTAAGTAAGGCGGTGTCTCCAATTAAAATAGGGGCGTTAGAGCGTTGGTCATCCTCTAGGGAGGAAGCGGCCTTACTATTATAAGGTTTTAAAGAGGGTTTTTAGGTTACCGTGGGTTCATCCGGTTCTAGTTGTAGCTAAAAGTATGCACTTTGTATCATGCGGGATTTCGTGAAAGTGGCTTTGTTAGAAAAAATTGATATCGAATCGACTTTCAGGTTGCTCCCGTTACATCCTGGGTCTTTTAGGTGCATGGGTTTTTAGGTAGGCGGTGTATATCTATGGGCTGTTATATTTCTTGTCCTCTTGGAGTGTCGTAGCTCTTTATTACAATGGTGCCTAAGGCGGTCCTGGCCAGTCAGGCGTCACTCATTATCTTGACGACTTTCTCTTGATAGTGTCGGCCTATAGCGCTATTTGTAGTTAGCTGCTGTTTTCGGTTCAAACATTTTTTGGGGTGAATGGGAGTTCCCATTGGGCACAAAAAGACAGAAGGGCCGTAAGTTGTCTTACCTAGGTATTGAAATTGACACCAAGTTGGGTTCGTGTAGACTCCCCTGTGAAAAGGTGAGGAAGATTAGCGAGTTGTTAGTTTTGTTTCATCCAAGAGGATATCTTTGAAGTAACTGCGGTCACTGCTAGGTTTGCTTAAATTTGCTTGTCGCGTCATCCCCATGGTGAGGTTTTTGGTCGCAGGCCGGAGCGAGCCTCCACGGGCGTCAAGAAGGCTCACCATATGATCAGCCTTTCGGCGGACATGTAGGAGCATTTTAAGGTTTGGTTTAGATTCCTGCAGGAATTTAACATGGTTCGCATTTGGCTCGCTTTGTCTGTGGCCAATCGCTAGCTTCAGTTGTTACAGACGCATCTGGGCCGTTGGGTTTTGGAGCACTTTTAGAGGATGAATGGGGAGCGGAGGCTTGGCCCGAGTTGTGGCATTCGGAGGATTTGACTCATAACTTACTCCTATTGGAATTGTTTCCAATTGTGGTAGCAGTTGAGCTTTGGGCTTCGAGGCCTAGCAATCGGAAAATTATATTTTGGAGCGATAACTTAGTGGTTGGTTCAAGCTATTAACAATCAGAGGTCGGTCTGCCCCCAAGTGCTTAGACATTTCGTTTTTGTCTGTCAGTTTAGGAATATTGATTTTACTGCAAACATGTGCCTGGTGTTGAGAACGAGATTGTGGACACGTCTCGTTTCCAAGGGGTTATGTTTTCGTCATTGGCCCCGTCAGCCAGGATTCAGGGATTGCTTTGTCCTGATTCTGTCTGACAGATCATAAATCCAGCATTGCAGGTCTTGCTTTGGGAGCTCCAGGTACGTTGAGGTTCTATTCAGCAGCTTAGAATGAATGGCAAGTTTTTCTGGCGAAGACGTAAGCTGGTAGGGATCTGCATGTCAGTATGCCTGAGTTTGAATGGCACGGGCATGAGAGTGGGCATTCAAAGGCTTCTATGTCTTGCGTTTTAGCTGGCATTTCCTATTTCTCACATCGGTATGGTTCGACTGATCCTACAAAATCATTTATTATTGCTAAATTGCTGAGAGGCTGGTTGAGGGAGCAGATGATTTAAGGTGATTCGCGTAGGCCAATAGATGTGGGTATGTTGAGGGATTTAGGGGGTCATTCAGACCCGCTCGCGAGCGGCAGTACGCTCGCAAGCGGGTCGATGTTCCCCACTGCGCATGCGCATGACGGAGGGAGCTCCGTCGTGCGCATGCGCGAGACCCGGGGAGCGACGGGCTTTTCATCGCTCCGGGTCTCGCACCAAAGGGGGCGTGCTGTCGATGTCGATTGACAGCACGCCCCCTTTGGTGGGCGTGCCGGGGGCGTGCCTGCCAGACGGAGGCATTCCCATAGGAACGCCTACCGTCTGAAGCCAGCCCCACTGACATCACTAGTGATGTCAGTGGGAGTGATTTTGGCTCTGATAGAGGCAAAATCACTCCAGGGCTTGTGGCAGGGAGACCCTACCGCAGGGTCTCTGTCGCAAGTCCGATGGTCGCGATGGTCAAGACCATCGCGACCATCTTTTTGGCCGCTCGCATATGCTGTGGGTGGTCACCCACAGCTATGCGAGCGGCCAGGAGGCCGCTCCATTTTCATGGAGGAGGGCCCTGATTCAGAGCGAGCGCTCTGGTCAGAGTGTTCAGCTCTGAATCAGGCCCTTAGTTTAGGCAGTCTCAGGAGCAGCTAAGGGTGATTTTGAAGCGGTTTTGTTCAGTTTGTCCTTTGCGCTGGCGTTTTTTGGCGCTTTACGGGTTGGGGAATTAGTAGCAGCAAACAAAAAATCAGCCAACACAAGGTTGCTAATGGGTAATGTTGTAGTTAAGGCTAATTTAATTTTGGTAAAATGCAGAAATCAAAAACAGATTAGATGGGTAAGGGGCGTTGGAATTCTGTCCCATCACATCTGGAGCCAGGCATCTGCCCGGTAAAGCTAGCTAACAGGTATAATCAGCATCGTCTAAATGGGGGGGCTCAGTGGCTTATTCACGAAGATCTTTCCCCCCTATCTAAGTTCCAGTTTACAAGTGTGTTCAATAGATGCCTGATAGCTTTGGAAAGTGCCGATTGAAGAGTACGGCACCCATTTGTTTAGGTTTGGGGCAGCAACTTGCGCAGCAGCGTCAGGTTCTTCCACGGAGGCAATGAAGCACTTAGGTAGATGGAAGTCTTTGACTTGCAAGAGTTATATATAAGGGGCGATAAATTGCAGAAGTAGTGGCGCTCCTGGCGAGTATGTGCTTTGTGAAACCCAGTGCCTTATGCTACCCGCCACTAGGGGGATTGGAGTTCTCTTCACCTTTGCTCCCAAATAAAGAGGTTTGGTGTTGTTCACCTCCATCTGGGTCGCCCACACAACTCAGTCCCCCCCCCCCCCGTTTTTGTCTGTTTGTGTTTGTATTATTATATTATATTAATGCTTATGTTATACAAATTTTTCACATCACAGAATTGCTGAAGGTAGATTGCTGGGTGTAGATTGTTGGGCATTCTTTGATGTACTGGGCTCGCAGGCATAACTGTGCCACCTTACCCCCTTTTAAGGTCCGCTGGTTTGGCTTAAGAGGTTTTAAGTGGAGTGGCCTTTTGGACCTTCTTTGGCAGTCTACGAGCAAGTGGGGAACCCCTGACTGTATGATCGTGCACTTAGGTGGTAATTTGGCACGTGTAAAGGGGTTGAACTGATAATCGCCATCAACCCTAGACAGAGTTAGGAGGAAGCAGAACGCTGCAGTGTCTAGGTTTGTGATTTGTTTAGATGGGCGTGTTATCAAGCACCCTCGTCTCCGCTATGAGGTGGCGCATTTTTATAGGCCAGATGGAATGCGCCTCACCGAACAAGGTTTTTTGAGCTTTTTGTTTTTTGTCACGGATATCCTGGCTTCGTTGGAATAGTTAGGAGGGGCTAGGTTTTTTCCTTTGGTGGCGTTACATGGCCATTTTGTCCATGTCGTTGGCGGAAAACAGTGCTCCTCGGTGGCTCAATTTAGTGCAGCGGAGCTTGGCTAGCATTTCCCCTTTGAGAGAGGCGAGTCGGTTGCTACCTTATGGGGAGAACCAGGTCTTCATCTTAAGGAGGGACCAGCACTGTGCCAGTTATGGGGAGGTGGTACTACCCAGGATGGCTTGCGCACGGGGCAGAAAACTCCACCCCATTTTGGTAAAGCGAACAATTATTATGAGCTGTAGACCGAGGTAGCACTGCTTTTTCGCCACCAGGACTAACTAATTAAATTTCTAATCCTATCTAAATAAATTTGGCTGTGACCTCTATTTTCCAATTCTATAATGTTATCTGTGTCATATTTATTAGTTAAGTTAAGCTTAAGAGTGGTGTTTAAAATAATAAAACTATGGGTGACTTAATCCTTTTCACACATAGAGCAAATACCTCAGTTTTTGTATGTGAACATAGGGTTTCTGCTATGTGTGTTTTTTACCAGAGTCGGGCTTAAACACGGAATTTGCCAGGTTGATAGACCCAGCAGTTTCCCGAAGCTTAAGGGGCCTATCCATTAGCACATAAATTGAATGATAGAACGATATATCATTCAATCATTCAATTTATCTGCAATGGATAGGCCCTGAACGATGACAGATGTGCACTCCAGCGGCCGATAAATTGAATCTTTCATCTCTCCAACATGTTGGTCAATTATCGTATATCGCTGCCAGATATTATATTTGACAGTTTATATGCGGTAAATGATGAAAGATATTAGCAGCAGCTACAGAGAAAAAAAATCCACTCCCTGAATGATGTCATGCGATATCGTTCATCATTTGTCTTTTGCCAAAATCTGTCATGTACATGACAGATATCGTTCAGCACAGCCAGCGGAATTTTCAATGGATTTCTTTTGTCTTTCATCTCTCAGAAATACATCTGCTAATGGATAGGCCCCTTAGGTCTCAAAGGAGTATGAAAGGACAGACAGGTGCACTGAGAGGTCTGGGAGACAGACTCAGGGCATACAGAGGAAGACAGGATTTACACTAATTTCCTTGTGGTTCAGGCAGGGACAGATGCTTTTTCTCCTTCAGCTGATGCCATAGGGGAGACACTAAGTGCCTGATTCATATTCGGGAATAAAGTAAAGCAGGCCATATACAAGACCAACTTTCCTCCAACCAATTAACTAGTTGGTTGGTTGGAATGAAAATCCGGTACTGTATGGGAGCAAATGACAATCAGCAATTTGCTCCCAAACACACCAGAAAACCTGAAAAAGGTCTTTCAGGCAAGTTGGTTAAATCTGTTTAATTAACTTGTTTAAACAACAGCTTTCGAGGTTTGGGAGCAAATTGCTGATTGACCCTCCCAAATCTAAATCTCCTTTGCACATTTTCCCCACCTGCAATGCGAATTGGTTTTACCAAAATGCACAGTTAAGCTGGCCATACACCAGACCAACTTTCCTCTAACCATCTAACTAGTTGGTTGGTTGGAATGAAAATCCGGTAATGTATGGGTGCACATGACAATCAGCTATTTGCTCCTAATAAACCGGAAAATGGACGAAGCTGTTGGGACAACTGCTATCAGTAGATCTGTCTCAGGCATAAGTAATTATGCATATGGCGTTAATAAACACTGGTATGTACGCAATAAGGGGCAGAATCTATCACATTGTATACATCTCTGGTCAAATAAATACATAGTTGTTCTTTCACAGAGTACCTCTCTAGTCACTTACAGAACCCAGTAAATTATTGTTTAGAATGTTTTCCCAGGGATGTTGTCAGAGAGCAGCAGGGCCGGACTGGGACTAAAAATAGGCTCTGACATTTAAAACACACAGGCCCACCTCGCATCAGCATCTGGCTCCTGGAATTGACTCCTCCTCTTATTTTTCCACACCCTTCCTACTTCTTAGTTAATGTTTTGCCTTTTACAAATATAATGAATATTAGAACATACAAGTGTACATCATTCTCTGTATTTAAATACACAACAGAGCACATCCCGCAGGGGGATTCAAACATGTGCCATAGTCAGACATTTGTTAGTTGTTGGTTGGTCCTGTTAGGTAAAGCTGGCACTACATTGGTGTATGTAATTACATATAAAAAATGTAGAACACCGCACAAATTCTATTCGACAACCACCCTATAAACATACAATCATTATTTATTATCCAGAAATGTATATATGGGTGGTGTGCTACCAACTACCGTTATACATAGATACAACAAGGAAAAAGAAAAAGAGGTAGTATATCGGTGCACAAGTCGATTGGTTACAAATTACTTAAAACATAACTTTTGTTAGATATGTATTATAATATATATCACCCCTCTAGGGAAATAAAGCGGCGAAGTATTAAAATATATAGAGAAAGAAGAAATTAGAATTAAAATTAAACCGAGGGTCTTCTCTTTAATGGGTTTATTAATCAATATCTTCTAGTGAGAAGATCAACTATCTCATCTGTGATCGGATATAGGCCCTCATTCAGAGCCGTACGCTCTGAGCAGAGCGCACGCTCTGAATGAGGGCCGTCCTCCATAACTATGGAGCGTCCCCCTGGACGCTCGTATAGCTGTGGGTCACCACCCACAGCCTATACGAGCGTGCAGTTTGATGGCCGCGATGGTCGTGACCATCGCGACCATCGAAACTGCGAGCCGGAGCCTGCGGTTGAGGTCAGTGGGCCGGCTTCTGATGGGAGGCGTTCCCTTGGGAACGCCCCCGTCAGGGAGGCACGCCCCCGGCACGCCCACCAAAGGGGGCGTGCTGTCAATCAACATCGACAGCACGCCCCCTTTGATCAGACACAACGAGCGAAGGACTTTCCTTCGCTCGTCGCGTCTGGCGCATGCGCACGACGGAGCTCCCTCCGTCGTGCGCATGCTCAGTGCAGACCATCGACCCACTTGCAAGCGGACAGCCGCTTGCAAGTGGGTCTGAATCAGGGCCATAGTTTAAATTATACGTCTGTTATTGATCCATATCTTGGATCTCCTATGTGAACTCCCACAGTATATAATTTGTATAATCTATAAAATTTGTAGATTATACTCCAAATGTTGCAGATTCAGCTGCTTCTATAATATCGACACCTTCATATCAATTAACATTTACAAATTATATTCAAAACATCGATGTTATGCCGATTAAATCATTGGTCCAATTATCGCTATACTAATGTTTGGGTTGCCTCTATAAATAGGCAAATAGATCCCTGATGTTGCACAACGCTTGTACGTTGATTAATACCTGCAGATTATATTACTGTAGTAAAAAAAAAAAAAAAACACTACAGCCACTTTATCATAAATCTCGATAAATAGCAGTATTCAATTTGAATCTCAATATTACAGATTCAGTTGTTGAAATATCAGCAGCTTTGTATCTTATATAGTATCAGCCGTTTACTATCAATTATCGTTTGAGAGTTGTATCGCTGAAATCAAAAAATCGATGTTATGCCCATTAAATCATTGGTCCAATCATCACTTTATTGGTATTAAGATTACCTTTATGTATAGGCGAATACGTCCCTGATATTTAAATATCTTTATAGAGCTGCTTCTATACTATCTGCAACTTTATATCACTTAAACATTTACAGGTTATATTGCCAGATTCAAAACATCGATGTTATACCGAATATATCAATGAACCACTCATCACTATACTGATATTAAAGTTGCCTCTGTATGTAGGCAAATAGATCCCTAAAAATGAGCAACATTGATACATCGATTCATCTCTGCAGATTATGTTGCTGCAGTAAAAAAAAAAAAAAAAGAAGACTACAGCCACTTTGTCATAAGTCACGACAAATGGCAGTGTTTGGTTTGAATCCAATTGTAGCAGATTCAGTTGCTTTTAAAGTATCAGCAACTTTGTATCTTCTATAATATCCGCAACTGAAAAATCGATGTTGTGCCCATTAAATCATTAATCCAAATGTTGCTTTGTTGGTATTTAAGTTGTCTTTGTATATAGATGAATGTGTCTCTGATATTTAGATATCTTTTTAAATAAAGTTTTTACATCGATCAATCCCTGCAAATTATTTTACTGTGGTCAAAAACATCGATGTCACACACCAGGTACTGATAGCAGTCTAATAAGCTATCATGTTAGATTACCTGCATATTAAAGCAGAAATCCATCAATATGTTACTTTGACTACAGTAATATAATCTGCAGGTATTAATCGACGTACAAGCGTTGCGCAACATCAGGGATCTATTTGCCTATTTATAGAGGCAACCCAAACATTAGTATAGCGATAATTGTACAAATGATTTAATCGGCATAACATCGATGTTTTGAATATAATTTGTAAATGTTAATTGATATGAAGGTGCCGATATTATAGAAGCAGCTGAATCTGCAACATTTGGAGTATAATCTACAAATTTTATAGATTATACAAATTATATACTGTGGGAGTTCACATAGGAGATCCAAGATATGGATCAATAACAGACGTATAATTTAAACTATTGCCCTCATTCAGAGCCTTACGCTCTGAGCAGAGCGCACGCTCTGAATGAGGGCCGGGCTCCATTTTCATGGAGCGTCCTCCTGGACGCTCGTATAGCTGTGGGTCACCACCCACAGGCTATACGAGCGTGCATTGTGATGGTCGCGATGGTCGAGACCATCGCGACCATCGAATTTGCGAGCCGGAGCCTGCGGTTGAGGTTTTCAACCGCAAGCTCCGGAGTGATTTGGGCTCTATCAGAGCCAAAATCACTCCCACTGACATCACTAGTGATGTCAGTGGGCCGGCTTCTGACGGGAGGCGTTCCCGTTGGAACGCCCCCGTCAGGGAGGCACACCCACGGCACGCCCACCAAAGGGGGCGTGCTGTCAATCAACATTGACAGCACGCCCCCTTTGATCGGACACAACGAGCGAAGGACTTTCCTTCGCTCGTCGCGTCTGGCGCATGTGCACGACGGAGCTCCCTCCGTCGTGCGCATGCTCAGTCCATAACATCGACCCACTTGCGAGCGGACAGCCGCTCGCGAGTGGGTCTAAATCAGGCCCTATATCCGATCACAGATGAGATAGTTGATCTTCTCACTAGAAGATATTGATTAATAAACCAATTAAAGAGAAGACCCTCAGTTTAATTTTAATTCTAATTTCTTCTTTCTCTATATATTTTAATACTTCGCCGCTTTATTTCCCTAGAAGGGTGATATATATTATAATACATATCTAATAAAAGTTATGTTTTAAGTAATTTGTAACCAATCGACTTGTACACCGATATACTACCTCTTTTTCTTTTTCCTTGTTGTATTGGTGTATGTAACACAGAAAAAAAAGAGAAGGCATTTTCCCAATAACCAAGCCTTAGCTTAGCAGTTATAGAGAATTAGATAGCATTCACTATAGGAGCCGTAACTACAAATTGTGGTGTTCTGTGTAGTGTTTTCTAGGATCACTCTAGGATTTTGTTAGGGCTTTAGTGATCACCGAGAATGGCGTACCAGAAAAGGGGCATGCCTCTCTGTGAGGGGCACGGTCTCATGGCATGCCCCCCCTTTCCATTGCTCATAAAACAGAAAAGGTGGTGTGTTCCCAGTTTGACTTCACATACTAAAGATACACAAGAGAACACATGAAACAAACATTTGAATGAAAAATAATAATGTAGAGAATTAATCTTGCATTTACTACTACACTAATGTATTATCTGCTCATCACATGTGCAAAAGAGCCGCACTCACACTACTCCTCCTACTCACCTGGGCAGCGGACATGACACAGTCACACCTGAACTCATGTGAGGGGGCTGCAGATTGCAATACTGAGTGCGGATTCACACATTGACAGCAGGCCTGATGCCGGAGCCTGCAGTGATATCACTGTCATCCTCCTCCCTCCCAAACAGGCCTATACTATACAGCATGACCCCCGATTCAAAGTACGGCACACAACAGTGCCCCAAATTCATAGTAAGACAAACAGTAGGGCCCGCAATTCATAGTATGCCACACAGTAGTAGTGCCCCCTATAACACATTATACCACACAGTAGTAATGCCCCTTATAAGACATTATGCCACACAGTAATGCCTCTTATAAGACATTATGCCACACACAGTAATGCTTCTAATAAGACATTATACCACACAGTAATTATTATGCCACACAAAGTAATGCTTCTTATAAGACATTATGCCACACGGTAATGCCATTTATTAGACATTATGCCACACACCATAATGCTTCTAATAAGACATTATACCACACAGTAATGCCACTTATTAGACATTATGGCACACACAGTAATGTCCCTTAAAAGACATTTTGCCATACACAGTAATGCCCCTTATTAGACATTATGGCACACACAGTAATGCCCATTAAAAGACATTATGCCACATGGTAATGCCACATATAAGACATTATGCCACACGGTAATGCTTCTTATCAGCCATTATGCCACACACAGTAATGGCCCTTATATTATACCACACAGTAATGCCCCTTATAAAGTCACAAAACTTTGTTCCGTCCCACCAGTGACTGTGTTGTGCAATGTGGAATACAAACAGAGATGGATAAGACTTTGCAAATAAAATCGCCCTTTTGCCTATCAAGCAGTGATATTTATAAGTTCCTTTTTAATCTTAAAGAACCAGCAAATTAGACTGATCCACAACTGAAATAATAAAGGTAAAAAGAAGGTACAGTCTCAGCCTTATGATAAAGGCAGTTAGCTAGTGTACACAGTTGAAAGCAATGATATACTAAGCTATACATTTCCATTTAAATAATTGGATATGGTAGCTTAAGAGGCTAAAGGGTTTATTTGTCAATGTTTTTACAAAAAAAATCCAAAAACTGAATATTTCACATCAATTTCTAGATATTCATATATGTATTAATGTGTTAATGTAAGATATGTTGCAAATATCTCTTGTGTTACTTAACTAGCACAAATGCATCAGCTTGTCCGCAAGAGGGGCTGTGATGTGCTGATATGTATGTATCTTACAATGAAAACATTTATTTATTAATTTTTTTCAGAACTTGAACTCGCTAGCAAATGCCTATATCAGGTGGCATTTCCAGGCACTTTTTGTTTTGCAGAGACTGCAGGGCAGGGAGGACTCTTTTCAGATGAGTCCCTTTGTCTCTGCAGCTCATCCTGTCATGTCTCTCCCAGGTCCCAACAGAGCCTTCCTGACACTCCAGAAACTGGAACTCAGAGCTTGAAGTGCATCAGTTGTGAAGCACCATTTTTTGTAATCTCCTTTTTATTTTTACCCTCAAATCCGTCCTCCAAACATGTATTTATTTGCTGCCCAGAAATTTCCATTGCCACCCAGCCAATATTACTCACCAGCTGGACTTGGAGTC
Organism: Taudactylus pleione; assembly: GCA_031769625.1. Classification (NCBI taxonomy): domain Eukaryota; kingdom Metazoa; phylum Chordata; class Amphibia; order Anura; family Myobatrachidae; genus Taudactylus; species Taudactylus pleione. The sequence continues at coordinate 19,426,551 of JAUIMM010000094.1, read as the reverse complement.
CGTAAACTGGCAATCTTTTTAAAAATAGATTTGCTTCCTGACATGCTGATTTATATTCCAAGCTGCATTAACTGTGGATCGTCAGTTTCTTTTGTGTTTTTCATATGCGCATAAGCAGCTGCTTCTGTGTCTACCATATACAGCTATATATCTTCTGTATATGTGCAAGTGAGGAGGACAGCAAGATGCAAAAGACTATGGAGACATGTTTCTGGAAATAAAAGGTAAATGGTCGATGCCCGTCTCTGAAAGTATAATAACTTCCGTCAATCTTCATTGAAATCACATTGCAAACCACATTGAATATAGGGCCTGATTCAGAGCCAGACGCAATTTGCGGACGGTCGTTCAGGAAAAGGGGGTGGCTATTCAAATGAACCGTTCGCTCTTTGCGGTCTGTTCACGCCTCTATGTCTGAACGAGCGAACAAAACTTGCGGTCGTTTTTTGGATAACTACGCCACCTGGCCGCTCGCATCCTACGTCATGTCCACTATTTATTAGATTAATCGAGTACATCGACCAGGGTATGAGCTGCTCGCTATTCTTGTGGTTGGTTTTTCCTACCACAATCTTGCGAGCAGTTCTGACTATAAAATAACCCAGTGACGTGGTCAATGACGCTGCTGTATAAATTATGCACACCCATAAAACGCCCGTTTTGACCATTAAGCACGCCTGCGTTCAGATCTCCACTCCCCGTTTTCAAGCACCTTCCCCTGTTACCACCCACATACGCCTCCTCCTGTCACTCATATTAGCAGGCATTCGCTATTTAGCGAACAAACGATATTCGGCCGCACTGACTGGTTCGCGAATGCGTATTACGATCCGTACGCATGTGCAGTTGGGAAAACATCGCTCCGAACGAACGAGCGGCCGCTTACGAGCGGCTCTGAATCAGGCCCATAGTTCATAATTAGCACAGTCAGGTGGCGTTATTATCACAGGGCTTTCCCCGGTATTTTTTCACATTTTATTTTTAGTAACTTTGGTCAGATCACATTTCCCATTACAATTATGGGAAATGCGATCTGCTTACTAAAAATAAGTGATACTTAGGGGTTGGAGTAGAATTTTGCGAATTCTACTCCAATTGTCCTTTAGTAACTGTAGGTGATACTAAAATAATGTGAAACATTGTTTTAGTTAAAATAATGTTAATACTGTAAATAGAGCCCCATAGAGGTGCTTTTCGAGACAAAAAAAAAGTTTAGAATTGAGTTCCTGGGTCCAAATGTAATAGGGTGAGAGTTTAGAAAATGGGAGAGTTTAGCAGTAAAACTCTCACACATAGGGACAAATGTATCAAAGCTTGATCACCAACCAATCAGCTCCTAACTATCATTTTTTAAACACAGCCTGCAAAATGTAAGTTAGAAGCTGATTGGTTGGTCATATATATCTCACAAATTTATCTCACATCCAGCTTTAATACATATGCCCCTAATACATTGAGGGAAACACCTGGATGATAAATCTTGAGAGCAAGGGCGTCTTAAGAGAGGAGGGGCCCATGTGCACTCCCCGTGCGGGGCCCCCTCCTCTCTCCTCGGTGGCCGGCAGCCGACTGATGCGGCTGGCCAGCCACCAGAGCATTAGTAGACTCCGGGTACTAGAGTGTGCCCGGAGTCTAATGCGCATGCGCAGAACGCCAGAAAAATGGCTGCGGCGGCCATTTTCCAGTGTTCTGAGCAGCGCTGACACCAAACGCGGGACCACGGACAGGTAAGTTTAAATTAATATGGATGCAGGGTGGTGCGGTGCGGGGCTCCCCTGGACCCGGGGGCCCGTGTGCCCCGCACACACTGTACCCATTATAGATACGCCACTGCTTGAGAGTTTTTTGAGTCTGAAAACATGCAAGTTTGTATGTTCTGTGACTTAACATTGGCTGAGTTTAAAAATGTGAGAGTTTTCTCTCACATTTTCTAAACTCTCACCTAATTACATTTGGCACTTGGTGTCTTCCCTTATACATCCATCAACTTAGATGTAGTGTGAGGAAGAGGCAGATCTGGGACTCAGAGGGAGGACATGCTCAGAGTAGCTGGAAGATTGGAGAACCAGTGTGGAAAAGCAGAAATTTAGTGACCTCCCACTCTGGCTTGGTTCTGCTATACTCCTGAGAGAGCTCCGCTTACCTTTAATCTCATTGTGACTGGATGAGCAGAAGCAGCACCTTTATTACTACACATTATTTACTTATACTCTTGCTTATCCATTCTTCCTATCTCTACTACACACTCTAAGTTCTGACACAAAGTTGAATGCCTGTCCATTTGCGACAGCATATCTTGCGTGAATTTGCACTGTGGATGCTCAGACGATTGGTGCACATAGGTGCTGGAGATGTAGATGTACTCCATGTCAATTGCATATTATGACAGAAGAGGCAGACTTGGGTGCCATTTTGTCAGCAAAATTACAGGTGCTGCTAGTATTCCAATTCAATCACATTGCCAGTAAGTGAGTAAGGGCTCTATTTATTAACATTATTTTTACTAAAATAAAGTGAAAAAGGGTGTTTTCACACCCTTTTCACATTATTTTAGTTTCACCCGTAGTTATTACAGGGCAATTGGAGTAGAATCAGTAAAATTCTACTCCAACCCCCAGTATCACTTATTTTTAGTAAAGCAGATCGCATTTCCCATAATTGTAATGGGAAATGTGATCCGACCAAAGTTACTAAAAATAAATTGTAAAAAAATATCGGGGAAAGCCCTGTGATAATAACGCCACCTGGAGGTGGCGTTATCCAGGGTCTCCCCCAGTTACCGGGCTCCCACTCTGCTCTAACAGGGAGAGCAGAGCCGGGAGCCGGTACCAGTAATCAGCAATGTGGTCTAAACAGACCGCAAGCTGATTGCTGTAAAAAAAGAAAAAAAAAATTGAAACATTTTTTTTTTACTTACCTGAATCCAGGGACCGGTGATCGGGCCTCCGGTGATGGCTCCTCTCCGGTCAGCTGGTCTCCCACAGTGCACTGCTGCCCAGTCATCAGGTGATCGGTCCCCAGTGCAGTATGGGAGATCACCTGATCGGGAAGCCCAGAGAAGATCACCGAAGGCCAGGAGGATGCAGGTAAGTGTAATGAAGGGAGGGGGGGGAGTCGCGGGAGGGAGGAGGGTTGCGGGGGTCCGCGATCGCGGGGGGGGGCGGCTTAGCGTCGGTGGGGGGCAGCAGCGACAGTGGGTCGGCGCATGCATGGGCTCTTAGCCACGGTATTTTTTCCAAATATACCGTGACTAGAGTGCGGATGGGATCCGCAGGGACAGAGCTTTATCGCAAGCTCTGTCCCTGCAAGGGATTTATAGTAAATCCCTGTGATATTGCCTGAATTCGCAATGCGAATTCACTCGGTAATATCACACTACAATCCGCATTCAATATGCGGATTGTAGTATATAGAGCCCTAAGTGAGTCAGCTGATCAGACTCTCATTAAGAGAAAAGACATTAACATTGAAAAACACAAGAACAAAGTCGATAATAAATAAAGGAACAATAAATATTAAATAGATGTATAGTCTTGGAATGACTTGTATCAAAATAATGTGTACACTGAAAAGTAACAGTAATAATATCTCCGGAAATCCGTGCAGATCAATTGTATATAGCAATTCTCCTTGATGAAATGAATTAATTAGGATGGTGACAGTAGGCCAACAGTAGTATTGGTAAATAATTGTGGTATCTGTGATCAGTCACAGGGAAAGAAGCAGTTCCTTTGTTGTCATAACTTAAGTAGTTAAAATCCCGTATGTCTATCAGCAAAGGAGGGTAGAGGGTATTCATTGACTCCCCAAGGTCTTTATTAGGTCTAAACACCGGGTCTCTGTATACTGTAGAAAAGGTCTCGTGTACATAGTGCACAGGGTAATATCAGGAAAGGGTTGCTGACACCCCGTAATGTAAGCTGTATCTTATCAATATCCGGGACGCTGAAGTGAGAGAGCTGAATACAATGGTGAGCACTCACGATGCGTCAGCTGATTGCCGTCTCAGGATCACAGCAGCGTTAATAATAGATGAAGAGGCCGGTACTCTGACCATGTGTGCCGGCACTGTAGTTTAGGTCAGCTCTCGTCTCCAAAGCGGTCTCACAGAGATAGGTATACAGCAAGTGTAGGTGGGAAGCATCTACTTACCAAATATGCGGGTAGGTAGATAAAGGTAGTGACTCCAAATAGGATCTCCGGTTTTCTTTCAGGGAACAGCAACGCGTTTCAGCTACTACCATAGCCTTTTTCAAGCCAGAATGTTCCCCTCTGTCCATTACTCAGTTTAAATAATGCTAGAGCAAGATTGATTGGTCAGTTAATTAGTTTGATATAATTTGGTTTAACCTACAGTGGCTAGTTTAGACGTTCAGTTCAACAGGCTCATAACTATTTTTATACAGCCTGAGGTCACAGCCATCACCTGCTACAGGATATTTTTAAACACACCATATCTGTCTTGCCACAAATAAACAATATACAGTATTAGAAATCAGATATACAAAAAGGATATATTTAAAGTGATTAGTCTAATGTCTAATGTCCCAGCAAAAATACAACCTAACATTGTCAGGATATCTATATTAATAATAATCATAATGATAATAAAAATTAGAAAAATAATAATGTCCCTATTTAGATAATCATATAGGAGAAATAGTACCAGATTAATAAATAAACTCAAAAATAATAATATAATAGAATATTAATAATAATATTAAATAAAATTAATTATATTAGAAAAAACAAGAAAACCAATACAAATATTAATAATAATGTTAATATTAATAATTATTATTCTAATAATAGTGATAATAATAAAAATGATAACATTGATAATAATGGTACTACTAGTCATAAACCAAAAATAAAATATAAATATTAATAATGTTGGTAACAGTGTCGATATACGCCCCAACATCATCAACATTACCAATGGTAACATTGACAATGGTAACAATGGCATCAATCAAGATAAAGATGGTAATGAGTTTATTCATTTCTAAAAAATATATTGATACATATAACAAATGATTCTGGTAAAAATCAATAACATCACTGTTTAATAGATAGTGATATACGAGTAGGGTACATACTCAAAGACAACCTAAGCTTGATCTACATGGAGGTGAGTAAATATAAATCACCGCAATGATGTCGGGAAAGACTGATGTTGGTCATCATTAATACTAATAATAGACACATGTACACACATATGTGTATACATATGTACACATAGATAGGAGAGCGAACAAAGATTGGCAACAGCAAAAATAAACAGGGTAAAAGAACCTGAAGGAAAAGGAGCAGATACACGAAAGGTGAAGAGATATATTACAAAAGTAGAGTGTGGCATATCACTATAGAAGAAAGATGGGTAGGGTTGATAAGAGGATGAGGGATGGGTCATGACCGCTCAGTTGACCAGACAGTACATAAGGAGCGGTGACAGACCATCCCACATCCCCAAATATCATATTAATCATAAAATTTAAGTGCTTCATTGAGATCATCTAGATACAGCATTTGGAGCTTAAAAATCCATTTGGATTCTGCTTCACATAGTCTTTTGCATCTATCATCACCCCTATTTGTAATCTCTATATGTTCTATCCCCATAACCCTCAAGCAAGCAGGGTTGTTCTGATGGACCTCGGAAAAGTGTCAAGAGACACTATGTGTCACCATTCCTTTTAGAACATTGAGTCTGTGTTCACGAAAATGTTGTGTAAGGGTCCTAGTTGTGCAGCCCACATATTGTGTGGGACAGTCGCAACTGAGTGCATACACAACATATGTAGATTCGCAATTCAAATAACTAGTAAGGTCAAAATTATTATCTGTTTTAACTGATGTAATTTGTTTACTTTTAATAATATATTTACACGTAAGACATCTCGTTTGATTGCATGGAAAACACCCTTGAGGTTTCATTGGGAGCCAAGTTTTGGTTGTTGTCTCTATTTTATTTTTTCTAATGAAGGTACTAGGCTAGGAAACATACAGTACAGCAGTGCAATGGAGTATGCACACTGGCTCTATACATGCAGCGGTATCACGGTGGTTGTGCTTTGGGTCACTGGCCTCTGTGATGCTATCTCTATGTGAGTTTCGCTGGAAACTCTCAGGGACACGTCCTTCCAGCATGGAGGATGGAGCTGAAAATGCACGGACACACCGTGCATGCCCAGTAGCGTACATGGCTGGAGGTCGTGCTTCCAGCAGTCCGGGTCCTAGTGCCAAATGAAGAGAGACAGCGCATGGCGCTCTCTCCTAACAACCCCCTCGCTCAAGGTTGTCTCTGGTTACACTTACAGCACAAGACATATCACATTTTGGATGCTTTATATCTAACAAAAAAATAACAAGAGGGTATAAACAAGCATAAAACATTAATATTGCCTTACATTCCAGCCCACATTTTCGTAGAAAGGCATTCAGTACATGTGATGTCAAACCTTTGGTTAACTGGGATGTAATGAATATGCCGGCGGACGGGATGCTGGCCGTCAATATATTGAGGCCGGAATCCCGCTGCCCTACTGCCGGAATCCTGAACATAGGATCCGTGTAAGTATTCGCTTTAGGTTTAGGAACCCCCCGAGGGAAATATTAGGGTTAGGCACCCCCGGGGGAGGGTTAGGCTGCGGGGAGGGGGGTTTAGGGTTAGGAATCACCGGAGGAGGTCAGGGTTAGGCACTTCCCCCGGGAGACTTAGGTTTAGGGTGCGGGAAGGGGGGGTTAGGGTTAGGCACCACCGGGGGGAGGTTAGAGTTGGACAGCCCCAAGGGAGGTTAGGGTTAGGCACCACTAAGGGAGGGTTAGGGGAGGGAGAGGGTTAGGTTACTTACCTTCACCTGTCGGGATTCTGCACCATCGGACTTGCAGTGTTGGGGACCAGGTTAACTTATCGGCAAAATTCTCCTAATTAATTAATCTCACACTGACCAAAGTGCTACCGTAACTCTCTTAAGAAATGGTGCCTTATAACAATATGCTTAGAGCAACCATGGTGTTTAGTGCTGTAGGACAAGTTGATTATACCTTTATTGCCACATGATATGCTGATGGTATTATATGGACTTAAAAGACTCAGGGCCTGATTCAGAGCCACTCATAAGTGGCCGCTCATTCACTCCGAGCGATGTTCGCACATCTGCGCATGTGTATGGGTCGTAATGCGCATGCACCAACCAGTCATTGCGGTCGGAAATCGTGTGTTCGCAAAATAGCGAGTGCCTGCTAATTTGAGTGACAGGATGAGGCGTTTGTGGGTGGTAACAGGGGAAGGGGCTTGAAAATGGGGAGTGGAGATCCGAACGCAGGTGTGCCAAACGGTCAAAACGGGCGTTTTAAGGGTGTGCATAATTAACAAAGCAGTGTCATCGGCCACGTCACTTGGTTGTCTCTTAGCATGAACTGTTCGCATGATTGCGGTAGGAAAATCCTACCGCAAGCACTGCGAGCAGTTCAGACGCCTTTCGATGTACTCGATTAATCTAATAAATAGCGGAGATGACGTATGATGCGAATGGCCAGGGGACGTTTTTACAAAATAGCGAGCGCATATTTCGTTCGCTCACTCAGACATAGAGGCGTCAACAGACCGCAAAGAGCGAGTGCTCTATTTAAATATCTGGCCCCTTTTTCTGAACGAGCGAGCACAAATAGCGTCCGGCTCTGAATCAGGCCCTCAGTTCACACAAAGTCTCCTTCAGCCACAACAACTCTTCTGTGAGTGCCATTAACTCAGCTTTGGTAGTAGACAAGACAACAGTAGGCTGATTTCTGGTAGCCCAGCTGATGGCTGCTCCCAGTAATGTAAACAGGTAACCAGTGGATGAATGCCTATCATCTGATTCTCAATCGCATTTCACAGAAAGTTTGTAGATCCATATTTCCAGTTTTCTCAAACTTTAATGTCAAGGAATTGTGCCTTCCAGGTATCTCAGGAGATGCTTAACAGCAATCTAATGCTCTTTTCCAGGATTGATAGCGAACTGGCTGAAGTGACTGGCTGTATGCGTGATGCCTGCACATGTACCAATGCTAGAATACATTAAAGTTCCAAAGGCACTTTGATAAGGAGCTCCCTTCATTTCCTCCATCTCTGCTTCTAAAGTTGGACACATAGCTTTAGATTTGTTTTTACTTTTGTCAATTAGTGTACTGACTGGTTTAGTATCTGCCATGCCACATATGTTGAGTATCACCTCAATGTACCCTTGTTAGTCAATAGTAACAGTCCCAGCATTAAAATGTTACTTAATTCTCAGACCTAGTAGTTGGTATGCTGGCCCAAGAACTTTTAGTTTGAACTTGTTACCTAGCCATATTTTGAATTCAGCAATTTGGCTTTCCTTCCCAGCAAGCAACAAATCTACATACACAATTATGATGAACAAATCTTTTTCTTCCACTTGTAGAATAGGCAGTGATCGGTTTCAGAATGTACAAAGTCAATTTCCAACAATATACTGTCAAGTTTGAATGTTCCAGCAGCTGCCACTTTGTTTTAGCCCATATAATGATGTCTTTAGTAAGCATACTTTTACCTCATTGTAATGTACGAGTGGCTCCATGTAAATCTCTTCAGCTAGATCACTGTTTAATAATGCAGAATCAAAATTCAGTTGGTACATGTCACACATTGTGCTCTGCGACCCTTCGCCTCCTGGGGTGCCTCTGTGGGTTTCCAGTACTATTGTGCAGCAATCTGCAAGTGTCAGCATTCCACCTGAGAACACCTGTTCTCTTCAGAAAACACCTGTGCTCCTGTGCAGCAATCAGCAAGCTCTCCACCTACTGTGTGCACTCCTGAGCTGCTCCAGCAGTTGTCAGCATTCCTTCTGCAGAGTATCACTTTAGCTACTTCTATCTGTTAAAGATCCAACCCGTCGAGCCTTACTCTAGCTAATACTGCGCTTCAGCGACTGTATTTGGCGAGTTCTCTAGAGGAACTACTGAATGAGGAGGAGCATTGTCAGACCACCTAAGTCCATAAGAAGCCTGATAGCTGAATGTATAGCAGTAAATCATTCATAGCAGATTGTTATGAATCCCACTGCCTGCTCCATGTGAGACCCCTAGAACCCGGCTAGCGAGATCTTCTCCAATAACAACCACCCGTTGTTCCCTTAGAACTATGATACGTTCACCGGTACTTAGTCGGCCGCCTGGTCTTATGCTTGGGGTAGTAGAGGCTCACACAGAGGTACAAGGGAATTCAAGAGATGAAGTGTACAGTTAGAACTGATACAGGTAACGGTTCTGATGAGTTGGCAATTGCATCGATGATATGGCAATGATACCTATGGTGTGGCAATTGTGCCGATGTTGCGGCGATGGTGCCGATGTTGTGGCAATTGCTGTAGATAAACAGTCTAGGGTATGAAAATGGCTTTGAGAGCCAATGGTGCGGCAACTGTGCCGATGTTGCAGCGATGGTGCCAGTGGTGCAGCAATAGCCATAGATAAACAGTCTAGGATTAGCAAATGGCTTTGAGAGCCAATGGTGTGGCAAGTGTGCCGATGTTGCAGCGATGGTGCCGATGTTGCAGCAATTGCCATAGATAAACAGTCTAGGGTATGAAAATGGCTTTGAGAGCAGATGGTGCGGCAAGTGTGCCGATGTTGCGGTGATGGTGTCGATATTCCAGCACAGGAGCTGCTTGGACCGTCTAAGAAGCTGAATGAAGAATGATGGTAGCACGGGAGCTACTTGGCGCGGCTAGGAAGCCGTATGGTGAACGTTGGCAGCATGGGAGCTGCTAGATGCAGCTAGGAAGCCATTTGGAGATTGGTGGCAGCACGGGAGCTGCTTGGTGTCGGCTGGGAAGCCAAATTGAAGCAATATCATGGAGAGAACAAAAGCTGCCTATGCAGCTAAGCTGATGAAATCCACAGACATGCTATAGTTGGCACAGGTGCAATAGTTCAGTGAGTATAAATAGGCTGCAGCACTTAATCAAGCTGCACCTGTGGAAGAGACATCTCTTCCTGAGGTGTGCCGATCGCCTAGCAACAGGAGCAACAAGAGTAACCCCATCCTGCCTGGGAAAGCTGTCAGAAAGGGTCAAGTCGTGACCGCGACTTGTAACAGTACCCCCCCTTGACGCAGGGTTGAAGAACCCCCCTGGTTTATCCAGAAAATCCTGAAAGAAACATCTTCTCAACCTGGGAGCATGTAATGCAGTATCAGGAACCAAGGAACGTTACTCCGGCCCATAGCCATTCCAGTGGACTAAGAATTGCAGACGGCCCCTGGATAATCTAGAGTCCAAAATTTTCTCCACTATGAATTCATGTTGACCACGGACCATACCTGAAGCAGGCATGGGCGAGAACCTAGATTTGAATTTGGCTGACGAGAAGACCGATTTAAGCAAAGAACAATGAAAAGTATTATTACTACGGAGAGAGTTGGGCAATTGAAGTTTGAAGGCTACTGGGTTCACCTGTGAATTAATTCGGAATGGATAAATAAATCTGGGACCCAACTTCTGTGTAGGCTGACGGAGCTTGATGTATTTGGTGGAGAGCCAAACCAAATCACCTTTCTTAAAACAACACGACCTCCAATGCTTGTCAACAGATTCTTTGGAGCGGAGAGATATATTCCGAATGCTTTGATGAACCTTGCTCCAAATATGTCGGAGCCTAGAGAGAAGAAGAAGCTGTTGACCCAGAGTCACCAGCGTATAGTGAGATCCATGCTACAGACAGAGCTCTGACTAGGAAAAGGAAGAGTGATGTGAGTGATACCATGGATCGAACATTATCCTTTGTTACCACCTCCAATTCATATACCAGAGACATCAGAAGGATTGTTAAGAAGAATATCTCCATACTGATATCAGATCAATATTTAGGACCCTCTACAGTCAGGTGCATAAATATTGGGACATTGACAGAATTTTCATATTTTGGCCTCTATTCGCCACCACAATGGCTTTGAAATGAAACAAACAAGATGTGCTTTAACAGCAGACTTTCAGATTTAATTTGAGGGTAATTACATCCAAATCAGGTGAACTGTGTAGGAATTACAACGGTTTCTATATGTGCCTCCCACTTTTTAAGGGGCCAAAAGTAATGGGACTATCAACTCAAAAGCTATTTCATGGACAGGTGTGGGTTATTGTCTATTAAAAAGTGACTATAAGGTATGGTGCGCAAAACCTGCTGACCCCAGTTCAACACAACAAATGGAGGCTTACCCGACTCCAATACATATAATCCAACAAAGCAAAATTATTGTGTCATCCAGTGGCGCTGGATATAAAATGTTGCAAAACACAAAGTATTGGGATAGTACTTAATCCTTATCAGAAATTTGAAATCCTGCTGGTCATCCTTTTGTATCTGGAGTTCTCAAAATCTTCATACTTTGTCCATATGATACATGTAACAAAAATAGTAAAGGAATGTCTTAATAGTCTGATGTAATTTTCCTATTAATGTTCATATGCAGAATGACGTTGTTCTTATCAAATAGGCACATATGGTTGATGCGTACCCCACTCACATTAGAAAGTGTGGTTTAACTCCTAAAAAGGTTTCTTTACTCCTCCTTCCTAATTGTTATTCCAAACAAGTCTTTTTATATCGTGACACACAAATGTTTATGAGGGGTGAAGTGATGCGTACCCTACTCACATGGTGTAAATGCTGTAACCTGCATATAATGGTTTCTTTTCGGATATCCTCCTGGAGTATCCTCGGGGTTAATTCCCATATGATGTTTCCTCATAAAGAAGGAAATGGTATATGTTTGCTAAAAGCTTTTAATAACATATAAGGTAAACTCAAACATACATAAAAGTGAAAAATAAAAAATAAGTATATGTTGACCTGATAGTAGCAAAATAATCCTCCGTCTCGTCAGAGAGGAAACAGCCAAAGTTGTCCAATAGTTAAAAAATCCCTGTAGCCAACACGTTTCGACCTGTCCCTGCAGGTCTTTTTCAAGGTATAGGGATTCATGTATACACTAGTGTCTTAAATACCCTGTGTAATCAATTAGTCTCAATTGTCACTTAATTGGTGTATAGACTACACGTTTCTGTAGAGATCTACCTTCTAGAGGTGGAAATACATATTCCGGGGTTGGTGGTTACTTAATGTCTCCCAACCGGATTTCCTCCGGAAATGGTTAAGCACGTTCGTCTCCTATTGAGTTCCCCCAAGGCTCGCTACCCACGTGTATGAGCGTTGAACTTGTCCACGTGGGTAGCGTGCGCCCGTGCTCCTAAGTCCACAGCACATCACGTTGAAGCCGGCCCCGGCGTCTGACCGGAAGCCGCGTCATTGGGCCATGACGCACGTCCGGCGACAGACAAGCTGGGGCACAGCATACGGAGGGAATGTCTCACATTAGCGGCGGCCATATTGTAGCCTCATGGTTTCAAAGGGGGTGTTTAAATACATAAACTTAGAGTAAAACACAATAAATAAATAAATAAAAACATGTAAATATGTGACATATAAAAAAATATTATACAAAAGGGATATAAAAAATTTCTCATCCCATATGTGATCAGAATATATATACAATACGCATGAATTCATTACATAAGTAAGAATGAGTGGGGATACAAGAGAAGATAGCAGCGAATAATCTTATTAAAAATATATTAAAAACTGAATCTAATATGTCCTAATAAAAATAGCTATTAGAGGAACCATTTTATCTCAAAGTCTTGATTTAGACCGCAGGGGACCAGTGTCTTAAATTTATAGATCAGTCTCATCTCTTCCCTTGCGATGGCCCTCATATTATCTTTATTGCGTACGGACCTTTTAATGATCTTAAGTCCCCAGAAATTTTTTATTCCATCTGTGGAACATTGATGTATGTTCTTGAAATGGGCCGATAATGAGTGCGTTTCCAAGCCTTTTTTAATATTTCGGAGGTGTTCCCCTATACGAGTTTTAAGATTTCTCGTTGTCCTCCCAATGTAAAACAGACCACACTTACATTCAATGGCGTATATGACATTTTTGGAGTTACATGTTATAAACTCTAATATATTCAGATCTTGGCCATTTATGTTAACAGATGTGAACTTTCTTTCATTTCCGTTTTTTTTTATATTTCTACACCCTAAACATAGGCCACATCTATGGAAACCAATAGTTCTGTTTCTACTCAGGGTATCATCGGATAGGTGTGCACTCTTTACCAATTTTGTGGCAAGATTCGCTGCCTTTCTGTATATGTGCACTGGTCTTCGAGGGATAACTCTACCCAGGATGGGATCTCTTTCTAGTATGGACCAGTGTTTCTTAAATACCCTTTCTATTTCCCTATGTTGGGAATTAAAATCTGAAATAAAAGCCCACTGGAATTTTTCCTCCCTCATTTTTTTGGGTTTAGTAACCAATAGGTCCTTCCGGTCCAACTCCATTACTGTTTTCATTTTCTCTGTTATGGAATCTTCTTTGTATCCACTGGCTATAAACGCTTCTTTCATTCTGTTTGCTTGTTCCTTAAAATCCTCTGTTTTTGAACAATTCCTTTTTAACCTCTTAAGTTGTCCTCCTGGTATGGAGGTAAGCCATTGATGATGATGGCAACTATTCATTTGTATATATGTTGAAGAATCCGTTGGTTTCTGGTAGGATTTCGTCTGGATCTTTCCATCTTCCAAAAAGACTGTCACATCCAAAAAATTAATGTGTTCCACCTGGATGTCAAACGTTAGTTTGATGTTTCGATCATTAAAATTTAATTTAACACAGAAATCATCTAAAAGGCTTCTCTCCCCTTTCCAGATAAAAAATATATCGTCTATATATCGGCACCAGAGTACCAGGTTCGCACTATATAGTGCGAACCTGGTACTCTGGTGCCGATATATAATAATCGAAACATCAAACTAACGTTTGACATCCAGGTGGAAACTAACAGAATGAAAGAAGCGTTTATAGCCAGTGGATACAAAGAAGATTCCATAACAGAGAAAATGAAAACAGTAATGGAGTTGGACCGGAAGGACCTATTGGTTACTAAACCCAAAAAAATGAGGGAGGAAAAATTCCAGTAGGCTTTTATTTCAGATTTTAATTCCCAACATAGGGAAATAGAAAGGGTATTTAAGAAACACTGGTCCATACTAGAAAGGGATCCCATCCTGGGTAGAGTTATCCCTTGAAGACCAGTGCACATATACAGAAAGGCAGCGAATCTTGCCACAAAATTGGTAAAGAGTGCACACCTATCCGATGATACCCTGAGTACAAACAGAACTATTGGTTTCCATAGATGTGGCCTATGTTTAGGGTGTAGATATATAAAAAAAAACGGAAATGAAAGAAAGTTCACATCTGTTAACATAAATGGCCAAGATCTGAATATATTAGAGTTTATAACATGTAACTCCAAAAATGTCATATACGCCATTGAATGTAAGTGTGGTCTGTTTTACATTGGGAGGACAACGAGAAATCTTAAAACTCGTATAGGGGAACACCTCCGAAATATTAAAAAAGGCTTGGAAACGCACTCATTATCGGCCCATTTCAAGAACATACATCAATGTTCCACAGATGGAATAAAAAATTTCTGGGGACTTAAGATCATTAAAAGGTCCGTACGCAATAAAGATAATATGAGGGCCATCGCAAGGGAAGAGATGAGACTGATCTATAAATTTAAGACACTGGTCCCCTGCGGTCTAAATCAAGACTTTGAGATAAAATGGTTCCTCTAATAACTATTTTTATTAGGACATATTAGATTCAGTTTTTAATATATTTTTAATAAGATTATTCACTGCTATCTTCTCTTGTATCCCCACTCATTCTTATTTATGTAATGAATTCATGCGTATTGTATATATATTCTGATCACATATGGGATGAGAAATTTTTTATATCCCTTTTGTATAATATTTTTTTATATGTCACATATTTACATGTTTTTATTTATTTATTTATTGTGTTTTACACTAAGTTTATGTATTTAAACACCCCCTTTGAAACCATGAGGCTACAATATGGCCGCCGCTAATGTGAGACATTCCCTCCGTATGCTGTGCCCCAGCTTGTCTGTCGCCGGACGTGCGTCATGGCCCAATGACGCGGCTTCCGGTCGGACGCCGGGGCCGGCTTCAACGTGATGTGCTGTGGACTTAGGAGCACGGGCGCACGCTACCCACGTGGAGGAAGTTCAACGCTCATACACGTGGGTAGCGAGCCTTGGGGGAACTCAATAGGAGACGAACGTGCTTAACCATTTCCGGAGGAAATCCGGTTGGGAGACATTAAGTAACCACCAACCCCGGAATATGTATTTCCACCTCTAGAAGGTAGATCTCTACAGAAACGTGTAGTCTATACACCAATTAAGTGACAATTGAGACTAATTGATTACACAGGGTATTTAAGACACTAGTGTATACATGAATCCCTATACCTTGAAAAAGACCTGCAGGGACAGGTCGAAACGCGTTGGCTACAGGGATTTTTTAACTATTGGACAACTTTGGCTGTTTCCTCTCTGATGAGACGGAGGATTATTTTGCTACTATCAGGTCAACATATACTTATTTTTTATTTTTCACTTTTATGTATGTTTGATTTTATCTTATATGTTATTAAAAGCTTTTAGCAAACATATACCATTTCCTTCTTTATGAGGAAACATCATATGGGAATTAACCCCGAGGATATTCCAGGAGGATATCCGAAAAGAAACCATTATATGCAGGTTACAGCATTTACACCATGTGAGTAGGGTACGCATCACTTCACCCCTCATAAACATTTGTGTGTCACGATATAAAAAGACTTGTTTGGAATAACAATTAGGAAGGAAGAGTAAAGAAACCTTTTTAGGAGTTAAACCACACTTTCTAATGTGAGTGGGGTACGCATCAACCATATGTGCCTATTTGATAAGAACAACGTCATTCTGCATATGAACATTAATAGGAAAATTACATCAGACTATTAAGACATTCCTTTACTATTTTTGTTACATGTATCATATGGACAAAGTATGAAGATTTTGAGAACTCCAGATACAAAAGGATGACCAGCAGGATTTCAAATTTCTGATAAGGATTAAGTACTATCCCAATACTTTGTGTTTTGCAACATTTTATATCCAGCGCCACTGGATGACACAATAATTTTGCTTTGTTGGATTAGGTGTGGGTTATTCCCTTGTTATTTCATTATCAATTAAGCAGGTAAAAGGTCTGGAGTTGATTCTAGGTGTGATATTTTCACTTGGAATCAGTTGCTGTTGACTCTCAATATGAGATCCAAAGAGCTGTCACTATCAGTGAAGCAAGCCATCATTAGGCTGAAAAATCAAAATAAACCCATCAGAGAGATAGCAAAAACATTAGGTGTGGCCAAATCAACTGTTTGGAACATTCTTAAAAAGAGAGAGCGCACCGGAGAGCTCAGCAACACCAAAAGACCCGGAAGACCACGGAAAACAACTGTGGTGGATGACAGAAGAATTATTTCCCTGGTGAAGAAATCAAGAACACTCTCCAGGAGGTAGGTGTATATGTGTCAAAGTCAACAATCAAGAGAAGACTTCACAAGAGTGAATATAGAGGGTTCACCACAAGATGTAAACCACTGGTGAGCCTCAAAAACAGGAAGACCAGATTAGAGTTTGCCAAACAACATCTAAAAAAGCCATTACAGTTCTGGAACAACATCTTATGGACAGATGAGACAAAGATCAACTTGTACCAGAGTGATGGGAAGAGAAGAGTATGGAGAAGGAAAGGAACTGCTCATGATCCAAAACATACCACCTCATCAGTGAAGCATGGTGGTGGTAGTGTCATGGCGTGGGCATGTATGGCTGCCAATGGAACTGGTTCCCTTGTATTTATTGATGATGTGACTGCTGACAAAAGCAGCAGAATGAATTCTGAAGTGTTTCGGGCAATATTATATGCTCATATTCAGTCAAATGCTTCAGAACTCATTGGACAGCGCTTCACAGTGCAGATGGACAATGACCCGAAGCATACTGCAAAAGCAACCAAAGAGTTTTTTAAGGCTAAAAAGTGGAATGTTATGCAATGGCCAAGTCAATCCCCTGACCTGAATCCGATTGAGCATGCATTTCACTTGACAAAGACAAAACTGAAGGGAAAATGCCCCAAGGACAAGCAGGAACTGAAGACATTTGCAGTAGAGGCCTGGCAGAGCATCACTAGGAATGAAACCCAGCGTCTGGTGATGTCTATGCGTTCCAGACTTCAGGCTGTAATTGCCTGCAAAGGATTTGCAACAAAGTATTAAAAAGTGAAAGTTAGATTTAGGATTGTATAGTTTGTCCCATTACTTTTGGCCCTTTCAAAAGTGGGAGGCACATATAGAAACCGTTGTAATTCCTACACCGTTCACCTGATTTGGATGTAATTACCCTCAAATTAAATCTGAAAGTCTGCCGTTAAAGCACATCTTGTTTGTTTCATTTCAAAGCCATTGTGGTGGTGAATAGAGGCCAAAATATGAAAATTCTGTCAATTTCCCAATATTTATGCACCTGACTGTATATCTGAAAATAGAGTAGTGATATTCTGAAAATCTGAAAATCTTAAATTTAAGCAAGCCCCCAGTCATTTTAAGAGGCCAATCCCTAAGATTACCAATCATATTGACTGACTACCTCCAAAGCCTATGGGTTTTTTCAGATGTAGCAAAACCAATTGCACTACATGCAAACACACCAAAGGAAATAAGAGTACGAATTTTGTTTCCTCTGCGTCAAAAGAGATATTCCCTATCAAAGATTTTTTAAACTGTAGGTCATCATTTGTGATTTATCTAGTGGAATGTGGCTGTGGCATCCAATATGTCGGGCGTACGACCAGACCTCTACATATCAGGTTTATGGAGCATAGGAGGAATATCCTGAGGAAATTTAATATGCACTCATTATCCAAACATGTTGTGGGGTGTCAAGGAGATAAGATCGATGGTGTTACAATTCAAGCTATTGACCAAGTGAAACCAACTGTTAGAGGTGGGGCTAGGTATAGAAATCTCTGTAAAAGAGAGGCGTGCTGGATCTTTAGACTTAGGACTCTCATACCACAAGGTCTGAATGATACTGTGGAACTAAATAATATTGGGTAGCTGGATTAGATATCTTCCTATGGTATCCTAAGATCAGGTCATGCAGGGATGTTACTGATCCTTGGGTATGAGAAACTCTACCGCATATGGAGTGGTATTTAATTATTGGTCACATATAGGTATATATTCATTAGTGATATCCCCACTTATTTTACATTGGTGCCTCTCACTTCCATTCCCTCTCATCACCATCACTATGAAATATAATGTCTATTTTTCATATCTTATTTTTTTCCCTCTTACATGGGTATTAGGAACAATCATCTTTGGAGTATGCATTATAAAGGAATATTGAAATATACATGAGTAGATTGATTGTCCAAATGTTATCATTTTTGGGTATATTATTATATGTTCTCTTTGACATACAAGTTTTTAACAAACTCTGAGGTTTCTATTCTTAAAGCCCAGTCTATATATTTCGTTATAAAGAATAAGTGTATTAATATGTACTAACCTATACTTATGTATAGGTATAGGACTATAAGATGTAATAATGAGATGGCTAATTATCCACCTATTCCCCGTTGGTGTCGACGTTATGTTCCCTGAGATGTAGATATGTTGGGCAATATTAATCCCTGTCTAATCTACGTGTATATGTATCTGATTATAATTATCTTTACATGATATCTTGAAAGTATTCGTGAGTGTACTGAGATTTTTGCCTATATATGCACGGTTTATAGATTCCTTCCGGAGAAATCCAGGTGCATTAAGCAACACTGGGCAGTAGCATATATGTATAGTTAAAGGGTAATGAAGTAAAGCTAAGCAGGTACTTAGGTGTCTGGTTACTGGATGGGGGACCTAACAAACTCCAGCTACATAGCTTTATTGTTCTTTGTGACCCATGAATTGTATATCTATCCCAATGATGGGTTAATGAGGCACTGACTAGGTTTCTTTTATTTTTACTTTTCCTTTTCTTTCCTAATCATTAATGGATATATAATTTATCATTTTTTTCACCTTAAATTTGGTTGATTGAGAATGATGCTGATTTGTACAGTGGAAATATTAAGACCACTATACATATACGATTATGACGGCTTCAGGAGTTCATCTCTATAGATTATGTTACTATCATGATTCCATTATTAAGGTATAACTGATTCAGTATATTGTATAGAAGATCAGGTGTTTTTCATTAAATGGTATGATACCTGAACGTTAAGACGATATAAGATTAAATGGTGGACAAGGAGTATTGATGTTCAAAAGCAAACAATAGAATTTAAAATATTTTAGTTTTTTAATAGAGCTATGTCGAAAGATGCTTTGTAGTTTGTACCAACAAAGTTATATTAACAAAACTAAATTAATACATGTATATATATATATATCTGTTTAAAGGTTTTAAATACCATTGCATATCCACGTAATAGCTGATTATAAGCAGCTAATGACAACTCAGCATTAATGCATGTGGAGGCATTTGATGGGTTAATGAAACAGCTGCCGCTGTTCTAAATCAACACAGCAGGACTTTTAAAGAGTTACTGAGAGAGCAGTACATACCTTGTTCTGAGGAAGCCGCTGAGTATTTCGAGGAGGCGGAGAAACGCATTAACCACTATTGGGGTGGAGAGCCTATAATCCGGGAGAAGGAGAAACATTGCGTGGTTTACCTGCTTTATACTGCATAACTTTATAATCAATATCGTGGCCCAGGAGGAGGAACACGGAAGGAGGCTGACTCTCAGCCAGCAATTATCACATGTGGAGTGGGGTATTTACACCTACACACCGCAACCCATGTGTGCCTGAGGCGGCCAGCCGAGAGCAGCAGTATTTGAGCCGGGGATAAGAATACAAAATACATTCATTGACAGTGGATACTTGGGTGATCACGTAACCCATCAAAGCTAATAACCACAAAATTATAGGTTATATAACCTTTTTTTCTGCATGCATGCTTATCATAATTTTTTCTCTACATCTCCTGTTGATAATTGAATATCCTCCACCATACTGATATCCCCAGAAACTAAGGGGTTTAATCTATCCGTGTGCTTTTGAATGATAACTTTTACCAAGACAAATGCCTATATTACCACTATTTGTATGAGTATTAACCATACATTTATTTGGCTCTGGACATTACATCTATTCAAAGCAATCTCTGAAATTCCATACAAAGAGGAAATAATTGGTGTTTCTTTTAAACAAATGACACACTAACTACGTGGGTTATATGAGTTATAGCTGGATTGTGTGATTTTGACTCATTTGTCATATTTATCATATGTATTCTATGTTTTTTTTACCAATTCTAACACCATATAATATATCTGTAGTGGGAATCTCCTTGCAAAGATACTATATCTAGTTCTGTTACAATTTATACTGATAAACATTTTTGCTACATTGTATTTTAATCGGTTTGGTATTTATCCTCTATGTCTTCAGCAGATTGCTGACCTATTAGTTTTTTCATGTTGTACCAACTATCCAGGAAGTAATTGTAATCCCACAAATTAGCTTAATTTTTATAGACTTTAAAATGTCTTTTTATCTATACATCTAAGCTTATAAATTGTTTTATTTTCTTTTATTGACTGTGCAATAAATTGATATATTTCTTTTTTTTGACTAGCGCCTATTTGTCTTTTTGCTTTATAGTGTATGGGAATCCAGCAATTTTCCCATTTTCAATAAGGCTGCTGTCAATTGATGGTTATATCACAGACTGTGACTGTTTAAGGCTGGTACCCTTCATATAGGTTAGCGCCCATGCGTTTTTTCTTTTGTTAGACAGAATA
Organism: Taudactylus pleione; assembly: GCA_031769625.1. Taxonomy (NCBI): domain Eukaryota; kingdom Metazoa; phylum Chordata; class Amphibia; order Anura; family Myobatrachidae; genus Taudactylus; species Taudactylus pleione. Next base: position 19,405,666 of record JAUIMM010000094.1, on the reverse strand, counting down.
AGAAGCTGGTGACCCAAAGTCGAAGGCATTTGACCTAGGATGTTTCCCTGTAACACAGAAGAATGGGGATACTGAAGATGCAGAGTGACATGAATTATTAAAAGCGAACTCAGCAAGCGGCAGATGTGATACCCAATCATTATGACACTTGGAAACATAACAGCGTAGATACTGTTCCAGACACTGATTAATGCACTCGGTCTGTCCATTGGACTGCGGATGTTAACCTGAAGAAAGACTAAGATCAATGCCCAGAGAAGTACAGAACACTCGCCAAAATTGTGCCACAAATTGTGATCCTCGATCCGACACAATATCCATTGTTAAACCGTGTGCCCAAAAAATGTGTTGGAGAAACAGGCTGGAAAGTTCCTTAGCAGAAGGAAGTTTTTGCAATGGCATGAAGTGTGCCATTTTACTAAATCGGTCCACCACTGTCCAGATAACAGAACATCGAGCAGATATTGGGAGATCAACAATGAAATCCATGGTGATGTGAGTCCAGGGTCTCATGGGTATGGAAAGTGGAAGTAACAGACCCGAAGGAGCTGTCTGAGGTGTCTTATTCTGGGCACATACCTGACATGCCAAGACAACTTTGAGACTTTTAAAAGACTGGATCGCCTTGATTGGCCAGTTAAAGGTATCCACTCCTTTCTTGGTCAAATTTACAATGGGTGCCACTATGCTGGAAAAGCTTTAATGAATCTGCGATAATAATTAGAAAAGCAGAGGAACTGCTGGATGGCTTTAAGGGAAGTTGGTTGGTCCCACTTAAGTATAGCCTCGACTTTCCCTAGATCCATTGAAAATCCCCGGGACGAGATGGTATATCCCAGAAAAGAGACTTGAGTGACATCAAAAATAAACATTTTCAGTGAGTACTGAAGTCCGTTTTCCACTCGTCCCCACTTTTGATTCAAATCAGGTCATATGCCCTTCGGAGGTCAATCTTGGAGAAGATATTAGCCTGACACAGCTGATCGAACAATACCAGAATGAGAAGTAATGGGTATGAATTATTTACCGTAATGTTGTTGAGTCCCCTGTAATTAATACAGGGATGAAGAGACCCATCCTTCTTCCCCACGAAGAAAAAACCAGCTCCCAGTGGTGATTTTGAGGGACGGATGAATCCTTTAGTCAAGGCATCTTCGGTGTACTCTGTCATAGCTTTTTCCTCCGGTATTGAGAGGGAATACAACTGGCCTTTGGGTAATTTGGCGTTGGGTATCAAATTGATAGCACAGTCATAAGACCTATGTGGAGGAAGATCATCCGCAAGTTTTTTGGAGAAAACATCAGCGTAATCCCTGTACTGAAGCAGAATGGGCAGAGATGTCTCAGAAATTGTAGGAAGTACAGACCGAATAGGCATAGTCGAGCAATGATTCTGACAAGTCTGACTCCATTTGATTATTTCACCTGATTGCCAATTAATCACAGGATTGTGATCCCTATGCCATGGAAAACCTAGAACGACTGGAGCCAAAGGACAATTTAAGAGGTAAAAGAACAAAGTCTCTGAGTGTAAAGACCCTACCAAAAAATGTAGATAAGGTGTCTTAAACTTCACATGTCCTGAAGAAATCAAACCTCCGTCCAGACAACAAATCAAAATGTTCTGTTCCAAGTGGACAGCTGGAACTCCCAGAGTGCGAAAGAAATGAAAATCCATAAAATTGCCTGCCGCCCCACTATCCAGGAAGGCTGAAGTAGACAAAAGTGGAATTAGCGAGTTGGATGGCTGCTGGGACTAAAACAGAATTCTTGGAAGTAATAGATTCCAGACCCAAGTGTAAATCCTCCCGAACACTTAGGCCCTGTCTTTTTACCGGTCTGAGCAGACAATTATTCACAGTATGCCCCTTGACACCGCAATACATACAGAGGCCAAGGTACCCTCTTCTGCATCTCTCTTCTGATGATAGGCGAGAGGACCCAATCTGCATTGGTTCCTCTGTGACCAAAGATGGAACCCAATCCAGAGAACGAGGTGATTTGATGGGAAGATTTTGTTTACATTCCCGTAGCTGCCGGTCTATCCTAATGGCCTATTGCATAAGGTCATCCAAGGACTTGGAGGTGAATGTTGAACAAGGATGTCCTTGATGGCCTCAGAAAGACCAAGACGATATTGGCTACATAGGGCCAGATCATTCCAACTAGAGTCAGTTGCCCATCTGCAGAACTCTGATGAGTAATCCTCCGCTACTTTCTGACCCTGTTTGATTGTACGCAATTTGGACTCAGCCAACACAGCACGGTCCGGGTCATCATACAAAAGGCCCAAGACTGTAAAGAAAGCCTCAACGGTCTGTAATGCCGCATGGGTTGAAGGCAGTCCGAAGGCCCAAGTCTGTGGATCCCCTGAAGGAGAGAGATTACCAGTCCCACTTGCTGCAACTGAGTCCCTGAAGAGATCAGACAAAGTCGGAAATAAAGCTTGCAACTTTCCCAAAAGTTTAAAACTGTCAGCGATCCCCAGAAAACCGATCTGGCAAATTTACCTTTGGTTCAAGATGAGGAGCTGCATATACCGGAGAATGGTTTTCCTCAACTTGTATAGTGAGTTCCTGGACTTTCTGGGTGAGTGTTTGGATCTGGGCTGCTAGCACCTGGGCAGTACTCTGTCTCTGCTCCATGATGCAGAAGCTATAACTCCGATATAACTCTTTCTGTATCTAATTCCAAGTGTACCTGTGTATGGACCGACTATAATGTTATGAATCCCACTGCCTGCTCCATGTGAGACCCCTAGAACCCGGATAGCAAGATCTTCACCAATAACAACCACCCATTGTTCCCTTAGAACTATAATACGTTCACTGGTACTTAGACGGCCACCTGGACTTATGCTCGGGGTAGTAGAGGCTCACACGGAGGTACAAGGGAATTCAAGAGATGAAGTGTACAGTTAGAGCTGATACAGGTAATGGTTATGATGAGTTGGCAATTGCATTGATAATATGGCAATGATACCGATGGTGGCAATCGTGCCGATGTTGCGGCTATGATGCCGATGTTGTAGCAATAGCTGTAGATAAACAGTCCAGAGTTTGGAAATGGCTTTGAGAGCCGATGGTGCGGCAAGTGTGCCGATGTTGCGGCGAAGATGCCGATGATGCGGCAATTGCCATAGATAAACAGTCTAGGGTGTGAAAATGGCTTTGAGAGCCAACGGTGCAGCAACTGTGCCGATGTTGCGGCGATGGTGCAGCAATAGCCGTAGATAAACAGTCAAGGGTTAGCAAAAGGCTTTGAGAGCCGATGGTTTAGCAAGTGTGCCGATGTTGCGGCGTTGGTGCCGATATTGCGGCACGGGAGCTGCTTGGAGCAGCTAAGGAGCCAAATGAAGAATGGTGGTAGCATGGGAGCTACTCGGTGTGGCTAGGAAGCCATATGGTGAACATTTGCAGCACGGGAACTGATTGATGCGGCTAGTAAGCCGTTTGGAGATTGGTGGTAGCACGGGAGCTACTTGGTGCGGCTAGGAAGCTGTATGGTGAACATTGGCAGCACTGGAGCTGCTAGATGCGGCTAGGAAGCCTTTTGGAGATTGGTGGCAGCACGGGAGCTGCTTGATGTCGACTAGGAAGCCGAATGGAATAGAGAATAAGAGAGAATAAAAGCTGCCCATGCAGCTAAGCTGATGAAATCCACAGACACGCTATAGTTGGCACAGGTGCAATAGTTCAGTGAGTATAAATAGGCTGCAGCACTTAATCAAGCTGCAACTGTGAATGAGACATCACTTCCTGAGGCTTGCTGATCGCCTAGCAACAGGAGTAACCCTGTCCTGCCTGGGAAAGCTGTCAGAAAGGGTCAAGTCGTGACCACGACTTGTAACACAGATATAGCAATGACCATACGTAATGTTTTGTACCTTGCAACAGGTGAGAAGATCTCCCCGTAGTCAAGGCCTGATTTCTGGGTGTAATGCTTAGCAACAATTTGGGCTTCATAATGAGCAAGACTTCCATCTGTGTTTAGTTTCTTGCAGAAGACCCACTTGTTTTTGACTGTTTAACGGTTGCTTAGCCTGCCCTCAATGATCCACGTGTCATTGACATTTAAAGCTGTAAGCTCTTTGTCTATGGCTGATTTCCACTCTTGCTGTTTGACTTTGCTTCTTGTATAGTTTGAGGGTCACAGCAAACAAAATGAGTAAACTCCTTGCTGTATCTTTTAGATGGTCTATCTTTGTTGCGCCACATATGGGTCCTGTTCTGTGGTTGATCACTTGCATCTGTAGTCTTAGTTTCTGACATGCTTCCAGATGTCTAAAATAACAGGTCCTTGCATTGTTGCAACATTTAGCTTGCTTTTGGTTGACGCTGCCCCATGTGTGATGTGACATCTCTTAACTTTATGAGCTTTTGATTAATAATTTCCCACAATCTTTAACCTTTGCTTTGTTGACAATATCCAAGAATAAAACATAACATTTGAGAATCTAACTTGTGTCTTCTATTGTTATGGATATGAGCATACACTTTAAATCCAAATACATAGATGATTGATGCTTTACATTTTACCGGACCATGCTTCCAATTGAGTTTTATTTTTGACTGCCACTGTAGTTGCTCGATTTTTGAGATAAGGACTTGTTCTGCACAGTAACTTTTATCCAAACCTGCATCACTAAAAATAATCTGTGCTTTCTCAAAGATTGTTCTATTTGCACTCTCAAGTCATTCTGCTCAGGTGTGTAGGCAACTGTTAATTAGTGTTGGATGCCATTCTTCTTTAGAAAAGTAGCAATATCTCTGTTTTCATATTCTTTACCATTATCAGACCTTAACACCTTTATTGTTAGGACTCTCAGGTTTTCTACTAGACTCTTGTATTCTGAAATTTTACTCGTAACTTACATTTTAGTTTTCAGCAAGTATACGTGTCATCCTTATAGCATCATCTATGAGTGTCATGAAGTAATGGTTCCCACTCACTGACTTCACCTCCATTGGTGTACACACGTCCATGTGAACTAGTTCCAATGGTGCTATAGCTCTGGACGCTGCCTTTGGAAAGGGGCAAGGTGTTTTTCACACAATTTTCACACTCTGGTCTTTAGAAGTTGTTCATTGACATCCCTGTCACCACGCCATCTAGAAGATTTTCTACATTCACTGGCATCACTAGGTGGGTGCGGGAGGGTGCGGGCTGCACTGGGTTACACCAACCGAGGGGCTGACACCAAAATAGCAGAACTGCACTGCTATTTTGGTGCCACCCCGTCGGATGGTGTCACCGTGAATAGGGGCTGGCTGGCAACTTACAGGCTGGGGGGCAAACACAAGCAAGTGGCCCTGGCTTGTGAACGAAAAAAAACTGTGACAGAAATCTATAGATAGACACAGTATAATTGTTATATACATTTACTAAGTTATTTATTAGCCATATATTACTGTATATCTATTTATCTAATGTATATATGTATATATATATATTTAGAAATATATACACCAATATATATTAATAATAATCTAAATCCCACACTGCGCTCCCCCTCCCCTATCCACATCCCACACTGTGCTTCCCTTCTCCCATCCACAGCCCACACACTGCACTCCCCTTCCCTTATCCACATCCAAAACACTGCACTACCCTTCTCCTATCCACAGCCCACACATTGCACTCCCCTTCCCCTATCCACATCCAACGCACTGCACTCCCCTTGCCCTATCCACATCCTACACACTGCTTCCATTCCCCTATCCACATCCAAAACACTACACTACCCTTCTCCTATCCACAGCCCACACACTGCACTCCCCTTCCCCTATCCACATCCAATTCACTGCACTCCCCTTGTCTACTCCTATCCACATCCTACACACTGCTTCCCTTCCCCTATCCACATCCCACACACTACGCTTCCCTTCCCCTATCCACATCCCACACACTGCGCTTCCCTTCCCCTATCCACATCCTACACACTGTGCTTCCCTTCCCCTATCCACATCCACACTGTGCTTCCCCTTCCCTATCTACATCCCACACACTGCGCTTCCCATCCACTATCCACATCCCACACACTGCGCTTCCTTTCACCTATCCACATCCCACACACTGCGCTTCCCTTCCCCTATCCACATCCTACACACTGCGCTTCCCTTCCCCTATTCACATCCCACACACTGTGCTTCCCCTTCCCTATCCACATCCCACACACTGCGCTTCCCTTCCCCTATCCACATCCCAAACACTGTGCTTCCCCTTCCCTATCCATATCCCACACAATGCGCTTCCCTTCCCCTATCCACATCCCACACACTGCGCTTCCCCTTCCCTATCCACATCCCACTCTGTGCTTTCCTTCACCCATCCACAGCCCACACACTGCACTCCCCTTGCCCTATCCACATCCCACACACTGCGCTTCCTTCCCCTATCCACATCCCACACACTGCGCTTCCCCTTCCCCTATCCACATCCCACACACTGCGCTTCCCTTCCCCTATCCACATCCTACACACTGCCCTCCGCTTCCCCTATCCATATCCCACACACTGCGCTTCCCTTCCCCTATCCACATCCCACACACTGCGCTTCCCTTCCCCTATCCACATCCCACACACTGCGCTTCGCTTCCCCTATCCTCCCACACACTGCGCTTCCCCTTAACTATCCACATCTCACACACTGCGCTTCCCCTTCCCTATCCACATCCCACACACTGCGCTTCCCCTTACCTATCCACATCCCACACACTGCGCTTCCCCTTCCCTATCCACATCCCACACACTGCGCTTCCCTTCCCCTATCCACTTCCCATACACTGCGCTTCCCTTCCCCTATCCACATCCCACACACTGCGCTTCCCTTCCCCAATCCACATCCCACACACTGCACTTCCCTTCCCTAATCCACATCCCACACACTGTGCTTCCCCTTCCCTATCCACATCCCACACACTGCACTCCCCTTCCCCTATCCACATCCCACACACTGCGCTTACCTTCCCCTATCCACATCCCGCACACTGTGCTTCCCCTTCCTTATCCACATCCCACACACTGCACTTCCCTTCCCCTATCCACATCCCACACACTGCGCTTCCCTTCCCCTATCCACATCCCACACACTGCACTTCCCCTTCCCCTATCCACATCCCACACACTGCGCTTCCCTTCCCCTATCCACATCCTACACACTGCCCTTCGCTTCCCCTATCCATATCCCACACACTGCGCTTCCCTTCCCCTATCCACATCACACACGCTGCGCTTCCCTTCCCCTATCCACATCCCACACACTGCGCTTCGCTTCCCCTATCCTCCCACACACTGTGCTTCCCCTTAACTATCCACATCCCACACACTGCGCTTCCCCTTCCCTATCCCACACACTGCGCTTCCCCTTCCCTATCCACATCCCACACACTGCGCTTCCCCTTCCCTATCCCACACACTGCGCTTCCCCTTCCCTATCCACATCCAACACACTGCGCTTCCCTTCCCCTATCCACATCCCACACACTGCGCTTCCCTTCCCCAATCCACATCCCACACACTGCGCTTCCCTTCCCCTATCCACATCCCACACACTGCGCTTCCCTTCCCCTATCCACATCCCACACACTGCGCTTCGCTTCCCCTATCCTCCCACACACTGCGCTTCCCCTTAACTATCCACATCTCACACACTGCGCTTCCCCTTCCCTATCCACATCCCACACACTGCGCTTCCCCTTCCCTATCCACATCCCACACACTGCACTCCCCTTGCCCTATCCACATCTCACACACTGCGCTTCCCTTCCCCTATCCACATCCCACACACTGCGCTTCGCTTCCCCTATCCACATCCCACACACTGCGCTTCCCCTTAACTATCCACATCCCACACACTGCGCTTCCCCTTCCCTATCCACATCCCACACACTGCACTCCCCTTCCCTATCCACATCCCACACACTGCGCTTCCCCTTACCTATACAAATCCCACACACTGCGCTTCCCCTTCCCTATCCACATCCAACACACTGCGCTTCCCTTCCCTTATCCACAGCCCACACACTGCACTCCCCTTCCCCTATCCACATCCAATTCACTGCACTCCCCTTGTCTACTCCTATCCACATCCTACACACTGCTTCCCTTCCCCTATCCACATCCCACACACTACGCTTCCCTTCCCCTATCCACATCCCACACACTGCGCTTCCCTTCCCCTATCCACATCCTACACACTGTGCTTCCCTTCCCCTATCCACATCCACACTGTGCTTCCCCTTCCCTATCTACATCCCACACACTGCGCTTCCCATCCACTATCCACATCCCACACACTGCGCTTCCTTTCACCTATCCACATCCCACACACTGCGCTTCCCTTCCCCTATCCACATCCTACACACTGCGCTTCCCTTCCCCTATTCACATCCCACACACTGTGCTTCCCCTTCCCTATCCACATCCCACACACTGCGCTTCCCTTCCCCTATCCACATCCCAAACACTGTGCTTCCCCTTCCCTATCCATATCCCACACAATGCGCTTCCCTTCCCCTATCCACATCCCACACACTGCGCTTCCCCTTCCCTATCCACATCCCACTCTGTGCTTTCCTTCACCCATCCACAGCCCACACACTGCACTCCCCTTGCCCTATCCACATCCCACACACTGCGCTTCCCTTCCCCTATCCACATCCCACACACTGCGCTTCCCCTTCCCCTATCCACATCCCACACACTGCGCTTCCCTTCCCCTATCCACATCCTACACACTGCCCTCCGCTTCCCCTATCCATATCCCACACACTGCGCTTCCCTTCCCCTATCCACATCCCACACACTGCGCTTCCCTTCCCCTATCCACATCCCACACACTGCGCTTTGCTTCCCCTATCCTCCCACACACTGCGCTTCCCCTTAACTATCCACATCTCACACACTGCGCTTCCCCTTCCCTATCCACATCCCACACACTGCGCTTCCCCTTACCTATCCACATCCCACACACTGCGCTTCCCCTTCCCTATCCACATCCCACACACTGCGCTTCCCTTCCCCTATCCACTTCCCATACACTGCGCTTCCCTTCCCCTATCCACATCCCACACACTGCGCTTCCCTTCCCCAATCCACATCCCACACACTGCGCTTCCCTTCCCCTATCCACATCCCACACACTGTGCTTCCCCTTCCCTATCCACATCCCACACACTGCACTCCCCTTCCCCTATCCACATCCCACACACTGTGCTTACCTTCCCCTATCCACATCCCGCACACTGTGCTTCCCCTTCCTTATCCACATCCCACACACTGCACTTCCCTTCCCCTATCCACATCCCACACACTGCACTTCCCCTTCCCCTATCCACATCCCACACACTGCGCTTCCCTTCCCCTATCCACATCCTACACACTGCCCTTCGCTTCCCCTATCCATATCCCACACACTGCGCTTCCCTTCCCCTGTCCACATCACACACGCTGCGCTTCCCTTCCCCTATCCACATCCCACACACTGCGCTTCGCTTCCCCTATCCTCCCACACACTGTGCTTCCCCTTAACTATCCACATCCCACACACTGCGCTTCCCCTTCCCTATCCCACACACTGCGCTTCCCCTTCCCTATCCACATCCCACACACTGCGCTTCCCCTTCCCTATCCCACACACTGCGCTTCCCCTTCCCTATCCACATCCAACACACTGCGCTTCCCTTCCCCTATCCACATCCCACACACTGCGCTTCCCTTCCCCAATCCACATCCCACACACTGCGCTTCCCTTCCCCTATCCACATCCCACACACTGCGCTTCCCCTTCCCTATCCACATCCCACACACTGCACTCCCCTTGCCCTATCCACATCTCACACACTGCGCTTCCCTTCCCCTATCCACATCCCACACACTGCGCTTCGCTTCCCCTATCCACATCCCACACACTGCGCTTCCCCTTAACTATCCACATCCCACACACTGCGCTTCCCCTTCCCTATCCACATCCCACACACTGCACTCCCCTTCCCTATCCACATCCCACACACTGCGCTTCCCCTTACCTATACAAATCCCACACACTGCGCTTCCCCTTCCCTATCCACATCCAACACACTGCGCTTCCCTTCCCCTATCCACATCCCACACACTGCGCTTCCCTTCCCCTATCCACATCCCACACACTGCGCTTCCCTTCCCCAATCCACATCCCACACACTGAGCTTCCCTTCCCCTATCCACATCCCACACACTGCGCTTGCCTTCTCCTATCCACATCCCACACTGTGCTCCCCTTCTCCTATCCACATCCACACACTACGCTCCCCCTCCACTATCCTCATCCCACACACTGCTCTCCCCTTCCCTATGCACATCCCACACACTGTGCTCCCCCTCCCCTATCCACATCCCACACAATGCGTTCCCATACCCCTATCCACATCCCACACACTGTGCTCCCCTTTCCCTATAATATATATATTTAGAAATATATACACCTGTATCTATTAATAATAATCTACATCCCACACTGCGCTCCCCCTCCTCTATCCACATCCCACACTGTGCTTCCCTTCTCCCATCCACAACCCACACACTGCACCCCCCTTCCCCTATCCACATCCAACACACTGCACTTCTAATACTGTGCTCCCTGTCTCTCTTCCACATCCCACTGTGCTCTCCATCTCCCATCCACAACCCACAATGCGCTCCCCTTCCCATATCCACATCTGAACCCACACAGGGCTCCCTGCCCTTCCCCAATCCACATCCTACAGAGGGTTCCCTCATCTTCCCCCTTGTGTTCCCATTCCCCTCCACCTAATACCTCAGCATAAAATAACCTTACCCCCTCCGGCGGCCGTGAGTGACATAAAAATTCCCCCCCACGGCTGCTGCTGGACAGTATATAGAGAGAGAGGCTGATCACTGGGTTGGGGGCATGGCTGCTTGATGATGACTCCTCGGACCACTGGCTGAAAGGGTTATCAGTCAGCCCTGTACTCACCCCAGTGCTGCTCACCCTCTGAAGGTACGAGCGCTTTCTTATTAATGACAGTCACACATTCTGATGCTGGCCAATGCCGGGGGTTGCCTGTGTGCCGCCGTGGCAGATATTGGTGGCGGCGCTGCAGCGGACGGTCAGCGAGGAACAAGGACAGCATCAGTGGCAGTTATAGGGTGCCGGCAGGATGACTGTGGCTGCGCCTTCAGGCCGCAGTGCCCCGGGCGATAGCACTGCTTGCCCGCCCCTAGAACCCGCCACTGATACAGGTTAAGAGACAGAAGACAATCGGAAAACACACATTTGGGTGGGTGAATAGGCTGAATCCAGGAATCAGCTGGTAAAAGTCTCTCCTAGTAGAAATTCAAGGTGAATGTAAAGTCTAGACAGGTACTTACACCTTCATCAGTATATCAGATGTCTGTCACTGACCTGCCTGCATTACACAGCATAGTGGAAACTCTTACATTGCATGCTACCACAGCTACTTTCCTATTTATTGCACTTTAAATAGGGGCCAGCACCAGTCTTTAGGTCACTGGGGCCAGCACCAGCCTTCAGGGCACTGGGGCCACCAATCTCTAACCATGCAGCTTTGTGCCACGTGCTCTGCAGTAATTTATTACCTGGCTCCAGTGTTATTTATGGGGTTGTCCCTATCCTAGCTCCCTGGTGCATACTGTATTTTTAGTGCCCTCTGGGGCCTCATAATCCTGGCAGCACATTGCAGGTCTTAACCCAGGGCTGGTGGTAATAATCTCTGCTGGTGGTTGCAGCCAGGCCTCTGCACTCAGACAGTGAGTGCACTCTCTGCAACAAATTAGTTAGGAACTGGAAAAGTTGAACATTCTTTATCCCTTAGGCTCCTGCTGCCCACACTGTACCTGATGCTGTAGTCTCCATCCTCATCACAGGTCCAGAAGAGGCACCTCATTCTCTCCTCCCCAGAGGTGTTCCTGTTGCCACGGCAGCAGCTTGTGCTCCACGTCACTTGCAGTACTGCCTGTGGCCACTAGGTGGAGCTGTGCAGATATATTCAGCAAAAAAATAAATAAAATGCATTGACGGCCCTAGCACTGCAGAATTGTGCCGGCGCGGGGGGGCAGATGGCACTCTGCCCCACGGCCCAGCCTGACCAGGGCGGTTAAGCCAGGACATGGAGAGAGGCAGGGGAGAGACTGTACAGCTGCAGGAGTGCTGGGGAAGCACACTGTGTGTGCTGTGTGTGCTGAGAATGAGAGGCGGTAATGCCCCCAAGATAGGCAAACACAAGGTGGTGTGGCTTTGCGGGTGACTACACTCCCTTTTCATGAAGCAACGCCCCCTTTTGAGAGCGCGTACCTATGGCGTGCAAAAGAACTCAGTCCAGCGCGCACTGGGGCCTCTGTCTACATTGTCGTATTACAGGTGACCCAGTCTCCTTTGCCATGGTTCCATAGACTGTTTAATCTGAAAGCGCCTTTGCACAACACTTCTCAATGTCTAGGGTATAAAGTTGTTTGCACTGAGTTGCCGTTGGAATTACAGTCCCTTCTTTATTGTACACAATGACATTTCCCCCTGTAAATTGAACCTTGTATTGTTTCTTCTCAAGTATACTGATGGCAATCAGATTGGTTCCTAGATCTGGCACAAATAGTACATACAAGGGTGGTTCAATAAGTAAGGTAACAAGTCCTCTCACGAGTGTAATGTTCTCTATTTCATTCTAATTTCTCTACAAGCCAGAGCAGGTAGGCCACTGCTTCCCCTCATGGCCATTAGACAGTGCCTCATATCAGTAATACTGTCCCAACACCAGTTGTAAAAGGACGGGCCTGGGAGAAATATGGTCAAATATTGAGGTGTGTAGTGTGATCAGATTTTGCATCCAAAGGACACATCAGCAGCTGAAATTCATCTCCAACTTCTCGAGGTGATAATGTCATGTCACAGAAACAGGTTTGGGTTTGGTGCACTTCCTTTGATAACGGCAGGACAGAGGTTCAAGATGAGCAGTGATCTGGCCGGTCAAGCATGTACACCACAGATAACAATTTGTGCTGCACTGAAGGTCTGATTCAGGAGGACAGATGTATTTGAGTTTGTGATGTTGCTGATGAACTGAACATCTCAGTGGGTACAGTGCACAACGTTGTTTATGAGCAACTGGGGTACAGGAAAAAGTGTTCACTCTAGGTACCAAAACTAGTCACAGATGTTCACAAAACCAATGGGATGGGATAGTCTCTCATGCACTTGACACGGTTTCATGAGAAGGGAGTGTAGTTCCTGTTGGGTATTGTTACAGGCAATGAAACGTGGGTGCATCATGTGATACAGGAAACAAAGCAAGCATCTATGACATGAAAACACGCATCATCCCCACCCTCAAAGAAATTCAAAACAACTCCATCAGCAAAGAAGGTCATGGTGACCGTGTTTTGGGATCACAAGGGCGTGCTTCTTGTTGATTTCCTCACCATGGGAGATATTGTAATGCTGTCTGCTATTGTGACACATTGAGCCAGTTGCAGACGGCAATTAATTGAAAACAACAAATGGCTGCTTTGAACAGGCATCGTATTGCTGCAAGATAGTGCCAGGCCACACTTAGCCAACTGCATGAGTGAGTTGTGACGGCGCTACCATTGGGAGGTACTGGACCATCCTCCCTATAGCCCTGACCTGGCATTGAGTGATTTCCGTCTCTTTGGTCCATTGAAGAAGCACCTGGGTGGAAAGTGATTTGCAACTGACTGTGAAGTTCAGCAAGCCATCATGTCCTGACTTCAGGTGGTTCACAATGATATATTCTATTCCAGGATTGATGCCTTGGTGTACCATTAGCACTAATACTTAGACAAGTATGGGGACTATGTGGAAAAAAAATCTATATTTTATAGATTATACGTACAGTATATGTATGAGTTAAATAAATTTGCGCAATGAGAGGTCTTGTTACCTTATTTATTGAACCACCCTCATATTTTATGTCTGTGACAACCGTTTAATTCTTAAGTGCACAGTAATTATCCTGATATTCGTGATATTTAGGACTTTACCTCCTAGTCCCCTGATGTTTACAGAATACCATGACTTTAGTAATTTAAACCAACTTTCACTACAACTGAAGTGCCTGTTGGCTACATTTAATACTACCTCATTCTTTTTATCACAGTTGCATGATGGTTCATTCATTTTACATTTTGAGGCCTAATGTCCCATTTTGTGACATTTGAAGCACTTTTACAAAGGCATTTTAAGTTTTTACACCCTTTGACAATAGAATGGAATTTTCCGCATTGGTCTTAGCAGTTATGAGCTCTTGAAACTGCAGTAGCTTGGGCCATACAATTTCTGTTAATATCTTGGTAGTGTATGACTCCAAAGCTACTACTAGGAAGACACACTCTGGCATAAGGTTTGCAGCATCGCCATTGCAACCTCCTCCTCATCTACTTTGAGGCCTACTGAAGTCAATTGCTGATATATAGACAGCACCATATCTATATATTTATTCATTTTCTTGCAAGCACTTATCTTATGAGATACACAGTGTGCCTTAGAGTGATTTGTCTCATTAGGTCTCTGTCTTCATAAGACACTTGCAATGCTATCCACATTTTACGTGCTGTCACCTTCCCATGAATTATGGATATAAATGCTGTTCCACAGCTTGACCTATTGATTTCATGTCTCTATCCTCATTATATGGATTGGGATTATCACAGAGTTACCATAATTTTTCCTGGTTTATCTGCATCTGCAGAGGGAACTTCCATGTAGCATAATTCTCTGAACCCGCTAACTTGGCGAAGTTCATGTTTCCTGCACTGTACATTTTCAGCCTTATTTATAAATAAAAGACTTTTCTGTAATTACACAGATCCTTTATTTGGTGTCTCAGCAGACAAGTTATTGGTAGCATTAATCTGAACACACAGATGGCCCCGAAGCCTTGTGGCCTGAGCACATAACCTATTGGCACATGCGCGCATCATCCTCACTATGCCAGGTTGGAAGAGGCTGGGGCTGCCCAGCAGCTCTTGGAGCGTTGAGTAGGCGTGATGAAAATACCCCAAAATGTCAGGGGGATTGGCTTCAGAGGGATTGGCATCAAGGGGATTGGCTTCAGAGACACAAAGCCATACCCCCTTTCTAGTGTGCTGCTGAATTCCACGATGGTGTACTGGGTGACACCAACCCAAGTGACGCCACTGGGTGGTAGCGGTGTGTGCTGGTGGTTAGTCCACACAGTAGACACCTTAACCAGGTCTTATGTTTATTAACCAGGCAGAACAGGTTTAAATAATGACACAGGATTAATGTAGCAGGTATGTATAACAGATACACAGCACTGATATAAAGTATGTACCAAATCCAGCCAGGATCTGGTATGTACATACATTATATACTGTACATTATAGTGAATTCTCCTACAATTGCCTTACTGTAGTACAAGTAAAACTATTTAGACAGTACTATTTCACCCTACAACCTTTCCATTTCAAATACACAAGTTCCCCTTTCAGTTATGGATCCTCATATTTTTTGTCAGGAGGCTTTCCACCTAACAACTGTTGGTGGGTTAGATAGCCAGCCTCCCAAATTGCTGTAGGCAGTGGAAAGAACGTCACATGTACACACATGACCTCAAATGCGCAGGTGATTCCCTATCAGTCAAAATGTTATTTATAATGAAAGGTAAGTGTAATAAAAAAAACATTCCTATCTCATCTGAGGTAAAAGTCACTGCTAAAAGTTACCTCTCTGTTCAATTGATTAAAAAATCAATTCTTTATAAAACCTTGCCTGGCCTGACTAGGCTTTCACAAAATGATCTGGCATTGTCCACAGTGGCGTAACTAGGGGGGGTTGGGCAGGGTGCGTGCCCTGGGTGCCATAAGGACCGGTGGCGCGGGGGGGCGCCGCCGGCAACGGTCCGGCCCGCCCTAGTTAGCCACCAGTGTAGCGCCGACCGCAGTGAGTGCGGTCAGTGCTACACATTTACACAGGACCGGCGCTATGCTTCCAGCGCCGGTCCTGTGCTGCACAGCTGAGCCCGTTCCCTCCCCCTGAGCGCTTGCCCAATAGCGCTAGGAGGCGGGCTCAGGCTGTGCATAACACACACATCGCCGCCAGTGCTGGCGGCAATGCATGTGTTAAACAGCAGCCAATGAGAGTCAGATAGACTCTCATGGACTGCTGCAGCACCCACTGCAAGAGCCGGGCTACCGTCCGGCTACTGCAGTGGGTAATGGGACAGACGTCATGACATCATGACGTCTGTCCCATAATGCTGAGCGCGCCAGCCTGGGAGGACTGGCGGGCGGCGGGAGCGGTGTCGCAGTCCGGAGCAGCAGCGTGGATTCAGGGAAATATATTTTTATATATATTTTTTTAAACTTGTCTGCACTACTGGGGGCACAATGGGGGAGGGGGGTGGCTACTACTAGGGGCACCATTATTGGGAGGACCTCTACTGGGGGGGGCTACTACTGGGGGCACTTAATCGGGAGGGGGAACCTCTACTGGGGACTACTACTTGGGGGGGAAACTACCACTGGGGGCATTGTAAAAGGGGCCTACTACTAGAGGCACTGCACTGGGGGGACCACTACTGGGGGCAATAATAGGAAGGGCCACTACAGGGGGCACTGGATAGGGGGGATTACTACTGGGTGCCTGCATAAGGGGGACCACTACTGGGAAAACTGCATGGGGGGGGCAGGGCCGTAGCTAGGGTAGTGCGGCCGGTGCCATCGCACAGAGCACCACAGGTCAGGGGGCGCTGTTTGGGCCCGTCAAATTTCTGTTTACTATCATTCTCACTTGTAGCTTCCTCTTATTTCATCCCCAGCATCTCCTGGCCTCCCCTATCTCTTCCCTGGCCCTTCCCCATGAGGACATTCCCCTTTTATGGGTGCATTATGTCCCTTTGAAAAATGAGGGGGGCGCCAATGCTCTTTCTGGCACAGGGCACCATAAAGTCTAGTTACGCCTCTGGGGGGGACTACTGCTGGGGGCACTATATAAAGGGCACTGCATGGGGGGGGACTACTACTGGGGGCACTATATAAAGGGCACTGCATAAGGGGATACCGCTATTGGGCGCACTGCATTGTGGGGACTGCTACTGGGGGCACTGCATAAGGGGGAACACTACATGGGGCACTGCATTTGGGGGGGCCACTACTGGGGGTACTGAGTAAGGCAAACTAATTGGGGGCTGTATAAGAGGGACCACTACTGGGGATACTGTATAAGAGGCACTACTATGGGCCTGCATAAGAGGGACCACAACTGCATACTGGGGGTACTGTATAAGGGGTACTACTGGGGTTAAGGTGTATATGGATAGGAATGTTCAGCATGAAAATAAAGGGGTGTGTCATGTTGACACGCCCCATCTTTTTGCTGTGCGCGCCTTTGGCGCGCACACATCGGGGTAGCAGGGCTTCCTTTTCAAATTTGCCCTGGGCTCCAAATACCCTAGTTACACCACTGATTCTCCATAACAGATGACTTTATAGGGGTGAATGTAATAGCCTACAATTTGTAGGCATCAGCAAATATTTTAAAGGGGCACTCATTTAAAAATGATTGCCTCCTTTAAAACAACTAGCAGACTTGTCTGGAACGTACAATGCCTTCAAGTCGCAAGCTATTACATTTACCCCCTGTCTGTAGCAGTCTTGCCCAACCTAGCAAAATAATTTATTCTGCCCATAGTAGGCAGCACAAAGATACCAGCAATAAGTATAAAGGGTCTCCCTGCCATGTCTCACTGGGATAAATTTACAAAATTCAGGCACTCTACTCTCTTTACGCCATTTATCTGAAATTGTCTAAAGATCATGCCCAAATCTAATAATATATGCTGCAATAGATGTGCAAATAGCAAGACAATATTGGCATGTGATAAGCTATATGCAGATCGTGGCTGCGGCACTGATATAACAAGCAAACAGATTGCCTGTGATATGGAGCCACTGATTGTAGTAAACATAGCGGCATTACCATATCCAGCAGAGCAGGACATTAGTGGCGTGTGAACTGTTATACACGGACCGCGGCTGCGGCACAGCTATAACAAGCAGGCAAAGTTAGTGTGATACGGAGCCACTTATCAGGGTGAATGCAGCGGCATCACCAGATCTAGTAGACAGAAACAGTGAGATACGGAGTCTATGAATAGTGGCCCTGCTTCAGAGCCGGACGCTCTGACAGAGTGCTCGCTCTGAATCAGGGCGTCTTTTTTTTTTTAATGGAGCGGCCTCCTGGCCGTACGCATTGCTGTGACCCACAGCTAATGCGAGCGGCCAGGATGATGGTCACGATGGTCAAGACCATCGCGACCATCGGGCTTGCGACGAGACCCTTGTGGTAGGGTCCCGTGGCCGCAAGCCCCAGAGAGCTTTCGGCTCAAATAGAGCCGAAAGCTCTCCCACTGACATCACTTGTGATGTCAGTGGGGCCGCCCCCAGACGGTAGGCATTCTCATGGGAACGCCTCCATCTGGGCAGCCACCCCCCCGGCCACCATTGACCCGGTTGCAGGCGCTCAGCGCTTGTGACCGGGTCTGAATCAGGCCCAGTGTCCATTATTAGTGGCAATAGTGTTTATCAATAATATAGCTGGATTAACACTGAATTATGGTACTGGTCTTGTTATGCAGTGGGACACTTGAGTAAATATCTGATATAATAACATAAATGCTAATAAATTTAAGGGAAGTGATATATTCCCTAGTCAATAGCTATACACACACATGTGACGTGAAGTGAGGATTATATGTCAACTGAACACTGAAATAAACCTACTTGACTATATAATTCAGTTAACATTATGTGTAAATCCATATCATAACTCTGAACCACAGTAATCCATTGCACAGAGGACCTATAGTTCACTGTGCCTTCATGATTAACAATGTGATTATAGCTACTATGTATAAGTCAAACACATGTAATGGATACTGATTCCTTGCAGGGATAAGATCAGGGCTGCCATCAGGAATTGTGGGGCTGGGACTGACTAAATAGGCAGGGCCCCCTCCCTCTTCCCACACAGTACAGAAACCGTGAGCTAGAGGTACGGGCTGCAGCCGACTACAGGTATGGCTAGTACCGCCCTCAGACGATCCCGCCCTGTGCGGCCGCACACACCCCTCCTTATGGCCCTGTATAGCTATAGATTTTATTTTGTGTTTGTGTGTACAGATATACTCTCTTCAGCCCCCTTTTGCCTCACTCTCTGTAGAGTTACAGCTAGATCCCCTTCCGTAGATGTACCCTGATGTCATCAGTGTAGCCCTGCACACAGTGCTGTACCAGCCCCTTCTGCCGCAGCCAGGCAGCATATGAACCTCTTACCCTTCTTCTGTTACAGGCTGCTGCTCCATAGTCTCTGCAGCTACTCTCTCTTCTCTTCATTACCGTTGTCCAACGTAACAGAGGTGCCTATCAGTCCCCCTCTACATCTTTATAATAAACTTTATTATGCAGAGGCAGAGGGGGACTAACAGGCACCTCTTTCACGGTGGGCAGCGGGCCCCAGTAGCAGTAATGGCAGGTTAGGGGCTGATCATCCGGGGGCCCCATAACTTTGCACAGGCAGTAGCGGCGGCGGTGGACAGGAGTAGGACGAGGGCCCCTTCACTTGCACCGGATAGTTGGGGCGATGGGTGGGAGGAAGGAGTGGGCCGGGCCCCCTTTCTCTGTCAGAGTGTCTGGGCCCGGGACAGTAGCCCCGACTGTCCCCCCCTGATGGCAGCCATGGATAAGATACATTTGTTTCGGAATTTACAGTCAGGTGCATAAATATTGGGACATTGACAGAATTTTCATATTTTGGCCTCTATTCACCACCACAATGGCTTTGAAATAATACAAACAAGATGTGCTTTAACTGCAGACTTTCAGATTTAATTTGAGGGTAATTACATCCAAATCAGGTGAACGGTGTAGGAATTACAACGGTTTCTATATGTGCCTCCCACTTTTTAAGGGGCCAAAAGTAATGGGACTATCAACTCAAAAGCTATTTCATGGACAGGTGTGGGCTATTCCCTTGTTATTTCATTATCAATTAAGCAGGTAAAAGGTCTGGAGTTGAATCTAGGTGTGACATTTGCATTTGGAATCAGTTGCTGTCGACTCTCAATATGAGATCCAAAGAGCTGTCACTATCAGTGAAGCAAGCCATCATTAGGCTGAAAAATCAAAACAAACCCATCAGAGAGATAGCAAAAACATTAGGTGTGGCCAAATCAACTGTTTGGAACATTCTTAAAAAGAAAGAACGCACCGGAGAGCTCAGCAAACCAAAAAGACCCGGAAGACCACGGAAAACAACTGTGGTGGATGACAGAAGAATTATTTCCCTGGTGAAGAAAAACCCCTTCACAACAGTTGGCCAAATCAAGTACACTCTCCAGGAGGTAGGTGTATATGTGTCAAAGTCAACAATCAAGAGAAGACTTCACAAGAGTGAATAGAGGGTTCACCACAAGATGTAAACCATTGGTGAGCCACAAAAACAGGAAGACCAGATTAGAGTTTGCCAAACAACATCTAAAAAAGCCATTACAGTTCTGAAACAACATCCTATGGACGGATGAGACAAAGATCAACTTGTACCAGAGTGATGGGAAGAGAAGAGTATGGAGAAGGAAAGGAACTGCTCATGATCCAAAACATACCACCTAATCAGTAAAGCATGGTGGTGGTAGTGTCATGGCGTGGGCATGTATGGCTGCCAATGGAACTGGTTCCCTTGTATTTATTGATGATGTGACTGCTGACAAAAGCAGCAGAATGAATTCTGAAGTTTTTCGGGCAATATTATATGCTCATATTCAGTCAAATGCTTCAGAACTCATTGGACGGCGCTTCACAGTGCAGATGGACAATGCCCCGAAGCATACTGCAGAAGTAACCAAAGAGTTTTTTAAGCCTAAAAATTGGAATGTTATGCAATGGCCAAGTCAATCCCCTGACCTGAATCCGATTGAGCATGCATTTCACTTGATGAAGAAAAAACTGAAGGGAAAATGCCCCAAGAACAAGCAGGAACTGAAGACATTTGCAGTAGAGGCCTGGCAGAGCATCACCAGGAATGAAACCCAGCGTCTGGTGATGTCTATGCGTTCCAGACTTCAGGCTGTAATTGCTTGCAAAGGATTTGCAACAAAGTATTAAAAAGTGAAAGTTAGATTTAGGATTGTTTAGTTTGCCCCTTTACATTTGGCCCCTTAAAAAGTGGGAGGCACATATAGAAACTGTTGTAATTCCTACACCTGATTTGGATGTAATTACCCTCAAATTAAATCTGAAAGTCTGCAGTTAAAGCACATCTTGTTTGTTTCATTTCAAAGCCATTGTGGTGGTGAAGAGAGGCCAAAATATGAAAATTCTGTCAATGTCCCAATATTTATGCACCTGACTGTATATGTGGATTTGAATTAAAGACATTGTATCTCAGCAGGACTGCTGCTGTAGTACACACTATTAATTGATAAGCTTGTGAGGAGAACTGGTTGTAATATTTTTATTCAACCGAAAAATTTATTCCACTGCCACATTGACATGATGTAATTTTATAATCTGCATGCCTATAATATCTATAAGACCTGCTTAAAACTGTCATATATAAATAGAAACAATAAAATGAACATCTAGCACTCTATAAATATAGCACAATAAGAATAAAATAGGACACAGAGACAAATCATAGCCTTTAATTTAAACTTTCACCACTAATCTATATAAATTTCATTTCTCTGAATTTTGATATAATTGTTTGTTTATTAAGGATTACCAAATAAAGGTTAAGTTTTATAACATTTTTGTGCTTATGCAAATACAAGTGCACTCCATTATAGAGACTACTATTTCTATGTTTGTGAAGATTATTGTTATAAGTCCTGGAGTAGCACCACAAAGGAATACCCATGTACGGCAAGACAATTTGTGAAAAGTACATGCATTAATAGGGGGTATATTGCAGAGGCTTGTATTGATGTTTCCCCTTTGGTGCGACCTTTCAATTTTGTTTTTGTGAAAGTTATGTATATTAATCACCTATGCCCTCATCTACACATCTAAAACACCCTCGAACAACACATTTATTACTGTTATTGTCCACGAAGGCTCTATTTTGCTGGTACCACCTAAAATATGCACATAAACAAAAGTATTAATGAGCAATATGATACACATACAGTAGGTACAATATACTCCTGCAAACTGAATAAAGTTAGTGGGTATAGAGAGGACTTGGTAAACACTTGCACTTAAATGTGAATTATTTTATTTGCTCTCTTGTGCCATCTAGTGGCCTATAGTATTACTGACAAGATATGTGGTTCACTGATCTGTAAATCCTGTATTTTTATTGGTGTAAATTAATGTTTCTAAAATAGACTTTTATTGCAGCATTCTGTACATGCAGTAGCTACTGTATGTCCTGTAACTGATACTGTGACATCAACATTTCCATTTTTGTACTGTAAATATAAAATATTTTTTTTAAATAAAGTGAGTTATTTATCAACCAAAAAGACACAATATTTCAAGGCAGTCCATAGCTGATAACAGTAGTGTATTTCTATAAATCTGTGCAACATGTTTCTATTTAGCTAGAGAGAAACCAGCTGCCCTGTGAAATAAAGTAATCAGCAGAATAACAGCCAAAACATTGAGGAACTACTTCATTTTCAATCGAGATGTATTCTGCAGTATGCTTCTGTTCTGTGTTCACGGTAATTAATTTTAATCATAATTGTATAGACTTACTCTGATTCTTTATATTGCATTCACTGCAAACTGTATGCCCTGGGGGCCTGAATTACAGTTTGTACACTATGCCGATGTTTTCATAGTTGACCTTTATAATCGTAAATTCGCACATGCGTCTTAGTCGCACAGCACATGTGTTATGGTATATTACCGTAGTTGCTCACAGCAACTATTTACTCACAATGTGATTGATTAACAGACGCTGCAACATTTTACACAGCTGCTTGGATTTGCAAAGCCACAGGTGGGTGTTCTTAATACATCTCACGGCTTCTGTGACATATTTTCGCATTGTATAATTATTCTTCAGAGGGATTAAAGATGGAAGATTGTGGGGAGAGTAAGGTGTGGTAGGGAAATCCATAGGCAGTTGCATAAAAGAAGTCTTGCAGGAAGGAGTGAGAGGTGAGGTGCAAGACAGAGGTATATGTTATACCCAAATCCTGGGTCTGACCCAGGATTTAGAACAAGGATCCCAATAAGGTCAGACCCGAGACAACCCCTTTTACACTGCAGAGCCAGCCCGTGTTATTCCCAGGGTCAGCATCGTTCACACTGCACACGGGTGCAATGCCGACACTTGCCGACACTCTCCCCATGCTGGGAAAGGGTCTCAGGTCGGATGATCCTTGATAACCGTTTCCACTGAGTCTTACCCGGGTCCTTCTCGGTTAAACCCTGCTCGCTACCAGGGTTGCATTCCTGGGACACTTGACATTTCCACTGACAAATATCACGGGTTGATGCGTGTTCACGTGCAGAAACCCGGGATCTTCATGTCAGTGAATAAGGGGTATAAGAGAGTGAGATTTCAGATTTACAGTATAAAGGG
Source organism: Taudactylus pleione (assembly GCA_031769625.1). Taxonomy (NCBI): domain Eukaryota; kingdom Metazoa; phylum Chordata; class Amphibia; order Anura; family Myobatrachidae; genus Taudactylus; species Taudactylus pleione. The sequence goes on along the minus strand of JAUIMM010000094.1, from coordinate 19,382,080 downwards.
GTGGTGTTGAGGACTTCATAGGTAAGGGTTAGTAATTTGAATTCAACACTGAAGGACATGGGAGTCAGTGCAGGAATTTGCAAAGTGGTACAGCATCAAAAAAGGAAGATTAGTCTGGTTAGAGCATTTAAAATGGAATGAAACAGGGATAGACATGTACTGTATATTGCACCAGGTAGATTAGTAAGTACCTAAGAGCCCATGCCCACCTATTCATTTAAACGCACAAGAAAACAACTATTGTGATTTTTTTTATTGATATATGAACATTTATTATTATTATTATTATTATTATTATTATTATTATTATTATGTTTTCTTAATCAATGTACTGAGTGGTATGTAAAAAAAATATAAAAGCCAAAAACCTGTTAAGTATAAAAAGCATAGATTTTTAGTTCTGTCTGGATTGCAATTCCTACAACTATAAATCCTGAAACCATGTTCTCAAGTAATGTTGAAATACTGTAGTTTGGCAGATTAGGTGCAGCTGCCACCAAAGTGGTCAAATTAGTCTTTAGTCTAGTGTATTTCAGTGTTATACAAAATTGTATTATGTTTTCACCCACAAAGGTGGCAACCATATTTCAATGTTAGATTAGGGCTTTTCCTTTATTCAACAAAACATTTGTACAGTATTTATGAAAAAGAGTGTTTAGGCAAACTCAGATACATGTATCAGTAACAGACTAAATAAGTCATTATTTTAATAGCTCACAAATGGGGAACACCCTCTCCTAATATCCCCCCTCCATACACATGCACATACACACACATACACAAATACACATACTGTACCTCCCAACATGAAGCACTCTGGGACTTCCTGCTTACTTTATGATCGCCATCACCTATGTTGAAACACATTTCTTATCAATTAATTAGTTCAACAGCAATCATAAATTAAGAGGGAAGTCCAGGATCACAGCATTTTGTCCCTCCCGGAATGGGTCATGTTGGGAGATAACTTCAGTAGTAGCAATAACAAATATTTTCAGGGGCTGCACAGACACTTGTATCTGTTGGTGATTCATTACCTGATGGGCAGGCACAGAAAAGAGCACAACCTTTCATCCACACCTGCTGCATCCACTCTTGCGTTTGCTGCCGGAGTTGTGGGAGTGATAACATGTAAATGCTAGTTTCAGGCTTTCCCTTCCCAGCATGTGCCTGAATGTGCAAGCACTGTGACGCCCACTTTCTGCGTCTCTGCATGCTGTAACACCACCATTGGCACACCATCGCTTGCACCATTCACAATTGCACCTGCAATATGGCAGGTGCAGTTTCTCTGTCTGAACATGGCCTCTGTGGAAACAGTTGTGCAATTGAAAAAGCAGCCGCTTTCACTGACATGCTCGTGACCATCCCATAACACGCCCACGAGAATGACTTTTTTTGCATTCTCTTTAGGCCATGTCCCAATCAATGCCCATCGGTTTCCCGCTCGATTTCTGATACTGTCTGAGCCAATCGTGTGTACACTTAGGGTAACTCATGCGCTCTCAGGGTTTCTGATTTTTTGGTGCATGCGCAGTAGCAAATAATCACTCAACTACGGGAACAGCATTGTGTGCGGTTTGCGTCCGACTCAGAATCATTGTGTTATTTTCTGAGCAAGAATTTCTTTTTAAAATAATAATTATGACAACAATTCCTAGGGAGGTTGTAAACCATCTATTAATTTATCTGACAAAAACAAAAACTGAAGTAAATTTGTATAATTTATATGCATTAACAAAAATTTTTTTATAATTACCTCCATTTTCATCTGTTAAGGTTTATCATTATCATTGTTAATGTTTAGTTTTTATTTTATATAGCTAACCATAATAAATTCATTATTTATATGTGCAATATAATAACTCAGTCAGTAGACGTTTATTTCCTCTAAACAATAAATAAAAATCAGCAGTCCAGAAGCAGACTTGTATATGGAATGTAATAAGCAAAAAAATTAAGCATAAAAAATGAAACAAATAGACTGCTATAAAGGGATGCATATAAAATAGTCTAGAAACATGAAACTATTCTTGTATCTCTTATTAATGTTTAAATTTAGACCTCATAGCTGTAATGATGTCCGGAACAGATGGATGTGCTTTAACAGATTGGATGGAGCTGAATCAAAGAGAATCTTAATGGAGCGTACACACGGTCAGATTTGTCAGACTTGTCAGATTTGTCAGATGAACGATTGAACGATTAAACGATTTGAACGATTTGAACGATTTTACCAAAGTTTTGAACGATTTGAACGATTTGAACGATTGAACGATTTTTGACTGCATTAAAATGAATGGAATCGTCCAAGTCTGACTGCAAACACATCAGATATCAGAAATCGTTATCTGACCATCGGGAACGCGCATCGTTGATCGTCCATCGTTCAGGCATGTCAGATATGAACGATTTTCCTTCAGATATGAACGACTGAACGATTTTTAAATCATTATCGTTCATATCTGAAGGAAAAATCTGATCGTGTGTATGCACCATTATTAGTTTTAGTAAGAATAGGCAAACAGATCAGCGGCACATGGACATTCTTGGAGTACTACATGAGATGAACCCTCCTGCCTTCTGCAACTCAATGTACTAAAACGCAGTACTTATCTACTGTATGCTGCCAGATAGTGTAGATATTTATTTGATATATTTCGTTATTTGCATAATTTAATACCTTTGCTATCAATTTTTTTTTTTACATTTTCTTATCCTTTATTGCAGGGGGGGGAACCTATTTTTCTGCCGATGGCCATATTGATATATATATATAACATTATTTGCGGGCCCGGTGCAGACCACACCCCTCCTTGTGACGTTACATGGGGTGAGCCCACAATCGCTGGTGATTACAGCAATGCCGGAGCATCCTGAGGAGCTGTAAGGGCAGCAGTGTGACCATCTGAAGTGTCCTAAGGATGCTCCAGGTGGCACTGCTGCATGGATTCTGGCTGCAGGGTGCCATTCTAGGCACCCTGCTAGCCAGATGAGGCTAGAAGAAAAAAGCTCTAAAGGCCTGACCAAATGATTCCGTGGGCCTTATACGGCCCCTGGGCAGGAGGTTCCCCATCCCTGCTTTAATGGCTAAACAGTTTTTGTCCTTTCATGATCAGAATAATTTTATGTATCAGCACCTATCAGCCTCCAAGGCGAGTTCACAATCAGCTCATAAGAAGCAGTTAGGTAGGGAAGGAAACTGTCGTATTCATTAGCATGTATTTGCCTCAGACCTCAGGTACCTGCATTTCATACAAGTGTACAATGGCTCTGTGTATGCCCAGAAAACTACTGCAGGCATATGCACTCATGCAGATTGGCATGAGGAAGAAGCAGGACTAACTAAAGCTGGGCATCCACTATACAATTTTCTGTCAGATATCTGTCCAATCTGGCTGGTTGGAATGAAAACCTGGTAATTTATGGGAGCAAATTACAATCGACTATTTGCTCTTAAACACTGAAAAATAGACAAAAATGGTTGTTCAGACAAATTGGTTAAAGCACACAATTCAAACCAATTTGAACAATTGTTTTTGTCCGTTTTCCAGTGCTTAAGACCATACAATCGTCTGTCATTTGCTCCCATACATTACCAGGTTTTCATTCCAACCAGCCAGATTGGACAGATAATTGTATAGTGCAGTGGTTCCCAAACTGTGTGCAGTGGCACCCTGGGGTGCCTTAAGCTGGCCATCCACTATCCAATTTTCTGTCAGATATCTGTCCTATCTGGCTGGTTGGAATGAAAACTTGGTAATGTATGGGAGCAAATGACAGTTGATCATATGGTTTTAAACACTGAAAAAAGGACAAAAAAAATTGTTCAAATTGGTTCAATTTTTTGTGTTTTAACCAATTTGTCTGAACAACCATTTTTGGTTATTTTCCAGTGTTTGTGAGCAAATGAACGATTGTCATTTGCTCCCATACATTACCAGGTTTTCATTCCAACCAGCCAGATTGGACAGATATCTCACAGATAATTGTATAGTGGATGCCCAGCATTAGGGCACTTGCAGGGGTGCCTCGGGTTGGTGGTCTAGTACCAAATAAAATTAATTTTTAGTCAGTGTGATAGGCAAAACCAGTGCTAATAGCTGCAAATCAAACAATATGTGGACAAAAAGAAGCACAGCGCTGTCAACCACCACACAACTGAACCTAATACCCCTTTTACACCGGAGCTAAAACCTGGGTTTTTGAAGGGTTAACCCAGGCAGCTCCCTGGTGTAAAAGGGGAGAGAGTTGGATCGCCGGGTAGAGTGACGCGGCAATCCAACCCAGGTTACTAGCAGGGTTTAACACAGGCGTAGCCCGTGAAACCCTGCTATGAGAACAGCGCACTGTGCGCTGCTAGCCGGCCGATTGGTCCGGCTTCAGTGGCGCTTGGAGATGACGATATCTCCAAGCAACCGCTTTCACTCCGCAAAAGCCGGGTCTATGCAGACCCGACTGCGGTGTGAGCGGCGCTGACTCGGGAATATCCCGAGTCGGCGCCAGCAAAATTCCAGGTCTGATCCGGAAAGGAACTTTGTTACAACTCCGGGTCAGACCCGGAATTTAGGTGGAAAAGGGGTATAAGAGTGACATATAAGCACAATTTACTTAATTTCATTTTTGCTAAATTTCTCAATGAGAAACTATTGGCTGAGGTGTGCCGTGAAAAAAATGCTGATACTCTAGGGTGCCATGATTTGAAAAAGTTTGGGACCCACTGGTACACAAGCATGCCTTCTGGGCATACCCTATAATTGCAATCAGACCAAACCAGACCAGGACAGAGACGCCTATACACCTGTCCAAGCCTCATCATTTGCAGGTGACCAGAAGCAGGTGCAAATACACACTGATGATGCTAATGATGAACGACAGCTCTAACTAATCATACCTGATTGACGGATTGCACATTTTTAGCAGACTTGCAAGCATTCTGTGATGGGTATTTCACAGCATATGGGTGTAAATATGCTATTTTGTTTTTGCATAAAATATTTTCAATATGTGTCCAACTCAGCCTCGGGCTCTTTGTATTCGGTAATTTAGGATACTAGAGATGGATCAATTTACAAAGGTGAGAAATGTTAACATGTAGTTAAATGGTTAAACGCTACAAGCTGTCTCTTACAATAACTGTGTGTTATTGACTGTGTATGACTCATCGGCCACAATAACATCACATCTATAGTGCATGACTTGTAACATGTATGAGTCGCCAGACTTAAATGTCATTGTACCAATTATCCATTAAATTGATTTTTGTAACTAAAGCTGAATACGCATAACATTTAGGGGATCACATTGTATGAATTATTCATCAGCTTTTTATACAGCTAAGGCCAATGTAAAACTGAATATCCCAACAGATGTGGTATGGTTAAATAGGATGTATGAAAATATACTCAAGTAATAGGGGAGAAATAACCTATTGATAGGTCTTATCTCCGTTACTTACCATTAATAAAGATTATCCACGTATATCCACAGCTTGACTCTAGATCAGGTGAACAGATTGTAATAAAGAAGGAAAATTACATCCAGCAAACAGCTACATACTGTAGTGAGAAACCAACCAATGAATAAGACACAGTAGACAGGCACTTGTTTTATACACTATCTTTACTCTTCAAGAACAATTTATATATATATATATATATATATATATCTTTGTTTTTTCTTTGATTTTAACCTTTATATTTCACTGTTAACTTTATCCAACCCAGTGGAAATGGGACATCAATTTTAAATATATATTCAATTCAAAAGTGAAGTTTTATTTAATGTGGCTCTTGTGCGCTGGGTATATACAACCACTCTCTATTCTTCTACATTTCTATTAAAGGGTCTGCAAGCAACCAAGCCTGTCACTGTGTGTTATTGAAGCATCACAGTGCTGTATGGCTGTACATAATCAGTCACAGTTTACGAAGATTATGGTCTTATGAGGAGAATAAACTTTGGACACACTTTGTACAGGACTAAACTAAGAGAATGTAAGGACATGAATTAATACATTGATGAGATGTTGTCCATCACCCAGCAATTAGCATCCATTGGGGTCAAGGCAGATTTTGAAAAGATCACTATTGCTATGTTACAGATCCTGATTCTAGAATTAAATTTTCTTGTGGTAGCATTGGAGTCAAATACCAATGTATTAACTATAACTATAACTATAAATGCTTTATTTACCAAAAGTAGGGCCAAGGCTTCAGATTGCAGACTAAAAGACCAAAGTGGTACGCAGAAAAATCATCCTAACAAAAATGAGTCAGCTTTGAACATAGCAGATAGACATAGGTGAGACTGCTGGTATGTGGACTCGGGGGCCACAATACATTTTAGTTGCAATGAAAAATGGTTCAACTCATTGTGTGAATGTGAACACATCACAGTCAGAGGAATCGGAGACAAAGTCCTCACATCATCTAAAGTCAGGACAATTAAGGTGAACCTAAAAATCAAAGGCAAAACTGTAGTAAAAGAAGCTTTATTTGTAACAGACATTCTAACTAACTTAATCGCCATCAGTATGCTTGAAAAGAACTACAAAATCAACTTTGCAGAAGGCAACATGTAGTGAGCGCAATAAGAAAGGGACAATAATAGCTACTGCTACCCGCTGTCAGCTACTCTGTCTTAAATACTGAACAGTGTTATGTGATGGCTGCTGCTGCCTCTAATCATACTTTAGAACTGTGGCATATCCGATTGGGACATTTAGGATATGAAAATGAACAAAAACTTTGTTGGCTGCCTAATATGGTGGATGCTGTTTCTCCCTGCTCTGGGCGATTCTGATTAAATAGCCCTCATACTGCACATTATACCCTGCACTAACAGTTACTCACCTGGGACTCGAGTCACTGAACACCCCGGCCGCACCTCGTCCCCTCCATTCCTGCCCTGTTTGGTATATAATCCCCCATTGCCTCTACCTCCACAAGGCCCCTGAAGCAGTCCCCAGGCATATCTGCCTGGGACACCTGGCAGCTGTGTTGTGCAGGCTCTGCCACGTCTGTCCCCACTGCCTGCCGGACCTGTGGTAAGTTGGATGGTGAACCTCTTGCGGTTTCATAAAAACCCTCAGGTGACTCTGGTGCCAGTTTATCAGACAAGAAGAGGCACCTTATATCTCCTGTGCTCCCTCCCTGCTGGATTAAATTCTGTTCCTAGGCTGCTCAAATTACACCCTATACCTACAGCTATTCTATTACTTACCTATCCAAGCCGCACTGCCTATTACTGACCAAGCATCCCTTCCTGTCTCTACCAGTAAGTGGCCTATTGACCCCCCTGTCAGTGTTTCCTAACCCTCCTCCAACAGCTTTCTCTCTCCACAAAGGCCTCTCTATGAGCTAAATTGATGACCCCATGAGCGCAAAAATTTTATGAAAAAAGTAACAAAGCAGACATTCTACTAGCCAATAGGTTGAAAGCTCGGAAGGTCAGGACCGCTATCCCAGTTTTAAAAGACGATTATGGTATTCATCATTACAATCCGACCACCATTAACTCCATTAACGTATTATGAACGCCTTTATAATCTCTCCGAACCCACTCTCTCATCTTCTACCACTGAATCCTCGACTACAGACTACCTGGCTTCTTGCAATCTTCCTCGCATAGATCCTACGACATCCTCTGCCATAGACAATCCTATTTCTGCTGAAGAAATTATCTAAGCCCTCAAAAAGCAAAAATCCTCTTAGGCAACGGGTCCTGACAGCTTGCCAATTTCCTACTATAAATCTTTCTAATCCTCTCTGGTACCCCAATTAACTGTGGTTTTTAATTACATCCTTGAAGCTGCTCCATTTCACCCAGACACATCTAACGCTACTATTATGGTCCTCCCGAAACCCAATAAGGACCTTCTATTGGTGTCCAATTACCACCCCATTTCCCTGCTTAATACTGACCTAAAACTTTCTGCCAAAATACTTGCAAGTAGATTGAATCCACTCCTCCTCACCCTGATCCACCTGGTCAGATGTGCTTTGTCCCGTCCAGGCAGGCACTAGATAATACCAGATGCACAATTGATATTGTTCACTATGTTAATGTCCATAAACTTCCCTCTCTGGTGCTTGCTCTGGATGCGGAGAAGGCCTTTGACAGGATCTCTTGGCCATTTTTTTTCCAAACGCTATGCCAATTTGGGTTTCAGAGAAAGTTCCTTCAGGCCATCTATGCTCTACTATAATCCATCTGTTACAGTCTCGGCAGGTGGTTTACTTTTCAACTCATTCTCGCTCACCAATGGGGCCAGGCAGGGATGTCCCCTGTCGCCCTTCATATTTGCCCTCATCATAGAGCCACTCGCTAGTCGCATACGGGCCAACCCTGACATACAGTAGCTGGTGTAAAGATAAAAAACTCCCAATATACCCTATCTCTATTCGCCGATGACATACTCCTCACGCTGACAAAACTACTCACATCTCTTCCCAACCTATTCCGTGAACTCTCTCTCTATGGAAATTTATCGGGATATAAAATCAACCACTCTAAATCTGAAGCTCTCCATCTTCATCTCCCTGAGAGTATGAGGATGCTATTACAATCAAATTTTAATTTCATATGGAAGAGAGACTCCCTGAAATACTTCAGGGTTTTTATTATGAAATCTTATAAATCCCTCTACAAAACTAACTATCCCCCCCTTATCAGATCAATCAATATAGATATACAACAATGGCAAATGTATTTCCTTTCATGGGTAGGTTGCATCAACGTCGTAAAAATGAACATTCTCCCTAAACTACTATATCTTTTTCAGACACTCCCAGTACCTGTCCCTTCTCATACTCTCAATGCTCCCCAATCCACAGTTGGCAAATTTGTCTGGAATAACAAAAAAAACCAAATTCGACAAGATATTCTTGCCAAATGTTCCTGGAATAAGGGTTGGGGCTACCTATTCTACATCAATACTATAATGCATCCCATCTAAGCCAGATGACCGCCTGGCATTCTCCCCGTCATGCTAAGCAATGGGTTGATTTGGAAAGTAACCTGGTGGATGCACACTCGATCTCACATTTACCATGGTTGCCCTGGAAACACAGACCTAAATCCGCTTCTCTGTTTCCTACTATCTCACTGACACTTAACAACTTGGACTTGCTCAATAAAAAATGGAATCTCTCTTCCCACCCTTACCCCCTAACTCTCATTTGGAATACCCCTGCATTTCCCCCGGGCATGGATTTCGGTCGGCATCACAAGGTTTCATCATATTGTCTGGAAATTCTCCCCTACGTCTTTTGCAGATATTCAAGAAAAGTACGGGATCCCCAACTCACTCCATTATCAATACTTACAAATTCGTCAGTTTGCTACCTCATCCTCCACTCATCGTTTTGCTACCTCATCCTCCATTCCTCACTCCGCATCTACGAATCTGCGAATTACAAGTGATAAATTCTCTGATTGGGAATTTACATCCTTTTTACAGAGAATTCACAAATCTTACTATCCCCTTAAGACATACCACTATTATGGTGATATGCAGTATTTTGTTTTTATAAATGTGAGTGCAATATGTAAATAAATTGATTATAATTTTCATCATACAGTGTTGCACTATGATCTGTTTTCTTTTCTTGAGAGTATTATTGAACAAGAATGGGACCAAGTGAATGACCATATTTTTATCAATTTACCCCAATATCGATCTTTGATATCTAAAGGAAGGGGAAGAATTGTTCATTTTGGAAGGACTTATCACATGAATTTCTGTTACTCTATTTATAGAGTAAGACTCTAAATTTATTGATTGTATGTGGATGCAATATTTCATACCCTGTTAGGATTAGCGCCTCTCTGCTGCCTTATTCTATTAATAATAACACTGTACAAAGGCTCCAATCTGTCTGGAACCATTGGAATTCCGATCATAATGTACCCTTCCCAGGTTTTAGTTACTATCTCTTCGATCATATCTCCTGCAACTATATATATTCCTCTTCTCTTCTCCTTCCCCTCCCCGACTTGCTCCTTCTCCTTTTCCTCTCTCTTTCTCTCTCTTTTCTCCCTCCCCACTTTTTTTTCTACCATTTCCACCCGAGCCCCTACCAGCTCCGGTTAATTTCATAGACCCACCATGACTGCATCAGTTGTACTTGCTCTTGCTTTTCTCCATGGGTCCATACATTTTTTTTTCTCTCTCTTTACTGTTGTATATTATTTTTTCTGTTGGAATGTATCTAAACATTTACCCTGATTTGCTATGTACTAACATTTTACGATATATTATTCCACAATTCATTGTATTTTCCAATTTGTCTAATAAACGGATACAAAAACATGAACAAAAACTTCAAGAAGAAATGGTGACAGGAATGACTATAAGCAATCCTGATCGAAGTGTTACAGTTGCATCAAGGGTAAGCAAACCCGATGCCCCTTCCCGAAATCAGCATCTAAAGCTAAGGCACCACAATCATTGGTGCACACAGATGTATGTGGTCCTATGGAACATGTGTACTTCCTAAAGGCAAAAAGTGAAGTGATATACAAAATTGCAGACTACAAGAATTTTGTAGAAACTAAAACAGGGTAACAATCTAAAGACTTTAAGATCCTACAATGGAGGAGAGTACCAAGACAAACATTTTTCAGACTTCATCAGAAAATAAGAGATCAGGCATCAGCTAACCAGTCGTATACGCCAGAACGAAATGATGTAAGCGAGAGATCATATTTCTTAAGTCAAACTGTGAAGTGCCTGAGAAACTTGTAATGCTTGAACTAGATGTGAATTCTAACCAAGATAATTTAAACCTTGAAAGCCAATAGCAAACAAGGATCTCAACAAGACATAACAAAGGGAAACCCCCAACAAGGTATAGTGAGGAATTTGCCAATATTACATGCTCAGAGCCGCAAGGAAGTAAAATTGAGTAATGAGTGGTCCGAATGGAAGTCTGCTGTAGATAAAGAAATGGCATCTTTAAATTAAAAGGGACTTGGACTCTTGTGAACAGACCGGCCCACCGGAAAACAATTAAAAAATAAGTGGATTTTTTGTAGAAATCTAAACAGGGCCGGATTAAGGTTTGTGGGGCCCTGAGGCAACTAAGTTGTGGGGGCCCCATCAATATAATTGTCACGGCCTCACGCAGTGACTACTTTGCCCCTTACCATGCCACTGGATTCTCCACTGACCGGCAAGGTGGCAGCATACTGAACCATGTCCGCGACACTGCTGGGACCCGACTCCTGGCAGCATAGTGGACATGATTTCTCTGCCTTGCTACAATTGTAATCTTTGGTCTGTCTGAGCCGGCATCCAGGTCTACCCAGAATGCAGCGTGTGAGCAGATTCCCTTCCCCCGGTACACAGCACCTCTCCATCCATTTCCACCCTCTCCCATTCTCTCTACAGTGTACATCATCCAGTGTACCCTCTGTCCCCAGTACACAGCAGCATTCCATTTACCCAGACAGCACCCTGCGGACACCCCCTCCACAGCAGCGTCTAACCACCCCTCAACCCCTCCCTCCCCCAGTACACACCATCCAGCGACCCCACCCAAGAGACGTTGCCACCATGGCAAGGCTTGTTTCTGCAGACTGATGCTGTTAGCTGGCTGGCATTACAGCTCAGTTACCCTAGAGGAGTGGCAGCCAGGGACAGCTAAGGGAATCAGCAACAGTCCGCAAAAATAATATGGCTCCCCTCCCAAATCACCTTTGCGTCTAGTCTGCTGGACTGCACATGCGCAAAGTTCACACACGAAAAAATCTACTTCACTCGGCAGCGCTGTTTAAAGAAAGAAACAGCGCTGGTGGGTTTTTTGATACTAGCGCTTGCCAGCAAGCGCTTCAATGATGAATTCTGGATTTAAAAATAATTGCAGAAAGCGCTAGTGCCAAATATCTTTAGTGTAAAAAATGTGTTCGTAAATGGAGCCCATAGAAAGAGCGATATATAGATAGACAGATAGATAGATAGATAGATAGATAGATAGATAGAGAGATAGATAGATAGAGAAAGAGAATAAGAGAGAGGGGGGAAGGGTAAGAGAGGCAGGAAGGGACAGGAAAGGGAGACAGATAGAGAGAGAGAGAGAGAAGGAGAGAGGGGGAAGGGAAGAGAGAAAGACAGAGAGGGGGGTGGGGAAGGAGAGAGGGAGAAGAGAGAGAGGGAGGGAGGAGGGGACATGGAGTGAGATAGAGGAAGGGGAGAGAGAAAATGAGGTAGGGAAAGAGAGGCAAAAATGGATAGGGTGGGAGTGAGACAGAGGATGTGGAAGAGGGAGAGAGAGGACAGACAGAGGGTGAGAGAGAGGGAGGAAGGGACAGAAAGAGCGCACAGTACCTGTTGCAGCAGAATCAGCTTTCTCATGGGGGCGGGCACTTTGTGGCAATAGGCCCCGCCCCCTTCTCGTACGCCCACGAATCGCGGTATTATACCAGAAAGGGGGCAGGGCTTCCATAGTCTATCATGTTCACGGACCCCGTCTGGTCCACCGACCACCGGTCCATCAGTGAATGTGGCTGGCTGGCAGCGTGCTGCGTGAGCAATGCTGCCAGGAGCCAGCCAGGAAGTGTTCAGAGTGGCCAGGTTTCAGACAATATTTGCAGCTGTGTGGGGGCCCCTGGACGTCCGCCCCGTCCGCCCTTGCCTATAATCCGGCCCTGAATGTAAATATCGACAGATCAATTGCCTGTTATAAGGCTCAGCTTGTTGCAAAGGGATTTAATCAAAGGTCCGGCATTGACTACAGTGAAATATTCTCCTCTGTCACAAGTACAGTACCCTAGATTTAATAATTACTATCTGCAATGACTTGCTATTATACCAACTACAGTAGATTTTGATTCAGCATATCTTAATGGTGAACCATCTGAAGAAATCTTTATTAAGTCACCAGAGCACTATGATATAACTTTGTTTCCAGAAGGAAAAGTATGCATTCTTAAAAAATCATTATACGGCTTAAAACAAAGGACCTTTATGGGGATTAGCAGCCTTATTTGACTATCAGACATTTATACCGTGTGATGATTGCCAGTCTCTAGTGCAATATTGGTCTGTAGAAAGTATGGCGGAAATCCAAGCCATTTGTTGCAATTCTGCTAATATTTAATCCGTTTCGAGTTCATGCCAATCATCAGGGATACAAATACAGTGAATACAAAAACACTCTTATATACAAATAACACAAAGGTAATCAGTCCCGTTAGGTCTCTCACCGCCCACCGCACATCCTCGGCAACACACGCCTCTGAATTCAGGCGTCGCACCAACGGTGACGTCACGCTGCCGCGACATCTCAGGGAGTAGACCCATCCCGGCCCCGCTGGTTGCCATGGTTACCTAACAACAATACAGATTAAAAACGTATTAAAACCGCAAAATAATTTATGTGTTACAGTTTTTACGGAGTAGGTAATACCATTATGCAATTAAATCTCTAATGTGCTCATATTAAACAGAATGTGATCCAGCTATATATAGGTCACTACCTAATCACTTGCAAAGAATGCTATTAACTTCCATATAAAAAATATGGCCCTCGTATACGTACTCAGTAATAGCGATGTTATAGGATTATCAGAAATTATAATATCAGATCATTATTTTACAAAAAATTTACAAAAGATTTTATAGTATCTGATAATTATTTTACAAAAAACACTGGAGTCAAAATTTCAGTTATTGAGAATAATCGTAATATAGGACCACCTATACCTTTGTTTGTTAAATTACTGGAGTTACAGTAGTTTTGACTAGAAACTATTTTATTTATGACAATAAATGTCTCGTTGAGACCTTTAGGGGACAGTGCAGTGGCAAACGCAGGCTTTCTAGAGGGGGGGTTCCAAATGCTTGATTTTAGAGTTAATGTGGCAGTCCATGAAGTTGACTTAACCAGCTTTAATATGCGTCATACAAAGTGTTTTGAGTGTCATAATTCCAGCATATACAGGACCAGTGATCACAGTAAGCCATTAGATGTGGCAGTAAGGTCATTCTGTCTGAGCTGAATGTTTTTGTTTTAGATGTAGGCACCATTCCAGAATATGGGAGCAAGTCTGGGAGTCTGGGGGAGCAGCCGAATAAGCTAGCACTGCCCTGGACATATGTACATATTGGGCTCTATAGCAGTGCATCCCTAACAGTGCCTGTTTTCCATATCTCCTAGTTGGTGCACAGGTTATTTATTACTGGCTAAATCATGTTAAAAGATCCACAGGTGGTGCTAATTATTTCAATTGTGATACTGAGAAGAACATGCAGCACTAGTAAAATTCTATTATATTACTATTTCTACTGTGATCATGGTTCGTGCTGGGATGGGGGGTTTCCAGGTAGCCGGAAACCCCCCTACGTTTGCCTATGCAGTGTATCAAGCATACTGATCCACCTGCATTCCAGTTGTAGCAGTTGTCTGGGTCTATTACCACCCCTAATATTGGGGGGGAATGTGGTCTATTATTCCAGAACGTATCGTATATCAGCAACACCATGTTTAGCTAATCAGCAATGTCAAGCAACTGGCTGCTCACTGGAGCCAGTATGAAGAGCTGCCCGGATGGCTGATCTGTGGAGAGCCATCCTCTCCATAAACTGCCTCTCTGTCTTGCCCACATAGTGCAACCCACATGGGCAAGACAGAAGGTAGATGACAAAAGTTGTGCTACAAGTCCCTGGTTGCTTAATCAGAAATGTATTTCCTGTATAGGGATGGGTAAAGCTATCACCTGGAAACAACAATCTACAGGTTATACAACCTAGACACCGGTGGTATCCATTCCTCTGTGTCAAAAAATGGGCAGGTTTGTTCTTAACCTTAAGTTTGCCAATGTCCAGTTTCACAAATCTATCATTGAGGTTATGCCCTCAAGTATAGTATGGCATAATTCTAGAGTCACATAAACCTGGTAAATCATTATCTGAATTAACTATTGGCCATAGTTTTTTGACTATTTTAGTGGCATCATTACTAGTAGTGGTAAATTTGTTTACCTAAGGGACCACGGTTTGGGCTGCAGCTGGTTTGTTCCGGACAGAACTAGACGTCTGCTCCCTGGGCATTGCCAAAACTTTCTCTTTAGTTTTTACTAACTCCCTTAAAGGGTCACCTCTAGTAACAATATTTTGTACCATGTTATCCATTTGTAGCTCTAGATCTTGCTGGTCACTGGTACAGTAATACGCTTTACTCTCAAAAACTGAGAGTAAGGCAGCCCTTTCCGTAATGGTAAAGGGTGAAAGCTATCAAATTTTAAGATGGTATTCCTATCAGTATTTTTGACAAACAGTGAGGTACCTAATCGGCCCGCACTCTTGGTAATGGCCACATCCAAAAAGTGTACCCTATCCTTACTGATAGTGTAGGTAAATCCTACCGCATATCCTGTTGAATTGTGTGCTTCAAATTATTTTTTAAGGTCTTCTTCTGAACCTGACCAGATCAACAACAGGTCATCTATATAGCAAAAATACAAAACAAGGCTATTAAAGATGATAGGTCTACCAAGGAACAATTGTCTCTCCACCATTACCATATAAGCATTAGCGTACGATGGGGCCACATTGGACCCCATCGCACAGCCTTCTTTTTGGAGAAAGAATTTGTTGTCATAAATAAAATAGTTTCTAGTCAAAACTACTGTAACTCCAGTAATTTAACAAACAAAGGTATAGGTGGTCCTATATTAGGATTATTCTCAATAAGTGACATTTGGACTAAAATAATTATCAGATACTATAGCATTTTTCGTAAAATAATGATCTGATACTATAATTTCGATATTACTGAGTACGTATACGAGTTTCATATTTTTTTATATGAAAGTTAATTGAATTCTTTGCAAGTGATTAGGTAGTGACCTACTGTATATATAGCAGGATCATATTCTGTTTAATATGAGCACATTAGAGATTTAGTTGCATAATGGTGTTACCTACTCCGTAAAAACTGTAACACATAAGTTCTTTCACGGTTTTAATATGTTTTTAATCTGTATTGTTGTTAGGTAACCATGGTAACCAGCGGGGCCAGGATGAGTCTATTCCCTGAGACGTCACGGCGGTGTGACGTCACCGTTGGTGTGATGCCTGGATTCAAGGCGCATGTTGCCAAGGACGTTTGGCGGGTGGCAGCGTCTCAGATGAGTGACCTAAGTGCCTTTGTGTTATGTGTATATAAGAGTATTCTTGTATTCACTGTATTTTTATCCCTGATGATGGGCATGAGCCTGAAACATTGGATTAAATATTAGCACATTTGCAACAATTCGCTTGGAGTGCCGCCATCCTTTCTACAGACTGTATTGGCATTTTCACACCATGGAGGGCACCAGCGTTATACAGTATTTATCTACTATCAATGGAGTGCCGGGGACACCGATGTACATATATATATATATTTATATATAAAAGCAATAGTGTGCAATTCAGAGACTTTAAGATCTCCGCTTGTGACTGAGTGGGTGTTACAGGGTGGCAACTGGGCATTCGCATGCAGGATATGTTTGCAGTGAGTATGTCGTGGAGTATGTTGGTGGAATAATGGGCTATTCAGAGGTGAACATATGCTCAGATTAATTTGATGGATCTCTTGCCCCAAGGCAAGGGCTGGTGAAAATGCATGCTGATGATGGTGACAAATTCTTTCACAAGCAGATGGATGGCGGCAGTGCATTTATACGGCTGACTCTGCCGAGCCCAGGTGAAGAGGGGGCATGGCCTAATCATGGGAGGCATGACCACATGTCCTTTGAGCTAAAAAAATAAACAACATTTTTGCAGTGCCGCATAGCGGTGCTACGCACTGGGGAGGGGGGGGCTGTGAGCCCCTAAGCACGGCGCACAGCCAGAGGGGGCGCGATCAGTGGGATCGCTCCACCCCACAAGCATAGGAGACTGCTGCTGCTCAGCAGCCACGAGCAGTCTCCCACTGCAGCGTGCTGGGCTGCTGTGTGGGTGGAGGAGGGAGGTAGGCAGCGCCGGGCCCCCCAAGGAAGCCCAGGCCCTGGTAAATAGTACCCGCTCCCCCCCTCTCGACGCCCCTGACTGAATACAGATCGAAATCTGTATTTATTTCCAAAGAGGTAAGACAGACACAACTGCGTCAAGCCCATAAACCGTAGATCTTATTATGTGTTTGCTATATAATACATAATGAAACACATTTATAAATTACACAATATGCTTACTTCAAGATGCAGTCAATATCACGGCATGTGGGAAGCTGGTACTTAGAATACCGTGCCGGAATCTCGACACCTGTCAGAATCCCAGGTGCTGGCATCCCGACCACTGGCATCCCGAATGTAAGTACCGGAGTTAGGCACTAGGGGGAGGGTTAGGGTTAGGCACTAGGGGGAGGGGGAGGGTTAGGCACTAGGGGGAGGGGGAGGGTTAGGCACTAGGAGGAAGGTTAGGATTAGGTTTAGTGTGCAGGGATGGGGAGGTTAGGTTTACTCACTAGGGGAGGAGGTTAGGGTTAGACACCAGGGAGGGAGGGTTAGGATACCGACCGACAGGTGTTATTATCCTAACCCTGTCAAGTTGCTGGTTGTTTGGATTTTCGCCGCTGGGATTCCGAGCGTTGGCATCCCATACACAACCCATTTACTTCATATGGCTACTATCTTGTACATGCCCTTGTACAACTTTTAATAATATGATGCTTTTAACTTCTAACTGTCTTCCTCTGAAGAGCAAATCATCTTAATTTAGTTTGTATTTTTGCTTTGGGTAAAGGAGAGGGAGAGGGAGAGAGGGAGAGAGAGAGAGAGAGAGAGAGAGAGAGAGAGAGAGAGAGAGAGAGAGAGAGAGAGAGAGAGATTATTAATTGTAATAAAAGTGTGTAAGTTTAGAGCTAAGCTGCTGTTTGCTTACCTAAGAACTAACTAGAGTACACTACTTTACAGTGACATATGATGTAATTCCTGGCAGCATGCCCTTGCTTGGCCAGCTTGCATTAGCACATTAATGATTAGGCAATGCAATAGGAGTGGTTTCAATAAATAATTCTGCTTCCTTCTTGCTGGGACTAAGATGTATTTATTTTCTTTGTAAAACTGAAAGACAATAAAAAGTGGCATAAACCTAATTTTCTGCTGGAAAAAAGAACATGTCTGCTACATGGAGACGAGGAAATACTTGCAGCAGAGCGAAATAAGGAAGGTACTGTACTGTAATGTGCAACAGGAAATAATGTTACTGTAGCTGATATTCTAAGCAAAACAATAGGTTCTGACTCTGAAACTTCTGGTTTCAACATGAACCAACTTATTTCCTTAATATATGTTTACTAGAATTGTGTCAGTCAACCATGCCCTGACTTCACTCATGGCTGACACACCTGCTGAGCGCTCCGTAGGTATGAGAATCTTGGCCTAAGACAGGGTGGCACCTGTTTTACTTTCTCTAGTAACTGAAATCATGGGCAATGGTCTGTATGTATGCCCATATTAAGCACTTGTAACAATAGCTGTGTATGTGTTCTCTGAAAATGTTTATGAGCTTTGTCATATTTTCATAAACAAATTTTAGAACATTTCTTGCTTGGTTAGACAGTGCATCCAGGCAGGTCATGTGTAATTCTGTCTTGTTGGATATTGAGTCACTGCAATCCCCATGAAGCCAAGTTGCTCAGAGTAATAACAGTGATTTTTTTGCCTTTTAAATAGTACTCCCCTGTGGCATTTAAAGGGTATATGTTGAATGTAGCATCACATCAGGAGAATGTGGTTAAAGTGTTCCGAAGAGCAAAGTGCAATTGTTGTATATAGAACAATTGCGTTTAAGGGCCGTATTCAATTTGTAGCGCAAATACCGTTTTCGGTGAAACTCTTTCGCCAATTACTTCATTTTTGCCGATTCCACTTATCCTCGTATTCAGTTTCTCCGACTTTTCGCTGGTGCGCATTGTGCATTGTAACCAGCGGAAAAGTATCTGCAATGCATACCCGGTGGAAAAAAAGTGCAGAATCAGGGTTTTTGGGTGCAAAATTGCTGCAAACCCTCTAAACTCTTTTAGACCTCCCTTGATGCTAATTGCGTCAAAAACGCAAAAAATCCCACTAAAGACAAAAAAACACTTTGAAAAAATGGGCGAAAAAAATCAAAGTGGGGGTACAAAATCAGAAACTAGCTATATATATTTTGGGGGAGTCTAGAAGTATGTGGGAGGCTTTTCTTATAGCAGGTGCTTGCTGAAGGTGTGTTTTGGCGCTTTTTAATGCTTGACTTTAGCAACTTTAACATATGCTTGCACCTATTTTCATGTCCCCCAAATTTGATGAGAATAGTTATTTTCCCCCCCAAAAATGGCTAAATGCTATTCACCACTTTCACCAAAGATGCTAAATAGCGCCTATTGAGACCATTCAAAGACCCCAAATACCTTCAGCAGGGATAATCGGGAATACCCATACTGAACCCCCATGTCAGAGCATCTTTTGGGGGGTCTCAGGCTAATTTCCCCAAAACTGACAGAACTTTTTGACGATTTCGATTTCGCCGGGTCCCATTTTTGCACATTTGCAATTGAATACGGGGACACGCGGGGACGTGCACGATACTTTTTCGCTGGCAAAACCTCAGACGATGAATACGGGCCTAAAAGTCATTTGAGTGGAAATGTTTCAGTAGCTTATGAGACTTGAATATTTCCATGAAGGTTTTAATCATGGTGAAGAATACAGTATTAGCAGTGGCTTGTGAGTGTAAGGTACACCCAGAACAGACACATATGCTATGTAGCGCCCCCACCCATCCACTCTATACCTTATGTCATGGTAATGGCACATATCTTTTTAGAAATGTGATCATATGGATTTCTATAATTTAATAAAAGATTAATTATTAATAGTTATTTTTTTATTATTAATTTGTATTTTAGGAATAGTGGTCCTTTAAAAATCTACATCAGAAAAGATGAGCTTTCCTTTATGAAGGTACAATAATACCATCAGTAGCTCTATTTAGGCCAAGCAGTATTGCTCAATTGCTCCTTTCTCAGTTTTAGATGTCTAAAGTTCAATTTCACATTTTTAATATAATTTCACAAATATCCTGGAATAAAAGCTAAAAGTTGACAAGCATAATGTGTCAGTTAACTTGATGTGACATCAGTTTCTGTGTCGAATTTATATCTTTTCCGTAAGTTTCAAAACTTGACTGAGCATTTCCATTACTTTAGACTCAAAGGGATTTATTTGTTGGGTTGTTTGTGTTTATGGCTTTTATATTTAAAAGGGCAGTAATTTTACTAACACATATAGTAAAAGTGAAATAGATATGTGTGTGGTCTGGTGCGCTCTTAAACTGCAAGCTAATAATAGGATGGTTTCTCATAAAAAATTGAGATTCCTGTGTTAGTAAAAGCACTACCCTTTTAAATATTTCCCATAAACACGAACAGAAGTGTCAGGATTTACAACCCATCACTTCATGAATAAACCCCAAAGAGTCTGATTTAAAATTAGGAGCAAATCATGCAAAATCAAGCTAAAGGGAGCAAATTTGCACTTACAATTGTGCTGAGATGGAAGTGAGTAGAGTGCCCCCTTCCTCAGTACGCACTACCACTTTGCGGCGACACACATATTTTTGGTCAAACTAGTGGGTGTTGCCAAGCTTCCATGTTTGCCCATGTCCTCCTATAGCAGCTGGGCCTGCCATATGTTTTGGCAGTTCTACTTGGACAATCCATTTTGTTATTTGGGTGCAAATTCAATATTTGTTTGCATGCATTACAAATACTGGCTACTTTTGTTTATAGACCATAAATACAGGTCAGCTATATTTTTATAATGAGTTGTGCTTGATTGCACCACCTTCCCAATTCTAAATATTTTTGCACATTTTAAACTAGACACGTTCCCCTCCTCCGCATCACTTTCTAGGATGATTTCCTTCTTATGCTTAAGAGAGGACTTTGGGTAAAATGTATAAATTATTGGGTTTTAGAGTCGATTATTGTCATTTCGTATTGCGCTATTCGCATCAATAGGAAATTATATACAGGTTGAGTCTCCCATATCGAAATATGCCGAAATACGGAATATTTCGAAATACGGAATATTTCGAAATACGGAATATTTTTAGCATGACTGAGATAGTGAAACCTTTGCTTTCTGATGCGTCAATGTACACAAACTTTGTTTAAAGCACACAATTATTAAAATACAGTGTAAAACAACCTTCAGGCTGTGTGTATAATGTGTATATGAAACATAAATGAATTTCATGTATGTACACAAACTTTTTTTGATGCACAAAATTATAAAAGTTATTGTATAAAATTACCTGCAGGCTGTGTGTATAAGGTGTATATAATACATAAATGCATTCTGTGTTTAGATTTGGGTCCCATTCCCAAGACATTTCATTATGATATGCAAATATTCCAAAATACAGAATATTCCGATATCCAAAATACCCCTGGTCCCAAGCATTTTGGATATGGGAGACTCAACCTGTACCACCTAATTGTATCACAGTTCACGCACAAGACACAAGAACAGGGGCTCTTCCTTTCCCGGGCACACACTCTTGAAATACTATTGTGGAAAGACTGCAGATAAAAATCTTTCTTTTTTGCAATTATTTTTTATAACAGGAAAAGTGGTCTTTTTTGGGGTGCAGTGAACTCAGACACACCGCATACAGTATGCTCTTGTTTGGACAAAGAAATCACACTATCTCTCTACCCTCATACACAAGTCACAATATAAATTATATACAACACTATAGATAGTGTAGATATTCTTGTAAAAAAAAACAAGTGAAAGAAATTCATTTTAACAAACACATTCAACAGCTTGTTTGCCTTTTGCAGTGCTCTTGATTGCAGTTGCTAGCTAGTGTTTCTGACAAACAAACAATCATACACAGTGACAAAGATCCCTGCAGTCACCCTACTCACCTACTTCATCCACCTACTACAATTCTCTCTAATCTATTGGCATTCTAATGTTGTCTTAATGGCGTACTCTTGTTGAAGAGCAACTACAGCCCACATTATCTCAATACACTCTCCTGTGTGAAATGGCGCCTGATCATGAGGGAAAGACTCTTATACTGTATGTAATCCAAAACAAATTAGAACCAAGATTTCCAGGAAGATTAAGTTTTGCCTCGTTTTGAGATCTGAACCGCGCGCATATCATGAGAGATAGCAGGGGACAGGCACCGGCAGGGGGACAGGCACGGCTGGGCGGGCTGCTGCACACTGCCCGGCATTTACAGTGACTGACACACACTGATTGCTCACAGGCTGCCACAGGAGCACAGCCCATAAAGCCATCCACAGGTACGTTTGTGTGTCTGGCTTTAGGGGCTGTCCTCCTGAGACAGACTGTGAGCAGTGTGTGTCAGTGACTGACAGTAGCTGGCGGAGGCAGAGGCGGAGGCACTCCCCCTGTCCCTGCAAGTTGAGAAAAAAAATGTTTAGTGCTGGAAGTGCCGGTTTGCCATACCGTTGCATACCGGCACACTTCGAGCACTGATCTGAACTAGATGGGATGACCATCTATGAGTCAGGACTCGGTCCTACTCGGAAACCCCAGGTTCAGGTGTGTTAGGTCTTCTGCAAAACCGAACTAATCATCATCTATGTATATTCTTTTTACGGCACTGAAATAAAATTTGTGGTTTAATAAATATGCTACTAAACCACTTTTAAGCTAGATCCACACCTGAACGATGTAACAAACAATAATAAACGATGTGTCAATGCAACCAATTTCACTTACAATCATACAATCCCAAAAGAGCGTACACACTATGCAATCTTCTGAACAATGACACAATATATTGTGTCCAGGGATTGCATCCAATTAATTGTTGCTCCTGTACTTACTATGCAATAATTATGTAGAACAGTGGCGAACTTCAGACATAGGATTGTCCAATATATTTTGTGGTTACGTGGCCCTGCGTACACACTACACAATGTGTACCATATCATTCATTGCATTGTCCCATCTGACGCGCGGCACATTAGATGGGATGATGTGACGAACAACGTGTGTAAACGCTATATTGGGTGTACATACTATACGGTGGTCGCGTAGATTGATAGAAAGTACCAAGATTGCACGATATATCGTATAGTGTGTACCCAACTAAAATGTAACAAAATTAATTGTAAATTTTGTAAAATAACTAACAAATCACCACACATTTATAGTGCATTACCAATCTATGGTCATAATATAGATATGTTAATTAATTGATGTAAATTGCTTATACAAATTAGTAGAGTACCACATTTAAAAGTGCTTTATATAATTTATTAGAGATGTGCGCCAACCCTCGTGTTTTGGTTTTGGATCTGGATCCCCCCCGGTTTTGGATCTGGATTGGTTTTGCCAAAACCTCACCTCCATGTTTTGTTATCGTGTTTTGGTTTTGGATCTGGATTTTTTCTTAAAAAATCAAAAAAACAGCTAAAATCACATAAAATGGGCCTGTTTTTGTTCCTACAGTATAATTAACCTAAATAACATTTATTTCCAGTAATTTCCAATCAATTTTGACCACCTCACAATATTATTTGCTTTATCTAGTTAAGGCTAAAAGGTTGCATCCAGCTAGCTGGCTGACTAAGCTAAGTGACACAGTGGGCGGCACTAACATGTGGCAGTTCAGCTTCTAATTTCCAACATGGATACAGTGTGTTATGAGTATGGGTTGGATACACCAATAGTGCACTTACTGTGACAGCAGTGTCGGCAGAGCAGGATTGCTGACGGTGTCCTCAGCACATGGAATGGTAGTGCTGCAGTGCTGGCAGTGTCCTCAGTACCAGTGATGTCAGCAGTGCGGGGGTGCCAGCGGTGTCTTTAGTGCAGGTTTGCTTGCTGTGTTGGCAGTGCGGGGGTCGCTGGTGGTGTCCTCAGTACATGGAATGGCAGTGCTGTGGTGCTGGCAGTGTTCTCAGTGAAGGGTACTGGCGGTGTCGGCAGAGCGGGGGTGACAGCGGTGTCCTCAGTGCAGGTTTGCTGACTGTGTCGGCAGTGCAGGGGTGCTGGTGGTGTCCTCAGTGTGGGAGTGTTGGCAGTGTGGGGATCGCTGACGGTGTACGTGGGGCAGCAGTGCAGGAGTGTCGGCAGTGGGGGATGCTGCCTGTGGGGGTGTCTGCAGCAGGGGGTGCCAACAGTGTCAGGCAGTGGGGGATGGCGAGCCATCTTCTTTTTCACTTTCTCTGTGCATTTTCAATGGACTTAATGCTGATTGGCTGAGAGCCGTGACAGACGGCTCGCTCAGCCAA
The DNA here is from genome assembly GCA_031769625.1 of Taudactylus pleione. Taxonomy (NCBI): domain Eukaryota; kingdom Metazoa; phylum Chordata; class Amphibia; order Anura; family Myobatrachidae; genus Taudactylus; species Taudactylus pleione. Next base: position 19,357,826 of record JAUIMM010000094.1, on the reverse strand, counting down.
TCAGCGTTAAGCCCACTCAAAACAAAACTTTGCGACCCGACAGCGGGGTCGCAAGGTTTTGCCTCGGGTGAGGGATCCGGGGCAGGCAGGGAGATCCAAGCTTCGCTCGGATCTCCTCGGATCCCCGAAATTCTGGTGGGCTCGGATCTCTAAATTTATGCTTTTCTATTTGTTTTATAATTTAGCAAGAACATGATATTTTGCTTTAATAATATTAATAACTATAATTATTGTATGGCAATGCTGTATCCTTCAGCTGACTTACAAAGCCAACCAGGTGACACAAGAACACATAGGAGAACAGATACTATATATTGGCTGAATTTATATATCCAAACCTAGAAAATATTTATTCTGCTATTTTTATTGACATGTCTGAAACTTTCATTATATAACTGTGCAATATAAGCTGCAAATCGGTCTGAGGAGATAACATATTAATGAGCCTTACTGGTGTGAGCAACTGAATGTTGCTGATTAGATCTGCCATCTCCTAAAGGGACCTATCCAATAGACGACTTTTTAAACGACCCGACCAAAACCAGGAGGTTTTGACGCATCGTTCAGAAAGTTGGGTAATGGACAGCCACCAAGGACCAGCAATGCGCGTGCACGCTGCATCCTTGCCGACCCCGACTATCTGCCGAACATGCTGGTCATCCTGACGATGCTTGTCAGGTTCGGCATGCTCAGAGATAGGAGGTCGGTCTCCTGCACTGAATGACGTTCAGTGAGCGCCGTTCCGTGCGGGCACGGCATCTGGCGACCTGAAGGACTGAACGCTAGACATTCAGTTTTTCAGGTTGCGTAATGGGTAAGCCCCTTTACAAGCAATACGGCTGATTAGCCAGATGCTAAATGGTAATTGGTAGGAGAGTGACTGTTTCTTCCATTATTTAACAAGCTCCTTATAAAGAACTGATTAATTTTTTTTTCATATGCAGATAAGATAGAACCAGAATTGAAACTTATATTGCTTGAATGGTTACTGACCTCATATGTGCAGTACTTAAGATGGCCAAATGTTTCTATATTGTATATATCTCAGTTGGTGATACCTGACAGGTTATTTGATATTGAGTTAATTAATGTTTTTTATTATTCATTTTTTTTATTATTATTAGTAGTAGTAGTAGTAGTAATAATAAAATAATACATATTATTGTATTCATTTTTACACTACTTAGGATGCCTTTTTAATTATTATTTATAAATACAGTGACTCAGCATTCTTTTATCTCCCTTATAAATAGTATCGTAGCTTAATTGGTTTCTGACAAAATTATTGAAAAACATATGATAAATATTTAAAGCCTAGAATAGTCTGTGCTATTCAAGGACAATTGGCAACTATGAGGATTTATTGGCACTTTGCCTAATCTGTAATGCTGCCAGTTGCATGGCAACATACATTCCATTATTGTAAATACAAACAGATAAAAAGTGGTTGTCAGTGCTTGACCTCACTCTTGTAATCTGTTTATATTTCTAGAACTATAGACATATGAGATAATAGTATCAAACACTAGTTAAAATAATGCATCTTGGACCTAAAATGCACATTTAAGGAAGAATGTTAATTTAAATATATTTCTTAAAACACGCTCTGGACAGCATCTAAAATAACCAGGGTCGTAGCCAGAACTTTTAGGGCCAATAGCAACATTCTCTTAAGGGGCCCCTGCTCCAATGCTTGTAGAAACACACCTCCCTCTACATTGGTTGCTCATTTTATGTCCCATAGTAGTGTCCTAGTTAATGTTATGCCCCATAGTAGTGCCATTCATTTTATGCCCCATAGTAGTGTCTTAGTTCTTTTTATGACCCATAGTAATGCCCTAGTTAATGTTATGACCAATAATAGTCCCCTAATTCACATTATACCACAGTGCCTCCAATTCATATTCTGATTCATTGTAATGGTCCTAGTTTACAATATGCCACATTGTTTAATGGATCATCCAATTGCATCCATGTAGAGCACCTTGCGATTTTTGGTGGAATCTATAATAAAGTTTTATATCTTCCCTCTTTATGTGCTGATCAAGGCAACATAGGTGTGAGGTGTGATACAAAAGATAGTGTAGATCAAACTAGACACAAGTATTTTTTAATAATAAGTTGCACTCCACCTCACACCTCTTATATATATATATATATATATATATATATATATATATCACCAAATCTTCATCCTTAGTAGTAGTGTCCTATGAATATCTTATCAAGTATAGAAATGCTTCCAAGAGATGTGGAGAGTCTTCAAAAGGGATATTTTTCTTCTTCTTATTGTGAGGATCAAGTATTACCTCCTATGGGTATCTATAACTACTTTACCTGGTGTTCCTGGGAGGTCACCCACCCCAGTACTGACCAGGCCCAATTGTGTTAGGCTACTCGAATCAGCCAAAATTGAACAGTCACAATAGGTATGCAAGTAGATATCAGACCCCTCAAGATCCTCACATCTTTATCATTGGTCTCTTCATGAAAATAGTGATAGTTCACAAAAAGGGAGCTATTTCATAGCTCTCATTGAGCCCACTCTGGGTCATTGTATTCAGTTCGAAAATCCAAAACATTTCCTTTCGAGATAAAAGATTACTTAAATCTTCTCCTCTTTCTCCCAAGTGAAATGTTCAATGGCCTTGAAATTGATTTCCTCGTGATTGGAATTGTGAGATGCCATTACGGGTCTAGAGACTGTATGACCTTCAACTCTGTTCTTTATATTTCTAATATGTTTGTTATGTTCTGGGTTGTTTGTAGACCCGGGGTGGTAGCAGGAGCAATCACAGAAGCGGATTTGAAAATAAAACTAGGATTTTTAATAAGTGCTTGAGTAGACATATAATGTGGCAGTCAAGAAAAGTCCAGGAATATATAAATGTGCACAAGAGTTCTGTGGTGGGAGTAATGGATTAATGTCCAAGAAAAGCAATTAGAGCTGTCCAGGTGTGCAGGTAGTGAAACTGAAAATAATCAAGCCAGGTATGCAGGTAGTGAACTGAAAATAATGAAGCCAGGTATACAGGTAGTGAACTGAAGCAATGAGCAGGATGTCAGCAGGCTCAGGCACTCAGGTATGGGCAAGGGTGATGGAGGAAGCGGGGTACTCCAGTGGGAGCTAGGAGCTGACAGGCAGACTGGCAGACAGCGAATACACAGGAACAGGATAAGCACAGAGAACTCCCTCTCAGCTAGGCTGAGATACACGTTGCACTGGCAAAGAAGGAAGGCACTGACCCTTCCAAAATACCCCATGCCGTGCTTTTACTGGCCGGAGGGAACATGTGACTCACCAGGATTGGCCAGCCACATCACATGGCCAGAAGGCAAGATGGCAGCGCCCATGCCAAACGGAATGGAGACGCCGCCAGGCCTTACCAGCACAGAGTGACAACATGCCCGCACAACAATGCGCGCAGCCAAAGCCCCCCGCCAGACACCAGCTCTGCCACCAGACAGCCTGCGCTACAATGACCTCACAGGTAACACTCGCCTAGCGCCATGCTGAAATACCCTGGCCGTGACAATGTTCTTGTATGCGCAACTTGAGAGGTCTTTTCGTCTTCCCAACGTACTTCAATCCACATTCAAGAAGATAGATAATGGATGTGGAGTTACAAATCATATAATCCTTGATTGTGAATTCCTTGGAATTATTGAAATTGGAAAAGATCTTTCTTTTAGGGTGCACAAATTTGAAGATGTTGCAGTGTCCACATTTATAGCTTCCCATGCATTTGGGTAACATGTCTCTTTTTTGTTGTTGTGTGTTCACATTTCTGAGCATACTTGGGGCCAACAGATCTTTAAAATTCTTAGACTTTTTATACACAATCTTAGGTTGTAATTGTAGAAGTTCTTTCAATATGTGGTCCATGAGTAGTATATTCCAGTGCTTCTTAAGGGATAACCTTATTCGATTTTCATGTCCATTATAAGTGGTGATGAAGGGTACTATTGCTCCGCTCTCTTCACTTCTAGATTTATATTTCAACAGTTTGGCATGATTCAATGAAATACTTCTATTAGCTGCTTCTAACAAAAGATTATCAGGGTATCCCTTCTCCTGGAATTTATCCGTATAGATTGAAATTTGTTGTTCACATACTTCCATATTGCTGCAATTCATCTTAATTCTATAAAATTGGGAATAAGGGATATTCCATTTCCATTTTTTAAGATGACAGCTTTTAAAATGGAGATAACTGTTCATATCTACTCCTTTGATGAAATTCTTCGTAAAAACTCTGTCATCTTGTTCTGTTAAAACCAAGTCTAAAAATGTTATGTTATTTGATTAAAATTAGAGGTAAACTTTAAGTTCATGTCATTTTCTGCAATATGAAGTAAAAACTGATTAAAAACAACTTCTGTTCCATCCCATATAATTAGAACATCATCGATGTATCTTTTATATAGTACAATGTTACTTTTGAATGGGTTACTCTCATAAATATATTCTTTTCCCCAACAGCCCATGAACAGGTTAGCAAAACTAGGTGCAAAAGTCGTGTCCACAGATTTGTTGATAAAATATATATACAAATAAAATAGAAGGCGGCACTCACAGGTGTTTGAAACAAAGAATCCACTCTGACAACTGTGTCACATCCCGTTCAACATTTGAGTCCCATAGACTTTTCGGTAAAATGACAGGCGTCTAGATTTAGATGCCTGTCATTTAACCATTGCCGGGATTAGGAAGCCGGCTGTCGGGATTAGGTCCGCCGGCTTCCCGACTGCATACCTCCTTGGAAATATGATATGTAGAAAGCGGGAGACCGTGGCACTCACAGGACTTGCTCAGTCCTTGTTGTCAAGGAGCTATTGGTGTTGTGTCACCGGCATTTTTCTGACTGAGTGCCGTGGTCTCCCTCTTTTTATATATATATATATATAAACAAATCAAAATACTGGCACTCCACTGTAACAGGTAAGCAAACTGCCCAGGTGCCCTCCTACAGGTTAATGAATAACCTTATGAAGACAACAGAAAGGGGTACAATGGCGGCACTCATGGGTCCTTTAAGATAGGAATCACTCTGACAAGCTGTGTCAATCCTTGTTCAATGTTTCGGTCACATAGACCTTTATCAAGAACAAAAATATACACACAAATGTACATACCTATATACCAGCAGATCTACATTGATAGGTGCTGTTTCCCATGTGTCACACTGGGAGCTGTGAGTGTGACATCATCAGCATGCATCCAGGGGCGCAGAGAGGGGGGAAGCAGGTACAAATTACCCGGGCCCAGGCTTCCTGAGGGGCCCAGCGGGCACCCGAGTCTGATGCCGCCCCCCTCCCTCACAGCAGCCCAGCACACAGCGTGTGCTAAGCTGCAGTGGGAGACTGCTAGTGGCTGCTGAGCAGCAGCCACAGCAGTCTCCTATGCCTGTGGGGGGGGCAATCACACTGATCCTGCCCCCCCTTGCTTTGCGCCGGGCTGAGGGGGCTCAGAAGTTACTCCTAATTTTCTTCAGAAAAATTCAATAAGATCTGCAAATCACAAAGTAGATAATTTCAGAGTAACTCATGGTCATACTGTGCTGTGTGCCCATAAAAGATAACACCTATCTTTAGTGTGTCAGCCTGTATTACAGTACCCAATCTTCTTAGGAGGTCACCCATCCTAATACTAATAGGGTCAAGTACTGCTTGGCTGTCAAGGTCGGCCAGGATTGGGCATAGCCAGTATGGTATGACTGTAAGTTGCATACACACCTGATAGTTACTAAGGTGAAGTCCTAAGGGTATATCTACTCCCGCCCTATTGTTTATGGGAGTTCACCCTGTTAGGTTTGGACATTTGCACAGAGTGTAAAGAAAGAACACCTCCCTGGTTGCATGACCGTATTACAAAAGATTGACGGTGTAGAAAAAGGTTACAAATCAGGTACATGGTCGATTACTTTATATGAAAGAGTCACTAATGAATGGCGGGCCTCTTTGAAGTGCCGTGCCACCGGCTGGTCTATGTCCTTACTCGCTATAGCTTGCCTGATCGCGGTGCGGGGTCATTCTTTCACAGAATAGCCATGAAGTCTTGCCGATGTATACTAGGCTGCACAGGCATCTAATCATGTATATAACATATTTGCTCAAGCAGGTAAGGATATGTTTTATTGGAATGCGTTTACCCGAATGCGGATGAACAACATAATTGCCTGGTTCCATGTAGCTGCAAGTAGTGCAGCCTGTGCATCGGTAGCAGCCTGGTTTTCGAGATAAGAAGTGTGTATCAAGTTGGGGTATTTGCCTTGAGATATCATTATGGACCAACTAGTCTTTTAGGTTCCATCCTCTTTTGTAGCACATCATGATGGAGGAATTGGTCAGAGGTTTAATGCTGCTAATAACCAAAGAGAAAAAGAGAGAAATGTAGGGTGCCAGGAAAATGTGGGTATCAAAGTTAAAATTAAAATTGATAATAAAGAAAAAAAAGGAAAGAAATCTCGTAGGACTGCTGCTTCTAAAGAGGTGCTGAACCTCACAAAGTGACCCTAATAGGAAAGAAAAAAAGGAAGAAGCGCAGTGCAACTAGCAGGATAAAGACAAATAAATTTAATACACAATGAATAATAAATAATAAACTGTAGGAGTCAGGTTAGGAATACATAATAAACAATCATGAATAAATTAATATAGAACATACATGTGAAGTCAGAATATACTAAAAAATAATATGCAGCTGCATATAAAAAAACACACAATGGTTGGTGTTTGATACAGTGTATCAGATAGTCTCATAGAGGGACTGTAAATGGTAACATCACTAGTTACTGTATCCACATAGAACCCAAGGCACTATGTGTAATGGATAGATAAGATGTAACCGTTTAAACTGACACACCAATGAGTGTAAACTTCCAAATCCTTAATAGGCAGACAAAGGCCCTCATTCAGAGCCGTACGCTCTGAGCAGAGCGCACGCTCTGAATGAGGGCCGCCCTCCATAATTATGGAGCGTCCTCCTGGACGCTCGTATAGCTGTGAGTCACCACCCACAGCCTATACGAGCGTGCAGTTTGATGGCCGCGATGGTCGTGATAATCGCGACCATCGCCACTGCGAGCCGGAGCCTGCGGTTGAGGTTTTCAACCGCAAGGCCCGGAGTGATTTTGGCTCTATCAGAGCCAAAATCACTCCCACTGACATCACTAGTGATGTCAGTGGGCCGGCTTCTGACGGTAGGCGTTCCCTTGGGAACGCCCCCGTCAGGGAGGCACGCCCACCAAAGAGGGCGTGCTGTCAATCAACATTGACAGCACGCCCCCTTTGATCAGACACAACGAGCGAAGGAAAGTCCTTCGCTCGTCGCGTCTGGCGCATGCGCACGACGGAGCTCCCTCCGTCGTGCGCATGCTCAGTGCAGACCATCGACCCACTTGCGAGCGGACAGCCGCTCGCGAGTGGGTCTGAATCAGGCCCAAAGTTCCTTCCATTGAATAGTAATATTGTTGATAAAGGACAATGACTGACTAAGGGCCTGATTCAGAGCCACTCGTAAGCGGCAGCTCGTTCGCTCCGAGCGATGTTTGCCCAACTGCGCATGCGTACGGATCGTTATACGCATGCGCGAACCAGTCAGTGCGGCCAAAATTCATGTGCTCGCAAAATAGCGAATGCCTGATAATTTGAGTGACAGGATGAGGCGTATGTGGGTGGTAACAGGGGAAGGTGCTTGAAAACGGGGAGTGGAGATCCGATCGCAGGCGTGCTTAAAGGTCAAAACGGGCGTTTTATGGGTGTGCATAATTAAAACAGCAGCGTCATTGACCACGTCACTGGGTTTTTTTTTAGCCAGAACTGCTCGCAAAATTGTGGTAGCAAAAACCAACCACAAGAATAATGAGCAGCTCATACCCTGTTCGATGTACTCGATTAATCTAATAAATAGTGGACATGATGTAGGATGCGAGCGGCCAGGGGGCGTAGTTTCCCAAAAAACAGACCGCAAACAGCGAACGGTTCATTTGAATAGCCACCCCTATTTTCAGGACGAGCGAGCGCTAATTGCGTCCGGCTCTGAATCAGGCCCTAAGTCTGTCCGTGTTGTGACCTGCTTTAGTAAGGTACCTTACAGTGGGGAAGCGGCCCAAATCCAGTCGTGAGGGAGAGCCCCAGCAGACTGTCTCTTCCACAGCGTCCCGGCTATCAATGGCGTGAGTCTGCAGTGGTGGGCCTGTGGGAGCAGATATCTACCGGAGCCATGCTGGATGCCGGAGGGTGTGTAGATCACCACAAGGGGTACGTGGTGAGATGGGGGTGAGGGAGTCCCACCGAGTTGGCTCCTTGTCAGTGTCCCGGTTCCTGGATGAAAAGTGTCCATGGTAAGTGAAGCCAGGGAACACTCTGTCTGCCAGACCTATGAGCGTCAGTCGGCAGGTAGCTCTCCTGGGGGATTGTTAAGGCCAATTGGTTTGTCAAAAGCTGCTGCACGTAGTGAAGATTTGGATTGAAGAGGGATAGTGTGCTGATTGACGCGTTTCTCAGCAGTAAGTAAGGGATAGAGGTGGTGAGTGAGGGTAGGTGCTGATACCGTGCTGTGCTGGGTGAGGGTCTGTTCCATGAGGCCACACCCCTTTACATGATCCCACGGGGAGGGGAGCACCACCCAAAATCTTGCCTAGGGCACTAATTTGGCTAGGGCCGGCTCTGTACACCAGGGACTGGCTGGCAACTTTCAGACTGGGGGGCAAACCCAAGTGAGTGGCCCCATGTTTACTAAAAAACACTCTTCTGTGATTGGATGGGGACTGACACATCTAGAACTTATTGGCTGCAGCACATCATTTAAATATATGCACCCAAACACATATGAATATCTATAAAAATATACTTACATATACAGGGGCATCTTAAGAGAGGAGGGGGCCCATGTGGATTCTCCGCGCACGGCCCCCCTTCTCTCCCCGGCAGCCGACTGACACGGCTGGCCGGCAACCGCAGAAGCAGTAGACTCTGGGCACTAGAGTGTGCCCAAAGTCTACTGAGGATATGCAGAATGCCGGAAAAAAGGCAGTGGCGGCCATTTTCCAGTGTTCTGTGCAGTGCTGACACCCAACACAGGACCACAGACAGGTGAGTTTTACATTATATGGGTGCAGGGTGTGCGATGCGGGGCCCCCCTGGACCCAGGGGCCCACGTGCCCCGCACTCTCTGCACCCATTATAGATATGCTCCTGTACATATATATATTTATACATACATACACATGTCTCCTCAGTGTGCAACTCCCAATGGCTCCCACTGCGAGGGAGATAGGACAGTCTAAGGAGACTGTCCTATCTCCCTCGCAGTGGGACAGTCTAAGGAGAGGAAGACTGGCGCCGGGGTTAGTATGGGAGCGGTGGGGGGTGTTGGGATGGAACATTCATGGGGTTGGGGGTCGGGCCATGACTGTGATGGGGAAGGAGTTGGGGGTGGAGGAGGACAGCAGAGAGGGATTGGGACCATAGAGACAAAAGGTGGAGCAGAGCAAGGCAGGTGATTGGGGTGTCAGATACTGAAGTGACCAGATGGTTAAACCATATAGACACTTAGACAGATAAAGATATATATCATTATATCTATACAGATTTATATATATATACACACACACTACAGTCCACAAATATATTTAACTGCTTCAAAAATACAATTTGTGTAAGGCTTGCATACCGAGTTGTAGCAGCAGCCACCAGGAAACGACACCCCAATCACAGGGCCGGCTCCAGGTCTACTAGCACCCTGTGCGAGAAATGTTGATGCGCCCCCCTCCAATTCTTATGTTTCCTATCTTTTAATTAAATAAATGAATCCACAGGAAACAAAAACACAAAGGAGTCAAAAGTAGGTGAACAAACCATGTATTGAGAAGACACAATGCTGCTGCGGATGGCGGTATAATATACTGTATAGGGATCTAATTACTAAGCAGTGTTAGGAGACAAAGTGAAAGGAGATAAGGTGCCAGCCAATCAGCTTCCAACTGTCATTTTTTGAACGGTGATAAGGTACCAGCCAATCAGCTCCTAATTGCCATTTTTCAAACACAGCCTGTGACATGGCAGTTAGGAGCTGATTGGCTGGTACCTTATCACTGTTCACTTTAACTCCCAACAAAGCTTAGTAAATAGACCCCTAGTTATTATACCGCCATCTGGAGCAGTATTGTGTTTTCTTAATAAACGATTTGGCCACTTTTGTTTTATGCCTACTTTTTTCCTCACAACACCACACTACATCCACCCACCCCTTCTCCGCGTCCTTGTCTCTCCATCCCCCCATTCCTGTAACCACTCTCCTTAAAGAGCGCATCCGTCTCCTATTTCTAGCCTTAATACAGCACGACTAGGTGTTCCTGCATACAGTGCAGCACTCATATATACCCATACCCACCCCTTGTACCCATATAACCCCCCTCCTATACATTTTTCCCCCTTCACCTCTGAGCACCACACCTAGTATCGACACATCCCCTTCATTCCCACCCCTCCTGACTGAAGAGCGCGGTTTTACTTTTCTTATTTCATTCAGGGCACTGGCTGCTGAGGCTGTGAGTCAGCACTCACCGAGTTTCTGAGTCACCACTCACCGGGCCGGCGGTCGCAGTCTGTCTCCTCCATCCTGGGGTCACACATCACGACTATAGCATCCACCTCACTGACCTCAGTCCGCTCGCTGGTCCCGTGGCCGCAGATGGCTGCTGCCCGCCTGCTAGTAGCAGCCCAGCCATTAGAAACATCCACTGCCGCATGGGGTCAGAGACTGCGCGGGCAGGGATGGCGTGTGACGTCACTCCCAGCCCGCCCAGCAATGCCCAATCCTGGGACTGGTGGCTTAGTATAGGGCGGCACAGTGAGGGCAGGGCTAGAGAAGCCTTCCTTCCACCCCATGCCGTTATGTCATGTCTGAACTGTGGGTGGATGGACGGTTGAGAGGGGGAGTGCTGCCAGTGTTTCAGTGGGCGGGGCCTTGGACGGACGCTAGTGAGGCATCTCCAGCCACCAAGCATGCATGCAGCGTTCGGCTGCAAGGCAGCTAGTGGCCCCCCAGAGCTTAAATAGTACCAGCCCAGGGGGCAGATGGCACCCTGCCCCCCGGCCTAGCCCGCCACTGCTGTACACACACACACACACACACAAAGGGGTCTGTGCCAGCCTACACACACACACCCAGGGTGGTATACGTTTAGGATGCCGACGGCCGCAATACCAACCGCCGGCTTCCCGACTCCTCAATCCCGGCTAGGGTTAAATGACAGGTGTCTAAAGCTAGATGCCTGTCGTTTCCCCTATGCCGGGAGACCGACACCCGGCATCCCGATCGAAGGGATGGTGGGCGCCGCGAACAAACAGCCGCGGTGGGGTTAGGTTTAGGGCTCTCGGGGGGGACTTATGGTTAGGCACCCCCTGGGGTGGGTTAGGCTAGGGGAAGGGGGGGTTAGGGATAGGCACCCCCGGGGGGAGGTTAGGGTTAGGAACCACCCCAGGGGACTTAGGTTCAGGCAGCGGGGAAGGGGAGGGTTAGGTTTAGGCACTTAGAGGGGGGATTAGGGTTAGGCACTTGGGGGGGAGGTTAGGATTATTCACCCCTAAGGGAGGGTTAGGGGGGTAGGTTAGGTTAGTTAGCACTTACCTGGGGACGATCGGGATTTCCAGCGCTGTCGGGCTGCCGCTGCCGGGATCTCTTCCTCTGTCAGCCTGACGCAGCCAGGATTCGAACTGCATACGAACATACCGATTCCCCCAGGGTTCAGAGCCAGCCTACACACACACACACCCTAAACACACACCCTACACACAGGGTTCAGAGCCAACACACACACAAACACACACGTATCAGTGCCAGACTACACACAAACACACACACACACACACCCTACACACAGGGTTCAGAGCCAGCACACACACACACACACATGGGTCAGTATCAGACTACACACAAACACATACACCCTACACACAGGGTTCAGAGCCAGCCTACAGACACACACACAGAAGGGTCTGTGCCAGCCTACAACACACTCACACATGGGGCAGTGCCAGCCTATGGAGCTGCTGTAGTTAAAACCCGACACTCACTCTGGGAAACAGGGACTCCTCCTCCTCCGCCATCTCTTCAGAGCTCCCCACTGCTTCATCACTGCTCCAGCACTGCTCTCCACTGCGGGGCCAGCAGCTCTGCCAGTCCAGATAGCTGCTACCTGATGTGCAGCTCCAGTACAACAGGTTAGCCACAGTGTGGGGAGGCGAGTGTGCCACGATCCCTGTCAGACACTCCCGCCGATCTGCTAGAGAAATTCAGTTGTCTCTCCTGATGTATGTCTGTGTGGGGAGACGGGAGCTCTGCAAGCCTGTGCAGATGCTCCCCTACAGTCTCAAGTGGAAGCCCCGGATTGGATCTGATGTGCTGCTGTTGTAAAGTGCAGCGCTCACCTCCCTACTGCAGTCACCGCTGACAAAGCTCTTGCCGGTGGGACAGACTTCAAGTATCCCTGTACAGTCTGGGGAACCTGATGACCGTGACGTGGCGCCAGGCTTCCTCATGTTGTTCTATCATTAAGGCTCCGCCTCATCACATCAGAGGAAGTAGTGGGGAATCCAGGGTTTTATTTAACTTTCCCGGGCAGCGGGAGACTCCACAGTGAACTGGGAGTCTCCTGCAGGATTCGGGAGTGTAGACAACTATGTATCAGTCCATTCACCGAACCTTTTAGACAGATCTCGTAAATATATACTGCATATATATATATATATATATATATATACTGTATGTATTTATATATATATAAATATATATGTGTGTGTAAAAATAATGTAGGCTATTCCCCGCCCCCTCCTATCCCATTACACATGCCTCTCGTACCCAGTCCTTTTCATGCCCAATGCGCAGTGCATGTGTGGGAATGCACATGCCACAGCCACAATTAGGTCATCACGCAAGTATGTGAATCATAACCTAATTTATGTCAGGTCAAATATGCAGTATATATATATATATATATTTATATATATATATTGAAAAAAGTGCCTAATAGTGTCTAAAAAGAGATAACAGTGGAGTGAGAAACTGATTAAAAAAACACTACTTATCTGGTATAGTGTTCTTCCATCACACGACCACCATACAATTATATTATGAAATACAAAAGAAAAAAATGCAACATAGTGTGTACCATTTTGACACTGCAAGTTTCCTCATATAACTTTATTGCAACTAGAACCTTTTAGGGAACATGCATGTCCCAATAATATAAATCCAAATGCCAGGATCATAAAAGGTTTTAAAGACAGTTTCAATGAAACAGTGACACATAAATGGTATAAAAAAATACGTACAATATGTAAAACATATAAGAGCTTATCTGTCCATTAGAAGGAGTCAGGGAACAGCATTCCCATTTCCATGCTGTACCCTGACTTCTTCTAATGGACAGATAAGCTCAAGAAAATGGGGATCACACCCCAATGCAGGCCAGCAACATCCCATCCCCGCCCCCCAAACGACTGCACAATATCAATCTTGCTGTGATTTGAGGGCACTGCTTGCTAACATGTAGGACTGCGCCTGCGCACCCACAAAATATCAGAGCTGTAAATGATGCACGTAAACCATCAGCGATGCATGTAAACCATCAGCAATGCACGTAAACCATCAGTGATGCACGTAAACCATCAGCAATGCACATAAACCATCAGCGATGCACGTAAACCATCAGCGATGCAGGTAAACCATCAGCGATGCATGTAAACCATCAGCGATGCACGTAAACCATCAGCGATGCATGTAAACTATCAGTGGTGCACGTAAACCATCAGCGATGCATGTAAACTATCAGTGGTGCATGTAAACCATCAGTGGTGCATGTAAACCATCAGTGGTGCACGTAAACCATCAGTGGTGCATGTAAACTATCAGTGGTGCATGTAAACCATCAGCAATGCATGTAAACTATCAGTGGTGCACGTAAACCATCAGTGATGCATGTAAACTATCAGTGGTGCATGTAAACCATCAGCAATGCATGTAAACTATCAGTGGTGCATGTAAACCATCAGCAATGCATGTAAACTATCAGGGTGCACGTAAACCATCAGTGATGCATGTAAACTATCAGTGGTGCATGTAAACCATCAGCAATGCATGTAAACTATCAGTGGTGCACGTAAACCATCAGCAATGCATGTAAACTATCAGTGGTGGGTGTAGTAGGTATTACCGCCGGCCGCATGATTCAAATCCCGACAGCGGCAACCTGGCAAGGGTGAAGATCCCGATCGTCCATAAGGTAAGTATCACTAACCTAATTCTACCCCCTAATCCTAACCGTCCCTCAGGGGTGCATAACCCTAACCTCCCTCCCAAGTGCCTAATCCCCCTCTAAGTGCCTAATCATAACCCCTCCTTCCCCGCTGCCTAAACCTAAGTCCCCCGAGGGGGGTCCTAACCCTAACCTCCCCCCGAGGGTGCCTAACCAGGGCTGCCATCAGAAATCGTGGGGCCCGGTACAAATGAAAAAGGCAGGGCCCCCCCACCCCCTTTGTTCTTCCCCCCAAAGGTCTGGTGGACGCAAAGGGGTAGGGTTGAGCTCTGGTATCTGGAATATATATATATATATATATATATATATATATTTTATTATTTTTTTTCTTTCCTTTAAATATTAAAAAAGAATAAACAGATTTTTTGTTTCTCAAATTGAGAAAAGCCTAATGATTTACAACAGAACTGTACTAACCTGCCACCTGAAGGTTCAATTACTGTATGTGGTATGGAACACTGGACCTCATTCAGACCCGCTCTCAAGATGCGCTCGCTCGTTGCAAAAAAAAGGGGCGGATATTTAAATTATGTGACCGCACTGCATCGCGTAAGGACGCCCTCTATGTCTTAGCGAGCTACGGCACTGAGCGCTCGCAAGTGTGTTAAGACGCCCCCTTTCCCCTTGCAACACACGTCATCTCCTGGGATTGTTGGATGAATCGGTAACATCAAGAGCCATCGGAGCTGATCGCAGCCCTTGAGGTAGACTTACCCCACCGCAAGCACTGCGATCAGTGCTGGCTGAAATACATGGAGGTGACCTGTACAATGATGCTACTTTGCTAATTATGCACACCCTTTAAACTGCGTTTTGTTGGCCTGACACGCCTGCGTTCGCAACAACACTCCCCGATACAAGCACCGTCCCCTGTTACCACCCACAAATGGCACTGTCACTCAAAGCAGCGGGAAGTCTGTGTGCTACAAGTGCACAATTTCCCATTGCAGAGACTGGCTTGCACACGCGCACTGCGAATTAGACGCATGCGCATTGAGCAACAATCGCCCGGCAGGGAGTGATCGCTCCTTAGCGACAGGGTCTGAATCAGGCCCAGCACGGACATGGCAAGGGGGCAGAGGTGCAAATAGAGAGAAGCACACTTAAGTAAAGGACACAGATGGGATAGGAGCAGAGTCAAAAATGGGAAGCGGGCAGAGGCAGAGATGGAGAGGGGGCAAAGGCACAGCTATGAGGGAACTGGGGCACAGATATGGGCACATATGGGGAGAGTACAGAGATAGAAATTTGGGTAGTGGGGAGACAGAAGCAGGATTCATGAATATTACAGGGGACAGTGGGGCAGATTGTATAGGAGGGGGAGGGGGACAGAGCAGGATTCAGCAATAGTACAGGGGACAGATTGTATAGGTGGGAGAGGGAAGGGCAGAGGCAAGATTTAGGCATAGTACAGGGGACAATGGGGCAGATTGTATAGGAGGGAGGGATGGGGCAGAGGCAGGATTTAGGCATAGTACAGGGGACAATGGGGCAGATTGTATAGGAGGGAGGGATGGAGCAGAGGTACCTCTGTGTGGGCACCGCAGTTGCTCTCTCACATTTCCATCCTCAGTGCAGTGCACACATTATCTGGCCAATGAGAGCAGGGGGAGGAGAGCTGAGGGTGGAGCAACTATGGAGGCAGAGGTGATTGAAGTAACTAATTTGATAGGGTTCTGAGAGGGGAACCTGTCTGTGAGGGGGCCCAGTGCTCCTACCTTTATTATATAAGCTGGTCCCCCTGCAGCTGCTCCTGATTCACAGTAACAGAAGCAGGACACTGATCATGCAGCACTGCCCGGAGAGTTCATTAATGAATGAGTTATCACACACTGCTGAGCTGTGTGTGATGACTCATTCATAGAACTCTCCAGCCAGCACTTAGCAGCCTCAGCTGTCCTGTATGAGGGTAATAAATTAGCAATTAACTCTGCCTGCCGATGTCCGGGCCCCTCAGCTGTCCGGGCCCGGTACAGGAGTGCTGGCTGTCCCCCCCTGATGGCGGCCCTGTGCCTAACCCTGACTCCCCCTTCCCCTAGCCTAAACCTAACCCTCCCAGGGGGGGTGCCTAACCCTAAGTCCCACCGAGAGCCCTAAACCTAACCCTCCCCCCCCGCAGCTGTCCGCGTCTGGCTTGCCTTCATTCGGTATGCTGGGCGTCGGTCTTCCGGCGTATGGTTAATGACAGGCGTTGAGTTTTCGACGCCTGTCATTAGTACCACGCCAGGATTAGAGAGTCTGGAAACAGGCGATTGGCATTTAGACCATCGGCTTCCAGACTACATCCCCACGTGAACCATCAGTGATGCATGTAAACCATCAGCGATGCACATAAACCATCAGATTTACGTGCATCGCTGAATCTGACCCTATGTTCTATTTCAATACTCTAAGGCATTGCAGAATATTATCCCGCCTTATAGAGCCACCATTTAGTAAGTGTAAAAGGGCAGCAAACTGTCTTTAGATGACAAAACAGAAGTAGTAGAGAGAGAGAGACTAACAAGTGCAAGCTATGGTGATCCTCCTGGGTTCTCTCCGCCCTCTTCAATAAAAGATGCAAGGTACTACAATGAACTCACCACCACAACATCCTGAGGCTACTTACTCAGATGCAGCAAGAAACCACACTTCTCACTGCGAGCACGAACAAATGAACATAATGTGGGCAAAATTCACAATGCCTAAAAAGCCGGACTTCTCCAATACTTAATAGAACAACTGACATATGTGAGGCTGTCCCAAAAGGTAGCAGACGTGACCCACACTGATTCTGTTTCAACAATCACAACAGCAGAGGACACTTAAAGCTAGGTGTGAGGCATCACATTAGCTGGTGTCACCCGGTGCGGCACATACTGGCCCCTTGCGCAAAAAGGGAACATGGCCTCTTACCTTTAAGGTCATGCCCCCTGATATGTGCCATTTTGAGGTTAATAATACTGTGCTGTTTCTGATTGAGCTGCACCCCAAAGAAGACATCTTTTTCAGTTTAAAAAAAATAATAATTCAAATTCAATTACATCCATATTTCAGGGGAAGATTGTGTGTTTTTATCCACAACCACTTTTAGCGACACGCCTGTAACACTTCCATAATATGCCCATGGGCTCCGAGAGGGTGGGGGGGAGCGGGTACAGTTTACCCGGGCCCGGGCTTGCTAAAGGGGCCCGGCGTCGCCCCCCCTCTCACAGCAGCTCAGCACACAGCTTGTGCTGGGCTGCTGTATGAGACTGCTCGCGGCTGCTGCAGCAGCTGGAGCAGTCTCCTATGGCTGTGGGTGGGAGCGATCACCGCTATGCGGTGCTGAAAAAGTGGTTGATGTTTCTTTTTTTTTTCAAGGGGGCATGGCCACGCCTCCCGCGATTATGCCACGTCCCCTCCATTACCCGGGCCCTGCCAGGCTCTCAAAGGCCCTGAATATGCCTGCGGCACTCTCTGTATGTCTTTTTAGCCGCTTCCCTGTTACCTCCCAATCACAATCCCTTACATATCTAATGCTATGTGTCTAAATTTGATCTGTGACTGGAGGGAGGTCTTGTTAAAAAGTACATGCTCATATAACAATATGCCGGTCACATGGCCAAGATGATGCTGTGGCACTGAAGGGGTTAACCCTCGTGTTTCAACGCCATTTTCAAATAAACTAACCGTGTTAGGTGCCAATTTTAAACAAGCTACTAATGCCAGGACAAATGCATATTTAAGTAAATTTTTCTAAGCAGCTCTGTGTCCCAGTATAACAATGCATAGATAAATCACATGTTTAAAAGTGTATAAAAGTATTTTACTGGAGAGCCCTGCAGCTGTGCTGAGCACCAGGCAGACTATTCGAAATGTGTTTATATTTTGCATTGTGTTTAAAGTATTGGAATGTCTATAAAATAAGTACGAAAGGCAATTTAGTAATGTATTTCAAAGGTATTTTGTTTTAAAATGAATTGCCATTTAGGACAGATTGCTCTTGAGACTTTCTCACATAGGAAGTGTTAATGTTAATGACTGTCCCCTGAGATCAGCAAAGGCCTAATTATATACATGGCTACCCTCCCGTTTTTTTGCGGGAGGCTCCCAATTTTTCGGGTAACCCCTCGGACCCCCAGAAGGGTAGGCACTTCTCCCGCATTCTGCCCACTTCCTAGTGAAGTGGGCAGAATGGGGAGAATTTCCGCGGCGATCGTGGGTCCCCGTGTAGAGGTGGGGCTTAATGACGCGATTCTCCGTGAATCACGTAATTTAGCCCCACCCTTATTTAAATTTAAGCCAATTGCAGCAAATTGTCATGAAGAGGGCGGGGCTTAATGATGCAAACCATCAGGCCCCGCCCCTGTCATAGCCCACCTGCTTCTCCTACCAAGACTTCTCCCGCGGAGGAGAAGCCAAAGGTAGGCAACTATGCCTAATATCAAATTAAAGCACTTTAATTGAAATGCACATTAGAGGGTCTCCTGTGTGTCTCTGTGCAACATATACAGCAGGTACAGTAAATTTGAGGTAGTTGTGTGCTGATTTTATTACTGTGAAATGTAAGATATATTTTTATTTTGGGAGACAGTTGCCTGATTTGTGTACTAGTCTTAGAGGTATATGGGCAGGATTGAACCTGCTGTATTGTGTCCTCTTACTATATAAAATGATGATGTAGCTCTGTAGAAAGTGTATCCTCTGAACATCAGGAAGGATTGTACTTCTGTGACTTCTGTATGCTATTATTGTCCCAAGCACCTTCAGCAAGGGACTTGTCTTTATAAATATATTTGAGCAATAAATATCTTGCACTATGACGCCTGCATCTGCTTGTATCCTGTGACTACCAGAGTAGCGTCAAATGATACTCTGTTCTCTGACTGTTCTGGACTGAGCCCAGGATTTGCCTGACACCAACCAAGAGGTGCTGCAGCAGCAGCGTGTCCACACATACCCAGCAATAGGCGGTTGCAAGTGACAGTGGTAGGAGCCTGTATAGAATGTGCAAGAGTCTGGTGGTGGCAGAAAGTTACCCACCCTCTATGCTGTGGGAGTATTCAGTAACACGTGGTTACTGATGGTGAGAGGGAATCCTAAAGAGTGGTGAAGTAATCTCACTCAGATTACTCAGGGACGAGTGATCACCACTATTCTAGATACATACAAAAATCTGTGATCGCCTAGCGAAGCCTAGCGAAGCGAGGTCATCCGTTCACTGTCTTTGCTATTGACATGCCTTTGCTATTGGTCATTACACCCCTACTCTGAATGGGTTCTTATGTACCACAGTTTCTTTTTAAATCCCCGCGAAATAAACACATATCCCAGAGCTGTTAGACAAATGACTGGAGTATGTGGAATGCTCATACAGCTTTCAGAAAAGTCAATAGACGAAGTCCAGTCATGTTTATTATGCATTGACCTACTCACATAAAAGTGTGACACGGTATTCATACTAGAATGAATGCATAGGCTAGATACAAATCGGTGTTAATATATTATATAGAAAAACAAATGTAACATATGTAAATAGTTGCTTGAATTAGAAAACAGTGTAAAGATATCTGGACAGCTCAGACTGCTGTTATACAGAAATGGACAAATAGAAAAGTGTTAAAAAAGATTCTCTAATTGCTGCAGCTACAAATCAATGGAATAAAAGGGCTGTCCTTTATGGTGATTCTAACACATGCAAGCACCTAACCACATACATTAACATCAGACTTGATTATTTAACAATGTCTGTATTTGTCGTGTAATAAATAAAGTCAAAAAAATGATATTTACACGGAATCAGTATGGAATCCCGGCTGCCACATGGCCGGCAGTTTGATTCCCGGCAGCGGCAGCCCGACAGATGAGCAGAGCCCGGCAGCGGAAGCCCGACAGCGCTGGAAATCCCGATCGTCCCTAAGGTAAGTATAAGCTAACCTAACCCCCTAACCCTAACCCTCCTTAGGGGTTCCTAACCGTAACCTCCCCCCCAAGTGCCTAAACCTAATCCCCCCTGTAAGTGCCTAACCCTAACCCCCCCCTTCCCCACTGCCTAAACCTAAGTCCCCCGGGGGGTGCCTAACCCTAACCTCCCCCCAGGGGTGCCTAACCCTAACCCCCCCTTCCCCTAGCCTAACCATAACCCTTCCAGGGGGGTGCCTGACCCTAAGTCCCACCAGGGTGCCCTAAATCTAACCCTCCCCCCCGCGGCTGTCCGGTCGCGGCGCCCGGCGTCGGGTAAATGACAGGCGTCTAGATATAGACGTCGGTCATTTATCCCACGCCGGGATAAAGCATCCGGGAAGCCGGCTGTCGGTATTAAGGCAGCCGGTTTCCCGACTGCATACCATTTACACTGCAAAGTACTGTATACTGATGTACCTGAGTCCTGTGCTTCATGTCTCTCTACCAGTTAGAAGACATAGAAACAGTGGGCAAATATTCTAGCACAGGGGTGGGCAATCCTTGGAACTAGTGCCACAAAGTAACTTTCAAGGATGTTGTAAAAATCTATTGTACCCTCAAATCACTCCAAACAGCCCCGATTAGTGCTGCACAGACTTTGTGACTTAGCCGCACTAATACACTAATCTGATGTACCTAGGACACTCTAAGCGAACTAAGGGGCTGAATCAGTGATGGGCGCTATGTGTACGGCTGTGTGCAAAAGCCGTAAGAGGCAACTTATGTAAAAAAGACTCCATCTGCCAGCTTTTCTGATCCGATGCTGCATCTGAAGACGCAGCCATCGGATCAACTACGTGACCATCGGACATCTAAGTAACCTTAGGGTTACTCTGAATGTCTGATGAAATCATGCTCCCAGAGTCAGTGAGGCTGTGTCTAAGGATGTTTATAAAAGGAAAAAAAGATCAATACGGCGCTGTCACTAAGCTGCTACTTCAAATGGAGGGTGTCAGCCTCCTGGTATAAATTGTACACACAAAGAAAAAGGAAGGTGAACAGTGCTGAGAAACTAATGATTCTAATCACAATGATAGATAAATTAAATAAAACACACAAATAATAAAACCCATCTCCTAGTACATGGTATAAAGATGGGTGTAAAACACATAAGAATGGCTCTGAGCAGCTTGGCTGAATGAAAATGAAATGTTTACTACTGCAATTTCATATAAATAAAAAAGATAAATAATAACATGCAATAAAAAACAAATAAAAAAGCAAAAATGAGATGATGAATCCTTGTAAAAACAGATGAAATAAATGCGAATAAAAAAGCTAAAATGAGCTTTAACTATTAATAATTCTCAGTTCCAAATGTGCAATCGGCAGGGTGTAAAAGTTCAGTCATTAGTCTCAATAGGATGTAGCTAGCGATGCAATGCTCCTGAATACACAATGGCCCCCCCTACCCCCCCCCCCTCCCCTCCGTTGCTCCGTCGCTGCCGGCATCGCCAAGTGTGTATGCACATGCTGATGCCGGCACCCCGCCGGGTCCCATCGCTCACGAGATCGTGCTGGGTAGACATCTACACATCATCTAATGTGTACCCAACTTTACTTTGCTACAATATATTTATTCTATATGAGGACCAAATATCTCTTTACTCTTTTTTTTTTCTTCTTTAGGGAAACGTTATAAATTGAGTACAGGTAAAGGTGGTATTACTGTATAGGAAAAAAATAGTCTATCAGTTTCTTGAAATTAAAAGCCATATGATATAGCATTCCAATTTATCGCATAGCAGGGTTGGGTAATACACCCCATTGTTCCCCAGTACACCATTCCCACTTACATTAATAATTGTATTTCAGTTGCTTTTTCAATTTATATCTTGTTCCATTCAATGCAGCTTATTCTGTCAGACGCATCTCTTTTCACAGATACAATAGCGAGTTTTAGCATACTGTACAGTGGAATCTGTATGTAATGCTGGCAGTCGAGATGACTCCTGTCAAAATACCGACAGCGGCATCCCGATAGTTGGTATCCTGGTATCAGGTAAGTATACGTACCCTCCCCCCTTCTCCCTCTAACTCTCCCCACCCCGCACCCTAACCCTCCCTGTTAGTGCCTATACCCAAGTCTCCCCCCTTTGTGCCTACACCTAACCCTCCCTCTTTAGTGCCTAACCCTAACCCCCCCCCCCCAGTGGTGCCTAACCTTGTTTAGGCTTGCGACTTGGGTGTATTCCGGCGCTGGGATTAAGATAGGCGTCAGTATTTCGACACCTATCTTAAATCACGTGTCGGGCTTCTACCGTCGGTATTCAGACCGGCGGCATGCCGTCCACCAGACTGGAAACTACATCCCTGTACAGTGCATGAGCAGAAGCCAATTTACACATTTTTGCCTATCATCGTCCACTTCTGAGTCAGACTGATCTTGACTGTATTAGTCTTTGGTGAAATGGGTGTTTCGAGGTAGGAACTGGGCAGTGACAGTGCGATCACAGGGAACTCTTCTGTCATGTGGGAGTGTCACAGGCATATTGTGGGGGTGTGTAGCGAGAGGTTTGTGCTATTCTGAGTCATGCATATGGAGAAGGGAAGCCTGTGTCAAACGGGTCTCTTGCACCTAGCATGTCAGTGATACAAGTGCCGATACTAACGATGATGGTTGCGGCTGTGGAAAAACAGTGGTCAGAGGGCCTGATTCAGACCCGGTCGCAAGCGCTGAGCGCTCGCAACAGGGTCGATGGTGGCCCAGAGCACATGCGCACGACGGAGCTGGCTCCGTCGTGCTCATGCGCGAGGCCTGGATAGCGACGGGCAATCCGTCACTCCGGGTCTCGTACCAAAGGGGGCGTACTGTCGATGTTGAGTGACAGCACGCCCCCTTTGGTGGGTGGGCCGGGGGGGTGGCTGCCCAAACGGAGGCGTTCCCATGTGAACGCCTACCATTTGGGGCCGGCCCCACTGACATCACAAGTGATGTCAGTGGAGAGATTCCGGCTCTGTTAGAGACGAAATCTCTCTGGGGCTTGTGGCAACGAGACCCTACCACAAGGGTCTCGTCGCAAGCACGATGGTCGCGATGGTCTTGACCATCGCGACCATCTTCCTGGCCGCTCGCTATAGCTGTGGGTGGTCACCCACAGCTATGCGAGCAGCAAGGAGGCCGTTCTAAAAAAAAAAAAGACCGGCCCTGATTCAGAGCGAGCGCTTTGTCAGAGCGTTCGGCTCTGAATCAGGGCCAGAGTAGCTTCCTGCTTGAAGCCATGCGATCCTCGCAGCAGCCCTATGGAAACTCTCATTAGCATAAAGTAGTAAATCTGGCTTCCGCTGCATCACGCTAAAACAGCCACTTTGCGTCTGACTTAGAATCAGTCCCAATGTGCTTAGTAGAAAGTTCAGTACATTGGGAGGCCTACAGTGACTCCTAATGACCTAAAAATGCTAGAGGCTGACTCCTTAAATACGTTAAAGTTTTCACTAATGTTTTGTTTACATTTATTAATAAAAATAAATGTCGTATTACGCACAAGGCCATCCAGTATGTTTATCCTGTAGCTTAATATAGTGCATACAGTACAATAGTGTAATGTGACAGGAGGGTCACAGAGTCACATCTGAATAGGTAGGCCCAGGGTTGTTCTCAGGCACAGAGGCAGTTGGGACATAATCACCGTCTGACTTCATGGGTGTAATGTGTTTGGCAGGTCTGGTCCAGGTTAAGCAGCTTGTTGAGATCAATATCCAGGTAATTGTCAGCACCTGATAGGTTTCCTTAAATATCTGCTGGGAACAGAGTTCAGAGTTCCTTATGCTGAACCAGTCGGCCAGACGATAGGCTGGGTGGGAGTGTGTTTAGCGTCAGGTACTGGGACCAGGAGGGTCCATTGACCTCATGTACAGTATGTTGGCTGTGTATCACCTGTAAACCTGCAGTGGTATAAAACTTGACACCTGCTCAGGGCCGGCCCAAGCCTAAAATTTTTGGTAAGCGAAGAAACATTTTTGGAGCCTCTTGGCGGACTTTGCATGCACCCAAGGTGCGTGCACCTGACAAAGGAAAGGGGTGTGGTCTCATGATAAAAGCCATAATCACGAGCACTGCCCCATAATTCCAAACATGCGAGCTACATGCCCAGTGCTCTTGGTGCTGCTGGGCATGCTCCCAGTCCCTTTCTCCAGTCAATAGATGCCGCATGTATGCGCATGGCATCTATTCACCATGCCCCCCCCCCAACTGGGACACTTTCTCGCTAAAATCAGCATGGTTGGGAGGTATGTTAAAGGCTAGGTCTCAAAAGAAAGGGGCGTGGTCACACAATAGTATCCCCAATTCAAACTACACCACACAGTAGCACAATCTCATTCACATTACACCGCACAGTTCCCATGATTCACATTACACCACATAATAGTGTCCCTTATTTACGTTCTGACACACAGTAGTGCCCCTTATACACAATGTCCACATTAGTGCCCCTTATACATAATGCCCACAGTAGTAGTGCTCCCAATACAAAGCCCACAGTAGTAGTGCCCTTAATACAATGCCCATAGTAGTAGTGCCCCTTATACAATGCCTACAGCAGTAGTGCCCCTTACACATAAAGCCCACAGCAGTGGTACCCATTATGCAGTGCCCCCAGTAGTGGTGCCCCTTCTGCAATGCCCCCATTAGTAGTGGCCCCAGTACTAATGACCCCTGCAATAGTGCCGCCAGTAGTAGTGACCCTGTAATAGTGTCCCCAAAAATTATGTTCCCTGTATTAGTGCCCCAGTAGTAATTCCCCCTGTAGTATTGCCCCCAATAGTAATGCCCCCTGTAACAGTGCCCCCAGTATTAATGCCCCTGTAATAATGCCCCCAGTAGTAGTACCCCCAATAGTAATGCCCCTGTAATAATGCCCCCAGTAGTAATGCTCCTGGAAAATTGCCCTTAGTACTAATGCCGCCTTTACGAGAGCCCCTAGTATTAACACCCCCTTTAAGAGTGCCCCTGTAAAAGTGCCCCCAGTAGTAATGCCCCCTGTAAGAGCACCCACAGTAGTAATGCTCCCTGCAAAATGTGCCCCCAGTAGTAATGCTCCCTGTAAGAATGCCCCAGTAGTAATGCCTCCTGTAAAATGTGCCCCCAGTAGTAATGCCCCCTGTAAGAGTGCCCCCAGTACTAAAGCCCCCTGTAAAAGTGCCCCCAGTAGTAATGGCCCCTGTAAGAGTGCCCCCAGTAGTAATGCCCCCTGTAAAAGTGCCCCCAGTAGTAATGTCCACTGTAAGATGTACCCCCAGTAGTAATGCCCCTGTAAGATGTGCCCCCAGTAGTAGTGGCCCCTGTAAGATGTGCCCCCAGTAGTAATGCCCCCTGTAAGAGTGCCCCCAGTACTAAAGCCCCCTGTAAAAGTGCCCCCAGTAGTAATGGCCCCTGTAAGAGTGCCCCCAGTAGTAATGCCCCCTGTAAAAGTGCCCCCAGTAGTAATGCCCACTGTAAGATGTACCCCCAGTAGTAATGCCCCTGTAAAAGTGCCCCCAGTAGTGGTGACCCCTGTAAGATGTGCCCCCAGTAGTAATGCCCCCTGTAAGATGTACCCCCAGTAGTAATGCCCCCTGTAAGATGTGTCCCCAGTAGTAATGCCCCCTGTAAGATGTTGTCCCAGTAGTAATGAACCCTGTAAAATTGCCCCAGTAGTAATGCCCCCTGTAAAAGTGCCCCAGTAAGAGTGCCGCGCCAACACACAAAAAAACCCCAAAACACAATACTTACCTTAAGCCCCAATCCCGCTGCCGTCCGCCGCTCCTCGAAGCCATGGGAGAGACGTCATGACGTCTCTCCCATAGTGCCCGTGGGGGGAGCCAGAAGCCGGAGCTCAGGAATGAGCTCCGGCTGTCACTGTGGAGAAAGAGCCGGACGCCCGCTGGTATTTAAATCTCAGCGGGCACCCGGCAAATGGAGCCTGCGGCGACCGGGGGGGTATGGAGTGTGGTGGTGGTGGGATGTGGGAAGGAGATCTGGCGCTGTGGACTGAATTGTGTGCCCAGCGGCGGTGGCTAATCACAGCGCCCTCTGCTGGCTGGCGCCCTATGCACCTGCGTAGTCGACGTAACAGGCGGGCCGGCCCTGCACCTGCTGTGCAGTGGCCTGCTAAGCTAAAGTTAATAAAATCCCACTGCTATTACCATACCTGCTGGATGTCGTTCTTCCAAGTTGTCACAGTAATACATAATGTACAGTACAATAGTGTACACTACATTAGTCTTTTTCAGTGTGGCCTGGACGGTCAGTGACATGCTTATTATGCAATGCAATCCCTCTGTGATAACAGGGTACATAGAGAATGTAAAAGGAAGTAGTGTGGCAAAGAGTCGTTAAGGAAGTCAGAGCAAATGTATTGAGATGAGAAAATGAGGAAGCAGCCGATGAGTTCCAGTTGATAGATTTTTACTGTATGCTCCCGAGCGTCCTGTGTAATCATTTTTTAATATTTGTTTTTTTAAGGGAGAAGCAACAAAAACAATTGTGTTTTTGCCTTTTTTTAATGTTTCTGAAAAGCTAACAGTATATGTAGTTTCCTGGAGTTCTAGTGATGGGTATTTACAAAGCTCTATTACTAAACTTGTCTTAGGTCTCAGAGGAACCACAATCCCTCGTGGCTGAACAGATAATAACTTCAAAAAGTAAGTAATACAATGATCACTATGCTCTGTATGTAATGTGTAGATTTTGTACGACTCTATATGCAAACAAATATAAGAACATATCAAAATCTCTAATAGTGACTAAAAA
Organism: Taudactylus pleione; assembly: GCA_031769625.1. Taxonomy (NCBI): domain Eukaryota; kingdom Metazoa; phylum Chordata; class Amphibia; order Anura; family Myobatrachidae; genus Taudactylus; species Taudactylus pleione. The sequence continues at coordinate 19,330,847 of JAUIMM010000094.1, read as the reverse complement.
ATGTTTTAATATATTCTTTTTTTGCTAACACTATCTTCCCTCTTCTGTTAGAGCTTAAACCCGGCTATATTAATAATACTAGCATTAGTGGTGATAACTTTGAGCAACAAACTTTCATTAAAAAAAAAGTAACAGCAAATCTGAGACATTGGAAAGGAATAATAATAATTAAATACACAGTTGAAATCAGTAGTTGGTTTACTATATTTCATATGAGAGTACAGAGGAGCGCATTTAGTAATACAGCATTGAGAGGGAACAATGGCCCAATCTGATAGCTATCTAGTGATTGTACTTTCTTTGCAGTTTGTGGGTTTATGCTTTCACTACATACTGGAAAAGATCTGCAGAAGATTATAATGTCTATAAGCAATTAACATTGCTTTCAGACATTTTCATAGAAGGTAAATGCTTTTTCTTTGTACATTCTTACTTAGACCAAATAAAATGTTTTGCTTGCACAGGCTACAGTATTCTCAGTTACAAATTAATTGACTATTTTTTTATTAGTAAACTCATACTTTATACAGTATTTAAGTTAGGGATCATCCATTAACCTATTTCTTCTCTGTTTGCACGATTAACTCCTGAAATATAGAAGAAAAGTGATTTTCTTTCCACTCATTTTGTTTTATTAGTTTCTTAGCATCTACTTTCTGCAAATTATAGTTTGTATCATAAATTACTTTTACTTTTAACACTGTATTAATTTAGATGTTGCCGTTGAATATGTAAAGTATCTTCTCTGTTGTTTTTTGTTTATTTTATTTGTGCTATTCTGTTAACATATATAAGCATGGCTGACAAAATCCTGGTCACCAGGTTGCTAGGGGGAATACTGTACAAAATGCTTCCTGGAAACCAGAGGAAATTCCCTTTCCTTGCCCTCAGCTTTGGACAACAGCCCCGTCCCTGGTGCATCAGACCAGTGTCTGGAATTTCCAAGTACATGTTATAATAGTTCAAATATTTTCCATATTTAGAATTTATATATACAGGGCTCAACGTTGCTATCTGTAGACACATCATGGAGTGGATGTGGGCATTTCTGGGGTGTCAACAGTAATACATTAGATCAATAAGCACCAATCCCATACAAATATTCAAAAGAATTATCAGCTATATGTACAGAGGTAGGTTTGCAGCATTCTTGACTAGGAGGTGTCTGTGTTACCGCCAAATGAACCAATAAAATTAAAAAGCAAAAAATTAGGTAGCGCAAACCAACCATTATAAGATTGATGGAGTCAGATGTGTGTAATTAAAAAATATAAACATTCATTGCTTACATACATACATACATACAACATGCTTGCATAATCACCATAGTGGCTGGTTTGTGCTACCTTCAGGGATGTGCCTAGCAATGAAAAATACTAGACTGTCCCTTATCTGTTTCTGATCACCCTCCTGTCACCCTTTAACTAACGTGCAATGAACGGACATATCTCCAACTGCCTGGCAATCGGGAGAATGTAAGCCTGATCATATCAGCGGGACAGATTCCTAAAATCTGAATGATTCAGAGGTAGGAGTTACTGCTCTTATTATTACTGCGATTAAAGCTACTATCAAACAGTAGAAGCTCTGATAGCCAGTGGCATATATTATAATGGGTGCAGGATGTGCGGTGTCCATTTTTGCAGAGTCCATTTTAGTGGCGCCCATTTTTACAGATGATTTGAACATGGGCAGTAGAAAAATCGCCAGGGAAATGGGTACCATGTTATTTTCCTGGGGTCCTATGCATGTGCAGCAGACTCTGGTACAGCACCAGAGACTACTACTTTCCGCCTTCCTAGAGAGGAATGGGCCCGAACAGAGACTGCAAACGGGTCCCCTCCTCACTCAATATGCCCGAGCTGCTGACTTTACACTTGGGATAAGTTGCATGGATTAAAGTAGTAGGTAAATTTGTGTTTTTTTATTGACAAGCAATATGGAGTTCTTTTTGAGGTGGAGGGTTCAAGTCTCATTTATTACCTATTGTTGTTAAGGGTAAACCATCACAGTTTTTCTTTCTGCTTTCCCAAGTACCAAAAAAAAGTTCAATCAACCGAATATATTTTTCTTAGTACTTATTTTCATGTGTGATTAATAACACAATGTCTTCCTGGGTCTGTTTTAGTAATGGTGTGTTCTAGTTTGCGATAAGCATAAAACTAGGGCAGCTCTTCCTGCTTTCTGTGGAATGAGAGAATTAAAGAGATTTCCAAGTCCTGTTAAAAATCGACAACAAAAGATAATGATTTACCAGAAGTGGGGCAAACCTTTATGTTCTCTCTTTCTAGGTTGTTTATGTAATGTATAACCAAAGTACATAAGTTTTCTTACTTTCTTGTATATCTTCAGATGCTTATTAACCAATGGTTTTTATTATCTCCATAACAGCACATCTGTGCAGTTTCCTATGGTATTTCCAGCTACACACCAACTAAGGACAATGTAAAAAGAAATACTGTAAGCTCTGTGACCCTTCCCCATTTGACTTCTCCTTTGACACATTTAAATGTTAGGGTATATATACAGTCACAATCCTTTTTATTTTTTTACTTACTCTGCATTAGGCACATTAAATACACTAAGCTGCTACATTTATGACATACATTTGTACAGATGGCTTTCAGTGTCTGACTGAGGAATGGGCTCACAGAGGCCTGCTAATGGCTTTAGCCAGCTGCTGGAAGGGATGTGGCCATCTGACTAAAGAGGAGTGGCCAGCCATTAAAAGACCACCACAGTATACATACTTGCCTACTTTTGAAAAAGCATTTGAGTGGTCGTGTACTGCTACATCTGAGATGCCTGCCAGAAAATTGACTTACATTCAAACGTAAATGAGCCCCAAAGCAGCAGTTATTGTTCAGTTAAGCTGGGCACACACTGACAGATAAATTGGCCGATCAATTGATATTGCATAATCGCAGTGCGATCGCCGCACACATGCAGTGCGGTGCATATGCATGCGCAATGGCTAACAATCGCTCAGTCTGATTTAGGGGTGAGCGGGTTCGGATTTCTGAAATCCGAACCCCCCCGAGCCCCCCCGATCCGAGTCCGATCCGAGTCAGGCTCGACTTTTCCCGCCTGACTCGGATCTGAAATCGAGGCAAAACGTCATCATCCCGCCTTCCGAGTCTCGCGGGTTTTGGATCCTATATAAGGTACCCGCGTCGGCGCCATTTTCTCACTCGGCTGTGGACAGTGAAGAGGGAGGGTGGGAGTTAGGGCTGTGTAGTGTAGTGTAGTGTAGTGTAGTGTAGTGCTGCTGTTGTCCACTACTTCAAAGTCCATAGGGGCTGGCTGTGTTGTGCTGTGCTGCTGTTGTTAATAGGGGCTGTGTCCACTACTTCAAAGTCCATAGGGGCTGGCTGGACTGTGTTGTGCAGTCAGTTCTCCATAGGGGCTGTGTCCACTCCAAAGTCCTGTGCAGTGTCCCAGTCCTAAAGGAGTGCTGTAGTGTTGTCCAGGGGGTGCTCTGTCCATCAGGGGTGCTCCCCCCAAGTGCTAAAAAAATAATATATTTTCTGTGTTTGTGAATTGTGTGCGCAGTAGCCGCACGTGCATCAACAAAGTAGTGCCAAGCGTGCGCCTGTGTCATAAGTAAAGGGCCGGCTGGCTTGACCGTTAAAGGGTGCTGTAACCCCCGAAAGTACACTCCAGTCCAAACCAAAAAAAAATTATTTTCTGTGTTTGTGAATTGTGTGCGCAGTAGCCGCACGTGCATCAACAAAGTAGTGCCAAGCGTGCGCCTGTGTCATAAGTAAAGGGCCGGCTGGCTTGACCGTTAAGGGTGCTGTAACCCCCGAAAGTACACTCCAGTCCAAACCAAAAAAAAAATTATTTTCTGTGTTTGTGAATTGTGTGCGCAGTAGCCGCACGTGCATCAACAAAGTAGTGCCAAGCGTGCGCCTGTGTCATAAGTAAAGGGCCGACTGGCTTGACCGTTAAGGGTGCTGTAACCCCCGAAAGTACACTCCAGTCCAAACCAAAAAAAAAATTATTTTCTGTGTTTGTGAATTGTGTGCGCAGTAGCCGCATGTGCATCAACAAAGTAGTGCCAAGCGTGCACCTGTGTCATAAGTAAAGGGCCGGCTGGCTTGACCATTAAGGGTGCTGTAACCCCCGAAAGTACACTCCAGTCCAAACCAAAAAAAAAATTATTTTCTGTGTTTGTGAATTGTGTGCGCAGTAGCCGCACGTGCATCAACAAAGTAGTGCCAAGCGTGCGCCTGTGTCATAAGTAAAGGGCCGGCTGGCTTGACCGTTAAGGGTGCTGTAACCCCCGAAAGTACACTCCAGTCCAAACCAAAAAAAAATTATTTTCTGTGTTTGTGAATTGTGTGCGCAGTAGCCGCACGTGCATCAACAAAGTAGTGCCAAGCGTGCGCCTGTGTCATAAGTAAAGGGCCGGCTGGCTTGACCGTTAAGGGTGCTGTAACCCCCGAAAGTACACTCCAGTCCAAACCAAAAAAAAAATTATTTTCTGTGTTTGTGAATTGTGTGCGCAGTAGCCGCACGTGCATCAACAAAGTAGTGCCAAGCGTGCGCCTGTGTCATAAGTAAAGGGCCGGCTGGCTTGACCGTTAAAGGGTGCTGTAACCCCCGAAAGTACACTCCAGTCCAAACCAAAAAAAAATTATTTTCTGTGTTTGTGAATTGTGTGCGCAGTAGCCGCACGTGCATCAACAAAGTAGTGCCAAGCGTGCGCCTGTGTCATAAGTAAAGGGCCGGCTGGCTTGACCGTTAAAGGGTGCTGTAACCCACAAAGTACACTCCAGTCCAAACCCAAAAAAAAATTATTTTCTGTGTTTAGCCGCACGTATATATCAAATCGATATAACATAAATGGAGGACCAAACTTTCTCCGATAAAAATAAAATAGAGAAAGATCAAGAACCACTTCCTCCTAGTGCTGAAGCTGCTGCCACTAGTCATGACATAGACGATAACATGCCATCAACGTCGTCTGCCAAGGCCGATGCCCAATGTCATAGTAGAGGGCACATACAATCCCAAATGGCAAAGTTCAGGAAAATGACCTTGAAAAAGACATTTAAATCAGCTGAAGAGAAACGTAAACTTGCCAATATGCCATTTACGACACGGAGTGGCAAGGAACGGCTAAGGTCGATCCCTAGTATGTTCATGACTAGTGGTTCAGCTTCACATGACGATGGAAGCCCTCCTCCCACTAAAAAAATCAAAAGAGTTAAGCTGGCAAAAGCACAGCGAAGAACTGTGCTTTCTAAGAAGATATCACAAATCCCCAAGGAGAGTCCAAGTGTGGTGGTGGTTGCGATGCCTGACCTTCCCAGCACTGGACGGGAAGAGGTGGCTCTTTCCACCATTTGCACGCCCCCTGCAAGTGCTGAAAGGAGCACCCACAGTCCACTTGCTGATATGCAAATTGAAGATGTCACTGTTGAAGTACAACAGGATGAGGATACTGGTGTAGCTGGCGCTGAGGAGGAAGTTGGCGAGGAGGATTCTGATGGTGATGTGGTTTGTTTAAATCAGGCTCCGGGGGAGACAGTTGTTGTCCGTGGGATGAAAAAGCCCATCACGGTCATGCCTGGGCAGAAGACCAAACATTCCACCTCTTTGGTCTGGCAATATTTCTATCCAAATCCGGACAACAACTGTCTTGCCATATGTACCATATGTAAAGGTGAAATAAGTAGGGGTAGGGACGTCAACCACCTAGGAACATCCTCCCTTATACGGCACCTGCAGCGCGTTCATAAAAAGTTACTGTCAAGTTCAGAAACTTTGGCTAAGACCGTAAGCAGTCCAGGGACACCTAAATCCCGTTGTCCTGTTGTATCCAAGCGCCTGCAAACCACACCGTCAACTCCCTCCTCGTCAATTTCCTCCTTAGTTAGGATCGGAAGTAGTCCTGCAGGCAATGTCACTGGCATGACTGACTCTCCTATCCGGGATTCCTCCGGAGGATCCTGCATTGCTACGCCTACTGCTGCCGCTGCTGCTGTTGCTGCTGCTGGGAGTCGTTCATCATCCCAGAGAGGAAGTAGGAACACCACTACTTTTACTAAACAATTGACCCTCCAACAGTCCTTAGCGAGGAGGATGAAGTACGACAGCAGTCATCCTGAAGCAAAACGTATAACTGAGGCCTTGACTGCTATGTTGGTGTTAGACGTGTGTCCGGTATCCGCCATTAGTGCAGTGGGATTTAGACAATTGATGGAGGTAGTGTGTCCCCGGTTCCAAATCCCGTCTAGATTCCACTTCACTAGGCAGGCGATACCGAGACTGTACAGAAACGTCAGAAAAAGTGTCCTCAGTGTCCTGAAAAATGCCGTTGTACACAATGTCCACTTAACCACGGACATGTGGACAAGTGGAACAGGGCAGACTAAGGACTATATGACTGTGACAGCCCACTGGGTAGATGTATCACCTTACGCAGCAATAGCAGCAGCGTCACTAGTAGCAGCATCTCAGAAATGCCAGCTCGTTACAAGGCAGGCTACGCTGTGTATCACCGGTTTCAGTAAGAGGCACACCGCCGACAACCTCTTAGAGAAACTGAGGGAAATCATCGCCCAGTGGCTTACCCCACTTAGACTCTCCTGGGGATTTGTGATATCTGACAACGCCACCAATATTGTGCGGGCATTACATCTGGGCAAATTCCAGCACGTCCCATGTTTTGCTCACACAATAAACTTGGTGGTGCAGAATTTTCTGAAAAGCGACAGGGGCGTGCAGGAGACGCTTTGGGTGGCCCGAAAAATTTCTGGCCACTTTCGCCATTCAGCGACTGCGTGCCGAAGACTGGAGCGCCAGCAAACACTCTTGAACCTGCCCCACCATCACCTGAAGCAAGAGGTTGTGACGCGGTGGAACTCAACCCTCTATATGCTTCAGAGGATGGAGGAGCAGCAAAAGGCCATACAAGCCTATACATCCACCTATGACATAGGCAAAGGAGGGGGTATGCACCTGACTCAAGCGCAGTGGAGAATGATTTCCGTGTTGTGCAAGGTTCTCCAGCCCTTCGAACTTGCCACACGTGAAGTCAGTTCAGACACTGCCAGCTTGAGTCAGGTCATTCCCCTCATCAGGCTTTTGCAGAAGCAGCTGGAGAAAGTGAAGGAGGAGCTAAGACGGAGCGATTCCGCTCGGCATGTGGGACTTGTGGATGAAGCCCTTCATTCGCTTTGCCAGGATTCCAGGGTGGTCAATCTGTTGAAATCAGACCACTACGTTTTGGCCACCGTGCTCGATCCTAGGTTTAAAGCCTATGTGGTGTCTCTCTTTCCGGCCGACACAAGCCTGCAGAGGTGCAAAGACCTGCTGGTGAACACACTGTCAGCTGAAGCGGAACGTGACACGTCAACGGCTCCTTCTTCATTTTCTCCTTCAACTGGGGCTGCCAGGAAAAAACTTAGGTATCCTAAGCAACCCGCTGGCGGTGATGCAGGGCAGGCAGGACCAAGTTTGGACATCTGGTCCAGACTGAAGGACCTGGCAACAATTTCTGACATGTCTACTGTCACTGCATATGATACTGTCACCATTGACAGAATGGTGGAGGATTACATCGGTGACAGCATCCAAGTAGGCATGGCAGACAGTCCATACCTGTACTGGCAGGAAAAAGAGGCAATTTGGAGGCCCCTGTACAAACTGGCTCTATTTTACCTGAGTTGCCCCCCCTCCAGTGTGTACTCCGAAAGAGTGTTTAGTGCAGCCGGGAACCTTGTCAGCGAAAGGCGTAGGAGGTTGCTTCCACAGAATGTGGAGAAGATGATGTTCATCAAAATGAATTATCAGCTCTTCCAGGGAGACCAGCCTCCAGAAGGTACAGAGGGACCTGTGGTGGTGGATTCAAGTGGGGACGAGTTAATACTTTGTGAGGATGAGGATGTACACACTGAAGAGGGTGAGGAATCAGTGGATGAGGAGGATGAGGATGACATCTTGCCTCCATAGAGCCAGTTTGTGCAGGGACACATTAATTGCCAGCTTGTTTTGTGGGGGCCCAAACGAACCAATCATTTCAGCCACAGTTGTGTGGCAGACCCTGGCGCTGAAATGATTGGTTTGTTAAAGTGTACATGTCCTGTTTATACAACATAAGGGTGGGTGGGAGGGCCCAAGGACAATTCCATCTTGCACCTCTTTTTTTTCTTTGCATTATGTACAGTTTGGGGCCTAGTTTTTCAAACTGCCATCCTGTCTGCCACTGCAGTTTCACGCCTAGATGGGTCACGTGTTTGTGCCGCCCACTCGTGTCGCTTAGCATAGTCATCCAGCTACCTCGGTGCAACGTTTTGGACATAAAAACACTATTGTGAGGTGTGAGGTGTTCAGAATAGACTGGAAATGAGTGGAAATTAAGGTTATTGAGGTTAATAATAGCATAGGAGCAGAAAAACCTACAAATTCTGTGATTTTAGCTGTTTTTATGCTTTTTTAAAAAAAAATACAGATCCAAAACACAAAACCCAGAACCCAAAACACGGAAGGGTGGTTTTGGCAAAACCAATCCAGATCCAAAACACGAAGAAAGATCCAGATCCAAAACCAAAACACAAAACACGAAAAGTGGCCGGTGCACACCCCTAGTCTGATTACGTAGTTGCACTTGCGATCTGTGCTGAATCAGGCCCAGTATTCGCTAAACCAGAGGTTCCCAAACGCAGTCCTCAGGGCTCCCCAACAGTTCAGCTTTTAGAGAGATCCATGGTAAAGCACAGGTGGTTATATCAAATTGACTTTGGTACTAATTAAGTCACCTGTGCTCAGCCTTGGATATCTCTAAACCCTGAACTGTTGGGGAGCCTTGAGGACCGTGATTGGGAACCTCTGCGCTAACCTATTCCTGTCCAAGAACCCATTAAGCAATCTCCTCTCCGCAAGCACCCATTAGCCCATCTCTCCCCGATTCATTATCAATCCACCCTCCCAACACCCATTAGCACATTTATTCACCCTATCAGCTCCCATATAGCTTCCCTTACACAGCACCCATTAATACACTCACTTAGCACCTATTAGCTCAGCCCCACCCACCACTCATTGGGCCTGATTCAGAGCCGAACGCTCTGACCAGAGCGCTCGCTCTGAATCAGGGCCCTCCTCCATGAAAATGGAGCGGCCTCCTGGCCACTCGCATAGCTGTGGGTGACCACCCACAGCATATGTGAGCGGCCAAAAAGATGGTCGCGATGGTCTTGACCATCACGACCATCGGACTTGCGACGGAGACCCTGCGGTAGGGTCTCCCTGCCACAAGCACTAGTGATGTCAGTAGGGCCGGCTTCAGACGGTAGGCGTTCCCATGGGAACGCCTCCGTCTGGCAGCCACGCCCCCGGCACGCCCACCAAAGGGGGCGTGCTGTCAATCAACATCGACAGCACGCCCCCTTTGGTGCGAGACCTGGAGCGATGGAAAGTCCGTCGCTCCCCGGGTCTCGCGCATGCGCATGACGGAGCTCCCTCCGTCGTGCGCATGCGCAGTGGGGAACATCGACCCACTTGCGAGCGTACTGCCGCTCGTGAGTGGGTCTAAATGACCCCCATTATCCCATTCACTCAGCAATTTCCACAACCCAGTTTCCATTAACATATTCACCCCTCCAATACACACCCACACACACACATGCACACACACCACACACATAAATCATAGTCAGGCTCGGACTGGGCCACCTGGAAGTTGGGGAAATGGACAGACTTTAGAATCATTCATCGGCTGGCAGCAGCTTGCACCATTATAATAAAATAGGTGCTGGGTTGAGTGGGCGGAGCTACAAGTCCAGGAAGGGGAGGGGGGATGGATGCCTAAAGAGAACAATAGTGGTTGCTGTGACATGTGTCTACTCATTCATGGCTGGCAAGGTAGGCAAATTAGGATATAAACAATAGCTTTACAGTGAATCTCCTCTTTCCAAGGCTTCTACGGTAGTTGCAGGGGTCCCATAGATTTAAAAAATCTGTGGTAGTACGTAGCTGCAGTGGGAGGCAGTAAGCAGTGTAATAAATCCTGCAGACTTCCCTAGGACTGTCAGTTCCATAATGGAGGAGACGAAAGAGGCTCCTAGTGCATCTGAAAATGAATTGTGCAGCATACTGTACTTCAGGTCATGTTTCCATATGTGTTTGCTTTATATTAACTTTTGTAAACTGTATTGCCTTATAGTGTGACTTAATATGTTATGCTTTTGACCCTTAGAGTATTACTGACTGTACACTATGGGGCAAAACCCTGCGGCTAATTGCCGTGCCGGACCTATTCAATTAGCGCGCATTCCTCGCGCGCGAGTCCCTGAGACGCGGCACGTGAGTCCCCGCAGTCAGACCTTACCTCGCAGCTCTTGAAGGTGCAAAGAAAAATCCACGTAAAAACCACCAAATCAGGCACGCGGGGAAAAAAATCATTGATTCCGCAGTTTGCGTAGAATCAGTGTGCTTCCGCACGTGTGTCCCGATTTTTCGGCGTGGGAAAAGCTATTTTATCGAATAGCTTTTCCCTGCATCGCAGGGATTTTGGCCGGCAATTAGTTGCGGGTTAAACCCCTCGGCTAATTGAATATCTGCCTATTGCTGGAACACACTAGATGGTATTTTGAACAATTTGGCCGATTACGACGCATCGGAACTTCAAATCGTCCAGTGTGTACCCACGATGCCAATGTTCGCTCCCGCGGTTCGCATCCCCTGAACTTTTGTACATGCAGAAAGATCTGAGGATGTCACTAGCGATGCCATGCTGCCGAATGCAGCATGGCCCCCACTACCCCACCCCCGCTATCGCTCCCGGCATGGGCAAGTGAGTATGTACTTGCCAATGCCAGCACCCTGTCAGGTCCCTCGCGAACGAGGTTGGTACACATTATGAATCAGGCCTTAAGGGCCTAATTCAGAGATGGATGATAATGCAATCACAGTAAAAATATGCTAATAGTTCCAAAGCTTACTGAAGTATAGGGACGCCCACTGCGGCCTTCTCATATGCGTCCTATATCTCTTACCAGCATAACAATCGCTTACATCAATGCACATCGACCAGCCTTGCGACAGGTCTTACCTGTCTCAAATACAGCGGCTCTCCAGACATGCAGAGAGCTCTCTGTTGTGTATCTGATTGCAATGGCTAACTTATGCACGCCCATGTAACAGTGTTTAACCAGTCAGACACACCTGCATTTTTCTAACCACCCCCGTTACCTCCCCAAATGACTTCCTGTCACGTACTCTGGGAATGGGTGTACGCAGTGCGCAGTGTGACTTTGAAACATATTCGCTACATGTTACACTTACTAGGTGGGCCCCAGCCATTGGTTTCCCTGGTGGGCCCTTTATACCCCAGTCTAACACTGATCATACTGTATACCCTTCCTCCCCAGTTTTTCCCTCTGTTCTCTCAGAAAAGGATAAAGACCCCATGGGGCTCCAGTAAAGATACAAATCAAAGGAAGAGACCTGTAGAATTATGTGTTATTTAGAGATGTGCGCCGACCCCCATGTTTTGGTTTTGGATCTGTATCTCCTCGTGTTTTGGATCTGGATTGGTTTTGCCAAAACCGCCCTTCCGTGTTTTGTTTTTGGTTTTTGGTTTTGGATCTGTATTTATTCTAAAAAAAATCATAAAAACAGCTAAAATCACATAATATGGGCCTGTTTTGTTCCTACAGTATTATTAACATTTATAACATTCATTTCCACTAGTTTCTTTCCAGTAAATTTTGATCACCTCACAGCTCACAATATTGTTTTCATCCAGTTTAGGCCCAAAATTTGCACTGACTAAGCTAAGCGGCAGCATTGGGCGGCACAAACACTTGGCAGTTCAACTTCCAACATGGCACATCAGGAAACTAATGTTTTTATTATTCAAGAGAGGCCTGAGGGAGTTAGAGTATGTATGTAGTTGAAGGCAGGGACAGGAAGGCTTTGATTGGTAGTAAATTTAATTTAATGTTTTGATTCCAAAGTAAATTTATGAGGGAGGGGAGGAGGGGAGGCATTCACAAAAAATATTTTACTGATTCACATCAGTCCTTGCCCCAAAAGAATCTTTGAGCGCCATGTCTGCTGCTGCTGCTGGGAGTGAATTTTCATCCCAGAAGGGGACCAGGAAGACTACTAGTAGTGCTTTCGAAAACAATTGACTATTAAATAATCCTTTGCAAAGATTCCACTTGAAACTTTTTCCCAACCTGTACAGGGACATTAAAAAAAACATAGTTAGTTAGTGGCCTTCAAACTGCCGTTGTACCCACTGTCCACTTAACCAGCACAGATGGACAAGCGGAACAGAGCAAATGCAAGATTTCAGATTTAAGGTTTAAGTCTTACGTTGTGTCTTTCTTGTGAATCCTGCACCTGCTTCTGCTGCTAGGAGTGGATTTTCATCCCAGAAGGGGACCAAGAAGAGTGCTTTCCAAAACAATTGACTGTTAAATAATCCTTTGCAAAAATTCCACTTGAAACTTTTTCCCAACCTGTACAGGGACATTAAAAAAAGACATAGTTTGTTAGTGGCCTCCGAACTGCCATTGTACCCACTGTCCACTTAACCAGCACAGATATGTGGACAAGCGGAACAGAGCAAATGCAAGATTTCAGATTTAAGGTTTAAGTCTTATGTTGTGTCATTCTTGAGAATCCTTGAGCCTGTTGCAGGGGGCGGATTTTCATCCCAGAAAGGATGAAGACGTTGTTTCTCCTTTCCAACAGACACACATCGGAAGAGATGTAAGGAGCTATTGATAAGCAAATTTTCAGCTCAAGTGGCACGTGATGCAGTGGTGGCTTCTCCTTCAGTTTCTCCAGCAAGTGCATGTCAAAACGCCCACTGGTGATGCAGATGAGTCAACACAACCAAATTTTGACATCTGATCGGGTCAGAATTGCCTACAATTAATGACACCTCTACCATGACTCCATCTGATACGGTCACCATTCAAAGAATGGTTGAGGACTATTTAAAAAATGTTAATGATAACATCCAAATAGGCATGTCAGACAGTCCGTTTGACTACCGGCAGGAAAAAAAAGGTAATTTGGAGTCCCTTGCACAAACTGGCTTTGCTTTACTTGAGCTGCCCACCCTCCAATGTGTACTGAGAAAGAGTTTTCAGCACAGCCGGGAACCTTGTCAGTGATCGGCCTATGAGGCTACTTCCCCAAAATGTGGAAAAGATGATGTTCATCAAAATGAATTACAAATTCCATGAGAAAGACCTTTACCAGTAATTAAGTAAAAAAAATACAGAGGCGCCTGTAATGGTGGATTCCAGTGGGGACGAATTAATATTGTGTGAAGAAGAGATTGTACACACTGATGGGGATGATGATGACATCTGATGGATGCGCTGCAGATGACGTAACAGGGTGGAGGTTCCTAGATGGTTAAGGTCCCTATCTCGGTACTCTACTAATTTTGGCTTTACAAATGGTACAGATACCTTCACAACTGTTGTCAGGATTTGGATTAAAATAATTCCACACCCAAGATGTGGCTTTTCTGGTCTTATGCCCAGGTGTCACCCCAGCCTATAACCCCAGTTTATATCATTACCCCAGCCTATACCATCACCCCAGATTATACCAGCACCCAAGCTTATATCGTCATCCCATCCTGTGTTGTGTATAAATTACAGCTGCGCTCCCTGTTACATTGGGGATTCATTGTCCACTTTAGTGGCTGTGGGCTCATTTTAGACCATATCACCACACCCCCTACACATCTTCTGACCTGGGCTACAGGAGGAGCAGCTGCACTCTGGAATACGGTTGCATGGAGTTGCCCTTCTGACTCGCTGAAATTCAGGTAAAGGGGCCATGGGTAGGGAGTAGGTACACTATAATCAGAAAACGCAGTTTTAGCTGCTTTATTCCATTTTTAAAACCATATCCTCTATTTTCACCTTTTGAAAATATGTTTAAGTGAATCTCAGCTAAGGCGTTTGTGATGTCATTATGTTTAATATATTATGCACGTTATTTAGCACTTTGTTGTGGTCTTGTAGTCGGCGTGTAGACTAATCATTTATTCATGATTGAGGAAAGAAGTGAAAAGTTGCATTTTTTTATTGCTAACTTTGTGTTATTAAATTGTAAAATTGTGAAGTGTGACAATATTTTTTACGAATACACTGCGTTTTTCACAAACAGTGTGACAATATTTTTTATGAATACACTGCGTTTTCCACTTACAGTGTGACAATATTTTTTACGAATACACTGCGTTTCCAGTAACAGTGTCAATGTTTTTTACGAATACACTGCGTTTCCAGTAACAGTGTCAATGTTTTTTCTGAATACACTGCATTTTCCACTTAGTGTGACAATATTTTTTACGAACACACTGTGTTTTCCACTTACAGTGTGACAATATTTTTTATGAATACACTGCGTTTCCACTAACAGTGTCAATGTTTTTTACGGATACACTGCGTTTCCAGTAACAGTGTCAATGTTTTTTCTGAATACACTGCATTTTCCACTTACAGTGTGACAATATTTTTTACGAATACACTGCGTTTTCCACTTACAGTGTGACAATATTTTTTATGAATACACCGCGTTTCCACTAACAGTGTCAATATTTTTTCCGAATTCACCTCTGCAGCCCCTGGATGGACACAGGGCCTGATTCAGAGCCGCTCGTAAGCGGCCGCTCGTTCACTCCGAGCGATGTTCGCACAACTGCGCATGCATATGGGTTGTAATACGCATGCGCGAACCAGTCATTGCGGTCGGAAATTGTGTGCTCACAAAATAGCGAATGGCTGCTAATTTGAGTGACAGAATGAGGCGTTTGTGGGTGGTAACAGGGGAAGGTGCTTGAAAACGGGGAGTGGAGATCCAAACGCAGGCGAGCCAAACGGTCAAAACTGGCGTTTTAAGGGTGTGCATAATTAACAAAGCAGCGTCATCGACCACGTCACTTGGTTGTCTTTTAGCTTGAACTGCTCGCATGATTGCGGTAGGGAAATCCTACCACAGGCACTGCGAGCAGTTCATACGCCTTTCGATGTACTTGATTAATCTAATAAATAGTGAAGATGACGTAGGATGCGAGCGGCCAGGGGGCGTTTTTTTAAAAAAAGCGAGCGCATGTTTCGTTCACTCGTTCAGACATAGAGGCATCAACAGATCGCAAAGAGCGAGCGCTCTATTTAAATATCCGGCCCCTTTTTCTGAACGAGTGAGCGCAAATAGCGTCTGGCTCTGAATCAGGCCCACAGTTCTGTCCTGTTTCTTCTGGAACAACAGATCAGCTTTACACTCCGCACCAAGGAATACTTTTGAGAGTTAAACTTATTACTAAATTTGATAGCAAGAACATGTAGACAATGGGGCATATTCAATTAGGTGCGAGAATAGCAAAAAAAACCCTGCACCTGCAAGTGCGGGTTTTTTTGCTATTCAATTAGGTGCGTGTGTATTTTATTTTTTTGCTAGGAGGTTTTTTTAACGCACCACCTGAGCCAGCGTGATTTTTCCTAAAATCGTTATTTTTAGGAAAAATCATTGGGACTTGCACTCGCACCCTGGCGGCAACACCTCTTAAGACTAATTAAGCAATTGGAAGTTTCCAATTAGCTTAATTATTCCTTAATTGCTCACCTTCCGAAGTGCTGTTTCTGCATCCAGCGTCGGGCACCGAATCTTCTGCAGCAGCGGTGAGTATGTCAGTGTGTGTGGTGTTTGTAAGTGTGTATGAGTGACTGTGTGTGTGCATGAGTGTGTGTATGTGTTTGTGTGTGACCCCCGGTGTATGTGTGGCCCCCCTGAATGGGTGCTGGGAGAACTACATCTCCCAGCAGCCCTTGCCCCTCCCACCAGCCCCTGGAGCCTCAAAGGAGCCCCCAGGACTCCCAGCAGCCCCCTCTCCAGTAAGAAGAGAGAGGGGAGGCCACCGGGATCCACGGAGACCACCGGAGACCCCCGGGCAGGTAAGTGATGATATTTTTTTTAAAATTACGCGGTGCAGGGTTTTCAGACCTGAAAACCCCGCGACCACTATTTTTTTAAATGAATACTGCAGGTAACGGAAGCGCACATACCCACTGTATTTCTAAATTGGGCGCGAGGGGCGCAAGGTTTTTTACTCGCTAAACCTCGCGTCCAATTGTATATGCCCAAAGTATGTAAAAAAAAAACATAACCAATAAATAACGGGAACACTCCAACGGATTAAGAATTATGCTCAAAGAAAGCTCAAAAGCATTTATATAAGTAATAGAACCTGTCCTGTCATATAAGTGAACTACCAGTTAAATGTTAAAGTTTATCTGAGTTGCTCTTTTCCTGTAGCATATACACAGAAACTGCATGCTAATGTGTGCTACTGTGCTGCATATGCACCTGGTGGTACTGTGACTACACAGACCAATCATCTCTCTGCAGCTTTCTATTGGTCTGTGGGGGTCACATCTGTGTGTCAGACATCTTACGCTTATTGACATAAAATTCTCACATATCGCCACAAAAGGGCTGTTTATGATAAATAGGCCCCAAATTATCAAAGTGAAAATGAAGCCTAATACAGTAGGTTACTGATCATTTTTTTCTGAAATACATAGCAGGATGTATCACAAAGATCAGTCTATGATACTTCTGACTGGAACCCACTTGCTATAATTGAGAGATTCTTAATATGGGCACATTCTATATAGGTGAAATAGGGACTCTTTCTCCATATCTTATACTGTTTAGTTTGGACAGGATGAAAATTTCAGATATATCAACTGCCATACCGTTTGTGACCCTTAGGACTAAGCTCAACTGCACACTGTAGCTGCTTGTGAGATCACAGTTACTGCTGATATCACACATCTACCTTGTACAGCTCTGATACCCCTAAAACTCTGTTTTCCAAAACTCCAAACTGCGCAGTCACTTTTTGTGATACTGCAAGTTTGTTTAATTCTGTAAGAGCCCTATTGTTGTCTTCTGACATACCATGGGAACTATAAAGAGAAAAAACGTCCAGACAAAGCAGGGAGATGGAGAAACCAAGTAAAACAGACCAAAAAAAGCAGAGAGACGCAGAGGAAAGCAGGCATGCCAGACAAAAACAGCCAAGAGAGAGGTGAGAATAAACAACACATTTAATGCAGGTGTACAGAGAGACTGGGACAGGTTTGCTGGATTTTTAAAAAAAAAAAGAGATCAGTTCATAAGAGCATGCAGCAGATGTCCCATTTTCTGGTGAGTGAGACACAGGAGAAACTCTGACATTGCTGAAGATCCAGGAGAGGTGTGCAGTTATTGGGAATCTCAGACAAACCTTTCAATAAAAGAGATGACCAAAAAGAAATGACGCAAAGCAGCTATACAGAGTCGCTGGGACATGTTTGCAGGATTTGTAAAAAAGAAGAAAAATCAATACATAACAGCAATTAGCAGAGGCCAACCAGGCATCCCACCAGTTCAGCAAACTGCAGAAGAGAGCTGGTCTGTGCCAACCAGCCACTAAAGCACAGAGACTGTTCCTTTAACAATGGAAAAATTTACTTTCCACTCAATACTTGGAGAGGGAGGTTATGGCAAAGTAATGCTGGCAACAGATGCTATTCATTGGGAAAGAGTGTCAGTTAAAATCTTAAGGAAGAAATCACTAATAGAATATGAGGACCATTTGATAGAGTATCAGGTCCTTGAATTGCCTGCCCTAACCTTAGCTACATCCCTAGAGATGCACTGTCTGTCAACTGCAATTAAATCAGCAACATCCCTGTTGATCTGTTGCCTGCCCCAACCTCAGTTATGTCCCAGGAGACGCACCATCTGCCATGACCTCGGCTACGGCCCAGGACATGCATTGTCTTCTGCCTGCTCTGACCTCAGCTACGTCCTAGGAGATGCACTGTGTGCCACCTGCCCCAACCTCAGCTATGTCCCTGGAGATACACTGTCTGCCGTCAGCCCCAACCTCTACTTTGTCCCAGGAAAAGCACTATTGATTCATTTACTGAATTATATACATTGCTCACTTAAAATAAATAAAGGTGTCTTGCTTAAATTTATGTGGATTTACTATGATTCAACCCCAAAACAGGACAAATGTGGAAGGAATAAATAAAGGCATGGCAGGGCTAAAGGGAGCTTCAGCCTTAAAAGGTCAACAGAGATGTGTTTAGAAATGGTGTACATTATATAATCTATTGGAAAACATAGAAGGCCTGATTCAGAGGTGTATGTAATGTTGACACCGCATTCATCCAATTTGCACTTCACATGCGTCCCGATGGTCACTGCTGGGAGATGCAGAATGAATTTGGATGCAAGAGCCCTGAATGTCAGTGGACATTACAGGGAGGTAACAGGGGGATGGTTAGGTAGACACCGGCGTGCCATGGATGGGTCATGGTCAGCGACTGCATCTAAAGTAGGGATGTGCAGGCTCGGTTCTACTCGGTTCCGTTCAGTTCTTTTTACCGAATCTTATTGGCTATCCAAAACTCGTGACAGCTGAAACCCAATAAGATCCGGTAAAAAGAACCGAACGGAACCGAGTAGAACCGAGCCTGCACATCCCTAATCTAAAGACGCAGTTGCACTAACACCAGCGGCCATGTTCAGATGGAGATTCTGCGCCTCCATAGGGTTGGTGCAATGTTTGATGATGCATATTTTTAAACAAAAGATGCACAGACACTAGATTACAATTAGGGCCTCATTTATACTTTGATGCATTTTTGCTCCAGACATTTACATATAGATTTTGCAGCAAAGCATTTTGATAATATGAGATTCATTTTAGATGCTCTTAGTACTATGTAGTAACATATAAAACATATTATATGATGTAAGGCTATTCCACTTGTGTTCACCATTCCTTAGTGTCTCACATGTTCCTACAGAACCTCTCTCTTATGTCTTCCATGTGTCCTTTCTGCTTTCTCTTGTCTGTTTCCTTTGTCTGTCACACTGCACATGTGCCCATATCTTCATCTCAGGTAACCCTCTTACTCCCCCCATGCTCTCCTTTGTGTCTGATCACCTGCATCTCTCTTTTACTTACCCCCTGCATCTCTCATTTCCTGCTTCCCTCTCCCCCTGCTTCCCTCTCCCCTTGTGTCTTTCAAGTAACCTTGTGGTTACATCAATGATACAATGTAGAGGTTCCCACCACAGACGTCAATGTAGATTTTTCTACATTGAAGTCTATGAGGGAGACGGTCTGACCCAGGGCCGTAGCTAGGGTAGTGCGGCTGGTGCCATCGCACAGGACACCACAGGTCAGGGGGCACTGTTTGGGCCTGTCAAATGTCTGTTTATTATCATTTTCACTTGTAGCTTCCTCCTATTTAATCCCCAGCATCTCCTGGGCTCTCCTATCTCTTCCCTGGCCCTTCCCCATGAAGCCATGGCCCTTTTTTGGGTGCATTATGTCCCTTTGAAAAATGAGGGGGTGCCAATGCTCTTTCTGGCACAAGGCACCAAAAAGTCTAGTTACAGCTTTGGACTGACCGCACACAGCCAATCAGCGTGCTACTCCAACGGAGAAGCCCGCTGATTGGCTGGCGGCTCCTTCAATGACGGGTCACACATGTGCCCCGGGCATTGGCGCGGAGTAAAGCTATGTGGAAACACATACCTTTACTCAGTCTGGCTTGAAATCGGGAGCACCCATTTTTTTGTTTTAACCCCATGGATGCCTACTTGGAGAAGAGGACGTGAACTACGCATAGGTGAGGTGAGTATGAATTTTTTTTATAGGTAACCCTATGGATTACTTCATATGCTAGGTGATTATGTGTGGTAGTGAGTGTGAGTGTGCATGTATGTTATAATAAAATTTAACTTTCAGGGTGTATGGCATGTTTTTTTTCGTATTGCTTTGGTTGTGGAACTACAAGTACCTGCGGGCCCCTAACGCCTCACTGCTGGTATTTGTGGTTCTCCAAATACCAGCATGCAGGGGAGGCTTGCTGGTAAGTTTAGTTCCATAACTAAAGACAATATTTAACCATTTATTTTACACTACACACTAACACTATCAACCCGGCACCCACCGCCCTAGGTTGCCGGGGATAGCCCCGGGCTATCAGCCTAGGACAGGGTTGCCCTGGAGAGGGGGACCCCTTTATTGGAGGGGTCCCCAACTCCCCAGGTATCCCTGGCCTGGGCTGACTAGTGGTCAGGGCTGAAGCTGCAGCTGGGAGGCCCGGTGAAAGGGCACCCCAGGCTATGGCATCAGTCCCCCCAGTAGAAAGGGTCCAGGGCTGGTTTTAAATATACGGGGAACCTCACGCCATTTTTTGGCGAACACAGGCATGCCAGTGTTTCAACACCTTTGCATGGGTTTGCATAAATTGGCCACTTCGATACCAGACACCTCCTGAGGTCTCATAGCGTGTGCAGAAGTTAGCAATTCCTGAGTGAGGTTTGACCTGCCTGAACTGTGCGTATGGCTCCAATGTTACTCAATGTTACCGATTGTTTTGCTACAGTATGTTGGCCAAGTGTATGATTGTAAGTAAGGAGAAGTGGGCATCCTTATGTCAGGGTGCGTTTACAATGCGAATGCAAATATTTAAATATCACCTCTGATATTAGTAACGCAGTTGCGTGCGTATAAGAAGATTAGCGATCCATGCTGAATTAGGCCCTGTATGCTAATCAATATAATGTTCTCTGTGTTGTATGGAGATCATTAAGATGCATCTGTATTGTATGTGATTACTATGATGTTCTCTCTATTGTGCAATGGGATATACAGTAGTAAGCACATTTATATACAGTGGAGAACTATTATGACACGTTTGTCTGATAACAATAACTGTATAAAGTTGATAAATCTTATTAACATACGAAACACATTGATGCTAGACAAAGTTTTACTAGGGAGAGTCACTGGACTGCTGTTTTGTTAATAACTAACACACTAATAATTTGTAGTCTGTGTGTAGAGGTCCAGACCACTCTTATGACACTGCAACAGCGTGATTCACATTGACACAGCAGGATTTTAATACATCTCATCACTTCACCTTTCCTGTCCTGGGATATATTGTACCCACCTGTATACTACAGAGGAGGTTTGTTGGAGTTCTATTGCCGTCTCTCTTGAATTTTGGACATTTTACATTGTTGTAACTACAGCTAAAGTAATGGGACTATCATTGGCATTTTATCATTTCTCAAACAAATCTACTGTATTATCCTCCAATGGGATTTTTCTTGTTCCATAATTAACAATTATTTATATGTGGAACTGTTTCTTGATGAGTAAGGCAGTTCATATAAGCTTTTAACACCTCGCATGACTCATACCTGATGCTTATATTTATTTTTATTCTATTTATTGGTATATTTATTTGTCTGTAGATACTATTATAAAATAGTTTTACATTTAACTACGTATGGAGTCTGCATTTTTTGAAAAGACATTTTTATTGTTAAATTATTAGCTCCAACACACTCTGTCTTGCAGCTGTCTCATTAGATAATTATTTTCCCCCCAGATGTTTATGGAATCTACTTATGTGATTCAGTTTTATTAGATTAATATAGATTTTTGTCATTAGGAGCGGTCTGGCCATAGAACTCACCAGGACTTTCCAGGTGGGCAGACGACTCAATGAGGCCTGTCTGGGACAGTGACAGTCTGTGTGTGCATAGTGAGCTGAATCAGGTATAGGGATGAGCATGAAGATCACTTTTTCATAACGATCAATCTTCATGCCCGATACATCACAATTTAAAAAAAAAAAAGATTAATTTTGGATTGATCCTGGAGCCATGTTGTATCAATAAGATCAATCATAAAATCACAAAGCTGGTGGCGATATTCTTACCTCCATCTGTTCCTCGTCTGCGTATATGTGAACCTTTCTTGTCTGTTTTTTTTTTTTCAAATGCACATGCATGACCTTTCACTGACTCCCCAACTGCTCAGGATTATATAATATTGATCTTGGGTGGTCACTGGGATGCTCTCAGTATTATTTATTGGTCACTTGTATGCTCCTTGTATTGTATGTCGGCCACTAAGATTCTCACAGTACTGTATATCAAACACTAAAGGTGCATACACACTAGATGATATTTTAAATGATATTGGCGATAACGACACATTGTTACGACAATTTTGTTTCATCGTCCAGTGTATACGTACTATTGCCTGTATTCAATTTGAGGCGAAATGTCGGAATCGGGCCGATGACGTCATTTTCAACTATTTCAATTATCCCCATATTCAATTACATTGACTTTTCGCCGGTGCGAAAAGTTAATGTAAAAAAATGGAGATAAATATTCGGCAGCCTTTGGCAGGCGAAAAAAAGGGCAGAATTGGGGTTTAGGGGTGCAGGCTTAAAAAAAATAGCCTGCACCCCTGGGAATGTAATTTAAAAATAAGCTGTGTGAAAAAATAAAAAATGAAAAAACACTTCTAAAATAGACAAATTAAATCCACAGGGGTTCCCTTCTATATGGCAGGTATTTTATTTTATTCATTGCGCAGAGTAGCGGCAGGTGCATTTTTGCTGAATTTTAAAAAAATAACTTTAGGGACTTAAAAATATCTTTACCCCCATTTTCATGTACCCCAAATTTGATATATATATATTTTTTTACAAAATATATATTCCTAAGTACTATTCTTTTCCACTTCTTCATAGCCGCAAATATGCACCTGCAGCGGCTATTACAAACCCCGACTTCCATCAGCAGGAAAAAATGGGGGTACCCATAGTGATCCCCCATGTCTGGACATCTTTAGGGGGGTCCCTGGCACATTTCCCCAAAATTCCCGTTTTTTTCGTAGATGGTGCAAAAAGTCAATTGAAAAAAATGGGGCTAAGTGCTCTTCTGCATCACTTCTTCAATGTCGGGAAAAAAACACCTGCCATGGCTATTTAAAAACCCAACTTTCTTCTGCAGGCAAAAATGGGGGTACCCATAGTGATCTCCCAGGTCTGGACATCTTTAGGGGGGTCCTACAATTATTTCCCAAAAGTTCCCGTATTTTTTCGCTGATCCAAGTTTCGCCTGTTCCTGTTTTCACCTACTTTGGAATTGAATACGGGGAACAGCGGGCACGTTCTCGATACTTTTCTGCCTGGAAAACAGGCGAAGGAGGTGAAAAGTCCAGCAGGCGAAAAGTCTGGACTTTTCGCCTCAAATTGAATATGGGCCTAAATTGTTAACGATGCGTGCTCCCACAGGACGTTATCGAGGACTTCTGTCATCTGTATTTGCAATACAATTTCATCAATCTCGTTAACGACTTGGTGCATATCGCCCAGTGTGTACGCAATGAACAATGGAGCTCATTCAGACCCGTTCACTAGATGCGTATGCTCACTCCCAGCGTATGCAAATTCGGCTAAGTGACAGCAAGGCAGGCGATCGCACGGCAAGGCATAAGCACGCCCACTATGTCTTGGCGTGCGATCAAGGTGTGCATGCAGACGCCCACCAGCCTGTCTTAAGACTAGCGCACGTCATCTCCAGGAAGTGTATGCAACCATCGGTACATCGAGTTCCATCAGAAGTGAACGCAGCGCTTGAGGTTGACTATACCCTACCACAAGCACTGCGAGCACTTCAGTGTATAATTCAACCAGGTGACATGTACTATGACGCTGCCTGTTAATTATGCACGGCATTAAGATGCACAGGCACGCCTGTGTTCGCACCCCCACTCCCCCATTTCCAGTGGATTGCCCCTGTTACCACCCACAAATGGCTTCTCCTTTCACTCATTCAGCTGGGCTGTCTGTGCTCAGCGAGCATATGTTTCCCAATCGCACGGACTACTTTGCGCATGCACACTGCGATGCATACGCATGCGCACATTGCAAAATATTGCTCGCTCCGAGAGATCGTTTGCTAGCAAACGGGTCTGAATCAGGCCCAATGAGCGGTGAGCAACGAACGCCTTCCCAGTATTAAATTAGCCAGAAAACCAACAATTTAGAAATCTTAAACGACGAATGATATATCGTTTGATTGTTTGTGAAATCGCTCAGCATGTACTCACTATATCAATTGTTTTCCAGAAATTGTCAGCCAATATCGTTCACGGTACTAATCGTCTAGTGTGTACTCACCTTAAGATGCTCTCTGAGTTGTATCGAGGTCACTATGATGTTTTCAGTATTTTAAGTGGGTTACTAAGCTTTCTGTGTTGTATGGCAGTCAAAATGATACCCTTCATATTGTATAATGATCTCTGGAATGCTCCCTGTATTGTATACATTTGTATAATACAGGGTGCATTCCAAGGATCATTATGTACATGTCACAAAAATGCCTTATTGTATACTGGTCCATAAAATGTCTCTCTTGTATAAAGGTCCCTAAAACTACTGCTTTGTATATAGGTGCCTAAACCGCATGCTTTTTTTTGTGACTCTGCCAACCATTGGATGTTTTATTGGCCTCGCCTAGAGACAACAGTGTGCTAAACACATCTACTTGTGTATTGACCCAGCCTATAGTTGATTTGGTGCCACCTTGGTGTGGTCACTTTCAGATATTTTACAGGGTCTCTAAGTTATTAATCTTCCCCTGACTGTAATATCTGTAATACAATACTTTTTTTGTGATTTTATCACTTAGAAACAAGTGTATTGTTCTCTACAATTTGAAGTGTAGTTATGGAGCTTCATTATAAACATAGAAGTGCGTCTCCATGCTACCTATTCTTAGGAGCAGTCTTTTTTTGCTTAGCTACCTTTTTAGCCTTTTTTTTCAGTTGGGACTGAGCTGGCTGGCTCTTGGCCACCTTAGGTTTAACTTCTTTTTTAGTCAGCTTTTGGCTTCTTGGGGCCTTTTGCAGCCTTCCTGGTCTTTTGTGGGGACTCTTGGATGCTCTAGGAGACTTTTTAGGGGCTTAGGGCACTCTCTTGATTGAAGTTTACTTGGGTTTGGCCCTCGCTACCTTCTTAGTTGAAGGTGCCAAAGGCGCATTTGTTTTACTTGGATAAGGGTCTCCTTTGTCACCAAGCTGTTGAGCGCCAACTTCAGATTATTATTGTTATTATTATTATTGTTGAAATACATTAAAAAAGTATTAAAATCAGCAACGTAATGTAGAGCAATGATTACATTTCTCTCTTATAAGTAAAAAATTAAACTTTGAAAAGCATTTTGTTGTTTCCTTGAAATATTGTTAAATTAGCCTGCAGCACAATATGTGAATTAAATAAAATTTTTACACTTTTAAGAATTTGCTTTTGAAAATGCTACAATATAGGTTTAGAAAGTTCTGTAAACTGTAATGAATAACATGCTAAACACACTATTTACATTTTAAAGTTGCTTTTTGAAATATATAAATAAAAATATATATAAGGATAAAGTTTAAATTTTGTTATTTTTGCCAGATTTGGAGGTTCTGTCAATTAAAAGTGGAAACTGTGTTATTATTATTTTCATTGAATACATTTAAACAATGCTCCCTGCACTTTCCACTCACCAAGGTTCCAACATGATTGCCTACTCCTTGTGCATGCTTCCTTTTTTGCCTTTATAGTGTAACTGTGTAAGATATAAGGGTCTATTCATCAAGGGAAAAATATCCCCTTCGATAATCATGGATTGAACTCACTGAGTTCAATCCTTGTATTGGAGGCATTCATCATGCCTCCAATACTTAATCACTTCCGAAAGGCTGCTCCTTCTGCGGACAGCTTTTCAGAAAAAAGGGGACATTTCTCCTGCTTCACTGTCTCTTCACAGCTTGTCTTGAAGCTCTGCATGCACAAAAAAAGGGCGTGGTCTCAAAAGAAAAGGGGCATGGTCACACAATAGTATCCCCAATTCAATCTACGTCACACAGTAGCACAATCTTATTCACATTACACCGCACATAGTGCACCTAATTCACATTACACCACATAGTAGTGTACCTTATTCATGTTATGACACACAGTAGTGCCCCTTTTACACATTGCCCACATTAATGCTCCTTATACACAATGCCCACAGTAGTAGTGCCCCTAATACACATAATGTCCACAGTAGTAGTGCCCCTTATACAATGCCCCATTAGTAGTGCCCTCTGTAGTAATGTCCCCATTAGTAGTAACCCCATAAGTAGTGCCCCTTACACAAAAAATATACAGTTAATAATACAAACACAATACTTACCTTAAGCCCTGCTCCTGCGTCCGCTGCCGTCTGGTCCGACCGCTCCTCGGAACTATGGGAGAGACATCATGACGTCTCTCCCATAGTGCCCACTGCAGGAGCCGGAAGCTGGAGCACAGGAGTGAACTCCAGTCTCCGGCTGCCACTGTGGGGAAGGAGCCGCGCGCCCGCTGGTAACAAAATATCAGTGGGTGCCCGGCACATGGAGACTCATTTTGGGGGGGGTGACTGGCCGGGTACGGTGGGCTGGAGGAGGCTGAACTCGTTCCTCCTCCAAATGGAACTGACGGAAAGCAGTTTTGGCCCACTCTAACCCCTGGGCGTAACTAGATAAATGAAGGCCCCATAGCAAACGTTTGTAAAGGCCCCTAAGTACCACCCAATAGTGAAAAATGTATATAGCACATGTAACTTTGACAAGGAAGATGGGCCCCGCTAAGCTCTGGGTTCCATTGCTGCTGCACCCCTTGCACCTATGGTAGTTACGCCCATGACTTGGAATATCATGAATATTGTTCTTAATCTATAACGCAATGCTTCAATTTATATTTTTTTTAGCTTTTATATATTCCATGCTAGAACTTCTACTTTTGTACTTCGACCACACAAGTGCTTCATATTCAGATACAAACCACAGGAAATTGCTTTAATTTACCAGTACTGCTGTAGTAGTTTGGGGATTTCTAGCTCTGAACAGAATGTAATTATTCATCAGAAGATCGCTCACTTGTTTTGTTTGTTAGTTTTTTAAGTGGAAAAAATGGCTGCAGGGCATACATAAAAAAAGGAAGAGAGATAAGGGGATGTGTACAGTAACACTTAACGCAATAACTTGTTAAGCCAACCAAATACACAATTATATTTATACTAGTATTATGTCCAGTCATTCATTGGCTGGCTGTCATATAGCCTCATCTTCCGAGTTTCTCTCCAGTCCCATCCCTCAATATTTTCTCAGCCTAGTGCCACCCCCTGTAGCACACTAGCCTCATTCCCCCCCTGTGTCCCTTTTCTTCATGTCACCCCTGCATCTCTCCACCCTCATGTCACCCCTGTGTATCTCTATTCTCATGCCACCCCCTGCTTCTGTCTAGCCTCATGCCACCCCTGCATATCTACATCCTCATGCTACCCCTGCATCTCTCCAGCCTCATGCCACCCCCTGCAACTCTCCAGCCTCATGTCACTACCTACATCCCTCCTGTTTCATGCCATCCCCAGGCCATCCCTGTGTATCTCCAGCCTCATGCAACCCTCTGCATCTCTTCAGCCTCCTGCATCTCTCCAACCTCATGCCACCCCTGCTTATCTCCATCATCATGCCACCCCAGTGTATCTCCAGCCTCATGCAACCCTCTGCATCTCTCCATCCTCATGCCACCCCCTTAGACTCTCCAGCTTCATGTCACCCCGTGTCTCTCCATCCTCATTGCACTGTTTGCATCTCTCCAGCCTTATGCCACTTCCTGCATCTTTCCAGCCTCATGCCACCTCCTGTGTCTCTCCAGCCTCATGCCACACCCTGTGTTTCTCCAGCTTCTTGCCACCCCCTTTGTCTTTCCATCCATATGCCACCCCGTGTGTATCTTCATCCTCATGCCACCCCTATGTCTCTCTAGCCTCATGCAACCCCCTGTGTCTCGCCTTCTTCTTGTCACCCCTGTATATCTCCATCCTCATGCCTCCCTTTGCATTGTTTTTTGCCTGTATGATTACAGGTATTTTGCCAGCACTGTTAAAATGCTTTAAGCTGCATTTTAACAGTGTTGGCACAGATGTGTCCTGTTACATCTTTGCTGCATACGCAGCCAATCGCTCCATGCATGGCATGAGGCATGTGCCCGCAAGCGGATATGTGCACTGCGTTCACACCCGCGACACCATAGGAATGCATGGTGCGATCGCAGTGCACAGTGTAGAGTATGCTACTGCAGGTAATTGCATACACATGCTTGTAGCGCGATCGGCAAAGATGTAGCAGGACATATCTGTATACTGTCTCCAGTATACTGCTTCGATATCCTGCATGTCTACATTATGAATGTCAGACAAGCATATGTATCCCTATCCCTGCCCAATTACTTTATGTGCCCTTCCATCATGTTACTTCACCTTTCCATAATGTTTCCAGTGTTCCTACATCTCTCTCGTGTCTTCTTTGAGAACTTCCCTTTTCTCTCCTATGTACAGTGGGCCAGATTCAGACCCACTCGCAAGCGCATAGCTCTCGCAAGCGGGTCGATGGTGGGCCAGTGCCCATGTGCGGCATGCGCATTGCACATGCGCGAGCCCCGTAGCGAGCGCAAAAAGCACTCGCTCCAGCGCTCACATCCAAAAGGGGCGGCTGTCGCTGTCGGTAGACAGCTCGCCCCGTTTGGAAGGCAGGGAGGGGGTGTTGCTGGGCAAACGGAGGTGTTCCTGCAAGAACACCTGCCGTTTGTGGGCGGCCCTACTGACATCACTCGTGATGTCAGTAGGTGGACTTCCTGCTCTATTAGAGCAGGTAGTCCACTGGGGCTTGCGGCCACGAGACCCTACAGTAAGGGTCTCGTCGCAAGCCCGATGCAAGACCATCGCGACCATCACCTGGCCGCTCGCATAAGCTGTGGGTGGTCACCCACAGCTATGCGAGCGGCCAGGAGGCCGCAACTTAAAAAACAAGTGCCCGCCCTGATTCAGAGCGAGCGATCGCTTTTTGCGCGCGGCTATGAATCAGGCCCTGTGTCCCTTTAACTTTCCTTTTATCTTTTGTGTTTTTTCACCTCTCCCGTATATCTTCCAATTGTCCTTTGTCCTTTTCATTATGTTACTACTGTTTTCTCACAGTATTTTCATCACTATTCACTATTCCTCTAAAGCCAACTCTGTGCACCCCCAATATTTGTGTTGCAGCTACCAACTATTTATTTACATTTACTTATGTAGCCCCAGCATATTCCATTACGCTTTCTGCCTTTGCTTGGCCTATTTCCATCATTTGGGGGGGAGCGTGTAAAGTGAGCAATCCCAATTTTGTTTAAAAAATTGGTTCCTATACCTGTCCCTGCTCATACTTTCCACTCTGACTAGTGAATCCTGACACAGAAATATATATAATACATGGTTTAGGTTTTCCCATCACCATAAACTACATAAATTACCTACTATTGAAGCAGGAATGTCTGCTAATCTTATGGTCGCATGTTCTGCAATAGGGTTGGCCTTCAACCATTGATGGTTAGCAGCCATCAATGTTTTACTGGCAGAAGTCTGATGGTGAAAAGTCCATCACTTTCCGCATTATGCATAGACGGCCGCATATATTTTCTTCTATGCATACGCACCCGTGATTCATCTATGGTTCAACCATCAATGATTTTTTGCTGACAGTTAGAAACTATTGACTATCAGTGGTTCCCTTATCGATGGACAACCTTACTCTTCAAGCAATGCATCTGTCTGTTACCTCCTCTGCTGCCTGCCTACCTCCCCATCCGACCCTAAGCAACTTCAGTCACATTCTCCTTAATTTAAAGGCAGACAATTTAAAATACTGTCATACACGAGACTCAACCATCACCTTCTATATGGCATTCAGACACCTTACACATGCCTGCAAATTCTTCTAACTATATGAAGCTACTTGCAATTGTCTGTATAAAGTAGGGGTGTGCACCGGCCACTTTTCGTGTTTTGTGTTTTGGTTTTGGATCTGGATCTTTCTTTGTGTTTTGGATCTGGATTGGTTTTGCCAAAACCACCCTTCCGTGTTTTGGGTTCTGGGTTTTGTGTTTTGGATCTGTATTTTTTTGAAAAAATCAAAAAAACAGCTAAAATCACAGAATTTGTAGGTTTTTCTGCTCCTATGCTATTATTAACCTCAATAACCTTAATTTCCACTCATTTCCAGTCTATTCTGAACACCTCACACCTCACAATAGTGTTTTTATGTCCAAAAGGTTGCACCGAGGTAGCTGGATGACTATGCTAAGCGACACGAGTGGGCGGCACAAAGACGTGACCCATCTAGGCGTGAAACTGCAGTGGCAGACAGGATGGCAGTTTGAAAAACTAGGCCCCAAACTGTACATAATGCAAAGAAAAAAAAGAGGTGCAAGA
This sequence comes from Taudactylus pleione, assembly GCA_031769625.1. NCBI lineage: Eukaryota > Metazoa > Chordata > Amphibia > Anura > Myobatrachidae > Taudactylus > Taudactylus pleione. Next base: position 19,300,652 of record JAUIMM010000094.1, on the reverse strand, counting down.
TGGAATTGTCCTTGGGCCCTCCCACCCACCCTTATGTTGTATAAACAGGACATGCACACTTTAACAAACCAATCATTTCAGCGCCAGGGTCTGCCACACAACTGTGGCTGAAATGATTGGTTCGTTTGGGCCCCCACAAAACAAGCTGGCAATTAATCTGTCCCTGCACAAACTGGCTCTACGGAGGCAAGATGTCATCCTCATCCTCCTCATCCACCGATTCCTCACCCTCTTCAGTGTATCCTCATCCTCACAGAGTATTAATTCATCCCCGCTGGAACCACAGGTCCCTCTGTACGTTCTGGAGGCTGGTCTCCCTGGAAGAGTTGATAATTCATTTTATGAACATCATCTTCTCCACATTTTGTGGAAGCAACCTCCTACGCCTTTCGCTGACAAGGTTCCCGGCTGCACTAAACACTCTTTCGGAGTACACACTGGAGGGGGGGCAACTCAGGTAAAATAGAGCCAGTTTGTACAGGGACCTCCAAATTGCTTCTTTTTCCTGCCAGTACAGGTACGGACTGTCTGACATGCCTACTTGGATGCTGTCACCGATGTAATCCTTTAACAGACAGATGCACGCTTGTCGCTGCTGCTTTGAGGATGCAAGTGCAGCTACAGCCCACACAATTCACAAAGACAGAAAAAAGAAGAATATTTTTATTGTTTGTGTAGCACACTTTGAGGGTGTCACCACCCTTTAACAGACAGACGCACGCTTGTCGCTGCTGCTTTAAGGATGCAGGTGCGGCTACAGCCCACACATTTCACAAAGACAGAATAAAAAGAACAATATTTTTATTGTTTGTGTAGCACACTTTGAGGGTGTCACCACCCTTTAACAGACAGACGCACGCTTGTCGCTGCTGCTTTAAGGATGCAGGTGCGGCTACAGCCCACACATTTCACAAAGACAGAAAAAAAAAGGACAATATTTTTATTGTTTGTGTAGCACACTTTGAGGGTGTCACCACCCTTTAACAGACAGACGCGCGCTTGTCGCTGCTGCTTTGAGGATGCAGGTGGAATCTAGACGGGATTTAGAACCGGGGACACACTACCTCCATCAATTGTCTAAATCCCACTGCACTAATGGCGGATACCGGACGCACGTCTAACACCAACATAGCAGTCAAGGCCTCAGTTATACGTTTTGCTTCAGGATGACTGCTGTCGTACTTCATCCTCATCGCTAGGGACTGTTGGAGGGTCAATTGTTTAGTAAAAGTAGTGATGCTCCTACTTCCTCTCTGGGATGATGAACAACTCCCAGCAGCAGCAACAGCACTAGGAGGAAGTGGTTCTTGATCTTTCCCTATTTTATTTTTATCGGAGAAAGTTTGGTCCTCCATTTATGTTATATTGATATATACGTGCGGCTAAAGCGCACACAAACACAGAAAATATTTTTTTATTTTTGCTGGAGAGTAGTACACTTTGTGGGTTACACCACCCTTTAAGAAATGAGCCAGCTGGCTCTTTACTTATGGGACACAGGCGCACGCTTGGCGCTGCTCCTTTGTTGATGCACGTGCAGCCACAGTGCACACAAGTCACAAACACAGAAAATAATTTTTTGGGGGGTTTGGACTGGAGTGTACTTTCGGGGGTTACAGCACCCTTTAACGGTCAAGCCAGCCGGCCCTTTACTTATGACACAGGCGCACGCTTGGCACTACTTTGTTGATGCACGTGCGGCTACTGCGCACACAATTCACAAACACAGAAAATATATATTTTTTTGGTTTGGAGTGTACTTTGGGGGTTACAGCACCCTTTAACAGTCAAGCCAGCCGGCCCTTTACTTATGACACAGGCGCACGCTTGGCACTACTTTGTTGATGCACGTGCGGCTACTGCGCACACAATTCACAAACACAGAAAATAATTTTTTTTTTGGTTTGGACTGGAGTGTACTTTGGGGGTTACAGCACCCTTTAATGGTCAAGCCAGCCGGCCCTTTACTTATGACACAGGCGCACGCTTGGCACTACTTTGTTGATGCACGTGCGGCTACTGCGCACACAATTCACAAACACAGAAAATAATTTTTTTTTTGGTTTGGACTGGAGTGTACTTTGGGGGTTACAGCACCCTTTAACGGTCAAGCCAGCCGGCCCTTTACTTATGACACAGGCGCACACTTGGCACTACTTTGTTGATGCACGTGCGGCTACTGCGCACACAATTCACAAACACAGAAAATAATTTTTTTTTTGGTTTGGACTGGAGTGTACTTTGGGGGTTACAGCACCCTTTAACGGTCAAGCCAGCCGGCCCTTTACTTATGACACAGGCGCACGCTTGGCACTACTTTGTTGATGCACGTGCGGCTACTGCGCACACAATTCACAAACACTGAAAATATTTTTTTTTTTGGTTTGGACTGGAGTGTACTTTCGGGGGTTACAGCACCCTTTAACGGTCAAGCCAGCCGGCCCTTTACTTATGACACAGGCGCACGCTTGGCACTACTTTGTTGATGCACGTGCGGCCGTTGCGCACACAATTCACAAACACAGAAAATAATTTTTTTTTTGGTTTGGACTGGAGTGTACTTTGGGGGTTACAGCACCCTTTAACGGTCAAGCCAGCCGGCCCTTTACTTATGACACAGGCGCACGCTTGGCACTACTTTGTTGATGCACGTGCGGCTACTGCGCACACAATTCACAAACACAGAAAATAATTTTTTTTTTGGTTTCGACTGGAGTGTACTTTCGGGGGTTACAGCACCCTTTAACGGTCAAGCCAGCCGGCCCTTTACTTATGACACACGCGCACGCTTGGCACTACTTTGTTGATGCACGTGCAGCTACTGCGCACACAATTCACAAACACAGAAAATAATTTTTTTTTTGGTTTGGACTGGAGTGTACTTTCGGGGGTTACAGCACCCTTTAACGGTCAAGCCAGCTGGCCCTTTACTTATGACACAGGCGCACGCTTGGCACTACTTTGTTGATGCACGTGCAGCTACTGCGCACACAATTCACAAACACAGAAAATAATTTTTTTTTGGGTTTGGACTGGAGTGTACTTTCGGGGGTTACAGCACCCTTTAACGGTCAAGCCAGCCGGCCCTTTACTTATGACACAGGCGCACGCTTGGCACTACTTTGTTGATGCACGTGCGGCTACTGCGCACACAATTCACAAACACAGAAAATATATTATTTTTTTAGCACTTGGGGGGAGCACCCCTGATGGACAGAGCACCCCCTGGACAACACTACAGCACCCCTTTAGGACTGGGACACTGCACAGGACTTTGGAGTGGACACAGCCCCTATGGAGAACTGACTGCACAACACAGTCCAGCCAGCCCCTATGGACTTTGAAGTAGTGGACACAGCCCCTATTAACAACAGCAGCACAGCACAACACAGCCAGCCCCTATGGACTTTGAAGTAGTGGACAACAGCAGCACTACACTACACTACACTACACAGCCCTAACTCCCACCCTCCCTCTTCACTGTCCACAGCCGAGTGAGAAAATGGCGCCGACGCGGGTACCTTATATAGGATCCAAAACCCACGAGACTCGGAAGGCGGGATGATGACGTTTTGCCTCGATTTCAGATCCGAGTCAGGAGGGAAAAGTCGAGCCTGACTCGGATCGGACTCGGATCGGGGGGGCTCGGGGGGGGTTCGGATTTCAGAAATCTGAACCCGCTCACCCCTAATAAATATACATGTATGAAGGAGTCCTATGTCACATGCATGTGGATCTTTATGATGTGTCATGTTCACACACTAACCATTTTTGCTCACATTATGAGACCCCCCCAGCCCCTCCCAACCCACCCCCTAGATCCTCCCCCGACTCCTGCAATATATTATATTATAAACTTAAGATAATGATTTACAAGTACATAGACTAACATTGTACACTGTACACAACTAACTTGTTGCAACGTTCCTAAAGCCATCCATTCGCGGCTGCTCCAGAGTTCTGCAGACTGCAGCTGCTGGAGGCCTGCTCCCGAGTCCCTTTTCCTGCGCTGGCCTGGTGTGCTTGTGATTGCGGGAGGCGGAGCCGCGAGCAGCCAGTCACTCACGAGCTCCGCAATGGCCAATGGGAGGAGCTGCTGCAGCTGGGCATGCGCAGCAGCCCTCCCGCGGCCATTTTATATGTCACGTCTAACGTTTTACAGGTGAGCTACTCAGTCATGGCCGCTCTGATTGCGGTAGTGGCCCTTAGCCGCGGCCCGCTAGTCAGGGTGTCAAGCGGCCCACCAGAGGGGAGAGGGGACCGGCCCAGCGGGAAATGGCCCGCTGTCCCGGTGGCCCAATCCGCCCCTGGGTGTGGCCGCAGCTAGTCAAACGCATACGCAGCAGAAGCGATTCCAGGTGCCAAGGTAGGAGCCTGAGTGTACCTAATAAGCGGTTCCAAACACCGATGGTAGAGTTTGGTGGTTTCAGCATCGATACGGCGCAGTGGGCGGAGTCAGTGACAGGCGGTCACTGACGGTAAGCGGGAATCCCTGATACCCCAAGGTCAAGTGGGGATCTAACCCCCCAACCTGTGATCGGGAGTCCGGGCTGGAAGCCATCTGGTCACAATGCCATTTTTTTTTAACCCCGTGGATGCCTACATGGACCGAAGAGGATGTGATCTATGCTAAGAATAGGTGAGTATGGATTTTTGTTTTTTGACAGGTGCCATGGATTCTACTGAACAAGGGGACGTGAATGGCTACAGGGATTCTAGGTGAGTATGCGTGAATGTAAGTGTGGATATGAGTGTGCATGTATGCTTTAATAAAACCTTACTTTCACGGTGTGTGTGTCTTGTGGTTATTTTATTATTTCTTTTGCAGATGATCTAGAGGTACAAGCGGGCCCTTAATGCCCCGCATGTTGGTACTTGTGGTTCTCCAAGTACCAGCATGTGGGGGAGGCTTGCTGGGACCTGTAGTTTGCCAGAAAAAGACAATATTACTAAATCTATTTTTTAAACAAAACTTTTTTACACAATCAACCCGGTACCCGGTCAGGGGTGCCGGGATAGCCCCGGGCTATCAGCCCAGACCTGGGGTCCCCACCTCCCCAGGGATCCCCGGAATGGGCTGACTAGCGGTTAGATGTAATGCTTTGGCTGAGGGACTCCGTGAAAGGGCTCCCAGGCTGTGGCATTACACCACCGCTAGAAAGAGTCTGGTGCTTGTTATGGAACCCTACTCATTTTGTACCCTGTATTTCCACATCCAGAACCAGCTCAACAGAGCCTTGTGCTGGTTCATAAAATACAGGGGAACCCTATGCATATTTTTCCCCTGTATTTTAAGAACTAGGACAGCCCAGAGATATTTATGCTTGTGGGGAGGAGTCGCAAGTAATTTTTATTTTTTTATTTTGACTGTGTTCTTATTTTAAAAACACAGAAACATGCACGGATCTCGCAGATCTGTGCAGCTTTCTGTGTAACTTGGACTTGCTCAGGCTAGGATCGCTATCCTGAACCAGGTCTGTTTTTTTTTATTTGAGATTTCAGACAGTAAGGGGTATATTTACTAAAATGAGAGTTATTAGTAGTGGAGATGTTGCCACTAGCAACCAATCAGATTCTACTTAACATTTAACTATCACCTTCTAGAAGATAATAGCTAGAATCTGATTGGTTGCTGTGGGCAACATCTCCACGTCTAAAAACTCTCACTTTAGTAAATGTACCCCTAATAGTGTGCAATTGAAACACTCGCACTCTATTACATTGCTCGAGTTGTAGGCTCACAATGGCAAAACATCTGGATGTGTGTTTTGCCATTGTGAGTTGCGGTGGTGTGAGAAACATGCAAGTTTGCATGTTGTCATACCCTATTACATAGGGTGAGTCCTGAAAATGTGCGGGTATGTACATTGGAACTAATGCCCTTGAATGGGAATTGCCCGTCCACACTCGAGCGAGTTAATAAATGACGGACCGATCACTGTTACGTCTTTCATTAACTTACCATAGGTCGCTAGTGATGTCGTCAGGTTTGATGTGCAGCACATCAAACCTGACAACGTTGCATGCGACTGCGGGACCGTGCATTTTCAAAGTACACACTGAGCGATGTAGGCTTTTTGTCATTATGAATAGAGTCAAAGAGTTATAATTATTAAAGCAATATAACCACAGTCCATTTAAAACTATTGAGGCCAGTCCAAAATATAGCAGAAGTGTACAATTTAACACATCTTACCAGTTAGTTAGCTAGTGGATTAAAGATGATAACATTAATCCTTAATAATTAACTTGCGACAAGTCATGAAACTGCTGAAGGATCCTGTCCTCCCTTTTTCTTCTATTGATAACAGCAACTGCAACAAGCTATACTGATATATGAAGCTGAAAACTGTCACAGAACCCCAGTAACCGGGCCCGGCGGCATCCGTACCCTCGCTGGTGAAGTCTGGTATCCCTGGGATCTGCACTGGTAGTGCTGCATTTGTGCCTGGCGTTTACCCAGCTGCCAGTTCCTGTGGTGACTGACCATGGGTACGGTCATCTTGAATTTTCTCACCAGACTGCAACTGCCAATCAGATTCCAACAGTCACACTCACATGACCAGCTTAGCCAATAGGCACTAAGAACACCCTTTTAAACCCTCTCCAGTGTCTTGGATCCTGGTTGCGGTGGATTCCAGCTTCTGTTCTAATTTCCTGAACATGCATTTACAAAGTGCATCTGTCACTGACAAGACTCATTAGTTAGTAATATAGAATACTCACTTGTCCTTTTAAGATGTGGCCAAAAGATATAGACATCTTTGGCCCCTCCCTCCTGAAAGAAATAGCGGCAACATATTCGTTGAAGACTCTGGCACTGAGCCACAGTCTACTGTATATGAGGAATAACTCCAGGGAAATGTCGCTGGCGGCTGCAATATAGTTAAATTCAGGATGCGCAGGGCATGCAATGTCAGTCTTCTTTGACTCAGAGGACTGTGCACTAGGGTGGGTTGAAAAAAAAACAGTTTCCGCATCAATTGCGAGGGTCGAAAAAACTTTGTGGGGCCACTCGAGAAGATGATTGCCATTTAGTTTTTCAAAATCCTATAATATCTTAGTCGGCCAACCGGCGCCTAAAGATTTCGTATTTACGCCCCATAAAGGCATGCCCGCAGAACACCACCGCAAAGTGCTCTGGCAGTGCTGATAGAGGTATACTGTGGTATACTGTGTTGTTGTTGTCCAGCCTGTCTCCAGCAGCAGTCACTGAGTGACTAGGTGGGATCGAAGGTTTGCCAATTGCCTGCTGCTTCCCTGCTCATCATGCTGTGGCTGTGTTAGTAGAAGCTACAGCAGTACAGGGGAGAGGGGCAGGCTGTGCTCTGATTGGTTATCACTGTATCAGTGTGCCAATCAGAGCTAGCAATGTGTCTGGTTACCTAGCAGCAGCCTAGACAGGGGAGGTATCACTGAGGCTGACTGATTCCAACGAGTACAAGATGCCCCTGATGCAAACGCACAGCAGCGAGAATGGAGCCAGGGCCAGTGCAGCTCTGAAGAATTAAAGAAAGAGACAACCATCGGAACACCATCGAATGATTTCCATTATTAGGATGGATTTGGATAAGGCTCCGGCCGATTCCACTAGAAAGAAAACAACTCCCACTCCTCCCCCACCTCCTAACTGTCCTGTTTTCGGAACCCCTCAGGAGTTCGATGGTACTGTTCTTCCGACTTACAAAAAAAATAGTTCTTCAATTCCAAGTAATTCGACATGACATTCTGTTAGATACACGTCGTAAACCGTCAACTGCAGAGGTCGCTAGGGCTGTTGCTAACATAATTATAGCTGTATGGACTAAAGCATCACTACCTACTGTCACCCTGCAAACCATAGACGAACGCGTTCAGACGTACTACAAGAAATATCGAGCATTGCTCGACACTCCTACAAATAAGAGACGGCCTACTTTCCATAATGGTGAGTCCTGGATTGCTGCATGTATTTGTTCACAACAAGCTGAGAGCTGAAGGCAGAAGGCAACAGATACCCTACTACTGCATTTTAGATGATACGGCTATGTTGAGCGCACTTAGTATATGGCACTATACGGTGAACAGGGCGTGTATTACGAGACAAAACTATTGTATTCTGCTACTTAGCAACAAACAGTATGAAAAAAGCATTGCCAGAGCGCTTTGCAGTGGTGTTCTGCAGGCATTCCTATAGGGCGTAAATACGAAATCTTTAGGCGCCGATTGGCCGACTAAGATATTATCCGATTTTGAAAAACTAAATGACAATCATATTCTCAGATGATCCCACAATTTTTTTCCACCCACACAATCGATGCAAATTTTTTTTTTCGTTTTTCCATGAAAATGGATTTAGACACAAAACCCAATCCTCTGATAACACATTCATACACTTAACTTGAGTGCTCCTTATTATTCAATTACATTATCCTTTATTTGAATTCACACATTTCTTAGCAGACATACCCAGGACTTGAATCCAGCAACTATCATATTGACAGACAGGAAGGCTCTTGTAAGTACAGCAGAATATGCAATATTAATAAGAATACTTACACCCTCCTTTAAAAACACATTTCCTAATACTGTACCTGGGATTCAAACATATCACCTCTTACATTGCAGTCAGACTCCTTACACATGAGTTATATGTACCTGCATAGGAAGTCTGTGAATTCTGACTATACAAAGCTACTTCTATTTGTCAGTTTAAAACCTTTGCAACCAGGAAGATCTATGTAGTGTGCAGCCACACATCCAATCTCTGCAGCCACACACTACATAGATCTGCTCAGCTGCAATTGTTACTTTATTATATATATATATATATATATATATATATATATACATATACATATTATGAGACATTTCATCACATCACATCACATCCCACTCAGGCAGCATCACCTAAAATACTACGACAACTTGTGCAGTGGAATGTGATATATATGTATATATTCTGAACATTAACCTTAGTATAATGTATCTGGGGATGGCCTAATAGCCGCAGCATCATCAATATTCCAGGACACTGTTATTCTAGAATGTTTAGAATAGGGGTGAGCGGGTTCGGATTTCTGAAATCCGAACCCCCCCGAGCTCCCCCGATCCGAGTCCGATCCGAGTCAGGCTCGACTTTTCCCGCCTGACTCGGATCTGACATCGAGGCAAAACGTCATCATCCCGCCTTCCGAGTCTCGCGGGTTTTGGATCCTATATAAGGTACCCGCGTCGGCGCCATTTTCTCACTCGGCTGTGGACAGTGAAGAGGGAGGGTGGGAGTTAGTGCTGTGTAGTGTAGTGTAGTGTAGTGCTGCTGTTGTCCACTACTTCAAAGTCCATAGGGGCTGGCTGTGTTGTGCTGTGCTGCTGTTGTTAATAGGGGCTGTGTCCACTACTTCAAAGTCCATAGGGGCTGGCTGGACTGTGTTGTGCAGTCAGTTCTCCATAGGGGCTGTGTCCACTCCAAAGTCCTGTGCAGTGTCCCAGTCCTAAAGGGGTGCTGTAGTGTTGTCCAGGGGGTGCTCTGTCCATCAGGGGTGCTCCCCCCAAGTGCTAAAAAAATAATATATTTTCTGTGTTTGTGAATTGTGTGCGCAGTAGCCGCACGTGCATCAACAAAGTAGTGCCAAGCGTGCGCCTGTGTCATAAGTAAAGGGCCGGCTGGCTTGACCGTTAAAGGGTGCTGTAACCCCCGAAAGTACACTCCAGTCCAAACCAAAAAAAAAATTATTTTCTGTGTTTGTGAATTGTGTGCGCAGTAGCCGCACGTGCATCAACAAAGTAGTGCCAAGCGTGCGCCTGTGTCATAAGTAAAGGGCCGGCTGGCTTGATCGTTAAGGGTGCTGTAACCCCCGAAAGTACACTCCAGTCCAAACCAAAAAAAAAATTATTTTCTGTGTTTGTGAATTGTGTGCGCAGTAGCCGCACGTGCATCAACAAAGTAGTGCCAAACGTGCGCCTGTGTCATAAGTAAAGGGCCGGCTGGCTTGACCGTTAAGGGTGCTGTAACCCCCGAAAGTACACTCCAGTCCAAACCAAAAAAAAAATTATTTTCTGTGTTTGTGAATTGTGTGCGCAGTAGCCGCACGTGCATCAACAAAGTAGTGCCAAACGTGCGCCTGTGTCATAAGTAAAGGGCCGGCTGGCTTGACCGTTAAGGGTGCTGTAACCCCCGAAAGTACACTCCAGTCCAAACCCAAAAAAAAATTATTTTCTGTGTTTGTGAATTGTGTGCGCAGTAGCCGCACGTGCATCAACAAAGTAGTGCCAAGCGTGCGCCTGTGTCATAAGTAAAGGGCCGGCTGGCTTGACCGTTAAGGGTGCTGTAACCCCCGAAAGTACACTCCAGTCCTAACCAAAAAAAAAATTATTTTCTGTGTTTGTGAATTGTGTGCGCAGTAGCCGCACGTGCATCAACAAAGTAGTGCCAAGCGTGCGCCTGTGTCATAAGTAAAGGGCCGGCTGGCTTGACCGTTAAGGGTGCTGTAACCCCCGAAAGTACACTCCAGTCCAAACCTAAAAAAAAATTATTTTCTGTGTTTGTGAATTGTGTGCGCAGTAGCCGCACGTGCATCAACAAAGTAGTGCCAAGCGTGCGCCTGTGTCATAAGTAAAGGGCCAGCTGGCTTGACCGTTAAAGGGTGCTGTAACCCCCGAAAGTACACTCCAGTCCAAACCAAAAAAAAATTATTTTCTGTGTTTGTGAATTGTGTGCGCAGTAGCCGCACGTGCATCAACAAAGTAGTGCCAAGCGTGCGCCTGTGTCATAAGTAAAGGGCCGGCTGGCTTGACCGTTAAGGGTGCTGTAACCCCTGAAAGTACACTCCAGTCCAAACCTAAAAAAAAAATATTTTCTGTGTTTGTGAATTGTGTGCGCAGTAGCCGCACGTGCATCAACAAAGTAGTGCCAAGCGTGCGCCTGTGTCATAAGTAAAGGGCCGGCTGGCTTGACCGTTAAGGGTGCTGTAACCCCCGAAAGTACACTCCAGTCCAAACCAAAAAAAAAATTATTTTCTGTGTTTGTGAATTGTGTGCGCAGTAGCCGCACGTGCATCAACAAAGTAGTGCCAAGCGTGCGCCTGTGTCATAAGTAAAGGGCCGGCTGGCTTGACCGTTAAGGGTGCTGTAACCCCCGAAAGTACACTCCAGTCCAAACCAAAAAAAAAATTATTTTCTGTGTTTGTGAATTGTGTGCGCAGTAGCCGCACGTGCATCAACAAAGTAGTGCCAAACGTGCGCCTGTGTCATAAGTAAAGGGCCGGCTGGCTTGACCGTTAAGGGTGCTGTAACCCCCGAAAGTACACTCCAGTCCAAACCAAAAAAAAAATTATTTTCTGTGTTTGTGAATTGTGTGCGCAGTAGCCGCACGTGCATCAACAAAGTAGTGCCAAACGTGCGCCTGTGTCATAAGTAAAGGGCCGGCTGGCTTGACCGTTAAAGGGTGCTGTAACCCCCGAAAGTACACTCCAGTCCAAACCAAAAAAAAATTATTTTCTGTGTTTGTGAATTGTGTGCGCAGTAGCCGCACGTGCATCAACAAAGTAGTGCCAAGCGTGCGCCTGTGTCATAAGTAAAGGGCCGGCTGGCTTGACCGTTAAAGGGTGCTGTAACCCCCGAAAGTACACTCCAGTCCAAACCAAAAAAAAATTATTTTCTGTGTTTGTGAATTGTGTGCGCAGTAGCCGCACGTGCATCAACAAAGTAGTGCCAAGCGTGCGCCTGTGTCATAAGTAAAGGGCCGGCTGGCTTGACCGTTAAAGGGTGCTGTAACCCCCAAAGTACACTCCAGTCCAAACCAAAAAAAAATTATTTTCTGTGTTTGTGAATTGTGTGCGCAGTAGCCGCACGTGCATCAACAAAGTAGTGCCAAGAGTGCGCCTGTGTCATAAGTAAAGGGCCAGCTGGCTTGACCGTTAAAGGGTGCTGTAACCCACAAAGTACACTCCAGTCCAAACCAAAAAAAAAATTATTTTCTGTGTTTAGCCGCACGTATATATCAAATCGATATAACATAAATGGAGGACCAAACTTTCTCCGATAAAAATAAAATAGAGAAAGATCAAGAACCACTTCCTCCTAGTGCTGAAGCTGCTGCCACTAGTCATGACATAGACGATAACATGCCATCAACGTCGTCTGCCAAGGCCGATGCCCAATGTCATAGTAGAGGGCACATACAATCCCAAATGGCAAAGTTCAGGAAAATGACCTTGAAAAAGACATTTAAATCAGCTGAAGAGAAACGTAAACTTGCCAATATGCCATTTACGACACGGAGTGGCAAGGAACGGCTAAGGTCGATCCCTAGTATGTTCATGACTAGTGGTTCAGCTTCACATGACGATGGAAGCCCTCCTCCCACTAAAAAAATCAAAAGAGTTAAGCTGGCAAAAGCACAGCGAAGAACTGTGCTTTCTAAGAAGATATCACAAATCCCCAAGGAGAGTCCAAGTGTGGTGGTGGTTGCGATGCCTGACCTTCCCAGCACTGGACGGGAAGAGGTGGCTCTTTCCACCATTTGCACGCCCCCTGCAAGTGCTGAAAGGAGCACCCACAGTCCACTTGCTGATATGCAAATTGAAGATGTCACTGTTGAAGTACAACAGGATGAGGATACTGGTGTAGCTGGCGCTGAGGAGGAAGTTGGCGAGGAGGATTCTGATGGTGATGTGGTTTGTTTAAATCAGGCTCCGGGGGAGACAGTTGTTGTCCGTGGGATGAAAAAGCCCATCACGGTCATGCCTGGGCAGAAGACCAAACATTCCACCTCTTTGGTCTGGCAATATTTCTATCCAAATCCGGACAACAACTGTCTTGCCATATGTACCATATGTAAAGGTGAAATAAGTAGGGGTAGGGACGTCAACCACCTAGGAACATCCTCCCTTATACGGCACCTGCAGCGCGTTCATAAAAAGTTACTGTCAAGTTCAGAAACTTTGGCTCAGACCGTAAGCAGTCCAGGGACACCTAAATCCCGTTGTCCTGTTGTATCCAAGCGCCTGCAAACCACACCGTCAACTCCCTCCTCGTCAATTTCCTCCTTAGTCAGGATCGGAAGTAGTCCTGCAGGCCATATCACTGGCATGACTGACTCTCCTATCCGGGATTCCTCCGGAGGATCCTGCATTGCTACGCCTACTGCTGCCGCTGCTGCTGTTGCTGCTGCTGCTGGGAGTCGTTCATCATCCCAGAGAGGAAGTAGGAACACCACTACTTTTACTAAACAATTGACCCTCCAACAGTCCTTAGCGAGGAGGATGAAGTACGACAGCAGTCATCCTGAAGCAAAACGTATAACTGAGGCCTTGACTGCTATGTTGGTGTTAGACGTGCGTCCGGTATCCGCCATTAGTGCAGTGGGATTTAGACAATTGATGGAGGTAGTGTGTCCCCGGTTCCAAATCCCGTCTAGATTCCACTTCACTAGGCAGGCGATACCGAGACTGTACAGAAACGTCAGAAAAAGTGTCCTCAGTGTCCTGAAAAATGCCGTTGTACACAATGTCCACTTAACCACGGACATGTGGACAAGTGGAACAGGGCAGACTAAGGACTATATGACTGTGACAGCCCACTGGGTAGATGTATCACCTTACGCAGCAACAGCAGCAGCGTCACCAGTAGCAGCATCTCAGAAACGCCAGCTCGTTACAAGGCAGGCTACGCTGTGTATCACCGGTTTCAGTAAGAGGCACACCGCCGACAACCTCTTAGAGAAACTGAGGGAAATCATCGCCCAGTGGCTTACCCCACTTAGACTCTCCTGGGGATTTGTGATATCTGACAACGCCACCAATATTGTGCGGGCATTACATCTGGGCAAATTCCAGCACGTCCCATGTTTTGCTCACACAATAAACTTGGTGGTGCAGAATTTTCTGAAAAGCGACAGGGGCGTGCAGGAGACGCTTTGGGTGGCCCGAAAAATTTCTGGCCACTTTCGCCATTCAGCGACTGCGTGCCGAAGACTGGAGCGCCAGCAAACACTCTTGAACCTGCCCCGCCATCACCTGAAGCAAGAGGTTGTGACGCGGTGGAACTCAACCCTCTATATGCTTCAGAGGATGGAGGAGCAGCAAAAGGCCATACAAGCCTATACATCCACCTATGACATAGGCAAAGGAGGGGGTATGCACCTGACTCAAGCGCAGTGGAGAATGATTTCCGTGTTGTGCAAGGTTCTTCAGCCCTTCGAACTTGCCACACGTGAAGTCAGTTCAGACACTGCCAGCTTGAGTCAGGTCATTCCCCTCATCAGGCTTTTGCAGAAGCAGCTGGAGAAAGTGAAGGAGGAGCTAAGACGGAGCGATTCCGCTCGGCATGTGGGACTTGTGGATGAAGCCCTTCATTCGCTTTGCCAGGATTCCAGGGTGGTCAATCTGTTGAAATCAGACCACTACATTTTGGCCACCGTGCTCGATCCTAGGTTTAAAGCCTATGTGGTGTCTCTCTTTCCGGCCGACACAAGCCTGCAGAGGTGCAAAGACCTGCTGGTGAACACACTGTCAGCTGAAGCGGAACGTGACACGTCAACGGCTCCTTCTTCATTTTCTCCCGCAACTGGGGCTGCCAGGAAAAAACTTAGGTATCCTAAGCAACCCGCTGGCGGTGATGCAGGGCAGGCAGGACCAAGTTTGGACATCTGGTCCGGACTGAAGGACCTGGCAACAATTTCTGACATGTCTACTGTCACTGCATATGATACTGTCACCATTGACAGAATGGTGGAGGATTACATCGGTGACAGCATCCAAGTAGGCATGTCAGACAGTCCATACCTGTACTGGCAGGAAAAAGAGGCAATTTGGAGGCCCCTGTACAAACTGGCTCTATTTTACCTGAGTTGCCCCCCCTCCAGTGTGTACTCCGAAAGAGTGTTTAGTGCAGCCGGGAACCTTGTCAGCGAAAGGCGTAGGAGGTTGCTTCCACAGAATGTGGAGAAGATGATGTTCATCAAAATGAATTATCAGCTCTTCCAGGGAGACCAGCCTCCAGAACGTACAGAGGGACCTGTGGTGGTGGATTCAAGTGGGGACGAGTTAATACTTTGTGAGGATGAGGATGTACACACTGAAGAGGGTGAGGAATCGGTGGATGAGGAGGATGAGGATGACATCTTGCCTCCGTAGAGCCAGTTTGTGCAGGGACACATTAATTGCCAGCTTGTTTTGTGGGGGCCCAAACGAACCAATCATTTCAGCCACAGTTGTGTGGCAGACCCTGGCGCTGAAATGATTGATTTGTTAAAGTGTGCATGTCCTGTTTATACAACATAAGGGTGGGTGGGAGGGCCCAAGGACAATTCCATCTTGCACCTCTTTTTTTCTTTGCATTATGTACAGTTTGGGGCCTAGTTTTTCTAACTGCCATCCTGTCTGCCACTGCAGTGTCACTCCTAGATGGGTCACGTGTTTGTGCCGCCCACTCGTGTCGCTTAGCATAGTCATCCAGCTACCTCGGTGCAACCTTTTGGACATAAAAACACTATTGTGAGGTGTGAGGTGTTCAGAATAGACTGGAAATGAGTGGAAATTAAGGTTATTGAGGTTAATAATAGCATAGGAGCAGAAAAACCTACAAATTATGTGATTTTAGCTGTTTTTATGCTTTTTTTCAAAAAAATACAGATCCAAAACACAAAACCCAGAACCCAAAACACGGAAGGGTGGTTTTGGCAAAACCAATCCAGATCCAAAACACGAAGAAAGATCCAGATCCAAAACCAAAACACAAAACACGAAAAGTGGCCGGTGCACACCCCTAGTTTAGAATAACAGCTATGGAATACATGAGGTCATGTGTTTATAATAATTTTGTATATTTGTAATATTTTTATCTATCTGCAATTTTTGTAGGATTTACACTGTAGTACATCCCGCTGATAGTCACTTGTCCACTTGTGT
Source organism: Taudactylus pleione (assembly GCA_031769625.1). Lineage (NCBI taxonomy): Eukaryota > Metazoa > Chordata > Amphibia > Anura > Myobatrachidae > Taudactylus > Taudactylus pleione. The sequence goes on along the minus strand of JAUIMM010000094.1, from coordinate 19,284,762 downwards.
TACAATGGGTCAGCTGATGTGGTGGAGGTGGGTAATAACCCGGGAACAGAGTGTGCGGACCAGGTGGAACGCAAGCGGATGGTTTCCCTGGTTACTGCCATGGTTTTGTTACCGGAAGTCCGCACAATGGAGGTTCTCCAGGAAGCAGGATTCCGAAGCAATGGCGTGCTTTCTGCAGGTTGGGTACATATGTGGGTGAGTGTTAATGTTATTTTGTTTATATCGCTTGTACGGTCCTGATGACGGAGAAACGTGGATATTTTGTAATACAATATATGTTTGCATATAACATGGCTCCTAGTGCCGTATTGTTAATCGGGCTCAGGAACAAATTGTGACTTTGAGCGTGCGTGGCAGCAGTTTTGTGAATTATATATATATATATATATATATATATACCAAGGTCCGGCACTCAAAATAACATGGTTACTTAGCTGGTTGCCCCCACTGAATTGGTGAGATATACGACTCTGCAAAGTGTGGCACTCCACGCAATAAACACACAGGATACGGCTTGTAGAAAACGGTTAACGTTTCAATGACAAAAATGCTGATGCATTGAAACGTTAACCGTTTTCTACAAGCCGTATCCTGTGTGTTTATTGCGTGGAGTGCCACACTTTGCAGAGTCGTATATATATATTAGGGGTGTGCACCGGCCACTTTTCGTGTTTTCTGTTTTGGTTTTGGATCTGGATCTTTCTTCGTGTTTTGGATCTGGATTGGTTTTGCCAAAACCACCCTTCCGTGTTTTGGGTTCTGGGTTTTGTGTTTTGGATCTGTATTTTTTTTTAAAAAAGCATAAAAACAGCTAAAATCACAGAATTTGTAGGTTTTTCTGCTCCTATGCTATTATTAACCTCAATAACCTTAATTTCCACTCATTTCCAGTCTATTCTGAACACCTCACACCTCACAATAGTGTTTTTATGTCCAAAACGTTGCACCGAGGTAGCTGGATGACTATGCTAAGCGACACGAGTGGGCGGCACAAACACGTGACCCATCTAGGCGTGAAACTGCAGTGGCAGACAGGATGGCAGTTTGAAAAACTAGGCCCCAAACTGTACATAATGCAAAGAAAAAAAAGAGGTGCAAGATGGAATTGTCCTTGGGCCCTCCCACCCACCCTTATGTTGTATAAACAGGACATGCACACTTTAACAAACCAATCATTTCAGCGCCAGGGTCTGCCACACAACTGTGGCTGAAATGATTGGTTCGTTTGGGCCCCCACAAAACAAGCTGGCAATTAATGTGTCCCTGCACAAACTGGCTCTATGGAGGCAAGATGTCATCCTCATCCTCCTCATCCACCGATTCCTCACCCTCTTCAGTGTGTACATCCTCATCCTCACAAAGTATTAACTCGTCCCTACTTGAATCCACCACCACAGGTCCCTCTGTACCTTCTGGAGGCTGGTCTCCCTGGAAGAGCTGATAATTCATTTTGATGAACATCATCTTCTCCACATTCTGTGGAAGCAACCTCCTACGCCTTTCGCTGATAAGGTTCCCGGCTGCACTAAACACTCTTTCGGAGTACACACTGGAGGGGGGGCAACTCAGGTAAAATAGAGCCAGTTTGTACAGGGGCCTCCAAATTGCCTCTTTTTCCTGCCAGTACAGGTATGGACTGTCTGCCATGCCTACTTGGATGCTGTCACCGATGTAATCCTCCACCATTCTGTCAATGGTGACAGTATCATATGCAGTGACAGTAGACATGTCAGAAATTGTTGCCAGGTCCTTCAGTCCGGACCAGATGTCCAAACTTGGTCCTGCCTGCCCTGCATCACCGCCAGCGGGTTGCTTAGGATACCTAAGTTTTTTCCTGGCAGCCCCAGTTGCAGGAGAAAATGAAGAAGGAGCCGTTGACGTGTCACGTTCCGCTTCAGCTGACAGTGTGTTCACCAGCAGGTCTTTGCACCTCTGCAGGCTTGTGTCGGCCGGAAAGAGAGACACCACATAGGCTTTAAACCTAGCATCGAGCACGGTGGCCAAAACGTAGTGGTCTGATTTCAACAGATTGACCACCCTGGAATCCTGGCAAAGCGAATGAAGGGCTTCATCCACAAGTCCCACATGCCGAGCGGAATCGCTCCGTCTTAGCTCCTCCTTCACTTTCTCCAGCTGCTTCTGCAAAAGCCTGATGAGGGGAATGACCTGACTCAAGCTGGCAGTGTCTGAACTGACTTCACGTGTGGCAAGTTCGAAGGGCTGGAGAACCTTGCACAACACGGAAATCATTCTCCACTGCGCTTGAGTCAGGTGCATACCCCCTCCTTTGCCTATGTCATAGGTGGATGTATAGGCTTGTATGGCCTTTTGCTGCTCCTCCATCCTCTGAAGCATATAGAGGGTTGAGTTCCACCGCGTCACAACCTCTTGCTTCAGGTGATGGCGGGGCAGGTTCAAGAGTGTTTGCTGGCGCTCCAGTCTTCGGCACGCAGTCGCTGAATGGCGAAAGTGGCCAGAAATTTTTCGGGCCACCCAAAGCGTCTCCTGCACGCTCCTGTCGCTTTTCAGAAAATTCTGCACCACCAAGTTTATTGTGTGAGCAAAACATGGGACGTGCTGGAATTTGCCCAGATGTAATGCCCGCACAATATTGGTGGCGTTGTCAGATATCACAAATCCCCAGGAGAGTCTAAGTGGGGTAAGCCACTGGGCGATGATTTCCCTCAGTTTCTCTAAGAGGTTGTCGGCGGTGTGCCTCTTACTTAAACCGGTGATACACAGCGTAGCCTGCCTTGTAACGAGCTGGCATTTCTGAGATGCTGCTACTGGTGACGCTGCTGCTGTTGCTGCGTAAGGTGATACATCTACCCAGTGGGCTGTCACAGTCATATAGTCCTTAGTCTGCCCTGTTCCACTTGTCCACATGTCCGTGGTTAAGTGGACATTGTGTACAACGGCATTTTTCAGGACACTGAGGACACTTTTTCTGACGTTTCTGTACAGTCTCGGTATCGCCTGCCTAGTGAAGTGGAATCTAGACGGGATTTGGAACCGGGGACACACTACCTCCATCAATTGTCTAAATCCCACTGCACTAATGGCGGATACCGGACGCACGTCTAACACCAACATAGCAGTCAAGGCCTCAGTTATACGTTTTGCTTCAGGATGACTGCTGTCGTACTTCATCCTCCTCGCTAAGGACTGTTGGAGGGTCAATTGTTTAGTAAAAGTAGTGGTGTTCCTACTTCCTCTCTGGGATGATGAACGACTCCCAGCAGCAGCAACAGCAGCAGCGGCAGCAGTAGGCGTAGCAATGCAGGATCCTCCAGAGGAATCCCGGATAGGAGAGTCAGTCATGCCAGTGACATGGCCTGCAGGACTACTTCCGATCCTGACTAAGGAGGAAATTGACGAGGAGGGAGTTGACGGTGTGGTTTGCAGGCGCTTGGATACAACAGGACAACGGGATTTAGGTGTCCCTGGACTGCTTACGGTCTTAGCCAAAGTTTCTGAACTTGACAGTAACTTTTTATGAACGCGCTGCAGGTGCCGTATAAGGGAGGATGTTCCTAGGTGGTTGACGTCCCTACCCCTACTTATTTCACCTTTACATATGGTACATATGGCAAGACAGTTGTTGTCCGGATTTGGATAGAAATATTGCCAGACCAAAGAGGTGGAATGTTTGGTCTTCTGCCCAGGCATGACCGTGATGGGCTTTTTCATCCCACGGACAACAACTGTCTCCCCCGGAGCCTGATTTAAACAAACCACATCACCATCAGAATCCTCCTCGCCAACTTCCTCCTCAGCGCCAGCTACACCAGTATCCTCATCCTGTTGTACTTCAACAGTGACATCTTCAATTTGCATATCAGCAAGTGGACTGTGGGTGCTCCTTTCAGCACTTGCAGGGGGCGTGCAAATGGTGGAAAGAGCCACCTCTTCCCGTCCAGTGCTGGGAAGGTCAGGCATCGCAACCACCACCACACTTGGACTCTCCTTGGGGATTTGTGATATCTTCTTAGAAAGCACAGTTCTTCGCTGTGCTTTTGCCAGCTTAACTCTTTTGATTTTTTTAGTGGGAGGAGGGCTTCCATCGTCATGTGAAGCTGAACCACTAGTCATGAACATACTAGGGATCGACCTTAGCCGTTCCTTGCCACTCCGTGTCGTAAATGGCATATTGGCAAGTTTACGTTTCTCTTCAGCTGATTTAAATGTCTTTTTCAAGGTCATTTTCCTGAACTTTGCCATTTGGGATTGTATGTGCCCTCTACTATGACATTGGGCATCGGCCTTGGCAGACGACGTTGATGGCATGTTATCGTCTATGTCATGACTAGTGGCAGCAGCTTCAGCACTAGGAGGAAGTGGTTCTTGATCTTTCTCTATTTTATTTTTATCGGAGAAAGTTTGGTCCTCCATTTATGTTATATCGATTTGATATATACGTGCGGCTAAACACAGAAAATAATTTTTTTTTTGGTTTGGACTGGAGTGTACTTTGTGGGTTACAGCACCCTTTAACGGTCAAGCCAGCCGGCCCTTTACTTATGACACAGGCGCACGCTTGGCACTACTTTGTTGATGCACGTGCGGCTACTGCGCACACAATTCACAAACACAGAAAATAATTTTTTTTTGGTTTGGACTGGAGTGTACTTTCGGGGGTTACAGCACCCTTTAACGGTCAAGCCAGCCAGCCCTTTACTTATGACACAGGCGCACGCTTGGCACTACTTTGTTGATGCACGTGCGGCTACTGCGCACACAATTCACAAACACAGAAAATAATTTTTTTTTGGTTTGGACTGGAGTGTACTTTCGGGGGTTACAGCACCCTTTAACGGTCAAGCCAGCCGGCCCTTTACTTATGACACAGGCGCACGCTTGGCACTACTTTGTTGATGCACGTGCGGCTACTGCGCACACAATTCACAAACACAGAAAATAATTTTTTTTTTGGTTTGGACTGGAGTGTACTTTGGGGGTTACAGCACCCTTTAACGGTCAAGCCAGCCGGCCCTTTACTTATGACACAGGCGCACGCTTGGCACTACTTTGTTGATGCACGTGCGGCTACTGCGCACACAATTCACAAACACAGAAAATAATTTTTTTTTTGGTTTGGACTGGAGTGTACTTTCGGGGGTTACAGTACCCTTAACGGTCAAGCCAGCCGGCCCTTTACTTATGACACAGGTGCACGCTTGGCATTACTTTGTTGATGCACGTGCGGCTACTGCGCACACAATTCACAAACACAGAAAATAATTTTTTTTTGGTTTGGACTGGAGTGTACTTTCGGGGGTTACAGCACCCTTTAACGGTCAAGCCAGCCGGCCCTTTACTTATGACACAGGCGCACGCTTGGCACTACTTTGTTGATGCACGTGCGGCTACTGCGCACACAATTCACAAACACAGAAAATAATTTTTTTTTTGGTTTGGACTGGAGTGTACTTTGGGGGTTACAGCACCCTTTAACGGTCAAGCCAGCCGGCCCTTTACTTATGACACAGGCGCACGCTTGGCACTACTTTGTTGATGCACGTGCGGCTACTGCGCACACAATTCACAAACACAGAAAATAATTATTTTTTTGGTTTGGACTGGAGTGTACTTTCGGGGGTTACAGCACCCTTAACGGTCAAGCCAGCCGGCCCTTTACTTATGACACAGGTGCACGCTTGGCACTACTTTGTTGATGCACGTGCGGCTACTGCGCACACAATTCACAAACACAGAAAATAATTTTTTTTTTGGTTTGGACTGGAGTGTACTTTCGGGGGTTACAGCACCCTTAACGGTCAAGCCAGCCGGCCCTTTACTTATGACACAGGCGCACGCTTGGCACTACTTTGTTGATGCACGTGCGGCTACTGCGCCCACAATTCACAAACACAGAAAATTATTTTTTTTTTGGTTTGGACTGGAGTGTACTTTCGGGGGTTACAGCACCCTTAACGGTCAAGCCAGCCGGCCCTTTACTTATGACACAGGCGCACGCTTGGCACTACTTTGTTGATGCACGTGCGGCTACTGCGCACACAATTCACAAACACAGAAAATAATTTTTTTTTGGTTTGGACTGGAGTGTACTTTCGGGGGTTACAGCACCCTTTAACGGTCAAGCCAGCCGGCCCTTTACTTATGACACAGGCGCACGCTTGGCACTACTTTGTTGATGCACGTGCGGCTACTGCGCACACAATTCACAAACACAGAAAATAATTTTTTTTTTGGTTTGGACTGGAGTGTACTTTCGGGGGTTACAGCACCCTTAACGGTCAAGCCAGACGGCCCTTTACTTATGACACAGGTGCACGCTTGGCACTACTTTGTTGATGCACGTGCGGCTACTGCGCACACAATTCACAAACACAGAAAATAATTTTTTTTTTGGTTTGGACTGGAGTGTACTTTCGGGGGTTACAGCACCCGTAACGGTCAAGCCAGCCGGCCCTTTACTTATGACACAGGCGCACGCTTGGCACTACTTTGTTGATGCACGTGCGGCTACTGCGCACACAATTCACAAACACAGAAAATAATTTTTTTTTTGGTTTGGACTGGAGTGTACTTTCGGGGGTTACAGCACCCTTAACGGTCAAGCCAGCCGGCCCTTTACTTATGACACAGGCGCACGCTTGGCACTACTTTGTTGATGCACGTGCGGCTACTGCGCACACAATTCACAAACACAGAAAATAATTTTTTTTTGGTTTGGACTGGAGTGTACTTTTGGGGGTTACAGCACCCTTAACGGTCAAGCCAGCCGGCCCTTTACTTATGACACAGGCGCACGCTTGGCACTACTTTGTTGATGCACGTGCGGCTACTGCGCACACAATTCACAAACACAGAAAATAATTTTTTTTTGGTTTGGACTGGAGTGTACTTTCGGGGGTTACAGCACCCTTTAACGGTCAAGCCAGCCGGCCCTTTACTTATGACACAGGCGCACGCTTGGCACTACTTTGTTGATGCACGTGCGGCTACTGCGCACACAATTCACAAACACAGAAAATAATTTTTTTTTTGGTTTGGACTGGAGTGTACTTTCGGGGGTTACAGCACCCGTAACGGTCAAGCCAGCCGGCCCTTTACTTATGACACAGGCGCACGCTTGGCACTACTTTGTTGATGCACGTGCGGCTACTGCGCACACAATTCACAAACACAGAAAATAATTTTTTTTTTGGTTTGGACTGGAGTGTACTTTCGGGGGTTACAGCACCCTTAACGGTCAAGCCAGCCGGCCCTTTACTTATGACACAGGCGCACGCTTGGCACTACTTTGTTGATGCACGTGCGGCTACTGCGCACACAATTCACAAACACAGAAAATAATTTTTTTTTGGTTTGGACTGGAGTGTACTTTCGGGGGTTACAGCACCCTTTAACGGTCAAGCCAGCCGGCCCTTTACTTATGACACAGGCGCACGCTTGGCACTACTTTGTTGATGCACGTGCGGCTACTGCGCACACAATTCACAAACACAGAAAATATATTATTTTTTTAGCACTTGGGGGGAGCACCCCTGATGGACAGAGCACCCCCTGGACAACACTACAGCACTCCTTTAGGACTGGGACACTGCACAGGACTTTGGAGTGGACACAGCCCCTATGGAGAACTGACTGCACAACACAGTCCAGCCAGCCCCTATGGACTTTGAAGTAGTGGACACAGCCCCTATTAACAACAGCAGTACAGCACAACACAGCCAGCCCCTATGGACTTTGAAGTAGTGGACAACAGCAGCACTACACTACACTACACTACACTACACAGCCCTAACTCCCACCCTCCCTCTTCACTGTCCACAGCCGAGTGAGAAAATGGCGCCGACGCGGGTACCTTATATAGGATCCAAAACCCGCGAGACTCGGAAGGCGGGATGATGACGTTTTGCCTCGATTTCAGATCCGAGTCAGGCGGGAAAAGTCGAGCCTGACTCGGATCGGACTCGGATCGGGGGGGCTCGGGGGGGTTCGGATTTCAGAAATCCGAACCCGCTCACCCCTAATATATATATATATATATATATATATATATATATATTATATTACTCCCCGATTTTCATGTTTCTAGGTCCAGAGTTTGGGCTGGGTGTTGATGAGTCAGTCAGTCAGGGCATTTGATATATTTACAATATATTACAGGTTCTCAAATTCAGTCCTCAGGACCCCAAACAGTGTATGTTTTCCAGGTCTCCTCTCAGAAACACAAGTGGAATAATTAGCTCTACCTGGATCTTTTAAAATGTTTTAGTGAGTAATGAATACATCTGTGCACCTGCTGGGTGGCCTGGAAAACGTGACCTGTGTGGGGTCCTGAGGACCGAGTTTGAGAACCACTGCCATATATGATATAGGCCCATATTCAATTAGGGAGCGAAAAGTCCGTGCTGGACTTCTCGCTCCACATCGGAGCTTTTCTGGGGATAAAGTTTTGGGCGCGTGCCCACTTTATTCCCGTATTCAATTTGGAGCCGGCGAAAACAGGAGCCTGCGGAAAAGAAAGTATCGGAAAAAATAGGGTGGGTACCCCCGTTTAGCCCTGCAGAATGTATTCTGCATTTTTAAATAGCAGCGACAGGTGTTTTTTTCCCGGCATTAAAGAAGTGTTGCAGAAGAGCACTTAGGGTTTTTTTTTCGTTTTAAAAAGAGGTTCCATCAAATTTCGGGTACATAAAAATGGGTACTAGCATATTTTTAAGTCTCTAAACTTTTTTTTTTTAAATTCTGCAAAAATGCACCTGCCACTAATAGCCTATTATAGAAAACATCTGCCGCATACTTGCAGAACACCCCTGAACCTATTCCGCTATTTTTAAACACTGTTCCCCATTTTTTTTTTTTTACCCCAAAATTTAAATATTTTTTTTGGGGTGTCCCTATTTTATTTCTAAACTTTTTTTGACACATTTTGTTTTTAGGTGCTATTCCCAGGGGTGCAGGCTATTTTGTTTAAGCCTGCACCCCTAAACCCCAATTCTGCACTTTTTTTCGCCATGTAAAACATGGTGAAAACTTATCCCCGTTTTTTTTCAAAGACTTTTCGAACCTGCAAAAAGTCTTTGAAATTGAATATGGGGATAATTGAAATAGGCGAAAATGACGTCATCAGCGATAAATTATTGCCCAGATCGACTTTTCGCAGCCTAATTGAATACCCCCCCATAGTATGCTGCAGCATGTTTGGTGTGATGGTCACCATAAAGTCACACCAGCTGCTAACCACTAACATAGAATATTTCCTATTTTTTTTCTTTTTTGGTAATTGCTATTTTCTATTGCACCTCTGAACATTTTTATTGGTGTGATCAGCAGATAGAAGGGGAGTTACATTATGTAAATATTCATGTAGTTATATAGCACGTACCAGTACGGCAAAGTAGTATACAGCATTGTGATGTTCAGTGACGTGCGGTGAGGTCAATGGCTGAGGCAGTGATTGATTAACACCCCCCTTCCCCCTTTTTAAACCCCCCCCAAAAAAACAGCGTAGGGTTAACAGTAACCGGCATCAGGCTAAACCAGCCAGGGAGATAATGCCATAGCAGGGGGTACACTCAGTGTGGGGTCGGTATTGCCCGCTACTGCCACTCTCACCGCACCAATTCCCACTACCGTCGTCGCCGCAGCTAATGCTCATCCGCTCCTGTGCCTGCTCTGCAGCCACTCTCCCACAGAGTATCAGTACAGCACTGACAGTGACAGCCAGATACAGTCACTGTCAGTGCTGGATCTGATGGTGCCCAGTGCCCAATCACATCTGCTTCAGTGACAGGGGCATGCTTTGATGTGGGCTGAAAGCAGGTCCCTGTCACTGAGGCATATCTATATATGCCGCTTTCTACTGCTATTTTTCAACGCGCTTTTACTGCCCCCCATTTCCTATATTTTACAATACACAACGGGAGTCACCACTCTCAAATGCCTCCCAAACTCCGTCTGTCCTAAATGGTTATAATAATACAAAGCAGATACTTATGATACAGAATATGTGTCATAAGTATCTTCTTTGTTTTGTTTTAATCATTAATGATGGGAGGCTCTGCCTCCTCTGACTGCATGTCCCTGGAGATGTTTTTTGTCTGCGTTGCATCGCGCGTAGATGCTGATGGTGTTCGTACAGAGTCCCGGTACTTATTCAGATGTACACATGAAGAAGTGAATTATAAATGTGTTGGGCATTCCTGGGTAGTTACAGATGATTGGCTAATCAGATGCAGATGTAATGTAGTATAGGTATGTTATAGGAGTGTGGCGGGTGTGTCACTGCAAGTGGTTGCATACAGAGCCATGGGATCGCTCACAATGGAGGCCATTCTCAGATGGATGATCTGCACCTAGGATAGGACTGGTGCAACTTTCACTGATACATCCTACATGGAGAAACCCATAAGTATACCATATAGTTCAGGAAAACAAACATTGGCAGTTTCAGTTTTGAAAAAAACTATTGCTTCTGGGAAGTATCCCACCCCCCTCAACAGTCCCTGCCCCCTAAACAGACTCCTCCTCTGCAACAGACTCCACCTCCGCAACAGTCCCCACCCCCATTAGGGCTGCTTCCAGAAATTTCCCGGGCTGGTTTTCCATCCCAATCCTCCCCTGGCCACACCCCCTGATTGGTGTCTGCTGATTCCTCCTGATCCCTCGCAATGGACCAGGTCTGCACAGTAGCTGGCAGGGGGCTTGAACTTGTAGACACTGAGCTCTTACCCAGAACAACCGGAGAACGGAATAGCGTTTGGCGCAATTCTGTTGGTCGCAAGATTGAGGCAATTGAAGTCAGGCAAGATGTTTATTGCTCAAAGTCTTAAAAAAGACTCAACCTTCCGAATGAAGGGGTACATTAGCATACATGAATCTTATCAGCAGTTCTTCTCCTCAAACAATTTACAGGGTTGTACAATTTTTACCAGGCACGAAGTTTTCTTTTATGCTACTCCAATACACATTACCACAGGGGGTAAGTCCGCCGTGGGTTCCTCTTAGCCAATCAGGCTAGCTCACAAAACATAAATAAATACGTCTTACATTTCACAGAAATTAAATAAATTTCCTTGATACCACCCAAAAACATTTGGTTTCCTAAGCACAAACTGAGTTAGCATATACTGTTTCTGAAAAGGTAAATATAATGCAAATTTCTATTGCATTCGTCTTTTCACATGTCTATGACTAAACCAGTTTTGGCTTTCTGAGTCTTAACACCTTCTAAGTTCTTACACAAAATAGAAGCTTCCTAAACACAAACAACTTTTTTTTACCAAACTGGCTGGGTATTGTACACAGAGACACACCAGAGACCTCTGCATTGCATTTCAATGAAAGTGCTAAATGAAGGTTTGGTCACTACATCAGGATAATTAACATATCACTAGGAGGTGAGAATGTCTCATAACCATTTGACTTAAATGTTACAGCCTTCTAAAACAAAACAACTTATACATTCCTTATAAGTGCATAGGTTAAACATTTAAAAAGTCCATTTCAACAACTGCGCACAGCATATTGAATGACATGTTCAAACACATGTCCATGTTCAAACACAAAGGTCCTTTTAAAAATGTTGCCTTTATTGAGGGAACGTATGATCACTCATACGGCAGGTAAGCCCTGGTCAAGGGTATACCCACACCCTACACTACACTGCATGGGACAGAACACTTAGTGAGACACGCTAACTGCAGACGCAGTGCTCACTCTATTTACAGGTTGTCACATAGGTGTTAAAAGGGAGACGTAGGCACAAGTGCCATACGGAAAGGGATCCCCACCTTATGTTACCTGCAACCTCATAGAGGTGTGTCCTACACCTCATACCTACCCAGAGACATTCCCTGATATAGGGATCCATCCAGTCTGGATTAGGGACACGTAGAGACTCATTGGTCATCTACGGAAAGAGGCACCCTAAAGGAGCACTCTCACTTACCCACCAGAATCAGTGCCCAGGAACTTTTGCCCAGTATAGCCTTTTTGATATCTATTTGAACATTTGACTTTTTTATTATAACCCAAGGAGCAATCAAACTCCTTTAAGTCTTTCCTTTATTACACAAAATAAACGTTATTGTTCAATACTATTTTACACTGTCATCTTTCCTTTACATTGCCATACATTACTGTCTGACATATTGACTTCCCCTTTGTTTTCAAAACAGTACCACTATACACGCCCAGGAGTATATAAGGGTTAGCGCTAGGCACAATTACTTTATTTACTATTTATTTTGGAGTTTGGACAACTCTGTGCCTAGCTGCTTCCAATACATTTGGTGGGAATACTGTAACGCTGGTGTGCGCAACCCGGATTTATTTAAAAAATGTTGCCACGGCATAAGGGTTAAACTCTTCAGTGCTGTGGCAGCCATTTTAATCATGTGTGGTCGCCGTCCGGCCACAGGCACACAAAGCCATCTCGGACAGGAGAAAGAGTATGTTCTTACACATGCCCTTCCTCCGCGTGAATGGCCGGGACCCACATGAGTCCTGTCATTGCAGGAGCCGGCACCCAATCAGTGGGTGCCTCTATAGGAGATACCTGGTGATTAGCTCTAAGCGGTCAGGCTGCCTGTCAGACTTTCCCCTATAGACTTCAATGGTGGGAAAGCGCTATATTATACCGCTATATTATAGCCTTTGATGGTAACCACAAGGTTCACCTCAATTAATCTTGCGGTTACCATCATAGGATCTCACTGATCTGTGAAGGCTTCTGTATAACTCTGACCTTTTAATGCTAGTCGCTAGGAGAAAATTCATCCGGACTCGCATAATGTAATAGCTTCGAACTCGCCGGCTATTACATTCATTTGGCGTATTTGGAGACAAACTCGGACCTTTAAATGTGCGAGAAGGTCCGAGTTTGTCTCACACAAAAGATTCAGACCCTATTACATCTCGCCTAATATATCTGTGAGCAGCATCATTCACAGATATATTGTGTTGGCCATGCAGCACGGCAGATGCGATATATATAGTACACATCTGCCAGTGTATACCCGCGACCCACGGATGACCCATACACTGGACTCAGGAACCGCCGACACTGACATCACAACTGGGCAGGCAAATTTAAATGTCCATACAGTTGTGATGTCTGACAAGACATATTAAGCGGCCAATTGGAAAGTGTGTATGCTTGCCAAATCGATTGGTCAAGTTGCAGGGATAGTTGACTGGCCGTTGGGTTGCTTAAGTGTGTACCCAAAATAAGACATGCCAGAAAAATAAGTAGCGATTGTGAGAACTGCATTATACAGTATATATAGATTATGAGGAATTTAACTGTACAGTTGGTTACAATTAAGAAAACAAACTGGACAATTCAAGAAAAAAGAAGACAATAAAAATGTCAAGTGGGGATGTTAGAATATTGTTTAGTTACAGTATAAGCTTATTGTGAGGACTACAGTACTGTAGTAAATAGATTGCTGCTGTAAATGCAACTATGCATTTTAAAGAGTGTGGATTGAAAGATCTACAGTTAATAGGTCGACACCAGATGGTCGACAGGCAATAGGTTGACATGGTCAAATGGTCGACAGGGCCAAAAGGTCAACTGTTAAATGGTCAACATGGACTAAGGTCGACAGTGTCAAAAGGTCGACACAAAATTATTATTTTTAAATCATAATTCTGACCCTAACTTTCCCCCTAGTGCCTAACCCTAACTCTCCAGCTGATGCTTAACCCTAACCCTTTCCCTGGTGCCTATCCCTGCCCCTAGTGCCTAAACATACCCATCCCCTTCCACAGCCTAACTCTAACCCTCTGTCTAGTGCCTAACCCTAGCTTGTCGACCTTGTCGACCATAGTCCATGTCGACCTTTTATTTATCAACTATTTGACTCAGTTGCCATTTGACCCTGTTGACCAACTGGTGTTGACCTATTGACTGTCTATCTAGACACTGTAGATCTTCTATCCCTGTACAATATTAAATTGCTAATAAAATTCTTTTGAAAAAAAAAAAGTGACTGAGTGTTTCTTTGTTACAGTGTAGGAAGTTGCTTGTAAAGTTTGTTCTATAATAAGAATATAAATTAAACATGCCTAGACAACATCTTGAATTATTGGCTGCTAACAGACTTTCATGTGACGGTTACTATTTCCACCAGGGGCATTTTCTACAGCATCTCCCAACCCATAAAACACATTAACAAGTTACTTTTACAGGGGTGTTTCCAAAGACCGGCAGTGGCTTGTCACCATTAAATGTGCAGGTTGGACAAATAGACGCAAAAAGTGAAATTACTGTTTTGCACTTTATTATAAGACTCCATGGCACCGGGCTTCACCGGGATGTCTGACTGTGCACATTGGCCCTGATTCAGACCCACTCGCAAGCGGGCGCACGTACGTTAGGCGTACGTACAAAAATATTTAAATTCAATGGCTCGCTCGTATTTTCGTTCGCATCTAAAATTCCTCCCTAAACTCTGACGACCCCTCCTCTAACTAACGAGCGTACGAAATAGCGAGCGTACATCCCCGAAATGGCTTGAAAGGAACGCACGCACAAGTATAAACAGGAAGTGGCCTTGTCAGATGTCGATTACCTGCTCCTTTATTCTTCCTACCTCCATCAATCGTATCATGCCAATCAATGTATCAATTAGCTTAATTGTTTGTTTTTTTCAACACAATGCAAGAAACTTTACTCTTGTCCGTGTTTGTGTTTACCCGCAGAATACGTACGGATGAAACATTCGCTTTTATTGTTCAAAAAACATGTGAACCACAATTAAACAATTGTACTATTGCTGTGGATCCCCGCATATTTCCCTGGGTTCATTTCTTTATTTAAATTTGCTTACGCATGTCACTGCATCAAGCCTATCATAACTCTCCAGAGATTTCTGGCCCTGTCGAACACATGACTCATACACTAACCAATAAAATTGCTCCTGTTAATTTCCAAAATACATTAGCCAATCAGAAAATTTTTACACACTTTATCAAAAATGATTTTTAAGAAAAACACCATTGCCATCATGAGAGCCTCCGCATTCACCAGGCGCGAGCTGCTGGTGCTTACGGAGGTCATGGATCGCCGGATCACCAGCCAACCTCAACCCATGACCAACCGGCAGAAGCGCTCCGCGTATGCGGAGGCACGGTCCCGCCTGCGGTCCTTCGGCTCACGCCGCAACATCGGGCAGCTGGAGCGCAGGTGGTCCGACCTGCAACCTCGAACGCCACGCTTGCTGGCATGCTTTCGCATGCAGATCCTGGCAAGTAAGTGTTATGTATTGTGGTTTTAATGTTTGTGTTTGTGGGGCAAACTGCGTGTGCATGTTTTCCTGTCTGTCCTATTTATTATTTGTACTCATATCTGCGTGTGCATGTTTTCCTGTCTGTTCTATTTATTATTTGTACTCATATCTGCGTGTGCATGTTTTCCTGTCTGTTCTATTTATTATTTGTACTCATATCTGCGTGTGCATGTTTTCCTGTCTGTTCTATTTATTATTTGTACTCATATCTGCGTGTGCATGTTTCCCCTCTATTTCTGATTTATTCATTCTACTGCTATTTGGCTTATTTGTTGGTTTTTTTTTTTTTTTTAGTTTTGTTGCCCGGATTTGTCCATAAACTAACCGCAATTTCTTTGTCATATTTTAGGGGGACAGCCAAGACTCCGCCGTCACCGTCCGTCCAGACGGCGTTCCCGGCCACTATCCCCAACCCCCAGCCAACACTCCACCCCAAATCTTTCCCCTATTCCCCACTCCTCCCCATCCTTCCCAGACCCTCTCCCGGAAATGTCGGGCCTCCTTCCCCTCCGTCCCACTTCCCCCTCTCCTCCACCCACCCCTCTTCCAATTACCCCCTCCCCGGAGTCCATCATAACTCCTCCCCATTCTTTGGGTAATGACGGATCCTCCGAGGAGGATCATGGAGGTATTTCCGGAGCTCCCGTTTTGTCTCCCGGTATGTGTTTTTTTTGTTTTTTTTTAAAGCACAAACTGTTTGTATGTAATCATGTGTCGTGCCTTTCTTTGTGTTTTTGTGGCTTGACTTTTGGTGATTTTGAAGGTTTGCCTTTACCTCTTCCTGGTGATTTCAACATACACATATCATACCTGTGGGAATTTGTACCTAGGCCTTGTATTTTTGCCAGCCCCCCCTTTTTTTTTTTTGGTTTGGGTTTAGGAGTGATTTGGTTGTGTTTTTTTTTTTTAATGTGGATTCCCTATTGTTGTATTAACCCACACACTTTTCTCACCCACAGAGGAACAGAGGCGTCGGCAAGAGGTGGCGGATTGTGTGGGGCAGATGCGCCAACATGTCATCGGCATTCTGGTGGCCCTCGACCGGCTGTCTGGCCTCCTTCGGCAGTAGTTTTTTTATTTTTGTTATATTTTCAAAATAAATTTATTAAGACAAATATACGTTGTGGCTCATTTTTAAAATCCCAAACCAAGATAGTTTAGCATGACATAAGTAGACTGTTCCTGCAAGGATTTCCCTTTTTTAAAAGTTAGATTGTGTTTTGTCTTTGTATGTCAAACAGACACAAGAAACACATAACAGTAACAATGTCATTTCCCTTTTTGGGTGTAGTGTCAATTACATATTTCTACATTTTCCAGGTTCCTAGTTGGTGCGCAAGCTGCTTAGGCCAATCTTACAAATCCCAAGGTTGGGCCAGGCTTCCTTTTGGTGTGGGTTGGGAAGCTGAAAACATATTTCAGTTTAGCTCAACTGGCGTCAGTACTGGTTTACCCCTTAGTCAAATGTAACTTGTGTTAACCTGGTTACACTTGCTGTTAACGTCCCAAAAAAGGAAGACCATTTCACTCTCCAAACATTTATTCACAACATAACAGAGAAAACAAAGTGGTCACTCCCAAAAAAAGAACACAGTGATAAATTCAAATACAACACATACCCAGAAATAATTAAATAAAAACAAAAAATCAAGAACTGGTTGACGAAGGACCATGCCAACATGATTCCACAAACATGGCGTTGCGATATGGGTTCCAGAATATATGCCCAAAAGGACCAGATCCAGGTTTGGTAAGGGTAGCAGGAAGTAGTGAGCGTTGGAGTGCCAAAGATTATGTGAACAAACAGAAGATGGTGAGAAAAAAAAAACATAATTAGATGTTCGCAAACAAACACATTAGGTATAAACACTGGAGTTTTGTGAAAACTTACCTAAAAAATCTGGCCACCACATCATCGCGTATGGCCCCCCCACATACTGACCTTCGACCAACCTCGGGGGGGCCATCCTCAGGTAAGGCATCCTCTGGCTGCATTGGGACACCACTCCTTATGGCAATGTTGTGAAATATCCCACACAGGACCACAATTTTAGACACCATATCCGGCACATACATGAGCTCGCCACCAGAGCGGTGGAGGCATCTGAATCGGCCTTTTAAAAGGCCGATACAGCGCTCCACCACTTGCCTGGTGGCTGTAAGTGCGGAATTATACGCACTTTGTGGCCCTGGTGTGGGAGCCAAATAAGAAGTGAGCAGCCAGGACATGCAAGGGTATCCACTGTCTCCTGTGAACAAAAATAGACCACATCAGGAACACTGTGTATCAAGCTTAACATTGTTATGTACTAAAGGTCTCCACTTACCCAGAAGCCACGCATCACCAGCTTGTAGGTTGGTTAATTTCTGCCATATCCCTGATTGCCGGATGACGAAGGAGTCATGAGCACTTCCGGGTAATTTAGCATTCAGGGACAGGATCTGGAGGGAGGCATCACATACCACCATTACATTCAGGGAGTGATAGTGTTTACGGTTTCTAAATATTGCCTCCAGCCGTGCTGGAGGCTGAAGTGGTATGTGAGTACCATCCACAACCCCTATGATGTGTGGGAAGCCAGCTATTTGGTAAAAATTGGCCTTGGCCACACTAAGGGCACCCATATCCAAAGGCATTTTAATAAAATGATGGAGGTGCTTGAAAAGTGCCTCCATCACTGCCCTCAGGATCCGGGAAAAGGAGGATTGGGAGATGCCCGCCACTATTCCCACCGTTGTTTGAAACGATCCTGAGGCACAGAAATGTAACACCGCCATAAATTGCGTCAGTGGTGGTATTGCTGTTGGACTGTCAATTTGCCGCTCAAGATCACTTTCTATTAATGAGAGAGTGTCTATGATGATTTTGGGAGGTAGACGGTAGCGTCTTAAAACCTCATCATCGGGCATTCCAAAAAGGGTGACACGTGTTCGAAATATCTGGGGCCTTGCATGCCTACGATGCCTACGCCTGGGACGAGTTTGAGGTTGGTCGTCTTCCGGGAGCAGGGCCAGAACAATTCGCCCCAGATCTACCTGAATTTCAAAGTTTACAATGTAAGGCTTTTGAGCCACCCCAAAAGTAACATAAAACAACTTAGCTTTCTGATACCATCCATAGCTGCTTACATGCCGGGGTATTGTCATGATACGTATAAACTGTAAAAAAGCCAAAAATGAGACATCAAAAATTTAGAGGGTGAATTTTTGTTTGTCAAATTGTTGCAAGCCAACACATAAAATAGGCGAAACACACATTTGGCCATCGATGAAAACGACATTGCACACCGTACGTCAAATAGGGTTCAAATGGAGCCCAAAAATGGAAAAGGGAAAAGCAAAACTGGTTTACATGATGAATAAGCCACGAAAAATGCGTTAATTAGTTCGCAAATGCAAGTCACTACACCAACAGTCAAAAATGCGTTAATTAGTTCGCAAATGCAAGTCACTACACCAACAGTCAAAAATGCGTTAATTAGTTCGCAAATGCAAGTCACTACACCAACAGTCAAAAATGCGTTAATTAGTTCGCAAATGCAAGTCACTACACCAACAGTCAAAAATGCGTTAATTAGTTCGCAAATGCAAGTCACTACACCAACAGTCAAAAATGCGTTAATTAGTTCGCAAATGCAAGTCACTACACCAACAGTCAAAAATGCGTTAATTAGTTCGCAAATGCAAGTCACTACACCAACAGTCAAAAATGCGGTAATTAGTTCGCAAATGCAAGAAAAAAAATGGACTTACCCAACTCGAATAGATAAGATTTCCAAAAAAAAGGTCTTTGGGTCCGAAAGCCAAAACAAACTAAAAAAGATGAAATTAGTGTTAAAAAAAAAATTGCTAACCAAAAAACAGAAGTAGACACCAATTGGCCACAAATTAGACTGCACAAAACTTACCAAATCAGGAAAGGATGGGGAAAAAAGCAAAAAAAATGCGAACGGAAAACCAAAACAACTGTAGCAAAACCAAACAAAAAACCAACTCTGCCAAATCCTCCAACCGCAAACAACCAAATCCAAACAACTTAACCGCCAACAATCCAACAACCCAACCTCGACTCCACACACACCAAGCCATAAATAGTGTTTTTTTTCCCGCACAAATTAAGGATGAATCATAGGGACGCACAATCAATGATGCGGCCGCAAACAAAGGACGCATGTATAAATACGTCACGAAATCACATTGAATTTCTGGTTGATTTCATTCTGGAAGCAGAGACATGGCTTCAGACCAGGGAAACAATGCCCAAAAATCCGGCGGTAAGGCCTTCATGCATTTTGTCTCAATGATTATTTTAAAACAAATATATTGGTCAAGTTGTGAAGTGGCTAAATCTGCATATTTACCCAAATAGGTGAGGAGGATGACATGGAAGAGACTGCTGGCCCCAGTCAACCCGCCAAAGCTGCCAAAAAAAAAAGGCAGCCACATTTCACAAGCAAGGAGATGGAGGTTTTGATCCAGAAGTGCGTTGACATCCTGCCCCAGGCAGCCAGGAATATGAGCCAAAGCCAGAAGTGGAGAATGTGGGAGGAGGTCGCCGTTGCTGTCAATAGGGTGGGTGATTATGTCCGTCTAGCCCGGGATGTCAAACGGCGGTAAGTAAACACTTTCCCATCCTATAAACAAACCCCATTGTAAAAAAAAGGATAATGGTTCCAATTTCATTCCACAGATGGGCAGACTTCAAATATCGTCTCAAGCAAAAACTTGCCGACAGGGCTAGGCATGCAAGGGGGACAGGTGGGGGTCCCACCCCTGTGTCATTGGAGTTGACAGACTTAGAAGAGCTGGCACAGGGGTGTGTGCAGGCTGTGGAGGTGTTTGGCGTGTCCAACATGGATACGGACATGCCAGACTTTGCGGCTCCTCATGTTGGCCAAGGTAAGTCTTGTGATGTCACCAACTCTGAAATGCTATTGTGCCAATATGTAGATTCTAATGTGAGTCTTTTCGCAATTTTCCGAACAGAGACAGAGGCGGATGAGTCTGCTCCAGAGGGGAGCCTTGGCCGCAGAATTTCTGCTGGCTCTGCAGGGGAGGAACCAGTACATCCGGCTGAGGACCCTGCAGAAGCCAGTCCAGGGCGTGCCCCCTCGCAGGCAGTGGGCCTCCTCACAGAACTCAATTTTAAATCGGATTGCCATACGGAGATTCTGCAGAGGATGGACGCCAGTCTGATACGGGTGGCTGAGGCCCTGGAGCAAAATGCTGCGGCCAACGTGACCATTGCTCAGGCCCTGGCGGAAAATACCAGGGCCAACATCCGCATCGCCGATGCCCTGGAGCAGCTCGTTCGCCAGCACATGGTGGAGCCGACCTCCCTTCCTGCCGGAACATCCGGATCCTCCACCTCTGGCACAACATCAGCCAATCCTCCAAATGTGCCTAGCCCTGTGCCTAGTCCAGAGGCCACAACATCTGCCTCTGGACAGGCCAGCCCGATGGCATCCCGGACCCGGTCTGGCGCCCACCCTCACCCAGCCAAACGGGCGAGAAAACGGTGACAGCAATGGCGACTTTTCCCACACTCCTTCTGTGCTTGGCTCATATTCCTTTCTGGTCAAAACTTCCCTCTCCTTTCTTGTGAAATGTTTTTAAATTTGGTATTTACGTTTATGTTAGCAGTTATGGTTTTTTTTTTTCTTTTTTTAACAAATATCTTTGCCACAAAAAAAAGGAAACAAAATATTAGGCCAATTTGTTTGTGTTTAAACAATAAATTTAAAACAAAAAACTGAGATTGGATTGTGACATTATTGTACAAATGGGTTACATTTAATCCTGGCCCTAAAGGCAAAAACTGACCCTCTTAAAAAAAAAAAAAGGCCTCTTTAAGGAACGTTTAAAAAATCACATAGCGATGCAAATTCCACAGTAAACCAAAAAAAAGGGGAGCTAATTAAAACATGATGACATTATTGTTACAATAGGCCATAACCAACAAATTGTGGCCAAAATAAAACACCAAAAATGTACGCTAATTGATTGTGTAATCATGACATTAGCAGCTCTGATTTCCACCTGTGTACGCTTTTGTGCTATCCCAATAAACTGCTTTCCAAACACATACCAAGCCGGTTTTCAATCCAACACTAATTACTTTACTGACCAGCCGCGATTAATCGCAGCACCATCGTTGAGTCCCGGGACGGAGGAGAAGGCCATCGCCAATGTGGTCGAGTAATCCTGACCCTAAGCTGTGCGAGCATTTTGAAGGGAAAGCGGATGTTCCAGTGACGTATGAGACGGTCCGAACACATTTGATGTTCGCATCTGCTAATGTATGTACGCCCCAAAAACGCCTCGCCACGCCTGCGTTTTTTCATCTCCACCCCCGTCAACACCCAAAAACGCCCTGTTCTGTCAATCACATTTGAC
This sequence comes from Taudactylus pleione, assembly GCA_031769625.1. NCBI lineage: Eukaryota > Metazoa > Chordata > Amphibia > Anura > Myobatrachidae > Taudactylus > Taudactylus pleione. The sequence continues at coordinate 19,263,097 of JAUIMM010000094.1, read as the reverse complement.
ATGTCACTTCCTGTACGCTATTTTAGGAACGAGAGAAAAAAAGCTCGCAATCTGCCGTACGCACATGCGCAGTGTAACACCGACGCATGCGCGGTTAGTCAACATCGGAACGCAACGAGCGTACTGTTGTTAACGTGCGGCTCTGAATGAGGGCCATTATTATCTGTTACTGCAGAAAATGAGCAAAGATACAAATCACAAAGTGTCTTTTTCCGGCCATTCTGGAAGAACTTTGAGTACCTCACTATGAATTGTTATTGTTTATTCTAATTGATGATTAAAGAAATCTTATTAGAGATCCAAAGACTATTCTTTAGGAAAAGTTATTAGAAACTATACATAACAAATCTATTAATCAACATGAACAAGTTTGGACCTTTTTATAAAAATATAAATAAAAATTTAAAATTCTTCTTTAGTGACAATGGAATAATCAACAGAATATCTGATTAATCTGGTTCCCAGCAGATACTCTACTTTTTTTTACACCATAACTCAGGGCCTGATTCAGCACGGATCGCAATTGCGATCACAGCTGCGTAATCGCAAGCAATGCAGCTGCGAAAATATGCTAATGCCTGCCGCATCTCAGCCAGCATAGAGACGCCCATTACTGCTTTCTCATATCCGTAATACCTCACAGTCTTGTGTATACATCAGTAACATCTAAGCACATCAGCCCGTCACACACACAATTACAGCAGCTCTGACCCGTCGCAGAAACTGCAAGTCTAGTCTCATGCAGTGAGTACTCAAGCTGTGTATGCAATCGCAGTGGCTAATTTATGCACACCCATGCGGCGGTGTTCAAACGGACAGACACGCCTGCATTTCTCGAACCACTCACCCGTCACCAACCCCAAACACTCACGACCTGTCACTCACTCTGCAATGGATTCCTATGTGTGTGTGTAATCGCAGTGCAATTGCAGTGCACGCCCAATGCTTACGTATGCGCAGTGCTGAACAATCAGCCGATCTGCGTATGTAGTTGCAGTAGTGTGACTGCTCTTTGTAACTTACACTGCAGCGTTTCCCAACTCCAGTCCTCGGGAATGCCTAACAGTGTAAGTTTTACAGATCTTTTCAGTGTCAAGGTAGAAATATAAAGCACCACCTGTTGAATTTTCTGCAATATGTCAGCCAGTAATACATACATCTGTGCACCAACTAAAACTGGGTACACTCTTATCCAATCCTCAGGTGATCCAACTCCAGATCACACTGTTTATACAATCCTACTGCAGACCTGGTCGTAGATTCTACAACCAATCTATACACACTTGTGTAATTTTTCAGCAGACCTCCAATCTGTTAATTGGCTACTGACAAAAAATTATCAGTAGCCAATTAACAAAAAATTATGTATGGAACATAGATTGTAAGCTCTACTGGGGCAGGGACTGCTCTCATTGGCTAAAAATTATCTCTATAATGCTGCGGAATTGGTGTGCGCTATATAATTAACTGGTAATAAATTAGTCTATATCATGGTGCACTTTTTGGATCAGTATTGTAGTTGTCTATTTATCTTTGTCAATTAGTATATAAAAATCAATACATCTTTATTAATTATATTATTAAAATAATGTGTTCACAAAAGAGGCAAAATATTGTTTAAAATCATAGATAGTATATAGATACTTAGATTGTGGAGAGGAATTATTAGAAAAGTGCTATTAAAATTCCCTTTCACTGCTGATCAAATAGTAATTCTTTGTATATCTATTAATTACTCTGTATATCAAACTTCGACCTCTCTAGTGGAGTTAGATGACTGTGTATTTTAATGTCTTCTAATATTTTACTCCGGTCCTATGGATTGTGTTATTGTTCCACCATGTATTTATGCAGTCAATGAAGTAGTGTGTGAACAATAATATCCTTATAGGTCAGTTATGCACCTGATAACTGTATTATAATATTTATTATCAGTACTCTGTTTCAGTTGGAGTTTACCACCCTGCAGATTTGGGTCCAAACCCTGCAGTGTTATATACTTAATTACACACAGACATGTTGCTTCTCTCATATCTTTGGCAGACTGGCTGCCACTCATACAATATGGGTAGTGCTACACTGCACGTTATGATCTGTGCAGTCTTTTTTACAGTATGTGTTAAAAATATGATAAATGGTAAACTTTAAAAAAAAATAAGTGCCCCTTTTACCCTGGGCTGGGGAAAAACCTGCGCGGGTTCCTGCAGCTGGGGGACTAATGCCATAGCAGGGAGACACACAGCTTGAGGTCCTCCTGCCATCACAATAATCAACCCAGGGCTGGAAATCCTTGGAAAGTGGTGACCCCAAAAATAAAATGGGGTCTTCTCTCCTCAGGAACAACCAGCCATGGACTGAAAGACCCGGGCTATTACCCGAACCCCTGGTGGCGCTGGGTGCGGGGTTAATGATATTGGCAGAGTTGATACTTTTATTTACAGGCAGACTACAGGTACCAGCAAGCCTGCCCCAACATGATGGCACTAGTGGAATGACAAGTGCCAGCATGCCCAGACAGTAAGGGCCAGCTGGCACCTATAGTCCACCTGTAAAGAAAATATTAAAATAAAGACAAAACACCAATTGGTTTAGTAATTTATTGAACACATCTTCACCAGGTAGGCGGCGGTCTGTTTAAGCTATTTTGTAATGGCCACTGCCACCCCAGGATTACCAGCATCTTTAATTTTGAGGAGCTGTTTTCTGCTCCTTCACTGCCAATGGACTACTTGTCCTTGCTTTAAGCTGGCTAATATCAGCCAGCTCCAGGAAGCAGAGCAATGACGCAGTGAGTTGTGGCTCACCACAGTCACCCTGAATTTGCAGCATTTTTTAATCATGGCTCACTGTGCCATTTTTAAACTAGGCGGTACCGTGGAGCAGCGGTGGAAACCCACCATAGCTGAACCCTCAGATGCGGCCGAACTCTGCAGTAAAGCTGGCGAGGATTGGATCCTCCATGATCAAGGTCCGCCATCATGTTCACAGCATTGTCCCGCCACATCGGCGGATGGTACCAGGATCCCTAATCATGTTTAAAATTCATTTGACCCAACCAAGCGACCAGGATCGGCTGAAAGCATTGGTTGGTTGAGGGCATACACTTGTCCAATGTCAGACCAACTGATCGGTCGGAGGTTTGATTGCCCGCTGTTTGGACAAGTGTGCACACAGCTTAAGAAATCTGTTAAACATGCACTATAAGGGGACCCTGAGGACTGGAATTGGAAAAACCTGTCTTATACTTATGATTTTTAAGAGCAAGTAAATCCAGTCTTTATATTTAATAGACGCTCTGTACATTTGTAAATTGTTCTATTACTTATAAAGGTGCATGAACAGTACTTTAAAAGCCAGTAGGCACTTTCTGTTACTTTACAAACTGTTTTTGTCCTTTATACTTATTGTACTACAGATGTGGGCTTGGCTTAAGCTGCCTGTAGCTAGAACTTTTTATCTCCACTTTGAAATTTACCAGACAGCAACAATGCGATTTCAGAGTTAAGGCCGATACACACTAGACATCAACCTCGTTAACGATGGGACCCGGTGGGGTGCCGGCATCGGCTAGTACCTACACACTTGCTGATCCCGGGGATGCATTCGGCAGCACTGACGATATTGCCCATCAGACCTGCATGCAAGTCCGACAGGCGATGCCACACGGGAGCGTGCGTCGTCAGCGACATAGTGGGTACATACTGGCCGATGTGCCCGATATGTCGTCAGAACCTCTGGATCAGACGACATGTCGTCTAGTGTGTACCTGGCTTAAGGGGTATATTTATCAATTATCAGGTTTTAGACCTGATATTTGTAATTTCTTATTGGCACTACTCGCAGAAATAAGAAATTATATATTGGACAAGTTGATCAAAGTCACACAGGGGCTCTGAAAGGAGTCAATTTCCCGCATCAGCCGTCACCTCACTCGTCTCACTGAGTGTTCTGCTGACCACGCATGTGTGTCGCCCATTGCCAGTGTGGGCTCCAGCTATGACATTGTTAGATGGCATTAGCCGTTGTAGCTCAAAGGCCACCTTTGCACCAGAGAGAGATCTTTGGATCTCATTCTGTCAGCTTATTCTTGACTATGTGCAGCCCAATGGCTGTGCATGCAGTACAGGTGAACCATACTTGCCTACTTTCAGCTCCCTCCTTCCGGGAGGGAGCTGTCAAGCTTCCATGGCAGGGGGGATGTTGCGTCTGAAAGGGGGCAGGATGCGGGTATGATGCTCTATTTGGGCGGAGCATGAGGCGTGACCACATGATTGCGTCATCGTGGCCCCGCCCCTCTTTACAATGCCAAAATTATTGGCATTGTGAAGCAGGGGGCAGGACCACAATGATGTGATTCAGTGCAAATTGCGTCAAACACCCCGCCCCCTTGCAGGTGTTTCTATTGTTACAGCAGGGTGGGCCAGACGGGTCAGCGGACTCCATGAGGCTTGCCTGCCTTTCCAGGGGGCCGGGAGCGGCACCTGATTTTCGGGAGGCTTCCGGCCAAATCGGGAGGGTAGGCAAGTCTGAGGTGAACCTGCTGCAAATAATGGTGATAACAGATGAAGTAAAATACTGTTCCATAAAAAATAGACCCCGAATCTTACAGTGATAAATTATGTTAATGTGGATGTACAAGAGGGTGTAATTAACAAATGAAGCTTTTAATTTACATACCCTCTTTATAAAAATATGCAAGCTTGCATTACCCATACAGAAGCAAGTCTCCATAGAGGTAGTACATTCTTTATTGCACAGTAGCCGCATATGGAACAGAGGGCCTAATTCAGACCCGCTCGCGAGCGCTGAGCGCTCGCAAGTGGGTCAATGTTGGCCCAGTGTGCATGCGCACGAGGGAGCCGGCTCCGTCATGCGCATGCGCGAGCCCCGGATAGCGACGGCAAAGCCGTCGCTTCGGGTCTCGCTAGAAAGGGGGCGTGCTGTCGATGGTGAGTGACAGCACGCCCCCTTTGGTGGGTGTGCCGGGGGCATGGCTGGCCAGATGGAGGGAACGCCTACCATCTGGGGCCGGCCCCACTGACATAACAAGTGATGTCAGTGGGAGTGCTCTCGGCTCTGATAGACGAGACCCTACCACAAGCCAGATGCTCTGCCAGAGCGCTCGCTCTGAATCAGGGCCGTCCCTGGCCGCTTGCATAGCTGTGGGTGACCATCAAGACCATCGCGACCATCGGGCTTGCGACGAGACCCTTGTGGTAGGGTCTCGTCTGCCACTAGGCCCAGAGGCCCCGATTCAGAGCCTGGATGCTCTGACAGAGCGCTCGCTCTGAATCAAGGCCGTCCTTCTTAATTTTAGAGCGGCCTCCTGGCCGCTTGTATAGCTGTGGGTAACCACCCACAGCTATAGCGAGCGGCCAGGAAGATGGACGCGATGGTCAAGACCATCGTGACCATCGGACTTGCAACAAGACCCTTGTGGTAGGATCTCGTTGCCACAAGTCCCAGTGGACTTCTTGCTCTTACAGAGCAAGAAGTCCACCCACTGACATCACTTGTGATGTCAGTGGGGCCGGCCCTAGACGGTAGGCGTTCCCATGGGAACGCCTCCATCTGGGCATCCATCCCCCCGGCCCGCCCACCAAAGGGGGTGTGCTGTCACTCAACATCGACAGCATGCCCCCTTTGTAGTGAGACCCGGAGCCACGGCTTGCCCGTCGCTATCCAGGTTTCGCGCATGCGCACGACGGAGCCGCCTCCGTCGTGCGCATGTGCATTGGGCCAACATCGACCCGCTTGCGAGCACTCATCGCTCACGAGCGGGTCTGAATCAGGCCCAGAGTCTCTCTTGATTTCTGTTCTTTTTCAGATGCTCCATGATTATAATTATATTCAGGCAGCATTAGATTTACTAAATACAAGCCTAGCCAGACCATTCATTATGTAGCTTAGGCTCCATGTTAGGGCCCAGAGTGCATGGTGGGGCCCAGAATATTCTATCTCATTTTCTTGTTGGGTTTTATATTACAAACAAGAGGGGGGAGGGGACCTGAAGCAGTATGTTGGCTACAGCTCTGTGGGGACTATTTCTGGTTGTGAATACAAGGACATTTTTTCTGAGTATAAATAAGAAAAGTCTATGCTCAGACATACAATGCTGCTAGCAGGGCAGTAGTATACTTATTGGACTTTCCATAAATTATCTGGACTTTCCATAAATTATGGAAGCAAGAAATAAAATTTCAATAATAACTCAATACTTTGGGGGTTTTATTTCCACTAATAGATCATGCAAATGTAGCAGTGTATACAGCAGTACATAAAAGTCATCATTAATATATATATGCTTTACCTTTGATTTTGCAGGAGTCACGGTACAGCTATTCTTACTGACTTCAGACCAGGTCCTGCAGACTGTCAGGTACCATGGCAGACAACACAAACCATTTGCCTTACTTTTTTGGAAACATAACACGTGAGGAAGCTGAGGATTACCTAAAGCAAGGAGGCATGAGTGATGGCCTGTATTTACTACGACAGAGTCGAAGTTATCTTGGAGGTTATGCTTTATCAGTATCACATGGACGTAAGTTTTACCACTATACAATTGAAAGAGAGCTAAGTGGAACATATGCAATAGTTGGTGGAATATCTCACAACTCTCCAGCTGAGCTCTGCAACTACCACACTTATGAAGGTAGCGGACTTGTCTGTTTGCTGAAGAAACCCTGTAATCGCCCAGCTAATGTTCAACCTAAAATAGGACCCTTTGAAGACCTAAAGGAAAATCTTATCAGAGAATATGTTGAACAAACATGGAATTTACGGGTAACCTCATTCTATCTTATCTTTGTCTGTTATTACTCTCTTTTTCTTAATAATTTATTCACAATTGTAAAGCATGTTGGCGCTATATAAATAAATGCTAATAAATAAATAATTTACTGTACTTCAAAGTAGGGATGTGCAGGCTCGGTTCTACTCGGTTCCGTTCGGTTCTTTTTACCGGATCTTATTGGGTTTCAGCTGTCACGAGTTTTGGATAGCCAATAAGATTCGGTAAAAAGAACCGAACGGAACCGAGTAGAACCGAGCCTGCACATCCCTACTTCAAAGCAAGTACATTGGCTATATTATATTCTGAATAAATAAAATATTGCATAAAAATATATAATCTAGGGGGGAATTCCGCTCTGCATATGTATCAAGCTCCAGAAAGCAAAACTTTCCTGAGCTTGTGCTCGATACATAGATGGCATTGCCTAATATAAACCTAAGGGCTTCATTCCACAGCATTCCCCAAGAGGGATGCAATAGGATCTGTCCTAAGGTCCCCACGATACGCGAATGCACAGGTTGATGGCCGTGCATGCACAGAGGGACTCCCGGTTCATAAACCCAGAAGTTCTCATACAGCAAAGGACAGCTCTTATCGGAAAAGCTGTCCAGTGCAATTGTAAATGCATAGTGTGTTAATAAACACCACTATGCATGTGGCAAGCGGCGGGATGTATCACATTCAAAATGCAATGCTTGATACATTCTCCCCTCAGAGCGAGAGAAAGTAGAGAGAGACAAAGTACCAACCAATCAGCTTCTAACTATAATTTTTCAAGCACAGCCTCTAATGTGGCAGTTAAAAGCTGATTGGTTGGCACTTTATCTCTCTCCACTTTATCGCTAGTGATATTTAATAAACTTGCATTAGTTATGCAGATATTTCTCATGTACAGTACATATATTTTAAAATATATATAAAACATCAGAAAATATGGAATCTCAGCCAAAATAGATGTCATTCATCTTAACAAGTCACAGACTTGTCTAATAGCCATATGACAAGTCTGCTTGTTATGATTAATTATTTAGATTATGGCATTTAGAATGAAATAATTTTTTTTTTTTTTTATATATACTAGCTTTTATTTTTTCATTCAAAGGGTGAAGCATTTGAACAAGCTATAATTAGCCAAAAGCCTCAGCTAGAGAAGCTGATTGCTACAACCGCTCATGAAAAAATGCCTTGGTTCCATGGAACTATATCACGAGATGAATCTGAGCAACTACTACTGAAAGGACAAAAGGCGAACGGAACTTTCTTGTGAGTAAACTTAACGTGATCTGTTCTCTTGCAGCTTCTAAAGCAGTGTTAGACAACAGACAGCCCTGGTGCATGTGTGGTCCTCCAAACCTTCACTTGCAGCCTTCAGCTCCTTCCTGTTTTGTTGTTATATTTATTCGTTAAGCTTGCAATGCCTGTTAAAATGGCCTGTGGATATGTTAGTACAGATATCATAGGCAAACGCAGGGGGGGTTTCCGTCTGCCTGGACCCCCTCCCCAGCCCACACCATGACTACAGTAGAAATAGTAATATAATAGAATTTTGCTAGTGTTGCATGTTCTTCTCAGTATCACAAATGAAATAATTAGCACCACCTGTGGATCTTTTAACATGTATCAGACAGTAATAAATAACCTGTGCACCAATTAGGAGATCTGGAAAACATGCACTATTAGGGATGCACTGCTATAGAGCCCAATATGTACATATATGTCCAGGGCAGTGCTAGGTTCTTCTGCTGCTCCTTCAGGCTTCCGGACTTGCTCCAGTAGTCTGGAATGGTGCCCACATTTAAAATAAAAACATTCAGCTCAGGAAGGATGGCCATGCTGCCGCATCTAATGGCTTATTGTGATCGCCGGCCCTGTATATGCTGGAATTATGATACACAATACTCTTTGTATGACGCATAATAAAATTGGTTGAGTACAAATTCTGCTCTCTTCATGGACTGGCCACACTCACTCTAAAATCAAGCATTTGGAAACCCCCCCTCTAGAAATCCTGCATTTGCCACTGGATATGTGTGTCTTTCATTTGAAAAATGTATTCATTTAATTTACTGCTAATGGTCCTATTAAAGGTTAGAGGGCCTGCCCAATACTACTTATGAATGAAGTATATCAGATTTAATAGAACCAATTGTGGAAATGTTTGCTTCTGTCTTGTCTGAGCAGAAATCAACTCCCCTGTGCATGATTTAAGAAATCCACAAAATATGACCTGTTGGTGGTATTTGAGGATTGGAGTTCAAAACCACTGATGTAGAAGAGTTATATCATTAAGATGAGTTGTTTTCATCAAGTAGTGATTTTACAAAATCTTTGATTTTGAAGAAATAGCGTGCACAGGTACAAAATAATAATACAACAGACATATAGTAAGGAAACAGTGTCCAGAAATAAACAACTAACAACAAATTGAAGTATTCAAATGATCAGGCCAGACAGCTAACTAGCAAAATGCAAGCTACTGTACCAGGAGTGGTGGAACTAGTGAGTGGTGAGCCCAGGTGAAACAATATGCTTTGGCATGGCCACCTTATAGAGGCAGAGAGGCAAAACGAGGGTAGAAAATGGGAGGGGACTCCTCCTACCCCTCCTCTCAAGGGGGAAAGCTAACCATTCTGTCACCCGTGGCAAAGAATCATCAGGATGCCCCCTTGCCCTAATGGATAGCAGTCAACCTTTACCTACATGACCACCATATAATACAGACAGTATAAATGACTGCAATGTACTACAGCATTAGTGACCTACATATAATACAGACAACATTAGTCACAGCCATAAACTACAGACGGCATAGTGACCTCCATATACTACAGACAACATTAATGCCCGCCATATACTACAGAAAGCATTAGTGATCTACATATACTACAGACAGCATTAGTGACCGCAATCTACTACATCCAGCATTAGTGACCTCCATATACTACAGACAGCATTAGTAACCTCCATTTACTACACACAGCTTTAGTGACCGCTGTATACTACAGACAGCATTAGTGACCACAATATACTATAGAAAGCATTAGTGACCACAATATACTTCAGACAACATTAGTGACTTCCATATAAGACAGACAACATTAGTGATCTCCATATACGACAGATAGCATTAGTGACTGCTGTAGTCTACAGACAGCATTAATGACCACCATATATTACAGACAGCAGTAGTGATCTACATTTACTACAGACAGCATTAGTGAGCGCCATATACTACAGACAGCATTAGTGACCACAAAATACTAAAGACAGCATTACTCACTGCCATATACTTCAGACAGCATTAGTGATTTCCATATACTACAGACAGCACTAGTGACTAGCGTTCCCGCTAGGTTATTTTAGCAGGGTGCCATGCCCTGCCCGATTTCAAAAGGCAGAATAAACACTGCCCTTTTGTCAGTGCCCCGTTAACACAACATGCCGGGTACCATCCCCACCCATGGGCCGCAGTGTCCTATGGGTGGGAAAAATTGTGGTGCAGCAATCCTGACGGTGAATAAATGCTATGTGCATGTGCATGGCATCTATTCACAGAGAGGGGAGAGGTTGGGGGCAGCTGGGCATGTCCATAAAGTGCTGGCCACGCCCCAAAGAGTAAGGAAAAGAGGACGCATCTTAAATACATACCACCTTTTCTCATGGTCATGCCTCCTTTTGAGGGGCACTGGCCTTCGGTGCATGCTAGAGTGCCCTTTCTATGGTCCAGCACCCTGCCCTGCACCAGACCTAGAGTGAACACTGAGTGACCACCATATACTACAGAGAGCATTAGTGACTTCCATATACTACAGACAACATTAGTGACCTCCATATAAGACAGCATTTGTGATCTCCATATACTACAGACAGCAGTAGTGACCGCCGTAGTCTCAATACAGCATTAGCAACCACCATATAGTACAGACAGCATTAGTAATCTACATATAATACAGACAACATTAGTGATTGCCGTAAACTACAGACAGCATTAATGACCATCATATACCACAAACAACATTAGTGACTTCCATATACTACAGACAGCATTTGTGACTGCCATATACTACAGACAGCATTAGTGACTGCCATGTAATACAAACAGCATTAGTGACTGCAATATACTACAGACAGCATTAGTGCATTAGTGATCGTCTTATATTAAAGACATCATTAGTGACCTCCATAAACTACAGGCAGCATTTGTGACTGCCATATACTACAGACAGTATTAGTGACTGCCTTGTAATCCAAACAGCATTAGTGACCACCATATACTACAGACAGCATTAGTGATCACATTATATTAAAGACATCATATATGACTACAGACACCATTTGTGAACGCCATATAATACAGACAGCAGTAATGACCACCATATAGTATGGACAGCATTAAAGACCAGCATTAGTGACCAAGATATACTATAGACATTTAACTCCTAATTACTGCCCTCAGTCTCTCTCTCTGTCTCTCTCAATTTGGAGTACTCTTTATTCCTCCATCATTAGGATATCATACCCTGATGATGGAGGAATAAAGAGTTCTCCGAAAATTTGGAATATACCTCCGTCTTGCTACCTTTTACTATCTGAGTATGTGATTCCTAATATGGAGGGCACTGGGGACTGTCATATTGTGTATTTGGAGTGCCGCCCCACTGGACAGATATATATACATATATATACACACATATATGTAATAGGTATACCACTCTTGGGTGTTCTGTCGTGCACTAATGTATGCATGTCTTGGTATGCATTGTGACGCACGAGGCTGAGGGCCGAATGCATTCAACCACCAGGGCGTGTGTGTATTTCAGAGCATGACCACACTCCCAAGAGTGCTATAGCTATGTTTTAATCTTGTCCCTGTTCTACGTGGAGAATAATATAGGGTGAAACAGATACAGAATAGGAGATTAAAAAAAATTCAGAATAGGTTATTTAATTTTAATTATTTTAATGATTAAATATTTAAGTGGATAACAGTGTAAGTGACTAAAACAGGTGTACATTCAGAATAGGCTGTTTAAATACTTGAACATTAATGACTGCTGTAACTGGAAGAGTGGTTCATTTTGGAAAGAAAACTTGTTGTACAGTGAATTGTACTGGCAGGAAGTGCTTATGCTTCTTCAGAGTCAAGGCTGGCATGTCTGCTCACTGTTTGCTGTGCTGGATTCTGAAGTGGCTGCTCAGGTAAGACGTGTCAGGTCCTTTGAATTATGAAGTAATTTTGGCATTTCTTGAAAATGTTTTGTTAGAAATGTTTATTTCAGTGAGGCAGTGATGTGCATTTCAGTGAGGCGGTGATGTGCTGCTTTTCTGTGAGCAGCATCTCTGTGAGAGATGTTATTGTTTATACTTGTGGAGTGATACAGCTGTGGCTTTTTAATGAGGTTTTGATAACAGTCTGAAGTAGATCAGCTGTAAAGTGTGCTGTCGTTGGGAAATATTGCATAGTCATGTGATCTAGTGTGTCCAATCATGTTGGTGGGACCTGTCTCAATATACCACACCATTATATATATATATATATATATATATATATATAAGACTGGACCCTGCAGTATACCTGCATCCTTGAAATTTTCTTTACATGCATCACTGATCTGAGTTGCGTCCAAGGATTCAGCATCAGATCATCTGCAATCTCTTTGGCCGTCTGAGTGTACGTGAGGTCATGCAAGCTGGCAAATGAGTAAAAGAGGCCAGGAAATCTCTGTCAGCCGATGGAGATCCTGGCCTCTCCACTCCCCCCAAATGGTGGCAATACACGTCCGTTTAGAGAAATGGAGGCCGTCGCTGCCCCGTTCCCCACCCAGAAATGGTAGCAGTCTGTCAGTCACTGACAGTCTGCTACTGGACTGCTTGCTGGCGCACGCACAGATTCCCGATAATTGGGAATTTGTGTGATCCCTGTCACTGCGTCCATATCTAGCAGGGCTGCCATCAGGGGGAATGCAGGAACTGTCCCATTCCCGGAAAGAAGGGTGCCCACAGTCGCACTGTGTGGCTGCGATCCATCTCCCCTGCTGTTTATAATCGCAAAGCTTTGCCATGATCGAAGATTGGGGATTTATTATGGTGTCTGCCACAGTCTGAATGTATCAAGTGGAATTATCAAGTGCTGAGCTGCTCATGAGCCTACCAGAGTGTTACAGTGTGTATGAAGCCAGACCATCAGCCCCAGAACTTGTGTAATTTAAGAGTGTCTCAGTTTTATGGGATTGTGTCACAGTATGTGGCCCTAACGAAGTTCAAACCTAGGCAAAAACCTAATCCTGGTCAGACTACACCACCATGGCAAATTTGGTGGAGCTAGGTACAAAACTCTGGCCGTGTGTAGAGGACAAACAGACAGACAGTCACACACACTTTTTCACTTATTATATACTAGCTGAAGTATCCAACATTGCCCAGGTTTAAATGTTCAAGTTATTAAGTTTTATTATGTGATGTATAAATCCATCCAGTGGAAGGCTTAGAACAGACTCCTCCAGGTGAAGGTTCTGCCCAGCGTACACCAACGGGAGGTCCGACCGGGTCCTCAACCCCCTAGTATGTCTTCTGGAATCCAAACTTACCAGTCTGTGAAGTTTTTGTCCAAATTATGTGATGCCATCCATTAATGGAAGGCACAGAACAGACTCCCTGGGTCAAAGTTGTTTCCCGGCGCACTCCGCCGTGAAGTCCGACCAGAAACCCAACCACTCCATTAGGCATCCCAGACCAATTGCCACTCATCTGTGGAGTTTTCATCCAAGTCCTTCAAGTGGAAGGCCCAGAATAGGCTCCCCAGGTCAAAGTTCTGTCCAGCATCCCCAGGCAGAGGTGGATCTACTGTGAAACTAATGAAGCTTAAGCTTCAGGGCTCCTAACCCCGGGAAGGGCCCTGAAGCTATTTTTTTTAAATGAGTGATTTTTTCAACAAAATCAATGGAGTTTTTTAAGTGTCTATTATTAAAATAAAGTTATTTTAGTGATAGAATCATAAGCCAATGGGTTGAAGTACGTATTAGAATACTTAGAATATGCTCTACAGTAGTGCATGTAGGGGGGGTTTCTGAGTACCCAGCACCCGCCCTGTTCAGTACTGGCTGGCAGACACCCTAGCTACAGCTCTGACCAGGGGATGGCTCTTGTGAGCCAGCCGGGCACAGAATAGCTGCTCTCAGTGTCACTGCTGAGTGCAGTACTGCCAGGTGTCACTAGATGCCACATCTCCATTTGTGCTGTCCCATCTGCCAGAAGTCAGCTCTGAGGTGCTGACCACAAACTGATAGCTGAGCTGACTGAGCGATGGCATGCAGCTCAGAAGCGGGAGCACACAGCATACATGTGGGAGAGACCTGACTCAGTAGGATTCCAGAGATCAATATCTGGGATCCTAGAGAAGAAGTGAGTAAGTTTTGGTTTTGTATATGATCAATCTACAGTCTCTCTGAGGGGTTCCTACTTCTATCTATCTATCTATCTATCTATCTACAGTGTCTCACTCTCTGGGGGGTTTCTACATCTTTCTATCTACTGTATCTACAGTCTCTCATTCTCTGGTGAGTTTCTACATCTATCTATCTATCTATCTATCTATCTATCTATCTATCTATCTATCTATCTATGTACAGTCTCTCACTCTCAGGGGGGTTTCTACATATATTTATCTACAGTGTCTAACTCTATGTGGGTTTCTACATCTATCTATCTATCTATCTGTAGTCTCTCACTCTCTGGGGGGTTTCTACATCTCCGCCATTTGGGCCTCAAGGTCCTTGCAAGGCCCTTTTGACCTTGTTGAATGTTGCCCTCTTGTTGCTGGTTGCAAATGGACCGCCATAACAGTTCAAGCTTCAGGGCCCCAAAAATGTAGATCCACTGACCGAGACCTCAACTCTCTTGTATGTTTTCTGGGATCCAATGTTACCACTCTGTGAAGTTTTTGACCAAATCCATCGAGTGGAAGGCTCAGAACAGGCTCCCCGGGTCAAAGTTCTGCCCAGCGTACACCAACGGGAGGCCCAACCGGGACCCTAACCCCCCAAAGCAGTGAGGTGGCATACGGCACTATCAAACACGCAGAGACTCCAAAATGAATCCGCTGTATTAAAATGTCCTGAAACGTTGTATTTATCTTGGAGTCTCTGGATGTTTAATATTCGCCTTTAGACGGAAAAATTTTGAACTCTCACGATGCATTTCATCATAAAATAGGTGAACTTTTTGCTGCACTGTTGAATTTTTTGTAAATTAACATTTTAGCATTTTGTCAGTTTAGTATATATATATATATATATATATATATATAGTGATGCTGTGGGGTAATTAGCCCTGTAGAGTAGGGTCAGTGGTGCTGTGATTAGGTGCACAATTAGAGTCCACACATTGCGTTCCAGTAAAAATAAATGAAAATGGTGCTTTACTGAGAGCAAGGAAACCAGTAAACAGAAATAGAAAATAATAAACAACCTAGCCCTCTCTTAGGGCACTAGCTCACATCTTGAACTCTCTCTGCAGAAGCAGCTAATCTGCATAAAAGTCTCTCACAGTCTCTGAAATTGGTGGTCCTTCCTGCCACATGCAGGACTGGACGCTGGCCTCCTGGCCTGGTATAGCTTCCTTAGCTTGTTGGCTGCCGCCTATCACAAGGAAAGTGTCAGAGGTATAGGGATCTTCCTGCCTCCTTGCAGGTATGATCCTGACCACCTGGTCTGCTTCACTCACACTGCAGCCCCACCTGGACTGTCTGACTGTGTCCACCAGCAGCCTCCCTCAGGCTCTGGTCATATGGCAGCCATTAGGCATCTCCCCACAATGCTTTTCTACTCTGTGTGGGCGGATCTGTCCTGCCACACACAGAATCTGATGCTCACCAGCACCATCTCTAGTGATACTGCCACATATCCCCCTTCCCAGCTTGAAACCCCTGGGTTCAGCTACATGGGATGAGGCATTCACATTGCGAAGTCCCTCTTCATTATTCACAGAACCATCTACCAGATCCAAGATCATCCAGCCTCTGGTAATTTCTGGGGGTCGCATCCTCCAAGTTCCGGAGGTAATTTTTCTCCTTTATGGTACCAATGGTAGTACTTTATTTCTTTCTGCAGTACTTGAGGCTCACCCTTGTGTACCGCAGCAGGCATTAAGAACTCGAAGTAACTTTTACCAAAGCGACACACTTCCTCTTTACTCTTGCCACTCAAACCTATTAAAGGCACATCTTTTGGAAAATTTCTACTTGTCACATCTTTAACCTTCAGCCTTAAAGCCCTGTTTTGGCTACTGGCATACTTCACTGATGGCACCTTGAAAGAAGAGGAGCTAACAGTAACTGGAGAGTCATCATCACAACTTCTGGACCTTGGCTTTATGTCAACCGACCATGTACTGGCAATGCCACCCTCAGATTCCGGACTCTCAGAATTAACTTTCTTCAACGTACTGCTTTGCACTGCAAAACTGTGCGATTGAGTCACATTCACATCACTCTGAATACATGGCAACAAGAAAGTCTCATCATTTGAAGCCATCTCTATCTTCGTAGACTTTTGTACATCCTGCACCTTTGCTTGATAGGTCATGCGATCATCATCTGTATATGTCAGTTCTTTATTATCAACTTCGGACACAGTTTTGCAATCTGGACCTGTGCCCCTTTTGGAGGACTTCATACCCTCAGCTATCACAGTGAGCTGAAAGTCACTGCAAGGAATCTCATCCACGTTTCCAAGACGGACCTTTAGGGAATTTCCCAACTCCGATACTTCTGTCCCTTCTTGTACACTGGTATCATTAATGAGGACAACTCTATGGTCCCATTGCTGCTGAAAGACATCATTCTGGAACATCTTACTAAGTTCCCGCAATTCACTGTTTGTCCGCTGCTCATCACACAAGACACTCTGCACCAGTAGCATATCACTCTGCATGCCAGCCTTTTCAGGATCAACCTGTAACAATTGCTGCTTGTGTTTATGTACTTCTGCAACACTGGGTTCAGCGAAGACATCGGATGCCATTTTAGGTCCAGAATCCAGCTTCAGAATGTTATTTAACTTCTTTTCCTCTTCTGATTTTCCTACTACCATGTGGAACTTTTTCTGAGCCATAGACAGCTGCTCTTCTAGATGGGCAATTTTCACCATGGCGCTTTCCAACTTGCTCTCAGATTGCAGTAGATTGCACCCCACAACTTCATGTTCAGCAAGTCTCAACTTTTGTATAATTATTTCAGATTCTGCCACGTTTAATTCACTTTGCAACTCAAGTTCTTTGGTACTCCTCTCCACTTGGAATCTTTGCAACTGGTTCTGTGTACTTAGCAGACACTTCTCAAGGTTCTCACTCTGTTCTTGCAACTTCCAAGTCCTGCCATGGGCAAGGTTAAGCTCTCTCTCCAAAGATTAACTTTGCTTGTCGGCTTTATGCAGACTTTCCTCCAGGAATACATTTCTTTCCATCAGACATTCTGAAACTGCTTTAGCTGCAACTAAATTGGAGTGGAGAGTTTGTACTTGCTCCTTACAGCTGACTTTAAAACGGATCATCTCCATCTCTTTTTCTTCATGGTCTGTCTCCCACTGAGTGCGAGTCTGCAGCATCTGGAGACACTGCTCGTTTACTTCAAAAAAACTTTTCCGCCAGAGAACTTTTCTCCAATTCACAGTCTTTAAGTTTTACTTGTGTGGACACAATTAAAGAGTCTTTTTCCTTTAACACCAGAGTCAGATTCGCCACTTTCACTTGCATGCGCTCTGCATCACTTCGATACCTCTGAACACCTTCTTTCAATTTTTCCACTTCCTGCTGATGTACCACACACTTTTGCTGCAATTCAACAACATCTTGCTCTAATATGGCATTCTTTGCTAGGAGCACATCATTCTCATACTTTGTAACACATTTGAAATGTTTAGCTTCCTCAAGGCGTTCAGACATAGCTGCCAATTTGAGGTCTGTCTCTTTAAGAACTTCACATTTTTTTTATTTCTTCCTGCTCAAATGCCATTTTCAAAGAGAACAATTCACTCCTTAATTTATTTTCATCTTGTTCATGAACATTTCTCTCATCAGCCAATTGTTCCATTAAGTCATCAATCTTCCAAGCATACTACGCATTGCTTTCATTCAAAACTTTATGCATACTGTTAAATTCTTCCAGGCTGATATAGTCCTCTCTGGACGGACCTTGCACCATACACTGACCACTTTCTTTTTGCGCCTTGAGCTTTGCCCACTGTTGCTTGTTGGCTACTTGCTGAGCTGTAGTAGCCAGCAGCAAGGCCTTCACCATGTCATCCATGTTGTCTCAAAGAGGTAAGAGTGAAGCAGAATTTGACTAATAATCATTGGATGACACCTTCATGGGGAAAACGGGACAATATTCTTTTCAGCCGCAACAAATTGGGTGTCTGTCACTTTAGGTTTAAGGTTTAAATGCTTTTTTTTTTTTTAGCACATAGTTTTTAACTTGTAACACTTGGCTTTCAAATTTATACACTTCACAACATAACACAGTAACTGCTTTGGTTGTCACTTGGATCAACTTTGATTGCAATGAACAGCATATAACAAGTCTCTTTCCCTTTAATTGCAAAAGAAAAAGTCCAGGACACAGAATAGCACACCTTGAAATTAACGAGCAGGTCCTGAGCATTCAGCAGAATATACCACTTTTTCTTGCAGGTTTTCAACATTAAAGGTTACACACATTTCTCTTCACAGACAGTATATACTGCATAACTTGTCATTTCAATAAATTTGCACACCTTTAACCACTTAACTGACAAATTCTTTTTCCAAAAACCACTCCAAAATTGTCGTTTTATTTTATGATTTAATTAGGTCAAAAACATCATTTTAAACTTATCCATCACTATTTTGTTTGAAAAAAATATTTTTTTAAAACAAAGTATGCCATAAAAATAGCATTTTTTATGTTATACTGTAGTGATGGCTATTGACAGCTGTACCATCGATGGGAGCCATCAATTGTTTAGCGATTGGTCGAGATCTGTGTAGACCACAACTGCCGATGTTTCCTAAACATCGATTGAGGGTTGCCATCGATAGTGCAACATTGATGGCCACCAGCAATGGCAAACCACTTGTTTTCAGTCAGGCCATCAATGGTCGGATGCCATCCCTAATCAGAGGATCTGTGGTATCTATCGATATATATATATATATGTATACAGATATATATATATATAAATAAAACTGCTCCTGTTTACACACACACATATATACTCTATATATATATATATATATATATATATATATATACACACTTCTATATACTTTCATTTACATATACATATTTGTATATATATTAGGGGTGTGCACCGGCCACTTTTCGTGTTTTGTGTTTTAGTTTTGGATCTGGATCTTTCTTCGTGTTTTGGATCTGGATTGGTTTTGCCAAAACCACCCTTCGGTGTTTTGGGTTCTGGGTTTTGTGTTTTGGATCTGGATTTTTTTTTTAAAAAGCATAAAAACAGCTAAAATCACAGAATGTGTTGATTTTTCTGCTCCTATGCTATTATTAACCTCAAAAACCTTAATTTCCACTCATTTCCAGTCTATTCTGAACACCTCACACCTCACAATAGTGTTTTTATGTCCAAAAGGTTGCACCGAGGTAGCTGGAAGACTATGCTAAGCGACACGAGTGGGCGGCACAAACACGTGACCCATCTAGGAGTGACACTGCAGTGGCAGACAGGATGGCAGTTTGAAAAAGTAGGCCCCAAACTGTACATAATGCAAAGAAAAAAAAGAGGTGCAAGATGGAATTGTCCTTGGGACCTCCCACCCACCCTTATGTTGTATAAACAGGACATGCACACTTTAACAAACCAATCATTTCAGCGCCAGGGTCTGCCACACGACTGTGGCTGAAATGATTGGTTCGTTTGGGCCCCCACAAAACAAGCTGGCAATTAATCTGTCCCTGCACAAACTGGCTCTACGGAGGCAAGATGTCATCCTCATCCTCCTCATTCACTGATTCCTCACCCTCTTCAGTGTTGTGTACATCCTCATCCTCACAGAGTATTAATTCGTCCCCACTGGAATCCACCACCACAGGTCCTTCTGTACGTTCTGGAGGCTGGTCTCCCTGGAAGAGTTGATAATTCATTTTTATGAACATTTTGTGGAAACAACCTCCTACGCCTTTTGCTGACAAGGTTCCCGGCTGCACTGAACACTCTTTCGGAGTGCACACTGGAGGGGGGGGCAACTCAGGTAAAATAGAGCCAGTTTGTACAGGGGCCTCCAAATTGCCTCTTTTTCCTGCCAGTACATGTACGGACTGTCTGACATGCCTACTTGGATGCTGTCACTGATGTAATCCTTTAACAGACAGACGCACGCTTGTCGCTGCTGCTTTGAGGATGCAGGTGCGGCTACAGCCCACACAATTCACAGACAGAAAAAAAAAGAAGAATTTTTTTATTGTTTGTGGAGTGCACTTTGAGGGTTACACCACCCTTTAACAGACCGACGCACGCTTGTCGCTGCTGCTTCGAGGATGCAGGTGCGGCTACAGCCCACACAATTCACAAAGACAGAAAAAAAAATAGGAATCTTTTTATTGTTTGTGGAGCACACTTTGAGGGTTACACCACCCTTTAACAGACAGACGCCTGCTTGTCGCTGCTGCTTTGAGGATGCAGGTGCAGCTACAGCCCACACATTTCACAAAGACAGAAAAAAAAAGAAGAATTTTTTTATTGTTTGTGGAGCGCACTTTGAGGGTTACACCACCCTTTAACAGACAGACGCACGCTTGTCGCTGCTGCTTTGAGGATGCAGGTACGGCTACAGCCCACACATTTCACAACAAAGACAGAAAAAAAAAGAAGAATCTTTTTATTGTTTGTGGAGCGCACTTTGAGGGTTACACCACCCTTTAACAGACAGACGCACGCTTGTCGCTGCTGCTTTAAGGATGCAGGTGCGGATAAAAAAAGAAGAATTTCTTTATTGTTTGTGGCGCGCACTTTGAGGGTTACACCACCCTTTAACAAACAAACGCACGCTTGTCACTGCTGCTTTGAGGATGCAGGTGTGGCTACAGCCCACACATTTCACAAACACAGAAAAAAAAGAAGAATTTTTTTATTGTTTGTGGAGCGCACTTTGAGGGTTACACCACCCTTTAACAGACAGACGCACGCTTGTCGCTGCTGCTTTAAGGATGCAGGTGCAGCTACAGCCCACACATTTCACAAAGACAGAAAAAAAAAAGAAGAATTTTTTTATTGTTTGTGGAGCACACTTTGAGGGTTACACCACCCTTTAACAGACAGACGCACGCTTGTCGCTGCTGCTTTAAGGATGCAGGTGCGGCTACAGCCCACACATTTCACAAAGACAGAAAAAAAAGAGGAATTTTTTATTGTTTGTGGAGCGCACTTTGAGGGTTACACCACCCTTTAACAGACAGACGCACGCTTGTCGCTGCTGCTTTGAGGATGCAGGTGTGGCTACAGCCCACACATTTCACAAAGACAGAAAAAAAAAGAATTTTTTTATTGTTTGTGGAATGCACTTTGAGGGTTACACCACCCTTTAACAGACAGACGCATGCTTGTCGCTGCTGCTTTGAGGATGCAGGTGCGGCTACAGCCCACACATTTCACAAAGACAGAAAAAAAAAGAAGAATTTTTTTATTGTTTGTGGAGCGCACTTTGAGGGTTACACCACCCTTTAACAGACAGACGCACGCTTGTCTTTGCTGCTTTGAGGATGCAGGTACGGCTACAGCCCACACATTTCACAAAGACAGAAAAAAAAAGAAGAATCTTTTTATTGTTTGTGGAGCGCACTTTGAGGGTTACACCACCCTTTAACAGACAGACGCACGCTTGTCGCTGCTGCTTTAAGGATGCAGGTGCAGCTAAAAAAAGAAGAATTTCTTTATTGTTTGTGGCACGCACTTTGAGGGTTACACCACCCTTTAACAGACAAATGCACGCTTGTCGCTGCTGCTTTGAGGATGCAGGTGTGGCTACAGCCCCCACATTTCACAAAGACAGAAAAAAAAGAAGAATTTTTTTATTGTTTGTGGAGCGCACTTTGAGGGTTACACCACCCTTTAACAGACAGATGCACGCTTGTCGCTGCTGCTTTAAGGATGCAGGTGCAGATAAAAAAAGAAAAAAAATTTTATTGTTTGTTGCGCGCACTTTGAGGGTTACACCACCCTTTAACAAACAGACGCACGCTTGTCGCTGCTGCTTTGAGGATCCAGGTGCGGCTACAGCCCACACAATTCACAAAGACAGAAAAAAAAAGAATTTTTTTATTGTTTGTGGAGTGCACTTTGACGGTTACCCCACCCTTTAACAGACAGATGCATGCTTGCTGCTGCTGCTTTGAGGATGCAGGTGGAATCTAGACGGGATTTGGAACCGGGGACACACTACCTCCATGAATTGTCTAAATCCCACTGCACTAATGGCGGATACCGGACGCACGTCTAACACCAACATAGCAGTCAAGGCCTCAGTTATACGTTTTGCTTCAGGATGACTGCTGTCGTACTTCATCCTCCTCGCTAGGGACTGTTGGAGGATCAATTGTTTTGTAAAAGTAGTGGTGTTCCTACTTCCTCTCTGGGATGATGAACAACTCCTAGCAGCAGCAACAGCACTAGGAGGAAGTGGTTCTTGATCTTTCCCTATTTTATTTTTATCGGAGAAAGTTTGGTCCTCCATTTATGTTATATTGATATATACGTGCGGCTAAGGCGCACACAAACACAGAAAATATTTTTTTATTTTTGCTGGAGAGTAGTGCACTTTGTGGCTTACACCACCCTTTAAGAAATGAGCCAGCCAGCTCTTTACTTATGGGACACAGGCGCACGCTTGACGCTGCTCCTTTGTTGCTGCAGCTCCTTCACACACATTGATCACCTAGTGATCACTGTAGATCCGAAGCCACAACGGGCAGGTGTCCCGCTAGTGGCCCGGATACACAGCAGCAGCGGCGTCTACCAGAGCCGCTGCTGCAGCTCCTTCACACACACTGATCACCTAGTGATCACTGTAGATCCGAAGCCACAACGGGCAGGTGTCCCGCTAGCGGCCCGGATACATAGCAGCGGCGGCGGCTACCAGAGCCGCTGCTGCTGCTCCTTCACACAAATTGATCACCTAGTGATCACTGTAGTTCCGGAGCCGCAGTGGGAGGGTGTCCCGCTAGCGGCCCGGATACATAGCAACAAGAGCGGCTACCAGAGTCGCCACTACTGCTTTTTACTGAAGGAGGTGGAGACGGCTGCCCAATCACTGCTGGCCACAGTGATCAGGTCACAGCAGCAGCTGTGGCTAAATGAGCCGGGGCTGCTGCTTCTATGGGAGGGGGGTTGCCGACGGTGCCCGATCACTGTGGCCAGCAGTGATCGGGACACGCTGGAGAGGCAGCCACACTTGCAGAGGGACCAGAAGGTCCCTCTGATGTAGGCGGCTGCGGGAAGATTAGCTTCCCACAGCTGCCTAGTGGGCATTTCTGACTGGTCGTGTCAGATGCGACCATGTCAGGGAAAGCCCAGCCTGGTGTGGTCGTATCTGATATGACCGTGCCAGGCAAGTGGTTAAACCATGATTTGCAGATATGCATAAAACTTTTTCATGAAATACTCCAACAGACTTTAACTTTTTCTCTTTAGCAGAAAATATACTTGCAACTTCACTTTTGCTGAACACTTCAAAACTTCTGTTTCTGGCAAACTTTGCCTCTCCCATAAGCCAACAAGTCTCCATTACTCTTCCTTTCTAAGGAAAAGTGCACAATTGCAAAGAATATTTTTTTTTAAACACTTCACAACAGACTTCTCTTCACTCACCACCTTGACGAGCCTTCCATCACTCAGCTGCAGTGAGCCTCCTTTGGAGAGTTCAATTATGTAGTGCAATAAGCATCCATTTGTATTTTTTGCATAGAACCTTTATACAAAGAATCTTTTGCCACATTATCCATCATATTGTGATGTTGTGGGGTAATTAGCTCGGTAGATTAGGGTCAGTGGTGCTGTGATTAGGTGCAGAATTAGAGTCCACACATTGCGTTCCAGTAAAAATTAATTAAAATAGTGCTTTACTGCCAGCATGGAAACCAGTAAACAGAAATAGAAATTAATAAACAACCTAGCCCTCTCTTAGGGCACTAGCTCACTTCTTGAACCCTCTCTGAAGAAGCAGCTAATCTGCATGACAGTCTCTCACAGTCCTTGAAATTGGTGGTACTTCCTGCCATATGCAGGACTGGACGCTGGCCTCCTGGCCTGGTATAGCTTCCTTAGCTTGTTGGCTGCCACCTCTCACAAGGAAAGTGTCAGAGGTATAGGGATCTTCCTGCCTCCTTGCAGGTATGATCCTGACCACCTGGTCTTCTTCACTCACACTGCAGCCCCACCTGGACTGTCTAACTGTGTCCACCAGCAGCCTCCCTCGAGCTCTGGTCATATGGCAGCCATTGGGCATCTTCCCACAATGCTTTTCTACTCTGTGTGGGCAGATCTGTCTTGCCACACACAGAATCTGCTGCTCACCAGCACCATCTCTGGTGATACTGCCACTATATATATATATATATATATATATATATATATATTTATATATATATATATATATATATATATATATACAAATCAATAAGGTTTGTGAGGTGAGTATATCATAGTCCCTACTTGGTTTTCTCTGTAATTGAAAAAGATGCATTGTATACGTTGACAGCATTTCGCCACTGTTAAGTTCGACAAACACACATGCACACAGACATATTATATTTGTAAGTTCTCTAAATACGTAGAAATTCTCTGTGGTTTCTTAGCTGGTAAGAACTTTGCATATCACTTCCTGTACTGACCAGTGGTTAGAAGGAAGCTGTTTGTCACAGAGTGAAAATGACATTAAACACATAAAGAATAATTATGCTACTTTGGTTTCAACTGACAAATAAATTAAATGATTTGCCATAAAATGTTTTTACATTATATACGCAGATACCGTGGATCATACTCTGTATATATTGCTAATACTAAAGAACATAAACATATACATACTTGCAAAGTGACCTCAAGGCAGCCACTCGCTCGGCAAGGCATAAGCACGCCCACTATGTCTTGGCGAGCGATCACTTTGTGTTTACAGGCGCCCACCAGCCTGTCTTTAGCCGCCCACTAGCGTACGTCATCTCCAGGAAGTATATTCAACCATCGGTACATCGGGTTCCATCGGATCTGACCGCAGCGCTTGCGGTTGACTGCACCCTACCGCAAGCACTGCGAGCACTTCAGTGTATTTTTCAACCAGGTGACGTGTACTCTGACACTGCCTGTTAATTATGCACGCTCCAGAAATGGCGTGGAAACACTCTGGCACGCCTGCGTCCACAACTCCACTCCCCCGTTACTACTGCCCTGCCCCTGTTACCACCCATAAACAGCCTCTCCTGTCACTCATTCCACTGGGCTGCCTTTGCAGGGCGAGCAAGCAAAATCTGATCGCTCGTACTAGTTTGCGCACGTGCACTGCGAAATACATGCATGCACAGCACATATTAGCAAACATCGTCTGCAACGTGTGGCCGCTTGCTATCGAGCGGGTCTGAATCAGGCCCTATGTTTGCTTTCTCTCTATTGAGCTAGTGTATGTAGGTCACTTGTGAAGAATAGCCAATGGACACTGCAAATTCCCAGGGTTTGGCAATGGTGTGCTTAGATTATACTCTAATGAACTTTAATGCTTAAGTCTACCCTCCATTCTCAGTTGGTGCCTGTGCAACCCAGAAGTGCCAAGCAGTGGAGATTCTAAATAGGCACACTGTACAAACAAGTTAATGTCACATAAAAGTCCAACTCTCTACCACTTTAGTACCACCAGCAAGGAGACATTGGGCTGGAGAGGTGCCGTCTGCTCCATCTGCCGGGCAATCAGAGACTGGAGCTCATTCCTGAGCTCCACCCACCGGCTTGTGCAGTGTGTGAAGGGAGAGTCGTCATGATGTCTCTCCCATAGTGCTGAGTGCGAGGAGCTGCCAGATGGTGGCAGGAGCAAGAGTGGGGTTCACGTAAGTACAATGTTGTGTTGTGTGTCTACTACTGTGGGCATTGCATAAGGGGCACTACTACTGTGGGCATGGAAGCGGTATGAAATACCGCCGGCCGCATGGCAGAGCCTGGCCGACATCAGCAGAGTTGCCGGCGGCGGAAGCCCGACAGTGCTGGAAATCCTGATCGTGGATAGGTAAGTACTAACTAACCTAACCCCCTAACCCTCCTTAGGGGTGCCTAACCCTAACCTCCCCCCCAAGTGCCTAACCCTAATCCCCCCTCTAAGTGCCTAACCCTAAACCCCCTTCCCCGCTGCCTAAACCTAAGTCCCCTGGGGGGGTGCCTAACCCTAAGTCCACCCCGGGGGTGCCTAACCCTAACCCTTCCTCCCCCTAGCCTAACCCTAACCCTCTGGTAGAAAGCGTACTTTCACAATTCTAAGACAATAGGGAGTTCAAATGTGCTTTGTGCTATGGAGCAGGAATTTTGCTATTCAATTATTTTTAGGGTGGGACACAGGCTACTGTGTTTTGCTCCTTTCTTAAAGCTTTGCAAACTATGCTAAATAAGTGCATGCTCATCTGTATTTTCCAGTGTAGTGTAAGTTTACTGATTCTATTTTTATTATTTTCAGAATAAGAGAACGGGACAGTAATGGATCATATGCTCTGTGTTTGATACATGATAGAAAAGTCTCACATTATCGCATTGACCGAGATAAAACTGGAAAAATGTCAATACCAGAAGGGAAAAAATTTGACACTTTATGGCAGGTATTATATAATAACAACTTGAACATAAAATAAATATAAACCATATAATATGTTATTATGCCCTATAAAGTATGCTTTGTATTCCTCTATTGTTGGTAGTATTTGTAAACACATGTGAGTAATGAATATAATATTTTTATTTCACATATCCTCCAGTTTTGTGAACACGTGGGTGTCAGTGATTTTGAATGTGATTATATTACTGTGGAAAGCACTCAGGGGTAGATGTATTACTTTGGGAAACACTCAGGGGTAGATGTACTACCTTGAAGAGAGAGAAAATGGATGGAGATAAAGGGCCTGATTCAGAGCCGGACCACCCACAGCTTATGCGAGCGTCCATGATGATGGTCGCGATGGTCAAGACCATCGCGACCATCGGGCTTGCGACGAGAGCCTGCGGTAGGGTCTCGTGGCCACAAGCCCTAGAGTGATTTTGGCTCTATCAGAGCCAAAATTACTCCCACTGACATCACTAGTGATGTCAGTGGGGGCCGGGCCCAGACGGTAGGCGTTCCCATGGGAACGCCTCCGTCTGGCAGCCATGCCCCCGGCACGCCCACCAAAGGGGGCGTGCTGTCAGTCACCATCGACAGCATGCCCCCTTTGGTGCGAGACCCGGAGCGACAGCTTGGCTGTCGCTTTGCGAGTCTCGCGCATGCGCACGACGGAGCTCCCTCCGTCGTGCATATGCGCATTAGGGCACCATCGACCTGCTTGCGAGCATCCTACGATCGCGAGCGGGTCTGAATTAGGCCCAAAGTACCAACCAATCAGATCCTAACTGTCATTTTTCAAACACAGCCTGTAAACTGACAGTTAATAGGTGATTGGTTGGTACTTTATCTTCATCTATGTTATCTCTCTTCAAGGCTTAGGGCCTGATTCAGAGGCACTCGCTATTTGCGAGCACTCGCTCTGAATCAGGGTGGATTTATTTTTTAAAAAAATCTGCCTCCAGGCCGCTCGCATTGCTGTGAGTGACCACCCACAGCTTGTGCGGGCGGCCTGGTGATGGTCGCGATTATCGCAACCATCAGGCTTGCGACGAGACCCTTGTGGTAGGGTCTTGTCCACCGCAAGCCCAAGTGAACTTCCTGCTCTACTTCGGGAACGCCTCCGTTTGTGCAGCCACCCCCGCCCCCCCAACCCACCTACAAAAGGGGGCGAGCTGTCGATCAACATCGACAGCTGCCCCGTTTTGCTGAAAGCCCCGAGCGAGTGAAGTTCTCACTCGCTCCGGGGCTCGCTCTTGCGCACTGCCCAGCCATCAACCTGCTTGCGAGCGGGTCTGAATCAGGCCCTTAGAGCCCTATTTACTAGAGATGTGTGGTTCAGTTCTCCAGAAATCTGAATCCAAAAGAAATTAGTCCAGATGAATCTGAGTTGCGGTTCTGATCTCCTGAGGAGATCCTGGTAAAACGGAGTTGCGGTTCTAATCCTTTTGGAGTCTGGAATTTGGATTTTAAGTCCGAATATTGTTTTTTGGATTGCATAAATTACATAATTTTAGCTGTTTTTAAAAACTTTGATCTATTTTTTTTTTTTTTTGGAAGTCCAGATCCAAAACCATAACTCTTGAGGGTGGTATTGCAAAATCAAAACCAAAACCGAAACACAAAGATGAATCCAGATCCAAAAACATAAACAAAACCAAAACACGTGGGTCAGCGCACATCTTTAGTACATATGCCAATATGCAACCGTAACATATAAAAGTTGGAACTATTTATTTAGCAACGAGAGTACTGACAATGCTATGCAATATTTATCTCTGAAAAATAATAAAAAGATGAGTGTAAAACTTTGATTAACCTGAAGTAGATCAGCAAACGAACACAATATGAGTAATTGAATACTGAGCATGACTTAATCCATCTTTCACTAGAGCTAGTGAGTAATAGGGGAAATAGACAGAAAAAAAAAGTATTTTCAGGATATAGGAATAGCTTGAAAATACTGTAGAAAAAATTGTTAAATATAGTTTTTAAAAAATATTGTTTCATCCTGTCTACTTATAACAGGCATTTCCATAAATGCAGATCAACATTATAGCCCTACATCAATGGTTGGATGCCTATGTATCACATATTGGTGGTACAACAAATAAAGAGGAATATAGCTAACGAGGTTGACGGTTATGAAAAGGACAAGAGGAGGAGAGAAGCCATTTAACAAATTTTTACATTTCAGAAATGTTGGCAACTTACAACAAAATAATATATATTACTAAATAGTGGCGAAAGAGAGATGTAGCCACTTACAAGTTAGGAATTCATCATATTGCCTCATATGTTAATAAAACTTTAGGGGCTATCCTTTTAATTAATACATATATACTGTATTTTGTATATAGCGCATTTGATCTAAATTTGTTTTACTAATGTATACTATCATAGGTATAATTTACTAGGACATTTACTAAGTTGTATTTTAAAATTTCGATATATGTAGTGGATTCATGTATTTTGAATACGTTTACATAACGTTTTGACTCTTTATTGCTTCAATTATTTCGGATTTCACAACATGTATAGCAACTGCATAAGTGTTCATTATATATTTCTATCATATTTACTATTAGAGAGGACTAGAGGGGGAATTTAATTGTTTTCTGAGCTGCAATAATGAATGGGTGCCCAACGGAGCAATTCAATTGTTCTGGGTGCTAATTAATTATCTTGCTTGTCACGGGCCAAATAGACCAGGTTTAACCTGGTAAAACAGCTAAACCCATCTAACACCCAGGTTAGCTTACACAAACTGCAGTTTGGGCGACAAAAACTAGAACTTTTCTTACATTCCCGCTCGCCACCTCAGGGGGGGAATTTAATTGTTTTCTCTGCGCTTCGATAATTAATGGGCACCCAAAAGAGCAATTCAGTTGTTCTGGGTACCCATTAATTATCATGCTTATCACAGATACATAGACCGTGTTTAATAGCATAAACCGGCTAAACCCATGTAAAGTCCTGGTTAGCTCACCAAACAGAAGTTTGAGCACCTAAAACCAGGACTTTTCGTATGTTCCTGCGCACCTTCTCAGGAAGGTGCGAGCCGCAACACGTCCACCCGCGGCATTTGCGCCAGAATGGAGCAACAATTGAATTGCTCCGTCAGATGCCTAGTAATTAGTGTGCTGCATAAAACAATTGAATTCCTTCCAATCTGTCTTATTGCAGACTTACACCTACTAGGGCAGACAAGTAATGCTGGTACAATACAAACATAAAGTATATAATCCTTGCGCCAAACTTGTTCCAACATGTAAAACGTCTGTGTATAAACGTCCTTGTAAATAATTCATGTTCCCACTCCTCACTGCGGGATACAATATTACTCATTGATATGAAGTTACTCATAGTAACTTCATATCAAGGTATCTTTGTCTAAATACCATGAGAATATATAGCATGCAACAACATACATAGAAATACATACAATTGATGCTCACGTTTGCTTACATGGAATAGTCTCATGAAGACATATCACGGTATCTTTACATTCACGGGATAAGTCCTACATGGGGAACTCCAGTATGTGAAAAAAAGAAACTTCCCATGCAGATCCTGTTTTACCAACTTCTGGGGTGGAGGTCAAACAACAAACTGTTCCTTGGTCCTTGTGGATTTCTACTAGGAAGACACGTTGTGAAATCTTGCATATTTTCCTGGGAGTTTGGCTCTGTTTGGTTTCCTAAGATTACATGCTTTGCCCACCAGTTGATACTGATATAGATATTTGTTTCTGTTTTCATTTGCATATTACCTACTGAGGAGAATCCTGCAGTGAGGAGTGGGAACATGAATTATTTACAAGGACGTTTATACACAGATGTTTTACATGTTGTAACAAGTTGGGCGCAAGGATTATATACTTTATGTTTGTTTTGTGTTATGATTTGACAGGATTTAGGGTGACTTGTTTTTAAGTATAGTTTGCTGCCTTACTTGTTGCGCCCAGGTGCAGTTCCATCTTTATACCAAGTAATGCTGGTAGCAAAAGCAAGTTGACTCTGCAATCACCATCATAATCAGTGACCGCTATCTGTTATTATTATTACATTTAGGGTGGGATGTACTAAAAGGAAAATGCGGTCTTTCGGAAGAGCTGTGCTTTGCAATTTTAATCGCAATTCTAGGTACACACCGGCATTATTAACTCCGGTATGTACAGAACTTGATAAGTGGCGGGATGTACCGCATCCAAAATGTGATGCATAGTACATACTGCCCATAGTGCCTGATTCTGAGTCAGGTGCAAAATGGCTGTATTTGCATGGTGCTTGGGGAAGCCAGATTTACTACCTTATGCTAATGAGAGTTCCTTCCACTTTTTTTCTGTCCACAGCCGCTATTGTCATTAGCATCGGCAGTTGCACCAGCCCTATGCTAAATGGAAGAGATCTGTTTGAAATTGAAACTGTCTTCCCTACTCCGTACGCCTGATTCAGAATACTGTAGCATGGAACTCTAGCTACACACCCACTACAACATTCCCATGATACACCCGCAAGACAGAACAATTCTGTGCGCTTGCATTGTCACCACCCAGATAAGCCCAATTCATGCAAAGCGAGATCCAGCAATTATCATTCTCAGAATTAGACATACATAAACAAAAATGACTACATTTGGTATTAATATGAATTAATATGTTTATTATTAGTAGTGATGATAATAATAATAATAATAATAATAATAATAATAATAATAATAATTTATGTACTTTTTATTCTCATTTAATTAATCATTAATTTCCAAATGTTATAACTTTTCAGTTGGTTGAACATTATTCGTACAAACCTGATGGACTTTTGAGGGCACTAACAAATCCATGTCCTCGATATAATGCTATTTTCAGTACAACTGGTAAGTGTTATTTACAGTACTTTAATTCAACATTTCAAATGTAGCAATATTTTGTAGCAGAGCCAGTCCCTCTAGGCACATGATGCCCTATACAATCTTAGTGGACCTTGGAGTGTTGCATTACCTACAAATTGAATTAAATTAATTATAGGGGAAGGTGGGGCTAGTTGTTACAAAAATACAGAAATTCGAATATCTCAAAAATCTTTGATAGCAAGCAAACAGAAAAAATGACAAACAAAACAGTATTCTTTCTTCTATTTATATTGGGTGTAAATTACTTCCAATAATTATTAACAATGATAAACATGTTTTTCGGAACAAAAATTATCGTAACAATCTGTTCCCGACTGCGTTAGCGTCATTTCGCTGAGCACTGAAGGTAACATGTTCAAACTTGTTCCCAGTCACACAAGGCATGGTTTTAGATTCATTGTAACAACTTGCCTCTGTAACAACTAGCTCCGCCTTCCCCTACCATGTTTTATGTATTTTAAATACTTGGCTTACTTTTTAAATCTCATAGATTGAGAATGGATTGTATGTAGAATGCAGAAAAGAAGAAATTATATAGAACAATTGACCAATATTGAAAAATTAGGATATTTTCAGGGACAGGAGTCTTTCAAGCCTGGAACTGATGCTGAAAGTTAGGACCAGTTAGCAACTAGAATGACAAGATTTTTGTCACTTTATAAAAGGTACAACAATGAGTAAGTTTGTTGAGCAGGGGTCAAAGTCCTTCTATCGCAAAAGACAGGTCTTATCTAGAGAGCTGTCCATTGCTAGTTTACTTAATGCATACTGGCAGAATTAACGCTGGTATACATGTGATGAGTGGCAGGATGCATCACATACAAAATGCGATGCTTAATGAATCCCGCCCTCTACATGCAATCTTTGCTACACTACCTTTATACAGTAGATATGCCAAATAATGACTTTTCTGTTCCCTCTGTCAGACGCAAGTGAACCTATTTATTGTTCAATATTTTAATTAATCTTAATTACATAGCTCCAGCCCCTCGACACCCTTGAAGCCCCGTCCCCGGTTCTGATTGGCCCACGTTCCAGTCAGTCAAATAACGGGGATGACCATCGGTTGGTGTCACCATCGATGGTCATCTATTGCATAGTTGGCAACCATCGATGACCACTTGCTATTTCACCATCGATGGTAACCACACTGATGGCCGCATCTATGCAACTACTAGATCAGGATACTAAAAGACTATAACAGACATGCAAGTATGGCCGCATCTATACAACTACTAGACCCAGGGCCATATTAAGACCTGTGGGGGCCCCTAGGCAACAAACTTGTGGGGGCTCCTATATATAGGAGGGCCGGGGGGCTGCCACCCCCCCGGCCCGCCTTCCAAATGGGGCGAGCTGTCAATCAACATCAACAGCTCGCCCCCTTTGGATCGAGACCCGCTATGACCGGCGCTGTCGGTCGTAGCGGGTCTTCCGCATGCGCACGACGGCGCCGGCACCATCGTGCGCATGCTCTGTGGGGGGCCATCGACCAAGTCCGAGCGCAACGGCGCTAACGACCGGGTCTGAATGACCCCCTGTGTGTGGGGCCCCCTATGTGTGGGGGCCCCGGGACTGCCACCCCTGTCGCCCCGCCTGTAATCCGGCCCTGACTAGACCAGGATACTAAATGATTATAACAGACATGCAAATATGGCAGCATTGCTAATGCACATTTACTGATCATCGGTAACATAATAAAGAAGAATGTACTGACAAGACCACTTTGTTAAAATGTTGATTCTATAGAATGGTCTATTTTCTGAAGGCTTTTATAGTTATCATAGAAAAATTATGTAGTACAAATTCTCTTATGTGTTTCATCAAACAAAGCCAACAACTAGAACACTACCAATTACTGACTATTATAACTATCACTATTATCTGTGAACAAACAATGGAAAAGAAAAATGAATACAATGCACATGGTTAAAGATGAACAAAATGATGAGACAAGTTTTAGTCTCTATAAATATATGTTGGTTTTAATATTTACATGAATTTCAAGATGAGTTACTAAACTGTGTAGAGAAGATGCAGAGATCTTTTATATACATAGCTCAGTTGAAGGTTATATATTGGACTAGTATACTTCAGCTTTTCAGTGCTTACAGAATTAAGAAATACCAAATTTCTATAATTAAAGATGTTATTTTTTTTTTACCTGTCGCACCGGATGTCTTGCGCCGTAATAGTACAGCAAATTTAAAACTCAAATTTGTAAATATACAGTACCGTGCAAAAGTTTTAGGCAGGTGTGGAAAGAATGCTTTCAAAAATAGACGTGTTAATAGTTTATTTTTAGCAATTAACAAAATGCAAAGTGAATGAATAGAAGATAAATGCAGATCAAATCAATATTTGGTGTGACCACCCTTTACCTTCAAATAGCATCAATTCCATCATGCAATACCATCAGGGAGGCGTCTGATTGGCTCCAAATTTAATCTGCAGCAGGACAATGACCTCAAACATAAATCCAATGTCATTAAGAACGATCTTCAGCGTAAAGAAGTACGAGGAGTCCTGAAAGTGATGCTATAGAGCCCTGATCTTAACATCATCAAGTCTGTCTGGTATTAGCAGGGCCGGATTAATAATGGGGCGGGTGGAGCTCCAGCTCCAGGCCCTCCCATCAAAATAGGCCCACAGGATCCGTTGTGCTGCGGTAGACATTACATTTTTATTCCCTGTTACAGCGACACAGCCTGCTTGCCAGCGCTGTCCAAAGCCCTGCCCACTTAAACCCCACGGGACATCTACCTTCCTCCCTCTACGATTCAAACAGATAGTGGGAAACTAGCCTTCCCTGTGCACTGTGCAGCCACCTCCGCGTCATGTGATGTCACACCATGTGACATCACATAGATACCGCCGGCTGCTGCCTGTTGCGACCATTACCGAAAGCTGGCTATGCCGGGATCTGCTCTCAGTAAAGACAGCCCAGCCCGGTGATGTGGTGTACTGCAGCTGATCATCGGGGACGGGATGTCCTCCAACCTGAGCCTGAGGAGCTCTGAAAAAGGTGCTTTATCTGCAAGTGGCACTTAGAGAATCTTTTGAATGTTATGTTCCAGGAGATATATACTACACTGCAGACTGTATCTAGTGTATATACATATATACACTTTCTCTGTAGATATATATATATATATACACATAATGTGTGCATGTAGATATATAGATATATATCTGTAACATATACACAAACACACATATATATATATATATATCACCCATGTGAGTGCATGGCCGAGTATCTCCGGTTCCCGGCGCCAACATGCTTAGATGGAGGGAATAGGAGGCAGCTCATCTTTGGGGGCGGAGCGGCTGAGGTGACCTAGGTTTATATATATATATATATATATATATAATGTAGGGGACAGCACTCCAGGACTTTAAAAATCAAATATTTATTTTTTTAGGTTTACATAGCAAAAAATCACTGCAACGTTTTCATAAACGAAAACACCGTCATCAAGGATTGATAACTGGTGTATCCGTACATCAAAACATGACAGTGATTATTTGTAAAATTATAAAAAATATATATTTGATTCTCAAAGTCCTGGAGAATTATCCCCCTATACTATATTGCATGCAACTCTCAGCCGAACAGGGCAGCAACACACATTCATTTTTTTTTTGTATATTGAGTGTTGGCCAAAAGTGTGTGTGTATATATATATATATATATAT
Organism: Taudactylus pleione; assembly: GCA_031769625.1. Taxonomy (NCBI): domain Eukaryota; kingdom Metazoa; phylum Chordata; class Amphibia; order Anura; family Myobatrachidae; genus Taudactylus; species Taudactylus pleione. The sequence continues at coordinate 19,227,855 of JAUIMM010000094.1, read as the reverse complement.
ATATATACACACACACACAGACATATATATTGTATATATGTATATGCGTGGCACTTAGTGACTCTTATTTGGATCTCACTATTGTGTCTAGATATAAAATCTCTGTATAGCTATTAATACGGTAACATCTTAAGTAGAGAGATGTCACGTTCATGATATAACTAATTGACACTTTCACATTTACATCATCATTATGTGCATTTTTTCTTTTTTTTGCCAAGTGAAGTCACGTTAACAAGTGGTGTTTCCCTTCTGTTTATTTGCAGACTCTCACAGTACACTATTGATATAAGTGAAGAGAGGGTGGAGATTGAGGTTTTTGAGGGTAGGCGCTAGTCACATCCCACAGCACAGGCCACACCCCCTGTACAGACAACACCCTCACAACACTGGTTACACCCCCACATCACTAATCACACTCCTCCCTCCCATGCTGGAAACACCGCCTCCAGCGGCAGACAATAGGCCTTCCTAAATTTCAGCTCCAGGCCCATGTATACATTAATCTGGCACTGGGTATTAGCCTACATCCACAGAAGATCTGTGGTTAGTTCTCCAAGATGGTTGGAACAACCTCCCTGCTGAGTTCTTTCAAAAACTGTGTGCAAGTGTTCCTAGAAGAATTAATGCTGTCTGGAAGGCAAAAGGTGGTCACACTAAATATTGATTTGATTTAGATTTCTCTACTAACTCTATTAACACTTCTATTTTTTAAAGCATTCTTACTTTGCAGCATTTTTTCCACACCTGCCTAAAATGTTTGCACAGTACTGTATATTTAAACTTTATTTCTTCTTATGCATTTTCCTTAGTTTCCCAAATAATATGACAGTGACTTGCGCTCATAGAATACTAATCTTGCTATCACACATCTCAGTCTGAAAGTAGGGAACGAGAAAGAATAAGAGGGGGAGCACTGACAGCAATAAGGGATAATGTATTACAGTGAAAATTCATCCTTTGGCTGTAAGTTCACATAATGAAATTAAATGGTTTATTAACATTAAGTAGTATGGGGTTTACAGTCGGTACAATTTGTTGAGATGCCAAGTAGCATTTGTGAAATTGCTGAGGAGCTTTACATTCTTCTTCCATTAAGCACAGTGTGACACAGATGATGTAATTTCTTAAATATCTATTTGTTTTATCCAAGGCATATTTCGTTTTCCAGAGCGCAGTGGACTTCCTAGGCTGCCTACAGAGGTAATTTACATTAAAAATTCAGCAAAGATTATGCTCAAAGCTCCATACCAGAAGAAAAAAAATATGTAGTTAGTTACTATGGAGTCTATGTACTAAGCCTGGTAGAGAGATAAAGTGGATGGAGATAAACTACCAATCAACCAGCTCCTAACTGTCACATTACAGGCTGTGTTTGAAAAATGCCAGTTAGGAGCTGATGTTTGGTACTTTATATCTCTCCATGTTATTTCTCTCCAAGGCTTAGTACATACTGTAGACCTCTTTGTATTTAATTTACTACATGTTGCTCAGTACCGTACACTTGTAATTATTATTAGTGTTAATGTCCTTTATTTATATGGAGCCACAAGGAGTCTGCAGCACCTTAAAGAGTAAACAACCAGTATGAACAGGACAAGAAAAAAAGTGACTTACAGTACAGAACATTGTAGAACATGGACAAGGTTTATAAATATTTCTGCATCCACAGTTATAATACTCGAATAAGGAGCAGACCGGCAAAACCCAAGAGTTTGGTGCCATTGTAGGTAGTGGGGAGGAGATGATGATTTAAGTGAAGGAAGGAGAAGCACATGTGTGAAGAGGCCCTGTGTGTGAGAGCTTACAATCTAAAGGGGAGGGTCAGACAGACAGGGGTGACACAGAGGGGAGAGACAGTGAGCAAGGAGCATGAACAGTGGTTTAGGATGAGAGCTGGATAGTTTTGATAAAGAAGTCGGTCTTGAGAGCCCGTTTGAAGTTTTGTAGAGAGGTAGAGAGTTTGATAGGGAGATAGAGTTACCGTGGTAGGGAGCAGCACAGGCAAAATCTTGGAGGCGGGAGAGGGAGGAAATAATCAGTTGAGAGGAGAGGCAGCGTTCATTTGTGGAGCGAAGCAAGCGGGCGGTAAAGTGATGGGAGATGAGTTATATTTACTAATGGTCAATTTTTTAGCACATTTTTATGCCAATTTTAACTGACAGAAATCAACTCAAATTAACTGTATGCATCACTGGCCAAATCTCTCATTTACTAACATTCAATTTTGAAATCAATTCCAAAATCAAATGCTAGGTGAGTCTATTTTTAAGAATGTAAAAACGGTTTGTTTGGAATGTGTACATCAAAATCACCTGCAAAGTCACCTACAAAATAAACATACACTTCCTTATGTACTCCTACTGGGCAAAACATAGCACATGCACTGTAAGCAACAGAAACTCATTATAAAAATACTGGCACACACCCAAACAAATTGAAAGGGAGTTTGTGGAGAGAGTGGAGGGAGGAGTGTTTAGCAGCGGGGATTTCTACAGGTGCTTAAAAGTGACTCCTGAGAGTTTTGCCCTGTCAATTTCTGTATTGTTATTGTCATTTTGAAGTTTGTCTTACATTTTGTCTAGTGTAATTTTTTTTCGGTCTTTTTTCAGTGTTTCTGTGTGTATACCCGGGGAGGATGTGTGTTTACGTTTTTTTTTTTTAAGTGTATTTTGTGTTTTATAGATATCATAATTAATTTCCTACCAATAGAATGGTGTTTAAAACCTAAAATGGCCTAGTTTTTAATAGTTTATTCAGTCGGTTTTGTAGTTGATTTTTAGTTGACTTCCAATCCGACTATTAGTACTGTAAATGAGAGTCTACTGTAGTGGTCTATGGCCCTCATTCAGAGCCGTACGCTCTGAGCAGAGCGCACGCTCTGCATGAGGGCCGGGCTCCTTTTTCATGGAGCGTCCTCCTGGACGCTCGTATAGCTGTGGGTCACCACCCACAGGCTATACGAGCGTGCATTTTGATGGCCGCGATGGTCGTGACCATCGCGACCATCGAAATTGCGAGCCGGAGCCTGCGGTTGAGGTTTTCAACCGCAAGCTCCGGAGTGATTTTGGCTCTATCAGAGCCAAAATCACTCCCACTGACATCACTAGTGATGTCAGTGGGCCGGCTTCTGACGGGAGGCGTTCCCGTGGGAACGCCCCCGTCAGGGAGGCACGCCCCCGGCACGCCCACCAAAGGGGGCGTGCTGTCAATCAACATTGACAGCACGCCCCCTTTGATCGGACACAACGAGCGAAGGAAAGTCCTTCGCTCGTCGTGTCTGGCGCATGCGCACGACGGAGCTCCCTCCGTCGTGCGCATGCTCAGTGCAGACCATCGACCCACTTGCGAGCGTACAGCCGCTCGCGAGTGGGTCTGAATCAGGCCCTATGACTAAAAAAACCGATGTTTGGTCGATGGTCGATTTTGGTCGTGATTCGGTTTTATACTAGATTTTATAGTCAATTTTGCCTTTATCAAATCCCCAATTTGCAAAATCAACAGAAAATTACCTACAGATACACAAAAAACTCTAAATTGACCAAAATCGACCCTTAGTAAATATACCCCAAAGTCAGAGATGTAAATAGGAAAGGATTGGGTGAGGATTATCTGAATGTGAGGAGTTGTAAACTGTACAACCGTCTTATGATCAGTGGTGAAAGACTATAAATAAATATAAAACAAATACACATAACTAAACAAAATTACTTTTGTCAGCTACAGCAACACTTAGAAATAAAAAAATATTTAAATTACAACTATATTTGCGCCAACCTAAATAATGGATTTCCCCATCTGAACACTGTTTTAATTATAAACTATTATAATAATCACTTCTACCTATGCTAAAATAAGAAATATAAAAATATAAAAAGATTTTGTCCATGAAATCAGCATTTTTGACAATGTGCTTGTGCAAAACACAGCAATAAAGGTGGAGACTTAGAGATATAATTACTAAGCATTGGTTTTTGTTTTTTTTAGGTGGATTCTTGGCGAGTTTACATACCAATGATTTGCTAAAGCCAAATCCATCTGGAATCTGCAGAAAATGCAGACTTTAGAACATTGGCTCACCATCAATATTTTTTTTAACTATAATAGAAACCCCGGATTTACTAAGCATAGACTTAGTAAAACCAGCCAAAATCCATTGGGTAACAGTGCCCAAATAATAGACCTGACTCAGGCAGGTGAGTTGGTGCAAAGCACTGCACAGATCAGTATGATCTCTCCAGACTTTGTTGTTTTAAAGAAGCCTAAAAACTTTAACATTTAAAAAAAAAATGGCTTGGAGTCCTCCCCCCAAAATGGTAATCAGCCCAGGGCCTCTCACCTAGGATGGTATTGAAAAATAAAGGGAGGGAATTGTGCGGGGTTCCCCCTATTTTCCAATAACCAGTTATGGCTGAGGCAGTCGGGGCAGCTGACACTATAGCAGAGGGACACAGATCGTGGGGTGCCCCTAACATAATGGCAACCAGCCCTTGACTAGTCACCCCAGGGCTGTAATCCCTAGGGAAGTGGGGACCCTGCCAAAATGCGGTCCCCGTCCACAAGGACAACTAGCCCTGGGCCTTCTTCAGTCCATGTAGTATCCCAGAATCTTGGCAAACCTAAAAACGCTACTACTGCTCCTCCGGGAGCCCTGTTGCGAATGATAGGTCACTTGAAGACACTCTCTGGAAGAAAGAATGATGCTGTGCTGCAGTTTGCAGCAGCTCCCATGCTCTGTCCAATCAGCTGTCCTTGGGCAGGAGTACCCCATTTTTGTGGGGTCCCCAATTCCCTAGGAATTTCATCCTTGGGCTGACCAGTTGATGGCTTATTGCCATTATACAGGGAGACCCCACACTGTATGTCCCCCTGCTATAGCGTCAACTGCTGGTTCAGTCTAGTGCTGGATATTAGAAAATAGAGGGACACCACGCTGTTTTTCCCCACCCCTTATTCTTCATACCAGTCTAGACTCAGAGTGCCGGAGCAGATTATCATTTGGGGGGGGACCCCATGCCATGTTTTATTCTTTATTTATTTTATACTTTTAAAGCTTTTTAATACAACAAAGTCTGCACAGATCATACTGATCTGTGCAGTGCTTTTAATCCGCTGCAGACTGAAGGCAGATTTTATCAAATTTGCATCGGAATAAGGGGGTTAAATCTGACAGGTATTGATGAAAAATGAAGGTCAAATCTGATGCATAGTAAATACTAGGTTTTTTTTAGAATGCAATCCACCGTTAATGCCCGATTGGTTTGAAATTGACACCAAAACTGATGCTTGGTAATTATAGCCCTTAGACTATACTGCCCTGGTACCTAATACTTCATATGTTCTATAGCAGAGTGCTAGTTAGCACTGCAGATTGCAGTCTCCATTATTATCAACGGGGAATATGTGATCTGACCCCATGTACCAAACTCCAAAAAGCAAAGCTTTTCAGAGTTTGGGCACATTAGTTTACACCATCTGAAGATGGTGTAAACTGCTTTAAGCCTATGGAGGCTCCAGGTGCAGGAGATAGATCTTTCGATCTTTCCACCGCAGCCTTCGGTCTGCTCCAGGAGCTGACACTGTGTGCATGCGCAGTGTCAGCTTCCCCCAGGGAAGTATTTCACTTCTGTGAAGAACTTCTACTAAATGCCGGGGATATAACTCTCAGGGACAGTGGATACCGCAACCTCTGTCTATACAAGTACCCCTTTGTACACAGTGGGGATAGTTTCATTCAAAAAATAAACTATCCCCTGCGAGACGGATATTTAATTATCGCGGCAGTTCTGCGATTATTTGTACATAGACCCCCAAATGTCCTGAGAAGAACTTTCATTATGTATTTCTTATGTACAGTATTTCCATTCAGAAATGGCACCATGATGCCCTTTTTATAGTTTACAAAAAAGTGCATTTAGATAACTAGAATGTAACAATATAGCTGTCATTGTGCTGAAAATTAAATTAAAGTTTCCATCCACAGAAAAGTAACTTTTATATTTTTTTCAGTAATATATGTTGTTTTGTAACATTTATACATATATAATTTTAAGGACAAATGTATTTCATTTATGCTCAACTATTTATCATAATCCTCTGTTTTCATTTTAATATCTACCTGTCATTGGTCACCTTTGTTCATTGTTTCCACTGATTAAATATCAAGCAGATGTCTTATTGCACGTAACAGAGGAATAGCAATCTGACCATGGTTAGCTTAATGCTTGAGTCACTGGACCATCTGGTGGATTTATGGGTTAACCCAAGGTCAAACGCATGGTGTACGAGCATGAACAAGTTACATAAATATTAACACAGTAAATAAACCACAGTCCTGCATGAACAATGGCTTTCTACTTACTTTTGTGTTTCTAATATAAGGTAGCTGATAAAGGTTGCTCTGCATGAGTTCCACTTCCCAGCATTGTATACAATATCATAACTTGCACTGTAGTTTATACTAAGTACATGGACATATGTTAGTAGTGATAACATTGCATGCTGTGAAAAGCCCATTTACTCTTCCTCTCTGACATTGTGGTTTCTAGAATTGGTCAGCAGGTGGAATAATCTCAAGATTCAAATCCTACTCCTTTCCCAAGGCTGGCAGCAAAAAGGTGCACAGTACACACTCTTTCATAGCTTTCTAAATCATTAGCAAGTTTGGCTGCTTTGCTCCTATGGCTTGCATTAAAGTAGCATTGCAGGATTTATGCACCTTTCCTGTAACAAATTACTTATGGCTTTTAAAATGTATTAACATAGGCTCATGGTTACCACCCATAACTGGCACTTTGAGGCAGAGGGTGAATTTCTCAAGTATAATAAATACGTTTAAGATACAGAATGAGTGAACTAGTATTTTACATTGTGTTCACAAATGGGTTTTTTTTTCTGAAAACAATAAGTTTCCCTGCATGACTTATGGTGCTGTTATCTTTTGGACGATCCCTACTACATACCCTCCAACATGACCCACCACCAGGTACACAATGCTCTGCTCCTGGACTTCCCACTTAATTTACAATTGCCGTCACCTGTGTTGAACTGACTAATTGAAGAGAAGAGACTTTTTAACACAGGTGATGGCAATCATAAATCAAGTGGGAAGTCCAGGAACAGAAAACTTTGTACCTGGCGGAAGGGGTCATGTTGGAGGGTCTACTACTATTTAGGAACCCCATTTCCACTTTCTTCATGTACCTCTTAGTGGAGGTCTGCCTTCTGTGATTGCAGCGAGGCACCACTGCCTAAGAAAGCCCAGACGGTTGGAAATGATACTAAGTGGTAAAAATGCTGCATTCAGGAGCCTCATTTCCTAAATTAACCCCTTTCTAGTAGCTTAAAAAATGAGGATGGATTGAGTCTGCCTATACTGACAGTTGTGTTTTCTACCTGGTTTCTTCTCTACCAGGCCACTACAGTATACTTTGCCTAAATAGTACAGTAGGTATTGTCCAAGAGCGATCCTCCCTCTCCTTGAGGTCATTTTCAGTGATGAGTTTTGAGTTATCAGAAGTGGGCTTTTTACAAAACTTCATAGTTCAGTGGTTCCCAAACTCGGTCATCAAGGCACCCCAATTGTCCAGGTTTTCAGGATATCCATGCTTGAGCACAGCTGGCTTAATTAGTTCCTCAGTCAATTTGATTTAACCATCTGTGCCTTAGCATTGATATTCTTAAAACTGCTATGGTGTCGACCAAGTTTGGGAACCACTGCCATACTGTAGTTTGTTATAGTATTTTTTAAGAGCCAGTGTTACTGCTTTAATCCTACTAACTGTGTGGTTAGCTACTAAATCCTCCCAGCTTTAAGCTTGTTACTTCATAACAATTTGCTTTAAAAAAAAAACATAACACTGCAGAACAATGTGTTTGATATACTCACAATAATTATTTAACCAATAACTATTATTAGCATTTTACTAAAATATGGCTAATGGTGAATTTATTTTATTAGATACATAACTCTATAACTTAATGCTTATAGTTACAGTATATTCGAGAAATATAAAGCATTTGATGTGCATGTTAATGAGTGAAAAATCCCTAAAATTGACCAGTGTATCGAAGAAACATCTTAGTACATACTACATATATGTCACATCCCACATAAAAAAAGACAGCTTACAATAGATCACAAAGTCAATGAGCATCATCCCATTGCTCAAAGCCAGGTTTGGTGGTAAGCCTTTATATACCGGCACAGCATCCCTAGCATGCACCAACTATTTGGAGGAATATTTTGTGTTAGGACAAACCTGTGGTAGCAATTGATGAACCAGAAGCACAGTGCACTTTAAATGTCACAAAACCACATTTGTTAGGCATTTGAAAATGAACTGTTGCTCTCTGTGCCATACCTAGCACTGTACAATCTCTTGCACTGACTCTTTCTTGCAGAGAAGTGTAATTTGTAGGCTTTTCCAGAGTAGGACAACATATAATATTTGCTATGTATAATGTATGTAGCATTTCTAGACAATATATACATAGCACATTAATATTTTGGATAACATTTGGAATTCCCCTGTTAAAATCCTGCACCTACCCCTGAAACCCTGAGACTATTTATTTCCTGAAAAAAGCAGACCTAATTTTCTCTCACTGACAGGTTATTATACAATAACATACATGTAGAATAGCAATGTTTCCCAACTCCAGTACTCAGGGAAGACTAACAGTTCATGTTTTCCAGGTCTCCTCACAAAATCACAAGTGAAGTAATTAGCACCACCTGTGTCAGTAAGTAATGAATACACCTATGCAGTGGCGGAACTAGAGAGTGGTGGGCCCATGTGCAAGAATATGCTTTGGGCCCCCTATGCAGTGCCGCATATACAGTGCCCCCTGTAGTGGTCCCCCTATGCAGTGCCCCTCATACAGTGCCCCCAGTAGTGGTCCCCATATGCATTGCCCCCAGTGGTAGTCCCCCCTATGCGGTGTCCCCAGTAGTAGTCCCTCCTATGCATTGCCTCCAGTAGTAGTCCCCCCTATGCATTGCCCCCAGTAGTAGTCTCCCCTATACAGTGCCCCAGTAGCTGCCACCCCCTCTATACAGTGCCCCCAGTAGCACCCCCCCATACAGTGCTCCTAGTAGCGGCCTCCCCCCCTATACAGTGCCCCCAGTAGCGTTCCCCCTATGCAGTTCCAGTATCTGTGCCATTTACACACACACAAAAAAAAAAAAAACACACAACTTACCTGAATCCCCGCTCCTGCCGCGACCGCCGCTGTCTGCTTCTCCTGGTCCGCTCTGCACTATGGGAGAGACATCATGACATCTCTCCCATCACCCGCTGCAGGTGTAGCCGGAAGGCGGAGCTCATAAGTGAGCTCCAGCTGGCTCCCTCCGTGGACTCAGCAGCCAATGAGAGTCTGTCTGACTGTGTAGTGCGGACTGCTCTCACTGCGGTCTGCACTACACTTAAATACTGTGGGGCCCGGGAGACAGTGGCGTTGGGTACAGCGACTATGGGCCCCTGCACCTCAGCGGGCCCCAGGGGAAGCCACTGGCTGCACTACCGCTAGTTCTGCCACTGCACCTATGCACACACTGGCAGACCTGTAAACCATGCACTGAGGACTGGACTTGGGAAAAACTGTGGAATGGGATTGGGGTGTAAAAGATTATATCAATAATGGGGAAGGATGTTCCTAGTGGTGACATTTTGAATTGCGAGTCCCATCTATAAAACCACTTTGACCATGCACATCTGATACCCAGATGGACCATGAATTTGGTCATTGAGAACATCTATTTGTAGACTCATGTAATGGTAAAAGAAGGCATAGTGGTGCATAAACAGATGTGCTGCATTAATCTTGCACTTCATTTATGATCCCCTGTGTCTGTATATGCATTACATATTTGTGGTGATTGTAGCCCCCCTTCACAATGTGTTTCATTAATACTTTTAATTATGATGGCTTGTTGATCTTTGCAATATCTTAATTAATCCTTACCATAATTAAAATAATTACTGTATATATCTTTCAAAAGATCTGTGGAAAAGCCGGGTTGGAAACCTATGTTACACTGGCAATCTAGTCCACAACACTTTCTTCACCAATGTCACCTGTATTCATGGCACAGCACACCTGCATCACTCTATGCACTTCTACCAGCTAAACTTGCTAATCTTAAGGTCAATGTACTCTCTCCCCTTGTGCACCTGGCAAGGAGTTGGGCCTTTGTAAACCAGCCATCAGCCAAGGCCACATTCTACTTTCAATTGAGTTCCAGTTCATAAAACAGAACTTTTGCATATTTTGGGGTATTGAAAGATTGTGTGAAGTTCTCCGGTACTAGTCATATATCCATAATTTCTTGGTACCAACATGAATAATGCTCTATATTTATATTTTATAATTATTGTAGCAAAGCATAGCTGAAGTTGCCCGTAGTGGAAGTGTTTCTTCAAGAAATCCTTATGTTTCAAGACTGAGTCCAGGTGAAAGTGGTAAGTTCAAATTAAGTTATTATTAAAATAACTGCAATTCATCAGATATACAGAGTGTGTGGTATAGTAGATGAAACTTGAATAAGGACATTTTTGTGTTTATACAATTCAGTTTTTATAATCATTCCACAATAAAAGTAGTACTGCCATTTGCAAACCATTTGCAGTAACAGCAAATGTTGTTTTGTGCAATATGGCTTTTGTTTTGCAGATCAGTCTGTTTTTTCTTTCATGTGCGGAATCAGCCACATTATTGCAGAAAGCCTGTACTCTTCATATAACACCCTGATCTGCTCATGCCTGGTCAGCACTATCCTTCACAATGAGTTCAGGTTTCCTTCTAATTAAATCAACGCTATTGTACTTTATAAATGTATTTGTATATTTGCAGAAATAAGCATAATGGTGTAAAAAAGGGCATAGCTGTGATGGATTCTGTGTTTGATGACACTAACTTTGTCATCAACCATCTGGCAATTCCCTTGCGGGAGAACGGTTTGCTCTCCCCCTAGTTTGGGAGACTCCCAGACAAGGCACCTCTGATTTAAATATGCTTTATTTGTCATTTTGTGTTCTACATCAAAATGTCATGCTATGATCAAAATATAGAAAAACATGCCTTCCTCAGCTGTGGATAAATTCTCATGTAAAATTATTTTTTATTACAAAAAAAAGTTGCTATCATCAAAAAGGTATTGGCCATATAAGTATGACGTATGCTACTTGGAAGGCACTAAACTTTTTAAAATGTCAATCAATAAGTTTAGATATTTTTTTCAGTTATATAGAAATAATGCCAATAATAATAATTTGATAAGTATTGCAAAGGGTGATTTACAATAGAAAAGCATGTAAAACAGCAAAATGTACTGGAATCCTCTAACAGTTCTCCATGATGGGAAGATACAGTCAGGTGCATAAATATTGGGACATTGACAGAATTTTCATATTTTTACCTCTATTCACCACCACAATGGCTTTGAATTTAAACAAACAAGATGTGCTTTAACTGCAGACTTTCAGATTTAATTTGAGGGTAATTACATCCAAATCAAGTCAACGGTGTAGGAATTACAATGGTTTCTATATGTGCCTCCCACTTTTTAAGGGGCCAAAAGTAATGGGACAAACTAAACAATCCTAAATCTAACTTTCACTTTTTAATACTTTGTTGCAAATCCTTTGCAGGCAATTACAGCCTGAAGTCTGGAATGCATAGACATCACCAGACGCTGGGTTTCATCCCAGGTGATGCTCTGCCAGGCCTCTACTGCAAATGTCTTAAGTTCCTGCTTGTTCTTGGGGCATTTTCCCTTCAGTTTTGTCTTCATCAAGTGAAATGCATGCTCAATCGGAATCAGGTCAGGGGATTGACTTGGCCATTGCATAACATTCCACTTTTTAGCCTTAAAAAACTCTTTGTTTGCTTTTGCAGTATGCTTCGGGTCATTGTCCATCTGCACTGTGAAGCGCCGTCCAATGAGCTCTGAAGCATTTGACTGAATATGAGCATATAATATTTCCCAAAACACTTCAGAATTCATTCTGCTGTTTTTGTCAGCAGTCACATCATCAATAAATACAAGGGAACCAGTTCCATTGGCAGCCATACATGCCCACGCCATGACACTACCACCACCATGCTTCACTGATGAGGTGGTATGTTTTGGATCATGAGCAGTTCCTTTCCTTCTCCATACTCTTCTCTTCCCATCACTCTGGTACAAGTTGATCTTTGTCTCATCTGTCCATGGGATATTGTTCCAGAACTGTAATGGCTTCTTTAGATGTTGTTTGGCAAACTCTAATCTGGTCTTCCTGTTTTTGTGGCTCACCAATGGTTTACATCTTGTGGTGAACCCTCTATATTCACTCTTGTGAAGTCTTCTCTTGATTGTTGACTTTGACACATATACACCTACCTCCTGGAGAGTGTTCTTGATTTGGCCAACTGTTGTGAAGGGGTTTTTCTTCACCAGGGAAATAATTCTTCTGTCATCCACCACAGTTATTTTCCGTGGTCTTCCGGGTCTTTTGGTGTTGCTGAGCTCTGTGCGTTCTTTCTTTTTAAGAATGTTCCAAACAGTTGATTTGGCCACACCTAATGTTTTTGCTATCTCTCTGATGGGTTTGTTTTGATTTTTCAGCCTAATGATGGCTTGCTTCACTGATAGTGACAGCTCTTTGGATCTCATATTGAGAGTTGACAGCAACTGATTCCAAATACAAATGTCACACCTAGAATCAACTCCAGACCTTTTACCTGCTTAATTGATAATGAAATAACGAGGGAATAGCCCACACCTGTCCATGAAATAGCTTTTGAGTTGATAGTCCCATTACTTTTGGCCCCTTAAAAAGTGGGAGGCACATATATAAACTGTTGTAATTCCTACACCGTTCAACTGATTTGGATGTAATTACCTTCAAATTAAATCTGAAAGTCTGCAGTTAAAGCACATCTTGTTTGTTTCATTTCAAAGCCATTGTGGTGGTGAATAGAGGCCAAAATATTACAATTCTGTCAATGTCCCAATATTTATGCACCTGACTGTACCTCCTTGAAAGTAATATCAAGTAGGGATAACAGGCATAGTGTAGTATTAATATAATATCTTTAAAAAATAAAATAGTATGCCTATTGCATGTACAATTTATATAAACCACAATAGATAATTTGATATTGTCCCAGATTAGGATGAAAAAATATGCTATATGAATTAATGCCAGTCCCATTCATTCTCATATGTGGTAAAAAGGTTCTCCCGAAAACAGTAGGTACAATCCAAAAGAGCTGCCAATGTGTTTCATCTTATTTTAGCTCTTTTGATATCATTAGGGTTTAATAAATGTTTGTGCATACCAATTGATAATATTGAACACCACCAGTGTCCATTACATATGCAAAAAAAATCTCATAATTTTTGTTATTGGACAAAATTTTACTACTGCACTTGTGCAAAGATAAAACTTCTATATGTCTGCTTATTATACATGGTTGTATATGCTGAATGTCAGTGCTATTCTCTATTTTATTAAGAGTCGCAAATTTTTCTGTCAATTTAAGTACTTTTTGTTTGTTTGTGTGTTTGTTTAAAATTATTCTACCTATTTTAATATTCACAATAAAAGTTAAATTTTAGCTAATAATTCTTCACTATTACAAACGTGCCCCACAAAGAGTCTTTTGTTTCTCTTCTCACAGTTGCTGTTCGCGTATGTGCCAAATAAACAACTACAGCCACCTTTGAAAGGGGAATTAAGCCCGACAGCATGGTGCAGTACATTAAAAAATAATCCATATTAAAATTAAGGAAATCCAACATAATAAAAACCGATACCACTAGAAAGATGTATATCTTGCTTCAAGTGGTCATCTTTAAAATAGGGAAAATGCCATTAGCACCCTTTTTAAATATCATAGAAAAGTATAAATCAATATTAAAAAAAAGAATCATGTGCTATACATTTGACAAACTACAAATCTGTTTGAGATATCATAATAAATATTTCTATATTAAAATAATGATAAATAGTAACCATGAAGCTACCAAAAACTTCTACACATGCAATTTAGCATAAATAAAAATATTACATTATAAAACTATAGCAAACCCATAAAAAATGGCACATAATATAACATGTTCTATGTCTTTGTAAGATAAAGATTAGGAATCTGAACTATATGTATTATTCAAAAAATATTTTGCAACAGAGAAAGTGATTTTCCAAATTATTTCTAATTAAACATATATGTTCATGCATCCTTAACTTGAGTATATACTTTCCCTGTGCATTTTAAACCACAAGTACAGTATATTCTAACATGCAAATTAAATAAATAGTCATTTGATTCATATAATTTTAATATATTTTTTTGGGAATTATCAAAATTAGACATTATAATGACAGCACATATAGATTTTTGCTACTGTACCTATTTTCCATAAGCTTATTTTCAATATTCTGCAGTTAACATTATTGGGGCAAAAATATCTTTCAGATGTTCTGCTTATCTAAAGATGATATTAGATTTTTGGGGGATGATACAACTACCATGTGCCTATTCCCAGGTTTCCTCAATGTTTGTTTAAATCATCTTTAATAATAAATAATACCATATTATTTTCCTTTTGTTTAGTCTTAAATATTGAAAAAAATATTTCAGTTTTCTTAGTTTTTTTTCAAAGCTTAATTGATAACTGGATTAGGGTATTCTCTGAGTTTACAAGGATAATTGTTCTTATAAAGTTTTAACCATGCTACAGTTCCTCTTCACACAGCAGAACTAAAAGAATTAAATGTTAGTCTGCCAATTTTCCCAATATTCACTTTTAAAGTGTACATCAGGGGTCCTCAACTCCAGTTCTCATGTACTACCATCAGGTCAAGTTTTGTGGATAACTTTATTCATGCAGAGGTGAGTTAATCTAAGTATTTTTCTTGGTCAGTAATTATTCCACATGCTTCCATAGACAGAAATCCTCAAAACATTACCTGTTTGGTAAACTTGAGGGTTGTGGTTGGGAACCACTGGTGTACATACTGTAACTGTGGTGTTAAATGATTTTATATAGTTATATGTAATACAAAAAAATTCTATCCCTCTAAAAAATCAGGCTTATTTTTGATATTAGATGTAAATGTAAGAATACAACATTTATACAAATAATGGACTGTGCTTGCGGTGAGAATGATACAAATAATCTTATATATATAATGTAATACTTGATTAAAAACACTTGATATAAGACTTCTCTTACTTAAAATAATCTTTAATGCACAGACAAAAGCTACACATAATACTCAATAAAAATATATTATCAATTATATTATCACTATCACAACTGCACAAAATTCTGACTGCAAATTGTATCTGGGATTATCCCAAAACGTCTGCATACTCTCAACTTTGCATGAGCCCTATGCCAGCTACTGTATCGCTACTCCATATAAAAAAAAGGACAATCAAGGAGGAATGTTGGAGGTCTATGGGAAATCATCCACAGATAATTATATATATATATATATATATATATATATATATCTGCAACATGGACGGCACTCACAAGACTTATACTATGTCAAAAAATGACCATAACACCAGTCGGCGTATAATCAACGTTTCGGGGACTTATCCCTTTTATCAAGACTTTGCATACATACTAAAAAAAACAGACAATAAATACCTGTGTATGACACCCGAGTGAAGACAGTCAGCAGCCGCAGCACCCGCGTACAGACCCGATGACGTCACTGGCGTGACCATGCGCCCACGTTCCAGATGTCTCCAGGGGGCGTGGCTAAGTTCCGTGCACCATCACCATGGTGATAACATCAACAACACTGCAATGTAAACAAAACATTTTAAGGACCTCATGTTCTAAACAGCGTGCTGTGTAGCAGAAAAAATAAGATGCAATAAGCATGCCTATAACAGATAAACATATCCCAAATTGGGATAATATGCAACACCAAGAGCAATGCCCCAATAGCAATAGAGTACTACTAAAAGCGGAACCTACAAACTACACACTAACTAAGATAAGGGCCAATATAGACTATGATAAAAAGAAAAGGGACTACTATAACTAGGGACTTAGGGGCTAGTGTTCCCACTTATACAAAGCAAATGGACATATTTATAAAAAGCAAATCAAAGATGTTCCTTCATTAAGTCCCAGTGGATGAACCGTTTGCAAAATGTGAATCCATTTGGCCTCTCTCTGAAGGAGGACACGACCACAATCACGTCCTCTAGAATTAGGGGGAATCCAATCGATGATCTTATATCGGATCATGGATAAACCGTGTTGGTGTTCATGAAAATGCTGGGCAACTGGTAAATCAGTACCCTTACCCTCTAAAGCCGCACGTATGCTAGAACTGTGGAGTGCCATGCGCTCCTTCAACTGTCTGGTGGTCTTGCCCACATACAATAATCCACACGGGCATCTGATGAAATAGACAACGTAACGGCTGGAACAGGTAACGGGATATTTAATGTCATACAGTTTTCCTGACCTAGGATGATAAAAATGACTACCTACTTCCAGGAAACTGCAAGTAATGCAGCCTGTGCATCGGTAGTTACCGGCCTTGTGGGTAAGGAAGTGGTTGGTCTAGTCACTGTGCGATTGGATACATCATTCTGTACCACTATATCTTTGATGTTCCTACCACGACGATGTGTAAAGCAGGTAAAGAAGCATCCTTGGATACAATAGGCCACACGGTTTTGGCCGACTTCATCAATGCATGACTGATTGAGGAACATTCTTATGTCCACACTACTCTGTTGGACTGTTTATCCTTCACTACTCAATGTAATGCCTCTGATCTAGAGATTGCTAATAATTTTGCTTTAGCCTTATGTAAGGTTTTGTAGTGGTATCCTCATTTAAGGAATTCAAGGTCATCACATCAATCTGTTGAATGGCATCTGCTGTCTCACATTTTTGAGGAATGGTGGATGATGACTGCCACATTGCAAAGTGGTGTTTCTATATGTAGGCTTGTAGAAAATGGTTGTACATAACTGTAGCAAACTTGTGACTGACACCTGAACATCCAAATAATGCACCGAGTCAAAACTGCAGGAATAGGTGAACTGGATGGATGAGTCTGTTGCATTGATACCTTCCATCAAATGACTGAAGTCTTCCTGGGTCCCCGTCCAACAGAGGAAGATGTTGTCTATATACCTACAGTATCCTGAAATATGTTTGGATATATTCTGGTTACTGAAAAAAGATTGTTTTTCAATCTCAAACATAAAAATGTTCACGTAACTGGGAGCTACGCATGACCGCATGGCGCAACCTGACCGTTGTATGTAATAGTTGCTATCAAACAAAAAATAGTTGCAAGATAGTGTTAGTTCTAATAACTGTATAAAGAACTCTTTGTTGGGGCCCCCATAATCTTCATTATCTTGAATAAATCTCTTGACTGCCCCAATCCCCAGATGGTGTGGGATACTTGTGTATAGACTGAAGACATCGATGGTACATAGTAACTGTCAAGTTGGTAAAGGAGATAGATCCTGTAGCTTATGTAAAAACGCTGTAGTGTCTTTCAGGAAAAAATTATGTTTCTGTACCAGCGGCTGTAAAAAAAAAATCCAAATATTGGGAGATTACATAAAAGAGAGAGTCTCTTGTGGCAATTATGGGTCTGCCAGGTGGGCACATCACGTTCTTATGTAATTTTGGGATCGTGTATAATACCAGAGTCTTGGGACATTCTTGTAATAAAGCTGTTCTGATTTTATTAGTGATAATGGATTGCTGTACAGCCAGTTGTAAGATTTGATCCAATTCTTTTTTAAAAACAGCCGTAGGATCATTAGCTAATTTCTCATATACTGTAGAATCGGCCAACTGATGGTATATTTCTTGCTTATACTTGGATAAATCTTGAACCACAATCCCACCACCCTTATCCGCTGGGCAGATTACTATGTCTTTATCTTCTCCCAAATTTTTCAGGGATGATTTCTCTGTATGGGAAAGATTAGGGTGACTGACAGAATTGCTCGAGCTATATTCATTAATTAGTTTCCATAAACTCTGAGAAAGATTTGATATTAACATTGGAGGTGACAGGTGTAAATGTAGAATTTTTATAGATGGGTAATGGTTCCTTGACTATTATTATTTTTATATATATATATATATATATATATTTATATATGTACATATACAGTAAATGCTACTTTATTTAATAAAAAAGAAAGCCACAACGTTGAACAATGAGACCTGAGAGCTGTATTCTTTCAGCATTGGCATCATTACAACTGAGTTTAGCTCACTGTTAGGAAATCATTTCATTAAATGGTTTAATTGTCATGCACGATAGGTAGATGCACGATAGGTGGTATGATTGTGCAACAGTAGATATGAATAATTGTTTTTAGTCGTATGTCTTTGTTTTATGTCATAAATTATTAAAGTCACTATAATGTAAATGATATAAGCAACATCAATTCTGTACATTGTACTATATTTCTCTTAGGAGATTGGTAAATGTATGAATGCAAGTAACAGAATTTGGGAAAACAGACTAATGAATATACTAATTTAAATACAGTGTATTTTATTTTATCTCATTGTAAATATGTCTACTCCCATTACATGTAAATAAGCAAAATTTCATATATGTGACTGTTTCTAGCAAACCCATATCATATTCTTTGACTACAATTTTTATATCAGCAGCTTCAAACACATCATTGTATTCTATGCCCATGGACACGGACGTATATCGTGGAATATATGAAGACCCTGATGAGCTAAGGGCTCAAACACTCAAAATAAAGCGAGAGCAGCTTTCTCTAATTGATGGTGAGCTGGGCTCTGGTAACTTCGGAACTGTGAAAAAGGGACTATTGACAATGACAAAGTAGGTGCAAAAGATGTAATTTATTAACCGACATGCAATTTGCATTGCTTTAGTAAATATAGGGAATAACACATCCATTAGATACGTGCTACAACTAAATCTAACTTACAAGCTCTTTTACATGAACAAGACAATAATGTAACATTGTGTCAACCTTTTTCATATATTTACTTGTTTCACTTTGCTGACCTCAGTGTAATTTGGTTACCATTATGATAAGTTATATGTAAATTATTAAATAACATCTGCAGTAGTGCTATAATCTGTGTATACCACCATAGCATTAGTATTTTATGTGTTTTTTTCTTCATATTTTTTAAGTAATCCACAATACTGGAGACAGGTCATAAGCTGAAAGATCGCCCGTAGAGGGCAGATGTGGGCGCACTGGTATCGTGACAACCTGTCCATAGAATCTTATTGTAAATTTACAAAGTAATAACAGAGAGAACTAGGAGAGAAAATAAATAATCATTAGAGTGAATTATAAAAATAAAAGCAATACACTTAGAAGGGTTATGAAAATTAGCACCTAACACATGCTGCATCCATCTTTTTGAGAGACACATGTGTCATGAACATAATTTTTGCCTCAAGTGTTTCTTTCTGGGTGAAAAGTTAAGTTTAGATACCATTGACAAAAACCATTGAGATCACCAAGACGTTTCACAAGTATTGTGATTTATACACTGCTACCCCCTCTAACTCAAATTATTTGTGTGAGCTTCTCTGGAAAGCCCAGCTCCGCCAATTGTCAATGGCCCAAATTGCACACCTCAAAGCTGATATTACTGTCCAAGAACATAACTTGCAATTTCTGCGCTACACACTTACAAGACTCTGTGTCCTGATGGGTTTTCTGGGGAACATTTTGTCCCAGCATTGCTAGAATGTGCACAAATCAACAAGCTGGTTTCTATGGATTTCAGAAGTTCTGAAATCCACAAAGGAGAAAGACTGATCCACAGTTAGACATTTAAAATTGCGCCTTCATTTATGCCCTTCCTTTCTTGTCTAATAATGTGAAGATGAGTGAGACATCTTGCTAACATTGCTGGTTATATATCCTGTCCAACTGCTTCCTGCTTTACTTTCACACTCTGATTCTCTTGCTATTACTTGTTTATGTTGTAATTTTATTTGTAAAGGTAAAATTATCTAATGGGGGTATTACTCTCTAAGATGCTATGGCCTATAATCATGCCGTGCTACTTCGTTATTTAAGGGACAGTTATATCATCAAGATAATTATGCCAACACTAACATAGAGGGAAAATTTATACCTGACCTTTCATTAGGGACACTTTTGCACATGTCAGACCATGCTCTAACAGTCTACCACCATATCCTTGATTACCCCCTCCTTATAACAACACAGGAAATGTATTTATATCCTGCGTAACAAATTTAAAATTGACTCTCGTGCCATTCTTAGGAAATCTTGATTTTCTGTTAGGGAGGAATTATGTATCCTTTCCATTTATGCGAAAGAGAGGAGTTGTCATCAATAGGTCAATTTATTAACTCACTCGAGGAGACCACTCCATTACTCCGAGGCTATAGCTATATTCCTTTTCATCTGCTATTTTGACTTTCTCCAGGGCCAACACTATGTTAGTGTTGTTATGAAATTAATAGTGGCTGCAGACTGGAGTAACCCTCTAAGCACCCTCCTTCTGAAACCACCTCAGCAAAGCAGGGCTATTTTGTCTAATTATGTTTTTTTCTGACCTTTCTGGACCACTCCATTCTTAAAATGGGTATTGCCCAATGGCTGGACTGCTTCCTCTCTCAGACAATGGACAGCTTCCTTAATATACTGTACTACACTATGTCCACTTTTCCCTCTGCTATGTACTCTGAAATGTTTCTTAACATTTTCCACTGAGTCTACATTTCCCCCATAGAGGATTTTTAATTGTATAATAGACAGCCCTGCCTGCCCTAAATGTCACCAGTCCCCCACTAATTTGTACCAACGAGTCAACACTTCTGGTTGTCTGTCTGAAGATTGGCCTCTGACCATTTGATGAATAATGCCCCCATAGCCCCTCAATGGGCTATTATTGGTATAGTTCCACCTTTAAGGATGTAAAGAGTTTACTATTAGCTATTTCATCGGCTACCCGTAAAAGCATCCTTCAGTTGTGGATTACAAAAATTCCCCCATCACTTGAGATATTTAAGGAAAAACTTCTTTTTATTGACATATTTAAGGAAAAACTTTTTGTTCCATATGGGTTGGTTGGAGGCATCTATCCAGAAGGAGGACCATATGGAGAAGTTCTTTGATGTGTGGGAAACTTTCATTTCTACTCTTCCATGCTCTGCTAAGGAGCTACTATGAGGATCAGTTTCAATTTCTGTATATCTTGTGTTGTGTTACTGACGGAAGGTGTACTGTATGCTAGTCCTTGTTTTTATGTTTCTTTTATGCCTGTTGTTTTTACCACTGATCTATCCTATCACACTATCTTTAAAGGGATACTGTCTCCTTTTTTCCTTTTCTTTTTATGGACACTAAATTGCTTGTTTAGGATTATGCTTTACCTTGTTTAATGACTGTACCCATGTTTTCGTTGCCACATATTCATGGCCTGTTTGTGTTACTTGTACAGTACGTACAGTATTTTTATATTTTGCTTCATTACAGAAAAAAATGTTTAAACAAAACAATGTTTTAGAGCCCATTGTCAGTTAGGTTGCAACCGCATCACTTTGGTACAGGGCAAATATGATTTGAAGACTGGATGTAATCTTGAAATAATGATATCACTTGGTTCCAATCTGCCAACTATAGAACCTGTGTCCCTTATAAAAGGGATTAGAAGGCACCCTGAATTGTCAGCACTCTGTCTCATTTATACTTGTGAAAAAGATGGAACCCTGAATCAACACAATTCTCCCAACTATTACAGATCTACAATATATGTTGCAGTTAAAATTCTTAAGAATGACAGCAATGAGACTTCAGAACTGCTGACAGAAGCAACGGTCATGCAGCAGCTGGATAACCCATATATAGTTAGAATGATCGGCATCTGTGAAGCAGAGTTTTGGATGCTGGTAATGGAGCTTGCAGAAGTAGGACCACTAAATAAATTCTTGGCTAAGAACAGGTATAGTAAATAAGCAGGATGCTAAAAGATGAACTACACTGAAAATTGCTTAATTTAAATCATTGCATTGAATGTTACAACCTGAAATATGGCTTCTGTCTGATATCACCTATAGCAAACTCTAAACTGCAATTTGACTATAATGATATGCTCATAAAATGTTGAGCTTCCCTAGCAACATACAGTATGTAAACATGTGAACAAACTATAGCCTTCACTTACTGTTTCTATTGTTACAGAGAACACTAAGGGAATCGGTTATTCGCAACTTATGTGTCAAAAGGCAGAAACAGTGTGTTTCTGAGATTTGAACAGGCAATTCCATTTAGTTTTATGACAGAGTAGATTGATTTCAATGATCGCTTAGCTGTCCTCATTAATGTGGGTGCACAACTATGAGATCCTATAATCTTAATTTCTGTTTTATGTAATTTAAAATATTAAAGCATAAAAGAAACAAATTATAAACGTATGGTGGAAATTCACAGAGCTTTTCTACACATACTGTATGTTTCACAAAACTGTTCATATTCTACTCTAAATCAATTCAAGAAAAAGTGCAAAAGAAAAATAATATAACTTTTTTTTACATTTTCATACTGCAGAATGTTTCTGAGATTAGTGAACCACAATTTTCAGAGTATATAGGACTCTATTCATCATGTTAATTATTGGGGACTCCGATAATTAACACTTGAACTCGCCCCGAGCGCCGGAGCAATTCATCATTGATCTGGTGTGGAGACAACTGATTTGAAAATCAGCAGTCTCCACAAGTTTTTCGAAGCAGTGAAACTAGTGCGCCTGAAGATCATGCATGGGCACAGAAGCCCCGGCGTCCAACAGAAGGAGCCGGACAGTGGCGGAGGGATCTGGAAGGATATCTCTTTGCAACTCGGGACTCCTTTCCATAGGGGAGGAGCGCGGAGCAGGAGCACTCGACATCTGATGATGGCGAATACTCCTGCAATCGAGCTCTGAAAATATTGTATTTTCGGAGCTTGATGAATTCCTGTCCCCATACTAGTGTATGGGGACCAGTGGCGGATCTAGACTCTTCTATCAGGGGAGGCGGTTTACCGTTTAGCACCGACTCCTCCCCTTTCCAGTCCTGACTCCTCCCCCTCCAATTTATACCTTGTCAGCCAATAATGTGAGCTGCAAGGAGGAAAGATGGACCTGTGAATATGAGTTTCTGCACTCAGCATATGCACACTTAGATAGCCACATATATACATACAGCCACATATGCACACACACAGATAGCCACACATATATATTAGGGGTGTGCACCGGCCACTTTTCGTGTTTTGTGTTTTGGATCTGGATCTTTCTTCGTGTTTTGGATCTGGATTGGTTTTGCCAAAACCACCCTTCCGTGTTTTGGGTTCTGGGTTTTGTGTTTTGGATCTGTATTTTTTTGAAAAAAAGCATAAAAATAGCTAAAATCACAGAATTTGTGGGTTTTTATGCTCCTATTCAATTATTAACCTCAATAACCTTAATTTCCACTCATTTCCAGTCTATTCTGGTAGCTGGATGACTAGGCTAAGCGACACGAGTGGGCGGCACAAACACGTGGCCCATCTAGGAGTGGCACTGCAGTGGTAGACAGGATGGCAGTTTGAAAAACTAGGCCCCAAACAGTACATACTGCAATGAAAAAAAAGAGGTGCAAGATGGAATTGTCCTTGGGCCCTCCCACCCACCCTTATGGTTGTATAAATAGGACATGCACACTTTAACAAACCAATCATTTCAGCGCCAGGGTCTGCCACATGACTGTGGCTGAAATGATTGGTTCGTTTGGGCCCCCACAAAACAAGCTGGCAATTAATGTGTCCCTGCACAAACTGGCTCTACGGAGGCAAGATGTCGTCCTCATCCTCCTCATCCACCGATTCCTTGGATAAAACAGGAAAAAGGGATTTAGGTGTCCCTGGACTGCTTACGGTCTTAGCCAAAGTTTCTGAACTTGACAGAAACTTTTTATGAACGCGCTGCAGGTGCCGTATAAGGGAGGATGTTCCTAGGTGGTTAACGTCCCTACCCCTACTTATTTCACCTTTACATATGGTACATATGGCAAGACAGTTGTTGTCCGGATTTGGATAGAAATATTGCCTGCCAAAGAGGTGGAATGTTTGGTCTTCTGCCCAGGCATGACCGTGATGGGCTTTTTCATCCCACGGACAACAATTGTCTCCCCTGGAGCCTGATTTAAACAAACCACATCACCATCAGAATCCTCCTCGCCAACTTCCTCTTCAGCGCCAGCTACACCAGTATCCTCATCCTGTTGTACTTCAACAGTGACATCTTCAATTTGCATATCAGCAAGTGGACTGTGGGTGCTCCTTTCAGCACTTGCAGGGGGCGTGCAAATGGTGGAAAGAGCCACCTCTTCCCGTCCAGTGCTGGGAAGGTCAGGCATCGCAACCGCCACCACACTTGGACTCTCCTTGGGGATTTGTGATATCTTCTTAGAACGCACAGTTCTTCGCTGTGCTTTTGCCAGCTTAACTCATTTGATTTTTTTAGCGGGTGGAGGGCTTCCATCGTCATGTGAAGCTGAACCACTAGTCATGAACATAGGGAAAGACCTTAGCCGTTCCTTGCCACTCCGTGTCATAAATGGCATATTGGCAAGTTTACGTTTCTCTTCAGATGATTTAAATGTTTTTTTTAAGGTCATTTTCCTGAATTTTGTCATTTGGGATTGTATGTGCCCTCTACTATGACATTGGGCATCGGCCTTGGCAGATGACGTTGATGGCATGTTATCGTCTATGTCATGACTAGTGGCAGCAGCTTCAGCACTAGGAGGAAGTGGTTCTTGATCTTTCCCTATTTTATTTTTATCGGAGAAAGTTTGGTCCTCCATTTATGTTATATTGATTTGATATATACGTGCGGCTAAGGCGCACACAAACACAGAAACTATTTTTTTATTTTTGCTGGAGAGTAGTGCACTTTGTGGGTTACACCGCCCTTTAAGAAATGAGCCAGCCGGCTCTTTACTTATGGGACACAGGCGCACGCTTGGCGCTGCTCCTTTGTTGATGCACGTGCAGCCACAGTGCACACAATTCACAAACACAGAAAATATTTTTTTATTTTGTTTGGAGTGCCCTTTGGGGGTTACAGCACCCTTTAACGGACAAGCCAGCCAGCCTTTTACTTATGGGACACAGGCGCACGCTTGGCGCTGCTCCTTTGTTGATACACGTGCAGCCACAGTGCACACAATTCACAAACACAGAAAAAAAATTTTTATTTTGTTTGGAGTGCCCTTTGGGGGTTACAGCACCCTTTAGCGGTCAATCCAGCCGGCCCTTTATTTATGGGACACAGGCGCACGCTTGGCACTACTTTGTTGATGCACGTGCGGCTACTGCGCACACAATTCCCAAACACAAAAAAATATATTTTTTTATTTTGTTTGGAGTGCCCTTTGGGGGTTACAGCACCCTTTAACGGACAAGCCAGCCGGCCTTTTACTTATGGGACACAGGCGCACGCTTGGCGCTGCTCCTTTGTTGATGCATGTGCAGCCACAGTGCACACAATTCACAAACACAGAAAAAAAAAAATTATTTTGTTTTGAGTGCCCTTTGGGGGTTACAGCACCCTTTAGCGGTCAATCCAGCCGGCCCTTTATTTATGGGACACAGGCGCACGCTTGGCACTACTTTGTTGATGCACGTGCGGCTACTGCGCACACAATTCCCAAACACAAAAAAATATATTTTTTTATTTTGTTTGGAGTGCCCTTTGGGGGTTACAGCACCCTTTAACGGACAAGCCAGCCAGCCTTTTACTTATGGGACACAGGCGCACGCTTGGCGCTGCTCCTTTGTTGATGCACGTGCAGCCACAGTGCACACAATTCACAAACACAGAAAAAATATATATTTTTATGCACTTGGGGGGAGCACCCCTGATGGACAGAGCACCCCCTGGACAACACTACAGCACCCCTTTAGGACTGGGACACTGCACAGGACTTTGGAGTGGACACAGCCCCTTTGGACAACTGACTGCACAACACAGTCCAGCCAGCCCCTATGGACTTTGAAGGAGTGGACACAGCCCCTAAGGACAACAGTAGCACAGCGCAGCACAGCGCAGCACAGCACAACACTACACTGCACTACACTACACAGCCCAGCCAGCCCTAACTCCCACCCTCCCTCTTCACTGTCCACAGCCGAGTGAGAAAATGGCGCCGACGCGGGTACCTTATATAGGATCCAAAACCCCTGAGACCCGGAAGGCGGGATGATGACGTTTTGCCTCAATTTCAGATCCGAGTCAGGTGGGAAAAGTCGAGTCTGACTCGGATCGGCCTCGGATCGGGGGGGCTCGGGGGGGTTCGGATTTCAGAAATCCGAACCGGCTCACCCCTAATATATATATATATATATATATATATATATATTTACACACACACAGATAGCCACATATATACATAGAGCCACACACACACAGATAGCCACATATATGCATACAGCCACACACACACAGATAGCCACATATATGCATACAGCCACATATACACACATACACACACACACAGATAGCCACATATATCCATACAGCCACATATACACACATACACACACACACACACACACACACAGATAGCCACATATATACACACAGCCACATATGCACACACAGATAGCCACATATATACATACGGCCACATATACATACACACAGATAGCCACATATATACACACAGTCACATATATTTACACACATTGCAATATTAGGAACTTATGTGCTCTCCTGTAATGTACCTTACTGGTGTGGGTAGATCCCGTTCCATGCTACCATGGTACTTCTTCCTGATGCGGGCTGGTCCTCGGGAAAATGGCCGCAGCTCCTCATCACTTGCACATGATAAAGCCAGGGGACACCTGCTGCTACTCTAGCACTCTCTAGTGCCTGGCCCTTGATCTCCACCCCCTCATGCCTGCAGCAGCGTGACATGGCTGGCTGCTGGATGCTAGGGAGTGGGACACGGAGCGCTGTTCTACGGCAGTGGGGTCTGTGCTGCTCTGTCTGCTAGGGGGGGCGTTCGCCTCAATCGCCCCCCCCGGATCCGCCAGTGATGGGGACAGTGGTGCATTCCGCGAGAGAAAGGTAAGCAGGAGAAATCTGTGATCTCTCCTGCATTACCTTTATGATGAATGGCCTGAAAAGTTAATTTCTACAAAAGCAGGTTAGAATGTTCATTTTCATCTGCTTTTGTAGAAATTAAGTGATGATGAATAGAGCCCATAAACACTATGTGATCCATTCAACAATTGTTTGTAGACTATTACCATCAGCGGCAGCTCCTACCTGGATTCACAAAGGGGTGCATGCACACAAATCAACAAGCTGGTTTCTAGGGACTTCAGAAGTTCTGAAAACCACAAAGGAGAAAGACTGATCCACAGTCAGACAAGTTGTACATTTAAAATTGCACCTTCATTTATGTCCTTCCTTTCTGTCTAATGTGAACCATACTTGCCTGCCCTCCTGATTCAGCCGGGATCTTCCCGAAAATCAGGTGACGCTCCCAGCCTCCTGGAAAGGCAGGCAAGCCTCCTGACCTCCGGTGACGTGTCCGCACCCCCCCCCCCCCGCTGTTGAAAGTATAAACCCCGGCTGCGGGGGGAGCGGTGACGCGATTCGCACTGAATCATGTCATCATGGCTCCTCCCCCTACTCCACATTGCCATTAATAATGGCATTGTAAAAAGGGGGCAGAGCCATGATGATGCAGTCACACCCCCATGCTCTGTCCCCAATTATGCATCAGCTGCCGGGCCCCGCCCCCTTTGACCGCGTCACGCCGCCTGCTGTGTACGCCCGACAGCTCCCTCCCTGATGAAGGGAGCTAATTGTCGGCAAGCCTGATGTGAACATGAATGAGGCATCTTGCTAACATTGCTGGTGGAATGAAGAGGTGATTGGATGAAGGTGTTATGTGACAATTTTTTGACAAATGACTTTTTTAATGGATGAAAAGTGTTATGACATAGGGATCATAGTAACAATGTTACTTTAAGTGTTAGTAAGCTATTTAGTGATATATTTTGTGGATAAAAGTGCTACGTCCAATTCATATCAAATGTCAAATTTATCTTTAACTGTATATTTCAGTTTCTTCTAAACATAACATGACACCTTCACCCACTCACCTCTTTACTTCTTATTTGTCCTTAGTTAGGAAGTGGCTTGCTCTATATGCCCAATCCATGTATGAGTAAAGTTAAACATTTAGGATGTCTGGCAAACTATACAAATAATTTAAAACTGTTCCATACCACAAAGCTATCACAGAAAAAACCCGAAACATTTTAATGTTGCACTAGTAGAAATACCTTTAGTTTTATAATTACATTTGGTTCTCCCTCCACTTTCCTTAAAGCCTGTTCCTTTCCCTGCTCTTGTGTTTTACTATCTTGTCTTGTCTCAAGGGGATTTAGGAGTCTATTTACTAAGCAGTGTTAGGAGACAGAGTGAAAAGTGATAAGAAAGTGATAAGGTGCCAGCCAATCAGCTCCCAACTGTCATTTTTCAAACACAGCCTGTGAGATGACAGTTGGGAGCTGATTGGCTGGCACCTTACACTGCTTAGTAAATTGACCCCTTAATGTTAACAATTCCATGTAGTGCTGGATACAGATCCCGACTGCACTGGATACTTTGGTTATTCAGAGATTTATTTGTGTAATGTGACAGGCAAGGTATTTACAGCAAGTTTTTTACGGCATAAAGAGAATGAACTCTATGGTTCCTACAAAATAAGCACTTCTTACCTATAATCCATTAATGTTTTACAACATGACTGGCAATTTAATTTGCTAATATTACAGTATATTATTCTAAAACTATTGTATTATATTTCTATCACTGCATAGGGATGTTTCCGAAAAGAATGTAACTGAACTCGTACATCAAGTTTCCATGGGGATGAAGTACTTGGAAGAAAAGAATTTTGTCCACAGGGACTTGGCAGCCAGAAATGTTCTTTTGGTGACTCAACATTATGCCAAAATTAGTGATTTTGGGCTGTCTAAAGCAATTGGATCTGATGAAAGTTACTATA
Organism: Taudactylus pleione; assembly: GCA_031769625.1. Lineage (NCBI taxonomy): Eukaryota > Metazoa > Chordata > Amphibia > Anura > Myobatrachidae > Taudactylus > Taudactylus pleione. The sequence continues at coordinate 19,198,762 of JAUIMM010000094.1, read as the reverse complement.
AAGTAAGTTTGGCATGCATTGTGTATTGATCTATATACTGCAGCTATATGTATGTACATCAAGTTTGGGTTGGAACATATATATCTTCTTCCAGAATGATGAACTGATGTTAAACTCTTTAATGAAAGTTATAGTTGTATAACTGGTATACAATCAGGAAACTGGCTGCCTCAATACCGACAGCCGGCTTCCCGACTGTCATATCCCGGCGAGGGTGAAATGCCGGGCGTCTATGTGTAGACGCCTGTCATTTCCCCAACGCCGGGAGACAGGCGCCGCCATCCCGAACGAAGGAATGCCGGGCGGCGCGAGCGGACAGCCGTGGGGGGTGGGTTAGGATTAGGGCACCCGAGGGGATTTAGGGTTAGGCACCCCCACGGGAGGGTTAGGGTTAGGCTAGGGGGAGGGAGGGTTAGGGTTAGGCACCCCCGGGGGGGACTTAGGGTTAGGCACCCCCCCGGGGGACTTTGGGCAGCAGGGAAGGGGGGGTTAGGGTTAGGCACTTAGAGGTGGGATTAGGGTTAGGCACTTGGGGGGGAGGTTAGGGTTAGGCACCCCTAAGGAGGGTTAGGGGGTTAGGTTAGTTTATACTTACCTTAGCGACGATCAGGATTTCCAGCGCTGTTGGGCTTCCGCTGCCGGGAACTCTGCTTTTTGTTGGCCATGCAGCCGGCGGTATTTCATACCGATTCCGTATAACTTATCTGTACCAGTTTGTGGTAACATCTTGTTTACTAAGTGGGCCACGTCCCCCTGGCTTGTACACTGCTGCAACCTTTGGGTCTGAGCATGGGCAACAACAAAATTGGAAGCACTATTACTGCAATAGTTTAGTTACAACTTCATGGTCTAACAAATGTAGTGAAAATATGGAGCCTATTAAGGTTAGTTGCTAGATAAAAAACACATGATAAGGATGCATGATCAGATTGGCATAAAAAGTAATCCAAAATGTCTTGGTTACGGCTTTGCACCCATATGGAGAGATGGTGTACCTAGTGCCCATGATGACATATACCAATCTTCCTGTCTCAGGAAACACCTCCACAACCTACAAGTGAGGCTGTAGAGATGACAGAGAGGAGAAATTTGCAAAAGTGTTTAAAAATTAATTCCTTCCATGACTTATTTTCTACTCGGCAAATGAATATGAAAAACCTTGCGGCTACGAGAAAACCCATGCATTTTGCTTGCAATTGGATATGTTTTTGGAGTTTGGTACATAGGGGATAGCAAAACGTTCTGTAGTGCTAATAAGCACTTTGCAGAAGATTTCTGTGAACTCTCCTGTATTATGCCATTAGTACATAAGAACAATACATAAAATTATGCAGAAACTGCAGTAACAAACAGCTTTATACATGGACCCCTGAAAATCAAATGCTACATAGAGTACTTTCCATTATCATAATACAGAATATAATCATAGATATAATTATTTACCTATTTATTTATTGGCTTTATGTTTTGTTTTAAAGGCGAAAAGTTGTGGACATTGGCCAATCAAGTGGTATGCACCGGAATGTATTAACTACTTCAAATTCTCAAGCAAAAGTGATGTGTGGAGCTTTGGTGTTCTTATGTGGGAGGCATATTCGTATGGTCAAAAGCCATATAAAGTAAGTTAACCCATTTATTGATTTTGTTTTAAAATCACTTAAAAAATACAATAGTGGCCGCTTCAAGTTTTTTTGTTTTCATTTATTTTAATTAAAAAATAACCACTATCATTAAAACAATAACATAAGGTAGATTAAGCCAATAATAAGAATTCTATTCAAAACTGAAAATGTAGTAGGGTGAAGTTCAATAAATTATGCTATAATACAAACTTCTTCTTCCCTACTGTTTAGTATTTTCACAGAGTTGGCAGGTGCTCAGAGAGTACCAACATCAAGTAATCAGGTTATATTTCCTATTAATTAGGCTAGCCATATCATCCCTTTAATTTGGGACACACGTTAATTACACAGGCTCTGTGGCTGATTAAAACCAGTTGAAATAGAGATTTGAAGTCAGCCAGCCACAGACGCTGTATAATTCATAATCCATTTTCACACCGGCTGTGGAGAGTATACAGAGCAGACGTGCTCTGTTCTTCTAGGTTGCTGTCAGTTTTGTGTGTTGTTGTCAGTGACTTGTCACTAATACTATTTGTTCAAGGGTGCAGTGTTGTCAGGTTGGGGCTGCAGTACATAAAGTGGGGGGTGCTGCTATGTCACTCACTGTTGTCCTGTCAATCAAGTGGCAGGAGCTGCAGTACACAAAGGGCTTCTGCTGTGTTGTCCATAAAGGGGCTTGGGCTGCAGTACACATAGGGGTGCTGCTGTGTTGTCCTGTCCATCAAGGGGTTAGAGCTGCAGGTCATAAAGAGGTGCTGTGTCGTCCAGGGGTGCTTAAAATCTGTTTTTTTTTCTTTTTTTGTGTGTGTGTGCTAGGTAGTTACTAGTTCGTAACTAGTTATGCTATTATTGTTCAGTGACACTGCCGGCCAGACCGCAGTTTATCATCCATGTATTTGTGGCTCTGCAGGTGGTCCGTCCGCACTCCGCTGCTCCGCAGGGATGTTTCGTTGTCAATAAAGTAGTGCTGTGTTGTTTATCAAGGTGCTGCTGCCTTGTCCAGGGGTGCTCCTCCCCAGTGTAAAAAATAAAGTTAAATAAATTAGCATTCCACAAAAAATAAAAAAAGATCTTTTTTTGTTTTTGTTTTTTGTGTGTGTGCTACTTAGTAATTACGCTATTATTGTTCAGTGACACTGCCAGTCAGACCGCAGTGTAAGTATGTTGATATGGTGATATGGAGGACAATCAAATGAGAGGAGAGCAGGAACCACATACTAGTGCTGCCCGCAGTCATGATGACGATACAAGGCCGTCAACGTCATCTACAAAGGCCGATGCCCAAATGCCCAAGTCCGGGCATTTAAAATCAAAATAGCAATGTTTTTTAGTGTTTAAGAAAAAAATTCAAAAACTAAGTTAGCTGCAGAGAAACAAAAAATTGGCAATATGCCATTTACTACACGAAGTGGCAAGGAAAGGATAAGTCCTTGGCCTTTATTTATGACTGGTGGTTCTGCATCTTATGATGATATAAGCCCTTCTCCCTGTAGAAGCCTCAATAAAATAAAAAATCGCTAAGGCACATGAACCAACTGTGTGCTCAGAAAAGTCACAGGTCCCTGAGGAGAGTCCAAGTGTGTCCGCGATTGCCATGTGTGAGCCTGACCTTTCCAATACTGTACTTGAAGAGGATCCTCCTTCCACCATTTGTGTGGCCTCTGCAAATGTGGGGATGAGCAGCACAAGTCAACATACTGACGTAGAAATCAAGGATGCTTCTGTTGAATTGCACCAGGAGGATCAGGAGGATATTTCTATAGTTGGCGCTAATAAGGATGATGAGGATATTGATGCAGAGGATGTTGTTTGTGTAAATCAGGCAACAGTTGTTGCCCATGGTATGAAAAAGCCCATTGTCATGCTGATGCAAAACACAAAAAAATCCACCTCTCATGTGTGGAATTATATCCACCCAAATCCAGACAACAATTGTCAAGCCATCTGTAATGTTTGCTAAGCAAGAGTGAGGTAAAGACCTTAACCATCTAGGAACCTCCTCCCTATTACGCCACTTGCAGCGCATACGTCAAATTGAAAAGTATTTTTCAAATTCAGAAATTTTGGCTAAAAACTTGACAGTCCAGTGTAACCTAGCTGCTCCCTTCTCTCTGTTAGATCCAAGTGCCTGCTATCTCAACCACCAACACCTGCATCATAATCAACATCCTCAATCATGGTCGGAAGTAGTCCTGCATTCAATTTCATAATAATGACTGACTCCTCTCCTATCCGTGATTCATCAGAAGGATCCTTGAGTGCTACGCCTGTTGCTGCTGCTACTGCTGCTGTGAGTGGATCTTCATCCCAGAAGGGGACAAGGAGGAAGACTACTTTTAGTAGTTTAACAAAACAATTGACTGTCAAACAATCCTTTGCAAGGGGGAACAAGTATGACAGCAGTCACCCAGTTGCACAGCGGTTTACTAACACCATAACAGCTATGCTAGTATTAGATGTGCGTCCAGTATCCGCCATTAATGCTGTGGGTTTTAGACAGTTAATTGAGGTCCTGTGTCCCCACTACCATGTGCCTTCTAGATTCCACTTCACTAGAACAGCAATTCCCAGCCTGTACAAGGACATTAAAAAAAACCTTATTAGTGTCCTCCTAAATGCCATTTACCCACTGTCCACTTAACCACAGATATGTGAACAAGCGAGACAGGGCAAACTAAAGATTACATGACTGTGACAGCCCACTGGGTAGGTGTATTGCCTGCAACAGTGCAAACAGCAACAGCAGCAGCAGCATCTAACAAATGCCAGCTCATTCAGAGGCAGGGTACTCTGTGTATAACCGGTTTCACTGGTTTTCACTGCTGAGAACCTCTTAGGAAAACTCAGGGAAATCATTGCCAAATTGTTTACCCCGTTTGGACTCTCCTCGGGATTTGTGATTTCTGACAATGCCACCAATATTGTGAGAGCATTACATCTGGGCAAATTCGAACATGTTTTGCTCACACAATTAATTTGGTGGTGCAACATTTTTTAAAAATAACGGGCGTGCAGGAGATGCTCTCGGTGGCCTTAAAATTTTCTGGACATTTTCGACATTCAGCAACTGCACGTCGAAAATTGCAGCACCAGCAAGTACTGTTGAAGTTGCCCTGCAAATAGCTGAAGAAAGAAGTAGTAACTAGGTGGAATCCTACCCTCTATGTGCTTCAGCGGATGAAGGAGCAGCAAAAGGCCATCCGAGGCTGTACCTTAGTCATGTACAGTGGAGAATAATTTCTGTGTTGTGCAAGGTGCTCAAACCCTTTGAACTTGCCACATGTCAACTTAGTTTAGAAACTGCCAGCTTGAGTCAGGTCATTCCTCTAATCAGACTTTTGCAAAAGCAGCTGGAGAAACTGAAGGAGGAGCTGAAATGGAGCGATTCCGCTAAGTATGCCGGACTTAGATCAAGCCCTTCATTTGCTTTGCCAGGATCCAAGGGTTGTCAATCTTTTTAAATCAGATCACTATATTTTGGCGACCATACTTGATCCTAGGTTTAAGTCATACGTTGTGTCTTTCTTTCCGACGGACAGAAATCTGAAGAGATGTAAAGAGCTGTTGTTGAAAAAATTGTCATCTCAATTGGCACGTGACATGGCAGCATCTCCTCCTTCAGTTTCTGCGACTGCCAGGAAAAAACAACATTTTCCTAAGAGACCCACTGCTGGTGATGTAGATCAGACAGCAAAACCTCATGACATCTGGTTGGGTGTGAAAGAACTGCCTACAATTAATGATATGTCTACCATGACTTCGTCTAATACGGTCACCATTCAGAGAATGGTGGACGGTGGATGATTATTTTAGGGATATCATCCAATAGGTATGTCAGACAGTCCATTTCACCACTGGCAGGAAAAAGAGGCAATTTGGATGCCCTTACACAAACTGGCTTTGCTTTACTTAAGTTGCCCACCCTCCAGTGTGTACTCTGAAAGAGATTTCAGCGCAGCCGTAGGTTACTTCCCCAAAATGTGGAAAAGATGATGTTCATCAAAATTAATTACAAATTCCACAAGGAAGACCTTTACCAGCAATTAAGTCAAAAAAATACAGAGGCGCTTATTATGGTTGATTCCAGTGGGGGCAAATTAATATTGTGTGAAGAAGAGGATGTACACACTGATGGGGATGATGATGATGATGACGATTACGACATCTGATCTTACCTATGTTGTAAAGCCAGTTTGTGTATGTAGAAATCATTGCCAGCAATGTCAGCTGCCCATTGGTATCTTGTTTTGTGGGGGTCCAAACAAACCAATCACTTTAGCCACAATTGGCAGTCCCTGTCGTTGAAGTGATTGGTTTGTTAAACTGTGCATGTCCTGTTTATTATATACAGAGCCATAACTAGACTTTTTGGTACCCTGTGCCAGAGAGAGCATTGGCTCCCCCCCCTCTTTTTTTTAAACAAGGACATAAGATAGTGCACCTGAAAAAGGGCTATGGCCTCATGGGGAAGGGCCAGGGAAGAGATAGGGGCAGCCAGGAGATGCTGGGGATAAAAAAGAGAAAGCGGCAAGTAAGAATGATAATAAACAGGAAATTGAACAGCTCCCCCTGCCCTGTGGTGCCCTGTGCCATGGCACTGATTGCACTACCCTAGTTACGGCCCTGATTATATACAACACAAAAAGAAATGTTACAAGTGCACAACTCCAACATTACTATTTATATATAAATAATACATTTTGCAATACAATTTTGCAATAAATAAATAGAGATTTTTAACATAATCATGGCTAAGGTTATGGGCCTACCCACCGCATTCAAGTAACCTCTTTAGGGTAGGTCCCTAACATACTGGGGTTAAAATCTTGAACGCAGGACATCCGCAAACCAGCCCAGCTTAGCCACCACTTTTAGCACTTTTATTGTTTGTTTATTATATAGGTAATATTTTTCACTTTACTTCTAATATATGAAGTAGCTGCTCCTATCTAACACTCTTTTACACTTCACCTTTCTCACTATAGCAATGCCCTGGGGTGCTCATATGCACATCTTCAACATTGGCTAGCACCCCTCCCCACTTGTCCCCTTTTGGGTTTAAGCAGGGATTCTGGCATTTTGACTGCACTTTTTGTGAAAGGCACAACATAGGTAAATCCTACAAATTTATATAGTGTAGTTGCTGTGGTTGGGCTGCTCCAGGGCATCGCATTATAGCACAACATCTATTTACTTATTGCTAAATTTTATTGCAAAATTTATTATTTATATATAATTAGTAATATTGGAATTGTTCACTTATAACTTTTCTTTTTGTGTCTGCAACAATAGTCTCAACAGGTAGCACCTCCCATTTTATATATATATATATATATATATATATATATATATGTATATATTATATATATATATATATATATGTAGATAGATAGATAGATGGATATGGATATATTTATATGTATTCAGGGTGTGCAGTCTAGGGCCCCTTTTCCATGAATAATATTTATAACATAAGGGTCGGTGGGATGGCTCAAGGACAATTCCATCTTGCACCTCTCTTCTTTGCATTATGTGCTGTTTGGGGTATTGCTGCTTGACAGTTTTAATTTAATAGTTTATTAAACTGCCATCCTGTCCGCCACTGCAGTGCCATTCTCTTTCCTATATGTGCCATGTTGGTAATTGAACTGCCACAGCTGCTGAAGTCTTCTAGATGCGGTTGCTGAATTCCGAAAATGTCCAGAAATTTTCATGGCCACAGACAGCATCTCCTGCATGCTCCTTTAATTTAAAAAATATTCTGATACACCAAGTTGATTTAGTGGGCAAAACATGGGTCATATTTTCACCCATGCTCTCCCCTCCTTCCTCATAAATTTGCTTCGGAATCTAAAACTTAAATTAAATTTACTAGGAATCAACCCTTCCTTTCCTGCCTTCAACTACATACATACTCCAACTGCCTCAGGCCTCAGTCTTGAGTAATAAAAAACATTTGTTTCCTGATGTGCTATGTTGGAAGCTGAACTGCCACATGTTAGTGCTGCCCTCTGCTGTTGCTTAGCTTAGTCAGCCAGCCAGCTCGATGCAAACTTTTGGCCTAAACTGGATGAAATCAATATTGTGAGCTGTGAGGTGGTCAAAATTGACTGGAAATGACTGAAAATAATGTTATTGAGGTTAATAACACTGTAGGAACAAAAACAGGCCAAAATTATGTGATTTCAGCTGTTTTTATGATTTTTAGAAAAAATATAGATCCACAACCAAAACACACAAGGGCGGTTTTGGCAAAACCAATCCAGATCCAAAACACAAAGGAGATACAGATCCAAAACCAAAACACATGGGTCGGCGTACATCCCTAATAAAAAAAGATCCACAGGTAGAGCTAATAATTTCATTTGTGATACTAAGGAGATCTGTAAAATGTGCGCTGTTAGGGGTCCACAGATGCAATATATCAGATGGAGCTCCAATCTTATAGCTAGTGAAACACTCTGCTGGTTGCTAAAATGAAGTAAATGTAACCGATCACGCTGCATTGGCCCTGGTTATGCACATTCACTTGTGTACCATTTTGAATACATTATTCATTCATCTGCCAATTACAAAACTCTAGTCCATTGTATGTTTTCCATACTCTGTGCTGGAGCACATGTGTTCTCATTACTGACTGATACATTTTAAAAGATTGATAGGTCTTATGGTTCTGTCAGGACACCTGGAAAACATTTAATTTCATGAGAACTGGAGTTGGGAAACACAGAATTAGATCCTAGTGATTTAATAAACTGCATTTTATAAATAGTGGTTCATGTATGCCTCATTGTGTTCCACTGTATGCAGGGACACTGTCATCAAAGAATCTAATGTATGTAATCAACTTTTTTATTAAAAATTATGGGAGAGATGAACTAAGCCTTAGGGGCCTATTTATCAACGCTAAATGGCCCGTTAACCATATGGAAATGCTAGCTACTGCATATTTAAGGTAACGGGCCATTTATCATCAGGGGTCCTAAAGGACCACCTGATTTTCAGCAAACTCCGAAAACTTAGTTTCGGAGTTTGCCTGCGAGAACAAGCGCCATCTTCAGATGGCGCTTTCTGTTGTAGCCCTGCTCCTTCCTATGGGAAGAAGTACAAGGGATGTGGAGGGATCCCTCCACCGCCTCCTCATTGCCTCCCCGGCGGTTTTGCGCATTCGTGACCTCAGGTCACACAAGACAGGGACAGGTAAGTAATGCTGCCACTCACATAGCCTCTGTGCAGCGGCAATGGTTGCCCATAACTAGTGTCCCCAGTGTTGTAACTATTATCAAATATATTTTCTTAGGGAATGAAAGGTGCAGAAGTGTCAAAGATGATTGAAAGTGGAAATCGGTTGGAGTGCCCGTCCAGATGCCCACCAGAAGTCTATGATCTCATTAAATTGTGCTGGACGTACAAGTAAGTAGAAAGCACCATGCATTGCATAGTGGTAGCAAGTTTATATGTTTCAATGTGAATAAAAATAAAAAACAATATGTAATGCAGCCCTTACATATTGCCGACAAGCACATTGCAGACAATGGGGGAGGTTTATCAAAGCTTGGAGAGAGATAAAGTGGAGAGAAATAAAGTATCAACCAATCAGCTCCTATCTGTAAAATGACAGTTAGAAGTTGATTGGTTGGTGCTTTATCTTTCTTCAAGCGTTGCTAAATCTCCCCCAATGTACTTGTCAGCAGCATAATCCTGGCACCACTACTCAAACTTGTTGAAATGCTAATGAAAGCATGCTTGTTTACAGTTCTGATGCCAACAGCGTTAAAGTGTGAGGTAATGTTGGGAACTTCTGCCGCAAATCATAAGCATGCAGAATATTGCAGAAAGTATGGTGGATGCGTTTGTGTATGTGCCTGGCATATAAATGGGTGCATTTCTGTACAAAAAAAGTGCTGCCTATTTCTTCTGATTCCTTCATTTATATGTGCCACTCTTTATTTTTCCAATAGTGTTCTTTAAAGAGCAGTTTGGTGGCCTCAGTTTAAATGTTAGCACTAAAAAAGGGGACATGCACTTATGTACAGAGCATTTGCTTTTAAATTATGTTTATCTAAACTTTTCAACCTTACATGAATATTTGTTGTACAATAAATTCAATACAATCTGTTTATTTTGTCTTCTATTCTACAGATCTGAAGAGCGTCCTGCTTTTTCCGTTGTTGAGCTTAAACTACGAAACTATTACTATGACATTGCCCAGTAACATTTTATGAGAAAATCCCAGTAAATGGATGCAGCTTGCCCATACACAAATGACAACAAATGTTTTTTAAAAAGGGCTATGTTATGTACAATGTTATTTTATTTACGGACTGCTTATTATACACTTTCTTTGTTTTCAATAATTCTTTCACCAACGTGTGGTATAACGCTGAGTTACTCTGGACTACTTTAAAATGTTGTTACAATTTGTTATGTGGCAAACCGATTGGTCATTTACTACTAATAGTTTTGCTGGTAGTGCAGAGTGTTTATCTAATGTTTTATTTTTATGACATTATGACAGGTCAAAAATAAAAAAATGTCTTATGTACGCGTCTTAAGGGGGAATACTAACAAGCACAAAGCGATCATTAAAAGAGAAAGATTTATTTAATTTTATTTACAGGGTAGTATACAGGCCTATGTGCTTGGAAACAAAGCTTGAAAACCTAACATCAGTTCACTGGGGTAAGCACCAAAAAGACAAACAGAGATTTCAAAGTACTTCAGTCTAGGTGCCAGAATATATCTATTATACAATATGTGATTATTACACGTAACAGTGGATGGCAGTAACAGTATATGTAGAGTTCTAACTCACTCAAGGCCAAAGTCCACCAACAAAATATTCAGCTATTTCATAATAGTGAAGAATAGAAACATACTGTAATAGTTACATCAAGTCTTGCAAAATTATGGTGAAAGCTTTTAATTATACAGTATATACATATATTTATATACAGGGTGTCCATAATTAAACTTCCCCTATTCAGAGCCATTTGTACCGATGTGTCCTCATACACTTACAGTCTATAAGCCTTACGGTTGCTAGATGCTCGGTATGACTGAGGTGCTCCGATAAGAGTAGTGTACCGTAATTTTCTTTAATTTTTGTGCCTTATTCGCATTGCAAATGCAGCAAAATAAAACACTCACAGGGGGGAATTTAATTAGCCGTGATAATGTGATAACTTAACATGCAGTAAGTTATCGTTACCGCACCCTCCGCGGGCTGTTTTAGCTTATCGCGGCTATGCGCTTATGCGTTTTTCGCTCAATCCTATTGTAAAAGATACAAAACGTCATTCTCGTGATCATTTTTCGTGGTGGTACCCACGAGAAGTATAGATAGAAATGGGAAAATTTGCCTGTACCCCCCCAAAAAAAACCTGATATAGGATAACATTAGTAGCCCCAATAAAAGTATTTTGATTTCTTAAAATGTGTCAAGTGGCTGTTATATGCATATTTCTAAAACAGTGACATAATAATAGGAAGCCAGAGCTTTTTGGCAAAAAAAAGTTCTTTTTAATTTAGGGCTACATAAAAATGCCTATAAATATATATTTGTGTCATTTAAAAACACTTTAAAAAAAAAATTCAAAATATGCCGCTAACACCCACATACAATCTTAAAAACACCTGTCCCACTAATATGACACCCCCATATACCTGTCCAGCATCAAGTAACCCATTTTCCTGCACTTTTTACTTGTTCGCCCCAAAAATTACATGTCATTATTGGCCAAATTGCTAATTAGAATTTTTTTTGCCTAATTAATCATTAAACAGGATGGTCTCATTGGTCCTGAACCAAGGCCCTGATTCAGAGCCGCTCGCTCTGACCAGAGCGCTCGCTCTGAATCAGGGCCCTCCTCCATTAAAATGGAGCGTCCTCCTGGACGCTCGTATAGCTGTGGGTGACCACCCACAGCATATACGAGCATCCAAAAAGATGGTCGCGATGGTCTTGACCATCGCGACCATCGGACTTGCGACGGAAACCCTGCGGTAGGGTTTCCCAGCCACAAGTCCTGGAGTGATTTTGGCTCTATCAGAGCCAAGATCACTCCCACTGACATCACTAGTGATGTCAGTGGGGCTGGCTTCAGATGGTAGGCGTTCCCATGGGCACGCCTCCGTCTAGCTGCCACGCCCACCAAAGGGGGCGTGCTGTCAGTCACCATCGACAGCACGCCCCCTTTGGTGCGAGACCGGGTCATGCGCATGCGCACAACGGAGCTGCCTCCGTCGTGCGCATGCGCAGTGGGGACCATCGACCCACTTGCGAGCGTACTGCTGCTTGCGCGTGGGTCTGAATGACCCCCCAAGTCCCAACTTTTTAGCCAAAAATAGAGGTTTTGCACAGCTCTTCACCTACTCAGGAGGTGGTGAAAACATTTCACGGCAAATGGTATGGAGAATTCGCACGTGTAAAAAGTCGCGGCTAATAGGATTGCGCGATAAGTACAAATTTGCACGAGAAGCCGAATTTCATGGAAAAGCCAAGGACACTGGGCTGTGACTTCAACTGCACAGGAATTGGCTTTACACACGTACTAAGTCGCAGATGAAGCACAACAGAACTCAGCGTAAGGAAAAACTAGTTCCGCGCGCATCAGAGACCATTTTACACAGAATCAGATTCAGGTGCACCATGATAAGTAAATGTTGCACATAAAATTGATCAGTGCAAGCTAGAAATTGAGTTTTGTCGCTCCCAACTGTTTTATTTATGCAAATAAGATGCACATTATGGTTTCTGGCTTGCCAAGGGGGGCTATTTGTCGCAACTTAAGCCACATTGTAAAATGATACATCTGTAGCTCAATCTAACAACCAGAATGTCACCAAATTTGGTAGGGATACTATTAAGGACATAGGAAGCAGAATTCCACAGAAACAATTATGCAAAAACTCAACGATAGGGGGAATATGGTGCTGTACAATGGGAGAACAGTGTGATGATGGACAGACAAATGAATAACAAGACTAAACTGTAATGAACGACTGATAGACAAATGGGCTTCCTGGTGCTTGGAGGGTACAAGTGTAAAACATATTTAAAAAAATTATATAGGCACACACCAGCAGATGACTCAAACTATGAACTGCCCAGTTACTTACCCAGTGGTGTTGGTTTATTGCTAAATAACAGGTGCAGCTGTACTCACTGTTACATGTTCACTGGTGATAAAAAGAAGCTTGAGCGGAACAGGGTCCTGTACAGCTCACCAGCTGGTGAGTGTATCCTGCTTTCAGGTAGTAGTGCAGAAATACTGGAACAGTTTTATATCAGGTAATAATCAGGTCTCTCTGGAATACATCTATACTGTATTAGCTAGTTTATCCAGGACAGAACATAGGGCCTGATTCAGAGCCGGACGCTATTTGCGGTCGTTCATCCAGATAATAGGGGTGGCTATTCAAATGAACCATTCGCTCTTTGCGGTCTGTTCACGCCTCTATGTCTGAACAAGCGAACAAAACTTGCGGTCGTTTTTTGAAAATATACACCCCCTGGCCACTCGCATCCTACGTCATGTCCACTATTTATTAGATTAATCGAGCACATCGACCAGCGTATGAACTGCTCGCTATTCTTGTGGTTGGTTTTTGCTACCACAATCTTGCGAGCAGTTGTGGCTATAAAATAACCCAGCGACGTGGTCAATGACGCTGCTGTATTAATTATGCACACAATTAAAACACCCGTTTTGACCTTTAAGCACGCCTGCGTTCGGATCTCCACTCCCCGTTTTCAAGCACCTTCCCTTGTTACCACCCACATACGCCTCATTCTGTCACTCAAAATAGCAGGCATTCGCTATTTAGCGAACAAACGATTTTTGGCCGCACTGACTGGTTCGACTGGTTTTACACTGAATTGTGATTTCTATGTCCTATTTAATTTCCCTTACAAATTTGGTGACATTCTGGTCACTAGATTGAGCTACATACGGCTTCAAATAGAAGAAGTCTAATTATGGCCGCCCTTTAAGTTTATATGTATACGTTGTGTGGCGAGGGTCCCAACAGGCGTTTGTGGCTTTAATTGAACAACACAACAGTTCCACCAGTCCGGTTAAATTCACATATTCTACTGATTTGTACAAGGTAAATTTTTTGGACGTCACCATAACTAAAAGAGATGGACGTTTAGTGCCCTCATTGTTTTGTAAGCCCACCGATAGGAATAATATTTTGTTGGCGAGTAGTGCTCATCCTGTCCCACTGAAAAACGCGTTGCCTTTTTCACAATTCTTGAGAGCTTTAAGAATATCATCTGACAGGGCTGAAGCACTGCAACAGTTAGATACCATGTATGATAAATTCATTCAAAGAGGATACCATAAAATTAATTTAGATCGTGCAAAAGAAAAGGCATTAGCTGTTCCTATGGATAAATTGCTGATTCGAGACAATAGTAAGAAGGATCGCAGTGTCGATAGACACCTGTGGATCAATAAATACAATCATGCCAGTACTGTTATTAACAAACAAGCAAAATCTTTATGGCCTATATTAACATCAGATAACGATCTTAAAACATTATACAACAAAAAATTAATGTCTTGTTATCGGAGAGGTAAGAATCTGAGGGACCATTTGGTGCGAAACGATGTGTCTTTATTGGGTAAATCTCAGCTAAATAAATCCTTTATGGGTGTCCCGAAAGTAGGCTGTTATAGATGTCCCAATTGTATTATGTGTCGCTCCCTTCAAACAGGATAGTTTTTTTTCCATCCATATTTGGGCACTAAGTATAATATAAGACATCATTTGACATGTTCAACTAAATTTATAGTTTATGTCATAACGTGCCCTTGCTCTAAGATGTATGTGGGCAAGACCGAGTGTACTTTAAAGGAGAGAATGGCCCAACAATGATCTGCTATTCGGGCAGCTCTTGCTTCAGGTTCCAGCGAGCAGCCAGTGGCAAGACACTTCGCCATGGCATCACATAATCTTTCAACACTTCGCTATAAAATCATTGACCACGTTCCCCCTCTCGTTAGAGGTGGGGACCGTGGGCGCAAATTACTTCAGTGTGAGTCTTAATGGATTATGAGGTTAGACACACTTTCCCCCCGAGGCTTAAATGAAACTCTGGGGCTCCAGTGTTTTGTTTGATTATTCAATTTTTTATTATGCAGGTTGGTTGTTATGCATATGTTTATATTCTGATTACGCTTGGCTATTTGTAAGTAATGTAGGTGTCAACTCCTTGCGATTTATGTAATATTCATGTATCTGTCTGATATGTTATGACCATTATAGCGTTTAGCACGTTGTGGTGTGTGCAGTATAGTGATTGCGACATTTTATGGTCGTGCATAATAGATTTGTGCTTATTTGAGTTGAAATTTGTATGTTCAGTTATTTATCTGTTCACGATGTTCGTAATAGCTAAAACTCATATTATATTGTCCACAGCCGTATTATTACATTCTATCTGTTCGCTACACATTGTGTTTATTACGCTGATTAGTTTGATCTAGAGGCCAGTGAGCACGATAGACTGTTTTTAATTATATGTCATGTGTTTTTGGTCACATTGTATTTGTGTTATTTGGTAACCATGGTGATTACCATGGTAGCCGTTGAATGGGAGGATGTGACGTCACTACTGGCTCTGTGGACTTCCGGGTTGGAGCCAGGAAGTGATGTCGCGGTGCAGCATGGTATCTAACTGCTCTATATATGTTTGGTAAGTGTAACATGTTTGTATGTATTTTATGCTTGAAAAAAGCGCTAATAAAAGGCGCTGAAACGTTGCAGACAGCATCTTGTCACATTTGGTCATTTTTTACACGAAGTGCCGCCTTCTGGAGATTATGTTCAGTTCGTCCTGTTTGGCAGCGACTGACTGTGGAGGGCACCCAGCCCAGTACATTGTGGAACCCGTGAGTGCCAGTGATCTGGACTTACTTATATATATATATATATATATATATATATATATATACATATGTATATATATATATATATATATATATATATGAGAAGACTGACTTGCAGAACAAAAATCAGTATAGCTTCCAAAATCATTTGAGTTTCAGAAATCACTGCAGAACAAAGGGGGTGATTCAGCTGCGAATGGAATGGATATACTATCGCAGCTGCTAACATGTTAGCAGCTGCGATAGCTGTAGAATGGTAATGCAGTAGGAGGAGTTACGTAAATCCCCGATCATGGGTTCACACAAGCCAGCTCACAAAGAGGAGTAAAAGAGGCCAGGAAATCTCTGTCAGTCGAGGGAGATCCTAGCCTCTCCATTCACCCCTAATGGCAGCAGCATGCCTCTGTTTTGGGAAATGGAGGATGTTGCCGCCTGATCTCCGACCAAAAAGGGCAGCAGACTGTCAATCACTGACAGTCTGCTGCCGGACTGCAGTACGTATGTACATATGTGCAGTACGAGTCAGGCGCATGTACAGATTCCCAATAATCAGAAATCTGCGTGATCCCTATGACTGTGTCCGCAGCTGAATCACCCCCTTAAATCACTCTGCAGACCAACATTGCAGACCATGTCTAGCAGAGCTGCCTGCAGGAGGGGAATGCTGAGACTGGAGTCCCATTCCCAGACAGAAGGGGGCCCGTCGAGGTGGCACTGTGTGGCTGCGATCAATCTCCCGTGCTGCTTATAATCTCCATATGCTAAGCTTTGCCAGGATTGATTATGGTGTCTGCCACAGCCTGAATGTATTCAGTGGAATGTATCGAGTGCTGAGCTGTTCATTAGCCTGCCAGAATGTGACAGTGTGTGCATGAATCCAGCCCTTCAGGCCCAGAACCTGTGTAATTTAAGAATGTCTCAGTTTTATGGGATTGTGTGACAGTGTGTGGCTCTGACACAGTTCAAACCTAGGCAAAAACCTAATCCTGGTCGAACTACACCACCATGCCAAATATGATAGAGATAGGTACAATACTCTGGCCGTGCATAAAGGACAAACAGACAGACACACACACACACACTTTGTCGCTTATTACGAGGGTTGATTGAAAATTATTCAGAATCAGATGACTACACAGGATCTGAACATTTTCCTTTTTCAAAATAGCATCCTCTACATTCAATACATTTTTTGAAGCGTTTCAACAATGGTTCAAAGAGGTGCAGTAGACTGTTTTGTGACATCACTTTTAGTGTTGCAGCTATGGCATTTTTCACTTCATCATCTGTTGAGAACTTCTTTCCACGCAGTTGTTTTTTCAGGGTTGGGAATGCCCAGAAATCAGAGGGCGCTAAGTCTGAGCTATATGGAGGGTGTTACATTGTTGTCCCGTTAATTTCAGTCAGTGCTGCCAATGCAATAGAAGCAACCGCTAGTCGGTGCATTGTCTTTGAGCAAAAACCACTGTTTCTTCAGCAAATGTGGTCTTTTTTTTCCTCTTGGCTACACGCAAATGGGTTTTTAGGACGTTTGAATAGTAGAAACCATTAATTATCTGTCCACGGGGAACCCAGTGCTGTAGGATCATACCATGCACATGAAAGAGCAGCAGAAGCATTACTTTACGCGCTGAAGGAATCACACAGAATTTTTTGGGCGGAAGTGAATTTGATGTTTCCATACACTGGACTGTTGAATGGATTTCAGATCATAATGACTCACACGTCACAAACGATGTCAGGAAATCAGGTATCTTCTCCGACATTCGAACGGTGTTCTCGCACGATTCAACTCATCGTTGCATTTGCTCTTCTGTGAGATTTCTGGGTACCCACCTGGCACTCACGCAATGCATTTTCAGTTCCTTTGTCACAATATGCTGAACCTGTTCGAATGAGATGCCAAGTGAAGCTGAAAGTTTGGGTAAAGTTGCTTTCTGTCATTTTGCAACATTCCTGCAGCTTTGCCAATGCTGACATCTGTAAACGCGGTGGATGGTCTCTCAGAATGCGCTTTGTCAGTCACTTGCGTATTACCCTC
The DNA here is from genome assembly GCA_031769625.1 of Taudactylus pleione. Classification (NCBI taxonomy): domain Eukaryota; kingdom Metazoa; phylum Chordata; class Amphibia; order Anura; family Myobatrachidae; genus Taudactylus; species Taudactylus pleione. The sequence continues at coordinate 19,181,201 of JAUIMM010000094.1, read as the reverse complement.
TTTGATGTTCTTCCCTAATCGAAATACTGCAACACGGCTAATTGTTTTTCCATAGTATGCTTGCCGTAACATTTCATGAGTTTCATGTCTGCTTTTTCCACGTTTAACACAAAATTCAATCACACATCACTGATGTAATCTCACAGACACGTCTTCCTCATCCGCCATGATAAAATATACAAAGATCTTCCACTCGCTGTGACCAAAGAAGACTACGGCAGTCCAACCGCAGGTTCAGACACATCGATGTATGAGCTTCACAATAACCAGCATAGTGTTGCCACGCCAACGGCTACCTAGAGAGGCAGTCTCATTACTTTTCAATCAGCCCTCGTATATACTAGCTGGATATCCGGCGTTGCCCCAGTTGAAAACTGCGCCCTGCAGCTTTTATTTGTTTACATAGTCCTTGCCTATAACCCCATTCCATTGATACTGAAAAGACCCCATGCAAACATGCATGCAAACAGTGGAGTAACTACCTTGTGTGCAAGGGGTGCAGCTGCTATGGTGCCCAAGCTACCTCTGTGGCCCCAGTTATGCTTACAAGGTGGGCTGGTTCAGTCAGGGCCGCTAAGGTGGGGCCTGGGTGGCAGCAGTGTTGATTTGGTGTTGGCCCGCCAGCTGATTAGGCAGACATGGAGAGACAGCACCGCCAGTCGCGAGGTAATTATAGCTGGCAGATCGGCAGCCAATCAGCAGTGACAGCTCATGATTGGTTGCCAGTCTGTGAGCTCACAGACTGGCTCGCGACAGGTGCCAGATTCAATTTGCGCTGGCGCTGTCTTTCCATGTCTGCCGCTGCCTGCCACTTTGCCAACTAATTAGCTGGCGGTCCAGCCCAAAATTCACACCTGCTGGCTGATGATGGCACACAGGGAGATGCAAGAGGCTGCTGGAGGGACATGGGGAGGCTTTTTGGGGGGGCATAATGTTACCGTGTGACATAATGTTATAAGGGGCATTACTGTGTGGCATAATGTGTAAGAGGCACTACTATTGTGTGGAATAACTTGCTATATGGGCCACTACTACTATGTGGCATATTCTGTAAAGGGCATTACTGTGTGATGTAAGGGGCATTACTGTGTGGCATAATGAATAAAGGACACTACTACTGTGTGGCATAATGTGTATAACTGGTACTACTGTGTAGCATAACCTGAATGGGCTATGTGTAGCATAACATGAATGGGCTCTATGTGGTGGCAAATGTAAGGTTTTTTTTACCTCTGGGGGGGACCTTTTAAGATCTTGCTAAGTGGCCCCCACAATTCTAAGGCAGACTAATATACTGTATATGGTCACTTTAATAAGGACTAACTCTGGATTTATTAAGAACTTGCAAGAGTCAAAGTTTGACACATGCTCAGACTGTGAGGTTAAAAGTATACTTTTGTAGCTTTCACATAGTTATTGGCAGACTGCCATTTTCCATTTGAGCCAGCCCCGGAATCTGTATAATTTTTAGGGATTGTATGACAGTGTGTGGCCCTGACAAAGTTCAAATCTAGGCAATAACCTAATCCTGATCAAACTACACCACCCTGGCAAATTTGGTGGAGGTAGGGTCCAATATTCTGGTTGTGCATAAAGGACAAACAGACAAACAGACACACTTTCTCGCTTACTAGATATACAGTATATATATATTAGAGATGAGCGGATTCGGTTCCCTGAGAACCGGACCCACCCGAACTTCGGGGATCCGAGGCAGATACAAGTCGGCTCTGGTTTTCCCGCCTGACTCGGATCTGAAAACGAGGCAAAATGTCATTATCCCGCTGTTGGATTCAAGCGGGTTTTAGATTCTATGAAGGTCCCGTGATTTGCCGCCATTTTTCATTCCGGCTGTGGAGAGTGAAGAGAGGGGGAGCTGGGAGCTGTGCTGAGCTGTTGATATATTGTCAATACTTAATACTTGTTACTGGCTGGCTGTTGTCTATAGAGGGGCTGGCTGGCTGTTGTCATGTCCATAGGGGCTGGCTGGCTGTCGTTGTCCTGTCCATATGGGCTGGCTGGCTGTCGTTGTCCTGTCCATAGGGGCTGGCTGTTGTACTTGTCCTGTCCATAGGGGCTGGCTGGCTGTAGTGCTGTGTTGTCCTGGGGGTGCTCTGTCCTTCAGAGGTGCTCTTCACCCACCCCAAATGTGTGAAAAAAATAAAGAAATGAGTGTTAGCCACACTTGTCATCAGTGCAGGCAGGGGTGCTGTGCTGCTGTCAAGGGGCTGCTGCATTTTTTCATGGGTTCTGTGCTGTTGTTATATTGTCAATACTTAATACTTGTTACTGGCTGGCTGTCGTTGTCCTGTCCATAGGGGCTGACTGTTGTACTTGTCCTGTACATAGGGGGCGGGCTGGATGTAGTGCTGTGTTGTCCTGGGGGTGCTCTGTCCTTCAGGGGTGCTCTTCACCCACCCCAACTGTGTGAAAAAAAAAAATTGGTGTTAGCCACACTTGTCATCAGTGCAGGCAGGGATGCTGTGCTGCTGTCAAGGGGCTGCTGCATCTTTTCAGGGGTTCACCCCAGTGTTAAAAAAAAAAAAAAAAAATTCTGTGCATGTGTGCGTGTCAGCCACGCCTGGCTGTCACTGTCATCAGCGTAACTGCGCAGGGGTGCTGTCCTGTCTGTCGAGGGGCTGCTGCCCAAAATAATAAATAAACTATTTTTTGTGTGCGTGTCAGCCACACCTGGCTGTCACTGTCATCAGCATAGGTGTGTAGGGGTGCTGTCCTGCTGTCTGTTGAGGGGCTGCTGCCCAAAAAATAAACAATTTTTTCGTGTGTGTGTCAGCCTCACCTGGCTGTCACTGTCATCGGCGTAGCTACACAGGGGTGCTGTGCTCCTGTCTGTCGAGGGGCTGCTGCCCAAAATAATAAAAAAAATTGTGTGCATGTTAGCCACACCTGTCATAGGCATAGGTGCGCAGGGTTGCTGTGCTCCTGTCTGTTGAGGGGCTGCTGCCCAAAATAATAAAAATAAAACCAACAATTTTTTTTGTGCATGGTTGTGTGCGTAGTGAGTATGGAGGACAGTCACATGACCAGAGAGCAGGATCCACATACCAGTCTTGTAGCTGCCGGCAGTAGTCATGATGATGATGCAAGGCCATCAATGTCATCTATGAAGGCCGATGTACCAGGGCTTAAGTCAGGCGAAAAAGTCAGACTGAAAAAATCAACTTTTACCCTGTTAAAGCAAAAAAAAATTAAAGCTAAGTCAGCTTTAGAGAAACAAAAAATTGGCAATATGCCATTCACTACACGAAGTGGCAAGGAAAGGATAAGGCATTGGCCTGTATTTATGACTGGAGGTTCTAGTGATGATTTAAGCCCCTCTGCTTGTAGGAGTTGTACAAAAAAATTGTTAAGACCAGTAAGACACTGGAACCAACTGTGTGCTCTGAAAAAACACAAATCCCCAAGGAGAGTCCAAGTGTGTCTGCTGCTGCCATGTGTGAGCCTGACCTTTCTATTAATACTGTACTTGATCCTCCTTCCACCATTTGTGTGCCTACTTCTGATGTAGAAATCGAGGATGCTTCTGTGGAATTGCACAAGTAGGATGAGGAGGATATTTATGTAGTTGGCGATAACAACAATGATGTTGATGATGATGAGGATGTTGATAGGGTGGATGTTTGTGTAAAAACTGTAAATCAGGCAACAGTTGTTGTTGCCCATGGTGGGAAAAATCCCATTATTGCCATGCCTGGGCAAAGGACCAAAAAATCCACTTCTCATGTGTGGAATTATTTTCACCCAAATCCGGACAACCATTGTCAAGCCATTTGTAATCATTGCCAAGTAACATGGAGTATAGGTAAGGACTTTAACCATCTTGGAACCTCCTCCCTGTTACGTCACTTGCAGCGCATTCATCAAATTGGAAAGGGTATTTCAAATTCTAAAACTTTCCGGACAAAAAAATGAAAAACAATTAGTCCAGTGTCACCTAGCTACTCCCTTCTATCTGAATCCAAGTGCCTGCAATCTCCACCACCAACACCTGCATCATCATCAACATCCTCATTCATGATTGTAAGTAGTCCTGCATCCAATTTCATAAGCATGAATGACTACTCTCCTATCCGTGATTCCTCCAAAGGATCCTTGAGTGCTATGCCTGTTGCTGCTGCTGGGGGTGGATCTTCATCCCAGAAAGGGACCAAAAAAAACTACTACTAGTAGTAATTTAAAAAAACAATTGACTATTAAACAGTTCTTTGACAGAGGAAGTAAGTATAACACCTGTCACCCAGTTTCACAGCGGATCACTGATGCCATGACAGCTGTGCCAGTATTAGATGGTGAAATAATAAAAATGAGGTTGATAGTGTGGAGGAAGTGCAAAAGGAGGATGAGGGGGAAATTTGTGTCCTATCTGACGCTAATGTGGATGTTGATGATGAGGATGTGGTTTGCATAAATCAGCCACTATAGGCAGCAGTTCTTGCTAATGATAAAAAGAAAGCCAGAAAAGCAACGTCTTGGGTGTGGAATTATTTTAATCTAAATTCTGACAACATTTGTGAAGGCATCTGTTCCATTTGTAAAGCCAATGTTAGCAGAGGAAGGGACGTTAACCACCTAGGTACCTCCTCCCTGTTACGTCATTTGCAGCGAGTTCATGCAATTTGTTTAACATAATTATAATTTGTAAATTAATAACAAGCAGTTCAGTATCAGCTACCAGCAGTTTGGACCAGCACATGCAATCTCCACCAGCAACAACCTCATCATCAACCTCTTCTTTAATAATTTACTTTAGACCTTCCAAAAAATGTTTTTTGGGGGCTCAAAACAAACCAAGGAGTTCAGCCACGAAAGTGTCAGTCCTAGTGGCTAAAATGCTTGGTTTGTTAAGCTGTGCGTGTCCTTTTTAATATCCCACATAAGAGTGGGTGGGAAGGACAATTCCATCTTGTGCCTCTTTCCTTTACATTTGGCACAATTTGAGGCATTGTCGACTGACATTATTATAGTTTATTAAACTGCTATCCTGTCTACCATTGCTGTGTGGTAATGTTTCATAGACGTCCTATATTTTTTTAAACTGCTGTGCGTTTGTGCTGCTGCTCTGTTGCTTACTTCAGCCAGCCAGCTCGCTCCAGCCTTTGGCCTATATTGGTGAAAAATAGTGAAATCAATATTGTGAGCTGTGAGGTGGTTAAAAATGCCTAGAAATGCCTGAAAATGATTGCTATTAAGGTTAATAATACTGTAGGAACAAAAACAGGCCCAAATGATGTGGTTTTAGCTGTTTATATAATTTTTGGGAAAAAATACAGATCCAAAACCAAAGCCAAAAAAAAAAAAAACACCAAGGGAAAAAATCCAAAACCAGATTCAGATCCAAAACCAGGGGAGATCCAGATCCAAAACCAAAACTAAGGATGAGCGGGTTCGGTTCACCGAGAACTGAACCCACCCAAACTTCGGGGATCCGGGGCAATCCGAGGTGCCCCTCGGATCTCTCCTCCTGCCCCGGATCCCTAATCGAGGCAAAACCTCTCAATCCTCTGTGTCGGATCTCGAGGTTTTGCCTCGAGCGGCCATTTTTAAAAATGCCTTTGCCTTCAATGGGCAAAGCGCTGATTGGCTGACAGAGCCATCTGTCACTGCTTTCAGCCAATCAGTATTATGGTGCTCATTTGCATGTAGTGCGGACCCAGGAGATCCGTGCTACATGCATCTGTGTGATTGACACAGAGCATGGATGGGTCAGTGAGACCCGTCTGTGCTGCTGTGTATTTCAATGACACAGATGCATGCATGGACCAGGAGATCCGTGCTACTTGCATCTGTGTCATTGACACAGAGCACTGACGGGCCTGTGAGACCCGTCTGTGTTGCTGCAGTTAAAAAAAAAAAATCTGTAAAAAAAAAGAAAAAAATGGCGTGCCCCCCACCCAAAAAAGAGCAACCAGCCCCAGGCATTAGTGACCCAGTGTTGGGTGTTCTTAAATACAGGGGACAAATGATGTAGGGGTCCCCCATACTTAAGCACAACCAGAACCGGGCTAGTCAGAAACAGCCCTGGTTGCCAAAATATGGGGGACAATCGAAGTAGGGGTCCCCCGTATTCTGCGCAACCAGCACTGGGCTCTGATCCAGTCCTGGTTCTGGAAATACAGGGGAAAAAAATTAGTAGGGTTCCCCTGTATCTTCCAGAACCAGCACCAAACTTTTTCTAGCGGGGGGCTAATGCCACAGCCAGGAGAGCCCTTTCACCGGGCCCCCCAGCCGCAGCATCAGCCCTGACCACTAGTCAACCAGGCCGGGGATCCCTGGAGAGCCTGGGATCCCCCCAATAAAGGGGTCCCCCTCTCCATGGCACCCCAGGCCCGGGCTGATAGGTAGTGGGTTGATTGTGTGGTGTGGTGTAAATAAATAATAGCAAACATTGTCTTTACAAGTAGAACTGCAGGTCCCAGCTAGCCTGCCTCGCATGCTGGTACTTGGAGAACCACAAGTACCAGCATGCAGGGCATTAAGTGCCCACTAGTACCTGTAGTTCACCTGTAAAAAAATGTTTAAAAAAAAACACAGGACACACACACTGTGACAGTATAAGTTTATTAAACATACATGCACTCACACATGTACACACACATACACATACTCACCTATGTATCCTACCTAGCGGTCCACTTCTCCAGTAAAGTACTTGGCAAAAAAAATGAAAATCGCGATCCACGAACCTGTACCGTTCTTAGAACAGTACTTCCCGAATGACAACTTAGCGGTGGAATTTCACCATGGAAACCCCATCACTAAGCGTTCATTGGCTGAGAGAGGTGATCCCCCGTCTCTCAGCCAATGAACGGCTCCCTCCACTGTAGTCAATGGGAACCGCAAGGTAAACTTTAATAACCCTGTGGCTCTCCATTGACTACAATGGAGGGAGCCGTAGTAACGTGCACTATGACGCTGCCTCTTACTTATGCACGCCTCTGAAACGGCGTTGAAACACTCAGGCACGCCTGCGTTCGCACCTCCACTCCCCCGTTATTAGTGTCCTACTCCTGTTACAACCCACAAACGGCCTCTCCTGTCACTCATTACACTGGGTTGTCTTTGCTGAGAGAGCAGATTCCGAATGCTCAGAGTAATTCGTGCTTGCGCAGAACGAAGCGTGCGCATGCGTGTTCGCTTACCATCGGCTGCGAACGAGCGAGCGGCCGCTTGCGAATGGGTCTGAATGAGATCCTTAGATCGCAGCATTTTTGGATGATGTCATCACACACTCAACGTGTATTAGACGCATCCTATCATGTCACCATCACCAAGGCTACAATATATAAATAATAATATAAAACATATATGGATACACAATGCTGAGACAGACTATTAACCCAAAAGTAACAAACTCTAGTCACAATAGCAGAAGAGTGTCCTTATTTATACACACTGCAATTCCTATAGTTTAACAATCCAGTCTGGGACTAATAATTAAACTGGGTCATTATGATGCTGTAGAATATAATCATATAAAACTAGCATAAGATACGTTTTCATGTAGACCTCTCGGATACAGCACATCTAAGTGGGCTATCCATCGTGCTTCGCACTATCCATCGTGTTTCGCTGCATCAAATGCAGATATATTGGCCAATCAGTTGATCGGCCAATATATCTTGTGTGCGTCGGCCAGTGTGTACCCGCGATATGTCTGCGCACAATGTCATTCACAGACATATCGCACCGGCTGAGTTGCACAGCTGATGGCCAATATATCTGCAGATACTGTATATCTGTTAGGTGTGCACTTATGATGCAAAATGTAAAGAAAAAGATGTACACTGCAACTCTCAGAGTGGCTTAGTTGCACCATATGGTGGATGACAATGATGACGGAATACTTACCTACTTTGCTGCCCCCTCCACCGGGATCCTTTTTTTTTCTCCTACTTTTGTGCCAATAAAAAGTAGGCAATGAGTTGCATTAACTTCAGATTCATTTTAATTTTATTATTTTATTTACTTAAATGTCAAAGTATGCCCTAAACCAGGGATGGGGAACCATTTTTCTGCTGAGGGCCATTTTGATTTATAAAATATTATTTGCGGGGTCAGTGCAGGCCACAACCCCTCCGTGTGATGTCACACGGTGGCGGGGCCACAATCGCTGGTGATTACAGCAATGCCCGGAGCATCCTGAGGATGCTCCAGGGAGCTGCAAGATCAGCGGTGTGACCATCTGAAGCTTCCTAAGGATGCTCCAGGCGGCATTGCTGTACAGATTCTGGCTGCAGGGTGCATTATAGTTTATCCGATTATCCCCTCCATTGCATCTCATTGCCTTTACATAACTTTCTGATTGCCCTCTCCATTGCCCCCTCACCATAAACACTGACCTCATCACAGCTCACTCACTGGCAGGGATGGATTGGGATACAAAACCAACCCGGAAAATATATGAAAGTGGCCCAAATGGGGTGGGGTCTGTCGAGGGGGCGGAATCCCTATTTATAGGGCCTGAATCTGAGTTGGATGCAGTTGTGGCCTTCCTTGCGTCTATTACAGCAATTGCATCTGTGACTTTATGCTAATGCAGTTACAATGCCCCATCCCTGGTATACATCCAAATTAGGGGTATGCACCGGCCACTTTTCGTGTTTTGTGTTTTGGTTTTGGATCTGGATCTTTCTTCGTGTTTTGGATCTGGATTGGTCTTGCCAAAACCACCCTTCCATGTTTTGGGTTCTGGGTTTTGTGTTTTGGATCTGTATTTTTTTGAAAAAAAACATAAAAACAGCTAAAATCACAGAATGTGTAGGTTTTTCTGCTCCTATGCTATTATTAACCTCAATAACCTTAATTTCCACTCATTTCCAGTCTATTCTGAACACCTTACACCTCACAATAGTGTTTTTATGTCCAAAAGGTTGCACCGAGGTAGCTGGATGACTATGCTAAGCGACACGAGTGGGCGGCACAAACACGTGACCCATCTAGGCGTGATACTGCAGTGGCAGACAGGATGGCAGTTTGAAAAACTAGGCCCCAAACTGTACATAATGCAAAGAAAAAAAAGAGGTGCAAGATGGAATTGTCCTTGGGCCCTCCCACCCACCCTTATGTTGTATAAACAGGACATGCACACTGTAACAAACCAATCATTTCAGCGCCAGGGTCTGCCACACAACTGTCGCTGAAATGATTGGTTCGTTTGGGCCCCCACAAAACAAGCTGGCAATTAATCTGTCCCTGCACAAACTGGCTCTACGGAGGCAAGATGTCAGCCTCATCCTCATCCACCGATTCCTCACCCTCATCAGTGTTGTGTACATCCTTATCCTCACAGAGTATTAACTCATCCCCACTGGAATCCACCACCACAGGTCCCTCTGTACGTTCTGGAGGCAGGTCTCCCTGGAAGAGCTGATAATTCATTTTGATGAACATCATCCTCTTCCACATTCTGTGGAAGCAACCTCCTACGCCTTTCGCTGACAAGGTTCCCGGCTGCACTAAACACTCTTTCGGAGTACACACTGGAGGGGGGGCAACTCAGGTAAAATAGAGCCAGTTTGTACAGGGGCCTCCAAATTGCCTCTTTTTCCTGCCAGTACAGGTATGGACTGTCTGACATGCCTACTTGGATGCTGTCACCGATGTAATCCTCCACCATTCTGTCAATGGTGACAGTATCATATGCAGTGACAGTAGACATGTCAGAAATTGTTGGCAGGTCCTTCAGTCCGGACCAGATGTACAAACTTGGTCCTGCCTGCCCTGCATCACCGCCAGCGGGTTGCTTAGGATAGCTAAGTTTTTTCCTGGCAGCCCCAGTTGCGGGAGAAAATGAAGAAGGAGCTGTTGACGTGTCACGTTCCACTTCAGCTGACAGTGTGTTCACCAGCAGGTCTTTGCACCTCTGCAGGCTTGTGTCGGCCAGAAAGAGAGACACCACATAGGCTTTAAACCTAGGATCGAGCACGGTGGCCAAAATGTAGTGGTCTGATTTCAACAGATTGACCACCCTGGAATCCTGGCAAAGCGAATGAAGGGCTTCATCCACAAGTCCCACATGCCGAGCGGAATCGCTCCGTCTTAGCTCCTCCTTCACTTTCTCCAGCTGCTTCTGCAAAAGCCTGATGAGGGGAATGACCTGACTCAAGCTGGCAGTGTCTGAACTGACTTCACGTGTGGTAAGTTCGAAGGGCTGGAGAACCTTGCACAACACGGAAATCATTCTCCACTGCGCTTGAGTCAGGTGCATACCCCCTCCTTTGCCTATGTCATAGGTGGATGTATAGGCTTGTATAGGCTTTTGCTGCTCCTCCATCCTCTGAAGCATATAGAGGGTTGAGTTCCACCGCGTCACAACCTCTTGTTTCAGGTGATGGCGGGGCAGGTTCAAGAGTGTTTGCTGGCGCTCCAGTCTTCGGCACGCAGTCGCTGAATGGCGAAAGTGGGCAGAAATTTTTCGGGCCACCCAAAGCGTCTCCTGCACGCCCCTGTCGCTTTTCAGAAAATTCTGCACCACCAAGTTTATTGTGTGAGCAAAACATGGGACGTGCTGGAATTTGCCCAGATGTAATGCCCGCACAATATTGGTGGCGTTGTCAGATATCACAAATCCCCAGGAGAGTCTAAGTGGGGTAAGCCACTGGGCGATGATTTCCCTCAGTTTCTCTAAGAGGTTGTCGGCAGTGTGCCTCTTACTGAAACTGGTGATACACAGTGTAGCCTGCCTTGGAACGAGCTGGCGTTTCTGAGATGCTGCTACTGGTGACGCTGCTGCTGTTGCTGCGTAAGGTGATACATCTACCCAGTGGGCTGTCACAGTCATATAGTCCTTAGTCTGCCCTGTTCCACTTGTCCACATGTCCGTGGTTAAGTGGACATTGGGTACAACGGCATTTTTCAGGACACTGAGGACACTTTTTCTGACGTTTCTGTACAGTCTCGGTATCGCCTGCCTAGTGAAGTGGAATCTAGACGGGATTTGGAACCGGGGACACACTACCTCCATCAATTGTCTAAATCCCACTGCACTAATGGCGGATACCGGATGCACGTCTAACACCAACATAGCAGTCAAGGCCTCAGTTATACGTTTTGCTTCAGGATGACTGCTGTCGTACTTCATCCTCCTCGCTAAGGACTGTTGGAGGGTCAATTGTTTAGTAAAAGTAGTGGTGTTCCTACTTCCTCTCTGGGATGATGAACGACTCCCAGCAGCAGCAACAGCAGCAGCGGCAGCAGGAGGCGTAGCAATGCAGGATCCTCTGGAGGAATCCCGGATAGGAGAGTCAGTCATGCCAGTGACATGGCCTGCAGGACTACTTCCGATCCTAACTAAGGAGGAAATTGACGAGGAGGGAGTTGACGGTGTGGTTTGCAGGCGCTTGGATACAACAGGACAACGGGATTTAGGTGTCCCTGGACTGCTTACGGTCTTAGCCAAAGTTTCTGAACTTGACAGTAACTTATTATGAACACGCTGCAGGTGCCGTATAAGGGAGGATGTTCCTAGGTGGTTAACGTCCCTACCCCTACTTATTCCACCTTTACATATGGTACATATGGCAAGACAGTTGTTGTCCGGATTTGGATAGAAATTTTGCCAGACCAAAGAGGTGGAATGTTTGGTCTTCTGCCCAGGCATGACCGTGATGGGCTTTTTCATCCCATGGACAACAACTATCTCCCCCGGAGCCTGATTTAAACAAACCACATCACCATCAGAATCCTCCTCGCCAACTTCCTCCTCAGCGCCAGCTACACCAGTATCCTCATCCTGTTGTACTTCAACAGTGACATCTTCAATTTGCATATCAGCAAGTGGACTGTGGGTGCTCCTTTCAGCACTTGCAGGGGGCGTGCAAATGGTGGAAAGAGCCACCTCTTCCCGTCCAGTGCTGGGAAGGTCAGGCATCGCAACCACCACCACACTTGGACTCTCCTTGGGGATTTGTGATATCTTCTTAGAAAGCACAGTTCTTCGCTGTGCTTTGCCAGCTTAACTCTTTTGATTTTTTTAGTGGGAGGAGGGCTTCCATCGTCATGTGAAGCTGAACCACTAGTCATGAACATAGGGATCGACCTTAGCCGTTCCTTGCCACTCCGTGTTGTAAATGGCATATTGGCAAGTTTATGTTTCTCTTCAGTTGATTTAAATGTTTTTTTCAAGGTCATTTTCCTGAACTTTGTCATTTGGGATTGTATGTGCCCTCTACTATGACATTTGGCATCGGCCTTGGCAGACGACGTTGATGGCATGTTATCGTCTATGTCATGACTAGTGGCAGCAGCTTCAGCACTAGGAGGAAGTGGTTCTTGATCTTTCTCTATTTTATTTTTATCGGAGAAAGTTTGGTCCTCCATTTATGTTATATCGATTTGATATATACGTGCGGCTAAACACAGAAAATATTTTTTTATTTTTGCTGGAGAGTAGTGCACTTTGTGGGTTACACCACCCTTTAAGAAATGATCCAGCCGGCTCTTTACTTATGGGACACAGGCGCACGCTTGGCGCTGCTCCTTTGTTGATGCACGTGCGGCTACTGCGCACACAATTCACAAACACAGAAAATATTTTGTTATTTGGTTTGGAGTGTACTTTGGGGGTTACAGCACCCTTTAACGGTCAAGCCAGCCGGCCCTTTACTTATGACACCGGCGCACGCTTGGCACTACTTTGTTGATGCACGTGCGGCTACTGCGCACACAATTCACAAACACAGAAAAAAAAAATGTATTTGGTTTGGACTGGAGTGTACTTTGGGGGTTACAGCACCCTTTAACGGTCAAGCCAGCCGGCCCTTTACTTATGACACAGGCGCACGCTTGGCACCACTTTGTTGATGCACGTGCGGCTACTGCGCACACAATTCACAAACACAGAAAAAATCTTTTGTTATTTGGTTTGGAGTGTACTTTGGGGGTTACAGCACCCTTTAACGGTCAAGCCAGCCGGCCCTTTACTTATTACACAGGCGCACGCTTGGCACTACTTTGTTGATGCACGTGCGGCTACTGCGCACACAATTCACAAACACAGAAAATATTTTTGATTTGGTTTGGACTGGAGTGTACTTTGGGGGTTACAGCACCCTTTAACGGGCAAGCCAGCCGGCCCTTTACTTATGACACAGGCACACGCTTGGCACTACTTTGTTGATGCACGTGCGGCTACTGCGCACACAATTCACAAACACAGAAAAAATATTATTTTTTTAGCACTTGGGGGGAGCACCCCTGATGGACAGAGCACCCCCTGGACAACACTACAGCACCCCTTTAGGACTGGGACACTGCACAGGACTTTGGAGTAGACACAGCCCCTATGGAGAACTGACTGCACACCACAGTCCAGCCAGCCCCTATGGACTTTGAAGTAGTGGACACAGCCCCTATTAACAACAGCAGCACAGCACAACACAGCCAGCCCCTATGGACTTTGAAGTAGTGGACACAGCCCCTATGGACAACAGCAGCACAGCGCAGCACAGCACAGCACAACACTACTCTGCACTACACTACACTACACAGCCCAGCCAGCCCTAACTCCCTCCCTCTTCACTGTCCACAGCCGAGTGAGAAAATGGCGCCGACGCGGGTACCTTATATAGGATCCAAAACCCGCGAGACCCGGAAGGCGGGATGATGACGTTTTGCCTCGATTTCAGATCCGAGTCAGGCGGGAAAAGTCGAGCCTGACTCGGATCTGCCTCGGATCGGGGGGGCTCGGGGGGGTTCGGATTTCAGAAATCCGAACCCGCTCACCCCTAATCCAAATATGCAAGGACTGAGACAGCCACTTTCAGTGTCTACAGATGCTGCATGCTTTGTGCGTGATGCCACCAGCGGTTGCACCATTTTATCTTTCACCAGCCCTCTGCTAGGTGTAGATCATACATCTAAGTATGGCCTCCAATGTCAGTAATTCAGCATCTCTATATGCAACCACTTTTAGCAACATGCCCATGTCACTCCAACAACTTGGCCATACTATGTTACATCTACATCTGATCAGCCAACCTCCTGCAACTGCCCAGGAATGCCTAACATATTTCACATATACACTTCTTGATACGTGCGTCTGAATCTGTGCTGCAACTCTGTACGAACACCATTGGGATGCATACGCAGTGTAACTGAGATGCATGTGCAGACAAAAAACATTGTACAAGAAAAAAATAATCACATTGGCCCCCGCAGAAAACAATACAATACAGTAGTCCCCACTAAAAAAAAACACAAAAAAAACAACACATTGGCCTCAATATGAAAAAATACACACGGACCCCAACAAGACAAAAATAAAACACAATGGGCCTGATTCAGACCCACTCGCGAGCGGCTGTCCGCTCGCAAGTGGGTCGATGTTATGGACTGAGCATGCGCACGACGGAGGGAGCTCCGTCGTGCGCATGCGCCAGACGCGACGAGCGAAGGAAAGTCCTTCGCTCATTGTGTCCGATCAAAGGGGGCGTGCTGTCAATGTTGATTGACAGCATGCCCCCTTTGGTGGGCGTGCCTCCCTGACGGGGGCGTTCCCACGGGAACGCCTCCCGTCAGAAGCCGGCCCACTGACATCACTAGTGATGTCAGTGGGAGTGATTTTGGCTCTGATAGAGCCAAAATCACTCCGGAGCTTGCGGTTGAAAACCTCAACCGCAGGCTCCGGCTCGCAATTTCGATGGTCGCGATGGTCACGACCATCGCGGCCTTCACAATGCACGCTCGTATAGCCTGTGGGTGGTGACCCACAGCTATACGAGCGTCCAGAAGGACGCTCCATTAAAATGGAGCCCGGCCCTCATTCAGAGCGTGCGCTCTGCTCAGAGCGTACGGCTCTGAATGAGGGCCCATGACTCCTACAGAAAACAATAAAACACTTTGGCCCCCACAGAAAAAAAATAAACACACATTGACACCCTGACAGGGAAACAAATAACCCAATTACCCATATTGGCCTCCACAAGAAAAAAAAACAGTGTAGGAAGTGTATGTACCAATATTGAAAGAAAAATAAGGACTCCTTTTGGGGGCACACTTTAGGAATGGAGATTTAGAAAACTGGGTAAAATTAGAACATGACTTTCATTCTCAACTGTTAAAAGGTGAGCGAAAATTGGATAAGAATCCTAAAATATTGGTTTGCATACACAAATAATCCTAAAATGACTGGCAAAATATTTCCAAAATGAATCATCAATCAGCATATCGCTTGAGAAAATCAAAGTACTGTAAGCCGGCCAAAGTTCAATGTGCCTTTGCACTATGGGATGAATTTACTAAGATCCGTGTTGGTCCCAGTTTGCATTTTCAGGTGATAATTTCACTTTTTTGCAAATTGTGAATTTACTATCATTAAAGTTGGGTGATTTCTTCATTTTTTTCATGCTGAAATCGGGTGGTTTAATGCCGCAAATCGGCCGTTTTAAACAATAGAAATGATATCACCATCGGCTCATATCGGAAGCACTTTTCACTTTATTAATACCAATCGGGAATTTACCATTATTCGTTTTGCTAAAGTCGCCTGTTTCACACTCAAATCGGGGACTCAATAGAAGTTTTAAATGCACCACCTCCAGAGCTGCGAGCTGCCATTGAACATACACAAATTAGTGTGATTTGCGTACGTTTCTGGATGGCAAGTGTGTTCTAAGGGTTAATTATTTTTTTTAAATGACGCGACCCCCCCCCAAACAAAAAAAAAGGCTAACCAGCCCCGGACTTGCCAGCCTGTCCTGGTACCCAAAATTATGGGGAACAAAATGTGTAGGGTTCCACCGTAAATTAGGTACCAGCACCAGGCTACAGGGCCAGTCCTGGTTTTAATTATAGGGTCCTCCTATAATTAAAACCAACACCAGATCCTTTCTAGCGGGGGACTGATGCCACAGCCAGGGGAGCCTTTTCACCGGGCCCCCCAGCTGCAGCATCAGTCCTGACTGCTAGTCAGCCCAGGCCAGGGATCCCTGGTGAGTAGGGGATCCCACCAATAAAGGGGTCCCCCTCTCCTGGGCACCCCTGACCTAGGTTAATAGCCCGTGGCTATCCACACCACCCTAGGGCGGTGGGTGGCGGGTTGATAGTGTATGTAGTGTGTAAAAAATAGAATTAACAACATTGTCTTTACAGTGGAACTACAGGTCCCAGCAAGTCTCCCCCGCATGCTGGTACTTGGAGAACCACAAGTACCAGCATGCAGGGCAATTATGGGCCCGCTGGTACCTTTAGTTCACCTGTAAAGAAATGTGTAAAAAAACACAACACACCGTGAAAGTACACTTTTATTTCATACATACACATACATACTCACCTATATTACCAGGAGCAGTCCCCTTGTCCAAAGTAGGCATCCAAGGTCTTCTTAAAACAAAAAAATTAAAATCACGATCCACGCAACAGGTACCAACCAGGATGGCTGTTATCTCCCGAATGAAACTCTCAGATGCAGCTTCTGCCTTTATAGAGCTGTATCTGAGCGTTCATTGGCTGATAGAGGTGAGCCACTGCCTGTCTCAGCCAATGAACGGCTCCACCGTTGAAGTCAATGGTGGGAGCTGCAGGATAAACTTTAGTAACCTGCTCCCACCATTAACTTCAATATTAAGGAGAAAAAATATCCTGTGGATGAAGAAAAATTGACTCAAATGATACATCCAATATCACCATTTAAAGACATAAGAGATATTAACTGCACATATAACCCAAAATGATAACAAATGTCAATTGCAAATATACAAATTATTGTCAATTATATAAAAGGAAAATTCAGCATAACATATAGGTTTGTATATATTATATAGTGTATGTCACTGAGTTCTATGTCTAAGCTGCTGGGGAGTAGGGTGGTGAGTGTATGTCCCTGGGCAGACAGGGGGGGGGGGGGTGGAGCAGTAGAGAGGGTAGTGTATGTCCCTGGGTATTATGTCTGATGGCCCCCATTCATGGGGCAATTTTTCACACGATCTGGCCGTTTTCGACTGATCAAAATGACCAATAGTTTGAAAAATAGGGTTTTCAAAGACTTTTCCGATCTGATACGCGTTTCCGGCATCGCGGATCAACATCGTAGATCAGATGGAAAAACCATTTGATCTATGATCCATCATGCTGTAAATAGGTAAACGAAGCATTTTGTAAGACGCATCGTATACCATTTACAGCATGCTGCGATGCATCAGACGAAACTTGAAAACGTAACAACGTTTTCAAATCGTCCCATGTATGGGGGCCTTAAGGGGCTGGGAAGTAGGGTGGTGAGTGTATGTCCCTGGAGTAGGCAGGAGGGGGCTGGGTAGGTGGTAGAGTGGGTAGTTTATGTTCCTGGGCTGTGGGATACTGTATATCTAGAGGTCGGGTTACTACCTTACAGGTATGCTCCGCAGGTGGGGGTGAAACTAATTAGCCTATCACCCCCCATTCAGAGTCAGTGGTTGGAGCACAAGATCCATACACTCTGCCTCTGGGGGAAGGATGGGAATAGTAATAGCAGGAAGCAGGGGGCAGGATGGGAGTAATAGTGGGAAGCAGGGGATAGGATGGGCATATTAGTGAGAAGCAGGGAGCAGGATGGGAGTAGTAGTGGAAAGCAGGGGGAAGAATGGTGGGAATAGTAATGAGAATTAGAGGCCATGATGGGAGTGCTAGTGAGAAGCAGGGGCAGGATGGGAGTAGTAGTTAGGAATGGAAAAGTATGGGAGTAATAGTGGGAAGCAGGGGGCAGGATGGGAGTAGTAGTTAGGAGGGGACAGGATGGGAGTAATAGTGGGAATCAGGGGGCAGGATGGGAGTAGTAGTTAGGAGGGGGCAGAATGGGAGTATTAGTGGAAGCAGGGGCAGGATGGGAGTAGTAGTTAGGAGGGGGCAGAATGGGAGTATTAGTGGGAAGAAGGGGCAGGATGGGAGTAGTAATTAGGAGGGGGCAGAATGGGAGAATTAGTGGGAAGAAGGGGCAGGATGGGAGTAGTAGTTAGGAGGGGGCACAATGGGAGAATTAGTGGGAAGAAGGGGCAGGATGGGAGTAGTAGTTAGGAGGGGGCAGAATGGGAGAATTAGTGGGAAGCAGGGGTAGGATGGGAGTAGTAGTTAGAAGCAGGAAAAATTGGAGTGGAAGGAACTCACCTGGAAGAAGTCATCTCCGCAGAGCTCTCAGGTCCCAGTCACCATTCTTCCCTCCGTGTAGTACAGAACTGTGCCACTGCCACTGACGACCGACTCATTCTACAAACTGCATAGCTGCAGCGCGCTCTGCAGACCTCCAGCAGCCCCAGACATGGGAACGCATGGCCTGACCCATCCCACAGAGGCAGAGGGTAGGCAGGCAGAGGAGGATGAGGGAGGGGACACTGGAGCTGGGAGGCAGCTTCCGGAAGTGCGGCACCAAGCCCTTGCAGAGTTGCATATGAATGGGTGCAGCCCAGCCGGCCCATTTAGTGAGGAGCATGGGACCAATATTGACCTCTCAGCAGCCCCACCACCGCCACCAGCAAACTTATCTTCCTGGAGACTGACACGCAGGCCTGCAGTTGCGCGGCCACAGTGTCATGATTGTGCATGTGCACCGCACCTGAGGGCGGAGAGAGAAAGGAGCTGAGGGAGGTGGAGCTACCCGGCTGCTCAGACAGTGTTACAGCACACTGAGCACAGAGCAGCCAGGGAGCATCTTCCCTGCCTGCCTCCCGCAGCCAACCATATAAATACGGGAGGCGGCCCTGGAGCTCTGAATATGTACCGGCCCGGGTGGCATATAGCACCCTGTCCCCCGGCCCAGCCCGCCACTGCTTGCTAACCAGATGAGGCTAGCAGAATAAAGCTCAGAGGACCTGACCAAATGATTCCAGGGGCCTTATATGGCCCCCAGGCCTGAGGTTCCCCACTTCTGCCCTAAACTATAGTAGCCAGTAATAGGCTTGATTTCATTTTCAGTAGATACTCGTATATAAAAGCCAATTGCTGATTGGCTGCTGTGGTACATTGCAGATTAGGCACCTTGACAATGTTCACACTACAATTGTGTTGTGGAAACTCCAGGTTAAGGATAGCTAGGAGTGCAACTATACTAATCTACGTGAGAGTATGGACTATGGATCTATGCTAGAAGAGATTCATGTGAGATCTACAATAGGTAAAATACCTGTCCCGCATTTGTAGTTGAGTAATAAAAAGTTGATATCAACAAAGAAGCTGTGAGTGAAGGGAGAGTACAATGCAACAATGTCAGCAGCACTTTTGCTGTTCATATTGTGCAAATAACTATGGTTATTCAGAGGTCATGAGGTTTACCGCTAGGAAAGGCATACCGAAATTGTAGGGAGAGCCATGCAATTTCAGTGGCTGTTTCTGGACGATAACTGGGGGGGGGGGGGTGGGAGTGGCTAACAGTCTCAGGTGTGTTACAGGTGTGTACATGAGTGTGTCTATTCTAAAGTAATGGTGCATACACACGATCAGATTTTTCCTTCAGATATGAACGATAACGATTTAAAAATCGTTCAGTCGTTCATATCTGAAGGAAAATCGTTCATATCTGACATGCCTGAACGATGGACGATCAACGATGCGCGTTCCCGTTTGTCAGATAACGATATCTGACATCTGATGGGTTTGCAGTCAGACTTGGACGATTCCATTCATTTTAATGCAGTCAAAAATCGTTCAATCGTTCAAATCGTTCAAATCATTCAAAACTTTGGTAAAATCGTTCAAATCGTTCAGATCGTTTAATCGTTCAATCGTTCATCTGACAAATCTGACAAGTCTGACAAATCTGACCGTGTGTACGCTCCATAAGACTCAGTTGCACTGACCCCTGTGGCCATGGTCGCTCTGACATTCTGCACTTGCCATAGGCAGCTGCAATGTCTGATTGTGCAGCCAATGGTGCACCGAGAGTGCATCTTTCTATGCACATTGGCAGATTTGCACCACAGCCCATAGCCCGAGGCATTAGCATAAAGATGCATTAGTGTAATACCCTGCTATGCGAGGTATTACGTCGGACTGTTCATGCCACAACTCTCAGCAGTCTCTGCAGCTGCTGAAGAGCTCAGGAGCTTGTCACATGACCAGTGTCAGGTGGTAAGGTCAGTGACAGTTACAGGGGGAAGGACAGTTGGTTGGAGCTGAGCTGAGGTAATGGACCTGGAGAGTGATGCTGTGAGGAGGCAGATGGAGGATGGCCCACAGGGGCTGATACAGAGACTTTAGGCCGGCCTCCCCTTCATTGTGCTACAGAATCAGCAGACAGCCCCTGAGGCAGCACTGGGAGTGACTGCAGGAAATCACATCTAAATACCAAAACCTTATTTCATCACATGACTCTGGCAGGCACAATTAATGACTAAGCATCAAAATGACAGGTTAATATACCAGGATATAAAACAGAAATGAATTACAAGAAAATACATATATAGCATATATATAACTAAGTGAGTGCAGACCACCAATTATTGCTCTTCGGGATATTGTTCCAAGGAGATAGACTTTTACATGAGATATAGAACTCAGGTGCAGTAGCTGTTCTGGTACTAGCAACTAAGGCCCTCATTCAGAGCCGTACGCTCTGAGCAGAGCGCACGCTCTGAATGAGGGCCGCCCTCCATGAAAATGGAGCATCCTCCTGGACGCTCGTATAGCTGTGGGTCACCACTCAGCCTATACGAGCATGCATTTTGATGGCCGCGATGGTCGTGACCATCGTGACCATCGAAACTGCGAGCCGGAGCCTGCGGTTGAGGTTTTCAACCGCAAGCTCCGGAGTGATTTTGGCTCTATCAGAGCCAAAATCACTCCCACTGACATCACTAGTGATGTCAGTGGGCCGGCTTCTGACGGGAGATGTTCCCGTGGGAACGCCCCCGTCAGGGAGGCACGCCCCTGGCACGCCCACCAAAGGGGGCGTGCTGTCAATCAACATCGACAGCACGCCCCCTTTGATCAGACACAACGAGCGAAGGACTTTCCTTCGCTCGTTGCGTCTGGCGCATGCGCACGACGGAGCTCCCTCCGTCGTGCGCATGCTCAGTGCATAACATCGACCCACTTGCGAGCGGACAGCCGCTCGCGAGTGGGTCTGAATCAGGCCCTAAGTACAGACTGACTTAATATGTATCCACAGTGATATCTATTGTTTATGTTATTATAGCTATGATTAGGACTGTTTGCTAGTATGATATTAGCTTATAGATATTAACCTACTGCTACCAATTTGGTAAGGGTGGAGCATGAGTTAGTGCAATCACCATTAAGAGTATTACCAATAAGGAAAAGTAAAGGTAGTGAACAATACTGAATGTTATTAAACACTGAATTATATGTTTTAACCTTGATTTTGTTAGGGATTTTGATGCTGGTAATCTCCAAAGCAGTATCAGTAGTAGGCTATACTTTTATACTGTGCTGGATAAATATATTTTAGAGTGTAATGTATTATTGCTAGTTATATGCATGGGAAGATCCGGAACTGTCAAAGAGTTCCAGCTAAATAAAGTGATCATTATTTTATTTACTGTCAATTGTTGTGTTGGGATTGGGGACCACGTGCCTCTCTGCTGTGACGTGGGAAGGAAGAAGCAGCAGGAACCACTGGAATGGTGTGAAAACCAATACTAAAGATTTTCAATCACCTTAGGGGTGTCACATTAGTGGCTGTGGTAAAAGCCGATGCTGCAATTGTGTTCACCTGTGAATCACCCTCTATGTTTCTGTCCCCTTTTTAACTACTTCACCTGTGTTTCATCCTATCAGACCTATATGTGCAGGGACTTCTGCCTTTGCTGACTAATACGAGAGGATGAGATACAGCGGGGTGCATAAAATTAGAATATCACCAGACAGGACATACATTAGATAAAGCCACACGCGCAGTCACTGTCCAGCTGTGAAAGCATCCTTAAAATCTTAAATTAAAACACAATGCGTGAGACTGTTATATACCTCGTAACCACTAGATGGCAGACAATCTCTATTGAAAAAAAAAAACTATATACAATTTTATTCCAACAAGCACCAAGTGAAATTGCCTTAATAACATGAATGTTTATATTTATCAGTAAAGCTTATTACTGTACATCTTAAATGTGAAACAATATATAGTATGCATTTATGATCTAACACAGATCAGCGCTTACAAGTGGCAGGAAATAAGCAGGATGAAATTGTACTTCTACTCTGGAAAGGACAAATCTCATGTCAACTGTACTTGTACTTACTTTCTATAAATTTCCCAATAAATAAGGCTGATTCCTCCCTGTCCTTAAACATGCCAGTGTCAAATTCATAGAAAATTTACTGTTAAACATAACAGATAGAACCACTTATTTAATATGAGTGCAAATCAACTAGATTTGTGTCCAAATTGCTCATATACTGAACATAAATGGCTGAATGAACAGATCAAACTGATTTGTCAATGACTGGATCACATAGGCTATGCTGGCCATACACAGGCTTGCCTACCCTCCCGATTCGGGTGAGAGCCTCCCGATAAACGGGTGCAGCTCCCGCCCCCCCGGAAAGGCAGACAAGCCTCCCGCCCGCCGCCGATCCCCCCCGGCCTCCCACCAATACCTGCACCTGCTTCACAATGCCAGTTTTTTCGGCATTGTGTAGCGGGGGCGGGGCCAAAATGACGTGCTGGTGTGGCCTTGCCCCCTGTCACACCCGCAAAACATCAGCTCATCTGGCCACACACCCCTTTGCCGTCCACGCCCCCTGTCCTGCCGATCTGGCTGCTCCCTCCGGGAAGGAGCAGCCAGATAGTCTGAAAATATGCCATACACCTTGAGATAAAACGCACCAATTGTCTGACATACGGATGTACAGACCAAATATCTGGCCAATTAGGTGCCATATTGTCTGTTTGACTGTCTGATGGTACATATATCCACTGTCAGATCCGATCAGCAATTTTGGCATATATTGGGGATATACGGAGACTCTTGCCTGACAGAGCGATAATTGGCATATAATTTCTTATTGCAGCGAATAGCAGTGATAAACATTACAATTATCTGGTCTGAAACCCAATTACTGATAAATATGCCCCTAGGTGTTTCATTCACAGTTGGAAGTCAAGTCAAAAAAAGGAACAACTTTGCAGCAGGACAAAGCATGTTGCAATGTAGGAAGTGAAAACTGAAATATATTATTTTTTGTTGCATGCAGGGTAAATACTGGCTGCTTTTGCATGTAGCCTAGAAATACTGGACAACTTCATTTTTACACTGCAATTTAGAGTTCAGCTAGGACACACCTCTCCCAAACTGAATGCTAATGTGAATCATACATGCCTACCCTCCTGGTTTTCGCTGGAGGCTTATGATTTTTTGGGTAACTCCCACACCCCCGGAAGGGTAGGCATTTCTCCCGCATTCTGCCCACTTCCTAGTGAAGTATGCAGAATGGGGAGAATCGCATCGAAGGGGGTGGGGCTTAATGACATGACCTGTCAGGCCCCGCCCCCATCACAGCCCACCTGCTTGTCCTCCCCAGACTTCTCCCGGGAAGGACAAGAAAAAGGTAGGCAAGTATGATGTGAATATACTAGAGATGTGCGTGGCCCCTGTGTTTTTGTTTTTGATTAATCTTTGTGTTTTGGTTTTGCAAAATGTATACACAAGACAAATCTCATATATAATAAAACAATGCCTAATATTAGGAAATGAACACTTCTATAATAATAAAATGATAAAAACATAGATAACAAAAACATATTAATCTAACAAAATCATTCTGAGTACTGAGGTACATTAAGACAGACACCCCTATATTATTCCAATGGGGATATTGGGCCTGATTCATCACAGAACGCAACAGCATACGCAGATTGGCCGATGGTTCCTACTGCTCATGCGTATGCTCCGCAGTGCGTGTGCGTGAGTTAGCATTGCAATCACAATAGCGATCCGTAGTGAATCAAGCCCATAGTTTGAGAATAACCCAGTGGCAGGCTGAAATTTAAACAGTCATACAGTATTAATTTACACCATCCTTATTAGCAGCAGGATGTCTTTACTTCCCTGTCTCCTTGTATTGTATTAGGAGAAGTAATAGGAGTGAGTGTTCTTGTGGGTATATGCTAAGAGGATAATGTCTAATAGGTGTGTTAGCATCCACAGATTAAAAGTAGACACTGTGGAGATTATGGTGCTGCTGGAAAAACAGCTTAACTATATGTCATCAATGGGCAAATGTTTTAAATTACTGTTTCGGGTTTCTGGTCAAGTGGCAAATTAGCAGAATGGAGACCTCTGTACTGTGGAGGTTCTGCCAGCTGTGTAACACTGAGGTGCGTGGTGAAATGACCAGTGTGATTGAACAGTAGTTTCCTGTCAGAAATTGGGGTATTGTCCGCTGCCTGGAAAGGAGGTGCTGCCTGCTCACTGACACACTTCGCTACAGATACTGGCTCCTGAAGAAGCTGTTATCTACAATGAAACATGTTAGGCAGCAGGCAGCACCTCGATACTTGCACCTACCCTATGCTAGGTGCTGGCGCACCATTGACACTTCCACTATGCTAGATATATAGGCCTTCATTCAGAGGCGGCCATACGGTCTACGACCGCACGGCCGCCTCGATGTTTGTCCAGTGCGCATGCGCACGAGGGAGCCAGCTCCTTCGTGCGCATGCGTGAGACCCACTACGACCGACAGTGCCGGTCGTAGCGGGTCTCTTTCCAAAGGGGGCGAGCTGTCGATGTTGATTGACAGCTCGCCCTGTTTTCAAGGCGGGCCGGGGGGTGGCAGCCCAAACGGAGGCGTTCCCATGGGAACGCCTACCGTTTGGGGGAGGCCCCACTGACATCACTAGTGATGGCAGTGGAGAGCTTCTGGCTCTGACAGAGCCAGAAGCTCTCCGGGGCTTACGACAAGTGAGACCCTACCCTAGGGTCTCATCGTAAGTTCCGATGGTCGCGATGGTCTCTGACCATCGCGACCATCACCCTAGCGGTCGTTAGAGCTGTGGGTGTAAACCCACAGCCTAACGACCTAAACAGAGGCGGGCGGTCAGGATGCCATCGGCCGCCCAGTTTCTGAGAGACCGCTTGCATCCTCCGACCGCCTCTGAATGAGGCCCATAGTCTCCATCAGAGTATGGCCTCCAATCTAAGTGATTAAGCTTCTGAGTTTACAACAACTTCTGCAACATGCCTGCAACACTCCCATAAAATGTTCATAGGACGGTACATCTCCATCATGCGTCTCAATAGCCATCTCCCAGTCACCACGCAGTAGTCAAATACATTTTGAACACATTTCTGATATCTAGTGATGTAAGTTCATCACAGATGCCCAGAGGCAAGTTATAATTTGTAGCCCCCCCGTCACAGCCGCTGACACCTTAATGTAGCAATTCGCATGCAGACAGGTTATAGATAGACGTAGGCAGCAGCTGACATGGAGCTCTCCACTAGTGTATGGTGGCTTCTCAGGTGCCGGGAGGAGTGCCATGTATTGGGCGGCCATGACGGTACACTCCGGGTATATAATTACAGCCCTAAGTGGGTAAATATGTTGTGGACAATTGAGGAGGTGCCCCTTCAGTGCTGGAGCCCGGAGGCAAGCGTCTCCATTCCATTGTCTCCCATAGTTCTGCCCTTGCTGATACTGTGTGTCTCAATCACAACTGCGCCTCTGTGTGTAGCCACCATGGGACACAGGCGCTATATAACTTTTTAGCAACTTAGATGCATGCTCATTAAAAAACATTGCCCATTTGCGTGAATATTGGCATTGTGTACGACTCAGAATGAGGCCTAAAATGTCCTACAGCAGCTCTGCTCTGTCAGCCCCTACATTGGATGACTACTCCTTGTTGAATCTAATACAAAATACAAGGACATTAACACAATTGCACCAGCATATATATCCTCTCTTGTCTCAAATTATATACCAACTTCTCTGCACTGTACAAGATCTGGTCTCTCATCCACAATCGTTACTTGCATTCATTCCCACTGTAAAGTGGGCTGCATACTCTCTGGATGATTTCCTTGCTCATTTTCCCCTAGCCTCCAAACTTTAAGACATTTCCTGACAGCAGGGCCGTAACTAAGGTGGCATGGCACAGGGCACCGCAGGGCAGGGGGCGCTGTTCGGGTCTGTCAACTTGGTTATCTCTACACTGCTGACTCCAGGTTTGTGCACGACTGTTCTGAAGGTGCAGCTTTATCTACTCTCTCCTATATCTAGAGCTGGTGAGTTATACTGCATAATTATTGTGTATCATCACTGCAGCCATTGGATTCACACTGTATTTGGTAGTGACACCTGGAAAACAGTGGTACAACGGGATCGGTACCCCCTTATTATCGTATGGGACAAATCAGATTTGTCATGTCCCTTCTCCATGAGGCCACGCCCCTTTTTCAGTGCTTGTCTTATGTACCTATTTGAAAAATGGGGGGGCAATGCTCTTTCTGGGGCAGGGCACCAAAAAGTCTAATTACGGCTCTGCCTGAAAGCTTACCTCTAGACAACTACAGGTTGAGTCTCCCATATCCAAATATTCCGAAATACGGAATATTCCGAATTACGGAATATTTTTGGTATGACTGAGAATGTGAAACCTTTGCTTTCTGATGGTTCAATGTACACAAACTTGTTTTAAAGCACAATTTCATTAAAATACAGTATACAATAACCTTCAGGCTGTGTGTATAAGGTGTATATGAAACATAAATGAATTTCATGTATGTACACAAACTTTTTTTGATGCTCAAAATTATAAAAAATATTGTATAAAATGAGCTGCAGGCTGTGTGTATAAGGTGTATATAGAACATAAATGCATTCTGTTTTAGTTTTGGGTCCTATACAGTACAGTATGCAAATATTCCAAAATACGGAATAATCCGATATCCAAAATACCCCTGGTCCCGAGCATTTTGGATATGGGAGACTCAACCTGTATCAAAATTCTGAAATCACCCTTTCAGGCAAGTCAACCCCATACCACTCCTCTACACAGTTCACAAAAATATATATTTATTTGCTTTCTATAATCAAACAACCCTCTGTACTCTAAACCAACATTGTTGTCACATATTGGGTTCTATTTACTACAATCCGCATTTGTAATGCAGATTGTAGTGGGATATTATCGACTGAATTCGCATTGCGAATTCAGGGTCTGATTCAGACCCACTCGCGAGCGCAGGACGCTCGCAAGCGGGTCGATGGTGCCCTACTGTGCATGCGCACGATGGAGGGAGCTCCGTCGTGTGCATGCGCGAGACCCGGCTAGCGACTGTGTAGCCGTCGCTCCGGGTCTCGCACCAAAGGGGGCGTGCTGTCGATGTTGATTGACAGCACGCCCCCTGTGGTGGGCGTGCCGGGGGCGTTGCTGCCAGGCGGAGGCGTTCCCTTGGGAACGCCTGCCGTCTGAAGCCGGCCCCACTGACATCAGTAGTGATGTCAGTGGGAGTGATTTTGGCTCTGATAGAGCCAAAATCACTCCAGGGCTTGCGGCAGCGAGACCCTTCCGCAGGGTCTCTGTCGCAAGCCCGATGGTCTACAGCTATGCGAGCGTCCAAGAGGCCGCTCCATTCTCATGTAGGAGGGCCTTGATTCAGAGCGAGCGCTCTGGTCAGAGCGTCCGGCTCTAAATCAGGCCCTCAGGCAATATCACAGGGATTTACTACAAATCCCTTGCAGGGACAGAGCTTGTGATAAAGCTCTGTCCCTGCGAATCCCCTCCGCACACTAGTCACGGTATTTTCCCAAACAATACCATGACAAAGTGCCGACGCATGCGGACCCCCCCACGACCCCCCCTCCCTCAATAGCACTTACCTGCAGTCATCAGTGCTCCGGTAATGTCTTCCATGCCTCCGGTCAGCTGACATCCCATACTGCACTGGGACACGGTCACCTGATGACTGGGCCGCAGTGCACTATGGGAGACTAGCTGACAGGAGGGAGAACATCACCGGAGCCCCGATCACCGGTCCTTGGACTCAGGTAAGTACATTTTTTTTTAGCAGAGATCAGCTTGCAGTCTGTTTAGACCACACAGCTGATCACTGGGACCAGCTCCAGGCTATGCTCTGCCCGTTACAGCAGAGTAGGAGCCCAGTATCCGGGGGAGACCAGATGGCGTTATTATGACAGGGCCTCCCTAGGTATTTTTTTCACTATTTATTTTTAGTAACTACCAGGCAGATCACATTTCCCATTACATTTCTGGGAAATGCGATCTGATTACTAAAAATAAGTGATACTTAGGGGTTGGAGTAGAATTTTACGAATTCTACTCCAATTGCCCTGTAATAACTATAGGTGATACTAAAATAATGTGAAAAGGGTGTGAAAACACCCTTTTTCACTTTATTTTAGTAAAAAATAATGAATAAATAGAGCCCTTAGGGTTTTTAGATTCAAGTCAGGACCCATGGACTAGGCTGACAGCCTGTAGCAAAATAGTGGTGGTATAATCATGGTGGGACCCATGTGGTAAATGCCTGGGGTCTTCAGAGAGGTCAGTGGCAAATACAAGGCTCCCAGTCTGCCCCTGGAATCACTTGCGTACAGGGCTGGGACCAGTGTTTGAGAACAACACAGCAAGTAATTAAGGTAATCGGTAGCCCATCTAGAATCTGTTAACAGATACTACAGACCGATTATAAGAGCTGGGTCACTGGAGCCTAAATCCGCAAAGAGGAATTTAGATCCAGAACCCAATCCCCAACAACCATAACAAACATTTGCAGCAGAGACTCAGCACAAACCCCAACACTCTAGGAAAGGGCCCACAGAGCAAAACCCACCATCGATAGAGGTACCGATAGTATGGCGAGTAGCGAGTCCCAGAGTACGGTAGGTCAGGAGCTGCAATACTGAGTAAAAGCAATATGATGCAGAACAGGAGTAAACTGCAGTACAATGAGGTTAAAGTCCACTTGAAACTGCAATGAGCAGGAAAGATGTATTCAGAGGACTGTCTAGAAGATAAGGTCGCTGTGGCAGAAGACTTGGGACTGGAAGCACAAGGAGAGTCTTAGATGTGCAGGAGACTTCAGAATACAAACAGGCTGGAATTGCAGATTAAATCTCAGACTTGGACACAGAGGCGTCACCTAGTCCGGTGACACCCGGTGCGCACTCTAACTGTCTCAGTGTCCCTGTCCGCCGGAGCCGCATTTGCACACTGAAAAGGGGTGTGGCCTGAAGTAAAGGGGCATGGCCTCGCTGGGATCCCGATGACGTCACTCCGGGGACAGCCAAGCATGTCCGGTGACTGGGCTGTCGGCTTCTCTTCTATGACAGGAGCCGAGTGCTGCAGGAGAATGTCACACTGCAGCACGTGGCTCCTGTCACTGCAGAAGAGCAGGCATTTTGGTGTAACCCCCTCTGAGGGTGACACCCAGGTGCAACCCGCACCCCCTCCTGACGCCACTGCTTGCACAATAGATGAACTAGATAAGAACCAGAGGTTGCAGACGTGGAACCAGGTTGGAACCGGAGGAACTGGACTGGACCCGGAAGTAACTGCAGAGTAGCCAGAGTGGAACCAGAAGCTTGAACCATACTTGAGCACAGGCTAGTTGGTGCAGGCTTGGAAGCAGCATACAGTGCAAGACTGCAGAGATAATGTAGTAACACAAAAGCATCAGCTTGCATAACTGCAGCAGCCCAGGGTCAGACTTTAGATCTGTGAGTAAATTAGTAAGTGAGATCACTGGGGGGAAAAGTACCACAATGTTCCGACAAAGTGCTTTTGTCAGGTGCAGGCTTAAATAGGGCACTTTTGTCAGGGATAGGATGATATGGTCATGTGAGTGCAGGTGACAGGTAAAAACTGAATACTGGTGCTCACCTGATCGGAGACAACATGGCTGCACCCATGAACCTCAGGAAATGGAATTGCAGAGCTCTGGGACATGGTAGACCACCTTGGTATAGCACCGCCAGACAGGGTAAGAGTGACTAAGTTCCATTTTTTGTGACAGTTTTGTGACTGTTACTAGATCATATAGCCACACAAAGTATTTTACCCTATGCAATCTGGCTGGACCAATATGCAATATGTGGCAGTTACCCTCATGCATGAAACTTATATTTTACTAAATATTGTAAACTTGCAAGCAGGACCCTCTCACCTCTTTGTCTTTTAGGGATTGATGTATCAAGCAGTGTGGAGAAGTGGACCAGTAAAGAAGTTGCCCATAACAACCAATCAGTTTTGAGGTAGCATTTATCAAGTAGGTTCTATACAATGATAGGTAGAAGCTGATTGGTTCCTTTGGTCCATTTCTCCACTCTTTTTTCCTGCTTGATACATCACCCCTTAAATATGCAGACTTGTTTTATGACTGTCTGTTCCCAGCTGTAAAGTGCTGTGTAAGAAAGCTGGCACTGCAGTTGAGGGAGTTGGTTGGAAATACACAGAAACATAGATTTTGACGGTAGATAGAACCACTTGGCCCATCTAGTCTGCCCTTTTGTTTTAAACCTTTTGGTAACCTCAACCCTACAGTATATGATCCTTAGTACTTTACTATTTACTATGTAATACTATATATACAGTATTTACATACATGAGCTATTGGGGATACAGTAAAACACATTGGGCTCTATTTACTACAATCCGCATTTGTAATGCAGATTGTAGTGTGATATTCAGGCAATATGACAGGGATTTACTGTAAATCCCTTGCAGGGACAGAGCTTGCGATAATGCTCTGTCGCTGCGAATCCCCTCCGAACACTAGTCATGGTATTTTCGCAAAAAATACAGTGACAAAGTGCCCGTGCATGCACAGACCGCCCGCCGCTGCTACCCCCCCGGCGCTAAACCCCGCCCCATCATTAAGCCCCACCCCCCATGATCGCGGACCACCCCCGCGACCCCCCTCCCTTAATAGCACTTACCTGCAGTCATCGGTGCTCCGATGATGTCTTCCATGCCTCCGGTCAGCTGATATCCCATACTGCACTGGGACCCGATCACCTGATGACCGGGCCCCAGTGCACCATGGGAGACCAGCTGACCGGAGGGGAGTCATCACCGGAGCCCCGATCACCGGTCCATGGACTCAGGTAAGTGAATTTTTTTTGTTACTTTCTTTTTTAGCAGAGATCAGCTTGCAGTCTGTTTAGACCACACAGCTGATCACTGGGACCGGCTCCGGGCTCTGCTCTGCCTTTTATACCAGAGTAGGAGCCCGGTAACTGGGGGAGACCCTGGATAATGCCACCTCCAGGTGGCGTTATTATCACAGGGCTTTCCCCGGTATTTTTTTACAATTTATTTTTAGTAACTTTGGTCGGATCACATTTCCCATTACAATTATGGGAAATGCAATCTAATTACTAAAAATAAGTGATACGTAGGGGTTGGAGTAGAATTTTACGAATTCTACTCCAATTGCCCTGTAATAACTATAGGTGATACTAAAATAATGTGAAAAGGGTGTGAAAACACATTTTTTCACTTTATTTTAGTAAAAATAATGTTAATAAATAGAGCCCAAAATCCCTGAAACTAATAGTAGCTTTAGTACTAAATTCCAACTACCTCCATGTACTGTGATATATCATGATTGCTCACTATTTTTGAAATAAGTCAATTTGTCCTGTGAATGCTAAATTACTGGAAGGGAATATATTCAGCTATTAGGATTGGAGCTCCTCTTGGTTTACTTTTTGTGTACGAGCTAGGAAAATACACTGATGTAATAATTTATGTGATTTGGAGTAGAATCTGCTCTTAAATGACATTTACTATTTACTATTGACATTCGTACATGCTTTTTTAAGGATTTTTTTGTATTTAATCATCTTACATTAAAATATCCTAATTTTTGGTGGTGTTTAGTAGTGAGTGATAAAATATAACATAATGTAATGAAATATGAAATGTTTTGTTACATTTTGATGGACCCATAGCATCGGTCTAACTAGTCCACCACCATATATGTAGGTATGGCGGGTGTTAAGACAGGTTGAGTACGAGATGCCGATACTCAGGATCCCGGGAGTCAGAATCCAGACGCAGGCATCCTGATAGGGTTAGGATACCGACACCTGCCGGTAAGTACCCTACCCCTACCTCTACCTCCAAATAAAACCCTCCCTCCCCGCAGCCTAAACCTAAAACTCCCCCGCAGCCTAAACCTAACCCTTCCCCTAGTTCATAACCCTAACCATTAACCCTCCTCCTAATGCCAATACTTACTGTGACGATGTCAGCGCTTGGGATGCTGGTGCTGGTTTTCTAACTAGTGCCGGGATTCCAGCACTGGCATTCTGAGCGTCAGCATCCCAGCAGCTCGGATAGTCACTACATCCCGTTAAGACAAATAAATGATTGGACTTGATTGGCTATATCTGGGAGCATACCTCTGGTTATGTATGGAAAAAATAGTTCATGGCCACTGCATGTCAACCTACTGTAGATTATTTGAAATAGACAAACATATCAGAGATTAAAATAGCAGAAGACCTCTAACTTTTAAGTAACAAGTAATTTTCCTCTTGGACGCAGGTTCTACCAGATATCAAAATATCTACAGTAGCCCAGTCCAACAATAACACAGTGGAATAATCTGTCTTTGTATTAATAGTTCATCAACAAATTAAGTTGATCCCAATATCGCAATGAAAATCACCTTGGGACTGATTTTGAGTTGGGTGCAAAGCAAAAAAGAGCAAGTAAGTTTGCACATGGGTAAAGCCTTGTTACACTTTAGGTGGGGCAGATTTATAATGTGCAGATAGATTTAGAATTGAGTTAGGTGTGTCCACAATCTAATCTTAATTACAGTTTAAAAAAGAATGTGGACTTCATGCAAAAGCAGACAGTATTTACCCCACATGCAAAAACAATATATGTACAGTAATTGCACCCCTTGCATTGCAACTTGTTTTTTCCAGAAACAAAGTTACTTGTTTTTTTTGCTTTGCTCCCATCTCAGAATCAGGCCCCTAGTGTGGTGGTTCGGTATTAACAAAGGGTAGGGAACTTCAAGCATAATTGTATGACACAATACTCAGGTTATCTGCCCACTTTATCAAACTGGGTTATCCTGTAACAATTGTGTTTGAAATGTTTCTCTCCAAGGAGAGTGGCCTGTCCAGGTCTATAAAACAATGTGGTTCTTTTGTAGAGTGAAATCTCGAAAGGTACCGACTGTCAACTGCGACAAGAAAATAATGTAACTTCTCCTCCCATGGTATTGACTCTTGTTTCTGGCCTCTTGCTACCATTGTATAGCACAAGGATAGATTAATACAGTAGATGACTGGGGGACCTATTCATCATCAAAGGCTGTATGGCCTCCGATGATGAAGTTTTGAACTCGCTGCAAGAGATACTTAAGTAACATGACACCGGAGCAATTCATCATTGCTTCGGTGCGGGGACAACTGCTCCGAAAAGCAGTTGTCCCCGTGGTTAGTATCACAGCTACTTCTGTAGCTGCGTTACTTACCTGCTCCCCGTTGTCCCAGCTACGCATGCGTGACCTCGGGTCATGCATATGCAAAGCCGCCGGGGAGTTAATAAGGAGGCGGCAAAGGGATTCGCTCGGATCGCTCTTTGCATCACGGGAACTCCTACCCATAGGAAGGAGCGGGGATCCAAGAACAAACGCCGTCTGAAGATGGCACTTGTTCTCGGCAGCAGACCCCGAAAACTTTAAGTTTTCGGAGTTTGCTGAATAGCAAGTGGGTCCTATCGGACCCCTCATGATGACTGGTCAAGTAACTTAAATACTGAAAACGCTAGTTTCCGCATGCTTACCGGGCCATTTATCGTTTGATGAATAGGCCCCTGGGTGACCTGTTAATTAAAGTAAATTTTCATATATAATACAGTATGTGACTTGTTTTTTCTCTGTTCTTTTTATGTTTTTGTTTTTCTTGTAATATTAGTTTCTGAGTTATTATTTTATTTTTCTATTATACACAATTAAGTTTCTTTTAAAAACATAGAATAACATTTTTTTTCTATAAATGCAAAAATATTTGTGCTCATCAAACTGTTGTGTAATATGTGGTTCCTGTGCCTATTACTGATTTTCAACCTTCTTAATTTCAATAAATCTGTTTTTGAATAAAAATTGTAAAAAAAAGAAAAAAACATGTTCATAACAATAAAGAAATATCGGGCCTGGTTTTTTACTTGATCCTAATGTTAGTCATAAAAGAGTATATGTTCCATTCAAGACATTCAGTAAAAGCCATTCCATGCAAAGATTATAAGCACATCTGCTTTTTAAAAAAAAAGTAATCAAAATTCTGTATGACTCTCTTGGTATTTTCACACATTAAAAAATTAACCACAAGACTTCGATGCAGCTGCTGATCATGTAATTGCCCTTTTCAGTGTTCTGATAAGCCAAATTGTTGCAATTAATGCATATTACATAAAAAACAAGCATTTGATTAAATATTGTAAACCAATCAGAATAAATAAGAATGAATGGCTTTATTTCCATGCTACATTTTCATCTTGCTTTCCTCGAGTCTGCATTAATGAAGAAAATGTTGCTTGAATCATTCTGAGAAGAAAACCTAATCAAGCGCTATTAATAAACTCAACCAATTTGAAATTTGATGACTTCACCGAATGAATGAGTAAAATAGCATCTGTTCATCATTGAAATTATTATAAAAAGTCAGGATCATGGGATTCTTAAAAATGCAGGCAATGATTTATGTACAAATTATTTTTCTATTACAGCCTTATGTACTGAAATGTGTTCAATTAACCAAACCTCGCTTCCGCCTTTGAAAAAAAATCCCTTAATCAAACTTTTTACATATTGACTAAGGAGTAATGTGGCTATGGGTGACCACTATGTCTCTGTGTGTGCAGTTATCTTCTATATATGAAACTAAAAAGAAATAACCCCTGGCACCAAGCTGCCATCACCACTCTAATGGTGCATACACACTAGACGATATGCTCCCTGAGCGATATCGTCTAGTGTGTCCCCGGCAGGCTGTGCTCAATGTCGTTTATGACATTGAGCACAGCCGCTGAACGATATCGTTCAGCGCCGGGCTCTCTCCCCCATTCCCTGACATGCAGCAACCTGACGAGATCGTCAGGTTGGCCTGCATGTCAGCCCGATGAACGATGATGACGAACGACCCGCGGGAACGAGCGTCGTCATTATCGTTCATCTTTTTGGGCTTAAAAAATGGACGATAAAGTGGACGACTGAACGATAACGATATCGTTATCGTTCAGTCGCCCACTTTATCGCCCAGTGTGTACGCACCTTTAGGGGTAGATTTACTAACAGGGGGTTTGTCAAAGCCGCCGATCATCTGCGGCATTGCATAAACCACCCGTTATTAAATCTATCATGAGCACGGAGTTTAGGTTTTAGTTACTGAGAGTTCTAGAACCTTCAGTGCTGGTATCTTAGTTTACCCATATTAAATAATATACAGTGAGTTGCTATTCCTATCTCATAAGAAAGTTTGCATGTAGTATGCAGCTGTGAATCCGAGCTTAATAAACAGAGAGCTTAAATTGCATTGCAGTGCAATATAATTACACAGTTATGCAATGCAATGGTATATATGCAATTGTATACCAGCCTACCGCATCAAGGGTGCATGTATTGCATATTATGATGAGGTCTATTTATCCAAGACATTAAGCCCTAAATGCTGTTAAAATGGGACATTTTTGCTAATTTTTAAAGTTTCCAACTATTTATTTAGTCTATCAGCCTGCGTCCAATGAGCATTTCTGATTATCACCAGTGGTGGCCTGTGCAGTTACTATTATTCAATAGTTTAATTAAAGGATAGGGAAACTTGTTTACGAAGCACAGCAGCAGGGCAAATCACACATTATTTCATCTTACAACTGTATAAAATGTATTCTTCTTTTATCATTTTTTTAAGTATATTTAAATTATTTAGTTTTCCATTGAATCTGCACATGGAAAACCTGATACCAGGCTCTAGCGTGACTCGCCAAGGCCGGGTCACACATGTGCAAATGAGAACCCTACAGGTGGGCAGGGTCAACGAATACTACTGCCAGCCAGTACCTATTTTGGGCATTTGTTTTATTTTTGTTAAATAATCCCATAAGAGAGCTGGCAATGCTATAGCAGCAATGCACCATCCATAGAAAACAGTGAAATATGCTATTTAAAACAGATCAAGACAATTTTAAGACCATGATTCAAATAGGAAGATTGCAGGTCCAATGAACAGTGGAGTAATTGAAACTAAATAGCCAGGCACAAGTTTCAGACTGTCAGAGCAAATTAGGGCAACAGTTATTCAAACTATGCAAGTGCAAGACTAAAGTGGCATGCACTCTAATACAACTCCAAAATGAAGGCTAAACTGTATATTACTTACTTCATGGGAGCTGTACTGTACCAGGAGATGCTGGGGATAAAAGAAGAGGAAGTTACAAGTGAGAATGGTAATAAACAGGAATATTTACAGGCCCAAACAGCGCCCGCTGCCCTGTGGTGCCCTGTGCCATGGCACAGGTCGCACTACCCTAGTTACGGCCCTGCCCTACATACCATTACAGTGGTGAGGATTGTGCTGTACACTCATTCCATGATAAGGAAGGGTACTGCTGGCATGATGTGAGCTGTGCATTACTCTACCTGTTTCATGGAGGCTTTACTATAGACTGAGCAAAATGTCTTCTGGGCAAAGGTCACAATCAACTGGCTATAAGATTAATCTGCATGTATCAAGATAATAAAGTATTACTATGTTTTATGTGGTGATATGAATAATATGATATTAGTAGTGTCTCATTGCATATCTCTATCTATCTATCTATCTATCTATCTATAAAACTTTATTATTTCTAAAACCTCTTGTCAGCTGCAAGATATCTTGATAGGAGCACGTAATAGCATGTGTCTCTGCCACACTATGGGCCGGATTCAGTTAGATGCAGTAATTTATAGCACTGGGAAAACGGTGGTAGCCTCAGGCTTTAACACCTGGGGGCTATTCAATTACAGGCCTTTTTCCTTGTGCAGTAAATTACTTGCTAACGCGTGCTAACCCGTAGAATCTGGGATAAGTCACATGACACATCCAAGGTGTCCATTAGTGTTCAAGTCACATCCCCCATACTCAGAGGCATGCCTCTATTAACTCTCTTACTGCCAGTGGTGTGGCCCAGCCCCCAGGTTGCAAGCAGTGTCTGACTATACAGAAGCAAGGCTGCGCTGTTGCTGTCTCATCTCTCATATCCCTGCAGTCCCAGGAAGCTCCAAAAAGCTGGTGAGTTAACTATGCAAATAATTACAATAAACAAAGAAGATGTTTATAAGTTATATTCTAATAATTTTTATATCAAATCTCAGGATTATGACAGTAGAGGCTCTGCCTCCTCTGCCTACCCTGACTGCACGTCCCTGATGTATACTGAATTACTGCACTGTATAAAAGCTATTCAGATACGAGTATGTATTATTAAATTAATAAAATGACTTTCAGATTTTATTGATTGTTTTTGATAGTAATAGGGATCCAAAACATTAGAATTTCACTATGGGCCACTGCGCGTGCAGCCTGATAATTGAATTCTCCTGTATATGTTTTCAAAATAATTTTTTTACTTGCACAAATCAAAAACAAATAAACAAAAAGATTATGTAATATAGGCTAGAAAGCAGAATGGAAATTGGTAACTTGTATTTCTACTCATTATTATTTATGACATGCATACATACATTGCCTCTGAAATGGCCTAAGTGCCATTGATAACAGCATGGGACATCTATGCTGTTAAACTATACGTCAAGCACTTGTGCTCTGTGTCAAGTAAGAATGCTGCAACATAAATTGATTATCAGGGCCGTGCAGGGATTAACGGCACCTTGTGCCGGCCCCTCTGCCTTAGCACCTGGCACCACCGGTAAGCGCAGAGCTGACTTGGAGCATCTTGAGGACACTCCAAGTCAGCTGCCCACACTGTCAGAAGTGTCAAAAGGACGCTCCGAGACACCACAGCAGTGATCCTAGCTACAGGGCGCCATTCCAAGGCAATGGTGCCACCCACAGAGCCCTGCGCTCTGTGCACTGTGTAGGAGGAACGGTCGCACACCAGTATTTACGCCCTTGGTGATTATGATCATTTAGCACAATTAGGTAGCAGTAAACATTGTTATTGCCTTCTAAGGGAACGACTGTACCAAAACCATGCCAAAAAAATGCTCACACAACATAGTTAAACCACAAAAACTTTACCTTACACAACTTTGTAGTCCGTAACCTGTGCCCATGGCACTACTGTACTCAGAAAAATGCATTGTGTGATGAGGGGATTATGCACTGCAACTCTTGTACCCTAGTTAACCAGCTTGTGACATTAGACCATTTTTTATTAAACTGGCTGCTCACGCATCATGTTGAAATTTGCAGAAATTTTATCTACAATTGCTCAGTGTGTTCCTGCATTTCAAATTAATGCATGGATATCATAGAGTATGTGCTTTCCTCCATTATTGCCCATTGCTGATTGTGTTTTCCCTTAGAGTTCCATGCTAACATCACCTTAGACACTGCTGTTTGTGATGTATTAGTAAGTCACACTGCAGTGAATTGGTCACTACTATAGCTCGTGCTAAACTCACCACAATCGCTCCTCTTCCAGAATAACTGAGGTTCTCCTCTTGCAGCAAGGTTAGCCATAATTATAGGCAGCCAGAGAGGACTAGCATTTTTTTACACAAACTGGACCATGATCGAATGTTATTTGATTGGATCACATTTGTGTTGAAGCTATTGTTTTCTATATGCCCCTAGCTGTACCTCATTTACCTAGGTGTTTCTGTTTCTCGTACATTATCGGCATCATATGAATTAGTCTGAAATCATGGAAAGTCATACAATATATTATTATAGAGATACTTTAAAAAAAAAATCAATAAAAATCACAAATATAAGTATGTTGTAAAGCACATTAACTGTTTTATACTTAAATAAAATCAATGATTAAATAGCTTTGTTTTTTTCAGAATTGGAGTCAGGAAAATGAGTGTGTGTTTGCCTTGTGTCTTTAGGTTAATTATAGATTGAGAAAAAAGTAAGAGTTACTAAACATGTCATACATGTCATAAATGATTATAAAATAGGTTTCAAGAAGTCTAAATAGCGATACAGACTTTGTCTTGTCAGAGAAAATATACATATATTTTACGCAACTTTTTTTGTGGTGGGATCTTAAGACCTGGTATCTGGGACATCTGCCGGAAACAGGACCTCCTTTGTGGGAGTCAACTCTCATCTCAGCTGTCCGCACTGTACCGGTTATGTAGCCACAACCAAGGATGGCTCTTCAGGTCTGGTTAAGAAAGCATTGCCTGTTTGAGCTGATATCATTCCTTGTGTTTCCATATTAGGTGGATTTTGTTCAAAACAGAGAACCTGAGGCCAGCAGTCCTATTTCTGTAAGAAAGGGAGGGGGCTGAGATGGGGGGGCAGTTAACATTCATGCTTGTGGTACACAAAGCTTGGGACCTCAGCACCTGCTACTCCTAAATATAGGATATTTTAGGGCCTACAGTATAATATAAGTTCCATATAGTAAACGGCTCAACTGTCACTTGTCAGTTCTGGTTCCCCTCAAATTTACAGGAAAAAAAAATAAAACAACACTGTACATATAAGTAGCATTTTTAATTATAATAAAAAAAAATGGAAGTTATAACAAAACATTTACGCTTGCTCTCATTCACTCATTCATCGTTTGAATATTAATGTCAATAATATATTTGGTTTGCCATGGAAAAAATGATATCTCTTATATGCCTGTAGTAATGTAAATTTTATAACAGTCGTGTTGAGTCTATTGGAAGTACAATTAACTCTATACACAACATTTATTGTTTTTTTTTTATTGTAACTCTCTGTTATTATAAGTCATTGCTGTAATAAGTAATAACAGCAATTTTAACAAGTAATCCACTACTACAAATACTATTTGGTTCCTACAGTATACTGTAAGTATAACAATTAAATTAGACTTGTCACCAACTGAATTGTGTAGAAATAAGCACTGTGATGTTTTTAACTAGGTTTTTCTTTTTCTCGATTTACAGTAAATGGTAAGAATTAGGCATTGATCTCTGACATCCAGTGTATGGTTATACAGTTTCTTACATAAATGTAAATCATTTAGTAATTTAATAAACTAAATAGCTCAGTAAGTACACCTAGTTTTACGTTTCTATTGTCCATTTACCTGTCTTGTAGCCACTACTATATTTTATGTCACACATTCATTACATTGCTGCCCAATAATTTTAACTGTAAGTAAAGCAAAATTCTCCTAACAAAGTAGGATATAGCATGCTTCATAGGGATCTTGGACAAGGATATATGACATACATAAACTGCAGAAAAATAGCTGCAGAAAGCTAAGCATTTGCTATGTCAATTCCTTTTGCAGTTGTAGCTATTTTCTTTGCTAAAGTTCTCTTTTTTTTCTTGACGTTGCTAAAAATCGGAAAATTGCTTATTTCGTTTTTGTGATTTCTATTCAATTCAACAGTGTAGTCCTGTCTTTTCTAATAATGCAGTCATCCACCATGATTTATGGTTATTCATCTTCTGTGATTTAAGTCTCATTATTCCTTGTTATATCAACAGTAGCCACTTTGTCGCAGAGGATCTGTCCTAAAGTCTCAAATGTTGCTACGAAAGATGGACATCTCAGCTCAGAAGTTGGAGTAGGAACTTTGAAATCGTTATACCACAGTGTAAGGTTTAACTCAGCATACATTGGGTCAGATGTACTAGCTTCCATTATGGCAAACTTTAGTTTTTTTTCACGATTTTGCTGTAGGATTTAAAGCAATTATTTTAAAACCTAAAACCAACCTGGCTTTTCCTTTAAAGAAAAAAAAAATCATCACTTAAATCCGGGGATGGGTCCAATGGTTAGGATCTGGAGAAAGAATTTGCAAAGTAGTAGCCCATACGCTGCTCTCAGGTAATGCCACCTGAAGATCGTCTTTATTGCAGTCATGCCAAACAGTGTCTCTCGGTGCTTCTGGTCTTGGTCCCTTTTTGCTGAAAATGCATCTAAGGCGCAATGCGTCTAAAGGTGCGTATCCATTAGCAGACTGTGAAACGATTGAACGATTACGACATTGTAATCATGCAGTTGATTCACAGTCTGTGCTGTGCCTACACTGAACGATCAGTCATTCAGTGTAGGCACCCTCCCTCATCCCCGAACATGGCCAATCTGTCGTTATCGGCAGATTGACCAGCATGTTTGGCGATGGTAGATGTCAAAAATGACCGGCGGGAGCACTCATCGCTGGTCCTTTTTGACATTAAGCTGCCCGATTTGGGCCCGATTAACAAGCGATTGAACGATAACGATGTCGTTAGCGTTCAATCGCTCTGTTTAATCAGGTAGTGGATACCCGCCTTAAGACATACCAACAGACTGCGTTGATTAATTTGATATGGGACACTTGTATATCTTTGTGCGGCTGAGTCTCTGGATCAGCATGCAAAGACCTATGATGCAGAGGGCAAAGCTTCTTTCCACACCGAGTTCTGTTTATAGACTCACACAG
This sequence comes from Taudactylus pleione, assembly GCA_031769625.1. Taxonomy (NCBI): domain Eukaryota; kingdom Metazoa; phylum Chordata; class Amphibia; order Anura; family Myobatrachidae; genus Taudactylus; species Taudactylus pleione. Next base: position 19,139,679 of record JAUIMM010000094.1, on the reverse strand, counting down.
ATATACAAGTGTCGCATATCAAATGTATATCCAAGGTATTAATCAGGAGCAGGTTATTCATTTCAATTAATTTGATTTTGCGACAATAAAAACACAGGAATTGGTTCGACACACTTACAAAGTCGCAGATTAAGCACAGCGGAACTTGGTATGAGAAAATGCCACGTCCGCTCACATCAGAGCCCTTTTTACACAATTTCAGACTCAGCACACAGATGTACAAATGTCGCACATCAAATTGATCAGTTTAAACTAGTATTGTAGTTGAATTGCTCCCAGTTGTATTATGCATGTGAATAAGACAAACATTTTGAATGAGAAAGATGCCCGGAGCGGGCAAGTAACCCAGTACCTGGCACACAAGAAGGGCTATTTGGTGCAACTGAAGCCACAGAGGACACATCTATAGCTAGCACCTCCCTTCAATGAACTAACCAATCAACTTAAGGAAAGTGAAGACCGGGAAAAATGTTCCAACTGTCCCTCATGCCAGGAACAAGCTCCTGGCTGATCCTGACAACCCCACATAATCAGGACTACTGTATACCGATCGAACTGGGTCAGTTGGGCAGTAAAAATAGACTAAAAAATTAAAATGACTTTATTATTTATTATTAAAAATATTTATTTTAAATTATAGGGGAAATTCAATTCAGCGGGATGGACGCAATGTGCATTCATCCCCATCGCATGTTTTACCTCGCATACGATGGAAAATTTATGATGTCAGGAGTACCAGTTATGGCTGATATGTGCACATTGCTAAGAATTCCTCCCATAAACGGCTAGAGTGGTTCAATAAGTAAGGTAACAAGACCTCTCACGTGTGTATTGTTCTCTATTTCATTCAAATTTCCTGCCAGGTCAGAGCAGGTAGGCTACCCCTCACCAAATTGTTGAGGTTTATGAATATAAGATAATTTCATGGAAACAGGTTTGGTTTTGGTGCACTGCCTTTGATAACGGCATGACATTTGTTCAAGATGAGCAGTGATTCGGCTGTCCAAGCATGTCCACCACCAGGGACATAGGAACGAAAATTTTCATGGGTGGGCAAAAGGCCAAGGACTACTATATTGTCTGGAGCCCCTTTTTCACACATTTGGGATCTCATTTTACAACAGTTGTAACAGTGACTGTAGATATACAAAGGCTCCTAATCCTATGTTACCTTCCGTCAGTGTTTCTGGGGTTGGCCAACCCCAGTTTCATTGTATGATAAAAATGTATTTATATATTATTAAATAAATATTATTATTAATATTAAATACCAATTAGTACAATAGCTGTTAGAAGGATAGATAAATTCAACTGTTCATCTTAAAAATTTTGATTTTTTTTATAGTCAGTACCCTGGTTTTATTTTCAGATTTCGTTGACAGCGTATTGCTAGAGGTGATGAAACATGGCTGCATCATGTGACATCGGAGATGAAGCAAGCATCCACGACACTGTAACACGCATCATCCTCACCTTAAAAGAAATTCAAAACAATTCCATCAGCAAAGGTCATGGCGACCGTGTTTTGGGACCACAAGGGCATGCATCTTGTTGACTTCCTCACCAAGGGAGATACTGTGAATGCTGTGCGCTATTGTGACATATTGAGCCGGTTGCAGATGGCAATTCTTCCAAAATGACCTGGGTTGTTGCAAACAGGCATCATATTGCTGCGCTATAATGCCAGGCCAAATCCAACCACATGAGTGAGTTGTTACACCGCTACCATTGGGAGGTATTGGACCATCCTCCCTACAGCCCTGACCTTGCACCAAGGGATTTCCATCCCTTTGGACTATTGAAAAAGCACCTTGGTGGAAGGCGATTCGTAATCGACGTTGAAGTTCAGCAAGCCATCATGTCCTGGCTTCAGGCGCTTGACACTCTTTCTTCTATGTCGGGATAGATGCCTTGGTGCACCATTGGAACAATTGCTTAGAAAAGTATGGGGGTTATGTGGAAAAATAATCTGTACCAAGGCTATACTACTGATTATGCATAAATGTACAAGTTAAATAAATTTACGCAATGAGAGGTCGTTACCTTATTTATTGAACCACTCTCATACTTTAATAGACTAATACTTTGAAATTTGCACATTTTACAGTGTTTAACATCGAACAAAGCATAACATGAAACTATAGGAACAATAAATAAATTGTAATACTATTAATTATATAAAACTATTATTTGTAAACTTTTGGATCTATGTATAACTATATATAAATAACAATAAATAAATGCACTGTATATCTTATCTAAGTTTATTGATCATATTTTGAACCATTATATACAGTAGAGGTATAATAATTTATGGATAAATTGATACAGACATTGGTATATAATTGCAATAAAGGCAATTGGGTCCTTTTTTATTTGCTTTTTCTAAGTGTGGTATATAATTTGCAATAAAGGCAATTGGGTCCTTTTTTATTTGCTTTTTCTAAGCCACAGCTGCTCGGCAGGTTTCAGGTGAAAAATTAAAGTGGCACTATTAAAGAGACTCTAACTTTGGGTGTAAAGTTTACCCTAGCATTACCCTAGCATTAAGTGTAAAGCATGCCATGCTTTATACTTATGTTAGTGCAGTTTTAAATTGTCACCTGAAACCCGCCAAGAAGCGGCGGCTTATAAAAGCCACCTCTTCATAAATATAGCCCCAAGTGTCTTTTTAATATATTTACATTTTTTCTCAATATTCCCACAGTAAGGGCCTGATTCATTGCGCTCGCAAGCGGGTCAATGGTGGGGCATTGAGCACGCGCGGCGTGCAAGCCCCGGAGCGAGAGAGAAATTCCCTTGCTCCGGGGCTCGCTACAAACGGGGAGGCTGTCGATGTTGATCGACAGCTCACCCGTTTTGTAGGCGGGGTGGGGGAGTGGCTGGAGAAACGGAGGCGTTCCTGAAGGAACGCCTGCCGTTTGTGGTCGGCCCTACTGACATCACTAGTAATGTCAGTAGTGAGCTTCCGGCTCTATTAGACAAGAGTCTCGTCGCAAGCCCGATGGTCGCGACCATCACCTGGCCGCTCGCTAAAGATGTGGGTAGTCACCCACAGCTTAGCAAGCGGCCAGGAGGCCGGGTTATTTAAAACAAAGCGGCTGCCCTGATTCAGAGCGAGCACTCGCTTTTTGCGAGCGGCTCTGAATCAGGCCCTAAACCCACTGACTACCATCAACTCTCAAGATCTTACTTCCAACTTCAAGGAAAGATTGAGAAGGTCCAATATGAAATAGTGTGTAAATAAGCTGTAATAATAACCTGCTTTTTTACTTCCATGAACACTCTAGCACCTATCAACTCTTCTTATCTTTCTACTCTACTATCTCTCCACTTTATCCTATACCCTCACAAATCAGATAATCTGTTTCCTGTGCTCATCCCAACATGAACTAAAATTTGTAATCTTTCTCTCAACTGGTTTCTTTCAATCTTTACTCAAGCACAAAGTGATTACTTCTATTCTGAAAAATAAAATTCTGACACAAGCTCTCTATCAAATTACATATAATCTCTAAGATCCTTTTGCCCCATTATGAAGCTGTTATATTAAAAAACAGAGATATATACATTCAAATGGGATCATTAGTGTCATTTCCTTGCATTGGTTATTATAAGGCACAATGATCCCTATGAATTTCTGAAAAGTATTTGTGTGTTTTCATCAACAAACAGATCTTACTAACTGCTTCTGGGCTGGTTTACATTTGGATGTAAGTCAGGTTTAGGACACGCCTCTCAGATTTATCAGTACACGCCCACTGTAACACACGCTCATAGGTGCTGCTTTCACAATCTCCCTGAAATGCTTTTTCAAAAGTAGGCAAATATGCTACAGATCACATTTTAGTCTGACTTTCCTTCCCAACAATCTACAGAGATTGCACTGATTTATGCTGGGTACATACTGGCAGATATATTGGCCAATCAATTGATCGACCAATATATCGTGTGCCCGTCGGCCAGTGTGTACCAGCGATATGTCTGAGAATGATGTCATTCACAGACATATCGCATTGGCTCTGCTGCACAGACGATGCCCGATATATCTGCAGATATATCTGCTCATCGTGCTGTGTGTACGGACGGTCAGCCGACTGCCCGTACACTTGCAGCAGAGGCCGCGGAGAGGGGGCGTGACATGCGCCACTCCCCCCGGCCAGTGGGACCTACGGCAGATGACAGATGATGGTTGCTCAGTGTGTATGAACAACCATCATCTGCAGATATATCTGTTCAGTGTGTACCCAAGCAGGAGGAGGGACTAGTGGAGCATTGGCCAGTAAAGAGGAGGAACACAGAAGGCTACTGTTAGATCCAGACTGTCTGTTTCCTAGTTACCAGGAAACTAGGCAATTATACACTACAGGTTTTCACTTGTAAGTTGCACTGACTAGTGGGCCTGATTCACTAAGGACCGCAATATTGCATACGCACGCAGTTCAACTGCTATAGCATGCTAATCCACTGCGATGGCAATGCAAACTCAGCACTACATATGGATGCCCACTTTACATTGTACACATCCAGGGCCACCCAAGCCTAATTTTTTTGGTAAGCGGATATAGATTTTGGCGCCTCATATTTCGGTGTGTGAAATATCGGGAGTGCATGTAATAATGTAACAATAACAAAATGGAAACTATAGATCAAAATACCAGCTTTATATACACATGGCTATAAGTTAATACTGTACTCAGTGGCGTCACTAAGAGTGGTGTAACCGAGTGTAGTAACTAATGGTGTCACCCCACATGGACCTTCTCCTGCATCAGCAAATACAGAATCCTTAGTAATAATATACAATGGACCCAAAAGAGGGAAAAAAAACCACACACATTAACCTCCACTGTGTGGGGTCCCACGTGATGAATAAAAAACACATACATAGGCTTTGCATGAAAAAAACACATACATAGGCCCCCACATGAAAATAATAAAGCACATAGGCTCCACATTAAAAAAAATCAAAACACATTCTGCCCCCACGTAAAAATAAAACAGATATCGCTTTGCAGAAAAAAAAGCACATAGATCCCCACATGAGAAAACACCACACACATTAGCATCCACATAAAAGTAATAAAACTTATAGGATTTGCATGAAAAAAAAAAAAAACACACATAGGCCCCTACATGAAAATAATTAAACACACACATAGACACACACACATAGACCGCCACATAAAAATGTATGAAGTGTTAAAGGGCCCCTATACAGCAGGACCACCCTGGGTGTTAAGCTACAAATACACCCTAAGAAACATATTCAGGGAGAGGGAGACAGCCAGTGGGTGACAGGGAGAGGGTGACAGCACTAGGTGACAGGGAGTGGATGACAGAGAGAGGGTGACAGGAAGAAGGTGACAGGGAGAGGATGATGACAGGGTGAGGGTGACGGAGAGAATGACGACAGGGTGAGGGGGCGACAGCACTAGGTGACAGACAGAGGGTGACAGGGAAAAAGTGATGACAGGGAGAGGGTGAAAGCACTAGGTGATAGGGAGAGGGTGACGACAGGGAAAGAGTGACGACAGGGAAAGAGTTACAGCACTGGGTGACGGAGAGAGGGTGACAAAGGGTGACGGAGAGGGTGACAGCAGTGGGTGATGCCAAGAGACAGTGAAAGCAGTGGGTGACAGGAAGAAAATGAACAATGGGTGAAAGGGACAGGGTGACGACAGGGAGAGGGAGACAGCCAGTGGGTGACAGGTAGAGGGTGATGATAGAGTAAAGGCAACCGCACTAGGTGACAGGGGGAGGGAGACGACAGGGAGAGGGTGACAGCACTAGGTGACAGGGAGAGGGTGACAGCACTAGGTGACAGGGAGAGAGTGACGACAGGGAGAGGGTGACAGCACTAGGTGACAGGGAGAGAGTGACGACAGGGAGAGGGTGACAGCACTAGGTGACAGGGAGAGGGTGACAGCACTAGGTGACAGGGAGAGGGTGACAGCACTAGGTGACAGGGAGAGAGTGACGACAGGGAGAGCGTGACAGCACTAGGTGACAGGGAGTGGGTGACAGGGAGTGGGTGACAGGGAGAGGGTGACAGGGAGAGTGAAGGCAACCGCACTAGGTGACAGGGAGAGGGTGACAGGGAAAGGGTGACAGGGAGAGTGAGGGCAACAGCACTAGGTGACAGAGGGAGAGGGTGACAGCACTAGGTGACATTGGAGGGTGACGACAGGGAGAGGGTGACAGCACTAGGTGACGGGAGGGTGACGACAGGGGGAGGGTGACGACAGGGAAAGAGTGACAGCACTGGGTGATGGAGAGAGGGTGACAAAGGGTGACAGGGAGAGGGTGACAGCAGTGTGTGATGCCAAGAGACAGTGAAAGCAGTGGGTGACAGGAAGAAAATGAACAGTGGGTGAAAGGGACAGGGTGACGACAGGGAGAGGGAGACAGCCAGTGGGTGACAGGTAGAGGGTGACAACAGAGTGAGGGCAACCGTACTAGGTGACAGGGGGAGGGAGACGACAGGGAGAGGGTGACAGCACTAGGTGACAGGGAGAGAGTGATGACAGGGAGAGGGTGACAGCACTAGGTGACAGGGAGAGGGTGACAGCACTAGGTGACAGGGAGAGAGTGACGACAGGGAGAGGGTGACAGCACTAGGTGACAGGGAGAGGGTGACAGGGAGAGTGAGGGCAACCGCACTAGGTGACAGGGAGAGGGTGACATTGAAGGGTGACGACATTGAGAGGGTGACAGCACTGGGTGACGGGGAGGGTGACAACAGGGGGAGGGTGATGACAGGGAGAGGGTGACAGCACTAGGTGACAGAGGGTGATGACAGAGAGGGTGACAGCACTAGGTGACAGGGGGAGGGTGATGACAGAGAGGGTGACAGCACTAGGTGACAGGGGAAGGTGACGACAGGGAGAGGGTGACAGCACTAGGTGACAGGGGGAGGGTGATGACAGGGGGAGGGTGACAGCACTAGGTGACAGAGGGTGACAGCACTACATGACAGAAGGTGATGACAGGGAGAGGGTGACGACAGGGAGAGGGTGACAGGGAGAGGGTGACGACAGGAAGAGAGTGACGCCAGGAGACGGTGACAGCTGTGGGTGACAGGGAAAGAAAGAATGACCAATGGGTGACAGTTACAGGGTGATAACAGGAAGAGGGTGACGGCCAGTGCATGATAAATACAAAAGAAATTAAATTGTCTTACCTGGGACTGCAGCAGTGGATGGCTCCTCCTAACCTTGGAATTCACGCCGGGGATGGTCACGAGTTTGTGACGTCAGAACCCCGGCGTCCAAGTAGCAGCACAGCCAGAGGAAGCTGGGGTTGGAGGGGAGGAGCGGGGAGGAGAGGGGAGAGCGTGGCCCCTCTTCCTCTTCCAGCCAGGCACAGACTCTTAAGCTGTGTCACTGAGGGGGAGGAGCTCAGGAGAGGGGAGGAGAAGAGAGCGGCCACTTATCCCCCTCCAGCCGTGCCCGGCCTGCTGTCAATCAACAAAGTATGGGCCGATGTTCCGGCAGCGGCTGTGGCTGGCTACCGCTGCGCAGCAGTATATGAGTCAGTGTGACTCATTGTAACTCCGGCGGCTTCGGGGACAGTAGCACAGCGGCGGGACAGATGACGCCCTTACAACTTGGCGCCATACGCAGCTGCGTACTCGGCGTAATGGGCCGGTCAGCCCTGTACACATCCGTAATACTTAGCAGATTGCATGTGTATTCACAGTTGCATACGGTAATGAATCAGGCCCAGTGCCACTGAAACAATTAGTATTTTTTGTTTGGGTTCATTCAGTTTAAAAAACAAGAAGTGCTTCAGTTCACTGCCTGTGATATAAGAAATTGCTGTGATTCATCTCTGCTCTCAGATAAGCCTATCGTATTTGCCCTTGATGCTTGCTGATGTTTTTTTGCTTGTTTGCTTGTTGCTCTGAACATTTGCTATTGTCTTTGATCTATAGCTGTTGGTTATTTATTTTCTGTATGTCACAGTGTGCCGGACATCGGGCATTTCTTACCGGGTCCAGCAGCACTAGGGTCCTAATCGGTGTTGGGCAGTGGGCAGAGAGTCCCGGCGCCCACTGCCAGTGTCTTGTTTTCAGCACTTGCCACCGGGCTCACGGCCACGGCTCCCCCTAGGGGTGCGCGCACCGACCTGCAGGAAGATTTAAAGGGCCAAGCACACCCTTTAGTGACATCACAGGAGGTGCCAAGGAGACTCTGGGTGCACTCCTGTGCCAGAGTATAGGCTCCAAAACCTTACTCCAGCGTTCCCAGAATTTACTGCTGCTCGTTCCTGACCTTGGCTTTGTTTGTGGCCTGCTTCCGTCTCCTCCCTGGTACTGCACTTGGTGTTCCGGTTTTGACCTTGGCTATCCCCTGTGACCTGCATTCGTCTACTCCCTGGTACTGTATTGTCTGTTTGGTTCTGAACTGGTGTGTCGACTTCATCGTACTCCAGAGCACACCAGCACCTGTATTAGGGAACCAAGTCTGAGGGCCGCGTCCTACGTGACAGATGCAGCTAAGTCCAAACCTCCTTGCGGGGGTCCCTGGTAAATACCACCAGCATGTTAGACTCCAATCCTAAGTACCAAGTCTCACCAATCCCAAAATACAGGTTATCATCCACTTTCCATTCGAGAGTTGCGACACTGTGTATTAGAGGTCTATTTACTAAGCCTTTAATGGAGATAAAGATGATGGAGATAAGGTGCCAGCCAATCAGCTCCTAACTGCCATTTTTCAAACACAGCCTGTGAAATGGCAGTTAGGAGCTGATTGCCTGGTACCTTATCTCCGTCATCTTTATCTCCATCCAAGGCTTAGTAAATAGTCCCCTATATCACTATCTGGGCAATTATATCTCAGGTGAATTTTGTTATACCTAGACTAGGATGTATTTATCAATGCAAGCTATACAGCGCCTCATGTCCCAACTCCCCCCCTAATGCACATATGACATTATGACATCACCCTGCAAGCCAGATACAAGTGAATACTTGTGTACAAGGGCACAAAGGACAATAAAACCCTTTCTAGGGCATTAAATACAAAAACAAATTAAAATATAGAGTAAAACGTCACATTCAAAAACCCTTTTATAAAAATACACTGTAAAGTATATTAGATATTTTAAAATAGAGCAGTGATTCCCAACCTTGGCCCTCAAGGCACAGTGAGGGGTAAATTCTAAGCTGACGATTTCTATTCGATGTCATCCGAGATCAATCCCCTCTAAGGACGGTACTAACCGAATGACGGCTCAGCCACAGGATTTCACTATAGAATTCCCGGTGCTGAGCATTCATTGACTGAGAGAGGTGAGCTTTCCCGTTCTAGCCAATGAATGGTTCCCACCATTGAAGTCAATAGTGAGAACCACGAAGTTACTGAAGGTTACCTTCGCGGATCTCACCATTGACTTCAATGGGCAGAAGGCTTGCCTCTCTCTGCCAATGAGTGCTCAGCACCAGGATTTCAATAGTGAAATCCCTCCGCTGAGCCGTCATTCAGGTAGTACCGTCCTTAGAGGACGGAACTAATGTCCGCTGGTCCGGGATTTTTGGTTTGTTTTTTTGCCAAGACCATGGATAACTACATGAACAGAAGAGGACATGATCCACGCATAGGAGGAGGTGAGTATATATTTTTTATTACAGGTAGTCGTGGATGCTACCACCCTAGGCCTGGGATGCCCTGGAGAGGGGGACCCCTTTATTGGGGTGGTCCCCAGCTCCCACAGCCTGTGCTGACTAGCGGTCAAGGGTAATTCTTGGCTGGGGGACTTGGTGAAAGGGTTCCACTTGCTGTGGCATTAACTCCCCAGTAGTAAAAATTTGTAGCTGGTTCTGGATTTTACAGGGGAACCCTACAGATTTTTTTCCCCCTGTATTTCCAGAACTAGGACTGGCTCAGAGCCCAGTGCTGGCTGTGCTAAATACAGAGGACCATTACGTCTTTTGTCCCCTGTATTTTGGCAACCAGGGCTGGTTCTGAATAGCCTGGTGCTGGTTGTGTTTAATACAGGGAAACCCTTAAGTCGTTTGTCCCCTGTATTTAGCATAACCAGTACTGTGTCTCCAAGGCCCGGGGCTGGTTGTTCTTTTTTTTTTTTTTGGAAGGGGGGGCACGCAGTTTTTTTTGTATTTTTACACTGGTTTTCATTTTTTTAAACACAGAAGCACAGACAGATTTTACTGATCTGTCCCTGCTTCTGTGTCAGCCAGAATGGAGTTGTCAGTGATGGGTAAGTACTGTATGTAGAGAAGTGAAACTCAAATAGAAAAAGGTGTTCTATTTGAGATTTCTATTTGGGGTTTGTTGTCATCTTTTGCTGCTGATTTGCACTATTTATTGGCCGTGATGTAAATTAGTAAATTTCAAGGTCCTATTGCTTTCTATGGCAAAGTGCTGCCGAGTTGTTCCGATGGCGTATGTATACGTAAACATGTTACCGTCCGATTTGCAGGTGTTCTCGGATGAGATTTCGACATCGAATGGAGCACAGTTTAGCCTTTAGTAAATTCCAAATATGCTTTTAATGGATTATTTTACCCCAGTCAATGTCATTCGAGCTTAGTATAACAGTCCTGGTTTTAGAGATATCCATGCTTGAGCAAAGATGGCAAAATCAAAGTATTCAAGTTACTAATGAAGTAATCTATTCTCAAGTATGGCTATCCTTAAAACCTGGGCTGTTAGTGTGCCTTGAGGACCATAGTTGGGAACCCCTGTTTTAGACAGTTGTGAAATTCACATAAGTGCTTAAATGCAAAAAGTGAAAAAGACGGCGCAGTATATATATTGGATCCCTTATTTATATTAATAGTGTGACACAATTATTAAAGGGATATCAAGCTGACACAGTAGGCTCCAAAAATTTGTGTCAGCATTGTAATTCAGCTGAAGCAGTGGCGTCACAAGGGGGTGCGATCCGCCCCCGGGTGTCACCCAACGTGGGGTCATACCAAGGTGCAGACTCCCCCTCACTGACAGGAGCCGGATGCTGCACTGTAGCATTAAGTGCAGCACTCGGCTCCTGCCACTGAGGAAGCCGACCGGCACTCCATACAGGGACCTCCTGCACCCCCCCCTTCTTCCCCTAAGTAATAGGCATGGGGTCCGGACTGCGTGACCACGCCCCCTTCTCACATGGACACGCCCTTTTAGAATGGCCACGCCCCCTTTACTATGCCCCTATTTGCTACAATCCGCATAAAATGCGGTTGTAGTGTGATATTTCCGGTAAAATTCGCATTGCGAATTGAGGAAATATCACATGGATGTACTAACATCTGCATGCAGGGAAAGAGCTAGCGATAAAGTTCTGTCTCTGCGAATCCCGCCCACACACTTCTCCCGGTATTTTTCCACAATTATGGGAAATGCGATCTGCTTACTAAAAATTTGTGATACTGTAATTAGGGTTTGGAGTAGAATTTTGCAAATTCTACTACAATTGCCCTTTAGTAAATTCATGTGATACTAAAAAATGTGAAGAGGGTGTGAAAACATCCGTTTTCACTTTATTGTAGTAAAAATAATGTTAATAAATATGCCCTTATGGAATCTCGAAAATCTAGGATTGCTCTATTATTAAACTAAATAAACCAATGCGTCATAGGTCACTTTATTCCATAAATATTGCAATAACTTTTCAAAGCTGGGTGAGGTATGTCACAGAGTAGTAATCACATATCCATTGCTATACATACGAGTACAAAATAAGCCAGATACAGATACCAATCGGGTTGCTATAATGCCACCGCGTCGGCCTTGTTCCCTGGGTGAACCCACCACTAGCACACTTCTAGTTATGGCCCTGAAGCTTTCATTATGCCCTATACTTTAATTTCAGACTACAGTGAAAATTAAACTGCATACATCTGGAACAATTGTGGTGTTCTATATCTTTTGACTGGTAGTGTATTTATTTACATCTGGTTGTTTCTTACCAATTAATTATGTTAGCTTAATTAAGTGTAAAGAAGGTATAAATGTTGTAGGGTCAGTAGGATGATGTAATAGAATACACATAAGCAATATTATATATGCAGGGGCGCCTAGATGTGGGGGCGGTTTACAATTTACCTGGGCCCGGGCTTCCAGAGGGATGCCTGAGGGGGGTAGCGATCACACTGATGGCGCCCCCCCCCCCCCGGCTTTGCGCCAGGCTGAGGGGCGCACAGCCCGGCGCAAAGTGTTTGATTTTTTCGTCTCCAGGGGGCGTGGCCACGCCTCCCGTGATTAAGCCACGCGTTTGCTTTACCTGGGCCCGGTGGCACTCTCTACGGCCCTGTTTATATGCATATCATATTTTGACATATACTTTAGTATATTATTTACCCAATCTACTAATGTAGTGTTCACAGATGAAGTAGGATTCCGTATTAGTGGTAAATGAGGATTAAAGTGATAGATGTTATTATTAGGGGTGAGCGGGTTCGGATTTCTGAAATCCGAACCCCCCCGAGCCCCCCCGATCCGAGGCAGATCCGAGTCAGGCTCGACTTTTCCCGCCTGACTCGGATCTGAAATCGAGGCAAAACGTCATCATCCCGCCTTCCGAGTCTCGCGGGTTTTGGAACCTATATAAGGTACCCGCGTCGGCGCCATTTTCTCAATCGGCTGTGGACAGTGAAGAGGGAGGGTGGGAGTTAGGGCTGGCTGGGCTGTGTAGTGTAGTGTAGTGTAGTGCAGAGTAGTGTTGTGCTGTGCTGTGCTGCACTGTGCTGCTGTTGTCCACTACTTCAAAGTCCATAGGGGCTGGCTGTGTTGTGCTGTGCTGCTGTTGTTAATAGGGGCTGTGTCCACTACTTCAAAGTCCATAGGGGCTGGCTGGACTGTGTTGTGCAGTCAGTTCTCCATAGGGGCTGTGTCCACTCCAAAGTCCTGTGCAGTGTCCCAGTCCTAAAGGGGTGCTGTAGTGTTGTCCAGGGGGTGCTCTGTCCATCAGGGGTGCTCCCCCCAAGTGCTAATAAAAAAATATATTTTCAGTGTTTGTGAATTGTGTGCACAGTAGCCGCACGTGCATCAACAAAGTAGTGCCAAGCGTGCGCCTGTGTCATAAGTAAAGGGCCGGCTGGCTTGACCATTAAAGGGTGCTGTAACCCCCAAAGTACACTCCAGTCCAAACCAAAAAAAAAATATTTTCTGTGTTTGCGAATTGTGTGCGCAGTAGCCGCACGTGCATCAACAAAGTAGTGCCAAGCGTGCGCCTGTGTCATAAGTAAAGGGCCGGCTGGCTTGACTGTTAAAGGGTGCTGTAACCCCCAAAGTACACTCCAGTCCAAACCAAAAAAAAAAATATTTTCTGTGTTTGTGAATTGTGTGCGCAGTAGCCGCACGTTCATCAACAAAGTAGTGCCAAGCGTGCGCCTGTGTCATAAGTAAAGGGCCAGCTGGCTTGACTGTTAAAGGGTGCTGTAACCCCCAAAGTACACTCCAGTCCAAACCAAAAAAAAAAATATTTTCTGTGTTTGTGAATTGTGTGCGCAGTAGCCGCACGTGCATCAACAAAGTAGTGCCAAGCGTGCGCCTGTGTCATAAGTAAAGGGCCAGCTGGCTTGACCGTTAAAGGGTGCTGTAACCCCCAAAGTACACTCCAAACCAAAAAAATATATATTTTCTGTGTTTGTGACTTGTGTGCACTGTGGCTGCACGTGCATCAACAAAGGAGCAGCGCCAAGCGTGCGCCTGTGTCCCATAAGTAAAGAGCCGGCTGGCTCATTTCTTAAAGGGTGGTGTAACCCACAAAGTGCACTACTCTCCGGCAAAAATAAAAAAATATTTTCTGTGTTTCTGTGCGCTTTAGCCGCACGTATATATCAATATAACATAAATGGAGGACCAAACTTTCTCCGATAAAAATAAAATAGGGAAAGATCAAGAACCACTTCCTCCTAGTGCTATTGCTGCTGCTGGGAGTTGTTCATCATCCCAGAGAGGAAGTAGGAACATCACTACTTTTACTAAACAATTGACCCTCCAACAGTCCCTAGCGATGAGGATGAAGTATGACAGCAGTCATCCTGAAGCAAAACATATAACTGAGTCCTTGACTGCTATGTTGGTATTAGACGTGCGTCCGGTATCCGCCATTAGTGCAGTGGGATTTAGACAATTGATGGAGGTAGTGTGTCCCCGGTTCCAAATCCCATCTAGATTCCACCTGCATCCTCAAAGCAGCAGCGACAAGCGTGCGTCTGTCTGTTAAAGGGTGGTGACACCCTCAAAGTGTGCTACACAAACAATAAAAATATTGTTCTTTTTTTTTCTGTCTTTGTGAATTGTGTGGGCTGTAGCCGCACTTGCATCCTCAAAGCAGCAGCGACAAGCGTGCGTCTGTCTGTTAAAGTGTGGTGACACCCTCAAAGTGTGCTACACAAACAATAAAAATATTGTTCTTTTTTTTTCGGTCTTTGTGAAATGTGTGGGCTGTAGCCGCACCTGCATCCTTAAAGCAGCAGCGACAAGCGTGCGTCTGTCTGTTAAAGGGTGGTGACACCCTCAAAGTGTGCTACACAAACAATTAAAATATTGTTCTTTTTTTTTCTGTCTTTGTGAATTGTGTGGGCTGTAGCCGCACTTGCATCCTCAAAGCAGCAGCGACAAGCGTGCGTCTGTCTGTTAAAGTGTGGTGACACCCTCAAAGTGTGCTACACAAACAATAAAAATATTGTTCTTTTTTTTTCGGTCTTTGTGAAATGTGTGGGCTGTAGCCGCACCTGCATCCTTAAAGCAGCAGCGACAAGCGTGCGTCTGTCTGTTAAAGGGTGGTGACACCCTCAAAGTGTGCTACACAAACAATTAAAATATTGTTCTTTTTTTTTCTGTCTTTGTGAATTGTGTGGGCTGTAGCCGCACTTGCATCCTCAAAGCAGCAGCGACAAGCGTGCGTCTGTCTGTTAAAGGGTGGTGACACCCTCAAAGTGTGCTCCACAAACAATAAAAATATTGTTCTTTTTTTTTCGGTCTTTGTGAATTGTGTGGGCTGTAGCCGCACTTGCATCCTCAAAGCAGCAGCGACAAGCGTGCGTCTGTCTGTTAAAGGGTGGTGTAACCCTCAAAGTGCTCCAAAAAATAAAAAACTATTTTTTTAATGTGTTTGTGACTTGTGTGCGATGTAGCCGCACGTGTATCAACATAGTAGCAGCGCCAAGCGTGCGCCTGTGTCATAAGTCAAGGGCTGGTTTGGACATCTGGTCCGGACTGAAGGACGTGCCATCAATTTCTGACAAGTCTACTGTCACTGCATATGATACTGTCCTCAAAGCAGCAGCGACAAGCGTGCGTCTGTCTGTTAAAGGGTGATGACACCCTCAAAGTGTGCTACACAAACAATTAAAATATTGTTCTTTTTTTTTTGGTCTTTGTGAAATGTGTGGGCTGTAGCCGCACCTGCATCCTTAAAGCAGCAGCGACAAGCGTGCGTCTGTCTGTTAAAGGGTGGTGACACCCTCAAAGTGTGCTACACAAACAATTAAAATATTGTTCTTTTTTTTCTGTCTTTGTGAAATGTGTGGGCTGTAGCCGCACCTGCATCCTTAAAGCAGCAGCGACAAGCGTGCGTCTGTCTGTTAAAGGGTGGTGACACCCTCAAAGTGTGCTACACAAACAATAAAAATATTCTTCTTTTTTCTGTCTTTGTGAATTGTGTGGGCTGTAGCCGCACTTGCATCCTCAAAGCAGCAGCGACAAGCGTGCGTCTGTCTGTTAAAGGGTGGTGTAACCCTCAAAGTGCACTCCACAAACAATAAAAATATTCTTTTTTTTTTTCTGTCTT
Organism: Taudactylus pleione; assembly: GCA_031769625.1. Lineage (NCBI taxonomy): Eukaryota > Metazoa > Chordata > Amphibia > Anura > Myobatrachidae > Taudactylus > Taudactylus pleione. The sequence goes on along the minus strand of JAUIMM010000094.1, from coordinate 19,123,917 downwards.
TGTGAATTGTGTGGGCTGTAGCCGCACTTGCATCCTCAAAGCAGCAGCGACAAGCGTGCGTCTGTCTGTTAAAGGATTACATCGGTGACAGCATCCAAGTAGGCATGTCAGACAGTCCGTACCTGTACTGGCAGGAAAAAGAAGCAATTTGGAGGTCCCTGTACAAACTGGCTCTATTTTACCTGAGTTGCCCCCCCTCCAGTGTGTACTCCGAAAGAGTGTTTAGTGCAGCCGGGAACCTTGTCAGCGAAAGGCGTAGGAGGTTGCTTCCACAAAATGTGGAGAAGATGATGTTCATAAAATGAATTATCAACTCTTCCAGGGAGACCAGCCTCCAGAACGTACAGAGGGACCTGTGGTTCCAGCGGGGACGAATTAATACTCTGTGAGGATGAGGATGTACACACTGAAGAGGGTGAGGAATCGGTGGATGAGGAGGATGAGGACGACATCTTGCCTCCGTAGAGCCAGTTTGTGCAGGGACAGATTAATTGCCAGCTTGTTTTGTGGGGGCCCAAACGAACCAATCATTTCAGCCACAGTTGTGTGGCAGACCCTGGCGCTGAAATGATTGGTTTGTTAAAGTGTGCATGTCCTGTTTATACAACATAAGGGTGAGTGGGAGGGCCCAAGGATAATTCCATCTTGCACCTCTTTTTTTTCTTTGCATTATGTACAGTTTGGGGCCTAGTTTTTCAAACTGCCATCCTGTCTGCCACTGCAGTTTCACGCCTAGATGGGTCACGTGTTTGTGCCACCCACTCGTGTCGCTTAGCATAGTCATCCAGCTACCTCGGTGCAACCTTTTGGACATAAAAACACTATTGTGAGGTGTGAGGTGTTCAGAATAGACTGGAAATGAGTGGAAATTAAGGTTATTGAGGTTAATAATAGCATAGGAGCAGAAAAACCTACAAATTCTGTGATTTTAGCTGTTTTTATGCTTTTTTTCAAAAAAACACAGATCCAAAACACAAAACCCAGAACCCAAAACACGGAAGGGTGGTTTTGGCAAAACCAATCCAGATCCAAAACACGAAGAAAGATCCAGATCCAAAACCAAAACACAAAACACGAAAAGTGGCCGGTGCACACCCCTAGTTATTATAAAACATATTAATACTTTTCCCAAACTAAGCAACTATAAAGTGGTTGAACAACATAATCAGATTTTAATGGGGATTTGTAAGTAGACCATAAATCCTCAGTGTTCATGTTAAAAAATGTCATATTCATTAATTGGTAAGAATCAGTGATGTTTACTAAGCAATGATCCTAATAGAGGATATCAGTGAATTTGCGTATATAGGTTTGTCTGAGGGGTAAATGGGGTATATATGCTATATATGGGGTATATATGCCAGTGCCACTTTCAGGCTATGTGAGTTGCTCGGCAAATGTGTGTATTTCAGTTTTTGTGCACTTGGCATAATTGTGGTGAATTTGCTGCCCAGCCATAGTGGCCCATAAATCAGAGATGTGTTTGGCTCTGCATATCTGTAACAAATACAGTATGGCAGTTTGTCATTCACAAATTGCTTTCATTTTTCTACAGCTTAGCATTAACTCTAATAATGTGCATGTAAGTAGCAAATAAAATGTAAAAGCATTGTAAAACAGTGTAAAATAAATATATTAGACACATTTAATAGCAAGGACAGACCCACAATAATTGTAAAATGCCAAACTAGTTGTCAAAGTAAAATAAATGGAATCAAATCTTGTATACGCCACTTACATATTACATATTATCTTCTATATAAAATTAATCGGCCTGTTTGTTTCTTCATGCATTCAGACACCCCTGCACCGATTGGGATGAAACCAACACGAGGTAATCCAGTTGGATCCTGGCCAAGTTTTAGGGGGGTTAGAGTCCCAGTCGGACCTCCCGTTGGTGTATGCTGGGCAGAACTCCTGTTCAGGGCCTCCACTGGATGGATTTGGATGCAAACGTCACAGAGTTGTGGCAATTGATCTGCGATGCATAATGGAGTGATTGGGGTTCCGGACAGATCTCACGGCAGAGTGCGATAGGTAGAACTTTGACCCAGGGAGACAGTTTGGACCCGGAGAGCCTATTCTGAGTCTTCCACTGGATTGATTTGGACGAAAACTTCACAGAGTGATAACATTGGATCCCAGAAGATATACTAGGGTATTGAGGTCCCCATCGGACCTCCTGTTGGTGTACGCTGGACAGAACTTTGACCAGCGGAGCCTGTTCTGGGCCTTCCACTGGATGGATTTGATTAACACTTCAAAGAGAGGTGGCAATTGGTCTTGGATGCATAATGGAGTGGTTGGAGTCCTGGTCGGACCTCATGGTGGAGTGCGCTGGGCAGAACTTTGACCCAGAGAGCCTGTTCTTGGCCTTTTACTGGATGATTTGGATGAAATCACATAATTAAATTTAATAACTTAATAACCCTGCACTGATTGGGATAAACCAATGGGGTTGGTCCAGTTGGATCCTGGCCAGGTTTTAGGGGGGTTGGGGTCCCGGTCAGACCTCACAGCGGAGACCGCCAGGCAGAACTTTGACCCAGGGGGCCTGTTCTGGGCGTTCCACTGGATGGATTTGGACGACATCACATAATAAAACTTAATAACTTGAAGATTTAAACCCGGGCAATGCCGGGTACTTCATCTAGTATCTAATATTAAAACTCCTATGAATTTACTTACTAAGCAGCGGGTTCTAAAACCCAGTGCTTCCAATTATGTTTAAAAGGGCAATGATTTTAATAGTTGTGTTTTGCTAGTAAAATCATTGCCCTGTTAAATTTCAGGGATAAACACAATCAGATAAACATAATCAGAAGCGCCAGGTTTTAAAACCCGATGATTAGTAAATAAACCCGCTAAAGAGCAATTTTTAAAGTTTTATTTAAGTATACTAGAACCGCATTAAATAATTTCAATAACCAAGGAGTACTTTCTCTGAAAGTGATTGTATTTATAAGATAACAGGATTTACTTAGAAGTTAGGGAAGACAGCTGGGTTCTTTATTATTAAAATGAATACCGTGCATTGAAACACAGTGTGATGGGTAACCTTTAATCATATTTCTCCAATGTTTACTGAACTTACAATGGAGTTTTGTGTTTTATAATATTACAACCCACATGGAGAAAGTAAGTTTAATCTCACTGCTGCAATACAAGATTTAAATATTTATGACTCTATTTTGAATAAACCCACATGCTATGAAACAAGATATAGAAAATACAAATAAACCTGCCTAATAGTGCATTTGAAAAGTGGTCACACGCTGTCATTTTTTCTCTATTTATATTTTACGGTTTGGCTCGTTCATATGTGACTCTAGGTTTAACGATAGATCAGACTTCAATGGAGGCATCTCGCTTAAAAAAATATTCCAGCTTGGGGATGGCCTATTTTATGTATAATGTGCGGTCAACGTGTGGTCAGTTGCCTTTGGAATCTTTCATTGCTATTTTTAAATGCTGTTATACGGATTGTCTTTTATTTGTCACTCTGCTTGTCCCTCTCTACAATTAAAAGAGGGTAGCGGTTTGAATTGTCCTTCCTGCTGTGGTATTCTAACTGCCTCACTTTAACACTCTGGAGCACAAGATACTAGAATTGTCTATAATACATGAAATGCCAGATTGCTGGTTTGTTTAAAATTGCATTTCCTGCTTTCATGAAGACAATATAAATTTCAAAAAGTATTACTTCATGTACCATATCATAATTAAAGTAAGCAGTTAATCACAACAATATAATACTGAATCTTTTAGATGGTCTATACACTATTCTGAGATACAGTAGCATTATATGGGGCCAATTCAATTCAACGTGTTAGAAGTAAAGTGCCATTTCAGAAAGGCACATCGCATCCATCCACATCGCAAGTTTTCCCTCGTACCCCATAGAGGTGCGCAATAGAATTTGAGAGATATCGGCAGTACCATATATGGCTGATATGTGCGAGGCCGAGCATCGCAGTGAGATTCAATAGCACATTAATTAGAATTTGATTTCTCCTATAATCAACATTTAACAACAGTAAAATAAGTTTTATTATTAAATATAATACATATTTAATAATAAAAGAGCATATACAATACAGGAAGCATTCTACAGTAGTGACCGATACACAATACAGGGGCTGTTCTTGTGACTGATAGCAGGGAGCATCCTAGTGACTGTCATACTATACAGATAGCTTGCCAGTGAAATTAAACAAGTAATGGGATACATTTAACATGCTACTGGTGATGGCTATTGACAGTGGCAACCATTGCTGGAGTTCTAAATGTACAACTGGCTGTCCTCCTATGCCGTCACCATCTAAGGATGGTGAAAGTAGAAGCAATCCACAGGAAAAAATGCTTAGTATTAAAAACAAAGCATTTTAATCTTCACTGACTTTATCTAATAATAATTTGTTTCCTTTTCTATTTTTTTTTCTCTTTATAATAAGTTTTTACTGAAACTGCAGCAGGAAGCCCAATTCCAGGCTTCCAATACAATGCACATGTGTGATCCTGCAATATTGGTTTACACATATGTAGATGCTCCCTGCACTGTGGCTGAGGGTTTCACAATAATATCATGGAACTGTGGCTGCTAGAACACGGCGGATGCTTTACATATTTCTGTATTTCATTGATGGTCATCTCCCTGTCCTGTCATTAGATATTGGTAAAAGTATTACATTTGGAGAAGAGAATTGTGAGATTTTAGAGTAACAATGTGTCCTCTCCAAAACACCACTCTCCACCCCTCTTTCCACGCCTTTTTCTCCAAAAAGCAATTCATTCCACCAACCACTCTGACTCCCCTCCACCAGTCCCCAGTTCTGATGAAAGTCTGTTGATTGAACTATAGAACAAACTATTAATTTTGTGACATACAAAGCATACCTGGAAGGTATGGTGCGGCTTGGGAGCCGGTACACAAGTTGGTGTACTTGAGATGTGGCTTTGTGAGACGATAGTGCAGCTTAGGAACTGACACAAAAGTTTGTGTACTTGAGATGCAACTTTGAGAGCCGATGCTGCAGCTAAGGAGCCGATACACAAGTTGGTGTACTTGAGATGAGGCTTTGAGAGCCAATGGTGCAGCTCGGGAGCCGGTACACAAGTTGGTGTACTTGAGATGCGACTTTGAGAGCCAATGGTGTGGCTTGGGAGCTGGTACACAAGTTGGGGTACTTGAGATGCAGCTTTGAGAGCTTCTGGTGTGGCTAGGGAGCTGGTACACAAGTTGGTGTACTTGAGATGCGGCTTTGAGAGCCGATGGCAGCACGGAAGCTGCTGGTACAGCTGGGAAGCCTATGGAGTGGCTTGGGAGCCGGTGGCAGCATGGAAGCTGCTGGTGCGGCTAGGCAGCTGATGCAGTGGCTGCTGAGCCGGTGGCAGCATGGAAGCTGCTGGTGTGGCTGGGAAACCAATGCAGTGGCTGGTGAGCCAGTGGCAGCATGGAAGCTGCTGGTGTGGCTGGGAAGCCAATAACCAGTGGCTAGGTAATACCACTGGAGAACCAGGACACAACGTAGCAAGAAAGCACACACTGCTGACCATGCAACAGAGCCGAGATAACCAAAAGGAACGCTATAGTCGGCGAGGCAGCAAAGGCCAGCGTGCACAAATAGGGGATGGAACCAATGACACTGTGCTTTGGAAAACATGTGACCTCCTCTGACGTGCAGATTGCCTAGCAACTGACGGAACAGGAACAACAGCGTCAGGAGAAGGTAAACTGCTAGAGGGAGACAAGTCATGCCCGTGACTTGTAGCAGCATTAAGTACAGTCTATAAAATTATAGGTACAGTAGAAGCTGATTGGTTGTCATGGGCAACTTCTTCACTGGTCCACTTCTCCACTGCTTGAAACATCAACCCCATAGTCCCCAACTAGGCATGGCTGTTCCCTTTCTGATGGCCACATATTTAGTTCATCATGCAGGGTTTTTGTACGCCATGAAGAAAACGAAAAGATGGTTCCTCAGTATGGTAAATATAAATAAAATACATTTATTTGCTAAGTGGCGGTTTGTAATGGTTGCTGCTTCCCGGCATGTTTAAGCACTACATTTAAAAGGGTAATGTTTTTAATATCAAAATACTCCATATTTTGCTATTAAAAGCATTGCCTTTTTTACCAGCTGCTGCTTAGTAAATAAACCCTCGCGACACCATCTGTCAAACACGGAGGGAGAAGCATTATAGTCTGAGGCACTTTTGTTGCATCCCGAGTCTGTGACTGGCACCGAGCCAAAAGTGCTACCACAGATTTTGCTATGTCTGCAATACCCATTTGATCTATGCCTAGTAAACCAAAAACCTGATTAGTTGCTTCCTGTGTAGATTAACCACCATTCACACACCTGCTGCACATCCCAGCACCATACTTGCCTACACTCCCGGAAGCAGCAGGAGGCTCATGATTTTTCAGGTAGCCGCCCTCACCCCAGGAAGTATAGGCAGATCTCCCGCATCCTGCCCACTTCCTAGTGAAGCGGGCAGGATGGGGAGATTTAATGGGGAATGTGTGGGTCTGCGATGAGGGGGCGGGGCTAACTGGAGTGATGTACGAGGATAGAGGCATGACCTAATTATGTCCCCGTCCCCTGAACCAGCCTGCAGGATCAGTTGTCCAGGCTGCTCCGGGAAAGCATATCTACAAAGTAGGTAAGTATGCCCAGCACACATAACTAGGGATGTGCGCCTGACCACTTTTGCCGGATTTGGATTTGGTTCTAATTCGTCGTCCGGCTTTGGATTTGGATTTGGATTTGCCAAACTGCGGTGACTGGCTTTGGATTTGGATTTGGATTTTTTTTACAAAAATTTACAAAAAAAAGCTAAAATCATATAAATTGCTCCTTTTTTCTTCTTAGAGTATCATTAACCTCAATAACATTAATTTCCAGTCCTTTATAGTCAATTTAGACCACCCCACAGCTTATAATATTGTTTTCAACATTATTGGCCAAAGGTTGCAGTGAGCTGACTGGTTACTAAGCGACAAAGCAGCGGTGCAGCGGCACAGACACCACAATTTAAAGCACATCTGAAACATTGCCACACAGCAGTGGCAGAAATGAAAAGTAGTGCACCCACCAAGTGGGGTACGGCCAGCAGAATCACAGTACTTGTTTACATAGTGGGCTACGGCCCAAGGAGTCACAGTGCACAATCTTATTCACATTCCATCACATAGTGCCCCTGATTCACATTACACCATAAAGTAGTGTCTCTTATTTATGTTACGACACACAGCAGTGCACCTTTTACACAATGCCCGCAGTAGTGCCCCTTTTACACAATTCCCACAGTAGTGACCCTTTTACACAATGCCCACAGTAGTGACCCTTATACACAAAGCCCACAGTAGTAATGCCCCTTATACAATGCCCACAGTTTAATTAGTACTGTACCTCAGTCACTTTGATTATACCATCAGAAGCACGAATATCATTAAAACTTGGACTGTTAGAGTGCCTTAAGGACTGAGGGCCTGATTCAGAGCCGCTCGTTCGCTATGAGCGATGTTCGCACAAATACGCATGCATATGCGATCGGAAATCGAGCGCTCGCAAAACAGCTAGGGGCTACTAATTTAATTGACAGAAGGTACCGTTTGTGGGTGGTAACAGGGGAAGGTGCTTGAAAACGGGGGAGTGGAGATCCGAACGCAGGCGTGCCTAACGGTAAAAAGGGCATTTAATGGGAGTGCATAATTAGTAAAGGAGCATTATCGACCACGTTACTTGGTTGTCTTTTAGCCTGAACTGCTCGCAGTGATTGCGGTAGGATAAACCTACCACAAGCACTGCGAGCAGTTCAGATGCCTTTCGATGTACCCGATTAATCAAATTAATACCGGAGATGACGTGTGATGCGAACGGCAAAGCGGCGTCTTTACAAAATAGCGAGTGCATTTTTCATTCGCTCGCTCAGACATAGAGGCATCAACAAACCGCAATGAGCGAGCGCTCAGTTTAAATAGCCGGCCCCTTTTTAGGAACGACCGTCCGCAAATAGCGTCCGGCTCTGAATCAGGCCCTGAGTTTGGTGAACCCTGCTTTAAACAGAAATAAAGTTGCCATACTATTACAGCTAGGGTATAAAAGTCTTCAGTCATACCTAGCAGATGTCTGCTAACATGCTATTGGTGAATGGGTGTGGCCATCTACCAATCACAGTTGTGGGAAGTCTGCGAAACACTGATTAGTGGATGGCTAAGGACAGTTGAATTGGGTTATCCCCATAGATCTGAGGTCAGATTTTAAATGAATCTCTTAAGGAAAAGGTCAGATCTGTGATTTCACTTGAGGAAGGAGGGGGTGTTGTCAGACGTTGGGTTTGATTGTAATTGAGTGTGTCAGACCTGGGCTATGATTTCATTTGAATGAGAAGGGGAAGGGTGAAGCTACCAGATCTGGTACTGTATCTCATATAGGGGAATCGGTATGTAATGCTGGCTGTTGGGTAAGTATACTTACCCTTCCTCCTTCTCCCCCTAACCCTTCCTTCTTGTAGCCTAACCCTAGCTAGAGATGAGCGGGTCCAGTTCTCAGAGAACCGGACCCGCCCACACTTCGCAATCTGAGCTCGGATCTGAGTCTAGCTCGGGTTTTCCTGCCTGACTCAGATCCGAAATCGAGGCAAAACGTGATTCTCCCACTGTCAGATTCTCGCGGGTTTTGGATTCCATAAAGGTCCCGGTGATCGGCGCCATTTTCACTCTGGCTGTGGAGAGTGTGCAGAACAGACGTGCTGTCTGTGCTGCTGTTGTTCAAAGGTGCAGTGTTGTCGGGCTGGGGCTGAAGTACATAAAGGGGGGCTGCAGTGCATAAAGGGGTGCTGCTGTGTTGTCCATAAAAGGGGATGGGGCTGCAGTACATAAAGGGGTGCTGCTGTATTGTCCATAAAAGGGGATGGGGATGCAGTACATAAAGGGGTGCTGCTGTGTTGGCCTGTCCATCAAGGGCTAGGGCTGCAGAACATAAAGGGGTGCTGTTTCGTCCAGGGGTGCTCTGTCAATCCAGGGTTACTCTTCCCCAGTGTTAAAAAATAAAAGTTAAGTAAAATTATCATTCCACAAAAAAAAAAAAAACATCTGTTTTGATTATTTTTTGTGTGTGTGTGCTACTGTAGCTAGTAGCTATGCTATTATTGTTTGGTGATACTGCCGGCCAGACCACAGTTTATCATCCATGTATTTGTGACTCTGTAGGTGGTCCGTCTGCACTCCGCATGGGTGCTTTGTTGTCCATAAAAGAGTGCTGTGTTGTTCATCAAGGGGCTGCAGCCTCATCCAGGGGTGCTCTTCCCCAGTGTAAAAAAAATAAAAGTGAAATAAAATTATCATTCGACAAAAATTTTTTTTTAAAAAGGTATTTTTTTTAGGTTTTTTGTGTGTGTTAGCTACGCTATTATTGTTTGGTGGCACTGCCGGCCAGACTGCAGTTTGTCATCCACGCATTTGTGACTTTGCAGGTGGTCCATCCACACTCCGCAGGGGTGCTTTGTTGTCTATAATGGGGTGCAGTGTTGTTCATCAAGGGGCTGCAGTATATCAATTATGTTGAGTGGATTAGGCTACAAGAAGGAAGGGTTAGGGGGAGAAGGAGGAAGGGTAATTGCTTTTCTAGTGAAGTGGAATCTAGATGGGATTTGGTTGCAGGGACACAGGACCTCAATTAACTGTCTAAAACCCACTGCATTATTGGCGGATATTGGACGCACGTCTAATACCAGCATAGACATTATGATGTCAGTCAGGGCTGGATTAAGACTTTTGGGGGCCCTTGGGAAACTAAGTTCTGGGGGCCCCATCAATAAAATTACCAGGGGGAAGAAGGGGGAAGGGACAGAGAGAGAGACAGAGAGAGGGAGGGAGTGGTGAGAGAAAGGGAGAGAGAAAAGTGGAGGGAGGGAGAGAGAAAGAGAGGGAGGGACAGGGAGATAGAGAGAGAGAGAGAGAGAGAGAGAGAGAGAAAGACAGAGAGAGACAGAGAGAGAGAGAGACAGGGAGTGAGTTATATATAGGTGCCTATTCATCGTCACTTAATTTTTACAAAAGCAGAGGAAAATTAACATTTGCACCTGCAATTGTAAATATTAAGTTATCGTGTCACAGATATCTCCTGCTTATCTTCCTCTCGTGGAATGGCCCGCTGTTCCCATACAGTAGTATGGGGACAGAATTCATCATATTCCGAAAATACAATATTTTCGGAGCTTGAGTGCGGGAGTATTCGCCATCTTCAACCCAACCACTCCTTTCCTATGTGAGGAGTCCCGGGTTGTCCTTCCGCCGGATGTCAGGGCTCTTCTGTGCATGCGTGATCAGTAGGTCATGCATGCGCACTTGTCTTACTGCTCCGAAAAGAGTAGTGAAAAGATTCACTTCTCTGAAAGGAGCAGTGAAACACTTTGGTGAGACAGCTGATTTTCGGATCAGCTGTCTCCGAACTGGAGCAATGATGAATTGCTTCGGCACTCGTGTAGAGTTAGAATGTTAATTAACATCATGAATAGACCCCTAAGAGAGGGAGAAAGGGATAGAGAGGGAAAGGGGGAGGGAGAGAGAGACAGGGAGAGGGAGAGAGAGAGGGAGGAAGGGTGCAACTGGGTGACTGCTGTGATACTTGCTCCCCCTTGCAAAGGATTGCTTAACAGTCAATAGTTTTTTAAAGTACTACTAGTAGTCTTCCTGGACCATTTCTGGTATGAAAATCCACTCCCAGCAGCAGCAGGCATAGTGTTCAAGGATTCTTCTGCGGCAAGGACTAGTGTGAGTGATTTAATTATATTTTGTAAATGCCTCCCCTCCCCTCCTCCCTCATAAATTTTCTTCAGAATCAAGAAATTTATTTAAATTTACTACTAATCAAATCTTCCTTTCCCCGCCTTCAACTACATACATACTCCAACTCTCTCAGGTTCTTGAATAATAAAAACATTTGTTTCCTGATGTGCTATGTTGGAAGTTGAACTGCCACAGCTGCTGCAATCTTTGACATGCGGTTGCTGAATGCCAAAATTGTCCAGAAATGTTTATGGCCACAGACAGCATCTCCTGCATGCCCCTTTAGTTTTAAAAAATATTCTGAAACACCAAGTTGATTTTGTGGGCAAAACATGGGACATATTGTTCACTCATGCTCTCCCCTCCTCCCTCATAAATTTGCTTTGGAATAAAAAAATAAATAAAATTTACTACCAATCAACCCTTCATTTCCCTGCCTTCAACTACATACATACTCCGCAGGCCTCTTGATTAATGAAAACATATGTTTTGGGAGGGAGAGAGGAAAGTGACCGCGGGCAGCCTACAGTATGTGACAGACAGTGAGTCGTACTGTCACTATGAAGGGAAGAGCCAAGCGTGCCACTGACTGGCTGCTAGATTGATGCTGCGAATCTGTGTAAGTGGACTTTGACACTGTGATCCTGTTGCAAGTTGTAAATCTGTGAATGCTATATAATTTATATATATAATGCATCACCAATAGTGTATATTAGATATATCATAGTAATATGATATATCTAATATACACTAATGGTGATGGTTGCAACATATATATATTTATATGTGTATATAATATATATGTGTGTCTGTATATATATTTATATAATAGTTATATCTATTTAAATGTGTGTAATATATATTTTATATGTGTGTGTAACATATACACTATATATATATATATATATATGTTTAAGTGTAATATATATGTGTGTATAAATTTCCCTCTCTCTCTCTCTCTCTCTCTCTCTCTTATTCTCTCTCTCTCTCTCTCTCTCTCTCTCTCTCTCTCTCTCTCTCTCTCTCTCTCTCCCTCTCCCTCTCCTGCTATTCAGGTACTGTCCTGCTGTCCCACCTGCGGCCACAGTGTTGGGAGAAATCAATTTCACCGCTGGCGGGTGAAAAAATGTTGTGCGCATGCGCACAGCATCTCTTCACTGTGCAGGGAGGGCCTGGGGGATGCTGGGCTCACCCATGGAGTGATGTAATGGGGGCGTGTCATCATACCACACCCCCTTTTTGGTGTCCCGACCGCTGAATCATCACTGTTGGGAGGTATGATCCTAATAGTGAATACTTATGTCCCAGCTGCTGGTAGCCATGTCATGCTCCTGTGGGGGCTTCTCACATGCTGGACATGCCCCCAAAGAGGTGCAGCCCTGTCCCTAACAGGTGGGGCCCTGGGAAGTTGCTGTAGCGGGGCCCAGGATTTCTCTTGGCAGCCCTGCCTCCTCATCCCCACCCTAACCCTAAATCTCCCCGTTAGTACTTAAAACCTAAGTCCCACCCCTTCGTGCCTAAACCTAACCCTCCCCCTCATTGCCTAACCTTAAATTCTGTGTCGGACTTTCAGTCGCCGGTCTGATTACTACATCCCCATTTAGGGAGTCAATTCATGTACAACATGAACTGGCTACTAAAAGATTTCACTATATATCACAACACATTGATACGATATATAGCGAAGTTTAGTAGCCATTCATGTACACTTACCTCTCCGGCATTTTCGGGTGCTGTCCGGCCCATCCACGATCCCTGTACGCAGTGAGAAGACAGACCTATCATGAGCCCGATATGCCTGCTTCTCACTGCGCATGCGCCGGCGTCTGAGAGCAGCAGGTCAGGTCAGATCTGCTGCAATGGACGCTGGGAAAAGGGGGCGGAGCCAGTGACAGGTGCTGGGCAGACAGCAGAGAAGTATGCAGCTTCCCTGCTCTGTTCAGCTTGCGGTACAGACAACGATATCCTTAGATGGCGAATCTGTACCGCAAGAGAGGAATGAAAAGCTGAGCTCTCCGTTCCTTTGTGATTCGCACTCACCATACAATAGCATGGTGATGCAATGCAGGCATGGAGCAGGGATGCAGCTGGAGAAGTATTACATTTCTCCACGGTAAACTTGCTCCATGAATAGCACAGGGCAGAGAAGAGCCCTGATTTCACCTAAATAAGGCTCTTCTCTGCTTCATGAATAGACCAGCAAATTACGGTCTGATTTTTAATCAGGAAAGGGAGGGTCAGATCTGAGATCTGATTATTAATGAGGGAGGAATATATGGGGAGGGGGATCAGATGCGAGATGTGATTTTTAATGAGGGAAAGGGTTTGTCATACTTGGAGTGTGATTTTTTTAAAGAGCAAATGGGAGGTCCGATCTGGGGTGTGGTGGGTTAAGATCTAGGGTCTACATTCTAATGACTACTTATTTCACAAGTATAAGGTGATCACTATTTTGCTCAATGTTGGTATAAATATAGTAGCTTGTTTTTAAGGTTTAAATAAATTGATGTTGATTTTTTTTTTGCCAAGACAGTAAATATTAATATTTAATTATACATACAGTGTGGGACTTTACTAACTATTGTAACCCCACTTTACCCTCTATAAAGGGTCACCAGGTTACTAACCCCCTTACTGTCTAATATTTACCTACCTTTAACCTCCCGTTAAGTGGTGTACATTTCTACATCAGTGCCTCCATCCAAGTATTATTAGTCATTATGGGCCTACTTGGGAAAACCCACTGAAAAGTTACAACTAACATCTATGTTTGTTATTAGGGAGCTATGCAACCCATATACTATGACACAGGATATTACATTATAAAAATTAAGTAAACATGTTCTTCTTTGCCATGCATTTACATTTTCATTGAACAAAAGAACAATACTATACACTCATGACATCAATGAATATACATATTAAACCTTAATGTCCATGTCAATTGCAGAAAGTCCTGTTGTATCTCCTTGGTTAGGTAAGTAGATTCTTCATCTACCTTTAGTATTATCCACTCCACTAAACTTACCTTCCTAAAGTCCATAAATACAGTATATAGATGCTTTCCTGAGGAATATGATCAGTTATACTGTAAATCCTCTATGTATAATGATGACTGTCGGGCTGCCTAAAGCTGGCCACACACTAGACCAACTTACATCCAACCAGCCAACTTGTTGATTGGTTGGAATGAAAATCTGGTAAGGAATGGGAGTAAATGACAATCAGCAATTTGCTCCCAAATGCCGGAAAATGACCAAAAACTGTTTGAACAAATTGTTTAGATCAAACATTTAACAAACTTGTCTGACGACCATTTTCATCTGTTTTCTGGCATTTAGGAGCAAATTGCTGATCATCATTTACTCCCATACGTTACCAGATATTCATTCCAACCAATCAACAAGTTGGCTGGTTGGATGTAAGTTGGTCTAGTGTGTGGCCAGCTTCAGGCTCAGATCTGTTCACTTCTTAGCACTTTTAGTGTCATTATCCTTTCCCTGCCGGCTGTATGACAGCTTAGGATGTAGCTTTTACAGCACCTACGTCTAAGTCCCTATTTAACTGCATACCTTGCAACAGTGTCTATGTCAGTACCAGTCTTTAGGTAACATTGGCTACTTTATAGTCTATTAGTTATAGATGAAGATCCCTCATTATCCATAGTACTGCATTGGCAGTATGGGTTTATAACTACACCCTGAGTTTTATAAATTAACTGTAACCCAGTTATATAGATATATATTCCTCCCAAACGGTTGGCACTTAAACTTAGTAACTGGTATGGTGTTATTAAGAGTTTACTTTAACAGTGCTCACCACTGTGCTGACGCTGTGATATCAGGCAGTGCATCCACCACGCAGCAGCATCCGCCTCCTGCTAGCTGTGCAGTGTCTTCCTAACGTTCCCTGCTCTGTGACTGACACTGCCTCTGGGTGGGAGCTAGCATCATGGCTGCCTATGAGAAACTCTTCTGGCCTCCAAACCTCACACTGGCTCCACGTTTCCAATCACCGTTCACCGCTGACAGACAAATTAGGAGTCATCCGCCTTCGAGACTTCACTGCCACTACTTCCACTGGCAACCTGACCACCGCTTCCACCTCTCTGTCAGGGTGAGTAACTCAGCTTCCTATCAGCTTCACAGCTCCTGCTGTGACAAGCTCCCTCTCCGGCTCCACCCCCCTGTGCCTGGCAGCCCATCCATAGCTCAGCTGCCACACAGGACAGGACACAGGGGAGTGGGCACTCAAGGAAGTGATCTCCAGACTGTCAGCTGCTGCTGACAGCTATCATATACCTCTCTCAAAACCGGAACCTCTTTCCCTGACAGGAACCAAATCACTCCTACTTTTATCACTCCGCCCCTTCCACCACAGTGCATGTGTATTCCACACAGGAATCGGTATGATTTACCGCCAGACGCCTGTCCGGCGGTTGGAATTCCGACAGCGGCTGCCCGACATGAGTGAAAATCCTGATCGGCCCTAAGGTAAGTATTGACTAACCTAATTCCCTCCCCTAACCCTAATCCTCCCTTAGGGGTGCCTAACCCTAATCCCCCCCCCCAGTGCCTAACCCTAATCCCTCCTCTAAGTGCCTAAACCTAACCCCCCCATTCCCCGCCGCCTAAACCTAAGTCCCCGGGGGGGGTGGCTAACCCTAAATCCCCCCCTGGGGTGCCTAACCCTAACCCCCCCTTCCCCTAGCCTAAACTTAACCTCCCGGGGGGGTGCCTAACACTAAGTCCCCCCCGGGAGCCCTAAACCTAACCCTTCCCCCCGCGGCTATCTGCTCTTGGCACCCGGGGTCCCTTCGATCGGGATGCGTCATTTAACCCTCCCCGGGATTATGCAGTCGGGAAGCTGGCTGTCGGGATTAGGTCCACCAGCTTCCCAACTGCCTACACCCAAACACTGGGGCACAATTTTACCTCAAGAGGGTAGTAATACATATTATATATGCAAGTTATATAAATGTACATTAATTTATACACAAGTTATCTCAACAAACAATATAGTTACATAAAGTACCACATTTTACCTCAGGAATGTGCAAAACATGAAATATGTACATATATAGTACCTGTCAACCTCAGGATTTGTCACATATATATTTTTATTAGAACTGTAGTTCCCCCAGTCCCTAATCAGGGCTACACTATATTTATTAATCATACCTTTTATAATTTGTCTTGGTTTGTGATCAGTGTCAGAACTCACGTTTGTATGTTTATTATACACATTGGCCAGAGCTGGCCTTCAACCAGAGAGCCAGAGAGGGACAGTTCCTCCACTGCACTCACCTACCCTTATTGAAAGCATTTTTGATCATATTTATCTCCCACCTCTTTGGAGATTATTTACATATGCAGCTGGAAAATTGCAAACTAGCGCTGTCTTATATTTTAGGATTTAGGGGCGGATTTAATTAGCGGCGAAAAGCCGAGAACTGTGATAAACGCGATATTTTCGCCTGATTCGCCTGTTTTGAGGCAAAGTTATTGCGTACTTTCACAATGCGCGCTCCCACTTTTCGCCCTATTCAATAACAAAACAGGCAAAAACGTGGATGTGCAAATGCCGGGAATGGCAAAACTAGCATAAAGGACTTCTTTATTTGGGGAAATCAGTCTGTACCCCCAATAAGAGCGTAAGTGACCCTGGTAATCAGTATAGAAGTGTAATAATAGCTGTAATAAAAGTATGTTGGGTTCCTAAATTGAGTCAAATGGCTGGTATATGCACTTTTGCATTAGTTTGATAAATTATATAAAGCAATTTCTTGAAAAATAATTGCTGTAGTTAAATTGGCAGTACATTTAAATGGGTGCTAGTATATTTTGGAGCTAATAAAAAAACAGCTGCTGCAGCCCCCTGCAATCCTTAAAACTAGGGGTGTGCACCGGCCACTTTTCGTGTTTTGTGTTTTGGTTTTGGATCTGGATCTTTCTTCGTGTTTTGGATCTGGATTGGTTTTGCCAAAACCACCCTTCCGTGTTTTGGGTTCTGGGTTTTGTGTTTTGGATCTGTATTTTTTTTAAAAAAAGCATAAAAACAGCTAAAATCACAGAATTTGTAGGTTTTTCTGCTCCTATGCTATTATTAACCTCAATAACCTTAATTTCCACTCATTTCCAGTCTATTCTGAACACCTCACACCTCACAATAGTGTTTTTATGTCCAAAATGTTGCACCGAGGTAGCTGGATGACTATGCTAAGCGACACGAGTGGGCGGCACAAACACGTGACCCATCTAGGCGTGAAACTGCAGTGGCAGACAGGATGGCAGTTTGAAAAACTAGGCCCCAAACTGTACATAATGCAAAGAAAAAAAAGAGGTGCAAGATGGAATTGTCCTTGGGCCCTCCCACCCACCCTTATGTTGTATAAACAGGACATGCACACTTTAACAAACCAATCATTTCAGCGCCAGGGTCTGCCACACAACTGTGGCTGAAATGATTGGTTCGTTTGGGCCCCCACAAAACAAGCTGGCAATTAATGTGTAACTGCACAAACTGGCTCTATGGAGGCAAGATGTCATCCTCATCCTCCTCATCCACCGATTCCTCACCCTCTTCAGTGTGTACATCCTCATCCTCACAAAGTATTAACTCGTCCCCACTTGAATCCACCACCACAGGTCCCTCTGTACCTTCTGGAGGCTGGTCTCCCTGGAAGAGCTGATAATTCATTTTGATGAACATCATCTTCTCCACATTCTGTGGAAGCAACCTCCTACGCCTTTCGCTGACAAGGTTCCCGGCTGCACTAAACACTCTTTCGGAGTACACACTGGAGGGGGGGCAACTCAGGTAAAATAGAGCCAGTTTGTACAGGGGCCTCCAAATTGCCTCTTTTTCCTGCCAGTACAGGTATGGACTGTCTGCCATGCCTACTTGGATGCTGTCACCGATGTAATCCTCCACCATTCTGTCAATGGTGACAGTATCATATGCAGTGACAGTAGACATGTCAGAAATTGTTGCCAGGTCCTTCAGTCCGGACCAGATGTCCAAACTTGGTCCTGCCTGCCCTGCATCACCGCCAGCGGGTTGCTTAGGATACCTAAGTTTTTTCCTGGCAGCCCCAGTTGCAGGAGAAAACGAAGAAGGAGCCGTTGACGTGTCACGTTCCGCTTCAGCTGACAGTGTGTTCACCAGCAGGTCTTTGCACTTCTGCAGGCTTGTGTCGGCCGGAAAGAGAGACACCACATAGGCTTTAAACCTAGGATCGAGCACGGTGGCCAAAACGTAGTGGTCTGATTTCAACAGATTGACCACCCTGGAATCCTGGCAAAGCGAATGAAGGGCTTCATCCACAAGTCCCACATGCCGAGCGGAATCGCTCCGTCTTAGCTCCTCCTTCACTTTCTCCAGCTGCTTCTGCAAAAGCCTGATGAGGGGAATGACCTGACTCAAGCTGGCAGTGTCTGAACTGACTTCACGTGTGGCAAGTTCGAAGGGCTGGAGAACCTTGCACAACACGGAAATCATTCTCCACTGCGCTTGAGTCAGGTGCATACCCCCTCCTTTGCCTATGTCATAGGTGGATGTATAGGCTTGTATGGCCTTTTGCTGCTCCTCCATCCTCTGAAGCATATAGAGGGTTGAGTTCCACCGCGTCACAACCTCTTGCTTCAGGTGATGGCAGGGCAGGTTCAAGAGTGTTTGCTGGCGCTCCAGTCTTCGGCACGCAGTCGCTGAATGGCGAAAGTGGCCAGAAATTTTTCGGGCCACCCAAAGCGTCTCCTGCACGCCCCTGTCGCTTTTCAGAAAATTCTGCACCACCAAGTTTATTGTGTGAGCAAAACATGGGACGTGCTGGAATTTGCCCAGATGTAATGCCCGCACAATATTGGTGGCGTTGTCAGATATCACAAATCCCCAGGAGAGTCTAAGTGGGGTAAGCCACTGGGCGATGATTTCCCTCAGTTTCTCTAAGAGGTTGTCGGCGGTGTGCCTCTTACTGAAACCGGTGATACACAGCGTAGCCTGCCTTGTAACGAGCTGGCATTTCTGAGATGCTGCTACTGGTGACGCTGCTGCTGTTGCTGCGTAAGGTGATACATCTACCCAGTGGGCTGTCACAGTCATATAGTCCTTAGTCTGCCCTGTTCCACTTGTCCACATGTCCGTGGTTAAGTGGACATTGTGTACAACGGCATTTTTCAGGACACTGAGGACACTTTTTCTGACGTTTCTGTACAGTCTCGGTATCGCCTGCCTAGTGAAGTGGAATCTAGACGGGATTTGGAACCGGGGACACACTACCTCCATCAATTGTCTAAATCCCACTGCACTAATGGCGGATACCGGACGCACGTCTAACACCAACATAGCAGTCAAGGCCTCAGTTATACGTTTTGCTTCAGGATGACTGCTGTCGTACTTCATCCTCCTCGCTAAGGACTGTTGGAGGGTCAATTGTTTAGTAAAAGTAGTGGTGTTCCTACTTCCTCTCTGGGATGATGAACGACTCCCAGCAGCAGCAACAGCAGCAGCGGCAGCAGTAGGCGTAGCAATGCAGGATCCTCCAGAGGAATCCCGGATAGGAGAGTCAGTCATGCCAGTGACATGGCCTGCAGGACTACTTCCGATCCTGACTAAGGAGGAAATTGACGAGGAGGGAGTTGACGGTGTGGTTTGCAGGCGCTTGGATACAACAGGACAACGGGATTTAGGTGTCCCTGGACTGCTTACGGTCTTAGCCAAAGTTTCTGAACTTGACAGTAACTTTTTATGAACGCGCTGCAGGTGCCGTATAAGGGAGGATGTTCCTAGGTGGTTGACGTCCCTACCCCTACTTATTTCACCTTTACATATGGTACATATGGCAAGACAGTTGTTGTCCGGATTTGGATAGAAATATTGCCAGACCAAAGAGGTGGAATGTTTGGTCTTCTGCCCAGGCATGACCGTGATGGGCTTTTTCATCCCACGGACAACAACTGTCTCCCCCGGTGCCTGATTTAAACAAACCACATCACCATCAGAATCCTCCTCGCCAACTTCCTCCTCAGCGCCAGCTACACCAGTATCCTCATCCTGTTGTACTTCAACAGTGACATCTTCAATTTGCATATCAGCAAGTGGACTGTGGGTGCTCCTTTCAGCACTTGCAGGGGGCGTGCAAATGGTGGAAAGAGCCACCTCTTCCCGTCCAGTGCTGGGAAGGTCAGGCATCGCAACCACCACCACACTTGGACTCTCCTTGGGGATTTGTGATATCTTCTTAGAAAGCACAGTTCTTCGCTGTGCTTTTGCCAGCTTAACTCTTTTGATTTTTTTAGTGGGAGGAGGGCTTCCATCATCATGTGAAGCTGAACCACTAGTCATGAACATACTAGGGATCGACCTTAGCCGTTCCTTGCCACTCCGTGTCGTAAATGGCATATTGGCAAGTTTACGTTTCTCTTCAGCTGATTTAAATGTCTTTTTCAAGGTCATTTTCCTGAACTTTGCCATTTGGGATTGTATGTGCCCTCTACTATGACATTGGGCATCGGCCTTGGCAGACGACGTTGATGGTATGTTATCGTCTATGTCATGACTAGTGGCAGCAGCTTCAGCACTAGGAGGAAGTGGTTCTTGATCTTTCTCTATTTTATTTTTATCGGAGAAAGTTTGGTCCTCCATTTATGTTATATCGATTTGATATATACGTGCGGCTAAACACAGAAAATAATTTTTTTTTTGGTTTGGACTGGAGTGTACTTTGTGGGTTACAGCACCCTTTAACGGTCAAGCCAGCTGGCCCTTTACTTATGACACAGGCGCACGCTTGGCACTACTTTGTTGATGCACGTGCGGCTACTGCGCACACAATTCACAAACACAGAAAATATTTTTTTTTTTGGTTTGGACTGGAGTGTACTTTCGGGGGTTACAGCACCCTTAACGGTCAAGCCAGCCGGCCCTTTACTTATGACACAGGCGCACGCTTGGCACTACTTTGTTGATGCGCGTGCGGCTACTGCGCACACAATTCACAAACACAGAAAATAATTTTTTTTTTGGTTTGGACTGGAGTGTACTTTTGGGGGTTACAGCACCCTTAACGGTCAAGCCAGCCGGCCCTTTACTTATGACACAGGCGCACGCTTGGCACTACTTTGTTGATGCACGTGCGGCTACTGCGCACACAATTCACAAACACAGAAAATAATTTTTTTTTGGTTTGGACTGGAGTGTACTTTCGGGGGTTACAGCACCCTTAACGGTCAAGCCAGCCGGCCCTTTACTTATGACACAGGTGCACGCTTGGCACTACTTTGTTGATGCACGTGCGGCTACTGCGCACACAATTCACAAACACAGAAAATAATTTTTTTTTGGTTTGGACTGGAGTGTACTTTCGGGGGTTACAGCACCCTTTAACGGTCAAGCCAGCCGGCCCTTTACTTATGACATAGGCGCACGCTTGGCACTACTTTGTTGATGCACGTGCGGCTACTGCGCACACAATTCACAAACACAGAAAATAATTTTTTTTTGGTTTGGACTGGAGTGTACTTTCGGGGGTTACAGCACCCTTTAACGGTCAAGCCAGCCGGCCCTTTACTTATGACACAGGCGCACGCTTGGCACTACTTTGTTGATGCACGTGCGGCTACTGCGCACACAATTCACAAACACAGAAAATAATTTTTTTTTTGGTTTGGACTGGAGTGTACTTTGGGGGTTACAGCACCCTTTAACGGTCAAGCCAGCCGGCCCTTTACTTATGACACAGGCGCACGCTTGGCACTACTTTGTTGATGCACGTGCGGCTACTGCGCACACAATTCACAAACACAGAAAATATTTTTTTTTTTGGTTTGGACTGGAGTGTACTTTCGGGGGTTACAGCACCCTTAACGGTCAAGCCAGCCGGCCCTTTACTTATGACACAGGTGCACGCTTGGCACTACTTTGTTGATGCACGTGCGGCTACTGCGCACACAATTCACAAACACAGAAAATAATTTTTTTTTGGTTTTGACTGGAGTGTACTTTCGGGGGTTACAGCACCCTTTAACGGTCAAGCCAGCCGGCCCTTTACTTATGACACAGGCGCACGCTTGGCACTACTTTGTTGATGCACGTGCGGCTACTGCGCACACAATTCACAAACACAGAAAATAATTTTTTTTTGGTTTGGACTGGAGTGTACTTTCGGGGGTTACAGCACCCTTTAACGGTCAAGCCAGCCGGCCCTTTACTTATGACACAGGCGCACGCTTGGCACTACTTTGTTGATGCACGTGCGGCTACTGTGCACACAATTCACAAACACAGAAAATAATTTTTTTTTTGGTTTGGACTGGAGTGTACTTTGGGGGTTACAGCACCCTTTAACGGTCAAGCCAGCTGGCCCTTTACTTATGACACAAGCGCACGCTTGGCACTACTTTGTTGATGCACGTGCGGCTACTGCGCACACAATTCACAAACACAGAAAATAATTTTTTTTTTGGTTTGGACTGGAGTGTACTTTCGGGGGTTACAGCACCCTTAACGGTCAAGCCAGCCGGCCCTTTACTTATGACACAGGCGCACGCTTGGCACTACTTTGTTGATGCACGTGCGGCTACTGCGCACACAATTCACAAACACAGAAAATAATTTTTTTTTTGGTTTGGACTGGAGTGTACTTTGGGGGTTACAGCACCCTTTAACGGTCAAGCCAGCCGGCCCTTTACTTATGACACAGGCGCACGCTTGGCACTACTTTGTTGATGCACGTGCGGCTACTGCGCACACAATTCACAAACACAGAAAATATTTTTTTTTTTGGTTTGGACTGGAGTGTACTTTGGGGGTTACAGCACCCTTTAACGGTCAAGCCAGCCGGCCCTTTACTTATGACACAGGCGCACGCTTGGCACTACTTTGTTGATGCACGTGCGGCTACTGCGCACACAATTCACAAACACAGAAAATAATTTTTTTGGGGGTTTGGACTGGAGTGTACTTTCGGGGGTTACAGCACCCTTAACGGTCAAGCCAGCCGGCCCTTTACTTATGACACAGGTGCACGCTTGGCACTACTTTGTTGATGCACGTGCGGCTACTGCGCACACAATTCACAAACACAGAAAATAATTTTTTTTTTGGTTTGGACTGGAGTGTACTTTCGGGGGTTACAGCACCCTTAACGGTCAAGCCAGCCGGCCCTTTACTTATGACACAGGCGCACGCTTGGCACTACTTTGTTGATGTACGTGCGGCTACTGCGCACACAATTCACAAACACAGAAAATAATTTTTTTTTTGGTTTGGACTGGAGTGTACTTTCGGGGGTTACAGCACCCTTAACGGTCAAGCCAGCTGGCCCTTTACTTATGACACAGGCGCACGCTTGGCACTACTTTGTTGATGCACGTGCGGCTACTGCGCACACAATTCACAAACACAGAAAATAATTTTTTTTTGGTTTGGACTGGAGTGTACTTTCGGGGGTTACAGCACCCTTTAACGGTCAAGCCAGCCGGCCCTTTACTTATGACACAGGCGCACGCTTGGCACTACTTTGTTGATGCACGTGCGGCTAGTGCGCACATAATTCACAAACACAGAAAATAATTTTTTTTTTGGTTTGGACTGGAGTGTACTTTGGGGGTTACAGCACCCTTTAACGGTCAAGCCAGCCGGCCCTTTACTTATGACACAGGCGCACGCTTGGCACTACTTTGTTGATGCACGTGCGGCTACTGCGCACACAATTCACAAACACAGAAAATAATTTCTTTTTTGGTTTGGACTGGAGTGTACTTTCGGGGGTTACAGCACCCTTAACGGTCAAGCCAGCCGGCCCTTTACTTATGACACAGGCGCACGCTTGGCACTACTTTGTTGATGCACGTGCGGCTACTGCGCACACAATTCACAAACACAGAAAATAATTTTTTTTTGGTTTGGACTGGAGTGTACTTTCGGGGGTTACAGCACCCTTTAACGGTCAAGCCAGCCGGCCCTTTACTTATGACACAGGCGCACGCTTGGCACTACTTTGTTGATGCACGTGCGGCTACTGCGCACACAATTCACAAACACAGAAAATATATTATTTTTTTAGCACTTGGGGGGAGCACCCCTGATGGACAGAGCACCCCCTGGACAACACTACAGCACTCCTTTAGGACTGGGACACTGCACAGGACTTTGGAGTGGACACAGCCCCTATGGAGAACTGACTGCACAACACAGTCCAGCCAGCCCCTATGGACTTTGAAGTAGTGGACACAGCCCCTATTAACAACAGCAGCACAGCACAACACAGCCAGCCCCTATGGACTTTGAAGTAGTGGACAACAGCAGCACTACACTACACTACACTACACTACACAGCCCTAACTCCCACCCTCCCTCTTCACTGTCCACAGCCGAGTGAGAAAATGGCGCCGACGCGGGTACCTTATATAGGATCCAAAACCCGCGAGACTCGGAAGGCGGGATGATGACGTTTTGCCTCGATTTCAGATCCGAGTCAGGCGGGAAAAGTCGAGCCTGACTCGGATCGGACTCGGATCGGGGGGGCTCGGGGGGGTTCGGATTTCAGAAATCCGAACCCGCTCACCCCTACTTAAAACACCTGTACCTTAAAGCACCCCAAATTACCCGAACCAATACTTAAAACCCATTTTCATACACTTTTCACCCCAAAAATTACACGCCTTTTTAAGGGGTATTAAGATATTTTTTTGCCTGATTAGTCATTAGGGGGGTGCCCAAAGGGTTCTGAACCATGTCCCCACATTTTTACTCAAAAACAGGGATCTTGCACATCTTTTCTCCTGCCTTTGATTGGAGTAAATTCTTTGCCTGCTTTTGCCTATGGAGTTTTCGCTAAGGCGAAAACGTTCTGGAATTGAATAGCGAGATGCTTCGGAAACTTGCTAAAACCGCTCATCGGTGAAAACTTTTCGCTGATCGTGGCTTTTCACCTCTAATTGAATACCGGCCATAACCTGATACTATCTACAATTTTTTATTTATTTTCACCCCCTGGTAACATCTCTCCTACAATGCATGGTGTAGAATATATTTAGCGATATACAGTGCTAGGTACTTTTAGACCTGATGTTGGTACTACACTAACATATGAGGGATATCATACTGGGTACATTTAGACCCTACATTGGTGCAAGAAATCCATTTGATAATCCTTGTCTTTACATACATATTATTGATGTTCATTATTTGTGACCTCTTTTAGATCACCAACAGGTTATGGGCTCTTCTATTATTATTATCCTTTATTTATATGGCGCCACAAGGTTCCGCAGCGCCTTACACAGTACATAAATGAGCACACAAGAAAAACAGTTAATAGTAATATAAAACAATGCAGGACAAGGACATGGTTTATAAACATAGCTGCATAACACAAGCAGCAGGACATGAGCAATCAGGTGTTAGGTGCCGCTGTGGGGAGTTAGGAGTAAATGATACTATACGTAGGGGGAGGAGAAGCACGTGAGGGAAGAGGCCCCTGCTCATTGAGAGCTTACAATCTAAAGGGGAAGGGCAGACAGACAGGGGCGACACAGATGGGGTAGATAGTGAGGAAGGAGCATGGAGCAGTGGGTTAGGATATGTGCTGCAGACTGTGTGTGTTTAAGATGACCTGATGTTATGTAAAAATGAAGTCCATCATACATCTATCTCTATGACAGAAAATAGGTTTTGTTTGTGTTATTTACATGAGAGATGTATAAAATAAAGTTGTAGCATTTCAGTTATAGTGTGTTACATTTTAGCATCTACATACATCCTGATAAAAAATGCAGCTATTATGGAACTGTCCAACCATCCTAATACAGTAGTAAATACTTTAGTCCCAGGTGCTGGGTGCTATGCCATGCTCCTGTGAGTGGGTGCGTACTTATCACTAAATTGTGACTCCTTATAAAAGACATCGGGCTCTAAAGGGCAATTGGTGTAGAATTCGTAAAATTCTACTCCAAGCCCTAATTATCACATATTTTTAGTAAGCAGATTGCATTTCCCATAATTGTAATGGGAAATGCGATCTGCCTGAGATCCACTAAAAATAAACTGTGAAAAAATACCGGGGGAAGCCTTGTGATAAAAACGCCACTTCCAGGCTTTCCCCCGGTTACCGGACTCCCGCTGTGCTCTAACAGAGCTGCCCCCAGTGATCAGCTTTGTGGTCTTAACAGACCACAAGCTTACCTGCTGAAAAAAAATATATATATAAAAAAAAAATAACTTACCTGAGTCCAGGGCCGGTGATAGGTGCTCCGGTGATGTCCTCCGTGGCTCCAGTCAGCTAGTCTCCCACTCTGCACTGTGACCCGGTCAGCGAGGCGGGTAGCGATTGCGGGGGGGGGGCAGTGGCGGCCATTGGGCGCATGCGCGGAAACCTTGTCGGTCGCTGTCTTTTATTAGAAAATATAGTGATAAGGCTGCGGTGGGGATTCGCAGGGACAGAGCTTTATCGCAAGCTCTGTCCCTGCAAGGGATTTTTAATAAATCCCTGTGATATTGCCTGAATTCCCAATGCGGTTTGC
This sequence comes from Taudactylus pleione, assembly GCA_031769625.1. NCBI lineage: Eukaryota > Metazoa > Chordata > Amphibia > Anura > Myobatrachidae > Taudactylus > Taudactylus pleione. The sequence continues at coordinate 19,097,601 of JAUIMM010000094.1, read as the reverse complement.
AGAAAATAGAGCCCATAGTCTTTCACAGGATCTGCACATTGATGAACCTGTTGTTTTATATCATTGCAAAATAAACGTTACATTTTATACAACTTTCTGCTTTCAATAAAAGTAGGTGAGTGGCCCAATAAAGAGAGTACTTTCTTTTTTGCTTTGTTCCAGTATCTCCATTTACTCTTTGGGTGCACCTCCAATGACATAATTTAGTAGTCCGATTTGGACATAATGTATAACTGTTTTCAAGTGGATTTACCTACCCATCTTTTCGGTGTACATACTTAATACTGTTACAGTGCTCGAGTCTTCCCTTATACCTCTTGGTATAAGGGAAGACTCGAGGGTGTCTCTAGGGTGGTGCAGCCTGTGCCATCGCACAGTGTACAGGATGCACTGTGGGCAGAATCTGGCATCGCCACAATCTCTATTTAGAGGACGATGATAACGGTGCACCTGGTTCCTTCACTCCACTCCGGACTTCCACCTCCCGGCTTCCACTGCCCTCACTGTGTGAGGGGAAAGACATCATAACGTCCCTCTCACAATGCTGAGTGAGGCGTAGTTGGACGGGACTGTACCGCAGGGCAGCTTCATTCTTCATCGGTGAGTTGAGTGATTGACAATCGTCTGGGGTGGGGGTAGTCAGTACTGATGATGCAGAACACACTGGCTGCAGGCGTAGCAACTAGTCTGTCATAGGCTAATGATATTGTTTGCTGATCGCTTAATCACTTGCCTGGCATGGTCGCATCAGATGCGACCACTCCAGGCTGGGCTTTCCCTGTCATGATAACAAACGTCCACTGGGTGGCTGTGGGAAGATAATTTTCCCATAGCCGTCCATCTCACAGGCACTTCCTGGCCCCTCTGCACCTGCTGCTCTGCCCCCAGTGTGTCCTGATCACTGTGGCCAGCAGTGATCGGGCAGCTGGGCGGCAGCCCCTCCCAGCAACTGCAGAGAAGATAAGCTGCCAGGAAAGACATCGCTGCCCCCCGTCTACCCCTGGGTATACCCCAGTGGCCCCACAGAGCAGCAGCCACCGGGGGAAGCCGATGTTGCCCCCGAACCATCGGGTAAGCTTGGGTGCCTTCCTTGCAGAGAGCAGCAGCCACTGGTGGAAGCCAGTGCTGGCCTCCCCCTGCATAACTCTGACGGCTGCAGAGAGCTGGATATATGATTATCAGTCTCCCCTCACAAAGTAGGTTTGGCCATCGATGGCGAAACCACCAATGGTTTCATTCTGACTGTTTCACACCATTGGTGTTAACCACTGATGGTATCATTGATGGTAAACATTGACGGTTAACCCACCGATGGCCATCCCCATGACAAAGGCTCCACTGCACTCTGAGTGTGGGTGCAGGGAAAGGGGGGATGGTTATATGATTCTGGGGAATTAGGGGGTGGGAGAAAAGTATGGGGGGCTGGTAAGGAAGGGTAAAATCTGGAGGGGAGGTGGCTTAAAAATTCATAATAAAAAATACACTAGTCATGGGATAGAGATTTTTTTAATGGGGTTCAGGCACCCTCTAGGCATAATTTTTTTAATGAAATATTTAAATAGATTTGTAAAAATACTTTTTAAACGATATTACATGAAAAATAAACCCCGACAATTTCTGACCGGTTTTACCGGTAAAGTGGTTAATAGAAGTATTATATATTGCCAGAAAAACATTGCATTAATGACCCTGACTTCACCTATATAAGTGTGTATCACTTGGAATGGATCATTACAATAAATCTACATTGTGAGTAATCATGTTGAGGAGTACGTTCATGGCATATAACATTATGGAGTTCATTACATGGCACATTAGGGATGTGCAGACCCCTGTCTAATTACCAATGCAAGGGTGTGCATTAGGGGTAGAGAGCCATTAGACTTTCGTCTACATTAGGGGAGGGGTGTCACTGGACAGAGGTCTGTGTAAGGGAAGGATGGTCATTATATATGGGTCTGCACTCTGCATGAAGTGTGTGGGTAATTAGACAAGGGCCTGCATTAGTGAAGGTTGGTCATTAGATATGGATCTGCATTAATGGTAGAGGTCATTAGACAATGGTCTCATTAAGGGTTGGGGTAAATAGACAAGAGTCTGCATTAGGGGTTGGGGGAGGTAATTAGACAGTGGTCTGCATTGGTGGTGGGGGGGTAATTAGACAGGGGTCTGCAGTGGGCAGGGGAGTAGCGAGGGTGGTTCCAGTGGATCATGAGCTCTGGGCGCCAATATGGACAGAGGGCGTCATTCAGGTGTCTGGAATTCATGGGGCGCTGCACAGTATGATGGACGCCTGTTAGCTTTATCTCGGTCTGTTTGCTCTATATCCTAAATAAGATACGGATCTGAGATCCATTTCAACATTTCATGCTCAAGCTGCCCAAATTGCCGGTCATCCCTCCTCTGTGATCATCTGCTGTCACCTCCCCTCTCCTGTCAGATCAATTACATTCACTTCTCGATTCCCTCCCCTATCTACCATGGGATTGGCTCCTTGCCCCCGTCCACTCCTTTCTTTTTGGCTTCTGTCACCACCCCTCTCTGATCAACTCTTTGTCCCACTCCTCTCCTTTCTTATTGGCTGCTGTCACTATATCTCTATGCTCCTTTTCTTATTGGCAGGTATGAGTTTAAAAAAAAGTCACTGCTTTGCTATATAAAGTAATGAGGTGTTCTCAGGCATGACCACAAAGTGTTACTTGAAAGGTTTTTTAAAAAATTCTGTGTTAGGAGACCTGAAATAATAATAACAGTGATAGAAAGAACATGGCTAGTAGTACTCACATTAATATAGGTGCAATGTATATTTGCAAAGTAGGAGCATAGCTGAGAAGGGAGCTTCCCACTCCAGTGAAAGCTGCTTGGGGCAGTAATTGCAGTAATAACTCTGAACTAACTTCACGTGTAGCCTGTTCTAAGGGTTTGAGAACTTTGCACAACACGGAAATTATTCTCTACTGCGCTTAAGTAAGGTGCATTCCCGCTTCATGGCCTATATAGCTCTGGATGGCCTTTTGCTGCTCCGCCATCCACTGAAGCATATAGAGGAGAGAATTGCACTTAGTTACTACCTCTTGCTTCAGCTGATGGCAGGGCAAATTCAACAGTATCTTCTGGTCCTGCAATCTTCGACAAGCGGTCGCCAAATGTCTAAAATGTCCGGATATTTTGCGTGCCACCGAGATCATCTCCTGCACGCCCCTGTCATTTTTTTAAAAAATGTTGCACCACCAAATTAATTGTGTGAGTAAAACATTGTATGTGTTGGAATTCACCCAGATATAATGCTCTCACAATATTGGCATTGTCAGAAATCACAAATCCCGAGGTGAGTCCAAGTGGGGTAAGCCATTTCACAATGATTTCTCTGAGTTTTTCTAAGAGGTTCTCAGCGGTATGCCTCTTAGTAAAACCAGTTTTACAAAGAGTAGCCTGCTTCTGAATCAGCTGGCATTTAGTAGATGCGGCTGCTGCTGTTGCTGTTGTAGGCATTACACCTACCCAGTGGGCTGTCACAGACATGTAATCTTTGGTTTGCCCTGTCCCACTTGTCCACATATCAGTGGTCAAGTAGGTACAACAGCATTTAGGAGGACATTAATAAGGTTTTTTTAAATGTCCTTGTACAGACTGGGAATTGCTGTTCTAGCAAAGTGGAATCTAGAAGGGTACTGGTAGCGGGGACACAGGACCTCAATTAACTCTCTAAAATCCACTGCATTAATGGCGGATACCGGACGTACATCTAATACCAGCATAGCTGTTATGGCGTCAGTAATCCACTGTGCAATTGGGTGACTGCTGTCATACTTGTTCGCCCTTGCAAAGGATTGTTTGATAGTTAATTGTTTGGTTACAGTACTACAAGTAGTCTTTCTCCTGGTCCCCTTCTGGGATGAAGATTTAGTCACAGCAACAGCAGCAACAGGCGTAGTCATCAAGGATATTTCTGAGAAATCACGGATAGGAGAGGAGTCAATCATGCTTATAACATTGGATGCAGCAAGACTACTTCTGATGACAAATGAGGATGTTGACGATGCGGGCCTTTGTGGTGGAGATCGAAGGCGCTTGGATCCCACAGAGAGGGAGCAAGTAGGTGGCAGTCAAGTGACTTAACAAGGAGGTGGTTCCTAGATGGTTAAGGTGTTACCTCTACTCACTCTTGCTTCACATCGGTTACAGATGGCTTGACAACTGTTGTCCGGATTTGGGTGGAAATAATTCCACACGTGAGAAGTGGAATTTTTGTCTTTTGCCCCGGCATGACAACATCAATGGGCTTTTTCATACCATGGGCAACAACTTACACAAACGTCATCCTCTGCATCAACATCCTCATCATCAACATCCTCATCATCCTTAGCGGCAATTACCGAAATATCCTCCACATCCTCCATGTGCAATTCCACAGAAGCATCCTCGATGACTACGTCAGCAATATGTGGACTGCCCCTCCCCACACTTACAGAGGGCACAAATGTTGAAAGGAGGATCCTCAAGTACACTATTTGAAAGGTCTGGCTCACACATGGCAACTGCGGACACACTTTCACTCTCCTCGGGGGTTTGTGTTTTTGATTTGTCGGAGAACACAGTTAGTTCTTCCAGACCTGTCTTACTCGTCTTCTTCTTAAAAACATTCATATTTTTTATAGTACCACCACTACTACAACAAGCAGAAGGGCCAACGCCTTATCCTTTCCTTGCCACTTCGTGTAGTGAATGGCATATTGCCAATTTTTTGTTTATCTAAAGTAAACTTGGCTTTAGATTTTTTTTCTTTAATAAAGTAAAAGAAGTTGCTTTTCTGTGTCCATGGTCTGACTTAAGCCCTGGGGCATCGACCTTCATAGAGGAAGAGGACGTTGATGGCCTTGAATCATCATGACTGCTGCCGGCAGCTACAACATGTGGTTCTTGCTCTCCTGTCATGTGACTGCCCTCCATATTCACTGCAGTCTTGCAGCAGAGTCACCAAGCAAGCAGCAATAGTGTAGCCAAATTGTGCCTGACGAACACACACACAGAAAAAAAAAATACACTTTTTATTATATGTTTATTTTTTTTGTCCAGAACTTGGGCCCGGAGCACCCTTGACCAAGGCAGCAGCAATTGATGACACAGGCAGCATTAGGTTGCTGCTGTCTGATAATAAGTGCGGCTAACGCACACGCACACATAGAAAAAAAACAACTTTTTATTATACTGTATATATATTTTATTTATTTATTTACAGTTTCTTATATAGCGCAGCATATTCCATTGCGCTTTACAATTGTAAACATTAATAGAACAAAACTGGGTAATAACAGACAGATATATAGGTAGGAAGGCCATTTTTGGCCAGAACTTGGGGCCCGGAGCACCCCTGACCAAGGCAGCAGCAATTGACGACACAGGCAGCACTAGGTTGCTGCTGTCTGATAATAAGTGCGGCTAATGCACACGCACACACAGAAAAAATAATACACTTTTATTATTTTTTATTTTATTTTTTTGTCCAGAACTTTGGGCCCAGAGCACCGCTGACCGAGGCAGCAGCGATTGACGACACAGGCAGCACTAGGTTGCTGTCTGATAATAAGTGCGGCTAACGCACACACAGAAAAAAAAATACACTTTTTATTATATATATAATTTTTTTTTGTCCAGAACCTGGGGCCCAGAGCACCCCTGACCGAGGCAGCAGTGATTGATGACACAGGCAGCATGCTACCAGCCCAGGTGGACACAGCACAGCAGCCAAGATGGACACAGCAGACAGCACCAGCCCAGATGGAGCCAGCAGACAGCACCAGCCCAAATGGACACAGCAGACAGCACCAGCCCAGATGGACACAGCAGACAGCACCAGCCCAGATGGACACATCAGACAGCACCAGCCCAGATGGACACATCAGACAGCACCAGCCCAGATGGACACAGCAGACATCTGCGGCTAACGCACACGCGCACACCTAAAAAAAATAAAATTATTTTTTATTTTTTGTCCAGAACTTGCGGTGCTCCACCCCTGACCGAGGCAGCAGTGATTGATGACACAGGCAGCATGCTCCCAGCCCAGATGGACACAGCACAGCAGCCAAGATGGACACAGCAGACAGCACCAGCCCAGATGGAGCCAGCAGACAGCACCAGCCCAAATGGACACAGCAGACAGCACCAGCCCAGATGGACACAGCAGACAGCACCAGCCCAGATGGACACATCAGACAGCACCAGCGCAGATGGACACATCAGACAGCACCAGCCCAGATGGACACAGCAGACATCTGCGGCTAACGCACACACACACACCTAAAAAAAATACAATTATTTTTTATTTTTTGTCCAGAACTTGCGGTTCGGAGCACCCCTGACCGAGGCAGCAGTGATTGATGACACAGGCAGCATGCTCCCAGCCCAGATAGACACAGCACAGCAGCCCAGATGGACACAGCAGACAGCACCAGCCCAGATGGACACAGCAGACAGCACCAGCCCAGATGGACACAGCAGACAGCACCAGCCCAGATCAGTGCCAGATTAATGTATACATGGGCCTGGAGCTGAAATTTAGGAAGGCCTATTGTCTGCCGCTGGAGGCGGTGTTTCCAGCATGGGAGGGAGGAGTGTGATTAGTGATGTGGGGGTGTAACCATAGTTGTGAGGGTGTTGTCTGTACAGGGGGTGTGGCCTGTGCTGTGGGATGTGACTAGCGCCTACCCTCAAAAACCTCAATCTCCACCCTCTCTTCACTTATATCAATAGTGTACTGTGAGAGTCTGCAAATAAACAGAAGGGAAACACCACTTGTTAACGTGACTTCACTTGGCAAAAAAAAGAAAAATTGCACATAATGATGATGTAAATGTGAAAGTGTCAATTAGTTATATCATGAACGTGACATCTCTCTACTTAAGATGTTACCTTATTAATAGCTATACAGAGATTTTATATCTAGACACAATAGTGAGATCCAAATAAGAGTCACTAAGTGCCACGCATATACATATATACAATATATATGTCTGTGTGTGTGTGTGTATATATATATATATATATATATATATATACACACACACTTTTGGCCAACACTCAATATACAAAAAAAAAATGAATGTGTGTTGCTGCCCTGTTCGGCTGAGAGTTGCATGCAATATAGTATAGGGGGATAATTCTCCAGGACTTTGAGAATCAAATATATATTTTTAATAATTTTACAAATAATCACTGTCATGTTTTGATGTACGGATACACCAGTTATCAATCCTTGATGACGGTGTTTTCGTTTATGAAAACGTTGCAGTGATTTTTTGCTATGTAAACCTAAAAAAATAAATATTTGATTTTTAAAGTCCTGGAGTGCTGTCCCCTACATTATATATATATATATATATAAACCTAGGTCACCTCAGCCGCTCCGCCCCCAAAGATGAGCTGCCTCCTATTCCCTCCATCTAAGCATGTTGGCGCCGGGAACCGGAGATACTCGGCCATGCACTCACATGGGTGATATATATATATTTATGTGTGTTTGTGTATATGTTACAGATATATATCTATATATCTACATGCACACATTTTGTGTATATATATATATATATCTACAGAGAAAGTGTATATATGTATATACACTAGATACAGTCTGCAGTGTAGTATATATCTCCTGGAACATAACATTCAAAAGATTCTCTAAGTGCCACTTGCAGATAAAGCACCTTTTTCAGAGCTCCTCAGGCTCAGGTTGGAGGACATCCCGTCCCCGATGATCAGCTGCAGTACACCACATCACCGGGCTGGGCTGTCTTTACTGAGAGCAGATCCCGGCATAGCCAGCTTTCGGTAATGGTCGCAACAGGCAGCAGCCGGCGGTATCTATGTGATGTCACATGGTGTGACATCACATGACGCGGAGGTGGCTGCACAGTGCACAGGGAAGGCTAGTTTCCCACTATCTGTTTGAATCGTAGAGGGAGGAAGGTAGATGTCCCGTGGGGTTTAAGTGGGCAGGGCTTTGGACAGCGCTGGCAAGCAGGCTGTGTCGCTGTAACAGGGAATAAAAATGTAATGTCTACCGCAGCACAACGGATCCTGTGGGCCTGTTTTGATGGGAGGGCCTGGAGCTGGAGCTCCACCCGCCCCATTATTAATCCGGCCCTGGCCCAGATGGACACAGCAGACAGCACCAGCCCAGATGGACACAGCAAACAGCACCAGCCCTACACTACCCACCCTCCCTGTTCAATCCCCACAGCCGGAGTGAAATTGTGCCGCCACTGGGACTCCTTATATAGCAGAGACGAAAGCTTGCGAGCCGCGAGATTTCGCCTCTGAGGTTTTGCCTCGGTTTGAGAGACGGGGCCGGCGGGGGAACCGAAGGAACGTTTGGTTCTCTCCCTGGATCTCTAAATTTGGGTGGGTTTGGATCTCTGAGATCCGAACCTGCTCATCTCTAGTAATAAGCTGTGCACCCTGTGGAATCTCACTCTAGCACATGTATTCTGTCAATTTAAGTTAAATGATTAGAACATATCATACAAACTGCTCTACTGACTAATAACAATGATTCAAAGGACATAAAAGTCAGATCCTAGGTGCTATACATAAATAAAGCAGTGCCAAAGGAGCTACCCCTTAATGTAAGACCTCAATGCCCACAATGATACAGCCACTGTTTGCTGTCTTTCTCTTCATTTTAGTATCTCCCCCCCCCCACCCCCAGGCTAACCATACCCCTCTGGCACAGTTCAGTACCAGGAGGGGGGCACTACGACATCCACTTTCTCTGGGCGCCATGGTTCTACGCTACTCCTCTGGCAGCGGGGTGGGGGGATTAGACACGGGCCTGCATTTAGTCTGGGAGTGTTCATTAGACATGTGTCTGCCTTAGGGATTGTGAGTCATTATCTAATTAGACGTGGGAGTCATTAAACATAAATTAGACCTTCCAACTATACCTTTTTGGCAAGTACAGTACAGTTTTTAATGGTCTGTACCGGCAGGGCCGTAAGGAGGGAGGAGCATACTTGCCTACATTTTTTTTCCTCCCCAGAAGCAAGTGGGCGCCGATAGGGGGCCAGACGTGTTTCTCCATTAAGCCCCGCCCCCTTGCTGTAAATTGCTGCGATTAGCCCATATATAAATAGGGGGCGGGGTTAAATTACACGATTCTTGTAGAATCGCGACACTAAGGCCCGCCCCTTATTCAGAGACCCCCAATTGCTGTGGAAATTTTCCCCATTCTGCCCACTTCAATAGGAAAAAGGGCAGGAATTCGGGAGAAGTGCCTACCCGAAAAATCGGGAGCCTCCTGCGACTTCCGGGAGAGTAGGCATGTATGGGGTGGAGCAGCTGCTGCTCTGCATCTACACAGTGTGGGGGAGAGCCTGGGGGCAGCCCAGCATCTCCAGGAGCACTAAGCACCCCCTAGAGTGATAAAAATGGGGTTGTGCCATGAGGCCACACCCTTCCCCACAAGACCACACCAATTTTTCTGACAAGCACCTATTATCCCAATTTTAAAAAAATGGTAAGGGGGGCACCGATGCGCTTTCCGGCACAGGGCACTAAAATGTCTAGTTACAGCTCTGCGCATCAGCCTATACTTGTTGCTTACGACCAATTCTCTGGTCTGCATTTCCGTTAATACACCCTCACTGAATTTTGTCTACAGAATGTCCAATTACAGCCCAGCTATACTTTTTCAGCCATAAATGGAGATGATCTGAAATGGGTACAACTCTGCTTCACTTGTATTTGTGCTCACATGAACCCGGATCACATGCAGTGCAAAAACACACAAAATATACTCTACCAACAGGAGTATGTTTCTCTCAACATCAGGCCCTTTGTGAGCAGCGCTAGCAACACAGTTGTTCTAGCTGCAATGGCTGAGGATAAAAACAAAAACACTTTGGGCCCGATTCAGAGCCGCTCGCAAGCGCTGTGCGCTCGAAAGCGGCTCGATGTTAATACCCTGCGCATGCGCCGCATCCAGCGTGCGCATGCGCGAGCCCCGCTGAGCGACTGAAGTTCAGTCGCTACGGGGCTCGCAACAAGAACGGGTGGCCATCGATGTTGATTGACAGCTCGCCCCGTTTTGTGGGCGCGTAGTCGGGGTGGCCGGACAAACGCAGGTGTTCCCTTTGGAACGCCTGGCGTTTGTAGGGAGGGGTTACTGACATCACTAGTGGACAGGAAGTCCACTATTAGAGCAGGAAGTCCACTCGGGCTTGCGGCAGCTAGACCATACCCCAGGGTCTCGTCGCAAGACCGATGGTCGCAATTATTGCGACGGTCTCCTGGGAGCTCGCACAAGCTGTGGATGGTCTCCCACAGCTTTGCGAGCGGCCGGACAATGAGGTCCTTTATCCCCAATTTTATAAATATGTTTTAAATGACAAATCTTGTTAATGGACATAATTCAGGTAATGCAGTGCACACCTTGCTGAAAGGAAGAGGCAAATGTCCTTCATTATCTGGGGCTGATAAATTAATTACAATAGTAAACTGTAATAATTGTCTGTTACATAAGTTGTGACCACATGGATACCAAAAAATAATGAATCAATAACGGATTCTCTTAGCACATTATCCTCCGGGTGGCACTGTTAACCATCAGAAATCTTGTTACAGCAAAAAGCATAAAATACAATCTTAAGAACATAAGTTGTGTGTCCCACTTACATGTATATGTAAATAGAGGTACATTTTTAAAGAAATGAATTATGCATTATTATTAATTTTGCTTCTGTATCAATCACATTAAGATGTGTTGTACAGAGAATATGTAATACTAATCATTCTAGGGTCTGTTTTGTCAGAAGCCAATTAACCTACTAGTACATTTATTTGCATGTCCTCCCCATGAAAATATGGGGAGAATGTGGAAAGCCATTCTGGGATCAAGTGTCTGATCCCAGCAACGGCACAGCAGCAGGGGCAAGCAGAGATGTGTCCTCTGCTGGACACATCCATGGCCGGCGCTTGGGACAGGAGTCCTGATTCAGACCTGGTCGCTAAGCTGCGAACACTCGCTAGTGGTGATTATCGCACATCTGAGCGTGCGTATTCGTCAAAGTACGCATGTGCGAACCAGTCACTGCGGCCGGGAATTGTGCGTTCGTAGTTCATAGACTTTACGCTACTTTGAGTGACAGTGTCGTTTGTGGGTAGTGACAGGGGAAGGTGCTTGTGAATGGGGGAGTGGATGTGCGAACACAGGCGTGTCTGAGCGTCAAAACGAGTATAATGGGTGTGCATATTTAGCAAAGTAGCGTCACTGAACACGTCACTTGGTTGTATTTTAGCCTGAACTGATCATACCTGGCCCCTTTTGGCAGCGAGCGAGTGCAGCTTAGCGACAGGGTCTGAATCAGGCCCAGTGTGTTTGTTCCCAACATCTTATATTAGACGCCGCAGAGCGGAACAGTCAGTCCAGCAGCGGAGAGAAGACCTCCCGAAGAAGGGAAGAGGAGCATGGCGGCAAAAGTACCAGCGGCCGCGGAAGAGGCTGGAAGATGCCGTGATCAAGAGGGAAGATTGGAGGCGCCGGCTGGAGGAAGAAAAGAAGAGGCTGCGACCCTGGCCAGGACGGGCCAGCGGAAGAAGAATGCAGCTGAGGACCGGAAAGGACTGTGAGAGTGGAAAGTAAAAGAGCTAACAAAGCTCCCTCCCGCAGCTTCTTCCACCATACAGGTAGGCCCCCCAATAAAAGGTAATTGCCCCCCAATTAGGTGTGAGGGACCTGGGTATTAGGCCCAGGTCACTAATTGAGAAAGTAGGAATGCAGCCCGCCCATGCCACCATAACTAAATAAAGTGGCCTGGGTATTGGGCCCAGGCCACTAAGAGTGCACCCCTCAGTCAGGTAGGCCTGAGCCCTCAAATACAGTTGATCTGGGCACTAGGCCTAGATCAACAGAGTGAGCCCCTAAATTAGGCAGGCCCATAGGCCTGAGACAATGTATAGAGGGGACCCTGGGCATTAGGCCCGAGCCCCTTTGTGCCCTGAAATAGGCAGGCTTATAGCCTGAGCCACCGGTAAGACCCTGGGCATTAGGTCCAGAGCACTGAGGCCCTGATTCAGAGCCAGACGCTCTGACAGAGCGCTCGGTCTGAATCAGTGCTGTTCTTCTTGTTTTTCAGAGCGGCCTCCTGGCCGCTCGCATAGCTGTGGGTGACCACCCACAGCTATAGCGAGCGGCCAGGAAGATGGTCGCGATGGTCAAGACTAGGGGTGTGCACCGGCCACTTTTCGTGTTTTGTGTTTTGGTTTTGGATCTGGATCTTTCTTCGTGTTTTGGATCAGGATTGGTTTTGCCAAAACCACCCTTCCGTGTTTTGGGTTCTGGGTTTTGTGTTTTGAATCTGTATTTTTTTGAAAAAAAGCATAAAAACAGCTAAAATCACAGAATTTGTAGGTTTTTCTGCTCCTATGCTATTATTAACCTCAATAACCTTAATTTCCACTCATTTCCAGTCTATTCTGAACACCTCACACCTCACAATAGTGTTTTTATGTCCAAAAGGTTGCACCGAGGTAGCTGGATGACTATGCTAAGCGACACGAGTGGGCGGCACAAACACGTGACTCATCTAGGCGTGATACTGCAGTGGCAGACAGGATGGCAGTTTGAAAAACTAGGCCCCAAACTGTACATAATGCAAAGAAAAAAAAGAGGTGCAAGATGGAATTGTCCTTGGGCCCTCCCACCCACCCTTATGTTGTATAAACAGGACATGCACACTTTAACAAACCAATCATTTCAGCGCCAGGGTCTGCCACACGACTGTGGCTGAAATGATTGGTTCGTTTGGGCCCCCACAAAACAAGCTGGCAATAAATCTGTCCCTGCACAAACTAGCTCTACGGAGGCAAGATGTCATCCTCATCCTCCTCATCCACCGATTCCTCACCCTCTTCAGTGTGTACATCCTCATCCTCACAAAGTATTAACTCGTCCCCACTTGAATCCACCACCACAGGTCCCACTGTACGTTCTGGAGGCTGGTCTCCCTGGAAGAGCTGATAATTCATTTTGATGAACATCATCTTCTCCACATTCTGTGGAAGCAACCTCCTACGCCTTTTGCTGACAAGGTTCCCGGCTGCACTAAACACTCTTTCGGAGTACACACTGGAGGGGGGCAACTCTGGTAAAATAGAGCCAGTTTGTACAGGGGCCTCCAAATTGCCTCTTTTTCCTGCCAGTACAGGTATGGACTGTCTGACATGCCTACTTGGATGCTGTCACCGATGTAATCCTCCACCATTCTGTCAATGGTGACAGTATCATATGCAGTGACAGTAGACATGTCAGAAATTGTTGCCAGGTCCTTCAGTCCGGACCAGATGTCCAAACTTGGTCCTGCCTGCCCTGCATCACCGCCAGCGGGTTGCTTAGGATACCTAAGTTTTTTCCTGGCAGCCCCAGTTGCGGGAGAAAATGAAGAAGGAGCTGTTGACGTGTCACGTTCCGCTTCAGCTGACAGTGTGTTCACCAGCAGGTCTTTGCACCTCTGCAGGCTTGTGTCGGCCGGAAAGAGAGACACCACATAGGCTTTAAACCTAGGATCGAGCACGGTGGCCAAAATGTAGTGGCCTGATTTCAACAGATTGACCACCCTGGAATCCTGGCAAAGCGAATGAAGGGCTTCATCCACAAGTCCCACATGCCGAGCGGAATCGCTCCATCTTAGCTCCTCCTTCACTTTCTCCAGCTGCTTCTGCAAAAGCCTGATGAGGGGAATGACCTGACTCAAGCTGGCAGTGTCTGAACTGACTTCACGTGTGGCAAGTTCGAAGGGCTGGAGAACCTTGCACAACAGGGAAATCATTCTCCACTGCGCTTGAGTCAGGTGCATACCCCCTCCTTTGCCTATGTCATAGGTGGATGTATAGGCTTGAATGGCCTTTTGCTGCTCCTCCATCCTCTGAAGCATATAGAGGGTTGAGTTCCACCGCGTCACAACCTCTTGCTTCAGGTGATGGCGGGGCAGGTTCAAGAGTGTTTGCTGGTGCTCCAGTCTTCGGCACGCAGTCGCTGAATGGCGAAAGTGGCCAGAAATTTTTCGGGCCACCCAAAGCGTCTCCTGCACCCCCTGTCGCTTTTCAGAAAATTCTGCACCACCAAGTTTATTGTGTGAGCAAAACATGGGACATGCTGGAATTTGCCCAGATGTAATGCCCGCACAATATTGGTGGTGTTGTCAGATATCACAAATCCCCAGGAGAGTCTAAGTGGGGTAAGCCACTGGGCGATGATTTCCCTCAGTTTCTCTAAGAGGTTGTCGGCGGTGTGCCTCTTACTGATACACAGCGTAGCCTGCCTTGGAACGAGCTGGCGTTTCTGAGATGCTGCGACTGGTGACGCTGCTGCTGTTGCTGCGTAAGGTGATACATCTACCCAGTGGACTGTCACAGTCATATAGTCCTTAGTCTGCCCTGTTCCACTTGTCCACATGTCCGTGGTTAAGTGGACATTGGGTACAATGGCATTTTTCAGGACACTGAGGACACTTTTTCTGACGTTTCTGTACAGTCTCGGTATCGCCTGCCTGGTGAAGTGGAATCTAGACGGGATTTGGAACCGGGGACACACTACCTCCATCAATTGTCTAAATCCCACTGCACTAATGGCGGATACCGGACGCACGTCTAACACCAACATAGCAGTCATGGCCTCAGTTATACGTTTTGCTTCAGGATGACTGCTGTCGTACTACATCCTCCTCGCTAAGGACTGTTGGAGGGTCAATTGTTTAGTAAAAGTAGTGGTGTTCCTACTTCCTCTCTGGGATGATGAACGACTCCCAGCAGCAGCAACAGCAGCAGCGGCAGCAGGAGGCGTAGCAATGCAGGATCCTCCGGAGGAATCCGGGATAGGAGAGTCAGTCATGCCAGTGACATGGCCTGCAGGACTACTTCCGATCCTGACTAAGGAGGAAATTGACGAGGAGGGAGTTGACGGTGTGGTTTGCAGGCACTTGGATACAACAGGACAACGGGATTTAGGTGTCCCTGGACTGCTTACGGTCTTTGCCAAAGTTTCTGAACTTGACAGTAACTTATTATGAACGCGCTGCAGGTGCCGTATAAGGGAGGATGTTCCTTGGTGGTTGACGTCCCTACCCCTACTTATTCCACCTTTACATAAGGTACATATGGCAAGACAGTTGTTGTCCGGATTTGGATAGAAATATTGCCAGACCAAAGAGGTGGAATGTTTGGTCTTCTGCCCAGGCATGACCGTGATGGGCTTTTTCATCCCACGGACAACTGTCTCCCCTGGAGCCTGATTTAAACAAACCACATCACCATCAGAATCCTCCTCGCCAACTTCCTCCTCAGCGCCAGCTACACCAGTATCATCATCCTGTTGTACTTCAACAGTGACATTTCAATTTGCATATCAGCAAGTGGACTGTGGGTGCTCCTTTCAGCACTTGCAGGGGGCGTGCAAATGGTGGAAAGAGCCACCCCTTCCCGTCCAGTGCTGGGAAGGTCAGGCATCGCAACCAACACCACACTTGGTCCTCCATTTATGTTATATCAATTTGATATATACGTGCGGCTAAACACAGAAAATATTTTTTTATTTTTGCTGGAGAGTAGTGCACTTTGTGGGTTACACCAGCCTTTAAGAAATGAGCCAGCCGGCTCTTTACTTATGGGACACAGGCGCATGCTTGGCGCTGATCCTTTGTTGATGCACGTGCGGCTACTGCGCACACAATTCACAAACACAGAAAATATATTTTTTTTTGGACTGGAGTGTACTTTGGGGGTTACAGCACCCTTTAACGGTCAAGCCAGCCGGCCCTTTACTTATGACACAGGCGCACGCTTGGCACTACTTTGTTGATGCACGTGCGGCTACTGCACACACAATTCACAAACACAGAAAATATTTTTTTTTTTGGTTTGGACTGGAGTGTACTTTGGGGGTTACAGCACCCTTTAACGGTCAAGCCAGCCGGCCCTTTACTTATGACACAGGCGCACGCTTGGCACTACTTTGTTGATGCACGTGCGGCTACTGCGCACACAATTCACAAACACAGAAAATATTTTTTTTTTAGGTTTGGACTGGAGTGTACTTTGGGGGTTACAGCACCCTTTAACGGTCAAGCCAGCCGGCCCTTTACTTATGACACAGGCGCACGCTTGGCACTACTTTGTTGATGCACGTGCGGCTACTGCGCACACAATTCACAAACACAGAAAATATATTTTCTTTTGGTTTGGAGTATACTTTGGGGGCTACAGCACCCTTTAACGGTCAAGCCAGCTTGCCCTTTACTTATGACACAGCCGCACGCTTGGCACTACTTTGTTGATGCACGTGCGGCTACTGCGCACACAATTCACAAACACAGAAAATATTTTTTTTTTTGGTTTGGAGTGTACTTTGGGGGTTACAGCACCCTTTAGCGGTCAAGCCAGCCGGCCCTTTACTTATGACACAGGCGCACGCTTGGCACTACTTTGTTGATGCACGTGCGGCTACTGCACACACAATTCACAAACACAGAAAATAATTTTTTTTTTGGTTTGGACTGGAGTGTAATTTGGGGGTTACAGCACCCTTTAACGGTCAAGCCAGCCGGCCCTTTACTTATGACACAGGCGCACGCTTGGCACTACTTTGTTGATGCACGTGCGGCTACTGTGCACACAATTCACAAACACAGAAAATAATTTTTTTTTTGGTTTGGACTGGAGTGTACTTTGGGGGTTACAGCACCCTTTAACGGTCAAGCCAGCCGGCCCTTTACTTATGACACAGGCGCACGCTTGGCACTACTTTGTTGATGCACGTGCAGCTACTGCGCACACAATTCACAAACACACAAAAAATATAATTTTTTTAGTACTTGGGGGGAGCACCCCTGATGGACAGAGCACCCCCTGGACAACACTACAGCACCCCTTTAGGACTGGGACACTGCACAGGACTTTGGAGTGGACACAGCCCCTATGGAGAACTGACTGCACAACACAGTCCAGCCAGCCCCTATGGACTTTGAAGTAGTGGACACAGCCCCTATTAACAACAGCAGCACAGCACAACACAGCCAGCCCCTATGGACTTTGACGTAGTGGACAACAGCAGCACAGCGCAGCACAGCACAGCACAACACTACTCTGCACTACACTACACTACACTACACAGCCCAGCCAGCCCTAACTCCCACCCTCCCTCTTCACTGTCCACAGCCGAGTGAGAAAATGGCGCCGACGCGGGTACCTTATATAGGTTCCAAAACCCGCGAGACTCGGAAGGCGGGATGATGACGTTTTGCCTCGATTTCAGATCCGAATCAGGCGGGAAAAGTCGAGCCTGACTCGGATCTGCCTCGGATCGGGGGGGCTCGGGGGGGTTCAGATTTCAGAAATCCGAACTCGCTCACCCCTAGTCAAGACCATCGCAACTATCGGGCTTGTGATGAGAACCTTGTGGTAGGGTCTCGTTGCTGGAAGCCCCAGAGTGCTTTCGGCTCTAACAGAGCTGAAAGCACTCCCACTGACATCACTTGTGATGTCAGTGGGGCCGGCCCAAGACGGTAGGCGTTCCCATGGGAACACCTCCGTCTGGGCAGCCACGCCCCCGGCCCACCCACCAAAGGGGGCGTGCTGTCACTCAACATCGACAGCACGCCCCCTTTGGTACAAGACCCGGAGCGATGGTTTGCCCGTCGCTATCCAAGTCTCGCGCACTAGTCCACCATCGACCTGCTTGCGAGTGCATAGCACTCGCCAGCGGGTCTGAATCAGGCCCTGAGACCATTGATAGTGGCTCTAGGCATTAGGCCCAGACCACTGATATAAGTAGGCTGCCCCTGTGTTAGTGCTTAGAGGTGTGAGCAGTTGTGCAACTCTCACCCTCCAAGTAACCCGTGGAGAGCTGTCAGGCTCCCACCAAAATAATGTGTAATTCCCAGTCATCTAAAAGAGGAGCTGGCCAGCTTTAGGTAGGCAGGTTTCAAACATTTAAAGGGACAGTACCGTGTTTTACTCATGTGTGATTACCGCCTGTGGTTGTTGAATGGTTTATTGTTAAACATGCCACACTACACACACGGTAGGTTGAGGGCGATGTTGTCATAGTATGTGTAGTAGTGTGACCCACTTAGGTTAGGTTTAGGGCCTGCATGGCTGTGGTGTTTGATTATCTCCGTACACGGACCTGTAGGCGAGTGAGCAGACGAAGAGCAAGTGTGGACACGGTGGGCAATATCTGTATGCATACTGTCTCTTACTGCCTGTTTGTCTCTTTCTGTATATCTTTCTTCTGGGCAGAGAGAGGACCTTGCACCCCAGTGCAAGGTCGAGTTTTCACCTGGTGCGCGAGTACCTATAGGTGAAACTCAGGGTCTGAGGCCAAAAGTGCCAGTGATGATCACTTCACTTAAAACCCG
This sequence comes from Taudactylus pleione, assembly GCA_031769625.1. NCBI lineage: Eukaryota > Metazoa > Chordata > Amphibia > Anura > Myobatrachidae > Taudactylus > Taudactylus pleione. The sequence continues at coordinate 19,079,194 of JAUIMM010000094.1, read as the reverse complement.
AATCTGTTTTATTTGGTCCTCGATCCGGTAGGGCATGGCAGTCGATGTTGAGGAAGAACAGTTCTCACATCATTTCCTTCCTCCTAGGTCATCGTGTCCGTGTCCAGTCTGATGTACTAGGACTGTCTGTTCATGATACAGCCTGATGATGAGAAGGGGCGGGGCAAGGTAATTTATGGAAGTACACCTGCATGGCAGCAGGCAGCGCACCGCGCAACTCTTACAAGAACATGCAATCTCTACATACTGTATATAGGGACCTAGGGGCCTATTCATCATCGGAGGCCATATGGCCTCCGATGATTAAGTATTGATCTCGCTGTGAGGGATACTTAAGAATCCAACTCACAGCGGCAGATAGTTTACATCGGAGCAATTCATCATTGCTCCGTTGCGGGGACAGCTGCTCTGAAAAGCAGCTGTCCCCTTGGTTAGTATTGCAGCTACAGAAGTAGCTGTGTTACTTACCTCTTCCCTGTCGGCCCGGATACGCATGCTTGACCTGAGGTCATGCATGCACACAGCCGCCGGGGAGTCCGTGAGAAGGCGGCGGCGGGATCCATTGTGCACCATTGTACCCTGCACTGCCCCGTTATCTCAATAAATAATATGCACACCAGATCTATGCTTTTGAGATTAGTTTGAGATAACATATAATATAATCAGGGATTTCAGAGTTGTAAACTTTCCAACAACTGCCTAAAACATTTTATGCAGTGTGTATAAAGATCATCTGATTTCCAAAAAGATTAATAATTTAGATGGTTGTTGGAAATGATGTGTGTGTACAGGTGTTGTATGTTGCAGAGTTGTTAGGCACACACCAGCAGATGACTAAAACTATGAACAGCCTTTGTACTTAGCCAGTGCTGTTGGTTTATTGATAAGTAGCAGGTACATCGTACTCACTGTTACATATACACTAATGATGGAGCAGAGCTTGAGCAGAGCAGGGTTTCATACAGCTCACCAGCCATTGAGTGTATGACACTTGCGAGTAGCAGTGCAGGATGCTGGAACAGCGTTTAATGCTGATATATATCACCGGGTCCAACATGAGCTAAGTAGAAGATGTCCATTTCCCACCATGTCACTCTGCACAATGGCAACATGACACCCGCACATGCTCAGTACTAGCTGCAGAGGCCATTTTAGCATAGGGAATGAAGCCTCCCTGGAGGGACCCTAAGATGGAGTTTGCGCAGTAGAATACTTGTCTTTCAACAATGGGACCATAGATGGTATGTGACAATCTGTTTGTTCAGAATGCCAGGAGCCTGCTTCTACCTAAGCAATATACAGGTTTATCTCTATGTAAAGTAATGTATATGTAACATCAAAAAAACTGTCAGTGACTTACTGTCATTCTAATATAAGGGAAGTTGTTGGGTATTTGCTGTTACGAGTTCCAGGCATCATGTTAACCTGTTATCATCAATCTTTTCTTTGGCCTGCAGACTTACACAATGGGCTTCCAATCCTTCAGAATATTTATATTAAAACACCAAAATTTGACAAATTTTCCATCCCAATGCGTAAACTTTCAAGGTTTCCAGTTCTTTACTAAGTTATCCCCAAAACAGCCACACTTTATCTATGTTATCAGAGGCATAACTAGGGTCTTTGGGGCACAGGGCAAGATGAAAAATGGGGCTCACTCCCCTCAACTGTATGAGCACGCCAGAGGCGCAAATGCCAAAAAATTAGCCTGTCCACTTTCCACAAGGGGCGTGGCCACTGAAAAATGAGAGTGTGTCAACAAGACATGCCACCATTTCTCATCATTCTGTGACATTCCTTTCCATTCCATATGCACATGGGCTTAGTGACGATATTTAATATTCCAATATGCTACAATGCAAAGTCCAAAGATGTGGTCACTACAACTTTTATGATCAAGAGTGTAATATAAACCATAACCGGTGTGCCCTCTGACCAACTATGGCCTGTGAAACTGCAATTGTTTTTTAATGTAGTCACACTTTTTTTTTTTTTAATGGTCAAAGTGACATTTTGAAGTGTGGGTATGGATATATCAGGGGGGCTTTACTTCGGCAGGCCCTAATCCTGAGCCCCCATGATATTTCCATGCTCCCACTTCCTCCCCTAACAGCACACCACACACAGCTCCTCACCTCCCCACACAGCACAGCACCGCACCTCCACACAGCACCGCACATCACCTCCACATAGTACTGCACCGCACCTCACCTGCACACAGTACCGCACCTCACCTCCACACAGCACCACCACACACCTTCTCTCATCTTGTCTCGCTGCACTCCAATGGTGGCTGGTGCTCCCAGACTCCCTTCCCTCACTCCTCTGCATTTTCAGTCTAGCGGTGTCTCAGCAGCCAATTAGGGACGACCATGAGGCCGCCCCTGATTGGCTGCTGGTACTGCGAGCCTTGAATGGCATGCAGCCGAAGCCAAATTTAATCAGCAGCCACTATAACATCAGCCTGGGGCTGCCACCTGAGCAGCGCGGGGAGTCGGTCCTGAGATTCTATAACTACACATACCTAGGGTATGCCCTATTCGGTGGCGCACCCCTCTTCTGGGCCTGCTACCTCACCCAGGGCACGTGCCCTGCTCGCCCCACCCTAGTAACGCCAATGTATTTTATTATTGTTCTTAACCTTTTTTTATAGGGAACTAAAGGTGTCTGCTGCGCAGTACAGTCATTACAAAAGTACATAAAGACACAAAAACAACTTAATGCAAATCATTTCAGAACATACAGTGGACACAACATAGCATTAATACAGTGGACACAACACATCATGAATGCAGAATGTTCTTCCTAGATTATTTGCCCTTAAATGCTTTTCCTTGATACTTCTTAGAGGGAATATTTGTATTTGGAGGGAAACTAAGGACTTTTCTGGGTAACCCATTTTATTTTGGCTGGAAATTAGAACTTTGGTGTTCAGAGCACATTCCTCCGATGAAACCGCCATGTCATAGGGTGGAGAAATGCGCCTGTTGACAGATCAAATGGTGACAGGCAGGACCAGAAGTAGGAAGCTGGGAATCAGAAGGTAGCATTTCAACTGTCTTCACAGCCGCTAAAGCAGTAAGTTTATATCTCCGGCCTCGTGGCCTGCTCTGAGGAGGGCCATTGGTGGTAGGAGACGGAGCCTTGCTTCCAGAGACACAGTAATTGAGACATTTGGAGCCAAACGTAGCGCTGAGCTAGCAGCAGGTACAAGGGTGCATAACACTACTGCAGTTAGATCCTTCCATCCGGGGGAGCGATTTATTCCGTACAGTTGGAGAATATCACAGGATATGGTGACTATGCTCTAATATTTCTACTGTATTACTGACTGATATCCTGCCTTGCTACTAATATCTACCTGCAACTTGATTTTTACATATACTGTATAACACCGCAACTAACTTTATACATGTGGACTTATATGTTTAATTACATTTGTGATGACAGTATCTTTCTATAAATATTTTAAGTCAAGAAACATTGGTCAACCTGTGTCCATTGCCTGTTGTGTGGCACCATTGTAATAATGTTGTTATTTAAATTTGTGTTTTCAATAAAAATAAACCTTTTTATTTTTTTTCAAAGCAGCAGCTGTTTTTTGTAGCGCACTATTATTGTTTTTATATGTTCAGAGCACTATCTGCCCATTGTGGGCGACTCAAGACTGTCCACGGTACTACCAACTGCAAAATGCAGATTGAGCAATTCTTTCTCTTCTGGGCATGTGTCTAAGTCACACTGCGCAGGCGTCCAGGGTCCGTGCGCACAGAGTAGCAATTGTGATGGGAAGCAATCGGGAAGCCGACTGCCTAAATACCGGCAGCCGGCTTCCCGACTGTCTTATCCCGGCATGGGTGAAATGCCGGGCATCTAAATGTAGACGCCCGCATTTCCCCGACGCCGGGAGACCGGCGCCCGGCATCACGATCGTAGTGATGCCGGGCACCGCGAGCGGACAGCCGCGGGGGGGAGGGTTAGGTTTAGGGCTCCCGGGGGGGACTTATGGCTAGGCACCCCCCCGGGAGGGTTAGGGTTAGGCTAGGGGGAGGGAGGGTTAGGGTTAGACACCCCCGGGGGGGACTTAGGGTTAGGCACCCCTCCGGGGGACTTAGGTTTAGGCAGCGGGGAAGGGGGTGGTTAGGGTTAGGCACTTAAAGGGGGGTTTAGGGTTAGGCACTTGGGGGGGAAGTTAGGGTTAGGCACCCCTAAGGAGGGTTAGGGTTAGGGGGGTTAGGTTAGCAGATACTTACCTATCCACGATCGGGATTTCCAGCGCTGTCGGGCTTCCGCTGCTTCGAACTCTGCTCCTGTCGGGCTGCCGCTGACGGGAATCAAACCGCCGGCCATGCGGCTGGTGGTATATCATACCCCTTCCATTGTGATTATCTTGCACAGGCTCAGAAATGTCATGAGAATGTATTAGCCATTCCTGGGTGGTGGCTGGGACGTGAGAGGGAGGTGGCTATGCAGACACATAGAGATGGTTGTGAACACAGACGCATAATCACTCACATTGGAGGCCATATTCTAACAGAGAATCTTCACCTAGCATGGGGCTGCTGCAAGTTTTAATCATGCAACTGATGGTTGCTTCTAGAGATGAACTAAGCAGTATTACAGCATCTAAAGACACTGAGAAAAGGTGCACATGCAGACACATGGATGTACACCAGAGAAGGGCTTGTAGCAGTACTTGCATAATGTTTCATCAAATAAGACTTCACCAAAGGACAGGAGCATTTTAAGAGAGGAAGGGGCCCGTGTTAAGCCTCTGTTTGGGCCCCCTCTCCTCTGTCAGTGCAGTAGAATCTGGCTGCATGCCAGAATCTACTGCACATGCGCAGGTCTCCAGGAAAATGGCGCCTGCGCCCTTTTCTCAGGTATATCTCTTCTGAACATGCCCGAGTCACAGGGAACCGCCATTTTCCCTGTGATCTTTGCTGCTTAGTATAGGTTAGTTTAATTAACTATGGGTGCAGGGTGTACAGCGTGGGGCCCCCTGGACCCATGTGTACCGCACACCCTGTACCCATTATAAAGACACCACTGCCAAGGGAATGCTTACTTTGCTTAGTAACTCTCTTAAAATAATGCATACATTAAACCTCTAGACTTGAAAGGGGCTGCCTGGCTAAGCCACACTGAGACATGTAGGAAAAAGTAAATTGAACCTCAAAAAATGTGTGCATGCACAATATATGAGGACTGATTGAAAAGTAAGGAGATTGATGTTTTTATTCAGAATCAGATGACACCACAGGATCTGAACATTTTACTGCATCTTTTTCAAAGTAGCGTCCTTCACATTCAATACATTTTGTGCAGTAGACGGTTTTGTGACATCACTTTTAGTGTTGCAGCTGTGGCATTTTTCACTTCATCATCTGTTCAGAACTTCTTTTCGCGCAGTTGTTTTTTTAGGGTTGGGAATGCCCAGAAATCACAGGGCGCTAAGTCTGGGCTATATGGAGGGTGTTCCAGTGCTGTTCCATTAATTTCAGTCAGTGCTGCCAATGCAACAGCAGCAACATATGGTCGGGTATTGTCTTGGAGCAAAAACTACTGTTTCTTCAGCAAATGTGGTCTTTTCTTCCTCAAGGCTCCACGCAATTGGGTTTTCAGGACGTTTGCATAGTAGTCACCATTAATTGTCTGTCCACAGGGAGCCCAGTGCTGTAGGATCATACTTTGTGCATCAAAGAACAGCAGAAGCATGACTTTACCGCTGAAGAAATCACACAGAATTTTATGGGCGGAGGTGAATTTGGTGTTTCCACTGGACTGTTGTTTGGATTTTCAGATCTTAATGACGAATCAACGATTCATCACATGTCACAATCTATGTCAGAAAATCGGGTATCCTCTCTGACATTCAAACGGTGTTCTTGCACGATTCAACTCGTCGTCGCATCTGCTTTTCTGTGAGATTCCTGGGTACCCACCTGGCACACACGCAATGCATTTTCAGTTCCTTTGTCATAATATGCTGAACCCGTTCGAAAAAAGATGGCAAGTGAAGCTGAAACTTTGTATAAAGTTATCTTCTCTCATTTTGCAACATCTTAACAGCTTTGGCAATGTTGACATATGTAACCACGGTGGATGGTCTCCCAGAACGTGCTTTGTCAGTCACTCTCATATTACCCTCGTTGAAGTGCTTCCACCACCGAAATATTGCAGCACAGCTAATTGTTTCTCCACCGTCAGGGGTGTAGCGAGGGTGGCTCCAGTGGAGCACCTGCTCCAGGCGCCTGGGCAGAGCACCTGCTGAGCTGAGCATGAAACAAATAAAGAGATCAGTGCCTCCTGACAAGGGGCATGGTGTGGATGGAGCGGCGCTTGTGGCTCCGCCCACACCCGCAGTATGGACGCACTGATCTCTTTATGTGTTCAGGCTCAGCTCATCAGCAGGTGATTTTCCCCCCAGTCAAAAGGCTGATCTCTGACGCCCTGCAACAGTAAAGAGGGGGGGGATCTGATTAAGGGGGAATATCTGTGTGTGTGAAGGGAGGGCAACTTTGTTAAGTGAAGGAGCTGTGTGTGTGTGAGTGTGTCTGGGGGATGGTCTGTGTGAGGGGGGGAGATCTTTGTGAGGGGGAGAGCTGTGTATGTGTGTGAAGGGGGGATCTGAGTGAGGAGACAATCTGAGTGAGGTGGGAGCACTGTGTGTATGAGGGAATGCTGAGTGAGGGGGAGCGCTGTGTGTGTGAGGGGAGGCTGAGTGAGGAGAGAGAGCTGTGTAAGGGGAGGTGAGCTGTGTAAGTGGGAGAGCTGTGGCAGGGTCTGAGTGAGGGGGGATCATTGTGTGTGTGTTGAGGGGAGGAGATATGTGTGAGATGGGAAAGATTTCAGTGAGTGGGGAGAGCTGTGTGAGATATTTATACACTGTATGTATTTATATATACATTAATATGGAGCCCCAAAGTAGTATTTTGCATAGGGCCTTGTGGGATCTTAATCCGGCTCTGGGATGGAACAGAAGGGAGGAAGGGTGGAGCCATGGGCAATAACAAAGAGGGAGGAGGAGGAGGCGGCAGTCCACTCCCCTCATCACCCCCAGCTTCTCCACTTTTCCACCTCAGGGGTGGGTCCCACCAACCACCCTGGCCCTGACGTCAGCCAGACTGGTTTGCATAGAGGAGATAACATGGTGGTTGTGTCCCTGCTGCTGAGGGGAGGCCTGAGCCAGGTGCTGCTGCTAAGAGCCTAGGTCATGGCACAATGACTGGGAGAAGCCTAAGCGGTGAGTCTGGTGAGGTCATGCCTGACTGCTCTGACACCAACTGCCAATAAGGGGCACTACTATGGCATAATGTGTAAAAGGGACACTACTGTGCCATAATGTGAACTATGGACATTACTGTGGAATAATCTGAACTGTGGGGATTACTGTGTAGCATAATGTGAAAGAATAGTGTGCATAATTTGCATTGCGGCCATTATTTGTAACATAAGGTGAATAAGGGGCACTACAGTGACATAACATGAATTGTGGGCACTACTGTGTGGTTTATTATAAATTGGTGGAATTACATTAGTGAGTTGGAATATATCTAGCCTTCTATATTAGGGGCAGTTTGATACTGCCCCTAATATTTATTTTTATTTCCATTTAATTTGCCCCTAAAAGCTGAACATGCCCCCTACCTGGCACACTTGGGGGATGGGTGCGCATTAGCACACACATGCTCCGGGCACCAAAGCTACATGCTACTCTCCTGTCCACCGTGTGCTTGCCATAACATTTCATGAGTTTTATTTCTGCTTTTTCCAAGTTTAACACAAAATTCAATCACAAATATCTGATGTAATCTCAGAGACACTCACTGTGACCAAAAAAAGAAGACTACGGCAGTCCAAACACAGGTTGAGACACATCAATGTATGAGCTTCACAATAACCAGCATAGCATTGCCATGTCTACCTATGGTACAGAAAAACAGAGGCAGCCTCATTACTTTTTAATCAACACTCATACTTACCCCGAAAGCACATTAAGGCTGCTAGAAAGTCAGGGGAGTGGGTTCCCATTTGAAGCACTTTTGCTAATCAAAGTCTTACTGGGGGCATGCTGGGAGTGGTGGATTTTATTGGGTTGGTGCAGCTCTGGAGCCCCTCGAGAAATCCAGAACTGCTGATCTCCCTCTATCTATTGTGGTGTAGAAATCATAAGAGACATTAAGTTAATAAGATGAAGTATTACAATAAGAACAAAATGCACTTCTGCGCAACCAGACAGCAGCTCCCCTCAATAGGCCCCGGAGTATCACCAAACACTCAAACATTCATACAGTAAAAACACAATTGGAATCTAGAGTGGAGCGCTTATCACTAATAACAGAAAAAGTTCACTGGGGAATTTAGTTCAGAAATGTCACTTAGGACGTCTGGAGTAGTTGAGATTGTGATTCTTCAATCCCCTTTAGTTCTTTTCGAAGTTCCTCCGTGGTGTGAATCATTAAGGAAAAAAACAAAACAACCAATGTGTAGATCTATTTGGTTTGTTAATAATAGTTTTTGAAATCAAAAAAGAAGTCCACTATGTCCCACACAAATGACTCACTAGTGGAGTATGAAATATATATCCTTTGAGAAATTGTCAAAACTGGATTATTGGCTGAGACAAGATCAGTTTAAAATTGAAGCGTGCGCGACGCCATCTTGCAAATGGCAGCTAGACTCCATTTTAGAATCAAGAATCTGCAAGACGCCATTTTGTGACCAGCGTCACTTCAAGTTACAACTCAGGAGCTAAGAACAGATGGCAATGTTTTTGTTAATCTACCAAGGGCAACTGGAAGAACAAGCTTCCTGAGTAAAAGTAAATAGAATAGACAATGGGTATTTTTACATACAAATTGGGAATCCCTGGATGCAGACAAAGTATAGTTGTGGCAATTGTAATATAATCCAGGCATTGATCTACACAATTGGATTTGTCTGAATCCTAAAAGGGTCTTAGCCCCACACACAGACAGGATGGCCCCAACTTCACAGCTTGAGATGATAACACAGTTTCCTTTGAACACAGGAAAGGTAGGGGCCTGCTGACAGAGGGCATGTGGAACTATCTGGCTCAGCATGTCACACTGCTAAAGTGCACCCATCTTCATACACACATTAATACGTCTTTATATCAAACCCCGAATACTCACACATTACATATTCACACATAAGGTTTAATAAGCTTTAAAGTGTGTGATTTAAGTTGGTTCAAATAGTTTAAATGCTGAGAAATAAAGATATTTGATAACTAAGGTATTATACATGCTAAACAAGTCGTGTTTGGAGTTGTACTGATGCGTACTCTTTTTACAGTATTCCGGTGTTATCGGTGGGGAGATTGCATCATGCATTCTCGAGTTATGGATCGCAGAGCCTACAAGCAACAAAATTTATATTTTAGGAACAGGTGTTAGGAGGCAGGGAGAGTCTATTTGAACTAGCCTGTTAAATGTGCTGTAACAGATGCTTCTCCCCTGGGAACCAATGACACCAGCAACAAACTTCCCTTTTGTCCTGTTTATTCTGGGGGGGTATAAATATGTGTGCACGAACGCTGGTTCTCAGTCTTCGTGCTGAACGCTGTATGACTAGGGGTCTCTTGCTGATGCCTATCTCCGGGTCCGGAAGCGCTTGCGTATGTATACTGTACTTGGTTCTGTATAATTTTCCTTTTGCGCCTAAATTGTGTCTTGATCAATTGCGTGTAACTGTCTGAACTTTACCTGAATAACACTTGTGCTTTGGAACCACAGATTCCACGTCTAAGTATTTATTTATGGTATGACTGCATACGCAAATTAGCGTCATCCTTAGAGGTTTATAGGTAGGATTTTAGAAGGTACAGGCAGGGGTATATAGAGGTTAAATTTTAATATCAACAAAATTATTCTCCTTTGTACGTGCCCCATTCTTTTATGTTCCCCACAATCAAGATAGAAGGGTGGATAAAAGGAAATAACGGGGGGCATACCCCACTCAGTCTGCAGTAGGTGTAATCAAGTGTATCAAGGTTTCTTTATGTACATGTGTACCGCACTCACGTATGGGGTAGGGGTGTGCACCGGCCACTTTTCGTGTTTTGTGTTTTGGTTTTGGATCTGGATCTTTCTTCGTGTTTTGGATCTGGATTGGTTTTGCCAAAACCACCCTTCCGTGTTTTGGGTTCTGGGTTTTGTGTTTTGGATCTGTATTTTTTTGAAAAAAAGCATAAAAACAGCTAAAATCACAGAATTTGTAGGTTTTTCTGCTCCTATGCTATTATTAACCTTAATAACCTTCATTTCCACTCATTTCCAGTCTATTCTGAACACCTCACACCTCACAATAGTGTTTTTATGTCCAAAAGGTTGCACCGAGGTAGCTGGATGACTATGCTAAGCGACACGAGTGGGGGCACAAACACGTGACCCATCTAGGAGTGACACTGCAGTGGCAGACAGGATGGCAGTTAGAAAAACTAGGCCCCAAACTGTACATAATGCAAAGAAAAAAAAGAGGTGCAAGATGGAATTGTCCTTGGGCCCTCCCACCCACCCTTATGTTGTATAAACAGGACATGCACACTTTAACAAATCAATCATTTCAGCGCCAGGGTCTGCCACACAACTGTGGCTGAAATGATTGGTTCGTTTGGGCCCCCACAAAACAAGCTGGCAATTAATGTGTCCCTGCACAAACTGGCTCTACGGAGGCAAGATCCTCATCCTCCTCATCCACCGATTCCTCACCCTCTTCAGTGTGTACATCCTCATCCTCACAAAGTATTAACTCGTCCCCACTTGAATCCACCACCACAGGTCCCTCTGTACCTTCTGGAGGCTGGTCTCCCTGGAAGAGCTGATAATTCATTTTGATGAACATCATCTTCTCCACATTCTGTGGAAGCAACCTCCTACGCCTTTCGCTGACAAGGTTCCCGGCTGCACTAAACACTCTTTCGGAGTACACACTGGAGGGGGGGCAACTCAGGTAAAATAGAGCCAGTTTGTACAGGGGCCTCCAAATTGCCTCTTTTTCCTGCCAGTACAGGTATGGACTGTCTGACATGCCTACTTGGATGCTGTCACCGATGTAATCCTCCACCATTCTGTCAATGGTGACAGTATCATATGCAGTGACAGTAGACATGTCAGAAATTGTTGCCAGGTCCTTCAGTCCGGACCAGATGTCCAAACTTGGTCCTGCCTGCCCTGCATCACCGCCAGTGGGTTGCTTAGGATACCTAAGTTTTTTCCTGGCAGCCCCAGTTGCGGGAGAAAATGAAGAAGGAGCCGTTGACGTGTCACGTTCCGCTTCAGCTGACAGTGTGTTCACCAGCAGGTCTTTGCACCTCTGCAGGCTTGTGTCGGCCGTAAAGAGAGACACCACATAGGCTTTAAACCTAGGATCGAGCACGGTGGCCAAAATGTAGTGGTCTGATTTCAACAGATTGACCACCCTGGAATCCTGGCAAAGCGAATGAAGGGCTTCATCCACAAGTCCCACATGCCGAGCGGAATCGCTCCGTCTTAGCTCCTCCTTCACTTTCTCCAGCTGCTTCTGCAAAAGCCTGATGAGGGGAATGACCTGACTCAAGCTGGCAGTGTCTGAACTGACTTCACGTGTGGCAAGTTCGAAGGGCTGGAGAACCTTGCACAACACGGAAATCATTCTCCACTGCGCTTGAGTCAGGTGCATACCCCCTCCTTTGCCTATGTCATAGGTGGATGTATAGGCTTGTATGGCCTTTTGCTGCTCCTCCATCCTCTGAAGCATATAGAGGGTTGAGTTCCACCGCGTCACAACCTCTTGCTTCAGGTGATGGCGGGGCAGGTTCAAGAGTGTTTGCTGGCGCTCCAGTCTTCGGCACGCAGTCGCTGAATGGCGAAAGTGGCCAGAAATTTTTCGGGCCACCCAAAGCGTCTCCTGCACGCCCCTGTCGCTTTTCAGAAAATTCTGCACCACCAAGTTTATTGTGTGAGCAAAACATGGGACGTGCTGGAATTTGCCCAGATGTAATGCCCGCACAATATTGGTGGCGTTGTCAGATATCACAAATCCCCAGGAGAGTCTAAGTGGGGTAAGCCACTGGGCGATGATTTCCCTCAGTTTCTCTAAGAGGTTGTCGGCGGTGTGCCTCTTACTGAAACCGGTTATACACAGCGTAGCCTGCCTTGTAACGAGCTGGCGTTTCTGAGATGCTGCTACTGGTGACGCTGCTGCTGTTGCTGCGTAAGGTGATACATCTACCCAGTGGGCTGTCACAGTCATATAGTCCTTAGTCTGCCCTGTTCCACTTGTCCACATGTCCGTGGTTAAGTGGACATTGTGTACAATGGCATTTTTCAGGACACTGAGGACACTTTTTCTGACGTTTCTGTACAGTCTCGGTATCGCCTGCCTAGTGAAGTGGAATCTAGACGGGATTTGGAACCGGGGACACACTACCTCCATCAATTGTCTAAATCCCACTGCACTAATGGCGGATACCGGACGCACGTCTAACACCAACATAGCAGTCAAGGCCTCAGTTATACGTTTTGCTTCAGGATGACTGCTGTCGTACTTCATCCTCCTTGCTAAGGACTGTTGGAGGGTCAATTGTTTAGTAAAAGTAGTGGTGTTCCTACTTCCTCTCTGGGATGATGAACGACTCCCAGCAGCAGCAACAGCAGCAGCGGCAGCAGTAGGCGTAGCAATGCAGGATCCTCCGGAGGAATCCCGGATAGGAGAGTCAGTCATGCCAGTGACATGGCCTGCAGGACTACTTCCGATCCTGACTAAGGAGGAAATTGACGAGGAGGGAGTTGACGGTGTGGTTTGCAGGCGCTTGGATACAACAGGACAACGGGATTTAGGTGTCCCTGGACTGCTTACGGTCTTAGCCAAAGTTTCTGAACTTGACAGTAACTTTTTATGAACGCGCTGCAGGTGCCGTATAAGGGAGGATGTTCCTAGGTGGTTGACATCCCTACCCCTACTTATTTCACCTTTACATATGGTACATATGGCAAGACAGTTGTTGTCCGGATTTGGATAGAAATAGTGCCAGACCAAAGAGGTGGAATGTTTGGTCTTCTGCCCAGGCATGACCGTGATGGGCTTTTTCATCCCACGGACAACAACTGTCTCCCCCGGAGCCTGATTTAAACAAACCACATCACCATCAGAATCCTCCTCGCCAACTTCCTCCTCAGCGCCAGCTACACCAGTATCCTCATCCTGTTGTACTTCAACAGTGACATCTTCAATTTGCATATCAGCAAGTGGACTGTGGGTGCTCCTTTCAGCACTTGCAGGGGGCGGGCAAATGGTGGAAAGAGCCACCTCTTCCCGTCCAGTGCTGGGAAGGTCAGGCATCGCAACCACCACCACACTTGGACTCTCCTTGGGGATTTGTGATATCTTCTTAGAAAGCACAGTTCTTCGCAGTGCTTTTGCCAGCTTAACTCTTTTGATTTTTTTAGTGGGAGGAGGGCTTCCATCGTCATGTGAAGCTGAACCACTAGTCATGAACATACTAGGGATTGACCTTAGCCGTTCCTTGCCACTCCGTGTCGTAAATGGCATATTGGCAAGTTTATGTTTCTCTTCAGCTGATTTAAATGTCTTTTTCAAGGTCATTTTCCTGAACTTTGCCATTTGGGATTGTATGTGCCCTCTACTATGACATTGGGCATCGGCCTTGGCAGACGACGTTGATGGCATGTTATTGTCTATGTCATGACTAGTGGCAGCAGCTTCAGCACTAGGAGGAAGTGGTTCTTGATCTTTCTCTATTTTATTTTTATCGGAGAAAGTTTGGTCCTCCATTTATGTTATATCAATTTGATATATACGTGCGGCGAAACACAGAAAATAATATTTTTTTGGGTTTGGACTGGAGTGTACTTTCGGGGGTTACAGCACCCTTAACGGTCAAGCCAGCCGGCCCTTTACTTATGACACAGGCGCACGCTTGGCACTACTTTGTTGATGCACGTGCGGCTACTGCGCACACAATTCACAAACACAGAAAATAATTTTTTTTTTTTGTTTGGACTGGAGTGTACTTTTGGGGGTTACAGCACCCTTTAATGGTCAAGCCAGCCGGCCCTTTACTTATGACACAGGCGCACGCTTGGCACTACTTTATTGATGCACGTGCTGCTACTGCGCACACAATTCACAAACACAGAAAATAATTTTTTTTTTGGTTTGGACTGGAGTGTACTTTGGGGGTTACAGCACCCTTTAACGGTCAAGCCAGCCGGCCCTTTACTTATGACACAGGCGCACGCTTGGCACTACTTTGTTGATGCACGTGCGGCTACTGCGCACACAATTCACAAACACAGAAAATAATTTTTTTTTTGGTTTGGACTGGAGTGTACTTTTGGGGGTTACAGCACCCATTAACGGTGAAGCCAGCCGGCCCTTTACTTATGACACAGGCGCACGCTTGGCACTACTTTGTTGATGCACGTGCGGCTACTGCGCACACAATTCACAAACACAGAAAATAATTTTTTTTTTGGTTTGGACTGGAGTGTACTTTGGGGGTTACAGCACCCTTTAACGGTCAAGCCAGCCGGCCCTTTACTTATGACACAGGCGCACGCTTGGCACTACTTTGTTGATGCACGTGCGGCTACTGCGCACACAATTCACAAACACAGAAAATAATTTTTTTTTTGGTTTGGACTGGAGTGTACTTTGGGGGTTACAGCACCCTTAACGGTCAAGCTAGCCGGCCCTTTACTTATGACACAGGCGCACGCTTGGCACTACTTTGTTGATGCACGTGCGGCTACTGCGCACACAATTCACAAACACAGAAAATATTTTTTTTTTTGGTTTGGACTGGAGTGTACTTTCGGGGGTTACAGCAACCTTAACGGTCAAGTGAGCCGGCCCTTTACTTATGACACAGGCGCACGCTTGGCACTACTTTGTTGATGTACGTGCGGCTACTGCGCACACAATTCACAAACACAGAAAATTATTTTATTTTTGGTTTGGACTTGAGTGTACTTTGGGGGTTACAGCACCCTTTAATGGTCAAGCCAGCCGGCCCTTTACTTATGACACAGGCGCACGCTTGGCACTACTTTGTTGATGCACGTGCGGCTACTGCGCACACAATTCACAAACACAGAAAATCATTTTTTTTTTGGGTTGGACTGGAGTGTACTTTCAGGGGTTACACCACCCTTAACGGTCAAGCCAGCCGGCTCTTTACTTATGACATAGGCGCACGCTTGGCACTACTTTGTTGATGCACGTGCGGCTACTGCGCACACAATTCACAAACACAGAAAATAATTTTTTTTTTGGTTTGGACTGGAGTGTACTTTCGGGGGTTACAGCACCCTTTAACGGTCAAGCCAGCCGGCCCTTTACTTATGACACAGGCGTACGCTTGGCACTACTTGGTTGATGCACGTGCGGCTACTGCGCACACAATTCACAAACACAGAAAATAATTATTTTTTTGGTTTGGACTGGAGTGTACTTTGGGGGTTACAGCACCCTTTAACGGTCAAGCCAGCCGGCCCTTTACTTATGACACAGGCGCACGCTTGTCACTACTTTGTGGATGCACGTGCGGCTACTGCGCACACAATTCATAAACAGAAAAGATATTATTTTTTTAGCACTTGGGGGGAGCACCCCTGATGGACAGTGCACCCCCTGGACAACACTACAGCACCCCTTTAGGACTGGGACACTGCACAGGACTTTGGAGTGGACACAGCCCCTATGGAGAACTGACTGCACAACACAGTCCAGCCAGCCCCTATGGACTTTGAAGTAGTGGACACAGCCCCTATTAACAACAGCAGCACAGCACAACACAGCCAGCCCTATGGACTTTGAAGTAGTGGACAACAGCAGCACTACACTACACTACACAGCCCTAACTCCCACCCTCCCTCTTCACTGTCCACAGCCGAGTGAGAAAATGGCGCCGACGCGGGTACCTTATATAGGATCCAAAACCCGCGAGACTCGGAAGGCGGGATGATGACGTTTTGCCTCGATTTCAGATCCGAGTCAGGCGGGAAAAGTCGAGCCTGACTCGGATCGGACTCGGATCGGGGGGGCTCGAGGAGGGTTCGGATTTCAGAAATCCGAACCCGCTCACCCCTAGTATGGGGAAGATGAAACCTTCACATCAAGATATCTTTCATGGATGTGCCAGTCTCCCATGTCAAAAAGGGAAAATAGATGTCTACCGAAGTATTTATTCATAAAAATATATTTTTTCAATAAAAAAAGCAAGAAAGGCTACTGTGTCCAGACAATACAAGGTGACAGCAGATCTAAAAACATTTTTTTACTTTCCGGATAAGAGAAAAATATGTCTGTACCTTAGCTGGGCTTCAGTACGCCTGTCAATCAAAAATCCATAAAATTGAACACACACAAACCGACTTGTTTCGACCCTGAGGGTCTTCATCAAGGTTGGTCACTGTGTGTCTTTCCACTCTCTCTTACATACCCTCAGTTCAGCTGTAATGGGAAGGGTGTCGGGGCATATCTAATTAACCAAATTCTCCTGTGGATTAAATCCCTCTTAATCTTGCCTGCATATAGGGCCATCACCGGGTCTACTACCTCGGTTTTTGAAAATTCTGCGGTAAATAAAGATACAAAAATACATCCTTACCTATATATCGGCAATGCATTCCACCTCGTGGAATGCAGTTACTTCCGGCGGAATCACCCAGTGATTCCCTGTTAGCAGGGAAGTCAGGCTCTGGTATCTGGAGGATATCAGACTCTGTATCAGCTGTTGGAACGCAGCTCCTTCTGGCCGCCTTGTCTGACATCTCTCTGTGGACGGGGAGGTTCAGGCTCTAGTGACCGGACCTCTTATTAAAGGTGCACAACATTTCAAAGGGTATTAGGAATGACCCTATCCATAATTGTATATCACATGAATCCCTAAAAAACAATTTATAAACAATAGTAATAAAATGGTCCAAACCAAAATAAAATATTATGTTATAAAAAATATATAGTGAATATATAAATATTGTTTTTCTTTATCATCTAAAAACAAAACATAAGTACCATGCCCTAAATCTGCTGAGACCACAGTTCATGCATTTCATGAGGCAATGTAACAATTCCCTGAATGATAATACATAAAAACTTAAAGACTTTTTACCTGCAAATCCTGTGTACAATGAAGCAGAGCTTAACATCAAATAAAACAAAACTCCATAAAAATCCCCAAGTTCCCGACCAGGAATTATTATATTAGATAGGAAAAAATGGGTTTCCTATCTGCAGCTATTGATATATAAAATGTAAACTAGACTAGTGGGCGTATGTAAAACTCAATCAAATAGTTTAATACAGTGGTTTCCAAACTTGTTTGAATCACGGTGTCCTAGACTATCAGTATTGTTTTCATGGCACCCCAAAGCCGAAAGTTTGTTATTGAGAAATTCAGAAAAAAATTAGTAAAGTAGTAATGTGAAGTAAATTGTGCTGACCTGTCATCCTTAGGTTCAGCTATGTGGTGGTGGACAGGTTTGAGCTTCTGTTTGTCCACATATTTACATTACATTGACCATAAATAATTTTATTTGGTACTGGACCACCAGCCTGAGGCACCCCTGCAAGTGTCCCCAGGCACCCCATGGTGCCACGGTGCACCATTTGGGAACCACTGTTTTTTACAAGTACATTCTAGAAGATACACAATGTTTTTACTATTGCAAGTAATAAAGGAGTTAATTTTATGTTTTCTTCCGTTAGATACCGAGCAATACTCCGTGATTTTTGTTTGATCGGTCTTACGGGTTTAACACATGGAGCAATCACCACATCTATAGAATCCCTTTGACGTGATGGTGCTCTGAGTCAGTGTAGATGGTGCATTGGAGACACTCTTCACTAGATCATTCCTAGTGTTATTCGCCTAGTGATAAATACATTTTGGTCTATCCGGGATGAGTTCTTTCATCTCTTCGTCTCTTTTCAGAATACACCAGTGTCTGGCAATAACCTTTTCTAATTGTTGGTATTGGCTATTGAACTTTGTTATAAATGGAATACCTATATCATGGGATTTTCTATTATTCTCTTGTGTTTCAATTAATTTGGATCTGTCACATTCCAAATATTTCTCAAATGATTCCTCAATAATATCCCTACTATACCCTTTTTGTAGGAACTGCTCCTTCATGGAAGTGCTCTGTTACATAATCCTTCTGCGTCATACAATTTATACGTACCCAATGAAATTGACTCTTAGGAATGGAGCACAACCAATTATTATGGTGATTACTTTGGTAATCAATATATGAATTACAGTCTGTGGGTTTCACAAAGGTTTTTGTGTAGATCTTTCCATTTTTGATGAAAATCGTCAAGTCTAAGAAATTTTCTGACTCTGAACTCTTCTGGAATGTTAATTTGATATTTTTATTATCTTTCAGATAATCACAGAAAGTGTTTAATGATTCTTTACTTCCTCTCCATATGAACAAGACATCATCGATCTATCTTGTCTAGAACACCAGACTCGCCCCCAGTTCATGGCCCACATATACTTGTAATTTCTCCCAGAAGGCCTTGAACAGATTGGCATAACAGGGGTGAATCTGGTGCCCACTGCTGTCCTATTAATTTGCATATAGAAGGAGTCACCAAACCAAAAAAAGTTATTTTTAAGGATGAATTCAAAACCTTACAGAATGAATTCTTTCTTCTCAGAATCCAGTGCTTCTAAATCAAAAAAATGTCTGGTGGCCTCCAAGCCATGCTGTTGATCTATAATCGTATAAAGGGACATAATGTCCACTGTTTTTCTTGGTCCCATTTGATACTCTGCAGATTCCTAATGACTTGTAATGAATCCTTCAGATAGGAGGTGGTCTTAACTACCACTGGTTGTAACAAACTATTGATATATTGAGACAAATTGGAAGAGATAGACTCTGTCCCAGCCACTATTGGTCTCCCAGGTGGATGGCTGCAATCCTTATGGATTTTTTTGGAGGGTATATAATACCGGGATGGATGGTTTACTTATCTTTATGAATTTACCCTCCTTATCTGTCAGGATACCCTTTTCTATATATCTTGCTATAAGATCCTCCAGTGACAGATCCAAATTAATTGAAACACAAGAGAATAATAGACAATCCCATGATATAGGGATTCCGTTTATAACAAAGTTCAATAGCCAATACCAACAATTAGAAAAGGTTATTGCCAGACACTGGTGTATTCTGAAAAGAGATGAAGAGATGAAAGAACTCATCCCGGATAGACCAAAATTTATTTATCACTGGGCGAATAACACTAGAAATGATCTAGTGAAGAGTGTCTCCAATGCACCATCTACACTGACTCGGAGCACCGTCACGTCAAAGGGATTCTTTAGATGTGGTGATTGCTCCATGTGTTAAACCTGTAAGACCGATAAAGCAAAAATCACGGAATATTGCTCGATATCTAACGGAAGAAAACATAGAATTAACTCCTTTATTACTTGCAATAGTAAAAACATTGTGTATCTTCTAGAATGTACGTGTAAAAAACAGTACATAGGGAGGACATCTCGAAAATGAAAGGAGAGAATGGGTGAGCATGTTCAAAACATCAGGAAGGGCCTTGCCACCCATAGTGTTTCGGCACATTTCGATACCCACCATAATGGAGATCCTACTCACATTATCTATTTTTGTGGAATTATATCAGTCCCATTGTCTTGGTGCAAAAACGATGAGGATGAGAGACTGGCTCGAGCTGAAATGAGAGCCATCTTTGAGATAGGGACCCTTGATCCCACGGGGCTTAATTTAGACTTCAAAGTCAAAAGGTTCCTACTGTAATCCCACCGGTCTTGATTTTTCTATTAGACTATTTGATTGAGTTTTACATACGCCAACTAGTCTAGTTTACATTTTATATATCCATAGCTGATGCTAGGAAGTCAATTTTTTCCCCTGTAATGTAATAATTCCCGGTCGGGTACTTAGGGATTTTTATGGATTTTTATGGAGGTTTGTTTCATTTGATGTTAGGTTCTGCTTCATTGTACACAGGATTTGTGGATAAAAAATATTTACGTTTTTATGTATTATGATTCAGGAACTTGTTACATTGCCTCGTGAAATCCATGAACTGTGGTCTCAGCAGATTTAGGGTATGGTACTTATGTGTTGTTTTTAGAGGAAAAAGAAAAACAATATTTATATTCACTATACATTTTTTTATAACAGAATATTTTATTTTGGTTTGGACCATTTTATTACTATTGTTTTTAAACTGTTTATTAGGGATTCATGTGATATACAATTATGGATAGGGTCATTCCTAATACACTTTTACATGTTGTGCACCTTTAATAAGAGGTCTGGTCACTAGAACCTGAACCTCCCCATCCACAGAGAGATGTCAGACAGGGAGGCCAGAAGGAGCTGCGTTCCAACAGCTGACACGCAGTCCAATATCCTCCGGACACTAGAGCCCAACTCCCCTGCTAACAGGGAATCACTGGGCGATTCTGCCGGAACTAACTGCGTTCCACGAGGTGGAATGCAATGCCGATATATAGGTAAGGATGTCTTTTTATATCTTTATTTACCGCAGAATTTTCTAAAAGCGAGGCAGTAGACCCGGTGATGGCCCTCATATGCAGGCAAGATTAAGAGGCTTTTAATCCACAGGAGAATTTGGTTAATTGGGTATGCCTCAACACCCTTCCCATTACAGCTGAACTGAGGGTATTTAAGAGAGAGTGGAAAGACACACAGTGACCAACCTTGATAAACATTCTCAGGGTCGAAACGCGTTGGTTTGTATGTGTTCGATTTTTTGGATTTATGATTGACAGGCGTAATGAAGCCCAGGTACAGACAAATTTTTCTCTTATCCGGAAAGTAAAAAAATGTTTTTAGATCTGCTGTCACCTTGTATTGTCTGGACACAGTAGCCTTTCTTGCTTTTTTTATTGAATAAATATATTTTTATGAATAAATACTTCGGTAGACATCTATTTTCCCTTTTTGACACAGGAGACTGGCACATCCATGAAAGATACCTTGATGTGAAGGTTTCATCTTCCCCATACGTGAGTGTGGTACACATGTACATAAAGAAACCTTGATACACTTGATTACACCTACTGCAGAGTGAGTGGGGTACGCCCCCCATTATTTCTTATTATCCACCCTTCTATCTTGATTGTGGGGAACATAAAAGAACGGGACAAGTACAAAGGAGAATAATTTCTCAAAGGATATATATTTCATACTCCACTAGCGAGTCATTTGTGTGGGACATAGTGGACTTCTTTTTTTGATTTAAAAAACTATTATTAACAAACCAAATAGATCTACACATTTGTTGTTTTGTTTTTTTTCTTTTATGATTCACACCACGGAGGAACTTCGAAAAGCACTAAAGGGGGATTGAAGAATCACAACCTCAACTACTCCAGACGTCCTAAGTGACATTTCTGCATTAAATTCCCCGGTGAACTTTTTCTGTTATTAGTAGGGGTGAGCGGGTTCGGATTTCTGAAATCCGAACCCCCCCGAGTTCCCCCAATCCGAGTCCGATCCGAGTCAGGCTCGACTTTTCCCGCCTGACTCGGATCTGAAATCGAGGCAAAACGTCATCATCCCGCCTTCCGAGTCTCGCGGGTTTTGGATCCTATATAAGGTACCCGCGTCGGCGCCATTTTCTCACTCGGCTGTGGACAGTGAAGAGGGAGGGTGGGAGTTAGGGCTGTGTAGTGTAGTGTAGTGTAGTGTAGTGCTGCTGTTGTCCACTACTTCAAAGTCCATAGGGGCTGGCTGTGTTGTGCTGTGCTGCTGTTGTTAATAGGGGCTGTGTCCACTACTTCAAAGTCCATAGGGGCTGGCTGGACTGTGTTGTGCAGTCAGTTCTCCATAGGGGCTGTGTCCACTCCAAAGTCCTGTGCAGTGTCCCAGTCCTAAAGGAGTGCTGTAGTGTTGTCCAGGGGGTGCTCTGTCCATCAGGGGTGCTCCCCCCAAGTGCTAAAAAAATAATATATTTTCTGTGTTTGTGAATTGTGTGCGCAGTAGCCGCACGTGCATCAACAAAGTAGTGCCAAGCGTGCGCCTGTGTCATAAGTAAAGGGCCGGCTGGCTTGACCGTTAAAGGGTGCTGTAACCCCCGAAAGTACACTCCAGTCCAAACCAAAAAAAAATTATTTTCTGTGTTTGTGAATTGTGTGCGCAGTAGCCGCACGTGCATCAACAAAGTAGTGCCAAGCGTGCGCCTGTGTCATAAGTAAAGGGCCGGCTGGCTTGACCGTTAAGGGTGCTGTAACCCCCAAAAGTACACTCCAGTCCAAACCAAAAAAAAAATTATTTTCTGTGTTTGTGAATTGTGTGCGCAGTAGCCGCACGTGCATCAACAAAGTAGTGCCAAGCGTGCGCCTGTGTCATAAGTAAAGGGCCAGCTGGCTTGACCGTTAAGGGTGCTGTAACCCCCGAAAGTACACTCCAGTCCAAACCAAAAAAAAAATTATTTTCTGTGTTTGTGAATTGTGTGCGCAGTAGCCGCACGTGCATCAACAAAGTAGTGCCAAGCGTGCGCCTGTGTCATAAGTAAAGGGCCGGCTGGCTTGACCGTTAAGGGTGCTGTAACCCCCGAAAGTACACTCCAGTCCAAACCAAAAAAAAAATTATTTTCTGTGTTTGTGAATTGTGTGCGCAGTAGCCGCACGTGCATCAACAAAGTAGTGCCAAGCGTGCACCTGTGTCATAAGTAAAGGGCCGGCTGGCTTGACCGTTAAGGGTGCTGTAACCCCCGAAAGTACACTCCAGTCCAAACCAAAAAAAAAATTATTTTCTGTGTTTGTGAATTGTGTGCGCAGTAGCCGCACGTGCATCAACAAAGTAGTGCCAAGCGTGCGCCTGTGTCATAAGTAAAGGGCCGGCTGGCTTGACCGTTAAAGGGTGCTGTAACCCCCAAAGTACACTCCAGTCCAAACCAAAAAAAAAAATATTTTCTGTGTTTGTGAATTGTGTGCGCAGCAGCCGCACGTGCATCAACAAAGTAGTGCCAAGCGTGCGCCTGTGTCATAAGTAAAGGGCCGGCTGGCTTGACCGTTAAAGGGTGCTGTAACCCCCGAAAGTACACTCCAGTCCAAACCAAAAAAAAAATATTTTCTGTGTTTGTGAATTGTGTGCGCAGTAGCCGCACGTGCATCAACAAAGTAGTGCCAAGCGTGCGCCTGTGTCATAAGTAAAGGGCCGGCTGGCTTGACCGTTAAGGGTGCTGTAACCCCCGAGAGTACACTCCAGTCCAAACCAAAAAAAAAATTATTTTCTGTGTTTGTGAATTGTGTGCGCAGTAGCCGCACGTGCATCAACAAAGTAGTGCCAAGCGTGCGCCTGTGTCATAAGTAAAGGGCCGGCTGGCTTGACAGTTAAGGGTGCTGTAACCCCCGAAAGTACACTCCAGTCCAAACCAAAAAAAAAATATTTTCTGTGTTTGTGAATTGTGTGCGCAGTAGCCGCACGTGCATCAACAAAGTAGTGCCAAGCGTGCGCCTGTGTCATAAGTAAAGGGCCGGCTGGCTTGACCGTTAAAGGGTGCTGTAACCCCCAAAGTACACTCCAGTCCAAACCAAAAAAAAAATTATTTTCTGTGTTTGTGAATTGTGTGCGCAGTAGCCGCACGTGCATCAACAAAGTAGTGCCAAGCGTGCGCCTGTGTCATAAGTAAAGGGCCGGCTGGCTTGACCGTTAAAGGGTGCTGTAACCCCCGAAAGTATACTCCAGTCCAAACCAAAAAAAAATTATTTTCTGTGTTTGTGAATTGTGTGCGCAGTAGTCGCACGTGCATCAACAAAGTAGTGCCAAGCGTGCGCCTGTGTCATAAGTAAAGGGCCGGCTGGCTTGACCGTTAAGGGTGCTGTAACCCCCGAGAGTACACTCCAGTCCAAACCAAAAAAAAAATTATTTTCTGTGTTTGTGAATTGTGTGCGCAGTAGCCGCACGTGCATCAACAAAGTAGTGCCAAGCGTGCGCCTGTGTCATAAGTAAAGGGCCGGCTGGCTTGACCGTTAAGGGTGCTGTAACCCCCGAAAGTACACTCCAGTCCAAACCAAAAAAAAAATTATTTTCTGTGTTTGTGAATTGTGTGCGCAGTAGCCGCACGTGCATCAACAAAGTAGTGCCAAGCGTGCGCCTGTGTCATAAGTAAAGGGCCGGCTGGCTTGACCGTTAAGGGTGCTGTAACCCCCGAAAGTACACTCCAGTCCAAACCAAAAAAAAAATTATTTTCTGTGTTTGTGAATTGTGTGCGCAGTAGCCGCACGTGCATCAACAAAGTAGTGCCAAGCGTGCGCCTGTGTCATAAGTAAAGGGCCGGCTGGCTTGACCGTTAAGGGTGCTGTAACCCCCGAAAGTACACTCCAGTCCAAACCAAAAAAAAAATTATTTTCTGTGTTTGTGAATTGTGTGCGCAGTAGCCGCACGTGCATCAACAAAGTAGTGCCAAGCGTGCGCCTGTGTCATAAGTAAAGGGCCGGCTGGCTTGACAATTAAAGGGTGCTGTAACCCCCAAAGTACACTCCAGTCCAAACCAAAAAAAAAATTATTTTCTGTGTTTGTGAATTGTGTGCGCAGTAGCCGCACGTGCATCAACAAAGTAGTGCCAAGAGTGCGCCTGTGTCATAAGGGCCGGCTGGCTTGACCGTTAAAGGGTGCTGTAACCCCCAAAGTACACTCCAGTCCAAACCAAAAAAAAAATTATTTTCTGTGTTTAGCCGCACGTATATATCAAATCGATATAACATAAATGGAGGACCAAACTTTCTCCGATAAAAATAAAATAGAGAAAGATCAAGAACCACTTCCTCCTAGTGCTGAAGCTGCTGCCACTAGTCATGACATAGACGATAACATGCCATCAACGTCGTCTGCCAAGGCCGATGCCCAATGTCATAGTAGAGGGCACATACAATCCCAAATGGCAAAGTTCAGGAAAATGACCTTGAAAAAGACATTTAAATCAGCTGAAGAGAAACGTAAACTTGCCAATATGCCATTTACGACACGGAGTGGCAAGGAACGGCTAAGGTCGATCCCTAGTATGTTCATGACTAGTGGTTCAGCTTCACATGACGATGGAAGCCCTCCTCCCACTAAAAAAATCAAAAGAGTTAAGCTGGCAAAAGCACAGCGAAGAACTGTGCTTTCTAAGAAGATATCACAAATCCCCAAGGAGAGTCCAAGTGTGGTGGTGGTTGCGATGCCTGACCTTCCCAGCACTGGACGGGAAGAGGTGGCTCTTTCCACCATTTGCATGCCCCCTGCAAGTGCTGAAAGGAGCACCCACAGTCCACTTGCTGATATGCAAATTGAAGATGTCACTGTTGAAGTACAACAGGATGAGGATACTGGTGTAGCTGGCGCTGAGGAGGAAGTTGGCGAGGAGGATTCTGATGGTGATGTGGTTTGTTTAAATCAGGCTCCGGGGGAGACAGTTGTTGTCCGTGGGATGAAAAAGCCCATCACGGTCATGCCTGGGCAGAAGACCAAACATTCCACCTCTTTGGTCTGGCAATATTTCTATCCAAATCCGGACAACAACTGTCTTGCCATATGTACCATATGTAAAGGTGAAATAAGTAGGGGTAGGGACGTCAACCACCTAGGAACATCCTCCCTTATACGGCACCTGCAGCGCATTCATAAAAAGTTACTGTCAAGTTCAGAAACTTTGGCTAAGACCGTAAGCAGTCCAGGGACACCTAAATCCCGTTGTCCTGTTGTATCCAAGCGCCTGCAAACCACACCGTCAACTCCCTCCTCGTCAATTTCCTCCTTAGTCAGGATCGGAAGTAGTCCTGCAGGCCATGTCACTGGCATGACTGACTCTCCTATCCGGGATTCCTCTGGAGGATCCTGCATTGCTACGCCTACTGCTGCCGCTGCTGCTGTTGCTGCTGCTGGGAGTCGTTCATCATCCCAGAGAGGAAGTAGGAACACCACTACTTTTACTAAACAATTGACCCTCCAACAGTCCTTAGCGAGGAGGATGAAGTACGACAGCAGTCATCCTGAAGCAAAACGTATAACTGAGGCCTTGACTGCTATGTTGGTGTTAGACGTGCGTCCGGTATCCGCCATTAGTGCAGTGGGATTTAGACAATTGATGGAGGTAGTGTGTCCCCGGTTCCAAATCCCGTCTAGATTCCACTTCACTAGGCAGGCGATACCGAGACTGTACAGAAACGTCAGAAAAAGTGTCCTCAGTGTCCTGAAAAATGCCGTTGTACACAATGTCCACTTAACCACGGACATGTGGACAAGTGGAACAGGGCAGACTAAGGACTATATGACTGTGACAGCCCACTGGGTAGATGTATCACCTTACGCAGCAACAGCAGCAGCGTCACCAGTAGCAGCATCTCAGAAACGCCAGCTCGTTACAAGGCAGGCTACGCTGTGTATCACCGGTTTCAGTAAGAGGCACACCACCGACAACCTCTTAGAGAAACTGAGGGAAATCATCGCCCAGTGGCTTACCCCACTTAGACTCTCCTGGGGATTTGTGATATCTGACAACGCCACCAATATTGTGTGGGCATTACATCTGGGCAAATTCCAGCACGTCCCATGTTTTGCTCACACAATAAACTTGGTGGTGCAGAATTTTCTGAAAAGCGACAGGGGCGTGCAGGAGACGCTTTGGGTGGCCCGAAAAATTTCTGCCCACTTTCGCCATTCAGCGACTGCGTGCCGAAGACTGGAGCGCCAGCAAACACTCTTGAACCTGCCCCGCCATCACCTGAAGCAAGAGGTTGTGACGCGGTGGAACTCAACCCTCTATATGCTTCAGAGGATGGAGGAGCAGCAAAAGGCCATACAAGCCTATACATCCACCTATGACATAGGCAAAGGAGGGGGTATGCACCTGACTCAAGCGCAGTGGAGAATGATTTCCGTGTTGTGCAAGGTTCTCCAGCCCTTCGAACTTGCCACACGTGAAGTCAGTTCAGACACAGCCAGCTTGAGTCAGGTCATTCCCCTCATCAGGCTTTTGCAGAAGCAGCTGGAGAAAGTGAAGGAGGAGCTAAGACGGAGCGATTCCGCTCGGCATGTGGGACTTTTGGATGAAGCCCTTCATTCGCTTTGCCAGGATTCCAGGGTGGTCAATCTGTTGAAATCAGACCACTACATTTTGGCCACCGTGCTTGATCCTAGGTTTAAAGCCTATGTGGTGTCTCTCTTTCCGGCCGACACAAGCCTGCAGAGGTGCAAAGACCTGCTGGTGAACACACTGTCAGCTGAAGCGGAACGTGACACGTCAACGGCTCCTTCTTCATTTTGTCCCGCAACTGGGGCTGCCAGGAAAAAACTTAGGTATCCTAAGCAACCCGCTGGCGGTGATGCAGGGCAGGCAGGACCAAGTTTGGACATCTGGTCCGGACTGAAGGACCTGGCAACAATTTCTGACATGTCTACTGTCACTGCATATGATACTGTCACCATTGACAGAATGGTGGAGGATTACATCGGTGACAGCATCCAAGTAGGCATGTCAGACAGTCCATACCTGTACTGGCAGGAAAAAGAGGAAATTTGGAGGCCCCTGTACAAGCTGGCTCTATTTTACCTGAGTTGCCCCCCCTCCAGTGTGTACTCCGAAAGAGTGTTTAGTGCAGCCGGGAACCTTGTCAGCGAAAGGCGTAGGAGGTTGCTTCCACAGAATGTGGAGAAGATGATGTTCATCAAAATGAATTATCAGCTCTTCCAGGGAGACCAGCCTCCAGAAGGTACAGAGGGACCTGTGGTGGTGGATTCAAGTGGGGACGAGTTAATACTTTGTGAGGATGAGGATGTACACACTGAAGAGGGTGAGGAATCGGTGGATGAGGAAAATGAGGATGACATCTTGCCTCCGTAGAGCCAGTTTGTGCAGGGACACATTAATTGCCAGCTTGTTTTGTGGGGGCCCAAACGAACCAATCATTTCAGCCACAGTTGTGTGGCAGACCCTGGCGCTGAAATGATTGATTTGTTAAAGTGTGCATGTCCTGTTTATACAACATAAGGGTGGGTGGGAGGGCCCAAGGACAATTCCATCTTGCACTTCTTTTTTTTCTTTGCATTATGTACAGTTTGGAGCCTAGTTTTTCTAACTGCCATCCTGTCTGCCACTGCAGTGTCACTCCTAGATGGGTCACGTGTTTGTGCCGCCCACTCGTGTCGCTTAGCATAGTCCTCCAGCTACCTCGGTGCAACCTTTTGGACATAAAAACACTATTGTGAGGTGTGAGGTGTTCAGAATAGACTGGAAATGAGTGGAAATTAAGGTTATTGAGGTTAATAATAGCATAGGAGCAGAGAAACCAACAAATTCTGTGATTTTAGCTGTTTTTATGCTTTTTTTAAAAAAAATACAGATCCAAAACACAAAACCCAGAACCCAAAACACGGAAGGGTGGTTTTGGCAAAACCAATCCAGATCCAAAACACGAAGAAAGATCCAGATCCAAAACACAAAACACGAAAAGTGGCCGGTGCACACCCCTAGTTATTAGTGATAAGCGCTCCACTCTAGGTTCCAATTGTGTATTTAAAGTTAACAAAATTCACAGGACACACCATCAGGAAGAATGACAGGAGCTTCCTGGTTTTAAAGAAGTCATGTTTAGAACCCTGTCATCATTTTTATATCCTCAATCCCCAATGTAATTATCAGTTACCACCATACCATTGTGAGTACCCACATTCCAAAATCATATGGCCAATCATTTTTCATATAATTTCCTCCAATTAATCCCCTTATCATTATGCATCCCCAACAATCTCCGATATCGTCAACCACCAGGGGCATTTCTAGAGAGGAGGGGGCCCTTGTGCAGTCTCTGACATGGGCCCCCTCCTCTCCGTCCGGCGGCCGGCTGCGCACTGAGCGGTGCACGGCCAGCACCGCACTGATAGACTCTGGGCACTAGAGTGTGCACTGAGTTTATAGTGCATGCACAGGTCATTTTCCCTGCGCAAACTATGGGAAAATGGCCTCGGTGGCCATTTTCCAGCCGTTTTAACAGGCGCAGACACTGGAGCCGACGTGGGACTCCGAAGAGGTAAGTTTTATGGGTGCAGGGTGTGCGGTGCGGGCCCCTCGTGTGCACCACACACCCTGCATCCATTATAAATACGCCCCTGTCAACCACCATCAAACCCTATCCTCATCTCACTTAGTTTTCCAGGCCAGGCAACCACCTCTTCTTGCCATCCGCAGATCTTTTGCACTTCCTGTCAAAGAGGAACATCAGTGACCCCTTACAGTACCTCATGGAGCAGAATTAAATTTGGTCCTAGAAATCTAGCTTGTGCACAGTATTCTAAAAGGTTTCAATTGCCTTGTGTACATTGTACTGCACTACAACTTCCAGGAGGAGCTGGTAGAGTACATCAGGCCCCAGGACAGCAGCTACCCTTTTTACCTTGACAGTTACAACCATGACCCAGGAATTAACTAATGACTCATTAATGACTAAAAATATGTCACTATTACCAAGAAGTTTCAATTTTGAAAGGTCAGTTTGGGATTAGTTCCCTTTTCACACCAAAATCAAAAAAGCACCTTAGATTTTCTGGACTCTAAAGTTCAGGATGGTCTTACAATCTCTCTCCCCTATAATTTATAATTCCAAAAGTTACAGATATCAAATTATAAACTTAATTAAGAGTGCAACACTCTTGAGACCTATTGTGTCCAGATATGAATCCATTAGAGAAATAAAGCATTTACTTTGGTACCTCACTATTCAATGTGTGAACTGATTCATTGCAATAGCGATTACACACGCAGTTCAACTGCGATAGAATGCTAATTCATTGTGATCACAATGCCACCGCAGCACTACCTAAGGACGCCCACTTTACCTTACACACATCCGTAATGTTTAGCAAGACTGTGAAAACATCGGTACAATTGAGTACCATCACAGCCTCACACACAATTGCACAAGTTCTGACCTTACTCAGAAATTGCTAACTTCATTGCATGCTATCAGGGCTCAGGCTGCGTAGGGCATCGAGGTGGATAATTTATGCATGCCCATGCAACGGCGTTCAAAGGCACTGGCACACCTGCGTTACCCCGATCACCTCCCCGTCACCCACCACAAACAGTACTTCCTGTCAATCACTTTGCGATTGGTCTGCGTAGCCGCTGCGATCACAGTCCCATTCGCAGTGGCCAGTTCACGCACTTCGATGCATATGCATGCGCACTACGCAACAATCGGCTGATTGCGTGTGTATTGGCGTTCCTTCCCGAATCAGGCACTCAGACCTTAGTGTCACTCGCCCGACCTTCCAATATACTTACTAGGATCAAACTTGCTATATGGAACCTCTCCAGTGGTGCAGTCAGGGAAGTCTCCCAGGTGATGTGTCATGTTGGAACATGGGCATATACATGTGCACAAAAGTACAACCAATTACTGTCTCCTCCTGAGCAAGGTCCTTATTTAAACCTGTTCAGTATCTCTTTTCATTTTTAGATCTTCAGACTTTGCCAGCCAAGCTGGTTAGACCCTGTTTGGCTCCTTGGCATTTCCAGTGCTTGGAATCTTAATGCATGATTCTCTGGTGCTCCTATGCTTCTTGCTTGCTACCTTCAGTTATCTAGTCTCCAATACTCCTGCGCCTCATGTTTCTATACCTTTGATTATTCCAGTCTCCTTGTGCTTCATCACCACTAGCCTTTCCAGTCTCTGGTACTCCGTGTCTGTGATTCTATACAGACTACCAATTCCTGATGGTCATATGTGGTACTAACTTGGGGGAGGGGGATGGGGCTGAGATCTTTGCAAGAGTCTCTGGTGATTACCAGCTCCATGTCTGACTTTTCGCCTGCAAAGTTTGCAGTGTCAGACCAGACTGACTTTACAGGTTCCGCTTTGTGTTTGTGGACTCCTTATATTTAGTTTGTCAACTTAGAAGTCTTAGAAGAGTGTGCTCCATTGCTCTTTCCTATCCTGCATTGAAGCCTGCCAGCCACCTTTACCAATATGGCCAATAGGACATGTTACTGCACATGTGCGACCCCATGCCCTCGTGCCATCTTAGAGTGTGTGAGTCGTGTATTCCTCTGGGGTATGTGTACCACTGTTACCATCGCTGTTTCTTCTGACATACAATATATTGCTCACTCTGTGTATTACCACTCTTACAGCTGATACCACTGTTACATCTGTTACCACTGATATCCTTAATAAACCTGCAAGCCTGGTTAAGGACAAATTGTCTGGCATCACCTTAGTCTCATTAATGGGAGCAGCTCAATGGTCATTGTCTTATTTTAAAATGTTATTGAGTTGTCACCACCCGTGTTGTTTCCCAGTCAGTTCTGACTACTTATTGTTAATGCATCCAACAGGTAGAGGTCCATGTACTAAGGGGAGATTGGGTGGCCAAACTAAAAAAACAGAGAAAATCTCTGTACATATCGCTTCTAGATATGTACTAAAAGGTTTTCTCTGTCTTCTGCTAGTGCTTAGTGTAGGATAGGTAATTGTGCTGCCATAGGCACCTACAGTATGGCAGTGATAAGAGACCCAGTTGTTACTAAGAAGAAATGTCACTTACCGTCAGCGTCTTCAGCGCCAGCTTTGTCACCTCTAGTTGCTGTTATCTGTCACTCCTCGATGTAGAAGCAGACAGTGACCTCTCTGTCACTTTAGCTGTTTGTCAATAAAGTTCACAACAAAAGCTGGCAAAGCAGGAGCTTTTTCTCCTCGGTGAGTGGAGTCTTAGTACATCTCCCCCTTATTTTTTAAACTCATGTAGCTTGGCTGTGCTTGTTTCTTTAATTCCTGATAGACTTCCAAAAAACGCTGTCAGCTGAGCATATGTCACAAGAATGCAGAGCTGGTGCCCGTGAGGGGAATTATCTATAATTTTTATCTTAATCAGCCCTACTATGCTAATTTGGAAATCTTGACACCTACCAACAAGGTGGCCATCCTAATTTCCTAGAACAAATTAAGTTTGCAGGTCATAGATGTTGGCAAATTTCTGCAAAAGTAAAACTATACCTTTAACATATCCCATTGGCATACGTGGTATTCCACTCCAAACTGTCCACTTAATTTACAATTGCTGGACTAAAATAATTGTTGAGAAGTTTATTTTTAACCATAAGTTAATTAACTCAGGAAAGATTACTGCAATATTAAATTAAGAAGGAAAGTTGTGAACATACATGTTGATAAAGAGTAGAGGGGGACAGTTTGGAGAGTCACATATGTTATAGTATTATCAATAGTTCTCTAGCCAGACAGTCCTTTAGTATTCATTGTGGTTTTTCCAAAGAATTGTGTTGGAGAAGAATGTTTATTGAAATAAATGTTCTTTTATTCATCTTATTTATATATATATTGTCATGTATAAAGTGAACATTTACTCACATGCTAGAATTTATGGCAATTAAAATAATACAGCTTTCACACAGGATATATACCAAATGGAAAATACAGCAGATATAAGTATTATTACAGGCATTAGGCATAGCCAAATTATTAAATTCCCTTTGTCTCTCCATTTAGTGATAACAAATAAATGGAAGGCCTTTCCAGAAAAGTGCAGAAAAGTTATCACTTGCATATATCCATTATACATGTACTTGCTCAGGTAAAATGCTAGCAACGGATTACTGTAATTAGCAATTAAAATTTAAAATGCAAACAGGTGCATATTATCATAAGTGCTTTGTCTCATACTACTGTATCAGGTGCTAGGAATGCAAATACGTAGATAATTAAATCAATTAAGTCACCGCATTCTTGACTCTACATTTAAAGTAAGTGAACACTAATTTTAGCGTGCTCTGTAAAGAGAAGGCAGTGGATGAATAAACTGGCATAGAGAGACAAAAGTGCATTTCTGTTATTCAAAAAGTAATTAATATTGGAGAAAACTTTTGTCAAACTCACTTAGAAATCAGTGTCAATTACATATATAGGCTCTACTACAGTGCTTCCCAACCTCGGTCCTCAAGGCACACTAACAGTCTTGGTTTTAGTTATATCCATGATTGTGCACACATGGTTAAATCAAAATAACTGAGGTACTAATTAAGTCACTTGCGCTCAAGTATGGCTTTATTAAAACTAAAAAATGTTAGTGTGCCTTGAGGACTGTGGTTGGGAACCCCTGCTCTACTATATTACTGTAGGATCTACCACACTCTCTCACCCAATCAGCGCTTTCCCATTAACTTCAATGGGAATTATAGTCATTTAGCGTTATGCACTGTACCAGGTACGATACATTTCATGTCTGACTGGGCTCTGGTTTGCATGATTTTTTGTTCATAAGAAGTATGACTACTACATGGGCCCAAGAGGAACCAATCCAATGTCCGGTCATGCTGGCACTTGTTATTCCAGAAGTGCCTGCATACCGGACAGGCTACCTGGGACCTGTAGTCCCACTGTAAAGAACAATATACCAATCTATTTTTACAACATGAACCGCACATCCACCGCCACCAAGAATGGTGAGGGGACCTCATTTTATTTTTGAGGTCCTGACTTTCCATGAGATGACAACTTTGGGGCTGGTTAATGTGATGGCAGGGGGATCCCATGATGTGTGTCCCCCTACTATGGCATTACACCCACAGCTGCAGGGCCATAACTAGGGTGGTGCTACATGTGCCACCGCACAGGGCACCACAAGGCAGGGGGCGCTGCTCGGCCTGTCAATTTTCAATTTTCTGTTTATAATCGTTCTCACTTGTAGCTTCCTTTTCTTTTATCCCTGGCATCTCCTGGCCGCCCCTATCACTTCCTTGGCCAACCCCCCTCCATCTGGTGACCTCCAGAAGCACCTTCAGTCACATCCTCCTTTATTTAACACAAACATTTCAAAATACTATCATACCCGAAACTCAAACTTATCACCTTTCACATGGCAGTCAGTTGTTACAAGCACACCTTGAGTATCTTTGTCAGTGAGTTCAGCTGACGTAGGGTACCTATACGGATCTCCAGCTGATATTTGCTGCATAATCACTACAAGTAACACTCTTTCGATACCTTCAGTCGGTGATCTACATTGCCGGCTCGGCTCCAGGCTTGTGCACGGCTGTTCTGATGGACACTTCCTGCTGCAGGTGCACCTTCACCTGTGCTCTCTTACCTCTAGAGCATAATTATTGTGTATCCTCACTGCAGCCATTGGATTCGCACTGTTTAGCAGTGACACCTAAATAATAGTGGTACAACTAAATTGGCACCCCTTCATTATCATATGGGACAAATCAGATGTGTCATGCCCCTTCCCCATGAGGTCCCACCACTTTTTCAGGCAAGCATCACTTTTTCAGGCAAGCATCTTATGTCCTTATTTGAAAAATGTGGGGGCGCCAATGCTCTTTCTGGCCCAGGGCGCCAAAAAGTCTAGTTACGGCTCTGCCCATCTGGTTCATATACTGTAGCCAATTAAAAAGATGATTCTTTGAACGCTAAACAACCTAAATATGTAAGTCTTTCTCATATACCATAAAGAGAGGAACTTAAACTCAAGTAAACTTCAGATCCCAAAACAAGACAAAACATCATCTTCCAGGTGCCGGATCTCGTATGTTTTAAATTGCGTCATCTACCTGGTGTCAGTTCTCATGTTTTTAGGATTGCATATACAGTAAAAGTCCCATCCTTGTGATTGGGCATCATTTCACACGTGATCAGGAGGAGAGGGAGTGAACTGAAGTCACTTTCAGGCACTAAAAATTTCATTAGGAGCATTGTGTTAAAGTGGCACTGTGTGATTTAAAAAAAATGCCATTAGGAGCACTGTGTTAATGGACACTGTGTTATAAAAAAAAATTGCATAGGAGCACCGTCTTTTACTGTGTTGTGTGTTCAGGGCTTCAGGCACTATATTAAAAAACACTGTGTTGTGTGTTCAGTGCTTCAGGCACAACTTCATCCCAGGTGCCCGGAGGCAAGATAAATGTTGGTGCCCCCCCCAAATTAAAATGTACCACCCCCCCAGCACCTATGCCAGCCCCAGCTTCCACCCCCCTATGCAGTTCCCCCAGTAGTGGTCCCCCTGTGCAGTGCCCTCTGTAGAGGTCCCCCTATGTAGTGCCGCCTATATAGTGCCCCCCAGTAATGGTCCCCCTATGCAGTACCTCCAGTAGTGGTCCCCCTTTGCAGTGCCCCAGTACTAAGGGCCCCTGTAGTGCTCCCAGTAGTAAGCCCCCTGTAGTAAACCCCCAGTAGTAAACTCCCTGCAGTGCCCCCAGTAGTAAGCCCCCAGTAATGCCCCTTGTAGAAAGCCCCCAGTAATGCCCCCTGTAGTAAGCCCCCGTAATGCCCCCTGTAGTAAGCCCCCTGTAGAAAGCCCCCTGTAGTAAGCCCCCTGTAGAAAGCCCCCTATAGAAAGCCCCCAGTAATGCCCCCTGCAGTAAGCCCCCAGTAATGCCCCCTGTATCAAGCCCCCTGTAATGCCCCCTGTAGAAAGCCCCCAGTAATGCCCCCTGCAGTAAGCCCCCAGTAATGCCCCCTGTATCAAGCCCCCTGTAATGCCCCCTGTAGAAAGCCCCCAGTAATGCCATTGTAGTAAGCCCCCGTAATGCCCCCTGTAGTAAGCCCCCTGTAATGCCCCGTGTAGTATGCTCCTGTAATGCCCCCTGTAGTAAGCCCCCAGTAATGCCCCCTGTAGTGAGCCCCCAGTAATGCCCACTGTAGTGAGCCCCCAACAATGCCCCCTGTAGTGAGCCACCAATAATGCCGCCTGTAGTGAGCCCCCAACAATGCCCCCAGTAGTGAGCCACCTATAATGCCGCCTGTAGTGAGCCCCCCCCGTGAGCGCACACACATACAAAAAAAATTAAATAAAAAAAATGCTTACCTGAAACCCCGCTCGAGTCCTGCTGCCTTCCATCCCTGGTGCCCGCTCCTCTGAACTATGGGAGTGACGTCATGACGTCACTCCCATAGTGCATTGCAGGACCCGGAAGCGGAGCTCGCACTGAGCTCCGTTCCTCCGGCTACCGCAGGGGGGAACGAAGGAGCCGGGTGCCCGCTGGTAATACACTCAGCGGGCACCCGGCAAATAGGGGGTGAGACTGCACCCCCCGTATTGACGCCGCTGGAGGTGGAGCGCCGATCAGCGGCGCTCCATCTCCATGGCAGTGACCGGAACGGCCCTGGGGACAATGGAGCCAGGTCCCCCCTTAAGGGCTGGAGCCCAGCGGCAAATGACTCCATTGTCTCCGGAAGTTCCGCCACTGTCTTCAGGCACTGTGTTAAAAAAATAAAAAAAAAACACTTTTGAGTGCACTGTGTTAAACAAAGCCATTAGGGTGCCATTATTAGGAGTTCTGAGTCATCATGTTGTGTGTTCAGGCACTGTGTTAAAAAATAACGTCATTATGGTGCATATACTAGGAGCACTGTGAGGCACTGTGTTGTGTGTTCAGGCACTAGGTTAAAAATTAACATCATTAGGGTGCCATTACCAGGAGCGCTGTTAGGCAGCTCATTGTGTGTTCAGGGCCTTCAGGCACAGTTAAAAATGTTTTAAAAAAATATATAATATAATTATTAGGGTGCCACCCGGCTTATACTAGGGGCACTGTGAGGCAGTTTGGTGTGTTTTCAGACACAGTTAAAAAAATGTAATATAAAACTTCTGTGTTAAAAAATATAATGTCATTATCTACTTCTTACTCTCCTTCTTTTTCCACTCCCAGGAAACAGAAAGAAAGTTCAATGTGTAGTAGTTCACAAATGAGATAGTTATAAATGTTCCACCGCCAGTGAATCATGCATCAATGAGTTTTGCATACATTTTAATATTAGAATTAAGAAAGGCTATACTGTAGGTCTATAGTTTTTGGAGTCGGAGGAGTCTTTGCCTGGTATGTCATAACCTGGGCCTCAAGCATTTCCCTAGGGAAAGTACAACACGTGTAGCTTCATTAAAAAGGTCAAACAAAATGGGAGCCAGGTCATCACACTGTGGTGTAAAAAAACATTTATAAACCCATCTCTGCCAGGGACCTTGCCTTTGGGAAGTTGAGTGATTATACTGTATGTTAACTTAAATGTTAAAAAATAACATTGGATGGGTAGATATAGATACTGTAGAACATGGATGGCCACACTACAGCCTCCTGCTAAAATCCGGCCTCCTATCTGAATTCTGTCTGGAGGCTGCTTAATCCTTGATGGGTGGTGTATGGGAACCGCAGTTGGTGAGTTGCCAGCGACATCACTTTGAGTGCTTTTCGGCCAGACTGGCCCTCTCTATTGCTTTGCCTATAACCCCAACATAGAAAAAAAGGGAAAGCAGGTGCACTCCTTCAATCTGGACTAGCACCCCGCCCACTTGCCTCTGATGTTTTTAAATAGGGACCCAGCATTTGCTGATTGCACAGTCTGTATAGCAAAGCCACAGATAAAACCTTTATTTACCATTTATAACTAAGTGACCATTTATAACTAAGTGACGTCACTTCCGGGTTTGCGTTCCGTGGCTGGAACGCACGCAGCACTGCTTGTGATTACCGCTACACAAGGGTGGACATTTAAGGAGCCTGCCAGACATGTGAGGTTAGTGACCTGTTAAGCTGGATTAATACAGTACATTACTTGAACTTGCTGAAATTTCTACTGATGCTGAATGGCTTGATAAAGGTTGGGGATGCCAACCGAAATGTTGCTGTTATGGCCGCTTTTCTGCTTCACAGTAAGCAATGATTAAACATTACAAATAGCTGCATTTATTGGTGAATGCCTGCGATTCTTTACTATTGCATTTATTACTATATAGCAACTGAAAGTCAGTTGTCTGGTGAACTTTGGGGCGTGGGACCCCTTGAACTGAAAAGATCCCTCCCTGTGGTGCCCACTTACCTGTAGCAACTCCCTCCCGGCTCCCAGAGCTCTCTTTCTGTGAGCCGGGACCAAGAAGGCACAGCAGCGGCGGCCAGTGGAGCTCCTACAGCGGGCTGCAAGTGTGACCAAAGAGTGCTCGCTCCCTTCCTGCTCGAGGGAATTAGGTGGCCGGACCCGAACTACAACAGACACATTGCTCTCCTCAGGGCCAGGGGAGGCAGTCACAGTACCAAAATATCGAAGCCACCACAGATTTCCCCGAGAGTAACCGTCTGACCGGGGGCGGGGGGAGGGCAAGCCTCCGGCAGCAGCAGCAGCATATTTGCCTAGTAGGTCCCCTGTACAGCAGCTGTGGCGGGGGTCTTACAATGGGCTGCAGATCTGACCCGGGTGGGGGGGTGGCAAGCCTCCAGCGGCAGCAGCTTTACCGAGTAGGTCCCCCGCACAGCGGCGGCGGTGGGGGACCTACTTGGTGCAGCAGTTCTGAGCAGGAGAGTGGGGGGCACAGTCTCTGGCAGCAGCTTTACGAGGATGGGGGTGTGTGACAGATACCGGCAGGGTTTGTGAGCGGGAGGGAGGGTGGAAAGATAGGCAGAGGGAAGGAGGTTATCTTCTCCTGCAGCAGTTTTAGGCTCTCTTCGTAGCCTGTCTTCACTGTTTCTCACTGTCTTCAAGGTGAACATGTGCAGGAGCAGAAAGCAGGAGAAAAGTCTCTCACTTCCGAAAAATTTTGTAGAAACAGCATTGATAGTTTAGAGCAGGAGGCACAATGAATGCCTCCTAAACTGTGTTTGAACTTGCAGCGAGTTCAAATCATAATTATCACAAGTGATAATTATGTTTTGATGAATAGACCCGTCTATGTTTGTTTTTTATTTATGTTACATTTTCACACTTTCTAACACTTCTGACATTAAGCAGCTACTTTCATTTACCTAACACTTCCACACTTCACTGACTTTCATTTGTATGGTGCCCTGGAGTGGTTTGGATAGGTGGTTGGGGGGTGCCCCACTCTGCAGAAATGAACCCCTATTATGTTAGGGACTTACCCAATGAGGTTACCTTGACGTTGGTGGACAAGCTCATAACTTTGGCCAAATTTATGCCAAAAACTTTGTATATGATGTACAATTATTAAATGGTTGTATGAAGCACCGGCTCTCCCTATTTTTCTATGTTGTAGTACTAAGTCTCAGCTAGGTAGCACATCCCATTAGAAATAGCTAGGGTGTGCAGTCCAGGACCCCTCCCCCTAAAATACTTGCCTATAACCCACCTCTTCTGAACAATCCTTTAGCCTGCAGGTGTGACTAGAGTGATGTGTGCTTGAGATCTTAGTTAGGGCTCTATTTATTAACATTACTTATACTAAAATAAAGTGAAAAAGGGTGTTTTCAGACCCTTTTCACATTATTTTAGTATCACCTATTGTTATTACAGGGCAATTGGAGTAGAATTCATAAAATTCTACTCCAAGCCCTAATTATCACTTATTTTTAGTAAGCAGATTGCATTTTTCATAATTGTAATAGGAAATGTGATCTGGCCAAAGTTACTAAAAATAAATTGTGAAAAACTGGTGGCGTTATCCAGGGTCTTCCCCAGGTACCGGACTAGAGCAGAGCCCGGAGCCGGCCCCAGTGATCAGCTGCGTGGTCTAAACAGACCACACGCTGATACACTGTAAAAAAAAAAAGTAAATAAAACAACTTACCTAAGTCCAGGGTCCAGTGATTGGGGCTCCAGTGATGTCCTCCCTACAGTCATCTGGTCTCCCATCCTGCACTGGGGCCCGGTCGTCACCTGACCGGGTCCCAGTGCAGGATGGGATGTCAGCTGATCGGAGCCACGGAGGAAATCACCGGAGCACCAATCACTGCAAGTAAGTGTAATTAAGGGAGGGTGGTTGTGGGGGAAGAGGGGGTCGCGGAGAGTTCTTGAACACGTGGCTTAGTGACAGGGGGCGGGGCTTAGCGATGGCTGGTAGGCGCATGCTTATTGAATGCGAATTCAGTCGGTAATATCACACTACAATCTGCATTCCCAATGTGGATTGTAGTAAATAGAGCCCTTAGTGAGGCCAGGAGTTGGAAAATGTTGAAAAAATATCACGATTTTATTTAGCAGATGTAAATTGTGTTTTTTATTTTTCAGCTTAACTGTGATCTACAGTACTATATGAACTAACTGCACATCACACACATCATGAATGAGGTCCAAGTCACAACTCAACAGCATCTCATCACAGTGAGTAAAATTAGTAAAAATATGTTTATTTCAAGATGCAGATTAGTCCTCAAACATCTAGCCTCAAAACGCCACACATTGCGACTTGCCTGGCGTGAGTGAGCCGCAAGGTCCTGTGCTGCTCTGCTAGCGGCAGGTATCTTTTTTGCCGAAAATGCAACTAAGTCGCAATGCAATGCAACTATAACCCACCAGCAGCCTGTGCTGATTCATCTGATATGTGACACTAGTATATCTGTGTGCACCTGAGTCTGTGTATGAAGCACAATGGAACATGGAATGAAAAAAGCTGCGGTCGCTACTCTGTAGCACTTCACATACAGGTTCAGAAACTCATTCGCAAACAGATATACAAGTGTCACATATCAAATTAACCAGCACAGTCTGCTAGTGCGCACGCATTTTCGGCAAAAAAAAATGCAAAAAAGATGCCTGATACTAGCAGAGTCCCACGGGACATGGTGCACTGAGAGGGGCTTTTTAACACGACAGCATTAGTTTTAGTGTTTGTATTAGTTTTAGTGTTTGTTGGAATTAGGGGTGTGCACCGGCCACTTTTCGTGTTTTGTGTTTTGGTTTTGGATCTGGATCTTTCTTCGTGTTTTGGATCTGGATTGGTTTTGCCAAAACCACCCTTCCGTGTTTTGGGTTCTGGGTTTTGTGTTTTGGATCTGTATTTTTTTTTTAAAAAGCATAAAAAACAGCTAAAATCACAGAATTTGTGTGTTTTTCTGCTCCTATGCTATTATTAACCTCAAT